>CM060923.1:257858195-259258195 GCA_030737875.1 Allium sativum
TACACAGATAGCAAAATTGATGTTTTTACTCATTATAACACTTTGGTGACTTCTTTATAGGTAAAAAAGCAAGAACAATATTTCTAAATGTCGAATATTAATTCAATTTACTCAAAATTGTTATTCGAATTTCGAACAAAAATGTCAACGCACAGTTATTTGCCAATCAAAATATTTGCATTGATGTTCGCTGTGCACCAGCACAAGTAAATGCAGTAAATAATTATATTCAAATTTGTTCTCATTAAGACTCCCGTATATTTAACCATTGAAATTAATATTTTTCCACAGAACAATAGTAGTGTAAGTATCTATGTTGGAAATAATTACACGAAAATAATTGCTCAAAAAAAAAAAAAAAAAAAAACATACAAAAAAGAACCAACATGGGTGGGGACCTAAATCATTTTATGTTTTCTTTCTTAAAAAAATAAGGGCCCAAACAAAATTTCATACACGCACGGACATGCTCACACAAAAAGGTGGAGATCCAGCAAATAATACTTTAAAATTGCAATTTGCATCAGACCAAGCAATCAAACTGTCTTATAAAATCCAACTACTAGTACAAGTTAAGGTACTAAAAATTATTCAGCAGTATAAGAACAAATGATGACTTATACCTCAAATACATTGTAGATGATTGTGATACAACCATTATTATTTCCTTTACTTCAGCTTTCATGTTTAACATTTCTAATGTGCAGATACCTGAACAATCAATGAAAGCCAGAGAAGAAGCTAAGGCCGAGTAACGAAAACAATCAAATGAGTGAATGTTCTGAATGAAAACAATCAGTTTCCATGTTTATCAGTTCTCTGTTGAAATTTGTTCGCCCACCCCACCAAAAAAAAAAAAACTTTTGGTTGATGAAAATAGTGGATTGGAGGATCGCATGAGTTGGGGGTTTAGGAACCACATCCCAAAAATTGTACACAACAAATGCTCACTAGAATTGGTAAAGTTTCTTTAAAAGAATGATGATAATCTGAACTATGTGACACTTGTTTTAGCATGATTTATGCACAGGAGAAAATTATGAGCCAAGAGGGAATCAAACTAGACAAAGACACAGTATCATAACACAATAATACACAGCTATAGCCAAAAATTATAAAAACAAATTAGCGTTTCTTTTGCAGTAAGATCCAGATATAAGCTTCCGTAGGATTTATAAAACAAATTCGAAACATCCTGAAATGAATCAATTTCCAAATCGATTCATTAATTAATTATCACTTAAATTCATAAGTTAGTTCCTTTAAAGTGGTCTTATATGTACAAGTTTACCGATTTTGTGACTTCTGACTTTGCGTTGTGCTCTTCGTCACCTCTTAAATAGTGGGATTTGAGAGCATACACAGGATTCTTAATCATAGAAGGAAAATGAATTAGAAAAGGAGAACGAAAAAATTAGGGGTATGCCTGATTCGATTGCAAGGATGGATGGAGGAAAACACATTTTGCAGTTTAATCGTGATTATGGCGAGGAGGAGAAGAAAGCGGAGGAAAAGCGGGTTTAGGAGAAAAAAAGATGATACCTAGATTGAAGGACGCTGAACGTAAAAAACCATAAATCCGATGATGTGTTGTGCTAATTTAAAATTAGAAACTATCAAACTGGAATTATCGACAAAGAAGGAGTCGATGAAGAACTCGAACAATAAGAATCGGAGGCAAGGAGAAAGAACGGAGAAAGAAGGAAACCAGGAGAAAATATTATTGTTGAGCGAAAATTATGCCTAAATTTATTGGTTCAGACAAACCTCCCTAACGGTCAGTTTGATTAAGAATGTTTTGAAATAGAAAAAAAAATCATCATCATCCCATTTCTAAAAGAATTTTGCAAGGTTCTGCTATTTCCAACCATAATTGGTTACACCCGCACATGACATCGTGAATTTCTTGCAATGAAGAATTTTTCACTTGTGCGATTACACTTTGAAATGAAAAAACAATATGGGTAGAAAAAAGTTCAAAACAAAGGTATATGTAATTTCTATTGACTTTTTATAATGAAAACCATTTGCCGTATTTTGTATAGTAGTGGATTATGATACTTATTATGCAAAAAAAGAAAAGAAATATTAAGAATGGAATAAATATTTCTCCTATTTACAATTTTAATTATTTCATTCTTCCCATCCAAATCATTTCCACCTTTATTTCACTAGGTAAAGTAAAAATAATGAGGATATTCAGAAAGAAATGGAGCCAAAATATTTTCATAAAATACTAATTCTTTTGAAAAACAACCGTTTATTTATAGATTAGCAAAATGGGTTTCTTTTGTCCTTAATTCTGTATGTGTCTTCTGACCATTCCATAAACGCATATCAAAATGAGAAGGATTCTATGTCCCTTACTCTTTACTCTTATATCGCTCCAGATTAAAGCTTATAACATCCGCAGTTGATCTATTAACATTTATATGAATTAGTTTAGTTTTAGGGAGAAGGAAAAATTTAGAGAATAATTTAGTTTTAGGGACAAGAAGTTTGGATTTTAGGCTCATGGACACTTTTTAGTGTAAATCAAGAAATTCATAGGCCTACCATCATTTCCTCTTTTACACTAAATTTTGTCCTTTAGCCTAAAATCCAAACTTGTTGTCCTTCTGCCTAAATTTTTGTCTAACTTTTTCCTTCAGCCTATTTTCCTGTTAATTTAAACTGCTTATTTCGCAATATTTTAGTGGTTTTTGAGGATAATAATAAATGAACATCTGGACCTGAAACAACACATTCGAATGGAGCGTTGTAGAATCATAGAATCTTGTTTCATATATATCAATTATTCGTTATAAGAATGTTATATAGTTAAATTATTCCATTGGTCAATAAAATTAAACCGTAATTGATTACACATAGGTAACAATATGAAAATAAAATAAAACAACAATATTGATGAATAATTCCATATGTAAGCAATACATTTTAAAATCTCAATGAAATATAACAAATTCCATAATAACATTTCTTAATATTTCTTTGATTGAAATATTTAAAATAAGTAGCAGTTAATCCTTTTTATATGAAAATAAATTATTACATTATATAGAAGAACAAATGAAAGCATACATCATCTTCTGAACCTTGCATGTCCTTTATGTATTTCATAAATATTCACGTTTCAAGATTTTGCATGCTAAGGTCATGGAAATATTGATTGAATAATATTTCTATATTTTGTTTTAGTTGCCTTCACCAAAAATTTTATTACCCATTTTACTCCACCAAGTAATGCTTTGTTTATGAAAAAAAGTAATGCTTTGTTTATAAAAAGGAGTTTTTCCTTTTATATATGATTCATTATATTATCCAATACATTATCCATTCGGTCTACCAAAAACAATTGCCTAAATCATCTTAATTGGACCTGGTAAAATTCATGTCATCTTCTTCGTAATTTTGGATCGCCATTTCATACTTCTTTGGCATCATGTTCTTATATGTTTTACTTGTTACAGTCAATTGTTTGTCTGGGTAAAAAAAATGCCTCAACTTTCCATTGTTGTCCTTAAAATCACCGTCAACGATCAATCAAAACAAATGTTCATGCACTCCGTGACTAAGCTATCAGGTATTTTTTGCATATAAGTTAAATAATGGTAGGTATTGACACAATAAGAGTAAACATCGTTGAAAAAACAATGACTGTAATAGGAAATGTTGATCCTGTAGAAGTGGTCAAGAACGTTAGAAAAGTTGACACGGCATCAGAGTTGGTTTCAGTTGAACCATTTGATAGATGTACATGTACAGGCATCGTACCGACTACAAGCTTTCCACAGCCACCTGTAACAAGCAATTATTTTTACGGTTTTACCAACTACCACCACCACCTTGTAATGATTCATGCTGTGTAATGTAATATTTACATGTGTGCTTTTTATATTTACGGGAATAATGTAATAATTATGGGTGCTTTTAAATTTTAAGTTTCGTTGTTCTATTTGAGTTTTTTTTGGAACTAACTAATTGATGGTGATAGCATAATTTATATGGGCGCGTTTCTTTTTTTTTTCTTTTTTTTTTTGTAAATTATACATAAGTGATAAATGTCTTTAAAAACATTTATACAAAAGCTTTGTATAAATGTCTTTAAAAACATTTATACATAAGTGATAAATGTCTTTACAAACATTTATACATAAGCTTTGTAAATTATACATAATTGATGGTGATAGCATAATTTATATGAGTTATATGAATTTATAAATGTCTTTAAAAACATTTATACATAAGCTTTGTAAAATGAAAGAATAGCTCTGCTTCATTGGGCCTTTTCTTTATTTATGCACACATAATGTATTACATGAGTAGAGGCTGGCTGAAACCGGTATACAATATCAGCAGATAACCATATCAATTTTTTTGTATAAAAATGTACATTACCAATCTTAGTATAAAAATGCTAATAGTAATAACAATGGCACCATCAACCTGCAACATCTACATTTGTTAGCCTGTAGGAATTCATGTAAAACCAGCGAGAAAGTTCTTACTAAGACTTATCATTATTCTATATTTCAGCGCTAGGTATATATTAGTTCAGGGAGTTGAGCATAAATTGTTCAAGAAATGTTGCTAATACCATTTTATTGGATAATTTATGCTTGAAGCCCATTTTGCCCATGCATCCAAGATTTGTAGCAGTGTGTTAGAATCTGCAATTTGAAGAATAATCGGTTAATCTTCTTCATCCATCATTATCAAAATAAAATATTTAAAACTAAATTAGTAGTTATGTATCAAAACCTTCAACTATCGATCTATTTATCTAAGTGAGAAGGCATACAAGTCAAACACCATTTTAAAGTGTTAATCCGACTTGACGATAGTATGTGAAATTTTGACTCCTACTTCAATCTGTAAATCATCTTTAGGATTTTCAGAAAAGTAGCAAAACTATCTAGAAGTGTTTAAACACTATTTCTAAAATGTAGAATTATTAAATTGCACATAAGAAACACATTTAGATGTTAAATAAAACATTCGGTGAGTTGTTGATCGCATTTAAAATTTACCAAGCAACAACTGAATTTATATAAAACTTGTACATATTCCTTTATTTTTCATAATTTTAATATGCCTCTTATACCTTTTTGGAGTCTCTTCCTAAATTTAGATGCTTCATAAACACTTTATGTACATCAAATTATTCTATTTGAAATTTTGCTGTGTAGATGCTTTTAGTTCCAGTATATACGTATGTGCATGTTTTGTAGGTAATTAAATAGTATAACTTGATGTAATAAGAAAATTAATTCATTTGGATATCTTAGTTCAAAATTACAAAATACTTCTGTATAAAATAGTATGTATTAGAATTTTATTACAACATATCATATTCCTAAAGTTTATCAGCCTTGATTTTAAAATCACAAATCCAATTTATTATGCACAGTAAGTATTAGAAAAACAAACAACCATTACAAACTTAATGACAACATAAAATTTTACAGAAGAAAATGAATTCAAAAATTTAATATGATGTACTACTTGCTCATTACTTGGGAACTTTAGATTAATCACTAACGACGTAATTATATGGTTATAGTTCTTAATTTTTGAACTTGGTGCATTAAATCGAGGAGAAAAATATTGCTTTACATAAGAATAAAGAACATTTGAGTTGTTAATAAGTATGGATAAATATGCGATATACGTACATACAAAACTTCATATTTGTACAAAAGAGGAAAAAATAGTAATAGAGGATTAATTCAAAGATGCACACTACGAATACAATATGGTATTGTGAAAAAGAATCACTAAGAGTCCATCATATAAACTCAACTACCTAAAAATATGCACACATGGCATGATTGGATAACCTTTTATATTTAATATATAAAATTATAAAGTAAAATATTATCATGTTCCCTAAGAGCACATGTTAATTTTGATAAAATTACACAACCGACCTTCGTAAACTCCACTTACTACTTATGTTGTAGGGCAAGTTAACTAATTGAAATAAATATTTTGTCCTTTATTATATAAATACGATTCTTAATATGTGCCCTAGGGCACATGTTAACTAAACCCAATTATTTGTAAGAGGTAGTACTAAAAAACCCTAGAATATTACCTTAAGCAAACTTAGAAGAACAAATTTATCTATGTGTTGTTCTAGTTAAAGATGCCTACCGCTTGCATATTGAAACTAAGTCTATTAAATAACAAATGTGCACCTATACTTCGCTCAGGGATATGGGAAAAATAATGTAATTTCATTTATATTTACCTTTACAAACGAAAGGACGTGGTAGGTGAATACTAACTATCTGAAAGGTGAAAGATAGAATAGGTGAGATATCATGTCACTCAATATAGGGGTATTTGTTGATGTATCTAAAAATACCAGAAATAGTACTTTCGCTGACTTCCGATTAGCTAATTTATTAAAATCTCAATTGATTTTAGCATCTAGTTCATGATACATGGAGAATTAAATAAAGAAGCATATGTGATTGTTGTTCATATCCTTCACGAAGAATTAAAATTGCTGGCATACCATATCTTCAAACATTACAGAAATAACAACATATATTGATGAACCTTTAGCATAAGAACTTTAGTGATCGTTTTTTCAGCACGAGTACGCTTGTGAGATTAGGGGTATTTCTTTTATTCTTTACTGTGGTATCATGAGTTAAGGTTCATATTGCAAAAGCGAAAAAAAATTAAGTAAAAAATGGATCTCTCGACCAATGTCTTATACATCATAAAACAAAAATTATGAACTAACTAAAAGTGAATGTCGATCCATGGGATGTGTATGTTTGGATGAAAAAAGATGTTGCATCTTGGTATCTGCACAAAAAATTAATTATGCTAAAGCATTCAATCTCCTACTTGTTTTTTTTTTTCCTTTAAAGCATCTTACAAAGACGTGGTTTGCAGGCTTGTTTGTCTACAGATACTTTCGAGAATCATATTTATAATTACAAATCAGATACTTATGGTTAAAATAAATACGGTTTATACTTAACCACTCATATGCTTTACGTTCATATCTATCTGAATCATCTGATGAATGCTTTGAAATTCATTATACAAAAATTTAAATTAAAGAAATACAAAAATGCAGTATTATAAGAAAGTAACATATATTTCTAATAATTCTTCAGTACAGTCATATATTCTTGTACCACGTGTTACTTGTTATGGAAACTGTGCCTTTATAGAAACGACCAGGATATTATTCATCCAATTACTTAAGGATGATTTCTATGGAAAAACAATACAGATATGAAATTACATACAAAAACATAGGATATTCCACCCAATCACCCTCTTTATTGATTCAACAAAACAAATTTTGTTCGCATACAATGGATCAACAACCAAATTAAACAAAAAACAATAAATCAATAAACTTACTGGGAAAGGGAAAGAATATCTAGACGACTACAACTCTTGTTGGAGAAGGAGAACAAAGACAAACCCTTGGATTAATTATCACGATCTCAATTCCATGCCTTTAATTCAACCCTAGATGCTACTTTTATAGGAGAACAGAAGATCTAGGCAAATATCCAATTTGCCCATCTCAGAAATATATCCAGAATATAATCATTCATTTCTTTCCTTCTATGATAAATTCAATCAATTAATTAAATCAATCAACAAACCAGTTAGTCAATTAATTGATCAATCAAATCAATCAATCAATTAATCAAATCAATTAATTGATTATATCCTCTATCGCCAAGCACATCCATGCTTCATCTCTATCAACATATGTGATTTTATTTCACAAATCAAAATACTCCACCTTGATACGAAACCACATCATCAAGTAAGCTCCCAACAATTAACAAACAAGTCTCCTAGCTCATTGAACGACACCTTATATCAATTAAACCATTACAAACACAACCCACTGCCTGCAAAAGATGCATCTTCCCTCTGAGACGCACCATGCAACAATAACGGTCTAAAAGTGCTTGTAATACCAAAAGGATCTCCACCTTGTGGATTTTCCACATTGACACACGTCTTCCACTTGATCACAACTCCTTCCTCGATCTCTACCGATCCTTCGAGCACCATCAACATGTAGATCTTTGTCCAACACATCAACAGTGACCAAATTAACCTCTCTACCTTGTTGTGGACTAGGTTTTTCAACCGTCACACGCCTTCCACAGTCGACCACAGAGCCGACCAATCTATACAGGTTTCCCTCCTCGAAGACACCTCTCATTATAACACGACCACCCTCCTTCAATATCAAAACTCCACCTCGAGTATCATAAGCGCAACCACGACGATCCATCTGACCTAGAGAAATGAGGTTATGCAAACTTGCGGGTACTTGTCTAACTCCACAAACTTCCCTCACCACGCTATCATGCATACGAATCTGGATATATCCAATACCAAAAACCGGTAGCTCTACTCCATTGGTTGTTCTAATCACGTCAACATTCTTTACATAAGAAGAAAAACACTTCACATCCTTACAACTGTGAAAACAGGCTCCCAAATCCATCTTTCAAGGATTACCTTCGCTCAACAGGACATCACAAGAAGCATCACTAATGGAACCTGCAGCAAGACCTGCCTGTGCCTCATCACTACTGCTATCACCACCCGCAACCTTCTTCTTATCCCTTTGAAGCATAACAATCTTTGTGTATGTGACCTTGCTAATTACAATAATGACAAATGATAGCACCTCTACCATTAGTCCCTTTCTATGATGACTGCCCATAACTCCTGCACTAGACAAGAGGAAGAATGTAACACCTCGTAATTTTAACAACACTAAAGAGGACAAATTAAAGGATATTTAATTTAATATTCATAATTAAAGGAAATAGACTGTGCCATTGCGTTCGTCTCGAAATTCTGGTCAAAACTGACACCTGGTTTGCGTAAAACATACAACGCATGAAGAAGTTATTAAGGTTTGAAGTTTGTATATGCACAAGAAGAATATATATATATATACATAAGGTCCAGAAATTCAAAATTAGGTTCAGAAAATTCAAAATCGCGAAGTTTGGGGTGAGCTGGAAAAATCCCGCCCAAGGGTGTCGACCCATGGGTCAACCCCCTAAGAGGGAGGGGGGTTCGACCCCCCTGCGGCAGATCTGGGCAATTAGGGTTTCGGGTGTTCAGTTATAAATAAGGTCTCGTTTCTCTAGTTTTCTTACATTGAAAATAATGGAGGATTGGATGTTACCTCTGGCAAATCTAGTCTCTTTCTTCTTTAGCAATCAAATCATTCAAGTTTAGATCTGATATCTGCAACCTTTCTTTCTAGATCCAAACACTGTGAGTCCATGTTAATTTTAGAACTGAATAATTAAAAGTAAAACTTGATATGACATTAACTTGGATCTATGCCTATGACCATTTGAATCAAATTAGATCTACTATAACCTATGTATCTATGATGTTATGACGTGATTATGACTTAGATCTAAACCTTCACCTATTTACCGTGTCAGATCTACCATTGTTTCACAGTTTAGATCACTTTATACCTATCATGTTGATGGTTAAATTGGACCTATTATTAATTGGACATCTAAATCATTGATTAGATCTTATCATGCATGTTATGACATCCCTATTATGTTAGATACTGTTCTATTATCATATGTTCACCAGATCTGTTCCTATATGTCCATCTTATCATTATGCCACTATATGTTTATGTCAATTTTGTTAGTATGATCATTTTTGTCACCTTCCCTTCATCCTTTCCCTTTTTATGTTATAGCCAGGCTACTTTCGAGCCTAGGTATGCCGCTGAAATATGAGAATACGTTAGATTGGGAACGAGGGGGAAAACGTTAATATTGGGCATAACTTGTAAATGGGAGATTTGGCATAACTTGAATAATGCATATGAATATGAATTTGGGGAATATAATTCATTATGAACATAATTGGGGAAAAGGGGCATGAATACTTATAACGACATAGGAATAACTGGTTAACAATTGAAATGCCTAGGATTACAGTAATTAGAAACTGTAACCGCGCTTAGGCACGAGGTTAGATTACACTTGTGGTAGAAGTCTGCCCGGAACTGCTTGACATATCCAGCGACCGTAAGTGTTGAATCTAATGTGAAGGGTCTAAGTGCTTGAACACGAGACGTGCTAAGACACGAGGTTAAGCCCGACTTTTGGAAGAAGTGTGCCTAGAACCACCCGACATATCCAGCATCCACAAGTTGTAGGCTTAATGTGGGAGGTCTAGTGCATTACGACCATAAATGGATAATGAATTGTAGTAAACGGGGAATGATAATAACCTATTATAATTAATTACTTTAATGAGAATGTTATATAGACAAGTGGAAATTATAACATAGATTATAATAAAAAGGAAAGAAAGCTTATTAGTAAACCATAATTAAGAAAACTAAGTTAATAAGTAAACAACGTCATGTTGTAGTGATATGTTAAACAAAAAATGGGGGAACTGAGATAAAGTATACTTAATTACATATTAAGTAAAACTTGTTATTGTAACTATGAAATCAGACAATGAATAATACAAAGGGATTGTAAGATTACCGTTAATTACAATCCAGGGGTGAAAGATTGTAAGATTTCTTCTGTTAATTACAATCTAAAGAATAACATGTAATGGGGCCTATTAATTAGCTTAAATGGATTAAGTTATATTTATATGAAATTAATAAGAAAGTTGAATTTTGGCAAGTGAAAAGAAGTCAATGTAAATGGGGACAGCCTGTTAGTCTTTAATACTTAACCTAGTTGAATCCATAGGGATTGTATGAACACGTTAACTTGAGAAGGTGTTAAGTAAACTTGGTTGAAATAATGGGAAGGTTAAGTATATCTGGGTTGGGGGAGAGGGATAATATTTATATATAAGCCCACTAAACTTAACTGGTTGAAGTTATGTAATTAAAACACCGTTAGATAAGCACAACCTGTGGAAATGTTGGGGTTATGTAATTAAAGACATCGTTAGATAAGCATAACCTGTGAATATCCTAGTGGGGATGCATGACAAAGGAGAGAGCTTGCATCATCTTGTGTATGGGACCCGTTTCAGTCAGTAACCCATATAACGGTATCAAACGAGTACTCCGCCCTAGGCCGGAGTTGGGGCACACTTACTGGGCTGATTGTAAGAGAGCCAAACTTGGAGGACGGTGTGGGAAGCAAAAACCGACCGGGGTCATGTGTGTGCATGGTCCGGGCAGAGGAGGATAAGACGACCGTGACATCTGTAGATATGGTTGTGCACATCATAAAAATGAAGGGTTGCCACTTTAGGAAATGATACATCCTACTATGGGGCCAGCACAGGGTATCTACAGAGTAGGCAACCAATCGATTAGGGTAGTAATTAGGTTACACTTAGACTCCGGTATGTTTAGGAGCCCATTATTATCCATAGGGGTAAATCCGGAACGTTGGGCTGCCTGTTGATTGAATGGGGTGAAAACATCTCACTGGAAGTATGCCTAAGTCTACCGTTTTATAGTCGTTGGGATCATCTCATTCTGGTTATACTAGTATCGGTGCAGAGAAATCGTTAGAGAAGCATATTTCACTCTATCATGTTTATCCTGTTTACCTTGTCATACTTACCTTTTATGTTGTTATCTTTCTTATCCACTTTATATGCCTGTCATGATACTTTTACTTATTATTTGCTAAAAGTAACTGGACTCGCCAAACTTTATGTCTGACCCTTTTTATTTCCTCTTCTTTCTTCCGTTTTCCCCCAAGTTCTCAGGGTGGGAATACTCAAGCTTGGTCAGGATTTCGCTATCATTTTGGTGGAGCTGTTTAGATGTATTGCTCAAGCTCTTATCTTTGCTACTATGGCTATGTTTTTATTTGGGGATTATGCTTCTTTTATTATTGTACTATGATGTTTTAAGTGCAAGACAGTAATTTTAATGATGTACTGGTTTTACGTATTTCAGACATATGATGTTTTGAACCACGATGCTTTATGATTACTAATTTTTTTAATTTCGCTGCTATTTTATATCTATCTTGTAATTTTTCTTTTTCTGCTTTCCTATAACGCTTCACGAAACTTAATGCATTCTCTTATGAGTGACACTAACAGACATGGGGTGTCAAAAGTAATGCGTTGAAAGATGTGCCTGATAGCCATGGACGATCATCGGAGTAGGTAAACATAAGCGGAACCTGTCATATAACTCACAGCGCAAGGATAAAGTATAATAGAACATATACAACAGATAGAAATAGTGAAGCATCATATCTTAAAATTTTAAACTTTCACAACATCCTGAAAGATCATCCATACATCAACTGTATATAACATCAAAATCTGTACATGAGGCCTCACTACACCACTCATCAAATAGCATAAATAGGAATACTAGATAGTAGTAAAAGTAATACGCCAGACTCCTGCTCGCCTTCGTTCAACAACAACGTCTCACTAAGATATCACCTGCCACCTACTACTCAGTCTTCTCATCCAACAATGGATGAACAACCCAAGGTAATAAGAGGAAACATAAAACCTTGAGTAAGAAAACAGTCATAGTGAATGATAAAACATCTATTAATATCATTAACAAATTATATAATACATAGACTAACAAACCAATCTACCAAACACCAAAGAAGAACCCAAACTTGTCTTCCCCACATTTGACAGTGATAGCCTTTACAAAACAAACAATTGGAAACAACCATTCATCCATGGAAATCAAAGAACAACCAACAGCTATATATCCATGGCAATCAGAAGTAATCAGACAATAATAATCATAGCAATTAGTTATATCTCACGTAAAACATCCGAATCGAGATCGAAATCCCTCAAGCACAAGCCCTAGAGGCCTAAATCAATATCAGACAAGCACCCAAGAAACATCTCCTTCGACGTTAGACAATCTACATGAGACGTTACAAGCAAAACAACAAAACATTCATTACCCTAGCTACCATTGCCTTTCCTGCTTCGAAACGATCATTAATCATATAACGACCACCTGCCATATGACAAGGGCTAGTGGTAAACCCCAGTTCTTGTAAAAACTCCATACGCCTTCATGACTCGTATGTTTGTCTTCTCAAATCTCGACAACTAGGCTCTTCACGACTGGCCAAGGTACGAGGCCCTTCACGACTGCCCAAAGTACCCCTGCTTTGAGTCCACTAGAACTTACGACAACAATAATCTCTCAGCCTTCACATATCTATCCATCAACCCCGATGACCATTCACAAGCTCAAGTCCCCCTTGAGCAAAAATTATTCATGAACTCGAAACACCCTTGACTCATCTTCACATTTGTTGTTTTCACCGATCAACAAACACATCACAACACTTCGAATATTCCTCCTTGAATTTAATTCGAAGCCACGATCATCATCGACCCTAAAACAAATGTCATTTGGTCGATATTCAATCCCCAACATTTTAGCATTTCCACCCGATCCATGAAATGCCCAGTCCATAGAAAAGTCTGATCCATAGAAATACCCTATTCGTGGGAACATCCAATCCATAGAAATGCCTAGTCCATGGAAATGCTCGATCCATAGAAATATCCAGTCCATGCTTCAAGAAAAATTGCCAGGTCCATGCTTCGAAAAACTGCCCGGTCCATGATTCGAAAAACTTCCCTATCCAAACTTCGAAAAACTGCCCGGTCCATCACCAGAAAACAAGTCCGATCGATACATGTTCGTTCCATACCTAGAATTTCTTCCCGGTCCATGTGACGACTACACACAACCCCTGCACTTAAAAAAGAGGAATAATGCGCTGAAAGACATGCCAGACAGCTATGGACGATCATCGGGGTACGAAAACACATACGGAACCTGTCGTATAACACACAGTGTAAGGATAAAATATAGTAGAACATATATAAAAGGCAATAATAGTGAAGCATATTTGAGCAGAAAAACTCCAAAACTTTCATAACAACTAAAAAGTATATCCAAACATCAGGATTACAACATATATGTCTGTACAAATTTTGCCTCATTACAACACTCAGAGTCACACATCAAACATCGTAAATAAAAGATACTATGTAGTAGTAAAAGATAATACAACAGCCTCCTGCTCGCCACCGAACTGCAACATCATCCTCACCAAGATATCACCTGTCACTCGCCACCTAGCCTTCCCCTAGAAAAATCGGATGAACAACCCAAAGTAATAAGAGGGAAACATAAAACCTTGAGTCATGCAACAGTCTTAGTGAGCGATAAAACAACTAACTAACATCATCAATAAAGTATATGAGAATAGGCAGATAACCAAACTAAACTACCTACTTCACCAAAGAAGAAACACAACCTTATCTTCCCCACATCGGAGAGTGATAGCCTTTACAAAACAATTTTTTCAACCATACATCCGTGGCAACTAGACAACCATTCATTCATGATAATTAGAAGTAACCAACAATATCAACCTTAACAACCAATGATTTATCTCACGTAAACAATCCTAATCGATCTCAACATCCCTCAAGCATAAGCCCTAGAGGCCTAAACCAATATCAGACAAGCACCAAAATAACATCTCCTTCGATGTCAGACAATCTACGTGGGACGGTACGAGCAAACAAACAATATCCATGGTTGATTCTGGCTATCACTGTCAATTCTGCTTTTAAACCATCGCTTATCGTATGATTGTTCATATCATCCTGCCATCCGTTAAGGGCTAATAGTAACCCCGGTTCTAGCAAAAACTCCATACGATTTTCAATGATACATATCTAATCCTTTCAATGATACCCAGGGTACTCGACCAGCAACCTTCCAGTCTTTTAGATGTACCTATTATACCCTAGCTTTGATCCCACTAGAACCTATGACAACGATAATCTCTCCGCCTTCAGTATCTCTAGTCGCCCTTCCTGGAGGCTATTCTTAGCTCAAGCAACCTTCTTGAGCAACTATTATCCATCAACTCACAACCTTTGAGTTGTCATCACATTCGTTGCATTACGACGAACAATAAACACATCAAATCACTTAGACATTCCCTATTGAACTCGTCTCGAAGCTAGAACCATTGTCGCTCAAAAACAAACTTTGTTTGGTCGGTGCTGCATTCTATAGCATTTCCAGTAATTTTGCTATGAGAAACTGGCCAAAATGTCAAAATAACCTTTTACAATGTTTCATAAGTGCTATTATATACCCTAGTTCAATTCAACATCAATTTGTTGTGTTAATCTAAACAAAACATCAAAATTGGCTTTCATAACGTTTCTGACTTTTCACAGTGTTTCAGAAGTACTGTAAATGCTCGGGTGCGACATGTGACATTAGCTCATTCTTGTTCCAGGAATTTCCATGGCGTTTTAACTTTCCACAGTGTTTTTCCACCGCTGTCAAATCTCACACAACATGCGAAATTCTTGTTCCAAGACTTTCCATGGCTTTTTTACTTTCCACAGCATTTTTCCAATGCTGTCAAATGCTATAAATTTCAGAACTTAATTTTTGGCCCGATTCCTGAAAATTCACCGGATCCGCTTGATTTTTCTTGACGAACCATGATTTTTCAACTTACCAAACTCTCCCAAACTCTCTAATCCATCTCAACTCAAAATTAATCAATTTCAACAACAAATCATGAACATCAAAATAACTATTCAACAAATGATTAAATCAATATATATGGATCTAAACATAGAATTAATACATGAAATTACTTTTTATAAGTTGCTAGATTAGATCCTATGGTGATTCATATAAAAATACACTTACCATGATGTAGATCTAAGGAAAACGACTTGAAAATGATGAAATTAAGATCATAGAACTCATGTACTTGATTGAATCCGCGTGAGAGATGCATATCACTCACTAAATCTTCAAAACAACACAAAATCTAAATCCGGACAACGAAGAATTAGCTTCAAACTCTTTGATTTGATGAAATCTCTCTTCGATTGAAGTAGATCTAGCTTCAAACGATGTAGATCTTCAATTCTCTTATGCAGATCTAGAATTTTAATGATGGAAAGGTATATTTGATTGTGCAAGGAGGATCATGATCTCAACCAAATGAGAGATTGAAGAAAGTAACATATTCTCCATGACCCCAACCCTATTTATAGCCTCCTACCAGGCCACTAATGGGCCTTTCCAAATCAACCCATTATGACTTTAAAAACCTGAACAACAAGCTGTAAGACACCAAAACAGCGATTCCTCCCAAACCACTGAGATAAATCTTTAAAGTGACCACTCTACGGAAAGGGAATCATCGTTTCCTTTCCAATGGCACAAGTATCAACATCTGATTCAATCCGAGTCAAAAGTTATGCCATGTACAAGACTAATAGGGGAAAAATGGTCATAAAAAAAATTTCGTTTCCTCACTCCATTGTACCTTGACTAGCTTAACCATCTTCCTCCTAAGCTATTTCGTGTCATTCCCTACAACACGAAGTGGCATACGAGGTCTCGTAACTACGGTCTCTATTTCTTGGTGTAACGACCTGGATTTTCGGCGACTTTGGTTATCGACATAAACACGATGTCGATAACCAAAACATCGAAAAAATCCTGGTAATTAGTGAAAGAAATTAGAGGGTGAGGAAAGATAAGATAGAAAATTAGAATAGAAGAAGAAGAAGAACACAACATCAGAGTAACACGAATCTCACAGCGGAACGAATAAATATATTTCATAACATAACTTAGAAATACAAATTTGTACTTGAATATACATATCATTATCAAAGTACAACACTTACAACACAGCGGAAATAACTATAGCTATATGATCCTGAAGCCTCGTGCTCCTAGCTCTTCTAGTATATCTGTAAATCCTGACTACTTGACTGCCCATACAAATTTAGGCACCCAAGAGTTTAGGGAAAACAACAAAGTAAACTCCGGGTCAGTCATGGGACTGGTATGAGTAAAACAGTTTAAAAACAGTTATACAGGTATATGATATCTCATAAGACCACGCCGCATAACGGAACGGGTTTTTCCCTTATGAGAATCCAAAATAACTTTATATCAAAAACCTTTTGATATTATAATAATGTCTATCAACCACAGTATATATAATCATCTAGCAGAACGCTTTCATCTCACGTTCTACATATATAGTATACAATCAAAACCGCAAGCATGTATTGGGTAATGGATTTCCAACTATGACAAGGTATGGAACCACCTTTCGCTCATGTACCTCTAGAGAGGAATACACTGGGTTCAACAAGAACATCTTGCAACCCGGCCACACATGACCGACCACTCATTTCGCTTGAGTGTATCGAATGTATATCACCAACGGCTGGGATCAGCAACCGTTTCCCGAATGGGACAGCATCAACAATAGATTTTTAGAAGTAAATGAAACTCTAGATCAGGTGATTATACACCCTACTTCGGTGCGACCGACTTAGCCATGCTGCCTGCCCGATTTCTGTCATTTACCGGATGTGAGGCTAGAAACTACGCTTTATCATCACACCAGATCCACTTTGAATGTCACATCGTCAAATCCATCAAATCACCGATTGACGTCTACAACAATACATTATGTGTTAGCTAAAAGAAGTTTCCTTCTCCGCTTCCACTCTTGGTACGATTGGAGAAATCAATATACGTGATCGTCTAGAAATACTCTGTCAGACATCCGTCTATACAAGTCATCCAGGAACATGATGAACCGAAGGCACTATTCTATAAACAGGATAGCCCTTGCATAACTCCGTCTTCAATTTCCTTTGGCATATATGATTCGCAACGCTTATGCCAATACAGAGTGGTTCTTTGGATAATAATCCAACCGGTCTCTCCATATTAACAACGTTAAAATGGTCAAAACTTCGATAGTCTGTGATGTAACTATCGAAGAAAAACAAGTGTGCAAACAACGATATTATTTCCAAATGGAAATTTTATCGATCAAACATCGTTTAACATTCATCTCCTTATTTCATTAATTTACTTATCTCATGTTTCCCTATGTTCAATATTTCTTGTTTTTTAAATTGGGAAAATATACGTTATTAACAATGGAAAACATTTCCATTTCCTGTTTTCTTTATTAGAAAACATTTCTGGTTTCTTATTTGGAAAACATTTCCAAGGCTCCTTCATTGGACTTAGACAGATGTTTAAACAAACCATCGTGATGCCAACTCAAACCATTTCCTTTACTGCCGAACCTTAACTATCCCTTTAGTTAAAAACGAAGCCAATCAAGTTGGGGTAGAACTACCTCTCAGACCTTAACTGAACAACATTTCTAACTTTGAAATAGGCAAAGTTCACTTTATATTCTTTCTACTATCTTCCTTACTTAACCCTCCTCGAATAGCTATATTCGATTGACTCTTTTCACTTAACTCTATTCGAATAACTATATTCGATAACTCCTTTTACTTTCTATTCGAATAACTATATTCAATTAATTCATTTGTTTTAACTCTAATCGATTAAACTAACATCGATTAACTTCTTTTACTTTCTATTCGAATAACTATATTCGATTAACTCATTTGCTTTAACTCTAATCGATTAAACTAACATCGATTAACTCCTTTTACTTTAACACTAATCGATTAACTAACATCGATTAACTCCTTTTACTTTAACACTAATCGATTAACTAACATCTATTAACTCCTTTTACTTTAACACTAATCGATTAACTAACATCGATTAACTCCTTTTGCTTTAACTCTAATCAATTAAACTAACATTGATTAACTCCTTTTACTTTAACACTAATCGATTAACTAACATCGATTAACTCCTTTTACTTTAACACTAATCGATTAACTAACATCTATTAACTCCTTTTACTTTAACACTAATCGATTAACTAACATCGATTAACTCCTTTTACTTTAACACTAATTGATTAACTATTCATTTATAAAGATTACTTTTAGTAACAGTTCTTCACTTTACAAATGATTTACCTTTTATACAACTCTATTCGTTTAAAACATTTTTCCCTTTTATTTATTTTCGAAATATTTCCTTTTATAAAATCTGTTGATTTTATAAAATCCCTTTTATTTCAATATACATTGAAATCATTCTTTTTACATCCCAGGGTCTTTTATGATATTAAAAATATCGAATAACAATGATCAACATCATTCCAACACACATAATTCATAACAGATTATATAACACATCATATATCACAATATATGAAAAACAGTAAAATAAATGTTGAGGAATCCAGTTGGATTCCTCCAACCTGTTTCCCTGCATCACAGATGTTAAACAATACAGATAACATCACTTTCAGTTCCATATGATATATTCTGTTAAACAGAATCAAATATAGAAATTCAACTAACTGACTAGCAGTTCAATCAAACAGTCAACACACAGTCAATTAGCCAATATCTAACAGTTCTAAAAATACAACATGAAATTATAAACTGTTCAGAGTTAGTGAGATTTACTCACATTTGCGCTTAGCCGTTAAATAACGGTTTGCGTTATTTGATTCAGTCGGACAATTTATTTCGCCATAAATTGTAACGGGCTCGGATTCACTCCCGGTCAGTCTCATTGTGTTGCTCCCGTCCATACGATCCCAACGGATCAAACCGTTCGAAAATCTAATGTCGTATGACGATGTTATGGTTTTACGAAGTTAGAACGCAATTTAAAAAAATTTAAGAACTTGGATTATAAAATAAATGGGCCTCAACCTTTTCAAACCCGGCCCAATACCATCAACAAAACCGAACCCGCATCGTTGTCTTCCCCAAATCCTTCAACGCGAGCTCCAGACTTTGCTCCAAACCAATTCAGCCGATCTCCCCTTGCTTCCATCTCCTTCTTCCTTCACTTTAAAATCCGACTAAAATCACCAAAAATTCCCTTATCAACTACTCTTCAACCTCCTCATCCCAACCTTCAACTCGAGTTCACCAACGAGCCCGCGTCACCAAAGTACCAGCGACCGAAACCATCACCGAATACCCCCACTCCATCACCACACATTCGGAATCCAACCCTGAGTATAAATACCAACTCGGTTTTGCCAATCCATGCCTTAGTACCTCGAATCCTTGAACCCTAGGTCCACGGTGGACTTTCGAGCTCCAGGAAAAATTGATCGCGACCAAAACGAGAGGTACCAGCTTGAAGAGGAACTCACGCTGAACCTAGATATATATGGTTTAGGATTTAAGGATTTTCATTTGAATTGTTTTTATTTTTCTTTGTGGGAACTTTTCTTGCTGTGTTTGGTTTATACGCCTTATATAGGCTTGAATGGGTTAGGTAAGGTTTGTGGTGGAGATCGATGGCCGTGTGGCCTGTGCGGAACCTCAGAAAATGGGAGGGATATTTTCAATTTGATTTTCATATTTATTTTATCGATTTTCTCCTTGTACCTGCCTTCTAAAAATCCCAGTGATTACATACGATACCTAAAAATCACCAAACTGGACATGTAGCTAGAGTTCGACATTACGGTCCCAACGAAACTGGTTTCGTCGAATTCCGACTCCGTATGCTCACACAACGTATTTTTAACTATCGAAATACTGACTATTTTACACTCTAAAAATCTGTACGGCCACACAGTGACTCTAAAAATCACGAAACTGGAAATCTAACAACTATTTGATATTGCGGATCCAACAAAACTGGTTTCGTCGAATTCTGACTTCGTTTGCAAAAGTGGCTATTTTTAACGTTCTAAATAGCCTATTTAAATATAATTAAATATTTAAAATTAAATATTATCGTCTATATTCACAATGGCATACCACACAGCTCAAGAATATTCCTCTATGTATTTACAACTAGATATTCACTTCTGGGTCAACCCGATATTTGATTTATATTGAAATCCCTTTTAAAAATATAAATAATCCCTTTATAAATTATAAAGGAATTCCACAGCGACTTTTCTAAAATTTGATTTGGACATACATCAAAATCTACACGACGAAATCCCGATTTTTCTCTTCCACTAGAAAGATATACTCCACCAGCTCCACACGTTTCTTGTTTCACAGAAATCCGATTCAAAACGAATCCTGTACATTCAGTTGAAGTTCGAATCGCCAATTTATGAACTGCAGCGCCATTTCGAGCTCGTTTATAATTATATTATAAACTATACGTTCAACTGTCGACGATTGAATATATTCGTTATTCAAATTCAAATTCCAAGCTGATTGAAATATCACAGATGATCCGGTTCACACCATATCGCCATTTCAGCCAATTCTGATTATTTCAGAATTAAATATATTATTTAATTTATTATTTTAATTAAATATTCACCATTATTTAATTCCACGACCATTAAATTCTCTAAACCACCATCTCAATAATTAAATAAATTAATTCTAATACCTCTGCCAATGCGGGTCATTACACTTGGTCTTCGTACTGCTCTGGAGATACCACTACATTCGAACCATGCATGAATTTCCATAGAAACGACACATGGAAAGCATTATGCACACTCGACATTTTCTTGGGTAACTCCAATCTATACACTAGCTTTCCAATTCGCTCGACTATAGGAAACGATCCAACAAACCTTGGAGCTAACTTTCCTTTATTTCCAAACTGAATGACATGCTTCAAAGGATAAATCTTCATGAAAACCCATATCACCTATGTCGAATTCCCAATCTTTTCGACACTTATTAACATAACTCTTCTGTCGATCTTGGGCTGCTTTCATTCATTATCAAACGATCTTGATACAATCCGATGTCTCTCTAATCATCACTTGCCCAAGTACCAACTTATCTCCAATTTCTAACTAATAAGCTGGAGAATTACACGGTCTTCTATACAACGCCTCGTATGGTGCCATCCCAATGCTCGACTGGTAGCTATTGTTATACACAAACTCAACTAGATGTAGATGGTCTTCCCATGATCCCCCAAAATCCAACACACAAGCTCCTAGGAGATCTTCCAAAACTCGGTTAACCCTCTCGGTCTGACCATCGGTTTGGGGATGATAAGCCGTACTTAAACACAACTCGGTTCCCAAAGTATCTTGCAAACTCTTCCAAAATTCGCTTGTGAACAACGGATCTCGATCGCCGACTATGCTCTTCAGAATACCATGAACCGACCTATCCATTTTATATAAAGCTCATCCAACTATGATGTTGTCCTAATCGATTTGACAGGAATGAACCTTGCACTTTTGGTCAAGCGATCCATGATGACCCAAATTCCTTTATTTCCTGCCCTGGTTCTAGGTAGTCCATCGATAAAATCCATCGATATCTGCTCCCACTTCCACGTAGGAACTTCCAATGGCTGAAGCAATCCACTCGGCTTTTTCTGTTCAGCTTTCACTAACTTACAGTTCATTCACTTGGAAATAAATTTTCGAATATCCCTCTTCATCCCTTCCCAGTAGTAAGCTCGCTTCATGTCCAGATACATCTTATTACCACTGGGATGAATCATCAACTTCGAGTGATGACATTCCCTTAAAACCTCATCTCTCAATCCATCGATATCAGGAACAACCAGTTGTCCTTGGTTTTGAAGCCATCCCTCTCGATCGACCTCAAACTCTTTATTGTCTAGTTCCAACTTCTGGATAAACTCGACAAGTTTTGCGTCTCGCTTTTGGCTTTCTCCAATCCTTTTGATAAGAGTAGGCCTTATTGAAAAGTTTGCCAACATTTCAGGTTCCAACTCACACCTTGGTTGAAATCAAACCCTTCCAAAAACTCGAGGCTCCTCCATTCCGAAAACATTGCTCTCAATCCTTCATGTCTTCGACTCAACGCATCTACAACTATGTTACCTTTTCCTGGAGTATAGGCTATACCAAAATAATGTAATGCCAGAAATTTTAACCACCGCTGCTGCTAAAGATTCAATTCCTTTTCAGAGAAAAGATAATTCAATCACTTATGATCCATAAACAACTCGAATCGAACTCCCAATAAGTAATGTCTCCATATCTTTAGAGCAAACACGGTCGCTGCCAACTCCAAATCATACGTTGGATATTTCCTTTCGTGCGGCTTCACCTATCGACTCATGTATGCCACAACCTTATTCTTCTGCATAAGCACTGCTCCGAGTCCAATACCACATGAATCGGTGTATACCACCATGTCTTCATTCCCACTTGGAATCGTTAAAACAGGGACACTCATCAGTCTCTCTTTAATGATTCCAAAAACTTTTTCACACTTTGCATCCCATGTGAACACTTGGTTCTTCTTCGTCAATCCTGTTAATGGTGCAACTATATTGGAGAAATCCATGATAAACCGTCGATAATAACCAGACGATCCAAGGAAACCTCTCACATCCGTCGCATTCTTAGGTCTAGCCCGATCCTGGATTGCTGCCACTTTAGCGGGGTCAACCGCTATCCCATTTCCAGAAACAACACGGCCTAAGAATCTCGCTTCGCTCTTACAAAAGTGACACTTCGATAATTTGGCTCTCAACTTAAGCTTTCTTAATATTTCCAAAACAGCTCTCAAGTGCGTTTTATGTTCTTCCTCGTTCCGAGAGTAAACCAGAATATCATCCATAAACCCAAGCACGAACTTGTTCAACTGATCTCTGAAATCTCTATTCATACGATCCACAAAATACGCTGGCGCGTTAGTCAACCCGAATGGTATCACCAACCATTCGAAGAAACCAGATGGTGTCCTAAAAGCTATCTTCGGTACACTCTCCTTTGCAACCCTTAACTGGTGAAATCCCGTTGCCAAATCCATTGGAGAAAACACTTTGGCCTCATGAAGCTGATCGAATAAGTCATCAATCCTCGGCACGGATACTTATTCTTCTTGGTCACCTTGTTCAGCTCACGATAGTCCACACATAATCTTAATGAGCCATCTTTCTTGGTTGCAAATACGACCGGTGCACCCTATTCGGAAACACTTCTCCGAATAAACCCCTTTCCTAGAAGGTCACAAGTTTGCACCTCCAACTCTCGTTGTTCCTTAGGCGCCATCCGCCTAAGAGACATAACAATTGGTCTAGTACCCTCGACTAAATCGATCCTAAACTCAATCTCACAATGCAGCGATAAACCTTTGACCTCATCAAAGACATCCTCATTAGCGACCAGCAAAGATGACAAGTCTTCCTCTGGAATCACAAGCGAATATAAATAGCTCATGAAGACACCATCTTCGGGCTTAAACGAATCAACACCTTTCGTCCTTCCATATCCCCGACTCTCACCTCTAGCTTTTCGCAATTCACTCTTGCTGCATATCTCTTGAGCCAACCTATACCCAAAATAATCCCGAACCCAGTGAAGTTAAGAACAAAGAAATCACACACAAAAGAGCAACCATGACTCGACAACACTAGACCACGACACAACATGCACAATCTTGACGAACCCCCAACTGAATTAGTCACGATCAGTGGTCTATCACAAATCTTGGGTTCCAAACCTAAACGGCACACTAACTCATTATAGATAAAAGAAAGCGATACTCCAGTATCGAATAACACCTGAACTGAAACACCTCGGATTGAAAGAGTGCCTTGGACGACGACACCCTTTCCCTTTTCCTCTGTAGTAGGACCTCTCGAAGAAGATGGTATAGCTTCCAAGACATAAGCCTTCACAACTTGCTTTCCCTTAGCTGAGATTCTGGACAATCCTTCTTCTCATGCCCAAGCTTTCCACACTTGAAGCACTTCTTTTCAGCTTTAGGATTCTTGCATTCATTAGCAAAATGACCTTTCTGTTGACATTTAATGCAAATCACCTCACTTGAAACACCCCACCTCCATTGAGGTCACTCACAAAGAGAATGCCTTAACTTTGGTGGATGTTTGTAAGTAAAAGTCACAGATAAAACACAAGACAAATATAAACACATATATATAAGCATCGGAAAGCAAACAGACAATTTATTTCATAAATACGTGTTCATACAAAACATTTCCATAACGGTCACATAATAACTTCCAAAACATTACATCATCATTTCTGTTTTGGTTATTAAATAAAGAAGCATAAAACAAAATTAAAACTGCATAAATCCCCATAGAATGTTTCCAACAGCCATAGCCAAGGAATGAGAGTCCGAACCGTACATCTACTATCTTGAAGCTTGCAAAGAGTCTGACTAAGCTGGGTTGTTTCCTCCCTGTGGACCTGGGGGAGAGAACGGAAGAAAAGAAGACGAAAGAAAATAGGGTCAGACATAAAGCCTGGTAAGTCTAGTGACTCTTCAGTATGAGAATAAGAAAAAGGGCATGATAGGTATAAACTGGAAATAGGAAAGTATCATAAACTAAGATAAAGCAGTTTGAATCGAATATACTATCGCACCCCACGCTAAATCTCTGCACCTACTTTTACTGTCTCAACTGGCATCCCATGATCAGGGTGAAGTGATCCCCTTTTTCTAAAGATCGGCTCCTACTCGCAAAATTATATGTGTCATACGGCCCCCAAAGATTGTAGATACCTATGATGGTCCAACCATAGGGTGTATCAAGTCCCATGGTGGCGACCCGACACAATACTAGCATGCATAGGTTATACTACTGGTGCCCCCAGTGCCTTGTTTGTCTGCTTCGAAGTGTGTGCACGCCCTCACTCCGTTCGAACCCACACTGTTGCACCCATCGCCGTCGCTTTTGACTGCTTACAATCAGCCCAGTAATCATGCCCCACCCTGCATAGTTTTATGGTACCATGATACCTAATTGGTTTACTGTTGAAATGGGTCCCTGTTACAAGGGTTTTCTAGTCAAACATGTTAAGTGGTTAAGTGTCTGTATTTACCTAACCCCACCCATCAGTTTAGTTAACATGTTGAATTGGTTAAGTGTTTTAGTTAACTTAACCCTACCATCCTGACTTGTCTATCCTTAGCTTTTTAAAGCACCGACCACTCATATTAGACAGGTATTGTTACAGTTACTGGATGTGCCAGTCGGTTCCCGACAGGTTTACACCGTAACTCAGTCTAACCTCGGGTCTTTATTGGGCTCAATGCTTAACCACCCACATTGGATAGGTATTGTTGTGACTACTGGACAGCCGGGCGGGTCCGGGCAAGTTTACATCACAACTCAATCCAACCTCGTGTTAAGCATACTCGTATTTTCTAAATTTACATATTTGTCTCTATTACTTATTATATGTAAATTTGTTAACAATTAAATGTTATGGCCCACTTTCCAAGTTCATCATTTTTGGTATAAGAATAATACACCATTTAAATGCCACCAATTATTGGCATGTGCCAAACATGCCAATACATATATTTTTCACCACCTTATGTCAAGTTTCCTATAATTACCAATTTTCCCAACGTTACCCCGTCTAAATATTAAGCTAACAATCTTAGCCTAATTTTTCGTCCGCATGATTTTTAACATAATATTAGGCTAAAAACTTAGCCTAACTTAGCATACACTAAATTGGCATAAAGAAATTCATAAACATGACATAGGTGCAAAATTGGCATTATCGACATAGTCAATATGAACATCATAGGTGTGAACTTGCAACGTAGACTAGATAAACTTACATATATGTGAACTTGCATTGAAATAGGGATCTAACCAAATAGGTGTCACATGAATTAGCATATGATTTAGACAACATAAGCCTAAACATGTTTAGATCTAGGCATAACATCGAACATCACTAGCATATGACAAGAATATGACATGTCCATAAAGTATGTATAATTTTATCACATGTGTGTGAACTAGATCAAATCATGTTTACTACAATAACATGAAACTCGTATTAAAATGGATCTTGGCATGGATCCAATTATGAACTTGCAACTTTTGTATAAACATATGAGCATGTATATGAACTTAATCATTTAGGCATAGCGGTTTTAACATAAAGTATATACATGAGATCTTAGCTTAGTCATAACACATACAACCTATATAATCACATAAACATATAGGTGTAGATTACAATATGAACTATACAATATGCATGTAATGTTGTTTTCATTCTAAATGTACGATAGGATCAATATCAAATCAACTATACCATAAACATCCCAATATCATTCATAACACAATCATTTCAATACATAGATATGAATTAACATCGTCGCTATACAATAGCGTAATTCCATTTCCATTTTACGTCGAATCAAGTCTTAATTTTATTCCCATCGGAAAAATCACTATACTTACAACAAACGATGGTTTTGTTTTTTGATTTCTGAGTTCTGAATTTGCAATGCTTTCCTTTGGTTAGACAAACGTTGTTTGATTCTTGTTTTACTTTAGTGTTGCTCGTCTCTAAGCTTTCTCTAACTGACGGCTACTCTTAGTTTCCTCCCAGCAGCATGACGGCTCTAGTTCTATATTATTTATGTGAATTTAGGTTGAGTGTTGAGTTGTATTTATAGAATTTCAGATTGATTTAAGCCATCAGATGATCAAAGAGTGAATCCAGACCATACACACCAAGAGAAACCAATCTGAAAGTGACAAATCAGCCCTAGTGACACAGCCAAGCTCAGAAATTCGACCAGAAACCGACCAGTCCAGCTAGGGCCAAACCAGGTCGACTGGGTAGGTTGACCCCCAGGTCGACCCTATGGTCGACCTGGTAACCCATGTCGACCCCCAGGTCGACCTGGTGCCTGGGCTGGAATTTTCTCGCCCAGCCCAGTTTGGGTCTGTTTTCGAATTTCGAACTAATTTTGAACTGTTTGAATTTTAAATTGAATTCTGAAACTTCCGGAGGTCATAACTCCTTCATACGGAGTCCGATTTACGCAAACTCAGACTCTATCTTAAGCAGAATTCCGAGATGAATGCAATGGCGTAACCCATTTACCTTAATTCTTTCATTTAGAATTAATTATACTTTAATTTGTTAATTTACTGTTAACAGAAAATTCGTGGCGTTACATTCTCCCTTCCTTAAAGGATTTCGTCCCCAAAATCTTCAAGTCTAGGAGAACGTAAATCCTAACATCCAATCGTCCATCTACTCAACCATCAAACACAGGCGTCCATTTTCCTTAAAAGACTTCTAATGCTTCATGATCATATGCATAGTGTGTGTACATGTCCTTATCTAATGCAAAATCAGGCGGTCTACTGATTCAGTTGACCTCCTTAATGCGAATCATGAATCCATTATGTATGCAAATTTTTCCCTACTCATAATTCTACATGAGTGTGCAACCATCTATACAAATGCGACATCCATATGACAACATATCAAATTTCAACCACATACAAATATGAATACAAATATGCATATGCAATATGAAGTGACTGAGCCGATCCAAAACCTAGGTTGTGTGTGTATATGCATCCACGAGCAACCACTAGCAACCACTTGCAACCACTTGCAGCCATCAACCATAACATGTTTACATCCAAAGGGGTTTCTACCTAAGGATAAAGGATAATATCGAGGGGATATCCCTAAAAAGATAGATACAAGCACAACTTAAGGAAAAAGAGAGATCAAAGATGTACCCTCAAAAAGAAAAGGGTAGGCCGCGCGTATTCTGTCCTCAATTTCCTAAGTCGCATCTTCCTCGACGTCGCTCCACTGAACTTTGACAAGCTTGACTTTGCGGTTGCATAGCTTCTTGATTTCAGTTCCTATGATTTGAGTTGGAACTCTCCCCACAGTTGCTTCGCGTTCCACTTCGGCTTCTTCTAGAATGCTTGGCTCCACCACTTCCGCAGATTCATGTAGACATTTTCGGAGATGAGAAACGTGAAAGATGTTGTGAATTCCAGCCAACCTTTCGGGTAACTCTACTCTATAAGCCATCTTCCCAATCTTCTCGATGATAGGTAATGGTCCTACAAATTTTGGTGCTAGCTTTCCTGTGGACCCAAAGAGAACGACGTTCCTTAAAGGTGACACCTTAAGGAAAACCCTGTCCCCAACCTCAAACTCAAGGTCGGTGCTTCTTTTGTCTGCGTAGGTTTTTTGTCTATCTTGGGCAGTCTTCATTCTCCTTCGTATCAAGTCCGTTTTTTCTGAAGTCTCTCTAATAATGTCTGGCCCAAGTATAAGCTTGTCTGTAGACTCCCACCAACAAGTTTGTGATTGGTACGGTCTTCCATATAGAGCTTCGAAGGGCGCCATGCCGATGGTGGCTTGGTAGCTGTTGTTTTAGGCGAATTCCACTAAAGGAAGATGATCCTCCCATGTCCCTCCAAAGTCAAGAATGCAAAGTCTTAGAAGATTTTCTAGTACTCTGTTCACCCTTTCCGTCTGACCATCAGTTTGGGGGTGATAGGCCGTGCTCAAGCATAACTGTGTGCCTACAGCTTCTTGCAGACTCCGCCAAAATTCGCTTGTAAAGATAGGATCTCGGTCACTCACTATGCTGGAGGGTATTCCATGGAGTCGAACTATTTCCTTGAGATAAAGAGAGGCTAGAGATGAGGCAGTCCTTCTACTCTTGACAGGTATGAAGTGGGCGCTTTTTGTGAGCCTGTCCACTATTACCCAAATGCTAGTATTGCCCTTTCTTGACCTAGGCAACCCGTCAATGAAGTCCATTGAAATGCTATCCCACTTCCATTGCGGGACTTCTATAGGATGAAGCAGTCCTCCAGGCTTCTTTTTTTCCGCCTTGACCTGTTGGCATGTCACGCACTTAGATATGAAATCTGCCATGTCCTTCTTCATGCCGTTCCAAAAGAAAACTCTCTTTACGTCCTTGTACATCTTGTCCCCACCTGGGTGTATTGTCATCTTGGAATGATGTGCTTCCTCGAGAACCATCTTTATTAAATCCCTTGCTTATGGGACGCATAGTCTTCCATCCCGTCTCAGCCAACCCTTATCATCGATGGAGTACCTATTGAGGTGACTGGAAGTTTCACTCCTAATTAGTTTATCAATCACATCAACAAGATGAGGGTCTTCGCGTTGTGCGACCCCTATTGAGTCTAAAAGAGTGGGCCGTACTTCTAGGGATGCCAATAAACCAGGTATAAAATCAGAGGAGGGCCTAAAGTCAAAACTGGCTATATACTCCAAGCTTTGCCTTTCTACAATGAGAGGGCTTAGGGTCAGCTTCTTTCTGCTCAACGCGTCTGCTACTACGTTGCCTTTTCCAGGAGTATAGGAAATCTCAAAATCATACGAGGCAAGGAACTCCATCCACCTTTGCTGCCTCAAGTTAAGATCTTTCTGTGAGAAAAGATACTTCAATGATTTATGGTCAGTATATAATTCGAACTTCTCACCTAGGAGATAATGGCGCCAAGACTTAAGCGCAATGATGATGGCGGCCAACTCAAGATCGTGGGTTGGGTAGTTCTTTTCATGAACTTTCAATTGTCTTCCACCATAAGCTACTACCCTCCCTTCTTGCATCAGAACAACGCCTATCCCCGTACCACAAGCATCCGTATATACTGTGAACATCTTTCTTCCATCCAGCAAAGTCAGAACCGGGGCTATTGTAAGAGCTCTCTTTAGACGTTGGAAAGCAATATCACAGTCCAAATCCCAAGCGAATGCTAGATTCTTCTTTGTTAGCCTTGTGAGTGGAGCTGAGATTTTCGCGAAACCCTAATGAACTTTCGGTAAAAACCAGCTAGCCCAAGAAAGCTTCGGACTTCGGTTGCATTTCTTGGTGTTTTCCAATCTTGCACTGCCACTACTTTCGCGGGGTCTACAGCTAACCCCTCTTTGGACACTATATGTCCAAGAAATCTTACTTCTTCTCTCCAAAAGTGGCACTTGGAGAATTTGGCTTTTAGCTGATGAACTCGAAGAGTTTCAATGATCTCCTTCAGATGCTGAGCATATTCTTCCTTATTCTTTGAGAAGATCAAAATATCGTCTACGAAGACCACCACGAACTTATTGAGGAATTCTCTGAACACCCTACTCCTTAGGTCTACGAAATAAGCGGGTGCGTTTGTGAAGCCGAAAGGCATGACAAGCCATCGTAGAAGTCGTCTGGGGTTCTGAACGCCGTTTTATCAATGCTATCTTCAGCTACCCTTAGCTGATGGAACCCAGTAGCCAGATCAAGTTGGGAGAAGACCGACGCACCTACAAGCTGATCAAACAAATCTTCTATTCTGGGAAGCGGGTGTCTATTCTTTTTAGTCAGCTTATTTATCTCCCTATAGTCCACACAAATACGTAATGAGCCATCTACTTTGGTGGCGAACACCACTGGAGCACCCCATTCCGAGATACTCCGCCTTATAAACCCCTTCTCGAGAAGCTCTTTAACTTGCTTAATGAGCTCCTTTCTCTTCTTTGGAGCCATGTGTCTAACAGGCAGAGCTACGGGCTTTGCATTATCAACAAGATATATGCGGAAGTCCATTTCCCGCTTCGGAGGTAAGCCTTTCACCTCTTCAAAGACATCCGGATATTCGCGGACCACTCTAACCGACTGCAAATTCTCAACAGAAGCGTCAAGCGACTCTAGATAACTAAGCATAACAGCATTCAAGGGATTATAAGAAATTTCTAGAGTGTTACCGAGCCAAGTCAAGAGTCTAACCACTCTTTTCTCACAATCAAGAATGGCACCATTATTGGATAACCAGTCCATGCCTAAGATCAATCCATATCATGAGAAGACCAAAACAAAGGCGCTACATCTAAATTCAACACTTAGAATAGAGATTTTCAAATCCAAGCAAACCATCGACAAATAAGCCGAGCCCCCAATTGGATTTGAAACAACCAAGGGATCTTCTACCATACTAGTGTCTAGGTGCAGAGATTCTACTAAGGAAGATGAAATAAAGGAGTGTGATGCACCAGAATCAAAGAGAGTGAGAACTGGATGATCATAGAGATAAATTAAGCTTTCTACAGAAATATTTCTACCTCATTCCTGTGGAGGTGCCACCAGCGCGTGAACCTTTCCCCTTGAGGTGGATCCAGTCATCTGTCCCTGCCCCGCTTCTTTGGGCAGTCCTTAGCCAAGTGTCCAGTCTCGTCGCAATTGAAACAACCACCATTCATCTTTGCCTTCTTCTTCCTGCAGTCTTTTGCTATATGTCCAACAATGCCACAGAAATTGCACTTTCTCTTTTCACGGGATTTGTTGTTCTTCCCGCCTTTCTTGAAGTCTGTTTTATTAGCCTGTAAACCCTCTTTCTTTTCTTGAGGAACTTCCCCCTTTGCCTCTTTCTTGCCTTTATCTTCCTCGTGTAGCGGCGCCATGTCCACCAAGCTTTCATAGGTCGCTCCCATGGGTATATGGGTCATAGCAAGGCTATGTAGAGGCTCATTCAGACCTTTGACGAAGCGAAGGGCCTTCTTGTGTTAGGTGTTTACTAAATCCAGCCCAAATCTGGCCAGCTGATTAAACTGATTGACGTACTCCTTGATTGTCATATTTCCTTGTTTAAGAGTTAGGAACTTCTCCATCTGCAGGCTTCTTTCAGCTTGGGAGAAGAACTTCATCTCAGACCTCATCCTGAAATCTTCCCAAGTTTCTACTGGCCCCTCAGCATGGGTAACTTCCCACCAATAGGAAGCTTCATCTTTAAGCAACCACACTGCTATTTGTATTTTTTGCCTGTCGTCAACTTCGAAGATGACGAACAAATCTGCGGTCTCCTTTAGCCAGTTCCTTGCTGCCACAAATGATTCAATTCCATAAAAGTCCTTTCCGCTCATAGCCTTGAAGTCTCTACATGTCTTAGCGAAAGTATTTCCACGAGGAAGAAGAGGAGGAGGAACCGCTGCTACTGTGGGAGGAGGAATGTCTGCTGGGCCCGCACCATTGGCCCTAGCCTCTGGGTACCTTCCGAACCAGCCAGGGATCGGTACTCCTTTTGGAAGGTTAAGATCTACGGACATGCAAAGAGGAAACTATTCAAGACAAAAGGATAGAGAGATAGTGCATATGGCTTTGGGGAATTATGCCTTTTAAAAACAACGCTTTTCTTTAAAAAAATGCTTCTTTAAACTTCTTTTTGAAAATAGTTTCAAAAACTTTTATCTAGTCTGGTAAACCTGTGCTCTGATACCAATTGAAACACCCCACCTCCGTTGAGGTCACTCACAAAAGGAATGCCTTAACTTTGGTGGAGGTTTGTAAGTAAAGTCACAGGTAAAACACAAGACAGATACACACACATATATAATCAGCGAAAAGCAAATAGACTTTTTATTTCATAAATACATGTTCATACAAAACATTTTCATAACCGTCACATAATAACTTCCAAAACATTACATCGTCATTTCTGTCTTGGTTATTAAATAAAGAAGCATAAAACATAATTAAAACTGCATAAATCCCCATAGAATGTGTCCAACAGCCATAGCCAAGGAAAGAGAGTCCAAACCATACATCTACTATCTTGAAGCTTGCTAAGAGTTTGACTAAGCTGGGTTGTTTCCTCTCTGTAGACCTGGGGGGAGAACGGAAGAAAAGAAGATGAAAGAAAATAGGGTCAGACATAAAGCCTGGTAAGTCTAGTGACTCTTCAGTATGAGAATAAGAAAAAGGGCATGAAAGGTATAAACTGGAAATAGGAAAGTATCATAAACTAAGATAAAGCAGTTTAAATCGAATATACTATCGCACCCCACGCTAAATCTCTGCACCTACTTGTACTGTCTCAACTGGCATCCCATGATCAGGGTGAAGTGATCCCCTTTTTCTAAAGATCGTCTCCTACTCGCAAAATTATATGTGTTATATGGCCCCCAAAGATTGTAGATACCTATGATGGTCCCACCATGGGGTGTATCAAGTCCCATGGTGGCGACCCGACACAATACTAGCATGCATAGGTTATACTACTGGTGTCCCCAGTGCCCTGTTTGTCTGCTCCAAAGTGTGTGCACGCCCGCACTCCGTTAGAACCCACACCTTTGCACCCACCGCTGTCGCTTTTGACCGCTTACAATCAGCCCAGTAATCGTGCCCTACCCTGCCTAGTTTCAGGGTACCATGATACCTAATTGGGTTACTGCTGAAATGGGTCCCCATTACTAGGGTTTTCTAGTTAAACATGTTAAGTGGTTAAGTGTCTGTATTTACCTAACCCCACCCATCAGTTTAGTTAACATGTTGAATTGGTTAAGTGTTTTAGTTAACTTAACCCTACAATCCTGACTTGTCTGTCCTTAGCTTTTTAAAGCACCGACCACTCTCATTAGACAGGTATTGTTACGGTTACTGGATATGCCAGTCGGTTCCGGGCAGGTTTACACCGTAACTCAGTCTAACGTCGGGTCTTTATTGAGCTCAATGCTTAACCACCTACATTGAATAGGTATTGTTGTGACTACTGGACAACCGGGCGGGTCCCGGCAGGTTTACATCACAATTCAATCCAACCTCGTGTTAAGCATACTCGTATTTTCTAAATTTACATATTTGTCTCTATTGCTTATTATATGTAAATTTGTTAACAATTAAATGTTATGGCCTACTTTCCAAGTTCATCATTTTTGGTATAAGAATTTTACACCATTTAAATGCCACCAATTATTGGCATGTGCCAAACATGCCAATACATATATTTTTCACCAATTTATGTCAAGTTTCCTATAATTACCAATTTTCCCAACGTTACCCCAACTAAATATTAGGCTAACAATCTTAGCCTAATTTTTCGTCCGCATGATTTTTAACATATTATATTAGGCTAAAAACTTAGCCTAACTTAGTGTACACTAAATTGGCATAAATAAATTCATAAACATGACATAGGTGTAAACTTGGCATTATCGACATAGTCAATATGAACATCCTAGGTGTGAACTTGCAAAATCGTCAACATGAATATCATAGGTGTGAACTTGCAACGTAGACTGGATCAACTTACATATATGTGAACTTGCATTGAAATAGGGATCTAACCAAATAGGTGTCACATGAATTAGCATATGATTTAGACAACATAAGCCTAAACATGTTTAGATCTAGGCATAACATCAAACATCACTAGCATATGACATGTCCATAAAGTATGTATAATTTTATCACACGTGTGTGAACTAGATCAAATCATGTTTACCACTATAACATGAAACTTGTATTAAAATGGATCTTGGCATGGATCCAATTATGAACTTGCAACTTTTGTACAAACATATGAGCATGTATATGAACTTAATCATTTAGGCATAGAGGTTTTAGCACAAAGTATATACATGAGATCTTAGCTTAGTCATAACACATACAACCTATATAATCACATAAACATATAGGTGAAGATTACAACATGAACTATACAACTTGCATGTGATGTTGTTTTCATTCTAAATGTACAATAGGATCAATATCAACTCAACTATACCACAAACATCCCAATACCATTCACAACACAATCATTTCAATACATAGATATGAATTAACATCGTCGCTATACAATAGCACAATTCCATTTCCATTTTACATCGAATCAAGTCTTAATTTTATTCACATCGGAAAAATCACTATACTTACAACAAACGATGGTCTTGTTTTCTGATTTCTGAGTTCTGAATTTGCGATGCTTTCCTTTGGGTAGACAAACGTTGTTTGATTCTTGTTTTACTTTTGTTTTGCTCGTCTCTAAGCTTTCTCTAACTGATGGCTACTCTTAGTTTCCTCCCAGCAGCATGACGACTCTAGTTCTATATTATTTGTGTGAATTTTGGTTGAGTGTTGAGTTGTATTTATAGAATTTCAGATTGATTTGAGCCGTCAGATGATCATAGAGTGAATCCAGACCATACACACCAAGAGAAGCCAATCAGAAAGTGACAAATCAGCCCTCGTGACACAGCCATGCTCAGAAATTCGACCAGAAACCGACCATGCCAGCCAGGGCCAAACCGGGTCGACTGGGCAGGTCGACCCCCAGGTCGACCTGGTGCCTGGGCGGGAATTTTCCCGCCCATCCCAGTTTGGGTCTGTTTTTCGAATTTCGAACTGATTTTGAACTGTTTGAATTTTTAATTGAATTCTGAAACTTCCGGAGGTCATAACTCCTTCATACGGAGTCCGATTTACGCAATCTCGGACTCTATCTCAAGCAAAATTTTGAGACGAAAGCAATGTCATAACCCGTTTCCCTTAATTCTTTCATTTAGAATTAATTATACTTTAATTTATTAATTTACTGTTAATAGAAAATTCAGGGTGTTACATCACTCTTTGGCTTCTGCTGGCCATCCTTTACTTTCTGCTGTTGCTGCTTCCTTTTCTTATTGTTATTACCACTCTACTATGGTTTTGGAGCTTCCTTGGTTGTAGCGACAACATTTTCTTCTTTAGGAAACAAGCTTTCATGTCTCACGACATTTTCCACAATCTTCTCATATGGATCGTCAAGATGATCCACTAAAGGTTTTCTGTTGTAGGCATCCAGACCCATAAAAAACTTCTCGTTCTTCTGATAGTGTATCAATGTAAGAACGAGCATATCTGGACAAAGCTTCGAAATCAGAAACATAATCAAGCACGGAACGACCATTCTGTTTTAGCTCTACAAAGTTCTTGAACAAAGAAGACTTCTGAGAAGTGGAGATAAGCTTCGTCTCGAATTTAACTTGAACTATTCCTAAGTTATTTCCTTTTCTGGAGTCTCAAGCGTAAGTGAATTCCCCAACTCCATGCCCCTGCCTTGCAATTACCTTGACACAAGCTTTCTCTTAGTTGCATCATCCAACCCCAAGTCTCCAAAAATACGGACAAAAGAATCCATCCATTTCTGAACCTCTTCAGACGGTTCCATTCCTTTGAATGGATTTCCTCCTAGAGATGTGAAGTCCTTGCATAGCTTCGCAAAATCTACAACCCTAGTGAACTGAACACCTATATCTATAATGGATTCCACTAGAGCAGGTACCCTTCGCATGAATGCTTCCGTCATGACCTTAAAAATTGTTGGGTAGTCGGTGCATCACCATTAACCCCTCCAGGCACATCCCTTTCCCTAGTAATGTATCTTGAAGCACATCGACTCATTCTAAATCTGCAAATAAGAATGATTAGCCACTTGTAAGGAAAGCTTCTAAAGAAGTAGAAACACTATTATACTATATAGTATCATATAGTATACATCTAATTGAAATCTACAAATGTGTCTCTCTTACGTGATTACGTTTCCAAACTTTGGCTAAAATCGTTAACCAGAGCTTTGATACCAAATGTGACGACCGCCCACAACCCCTGCACTTAAACAAGAGGAATAATGCACTGAAAGACGTGCGAGGCAGCTATGGACGATCATCGGGGTATGAAAACACATACAGAACCAATCGTATAACTCACAGCGCAAGGATAAAATATAATAGAATATATACAACAGGCAATAAAAGATAAAAGATAAAGTATAACTCACTACAACACTCAGAGTCACACATCAAACAACGGAAATAAAAGATACTACGTAGTAGTAAAAGATAATATGTCAGCCGCCTGTTCGTCACCGAACTGCAACATCGTCCTCACCATGATATCACCTGTCACCTGCCACCTAGTCTGCCCATGCAAAAATCAGATGAAAAGCCTAATGTAATAAGAAGGAAACATAAAAACTTGAGCCAGACAACAGTCTTAGTAAGCGATAAAACAACTAACTAATATCATCAATAAAGTATATGAGAATAAGCAGATAGCAAACTAATCTACTTACTTCACTAGAGAAGAAACTCAACCTCATATTCCCAACATCGGATAGTGATAGCCACTACAAAACAAGTTTTTCAACCATACATCCATGGCAACCAGACAACCATTCATTCATGGCAATCAAAAGTAAACAACAATATCAACCATAAAAACCAATTATTTATCTCATGTAAACCAACCTAATCGAGCTCAATATCCCTTAAGCACAAGCCCCAGAGGCCTAAATCAATATCAGACAAGCACCCAAGAAACATCTCCTTCGACGTCTGACACTCTACGTGGGACGGTACAAGCAAACAAACAACATTCATGACTGACTCTGGCTATCACTGCCAATTCTGCTTTGAAACCATCGCTTATCAAATGACTGTTCATATCATCTTGTCATCCGTCAAGGGCTAATGTTAATCCCAGTTCTAGCAAAAACTCCATATGCCTTTCAACGATACGTATCTAGGCCTTTTAACGATACCAAGGGTACTCGACCAGCAACCTTCCGGTCTTTTAGACGTCTCTATTATACCCTTACTTTGAGCCCGCTAGAACCTACGAAAACGATAATCTCTCGCCTTCAATATCTCTACTCGCCCTTCCTGACGGCTGTTCTTAGCTCAAACAACCTTCTTGAGCAACTATTATCCATCAACTCGCAACCTTTGAGTTGTCATCACATTCGTTGCATTACGACGAACAACGAACACATCACATCACTTCGACATTCCTCATTGAACTCGTCTCGAAGTTAAAACCATTGTCGACTCAAAAACAAGCTTCGTTTTGTCCGTACTGCATTTTATATCATTTCCAGCTCTTTTGCTATGAGAAACTGGCCGAAATGTCAAAACAGCCTTTTACAGCGTTTTAGAAGTGCTATTATATACCCTGGTTCAATTCAATGTTAATCTGGTGTGTAAATCTAAACAAACATCAAAACTGGCTTTTACAGCGTTTCTGACTTTTTACAGCGTTTCAGAAGTGTTGTAAATTCTCGGGTACGACATACAACGTGCGACATTAGCTCATTCTTGTTCTAGGACTTTCCATGGCATTTTTACTTTCCACAACATTTTTCCAACGCTGTCAAATCCCACACGGCATATGGCATGCGACATGTGACATACGACATTCTTGTTCCAGGACTTTCCATGGCGTTTTTACTTTCCATAGCGTTTTCCAACGCTATCAAATGCTGTAAATTTCCAGAACTTGATTTTTGACCCGATTCTTGAAAATTCACCCGATCCACTTGATTTTTCTTGACGAATCATGATTTTTCAACTTGCCAAACGTGTTGCCAAACACTCCCAAACTGTCCAATCCTTATCAACTCAGAATCAATCAATTTCATCAACAAATCATCAATATCAAAACAACGATTCAACAAATGATTAAATCAATATATTTGGATCTAAACAAAGAATTAACACATGAAATTACCTTTCATAATTTGCTAGATTAGATCCTATGGTGATTCATATGAAAGTACACTTATCATGATGTAGATATAAGGAAAACGACTTGAAAATGATGAAATTAAGGTCATAGAACTCATATACTTGATTGAATCCGCGTGAGAGATGCATATCACTCACCAAATCTTCAAAACAACACAAAAACACTTGGATCTAAATCCGTACAACGAAGAATTAGCTTAAAACTCTTTGATTTGATGAAATCTCTCTTCGATTGATGTATATCTAGCTTCAAATGATGCAAATCTTCGATTCTCTTATGTAGATCTAGAATTTTAATGGTGGAAAGTTGTATTTGATTGGGCAAGGAGGATCACAAGCTCAACTAAGAGAGAACGAAGAAAGTAACATATTCTCCATGTCCCGAACCCCCTATGGGCCTTTCCAAATTAGCCCATTATGGCTCTAAAAACCTGAATAGCAAACTGTAAAACACTAAAACAACGTTTCCTACCAAACCGCTGAGCCAAATCTTTAATGTGACCACTCTACAGAAAGGGAATCATCATTTCCTTTCCAATGGCATAGGTCTCAACTTTTGATTCAATCCGAGTAAAAAGTTATGCCCCTACAAAACTAACATGGGCAAAATGGTCACAAATCAAACTGGTAAAAATTATGGACATGTCTCACATACTCATAAACAAGATATTAAAATATAAGAATGATCCAACCCTCACGAAATAAAATAAAAATATTTTACGATCCTCCGATACATAAAATGTGGGATATTACAGTCCATCAAACTGTGACCGATCTAGGCCCAGAATTTCTACTCAGTTCATCAAACTGTGACCGATTCGTGCCCATAATTTATGTCTGGTCCATCAAGCTATAATCGATACATGCCCAAAATTTCTGCCTGGTCCATCAAACTATGACCGATCCATCCATTGCTTGGAGTGGAAGCCGAACTGAACCGATCCATGCAATACGTGATCGATCCATACGATTTCCCGCCCAATTCAACTTTAATTCAACTCAAAATTGGTACAAAACACTTGATTTAGCTAATTTTTCAAAATCCATCATCAACAATTGTAACAACCCGTATTTGCAATAACCTGTTATAACATAAATTGAGGCAGAATTTAATTCTAAAATCTGAATCAAGGGAAACGGGCTGTGCCATTGCGTTCGTCTCGGAAAAATACGCGAAATAGAGTCCGAGTTTTCGAAAATCGGAGTCCGTATGACCCGATTAAGGCCCAACGAAGTTTTCAGAAAATTTCAAAGTAAAAACAGATTTCAAATTCAAGTTTGAATTTGGAAATTAGGGTAAAATTGGGCCAGGTGGGAAAATTCCCGCCAGAGCACCCAAGTCGACAGCCCTGTCGACTTGGGAGTCGACTTGGTTGGACCCAAGTCGACAGCCCTGTCGACTTGGCTGTCGACTTGGTCCAGCCGGGCAGTTCTGCCTGGTGCACCATTTTGGGTTTGTGTTGAGTTTGGGGGCCAGATTCGGTTTTAAGGGCTGAGATTGGAACTAGGGTTTAATCCTAAGGCTAGAACTAGTCCTAATCTCTATAAATAAGGCCCTAACCTAACCCTAAATCATCATTATTCATTCATACAACTAAACTATGGCAAAATCAATCCTCTCATGGCCTCCACTCTCTTCATAAAATTCCTAAATAAATTTCTATGAAATTTTCCATGCATACAAGTGTTTTCAAGCTTGTATGAGCATCATTAGCTTGCATTCAAGTCAAGTTTCCATATTTACATCATAAAGCAAGGGTTTTTAGTGATTTGGAGCTTGCATTTTGGGGTTTATTTGATTGCATAAGGGTTTTTCTCAATCATATATTTGCTTATACTCATTTGAGTCTTCATAAGCATTGTAAGCCCTTTTCTACTTTCATATTTAAACTCTAAAGTTAATGAATGATGCAAGTTGTGTTTGATCATTATGATATGATATGCAAGTTTATTATGTTATGCAAGTATGATATGCAAGTCTATCATGTTATGCAAGTTTGCTATGTTATGATATGCAAGTCTATCATGTTATGCTATGCAAGTTTGTCATATGATATGCAAGTTATGTTATGCAAGTTTGGGTTGATCCTTTTGTTCATGTTATCATGTTATGCAAGCTTATCTTGGGTTTATGAGCCTAAAGCTTCAAGCTTTATGCTAAAGGTTGCATTTTGGCAACATGTAGGTTATCATATCTCTTATGATAACTTGCATGTGAGGCTAAATGCGAACTTATGGCCATTTCTACATGTCATTTATCACCATGTATCACCAATATGCTAAGTTTGGTTTTATGCATGCTTTTGAGGCCTAAAAATGTAATATGCAAGTATACGAACACATGTACATTTCATATGCCACCATGTTGAACTTGTGGCTTCAACACCTTTATGTCATGATTATGCCAAGTTCCCTCTTTCTATCCTTTATGCGCTATTGCGATATGTAAGCGATGGGATTGCGTTTGGGGTTGGGTAAACTTAAAAGACATAAAAACATAAGCTTGGGAATTTACCTATTAAGTTAGGTCTACCCTTTGGGAATTTACCTATTAAGTTAGGTCTACCCAAATGCTTGAAAACTTGTAACATGTTTTGGGAAACATGATGGACATGACACTTAGAAAAGATAAGCGTGACCAACTCGAGGTTGGGTGGAGTTTGTAACGTAAACCTACCCAGAACCGACCGGCTTAACTAGTGGCTACAAACAATAGGACCCAATGTGAGAAGTTGGCCATGTTGTACCTTGAACCCGAGGTTAGACCAAGTTGTGGTGTAAAGCTACCCGGACCCGCCCGGCTTAACTAGTAACCGCAACAAAGTCTAATGTGAGAGGTTAAGGCGCATTAAATTAATTAATGCCTCATGATTAGGGTTAAGTCATGGTCCACTTAGTACTTAACGAATTTGGGCTCGGTAGATTAATCGGGGTTAAGTCGTGAACTCATCGTTACACTTAACCAAATTAATCCATGATTAACAAGAGGGTTAAACCGTACTTAACCCACTAGAAAAATCCTAGCAATGGGGGTCCACTCCAGCAGTAATCCCAAGTTTGTATCATCATGACCCTAGGGACTAGGCTAGGGTGGGGGCACGATTACTGGACTGGAGGTAAGTGACCAAAAGCGACGGCAGAGTGGTACGCCGGTGTAGTTCCGGGCGGACCATGGTCGTGCACATAGTCCGAAGCCGGGGAAAGCATGCACGGGTACCAGTAGATCGAGAATGTGCACTTATGTTTATGGTGTCCAGGGGTTGCCACCCTAGGGCTTGATACACCCGACGGGAGACCCGGCACAGTCTGACTACAATTATGTTTGGGCCGCATTGACACCAACACGTGACGAGTTAGGCTTAGGGAGCCGATCGACTAGACCGTTTGGTTGGACCTCGTAGGGTCATTTCATGCTATTGGACCTCGTGTTAGGGTCACTTCATGTTATTGGGCCAAAGCTTGGGCCAAGGGATCAATATTTGTTTATTCAAGTCATGTTAGTTTGCTAGTACACCTGTGGTGCAAAAACCTTAAACCTAATTATGCGATGACACCTTTATCTACCTTGTTAGTTAATCATCATACCAGTATGTAGTTTTCCATATGTTCATCTCAGCTTTCATCATGCCAGTTAACTTTATCAGTTTACATTGATTGTAGTAGGGCTTACTCAGTCTTTTTGACTGACCTGTTTTCTTTCGCCTCTTTTCTTCCGTTTCCCCCTAGGTTCTCAGGGTGGGAACGTTGGAGCTTAGCTTGGATTTCGGATTGCTTGCTTGTGGGATTTCAGCTCATGTACGGTTTCGACATGAAGCTAGCTATGGTTATCACTTATTTGGGGATAGTACTTATGTATTTCAGTTTTTCAGTTGATGTTGTTTTTATCTAGACTTGTGTATTTGGAAAGTTGTCATTATGTTGTACCAGACTTGTTTTGAAATGGTTTGAAATCTTTCACTGTTTTATCTATGTTATTTACTCTGTTTACATATATACATATGTTCTTGTTCTGCCTTGATATATCATTATGCATGTTTACCTGATTCAAACGCCCCTTCAAAGTCAGAGTGCTTGCAAGAGCCACCCTGGCGGAGGTGGGGTGTTACATTTGGTATCAGAGCATATGGTTTACGAGAAGGAACAAAAAGGTTTTTAGAAAACTTTTGGAAAACTATTTTCAAAACCAAGTATAAAGTATTTTCCAAAGAAAAGTCTAGTTTATTTTAAAGGCTATTCCCCAAAAAGCCATTAGCAAAAAATTCCTTCGTTTTTCTCCATTCTGAATCTGTCTTTTTCTTCGTTTTCAGTATGGCCGATAACTTTGCTATTCCGGAGGGAGTACACGTACCTGTTTGGTATAGGAGACTTTTGGAGGCTAGGGCGACCGAAGCCGGCCCCGCAGATGTCCCTCCTCCTCCTCCTCCTCCAGTAGTTAATGTTCCTCCTCCTCCTGTCGCTGAGGTTCCTCTTCCTCCTCCCCCTCAGCATCCTCAAGCTGACTTCGCAAAGACTTGCAAAGATTTCAAAGCAATGGGTGGCAAGAACTTTCAAGGCACTGAGACTTTTGTAGAGGCCAGAAATTGGTTGAAAGAGACCGAGGATTTATTTGCTATCTTTGGGTTAGACGATCAGAGGAAGATCTTGTTGGCGGTTTGGCTTATGAAGGATGAAGCCGCTTATTGGTGGGAAGTCACCAATGGTACTAGGCCTGTTGAGACTTGGGCCGATTTCAGGGCAAGGTTCGTGCTTAAGTTTCTATCTTCTGCTGAGGAGAATCTGCAAATGGAGAGGTTCATAACTTTGAAACAAGGAGATATGTCTGTCAAAGAATATGTGAACAAGTTCAATCAGTTAGCTCGTTTTGGCCTGGATATGGTGAATACTCCTCAGAAGAAGGCTCTTCGTTTTGCTAGAGGATTGAATGAGCCGTTACAGGGATTGGCTATGTCACATATTCCCCATGGGGCCACGTTTGAGAGCTTGGTTGATATGGCGTTACTTCAGGGAGATGTCAAGAAAGAGATCAAGATGAACGATACTCAAGCCAAGAAGACTGATTTCCAGGGGAAAGGAAATCAGGGTAATCCAAGTGGTCAGAGCAGTCAAGGCAATTAGAACAAGAACAAGAACAAAAGTCAAGGCAACAAGGGGAACAACAACAAGAGCAAGAACAACAAGGGGAAATGCCATTATTGCGGTTCAGTTGGGCATCTTATTAAGGATTGTAAGAAGAGGAAAAGGAAGAATGGTGAATGCTTTTTCTGCGGTGAGACTGGACATTTCAGTAAGGATTGCCCGAAGAAGCAAGGGCAAGGCCAGGGTCAGATTCAGCGTGTTGGACCTTCAGGAGGGCAAGTTCATGCTCTCAATGTCGCTCCAGTTCCTGATCGAGGTAGTATTTCTGTTGAGAGCCTTGTATATATTTCTGATTTTCCAGTTCGTACCTTGTTTGATTCTGGTGCATCGCATAGATTTATCTCATCTGATCTTGTTGATAGTTTGCACCTTAGTACTAGCTTGGTGGATGATCCCGTCCGTGTCTCAAATCCTATTGGGGGTTCCGCCCATCTGTCTATGATATGTGGGGATTTGAGGATCTCTATACTGAGTGTAGAGTTCTTGTGTAGTGCTTATGTTCTTGGTTTTAGGGGATATGGATTGATATTGGGCATGGATTGGTTGTCCAGATATGGAGCCATCCTTGATTGTGAGCATAGGGTTGTGAGGCTCGTGACTCGCCTCGGAAACACCCTAGAGATTTCTTGTGATCCGAGAGGTCCCGTCATGTTGTGCTATCTTGAATCACTCGACTCGTCAATGGAAACTCTTCAGTCTGTGAGAGTGGTTCGAGAGTATCCGGATGTTTTTGATGAAGTTAGGGAGTTGCCCCCTAAGCGAGAGATTGATTTCCGCATTTATCTGGTGGATAATGCAAAGCCAGTTTCTTTGCCCATTCGGCACATGGCTCCACGTGAAAGGCGGGAGCTAAGTAAGCAAGTGAAGGAGTTGCTTGAGAAGAACTTCATTAGACGAAGTATATCTGAATGGGGAGCGCCTGTGGTATTTGCTACCAAGGCAGATGGTTCTCTCCGACTTTGTGTTGACTATCGAGAGTTGAATAAGCTGACTAAGAAGAACAGACACCCGTTACGGAGGATTGATGATCTCTTTGACCAGCTTGTCGGTGCTTCTGTTTTCTCTCAGCTTGATCTTGCTACTGGATTCCATCATCTCAGGGTAGCTGAAGATAGTATAGACAAGACTGCGTTCAGAACTCCAGATGGATTCTTCGAATGGCTTGTCATGCCGTTCGGCTTGACTAATGCACCCGCATATTTCGTGGACTTGATGAGTAGGGTGTTCAGGGAGTTCTTGAACAAGTTTGTCGTGGTCTTCGTAGATGATATTCTGATCTTCTCTAAGGATGAGGAAGAGCACGCAAGGCATCTCGTGGAGGTGATGGATACGCTTAGAGCGCATCAGTTGAAGGCCAAGTTCTCCAAGTGTCACTTTTGGAGAAGGGAAGTTAGATTCCTTGGGCATATAGTATCTAAGGCTTAGCGGTGGATCCCGCTAAGGTAGTTGCAGTTCAGGATTGGAAGACTCCAAGGAATGCAACCGAAGTGAGAAGTTTTCTAGGTCTTGCAGGCTTTTACCGGAAGTTTATCAAGGACTTCGCGAAGATTTCCGCTCCTCTCACTAAATTGACGAAGAAAATTTAGTCTTTGCTTGGAGCATAGAATGTGAGCTTGCTTTTCAGAAGCTCAAGAGAGCCCTCACATCAGCACCTGTTCTAGCTTTGCCCGATGGAGGGAAGTTATTTACAGTATACACCGATGCATGTGGCATGGGGTTAGGAGCTGTTCTGATGCAAGAAGGAAGAGTGATATGCTTTGGCGGTAGACAACTCAAAGTGCATGAGAAGAATTATCCCACTCATGACTTAGAGTTGGCAGCAATAGTATATGCACTCAAGGCTTGGCGCCATTATCTTCTGGGAGAAAGATTTGAGCTTTATACCGATCACAAGTCATTGAAGTATCTCTTTTCTCAGAAGGATCTGAATCTGAGGCAACAAAGATGGATGGAATTCTTGGCGTCCTACGATTTTGAGATAGCTTATACCCCTGGCAAGGGGAATGTGGTAGCTGATGCATTGAGTAGAAAAAGGTTGACTCTGAGTCCTCTATTCGTTGAGATGAAGAATTTAGAGTATGTGGCAACCTTTGATTTCTCTTTGGCGATTGAGTCGATGACCGGTTCTTTAGCATCTCTGGAACTCAGACCTACCCTTCTTGATCAAGTTGGGGCTTCGCAGAGAGAAGACCCTCAGATAGTTGAGATTATGGATAAGCTGATTCGAGGAGAGGCGTCTAGTCATCTCGCTCGATATTCTATTGATGACAAGGGTTGGCTGAGGAGAGACGGAAGGTTATGTGTTCCAATGGTAGAAGATTTAGTAAGAAAAGTTCTTGAGGAAGCGCATCGCTCTAAGTTGACTATACATCCAGGCGGAGATAAGATGTATAAAGATATGAAGCGCATTTTCTTTTGGCCTGGGATGAAGAAGGATGTGGCAGAGTTTGTCTCTAGATGTATCATTTGCCAGCAAGTTAAGGCCGAGTTGAAGAAGCCCGGTGGGCTATTGCATCCTCTAGACGTTCCACTTTGGAAGTGGGAGAGTATTTCCATGGATTTTATCGATGGGCTACCAAGGTCAAGGAAAGGGAATACGAGCATTTGGGTTATTGTGGATAGACTTACGAAGAGTGCTCATTTCATTCCGGTGAAGAGCAAGAGAACCGCATCTTGGCTAGCGTCTGTATATCTTCGTGAGATTGTAAGACTTCATGGAGTCCCTTCTAGTATAGTCAGTGACCGTGACCCAATCTTTACAAGTCAATTCTGGAATAGCTTGCAAGAAGCTATGGGCACAAGGTTGAATCTAAGTACGGCTTATCACCCACAGACGGACGGTCAAACCGAAAGGGTGAATAGGGTACTCGAGGACCTGTTGAGGCTTTGTATCCTGGATTTTGGTGGTACTTGGGAAGACCATCTTCCTCTTGTTGAGTTTGCATATAATAACAGTTATCAGGCAAGCATAGGGATGGCACCATTTGAAGCTTTATATGGGAGGCCGTGCAAGTCGCCTACATGTTGGTGGGAGACTACAGATGAGCTTATACTTGGGCCTGATATGATCAGAGATACATTCCAGAAGGTCGAGTTGATTCGGAGATGGATGAAAGCGGCCCAAGACCGACAGAAATCCTATGCTGATAAGCGAAGAACTGATTTGGAGTTTGATGTTGGGGATATGGTTTTCGTGAAGGTTTCTCCTTTGCGGAATGTGGTCCGATTTGGAGCCGTGGGGAAGTTAGCACCGAGGTTTGTTGGACCATTCCCTATTATAGAGAGGATCGGGCAGATGGCTTATAGAGTGGAGTTGCCCGAGAAGCTTGCCGGAGTACACGATGTTTTTCATGTCTCGCATCTCCGGAAGTGTTTACATGAATTAGCAGAGGTTGTTGAGCCAAGTGTTCTGAAAGATGTGGAAGTGGAGAAAGAGGCTACCTTGAGGAGTGCTTCGATTCGTATCTTGGGGACGGAGACCAAGAAGCTAAGGAATCGAGAGGTCAAGTTGGTGAAGGTTCAATGGGGTGAAGCCGAAGAAGACGCAACTTGGGAAACCGAGGAGAAGATGCGTGAGCCTTATCCATTCCTTTTTGAGGGTACACTCTCAATCTCTTTTCTTTGATTAGCATATCTTTCTCTTTGCTATCCATGTTTATCTAGTTTATCGTGTTAATCTTGTCATGAGAACCTTAGGTAGAAACCCTTTGGATGAAACATGTGTTTGAAACATGTTATGCTTGATGTTTGCAAGTGGTTGCAAGTGTTTGCAAGTGGTTACTCGTGGATGCATTATACACGTTAGGCACTAGATCGGCTCACACACTCCTCATATTGCATATGCATGAGTGTTTATGCTTATTCATGGGTGAAAATTTTTGTGTTATCACATGGATGTTGCATATGGGTGTATGTTATGTGCACACATGTAGATGTTATACATTATGTTAGGAATTGCATACATATGGATTCATTTCACTAACATAATTTGCATTGATGATATTTGCATTAGATAAGTACATATACACACACCTTTGCATATGTTCATACAACATTTAGAATCTTGTAAGGACAATGATTGCTCGTGGATGATGTTTTGAGTAGATGGATGTTGGATGGTAGGATACGTTCTTCCTAACTTGAAGATTTCGGGGACGAAATCCTTTAAGGAGGGGAGAATGTAACAACCCGTATTTGCAATAACCTGTTATAACATAAATTGAGGCAGAATTTAATTCTAAAAACTGAATTAGGGGAAACGGGCTGTGCCATTGCGTTCGTCTCGGAAAAATACGCGAAATAGAGTCCGAGTTTTCGAAAATCAGAGTCCGTATGACCCGATTAAGGCCCAACAAAGTTTTCAGAAAATTTCAAAGTAAAAACAGATTTCAAATTCAAGTTTGAATTTGGAAATTAGGGTAAAATTGGGCCAGGCGGGAAAATTCCCGCCATAGCACCCAAGTCGACAGCCCTGTCGACTTGGGAGTCGACTTGGTTGGACCCAAGTCGACAGCCTTGTCGACTTGGCTGTCGACTTGGTCCAGCCGGGCAGTTCTGCCTGGTGCACCATTTTGGGTTTGTGTTGAGTTTGGGGGCCAGATTCGGTTTTAAGGGCTGAGATTGGAACTAGGGTTTAATCCTAAGGCTAGAACTAGTCCTAATCTCTATAAATAAGGCCCTAACCTAACCCTAAATCATCATTATTAATTCATACAACTAAACTATGGCAAAATCAATCCTCTCATGGCCTCCACTCTCTTCACAAAATTCCTAAATAAATTTCTATGAAATTTTCCATGCATACAAGTGTTTTCAAGCTTGTATGAGCATCATTAGCTTGCATTCAAGTCAAGTTTCCATATTTACATCATAAAGCAAGGGTTTTTAGTGATTTGGAGCTTGCCTTTTGGGGTTTATTTGATTGCATAAGGGCTTTTATCAATCTTATATTTGCTTATACTCATTTGAGTCTTCATAAGCATTGTAAGCCCTTTTCTAATTTCATATTTAAACTCTAAAGTTAATGAATGATGCAAGTTGTGTTTGATCATTATGATATGATATGCAAGTTTATTATGTTATGCAAGTATGATATGCAAGTCTATCATGTTATGCAAGTTTGCTATGTTATGATATGCAAGTCTATCATGTTATGCTATGCAAGTTTGATATGCAAGTTTGTCATATGATATGCAAGTTATGTTATGCAAGTTTGGGTTGATCCTTTTGTTCATGTTATCATATTATGCAAGCTTATCTTGGGTTTATGAGCCTAAAGCTTCAAGCTTTATGCTAAAGGTTGCATTTTGGCAACATGTAGGTTATCATATCTCTTATGATAACTTGCATGTGAGGCTAAATGCGAACTTATGGCCATTTCTACATGTCATTTATCACCATGTATCACCAATATGCTAAGTTTGGTTTTATGCATGCTTTTGAGGCCTAAAAATGTAATATGCAAGTATACGAACACATGTACATTTCATATGCCACCATGTTGAACTTGTGGCTTCAACACCTTTATGTCATGATTATGCCAAGTTCCCTCTTTCTATCCTTTATGCGCTATTGCGATATGTAAGCGATGGGATTGCGTTTGGGGTTGGGTAAACTTAAAAGACATAAAAACATAAGCTTGGGAATTTACCTATTAAGTTAGGTCTACCCTTTGGGAATTTACCTATTAAGTTAGGTCCACCCAAATGCTTGAAAACTTGTAACATGTTTTGGGAAACATGATGGACATGACACTTAGAAAAGATAAGTGTGACCAACTCGAGGTTGGGTGGAGTTTCTAGCGTAAACCTACCCGGAACCGACTGGCTTAACTAGTGGCTACAAACAATAGGACCCAATGTGAGAAGTTGGCCATGTTGTACCTTGAACCCGAGGTTAGACCAAGTTGTGGTGTAAAGCTACCCGGACCCGCCCGGCTTAACTAGTAACCGCAACAAAGTCTAATGTGAGAGGTTAAGGCGCATTAAATTAATTAATGCCTCATGATTAGGGTTAAGTCATGGTCCACTTAGTACTTAACCAATTTGGGCTCGGTAGATTAATCGGGGTTAAGTCGTGAACTCATCGTTACACTTAACCAAGTTAATCCATGATTAGCAAGAGGGTTAAACCGTACTTAACCCACTAGAAAAATCCTAGCAATGGGGGTCCACTCCAGCAGTAATCCCAAGTTTGTATCATCATGACCCTAGGGACTAGGCTAGGGTGGGGGCACGATTACTGGACTGGAGGTAAGTGACCAAAAGCGACGGTAGAGTGGTACGCCGATGTAGTTCCGGGCGGACCATGGTCGTGCACATAGTCCGAAGCCGGGGAAAGCATGCACGGGTACCAGTAGATCGAGACTGTGCACTTATGTTTATGGTGTCCAGGGGTTGCCACCCTAGGGCTTGATACACCCGACGGGAGACCCGGCACAGTCTGACTACAATTATGTTTGGGCCGCATTGACACCAACACGTGACGAGTTAGGCTTAGGGAGCCGATCGACTAGACCGTTTGGTTGGACCTCGTAGGGTCATTTCATGCTATTGGACCTCGTGTTAGGGTCACTTCATGTTATTGGGCCAAAGCTTGGGCCAAGGGATCAATATTTATTTATTCAAGTCATGTTAGTTTGCTAGTACACCTGTGGTGCAGAAACCTTAAACCTAATTATGCGATGACACCTTTATCTACCTTGTTAGTTAATCATCATGCCGGTATGTAGTTATCCATATGTTCATCTCAGCTTTCATCATGCCAGTTAACTTTATCAGTTTACATTGATTGTAGTAGGGCTTACTCGGTCTTTTTGACTGACCTGTTTTCTTTCGCCTCTTTTCTTCCGTTTCCCCCCCAGGTTCTCAGGGTGGGAACGTTGGAGCTTAGCTTGGATTTCGGATTGCTTGCTTGTTGGATTTCAGCTCATGTACGGTTTCGACATGAAGCTAGCTATGGTTATCACTTATTTGGGGATAGTACTTATGTATTTCAGTTTTTCAGTTGATGTTGTTTTTATCTAGACTTGTGTATTTGGAAAGTTATCATTATGTTGTACCAGACTTGTTTTGAAATGGTTTGAAATCTTCCGCTGTTTTATCTATGTTATTTACTCTGTTTACATATATACATATGTTCTTGTTCTGCCTTGATATATCATTATGCATGTTTACCTGATTCAAACGCCCCTTCAAAGTCAGAGTGCTTGCAAGAGCCACCCTGGCGGAGGTGGGGTGTTACAACAATCATCCACCCAATGATTAATCATCACTCAAACATGAGAATTTCATCAAAACCATGATAAACGATAAATGAAACCAAATCAATTGATCTAACTTACAATAACACATGATTTATCATATAAATTACTGGTTTAAGTTACTAGATTATATTCTATGGAGATTCATAAGAAATTACACTTACCATGATGTAGATCTGGGTGAAAACAACTTGAAAATGATGAAAAATGATCAAACAACTCATATACTTGATTGAATCTGTGTGAGAGATGCATATCACTCACCAGTCCTTTAAAGCAACACAAAAACACTTGGATCTAAATCCGAATAGTGAAGAATTAGCTTCAAACTCTTTGATTTAATGAAATCTTTCTTCGATTGATGTAGATCTAGCTTCAAACGATGTAGCTCTTCCATTCTCTTATGTAAATTTAGAATTTTAATGGCGGAAAGGTGTATTTGATTGAGCAAGGAGGATCACGAGCTCAACCAAATGAGAGAATGAAGAAAGTAACCCTCTCTCCATGCCTCTAACTCCCTATTTATTGCCTCCTACTAGCCCACTAACGGGCTCTTCAAATCAGCCCACTAATAGTTCAAAAACCTAAACAACAAACTGTGAAATACAAAAACAACGATTCCTCCCAAACCACTGAACCAAATCTTTAATGTAACTACTCTTCGGAATTAGCAACACCATTTCCTTTCCAATGAGACCAACCTAGGCACCTGATTCAACCATAGTCAATAGTTATCCCCTGTACAAGATTAATAGGGCAAAATGGCCACAAATAAAATTGGTAAAAATTATGGACATGTCTCACATCCCCATAACCAACATATTAAAATATGAGAATGATCCAACCTTCTGGGAATAATATAAAAATATTTTACGATCCTCCGATACGTAAAATGTGGGCGGTTACATTCTCCCCTTTAGAAATTTCGCCCCCGAAATCCCAAGCAAACACAAGCGACCAAAACAATGAAAACGATTCCGCATGCCTATCATCCACAAGCAACCAGTCTATCAACCAAACTAGCAGCCATCAAACCATGCATCTATAGCCTTATCCAAGTATGCAGAATTCTAAAAGCAATAAAAATAACAATCCATAACACAAGTTACAATGATGTAATGACTACGCGATATTAATGGGTCATACCGACGAAGAGTTCTGGATAGGTCACCTTCATGCTCTCTTCCTTTCCCATGTACAATCATCACAATCCTCACTCCATTGTACCTTGACAAGCTTAACCGTCTTCCTCCTATGTTGTTTCGTGTCATTCCCCATAACACAAAGCGGCTTACGAGGTCTCATAATTAAGGTATCAACTTTTAGGTCCTCATACTGCTCTTTTAGCGTCACGAAAATCCAGTATAATTTAAGCTGACCAAATAACACAAGTCCAACCCAAATTACACTGGAAACCAGAAAACTAATAGAAAGAAAACAGAGGGTGAGAATAGATAAGATAGAAACTTAGAATAGAAGAAGAAGAACATACGACATCAGAGTAACACGAATCTCACAGCGGAATGAACAACATATAGTAGATAACATATCTTTGAAATAGAATCAGTATATGTATACAGTAACATTATCGGAGTACAACATTGACATCACAACGGAAATAAACAATAGCTATAAAAATGCTGCTAAAGCCTCCTGCTCAAGCTCCTTCTAGTGCATCTGTAAATCCCGACTACTTGACTGCTCGTACAAATTTGAGCACCCAAGAATTTAGGGAAAACAAAACAAAACAAACTCCGGGTCAGTCATGGGACTGGTATGAGTAAACAATTTAAAACAGTTTGGGAAAATAACGATATCTCATAAGACCACGCCGTATAACGGAACGGGTTTTTCCCTTGTGAGAATCCAAATCAATTTGATTTAACTTTCAAATCATTTTGAAAGAAACAGTGATCTTTTATATCAAAACTCTTTTGATATTATAATAGTGTCTATCAATCACAATATAATAATCACCTTGCAGAACGCTTTCATCTCACGTTCCACATATATAGTATACAATCAAAATCGCAAGCATTTATTGGATAATGGATTTCCATCTATGACGAGGTATGGAACCACCTTCTGATAGTGTACCTCTAGAGAGGAATACACTGGGTTCAACAAGAACATCTTGCAACCTGGCCACACATGACCAACCACTCATTTCGCTTGAGTGTATCGAATGTATTTCACCAACGGTTGGGATCAACAACCGTTTCCCGAATGAGACAGCATTGAATAGATTAAAGAATGAAATGAATATCTATAGATAGGTGATAATACACCCTAATTTGCAGTAGCCAACCACTTAGCCATGCTGCCTACCCGAGTTTTGTCATTTCCCGGTTGTGAGGCTAGAGGCCGCGCTTATCTCTGACAGATCACACATTTATTCACTTTGAATGTCACATCGTCATACCCGCCAAATCACAAATTGATTTCCCCAAAAATACAACGGGTATACAGCTAAGAGAAACGAATTCCTCCGCCACCAAACGTACATATGTTTGAAGAGGTCAACTTATGTGATCCATTAAATATACACTGACATACATTCTTCTATACATGTTGTCCAGGGACTGGACGAACCGAAGGCACTATTCTGTAAATAGGACAGCCCTTGCATAACTTCATCTTCAATTATCTTCATCATATTTGATCGCAATGCTAATGTCCATACGGAGTGGTTTTCAGGTCATGAATCTGATCCCGGTCTCTCCGTCATGACGACGGAAAAATAGTTAAAAATTTCGATAGTCGGTGATTTAACTATCAAAGAAAAACATGTGTACAAACAACGGTCATATTTCCCAATGGAAATCTTACCGTGCAAATCATCAATCAAACTGATCCATTTTAATTTTATTTCTCATTCAATTATCCATTTCCCTATTCCTGTTTCCATATATTCAACATTTCTTATTTTCTAAATTTAGAAAATATACGTTATTAACGTTGGAAAACATTTCCATTTCTTATTTTCAATATTAGAAAACATTTCTGATTCTTATTTGGAAAACATTTCCAAAACTTCTTAATTGGACTTAAATAGATGTTTAAACAAACCATCGGTATGCCAACTCAAACCATTACACTTATTTAACTTAATTCACTAAACCAACTTTCACTATCGAACCTTAACCATTCCTTAGTTAAAAATGGAGTCAATCAAGTTGCGGTATAACAACCTCTCAGACCTTAACTGAACAACATTTCTAACTTCGAAAATAGGCAAAGTTCATCTTCTGAACCTTTATATAACTTTTATTCCTTAATTTAACTAAATAACTAACTAGAAAATTTATAACCAAATAAATAGATCTTGATTTAAAATGGAAAGTGAATAGTACTTTCCTGAATTTGATATAATTGAATTTCAATGTATAACTCTCTTTCGAATAATCTCTATTCGATAACTCCTTTTTCTTTACTCGAATAAACCATATTCGATTAACTCCTTTTTCTCTATTCGAATAAACTATATTCGATTAACTCCTTTAACTCTATTCGAATAAGCTATATTCGATTGACTCCTTTTCTCTATTCGAATAAACTATATTCGATTAACTCCCTTAACTCTATTCGAATAAACTATATTCGATTAACTCCTTTTACTCTACTCGAATAAACTATATTCGATTAACTCCTTTCGAATAACTAATATTTGATAAACCTTTCGAATAACTAATATTCAATAACTCCTTTCGGATAACTAATATTCGATAATCCCTTCGAATAACTAATATTCGATAACCTCTTTTCGAGTAAACTATATTCGATTAATTCTCTTCTTCGAATAACCGTATTCGATAAATCTTTATTCGAATAAACTATAATCGAATATTCCGACTAACTCTAATTCAATTAACTCTACTCGATTAACTCCTCTCGATTAACTCTATCTCGATTAACTATAACTCGATTAAATCTAACTGATTAATTCTAATTCGATTAACTCTAACTCGATTAATTCTAATTCGATTAACTCTAACTCGATTAACTCAAATCGATTAACTCCATTAAGTTTGACTTCGTATTTCGAAATAGTATCCCATTTCCAAATTCTATTTATACTTCTATTTATAGAATTATTCATACGAAATCCCCTTTTTATTTCTAACACTTAAATCTCATTTAAAATATCCTTTTATAACTCTGTTTATTTCATAAATAAAGATTTCCTTTTATAACTCTATTTATTTACTAACTATCTCCTTTTTCTATTCTATTTGTTTCAAAAATATTTCCTTTCCTATTTGTTTCAAAAATATTTTCCTTTTATATTGGTTTCACAAATATTTTCCTTTTATATTTATTTCACAAATATTTTCCTTTTATATTTGTTTTCACAAATATTTTCCTTTTGTATTTGTTTTCACAAATATTTTCCTTTTATATTTGTTTCACAAACATTTTCCTTTTATATTTGTTCTTTGATTTTATAAAAATATTTTCTTTTATAAAACTCCTTTTCTTTTTACATATAAAATCCATTGATTTTATATAAATACTTTATTTTCAAAATACACTTTGAAAACCCCTTTTCTACATTCTAGTATTTCTTATGGTATTTAAAATAGCCAAATAACAATGATTGATATCATTCAACACACCAATCAACATAGATTATATATCACATCATATATAACAATATATGAAAAACAATAAAATAAATGTTTAGGAGTCCAGTTGGATTCCTCCGACCTGTTTCCCTGCATCCACAGATGTTAAACAATACAATTAACATCAACTTCATTTCACTATGAAATATTCTGCTAAACAGAATAAATTTATATACACACACACACACACACACACATATATATATATATATATAACCAGATCTATAATTTCAACCAATTACCTAGAAGTTCAACCAAACAGTCAATACATAGCAATCAATCATCATTTATCAGTTCTAAATATACGTTATAAAAATATGAATTGGTAAAGTAGGTGAGTTTTACTCACATTGGAAAGTTATCGTTAAATAACGATTAACTATCTTTGATTCAGGCGGACAATTTATTTTGCAATAAATTGTAATGGGCTCCAATTCAATCCCAGTCAGTTCCATTGTGTAGGCACCGTCCGTACGATCCCAACGGATCTTGTTTCGCTGAATCCTGATCATGTATGTAAAAGTTATAACATTTACTAGTTTAACCGACTATTTAAATTATTTAAATTCATTTCTAGATCCATTTGGGCTCACCCTACACAACTTCATCCCAAGCCCAACCTGCTAACCTACAACTTGCGTGGTTCTTCTTCCCTAAATGAACATACACAGAAAATGCTCCTTTCAGACATTGCCAATATTCCAAGCTTCATTTCTACATCGTTTCTCCACTAAAATCTACAACAATTTCTCCAATGTTCATCACTTCCATCTCCCTTCTATCTCATATCCATTGTTCACGGTCTAATCTATAAATACAAAATGCGTCGAACTGTTCTTACACAGCAACCATACGCGACTTTTTCTTCAACTTTCTCCCTCCACAATCTTTCTAAAATTCAAGCAAAAATCCACATAATCCATCTCTTTTGATGCTCTTCTAGCCATACTAAACTCAATGAACTCGCAGGTGGTAAATGGAATCCCGTTCGCTCAACAGTCCATGAACCCCTGCGTTACAGCGTACAGCGAGCAAACAAAAAGTTAACAAGAACCCCCAAATCTTTGCAAACAAAAGCTCCTCGATCCCTTTAAAACAATTATGAACTCCATTTTCTCAATCTCGACTTCAATCTCCTACTATCCTCAGCCCTAGGTCGACTTTATTTGTTTCAAACTCATGAAATCAACGTCGCACCCTGTAAGATGGGTATTGGACTGAAGAGAATCCCTCACAGATCGTAAAAATGCTTAAGTTGTGATTTATAGAAATGTGTTTTAATTTTCTTTTGAATTTTGAAGTTGTAGTCTCTCATGTTTTTACCAAGAACCGATGGCGGCTCAGGTATTTGACCGGATAAAGAAATGAAATTAGGTTTTAGGGTATGATGGTATATATATAAGGAGATTAAAATATTTTTTATTCTATTTTATATTGATTTTTAAGCTATCGCTATTCGTATTTGTCTTCTAAAAATCCGTATGATCACACACGATACCCAAAAATCACGAAAATGGACATACACTTTCAGTTCGATATTACAAACCTAACTAAACTGGTTTCGTCGAATTCCGACTCCATTTGCTCACATAGCGTATTTTTAACTGTCAATATACTGACTGTTTTTCACATTGAAAATCCGTACGGCCACACTCTAAAAATCACGAAAATTGAAATCTAGAAATAATTAAATATTGCAGATCCAACAAAATTAGTTTCGTCGAAAACAGAGGTCACTTGCAAAACTGGCTATTTTTAAAGCTCTAAATAATCCCTTTTAAAAATTAATATATTTAAAAATAATTAAATTTAATACTTATAAATAAATATTATCGTATATATTCACAATAGAATATCATATAGCTCCAATTGGATTTATAACTGGATATTCAAATCCCGGTTGAATTGATATTCAATTTATATTGAAAAATTCATTTATAATATAAATAATTCATTATAAATTATAAAGGAATTCCATAGCGACTTTTTGAAAATTTGATTTGGACATAAATCAAAATCTACATGACGAAATCCCGATTTTTCTCTTCTATTAGAAAAAAATACTTCACCAGCTCCGAACGTTTCTTGTTTCACGGAAATCCAATTTAAAATGGCTTCTGCATATTCGTTTAAAGTTCGAATCGCCAAATTACAAACTATAACGCCATTTCGAGCTCGAATTTAATTATAATATAATTATACGTTCAAAACTGTTGTTATTTAAATATATTCTTTATTCTAATTCAATTCTAAGCAGAATTAAATATTTTAAATTGTCCATTTCACATTGTATTGTCAATTCACTATTTCCGACTATTTGGAAATTAAATATATTATTCTATTATTTAATTTAATTAAATATTCACTATTATTAACATCTATTTAAATCTCTATATCACTATTCAAATAATTAAATAAATTAATTATAATACCGTAAAAATACGGGTCGTTACATTCATCCCCCCTTAAAATAATTTCGTCCTCGAAATTGCTAAGGTAGGAAACAAACCCTACAAACTGATTAAAAATTATTTGTTAAATTCTTAACTCCAGTTTCAACTGAAAAAATTTAATTTTAATTAAATAAATAATTCATTCCTACTAAAGAAAATTTTCAAAAATCCTGAAAATTTTCTAACATCTTAAATTTTCGAAAAATTTCGCCAGCACCTCCTTTGTACTGGTCAATCGGTACAACTTGCCTCTCTAGGCCTTCTCCAATCCAAAAGAAAATTAAACAGCCAAGCGGCTTGCCAATTCGGCTTATAAAATCTCATACCCAATATGAAATATAAACTTGTACCTTTTTGTCGGGCATATCATTACATTATTTCCATCTACTGTTAATTCAGCATATACCAATGTAGTAACGACCCGGAAAATCTGAACCAATTTAAAATTTCTAAATTGGATATTTTAGTAGGTTTTAAATATTTAAAATATATATTTCAAATAATAATGATGAAAAGTAAGTTTGAATCGACATTGAAAATGAATATAATTATTTCTAATTATAAACAAGGCCTGAAATGGCGCGGTAGTTTCAAAATTTGAATTCGAACTTTGACTGACTATACCAGGTGCAAAACAAAACGGATTTGAGTGAAACCAAAAATATTTAAATCTGTCAGTGAATATCTTTCTAAAGAATTTGAAAAATCAAAGATTCATAGTGGGAAGCAAAAGTTATGGCAAAATGAATTTTCAGAAAAGTCGCTATAGAGTTTATATAGCCCGTGAAAATGACCATTTTGCAAACGACCTCGTAATTCGACGAAACCACTTTTGTTGGATCCGAGATGTTAAACTATTGCTAGGCTTCAAATTTCATAATTTTTGAAGCTAGTATGTGAGCGTGGCAAAGGAAAATGTGTTTCGTCGATTTCTATTAAATTTGATTGACCAGAAAAGGGCCATTTTTCAAAAGGTCTCAGAATTAGACGAAACTAGTTTTGTTGGGACCATATCGTCAAAACATAGCTAGATTTATTTTTATGGAATTTTTCGAATCAGTTTGTGGCCCTGGCAAATTGAAATGTACGTTAAAATCGAATATTGAATGTTCTATATTTTAATTTGAAGGAAAGCTGACTGAAACAGTCGAATGGGCCGACAAACCATATCCCATTGTGTTCGGAATGGGGATAAAACGCTAGGGACAACAGTCGTTGGGTCTGGATTGGAGTTCTTGTGTGAAAGGGGGTATTTTCGAATTATAAAAATATATAAATTAAAGAAAAAACGTGATTGGTCCACGCATTCTTCTCTCTCCCCGTTTTTCTGAAACCCCCCGATCGACGGCGGCGCTGCTTTGATCCTTCCCTCCACTTTTCCTCTTGATCCACGCACTAATATCGAGCGCCCCAGTTATTGTTTTTGAAGAGCTCCTCCTCCTCTCCAAATCCATACTTTATTCACCTCCCCTCGCCCTGTATTTAGTTCGAAAGGAGGTCACGAAGTCGCGCCGTTCACCCTCGAACTCCTCCTCCCTGGCGCGCGCGAGTTCAATGCGGTTGGCACCCCCTGGTGCGGTTTTCGAAGCTCTCTCACGTTGCAAAGGCCGATCGATGAATAGCTTCACGGATCGAGCAAAAATTTAAAACCTAGTTTTGAACAGGTTTGAAAAACATACGGCAGTTTATTTTATTTTATATACTATAGCACTTCTAAGCGCTATGGTTTTTGATTTCACTGTAAAATCATATCTTTTTCGTTTGCTAACGAAATTCAGTGAAACAAGAGACAATGGACTCTTGTGGACGTCTTCTACATTCTAGAAGAGACGGCATATTTTTCTGAGCTTTCTGCTATTTTTGGTGGAGTGGAACCTAATGTGAGATTTCTAAACTACAAACAATATGGAAAACGACGATGTATAAATTATATAGTCGATGTATGAGTTATATAAGCGTTGTATACCACATGTATAAGCGTTGTATAAGTTGTACGGTCGATGTATAAGTTATATATACGTTGTAAAAATTATATATGTGTTGAATAGAAGTGAAATTTGCTTATATATATATGCCCCTCGTCCACAAACCATGGACGATATTTATTGGTTGTGATTTGTGTGAAAATTGGATGATAGCGAGTGGTTGATTAGAATTGTTTGTGGTTGAAATTGATTGATTATGGTTGAAAAATACCCGTTTGTGCTTGAGAATTATTTGGTTGAAACCACATAGGATTATTTTGTGGAAATGAAAAAAAAAAATATACATGCCGCCTACGTGCAAACTAGATGCATGAAATCCCCATTGTCAAAAGCTGCGAGGCTTTAAGGTAGAGCGAGGAGCCGTACTAGGGACGTCCCCGGTTTTAACTACCTTACCGTTATGCTACCGAAATTTTCTGAAATATTCATGTGTTAGAATTATTTTCATTCGTTGAAATTATTTTCGTATGTTGAAACCGTTCATGTGTTGAATAGAAATTCATTCGTTGAATAGAAATTCATGTGTTGAATGGTATTAGTTTTTGAAACGAATTGTTTTACAACAAAAATCACATTTTTACTATATATATACAAACTATAGAAAACATTCATGTGTTGAATAGAAATTCTTTTGTTGAATAGAAATTCATGTGTTGAATGGTATTCGTGTTTTAAATAAATTGTTTTATAATAAAAATCATATTTTTATCATCTATATGAACTATATAAAATAGTCGTGTATGAAATAAATTGTTTTATAATAAAAATCATATTTTTTTCATCTATATGAACTATATAAAATAGTCATGTTTTGAAATAAATTGCTTTGTAATAAAAATCACATTTTTACTATATATATACAAACTATAGAAATCTTCATGTGTTGAATAGAAATTCATGTGTTGAATGGTATTCGTGTTTTGAAATAAATTTTTTTATAATAAAAATCATATTTTTATCATCTATATGAACTATATAAAATATTCGTGTTTTGAAATAAATATTTTTACAATGAAAATCACATTATTATCATATACATGAATTGTTAAAAATAGTGAAGTGTTGAAATAGAAGTTAGTTGGAGAAAAGTATTATTTTTATCAAAGGTATGAAAAGAATATGGTTTTGAATCGAAGAATCGATTATATATATATATAATTAAAATAAATCGAATAACGAAGCTGCAGTTCGTATTTTGAAATCGTGATTTCAAACGATTAGTGCGGGAGATCCGACCATCGGATTGTTGCGAAACCGAAACCGTTGGGTTCGCTTTGGAAATGTCTTTCCAACGACACCAACTTTGTGAAGATCCAACGGTTGGATTGTCTGGAATGTTTAATTCAAATCTGAAGAAAAACAGCTCTAGAATCAATTATATATATATATATATAATTATATTAAATCGAATAACGACGCTGCAGTTTGTATTTTCGAACGAGTGTACCGGGAGATCCGACCATCGGATTTTCACAAAACTGGAACTGTTGGATTCGTTTTGAAAAGATCTTTCTAATGATATAAAATTTGTGAAGATCCAACTATTATATTTTCAGATATGTGTAAATCAAATCTGAAGAAAAACAGCGCCACGGCCGCGTTATGGCCCGAAGCGTCGTTTGAATAAATTGGCTATTTTAAAATAAATAAAAATAGCGATAAATAGTTATAAAATATTATAAATGATACGGAATGTGAAATTTAGAAATTAACTGAAGGTTAGCTAAGTTGAATGGTTTCCTGGGTTTTGATCTGATGTTGGTTTCGGCCTTCGGGGTTAATATTTGGGAAATCGTTCTCTTACTGATTGACGGTTAGTGACTAATGAATTGGAATGAGGCGTATGTTGTGTTTGTGTAGCACTAGTTATTTATATACGCGAGTTGCTCAGAAAACCTAGTTTATCCCATTCTGAATAACTGAATCGACGATAAGAAATCGAAGATGAAGACGGTGGTTGAAGACCGGTGATCTTCACCTCGTTTGGATGGTAACTGATGTCCTAATTGGGAGGCATCCCGAAATATGGATAATGAGTGGTGATCGTCCCGACATAGGTGGAGATCGATGGGTATGCGAGGTATATAGTGCCTCCGGTTTCGTTCAGACCCAGAACGGACTTGTAAATGGACTGTGTGTCTGACATTGGAATTCATTCTGTGTGATTGATAGCCATCAGTTACATGGCGTGAATTGCCTATGTGGCATGCTAAGATGCAGTGATCAGGGCTTCTGTTGAAGAGCAAAGTCTTGTGGTGATGATCGAAGCACCGCCTGTGTGGCGTAGCTTTGTGTATAACGTGAATTCGCGAACCTCACACCCCGGTATGAACCAGAAACGGGAGAGGACATCAGGGAGGGCATGCGTTTCCTTCTAGCTACAGGTGGTGTCGGTGCTTGAATTGGCTGACATTTATATTATTTTCACCTATGTGGTAGTTGCTGTTGCGAGGCGCCTCGGTTATATCGGTCGATCCGGGACTGATGGAGTCATTCGTTGGCTCATTGACGCCCCATAGGGTGGGGAAACGCATTGTTCAGGCATTTTAATCCACATCGGTGGTCCGACCCTGACGATCCAAAGGCTTGACTGAGTACTTGCCTGAGACATGGGCTAGAGCGTCTCGAAGTCGGTAAGGACTATCTTTTGCCTTGGTTCATGACGGAAATCCAATTTCCAAATACTTGACTGTGCGGTTTTGATTGTATACCTATATATGGCGACATAGTGGTATGGGGCATTAATGCCGTCTATGATTGATACTTATGATTTGAAATTGTTTTGAAACATATAAACCCTAGTAATAATATCAAATTTGTTTGTTCTATTCGTATCAAGCATATTTTGGCAATTATAAGGTAAAAACTCTATCCTCCGGTTTGCATTGCATCGTGTGATGGGAACTGAGTCTTATAATGGTTTCATTTTTATAAAAAGCATTGCGATGTTTAAAAGATTTATTTGTTTTAAAGCACTGGCAATCCAATGGAGTAAACCCGTTCCGCGAAAGTGGCGTGGTCCTATGATTAGCCATATTATAAATGTGTTAAGTAGATTTCTCATACCAGCCCCATGACTGACTCGTAGTTTGTTTCACTTGCAAACTCGGGTGCCCCATTTTCTACACGGGCAGCCTTGTATTCAGGTTTTATCTGGCTCTTTCTGGATAGCTGGAGCTGAAGATGGATTCTATCATTTATCTCTTTTTATGCTATTCAGCTCCTATTGTACATATTATGTTTGTTTCCGCTGTAGACATTTATGCATAGCTGAACTGTATTTGTACTAAGTATGATCCTATATACTGTGTAACTCTGATGATTATATTTATCCAGTGTATTATTTGTTCATTATCTGGTGTAATTATTTATTTCTGTTCTGCTATTATCTGTTTATGTGTTATATTCCAAAGATTACCCTTGCCACCATCAGTACGGGGTTTGGGGTCGTCACATCGTGGCATCAGAGCTTTGGTTAAGCTTAGTACTGGAATATAACATATCAATGAACTCGTAAGAAATAGAACCAGTAGTGTTCTAGGATGGGTAACTCATTACAGATAGGATTAGTAATATCCTAGTATGAGCAAAGCAGAATGAAATACACCCCAGTAGACACATTTACATTTGAAGTATTTGTCTCTATGTTTTGAAATATCTTTTTTGTTGACTTGACACTTTGTCTACTAGTTGCAGACGCACTAGAAAATGAGTGACAGAAACAGAAGAAGTAATTGTATGGCTCGGCAAGCTAATGAGCCAGTTGTGCTCCCGCAGCCAGAATCAGATATAGAAGTTCTATTCAAGAGATTTCGAAATTTGGGTGGATCACCATTCTTAGGCAAAGAGTCTATTATGGAAAAACATGCTTGTATTTGTTCTGCTGAGAAAATCTTTGAAGGTCTAAAGCTGAGAGATGATCAGAAAAGATTACTGGCGTCTTGGGCACTCAAAATAGAAGCTTTGTTCTGGTGGGATTCAATTATCAAGGATAATCCAGAAGGTGATATCACCTGGGATAGATTCAAAGTGATTTTCCTAGAAAGATTTACTCCTTCTGAAGCAACTGAGCGGTTATGTGATGAATTCTCTTATCTGATACAAGGAGATATGACGATTCCAGAATATCATAAGAAATTCAATGAACTCTCTCTCTTCGCTCCTCATCTAATTCAAAATATGAAGAGGAAGAATCTGAGATTTATTCATGGCCTGCAAAGAAATTACCAGAATAAAGTGATGGGGCATGTGAAGCTTCCTTTCTCAGAAATGATATACATGGCTTATCAGTATGAAGATCTCCGTAAGAAAGGTATGTTGCATGACGAAGAGGAAGTCAGTTCTAGTAATAAAGATGAGTCTGAAACTGATCGTCCGGAGGCCAATATGATGTCTGAGGTCAGTAAGAAGCCAAATGTCAATCGAAAAAGGGCCAGATCTGAGAAAGAACCAGTAACAACTGCCATACGCAATAACTGCCATCAGAAAGGGCATTTGTCGATAAATTGCAGACCCTTAAAGAAACGAATCAAGAGTGGATTTAAACCCACTAAGAAGCAAAAGAACCCACATGGGGAAAGGAAATGCCATAAGTGTCACCAAGCTGGTCATATTGCACGGGAGTGCCAACTCTCAAAGAAATCGAAGCGGTACATATAAATGAAGTAACAGAAACTTCTGAGCCCTCAGCTTTTCTGGAAAGGCCAGACACTTTGGAAGGCACGCTTAATGTCAAAAATATTCTAGTTAAAGTACTGTTTGATACAGGCGCATCACGAAGCTTTATTGCAAAGAATGCAGTTAAGAAGCTAGATTTGAATTTGAAAAGGCTCAAAGAGCCCATCACAGTCCATAATCCAGTTGGGGGTTCCCTCGATCTCAGTTGGGTTTGTGCGATACCTGTCTCTTTTTCCTGCTATAAATTCCCTACTATCTCTATCGTCATGAATTTTACCGAATTCGATCTTATTTTAGGATTGGATTGGCTAACCAAATATGAGGCAGAGGTTAGATGCGCCGAGAGAGTTGTTAGGGAAAAGATTAAATCAGGGAATTATATAACCATACCATGTGAAGGCCCGAAATCAAATAGAAAATACTTTTGGTCGGCTCTAGATGTTTCTCCTGCTCAAATAGAAAATATCCCGGTAGTCACAGAGAATATTCCCGACCTCATCAAAGATATTCATGTCATAAAGAATTATGTGGATGTGTTCGAGGAAGTCGTTAGTCTACCTCCGTAGGGAGAAACTGATTTCAAGATCGCTTTAATTCCGAACGCAAGGCCAGTAGTGCACACCATTCGGAGGATAACCCTAAAGGAGAAAGAAGAACTAGACAATCAAACACGACAGCTCGTATGGAAGGGTCTGATCAGGCCTAGTTTCTCTGATTGGGGAGCAACAGTGGTGTTTGTCCCAAAATCTGATGGTACTCTGCGACTATGTATGGATTATCGTGATTTGAACAAGCAGACAATAAAGAATAAATATCCATTGCCGCGAATCGATGATTTATTGGATCGTCTGAATGGAGCACAAATATTTTCAAGGATGGACCTAACTACAGGCTTCCATTAGCTTCGAATTGCCGAAGAGTTTGTTCCTATGACATCATTCAGAGGTCCAGACTTATTCTATGAGTGGTTAGTAATGCCATTCGGCTTATGTAACACTCCAGCGTACTTCGTCGATTTGATGAATCAAGTGTTCAGAGGAGTCCTAAATAAGTTTGTTCTGGTTTTTATCGATGATATTCTAATCTTCTCTAAGTCAAAAGACGAACATGAAAAACATTTGAATCAAGTTCTGGAGATTCTAAGAAGGAATGTATTGAAAGCTAAACTGTCCAAATGTATATTCTGGCAAGAAGAAGTAAAGTTTCTTGGCCACGTCGTATCGAAAGAGGGAATTGCTGTGGATCCAAGTAAAATCACAGCTATTGAAAACTGGAAACAGCCTAGTACTCCCACAGAAGTCCGAAGTTTTCTTGGATTGGCTACTTATTACCGGAAGTTCGTTAAAAACTTTTCGAAGATATCTGGTCACTTAACAAAGTTTACAAAGAAGCACGCAAAATTCAAGTGGACTCCAGAGTGTGAGGAGGCTTTTGAGGAGCTAAAGTTAAGATTAACAACGACTCCAGTGTTAACGATTATCGACGGCAATCAGGATTTAAAAGTCTGGACAGATGCCTCTAGAGAAGGCCTTGGCGCAGTATTAATGCAAAGAGGTCAAGTTATTGCTTATGTTAGCCGTCAGCTGAATCTACATGAAAAGAACTACGTCACTCATGATCTTGAGTTGTTGGCTATCGTATTTACTTTGAAAATCTGGAGACACTATCTTCTGGGTGAGAAATTCGAACTATTTACAGATCACCAGTCATTAAAGTATCTGTTTACCCAGAAAGACTTGAATCTGAGGCAGCAACGTTGGCTAGAGTTCCTTGCAGCATATGATTTTGAGATTTTGTACACTCCAGGGAAAGCCAATGTCGTGGCCGGTGCGCTAAGCCCAAAGAATGTAATGATCGCCAGTTTTATTATTAAGACTTACTTGATTGACAAAATATCTATTCTTCAGAAGGACGATAATTTTATTAAGGATATAATCAAAAGGATTCAGAAAGGCGAACCCTCGTGTTTTCAAATAGATAACGATGGGACTCTTAGATTGAGAGGAAGGATTTGTGTTCCCGACATCCCCGAGTTAAAAAAGGAAGTGTTGGACGAGTGTCACAAGTCCAAGCTGAGTATCCATCCAGGTGTGGCCAAAATGTATAACGATCTCAAGCGAACGTTCTGGTGGAAGGCTATGAAAAGGGATGTTTCAATATATGTTAGCCGATGCCCTACTTGCCAGCTAGTCAAAAGCGACCAACAGAAACTGGCTGGATTGTTACAACTGCTGGACGTTCCAGGTTGGAAGTGGGAACATATTTCCATGGACTTCATAGATGGTTTGCCCAGAACCAGGAATGGAAATGACAGTATTTGGGTGATCGTAGATGACTTCACGAAGACCGACCATTTCATACCTGTTAGATCAAATAGAACTACTCAGAGTGTAGCGTAGATATATTTCAAGGAAATTGTTAGGCTACACGGAGTGCCGATCAGTATAGTTAGTGATAGAGATCCAATATTCACTAGCAAATTCTGGGAGGCATTTCAAGTAAAACTGGGAACAAAGCTGAATCTAAGCACCACCTATCATCCTCAGACAGATGGTCAAACTGAGAGGGTGAATCGTATACTAGAAGATTTGTTGCGGGCTTGTGTTCTTGATTTTGGTGGATCGTGGGAAGACCATTTGCATTTGGCTAAATTCTCTTACAATAACAGCTACCGGGCGAGACTGACAATGTCACCATTCGAAGCATTGTATGGTAGACCATGCCGATCTCCTGCTTGTTGGGTCGAACCTGGTAATAGGCTTGTATTGGGACTCGATATGATTCGCGAGGCTGCTTACATTTCAAGTAGAACTGGGAACAAAGCTGAATCTAAGCACTGCCTATCATCCTCAGACAGATGGTCAAACTGAGAGGGTGTTCTTGCTTTTGGTGGATCATGGGAAGACCATTGGCATTTGGCTGAATTCTCTTACAACAACAGCTACCAGGCGAGCCTGACAATGTCACCATTCGAAGCATTGTATGGTAGACCATGCCGATCTCCTGCTTGTTGGGTCGAACCTGGTAATAGGCTTGTATTGGGTCTCGATATGATTCGCGAGGCTGCCGACAAAGTCGATTTCGTTAAGAAATGATTACTCGCTGCTCAAAGCCGACAGAAGAGCTATGCCGAAAATAGAAGAAGAGATATATCGTTTGCTGTTGGCGACTATGTATATTTGAAAGTATCGTCGATGAGAGGAGTTATCCAGTTCGGTAAAACTGGGAAGTTGGCGCCCAAATTCATTGGTCCGTTTCCTATTCTTGAACGGATTGTAACTCTCGCTTATAGGGTTCAATTGCCTGATTGGTTGCCTGGAGTGCATGATGTATTTCACATATCTCAACTTCAAAAGCACGTTCATGATCCAGACTTGATCGTGGAAGAAGCATCGCAACAGGATATTGAAATTACTCCAGAATTGGCTGTGAGAAGAGAGCCGCTAAAAATCATTGGCAAAGAAACCAAAGAGCTGAGGAAGAAGAAGGTTCACTTAGTCAAAGTGCAATGGAGTGGAGATCCGCGAGATTGTACTTGGGAAACTGAGGAGAGCATTCGGAAAGCCTATCCTTAGTGCCGAGTGGATATCTCTGATTGACTCCGGTGCAAGGTACATTTATCATATTTTGAAATTTCTGTTATGTTCTCTGCTTCGTTGTTATTTTCTTTCATGAATGTAAACTTTTAATTGTATAGTCTGAATGATTTTAAAAGAGTATAGGAATTAATTAGTATATTTTTGAAAAGTTAAAAACAATTTGATTGCTATTTGTGTTGTGTGATAGTAGATTTGATTAATTAAATTATTAGAACGATAGTTAATTTAATCAATAAGAGAATGAATAGTAGAATTTATTCGATTAAATCATGTATTGAACTGAGTTAAAAATAGATAGAAATATATATACATGTGCATTATATATGTTTGAACAGGTAAATGGATTAGCTATTGAGTAAAGATTTTATTTGCGTGCCTAACAAATAGGTAAACCTTAATGAGTTGGTGTGAAAACCCGTAACTTCCCCGTAAAGGAAAGTGTCGGATAGTTCGAGAACAAACCACAACAGAACGCATACAGAAGAACATTTCATTGTATATTACAACAATGCATCAGATTACAAGAATATACAGAGTATTACTGAATAAATATTACACAGAAATAACAGAGATTTAAATTTCATTTAAATACAACGCAGCGGAAAATAATACAATACACAACTAGAAGAAGATATACGGATACAAAGCTTTCCGGATATCGTTCCAGCTGTAAACCAGGATCCTGTGAATATAAATCTGCAAAACCAAAACTACTAGCTGCCCGTGTCAAAATAAGGGCACCCAGAGTTTAGGTTAAAACAATAAACTCCAGGTCAGTCATGGGACTGGTGTGAGAACTAAAACAGTTAATCTTTATTTTTAAAGTTAGGTAAATCAAGGGACCACGCCGTATAACACGGAACGGGTTTCCTCCCAAGAATACCAGTGCATAAAACAACAGCGCAATGCTAAATAAAGAAAAATGAAGCTGTTATAAGACCCAGGTCCTATCACACAATGCAACGCAAGCCGGGGGATAGGGTTTTCCCTTATAACAGCCAAAGAATGCTTGATACGCTTAAAACAAATCATTTGATACTATTATAAGTGCATAGTGTATAAAACAACTTCAAATCATAAGTATCAATCATAGGCGGCATGGGTACCATATATCATGTCGCCATACTAGTTTTACAAGTAAAACCGCAAATGTCACGTATTTGGAAATTGGATTTCCGTCTATGAACCGAGGCAAAAGATAGTCCTCAACCGATTCGAGACGCTCTAGCCCGCCCCTCAGGCAAGCGCGCAGGCAAGCCTTGGATCCTCAGGGCCGGTCCACCGATGTGGATTATTATGCCTGAACACTACGTCTCCCCACCCTATGGGGTGTAAGTCTGGTCCGTCAGCCGACCAGAATGCATTCGGCCGAAACCGATATAACCGAGGCGCCTCGCAACAGCAACAACCACATAAGTCAAACTCGTCAGGGCGTGTAAAACCACTGACGCCACTTCTAGCTAGAAAGAAACGCATGCCCTCCCTGACGTCCGTCTCCCGTTTTTGGTTCATACCGGGTGTGAAACTCGCGAAGCAAACGTTACACAAAGCTACGCCACAAAGGCCGTGCTTTGATCATCACCACAAGACTTTGCTTTTCAACAGAAGCCTCGATCAATTGCCACTTAGGCATGCCACACAGGCAATTCACTCCATGCGTTTAATATCCATCAATATATTTAATAGAGATCAATCACACAGACTAAAATCCAATGTCAGACACACAGTCCATTTACAAGTCCGTTCTGGGTCTGAACGAAACCGGAGGCACCTAGTACCCCGCATATCCATCGATCTCCAAGTACGTCTGGACGATCACCAAATGTTTCCATCTTCTTGGGTGTACAGCCCAATCAAGATCATCAGTTATCACCCAAACGACGTGAAGACCTCCGGTCTTCGACCATCGTCTTCATCTTCGACTTATCGTCGTATCAGTTATTCAGAATGGGATAAACCTGGTCTTTCTGAATAACTCGCGTATATTTTAAATAAGTGTTACACAAACACAACATACGCCTCATTCCAATTCATCAGTCACTAACCGTAAATTAATCAAGAGAATAATTCCCCAAATATTAACCCCGAAGGCCGAAACCAACAGCAGATCAATATCCAGAAAACCATTCTGCTTGGCCAACCGACAGTTAGTTTCTAAATTTCACATTCATAGGGAAATGTTCCCATTAATTTTATCCAAGATAAATTTCTTGAATTTATTCCTCTTTTGAATTTCGATTGAACTAGTCGAGATTAACGAACCTTACCGAAGTAATCATTGGTTTTAATTTCCCAATCCCAATCTATTTATCCCATGAAGTAAAACTGGTAATACTTCATATCTAACACCACAGTGTTATCGGTAAATTCAATTACCATTTCACGTTCAAATCTAATTAAAGATTTATCTATCGCCTGGAGCAAAACTGGTGATACTCCATTTCGATTATTTCAATCTAATTAAAGATTCATTAAAACTCCACTTAGTTTTAATCTGTGACTGGGTTAGAGAATCAGTGTCATTTAAAACACGGTTCACGATAAACCCAAAATCACATCACATTTCAATCAGTCCCTAATTGTAAATTAGCAAGTGAGCAATTCCCTAAGTATTAATCCCGAAGGCCGAAACCAACATCAGATCAATACCTCGGAAACTATTCAACTTAACTAATCTCCAGTTAGTTTCTGATTTTCTTAACTCCTTTAGGTCTAAGAACTGTATTATTGAAGATACCGTTCACGACAACCCTCAATCACATTTCATTAATGATCGGGTTAAAGAACGAGTGTTATTTAAAACACTGTTCACGATAAACCAAAAAATCAATATCAATTCAATTCCAATTAAATATTATTTATTTGGTACACTTCATTAAATCTAAATAAAAAGATTTAACCATTTCTCAACTGGGTTCAAGAACAGTGTTAGTGAAGACACCATTCACGACAAACCCAAATCACATTTGATATTCAATATAAGACTCTGAATAGAAAATATATCGGCTTATATTCAATATCAAATTCTACGATTAACAAATGTCGTATTTGAAATAACGATACAAATATATCTTTCAAATTTCCATAACAACACCTGTATAATCACGAATTCCAACATCGAAATATTCCGAAGACAATTTCGATTCAGATCCACTCCAATGCAATCATTGGATATTCTGATTATTTTTAAAACCCTTTTCTAATTCAATTTATTTATTTAAAAATAAATAGAATTTTAATTCTAGTTCAAAACTAGTTCATTTCGATAAAAATCTATTTTTATCTTTTCAGATAGGGAGTTTTTCATCCCAATTCTTTCTAAATCATTTCTTATGATTTTACACAAATTATTACTATTTTTAATAATTTTATCAAGGCCCGTACAGTCGATTTCCATCAATGGCCATCGAACTGCACTTACAGCGACCTTTTTCAAATTTGATTTGGACATAATTCCAAATCCAACTGTTAGATTTCTAATTTCTCACATTCGTTAGAAAGCTCTCTTCGATACGAACCCAACGGTTCCGGTTTTAGGAGAATCCGACGGTCGGATCTCCCGTAATGTCCGTTTGAAATCAATGGTCGAAATTCGCGAACTGCCGCGGCGCGGCGCGTTCTATTCAGGCCATTATATTATATATATAATATATATATTATATATATCGTCGATTTCTATTTAAAACGAATTATATAAATAGTTTTGAATTCGTTTCAAAAACATTTTCAACTTCCTTTTCAATTCAAATCAAAATTGAATTCTTCTTTATAAATTCGTTTTAAAATTCATTTCTATTCAATTCAAATTTCAATTCAATTTGAATTCGTTTCATTTCGAAATCGTTTTCAATTCACTTTGAATTCGTTTTCAATTCAATTCATTTCGAAATCGTTTTCAATTCACTTTGAATTCGTTTTCAATTCAATTCATTTCGAAATCGTTTTCAATTCACTTTGAATTCGTTTTCAATTCAATTCATTTCGAAATCGTTTAAAATCGATATAAATATCGTTCACGTCAAAATGGCGTCAATCTAATCAACACGGCTTCATATATTGATATTTTCAAATATTCCATTTCGAATATTTCTATTTCAAATATTTCTATTTCTAAACTGGAATGAGGCCCAATCAATTACCATATAAAATTAATTATATGGTTTTTCATACAACACATGTATATAATAGCATTGAAAAATGATCAACCATCAACCAAAGTGCACTACACTGTATAAGCATCAAATAAAGATATCTAACGCTTATAACAGCATGTCAATCAATCGATCGACATATTTAATCAATCAGGATGAGTGAACTTCAAATTTCATCCCAACACCCGTGTGGGGTTTCAAACAATCAAACACAGATTTTATTCGTGCAGTTGGGCGATGTGTAAAATTTATCGTCCCAATCAATGTCTTTCAAATAGGTGTACACAAACAAACCGTCCGGTTTGTAAATGAATATTTTATTTTATTCACATTCACGTTAAAAATTTTATTTTTAACGATAAAACATTTTATTTCAACACATGAATTTCTATTCAATTCATTTATTCAATAAAATGGTATTTTTATTTTTCTAACTTATTTTAGAAAATTTCGGCGGCATAACGGCACGATACTAGAAACGGGACAAGGCCTAGCCTTATCCCCGGTCTAGTGAAGGCCCACGCCATTCACACATCAATCAAATTCACCAAACAACCAAATTCAAATCAAATCATATAACTAAGCTATGCATCCAAACAAACAAGTCCATGGTCTGTGGACGATTGTGTCGGGTGCTACTAAGCACTGTCTGCATCCTAGTATATATATATAAATAGAAATGAAATTAAAAGGTGAGAAATTCTCACCTATAGCTATCCTAGCTCCACGGCACTTCTATTGTAGAGATCTTCGTCGTTTCGTCTTTTTGTCACCTTCGTTGCTGCTTTCACTACATACGTAAAAATCACATTTTTACTTCGCTATTCAATATATAAAAATCGAATTTTTACTTCGAAGTTCAATATATAAAAATCATATTTTTCTATCGAAGTTCAATATATAAAAATTCTATTTTTCTATCGAAGTTCAATATATAAAAATTCTATTTTTCTATCGAAGTTCAATATATAAAAATTCTATTTTTCTATCGAAGTTCAATATATAAAAATTCTATTTTTCTATCGAAGTTCAATATATAAAAATCACATTTTTATTTCGAAGTTCAATATATAAAAATCATATTTTTACTTCGAAGTTCAATATATAAAAATCATATTTTTACTTTGATGTTCAATATATAAAAAATCACATTTTTATTTCGAAGTTCAATATATAAAAATCATATTTTTATTTCGAAGTTCAATATATAAAAATCATATTTTTATTTCGAAGTTCAATATATAAAAATCATATTTTTACTTTGAAGTTCAATATATAAAAATCATATTTTTATTTCGAAGTTCAATATATAAAAATCATATTTTTACTTTGAAGTTCAATATATAAAAAATCACATTTTTATTTCGAAGTTCAATATATAAAAATCATATTTTTATTTCGAAGTTCAATATATAAAAATCATATTTTTACTTTGAAGTTCAATATATAAAAATCATATTTTTATTTCGAAGTTCAATATATAAAAATCATATTTTTACTTTGAAGTTCAATATATAAAAATCATATTTTTATTTTATACTATATATATATAAAAATCGAAATTTTATTTGCTACTTTGTGCATAAAAAAAATTATATCTTTAAAAAAAACACCTTACATAAAAATTATACTTTTGTAAATCTTCTTTTGCAAATCAGTTTTATATATCAGTTTATAATCAACATCAATTAATAAATTAACTAAATTACCTTCTTTTTTTTCTGTTAACTCACGCCGGAGGGGAGAGGAAAAGCAGCGATCGTCGGCGGTGGCCTGGGTGCTCAGGTTGGTGGCGGCTAGGGTTAGGGTTTCCGGCGGATGAGGGTTGGACCGATTCTAAGGATGGAGAGGGGCGGCGGTCTCGTTCAGGGGGGCGGAGGTGGGTGCGTGGAGGTCGAGGCGCTGCTGGGGGGGGAAGACGCGATGGCTAGCGCCGGCGGTGGGGCACCAGGCGGCGTCGCGATTTGGCAGAGGGCGATCGATTTTAATTTAGATCGGGTTTTTTTTCTAACTGAGGGTGGAGAGAGAATGGCAAGGAATATATATATATATTTAATTTATTTATTTAATTTATCTCATAAAGCAACCTTTTTATTCGACCTCAAAACGAGACCCAACGACTGTCGCCCCTAGCTAATTACCCCCATTCCGAACACAATGGGATATGTATCGTAAGCTGATTTGATCGTTGCAATCAGTTTCCTTTTGAATTTTCATTTAAATCACTATATTGAATTTTAAACGCACATTTCAAATTACCGGGGTCACATACTAACTAGAAAAATTCCAGAAAAATATTTTCTAGCTTCGTATTTACGATACGGTCCTAACAAAACTAGTTTCGTCAAATTCTGAGACCGTTAGAAAAATGGCCAATTTCCAGTCGATTAAAATCAACTAAAACCGGTCAAACGCGTTTTCCTTCGCCACTCACACATATTGAATCGAAAAATTATGAAATTTGAAACCTAGCTATAACTTGACATCACGGACCCAACAAAACTGGTTTCGTCGAAATCCGAGGTCGTTTGCAAAATGTCCATTTTTAAGGGCCTGAATTCCATAGCGACTATTCAGAATTTTCAACTGGACATATCTTTTGATTCCTGCCATGAAATTTCGATTAGTCGGATTCGTTGGAAAGATATTCACTATTAGATTCCATTATTTTTGGTTTCACTAAAATCCGGATTGTTTTGCACCCGGTACATTCAATTGAAGTTTGAAATCACGGTTTCAAAACATGAACTGCAGCTTCGTTATTTGATATATTTTAATTATATATATATATAATCGATTCTTCGATTTGAAAACTATTTTGTTTTCATACATTTGATAAAAATGATATTTTTATCCAACCGACAATTATTTCAACACTTCGCTATTTTTAACAATTCATGTATATAATAAAAATGTGATTTTTATTGCAAAACAATTCATTTCAAAACATGACTATTTTATATAGTTCATATAGATGGTAAGAATATGATTTTTATTATAAAACAATTTATTTCAAAACACGACTATTTTATATAGTTCATATAGATGATAAAAATATGATTTTTATTATAAAACAATTTATTTCAAAACATGAATACCATTCAAAACATGAATTTCTATTCAACGAATGAATTTCTATTCAACACATGAATGTTTTCTATAGTTCGTATATATAAAATAAAAATGTGATTTTTATTGTTAAAACAATTTATTTAAAACACGAATACCATTCAACACATGAATTTCTATTCAACGAATGAATTTCAATTCAACACATAAAGGTTTTCTATTCAACACACGAATATAGTTTCAACGCATGGAAATAATTCTAACACATGAATATTATTCAAAATTTCGGCAGCATAATGGCAGGGTAGTTAAAACCGGAGCCGTCCCTAGTATGGCTCCTCGCTTTGCCTTAAAGCCTCGCAGCTTTTGACAATGGGGATTTCATGCATCTAGTTCGCACGCAGGCGACATGTATATTTTTTTTTTCATTTCCACAAACTAATCCTATGTGGTTTCAACCAAATAATTCTCAACCACAAATGGGTATTTTTCAACCACAATCAATCAATTTCAACCACAAACAATTCTAATCAACCATTCGCTATCAACCAATTTTCACACCAATCGCAACCAATAAATATCGTCCATGGTTTGTGGACGAGGGGCGCATATATATATATATATAAGTATATTTCACTTCTATTCAACCCATATATAATTTTTACAACGCATATATAACTTATACATCGAACGTACAACTTATACAACGCTGATACATGAGGTGTACAACGCTTATATAACTCATACATCGACTATATAATTTATACATCGTCGTTTTCCATATCGTTTATAATTCAGAAATCTCACATTGGGTTCCACTCCACCAAAAATAGCAGAAGGCTCAGAAAAATATGCGGTCTCTTCTAGAATGTAGAAGACGTCCACACGAGTCCACTATCTCTTATTTCACTGAATTTCGTCAAAAAACGAAAAAGATACGAATTTTACAGTGAAATCATAAACCGTAGCGCTTTAAAGTGCTATAATATAGTTGAATTAAACAAACCCGTGCCTCTCAGTTTTGGGCTCGAAACTAGGTTTCAAATTTTCAGCAAATCCGTTGATCGATATGGGGATCGGGTTGCGCGAGGTCGAAGGGGGAGGTGGGGCGCCTGCTCACCGGAAGTGGGCCCCAGTTCGGTGGCCAGAATCGGCCTGGGTGGCGAGATGAAGTGGCGAACTTCCTAACTTCGATTCCACTTGGATTCTCAATGAAAAAAATCCAAACCCTATATGGATTTGAAGCTCTTGACGTCCTCTTCAAAATCCTCCAAAGAAGCAGCTACTTTCGTTGAGAGATGGAAGATAAAAAGAGGAGAGAAGATCTGAAGATTTTTCTGCTGTGCGCTGATCGGGGAGAGAAAATGTCGGGGGGGGGGGGGGGGATCTGATGTGGACCAATGATTTTTTTTATTTATAAATTTTAAAAATCCGAAAATACCCCTTTTCACACAGGAACACCAATCCAAACCCAACGACTGTCGTCCCTAGCAAAATACCCCCATTCCGAACACAATGGGATATGTTTCGAAGGCCCATTCGACTGTTTCAGTCAGTTCTCCTTCAAATTAAAATATAAAACATTCAATATTCGATTTGAATGTACATTTCAATTTGCCAGGGCCACATACTGATTCTAAAAATTCCCAAAAAATAAATCTAGCTATGTTTTGACGATACGGTCCCAACAAAACTAGTTTCGTCGAATTCTGAGACCATTTGAAAAATGGCCCTTTTCTGGTTGATCCAATTTAATAAAAATCGATCAAATGCATTTTCCATTGCCACGCTCACATACTAGCTTCAAAAATTATGAAATTTGAAACCTAGCTATAATTTGACAACCCAGATCCAACAAAAGTGGTTTCGTCGAATTCCGAGGTCGTTTGCAAAATGGCCATTTTCACGGGCTATATAAACTCTGTAGCGACCTTCCTGAAAATTCATTTGGCCATAAATTTTGCTTCCCGCTATGAAACTTCAATTTTTCAGATTCATTAGAAAGATATTCACTAACAAATTTAAATTTTTTTGGTTTCACTAAAATCCATTATTTTTTGCACCTGGTACAGTCAGTCAAATTTTGAATTCAAATTTTGAAACTACCGCGCCATTTTAGGCCTTGTTTATAACTGAAATTAATATATTCGGCTTCAAACGTCGATTCAAACACATCTTTCATCGTTATTATTTAAAATATTTATTTTAAATATTTAAAATCCACTAAAATAGCCAATTTAAAATTTTCAAACTGGTTCAGATTTTCCAGGTTGTTACAATCTCCCCCACTTAAAACTTTTCGTCCCCGAAAAGGAACAAAGTCGAAAGTGGATTAATTAATCAACTCTATTTTCAATCTGGCTTCCATTCTCCAACTTTTCAGTTTCTGAGAATTTTCAAATTCTTCAAAAATTTGGCTAACACCCTAAATTTTCGAAAAATTTCGCCAAAACCTCCTTTGTACAGGGAGGGGTTTGGAAATTTATTGGGCTGTATTAGGTACCCAATAAATCCTAATAAGCATGCACATATTTATAGTGATATATTTCGGTGTCCACAGGGGAGTGTGTATGGATCATAACTCCAGAGAATAAATTCTCGTCACCCTATAAATGGTTTTTGTGCCTTAATGACCAGAGAGACGTGTTTATTATCATCTCCAGACCCGTGTGGTTTTTTTTATTAATCTGGCAATTTATCGTTACGTTTTATATGGTCCATATCAGTAATCAGTTCAACCTGTAATATATAGTCATCGCCATACAAGCCTCTCGCTCGTATGGTAAATCTTCAACCTCGTCACACGAGCTCCAAATGCTTATGTAATATATGATGTAGTATGCCTATCTTCAAGAAGTATGCCATGTAGTGTAGTTCAAAATTAATTGTTACTATCCTATGGCGACGTTTATTATTACACACAGAATAACCAACACTCCACATCCAATGGCATTCACAGGAGTTGATAGAATAATATTTTGCATCCAACTCATTAAGGTTTACCTATTTGTCGGGCACGCAAATAAATTCTTTACTCAACAGCTAATCCATTTACCTATTGAAACATATATAGTGCACATGTATATGTTTCTACCTATTTTTAACTCAGTTCAATGTGTGATTTAATCGAACAAATTCTACCATTCATTCTTTTCTTGATTAAATTAATTATCATTCTAATAATTTAATTAATCAAATCTACTATCACACAACACAAGCAACAATCAATTTGTTTTTTTTTACTTTTCAAAAATGTACTAATCAATTCCTATACTCTTTTTACTTTTCAAATATATATCTTTTATATATTCAAGAATCATATTTCTAAAACCGGACTATATATATAATCACAAATACATTATTTATAAACATATAACTCTCAACTCGTTCTGGGGCATTTCTGACCCCATCTTTAACGAGTTATTCTAATTCTGCTATACTTGTACTAGGATATTACTAATCCTATCTGTATTGAGTTACCCGTCCTAGAACACTACTGGTTCTATCTCTGACGAGTTCGTTAATGTGTTATACACCAGAGCTAAGCTTAACAAAAGCTCTGATACCACGATGTGATGACCCCAAACCCCGTACTGACGGTGCCAAGGGTAATCTTTGGAATATAACATATAAAAAGATAATTGCAGGACAGAATTAAATAAATACACCAGAAAATGAACAAATAATATACTGGATAAACATAATCATCATATTTACATAGTATACAGGATCATACTTAGTACAAATACAGTTCAGCTATACATAAATGTCTACAGCGGAAAACAAACATAATATGTACAATAGGAGCTGAACAACATAAAAAGAGATAAATGATAGAATCCATCTTCAGCTCCAACTACCCAGAAAGAGCCTGCTAAAACCTGAAGACAAGGCTGGTCATGTAGAAAAAGGGGCACCCGAGTTTGCAAGTGAAACAAACTATGAGTCAGTCATGGGACTGGTATGAGAAATCTACCTAACACATTTTATAATATGGCTAATCACAGGACCACGCCACTTTCGCGGAATGGGTTTACTCCATTGGATTGCCAGTGCTTTAAAACAAGTAAATCTTTTAAACATCGCAATGCTTTTTATAAAAATGAAGCCATTATAAGACTCAGTTCCAATCACACAATGCAATGCAAACCGGAGGATAGAGTTTTACCTTATAATGGACAAAATATGCTTGATACGAATAAAACACTTAAAATGTAAGTTTTATTGTTTAATTCTTAATTAGACTCCAACTGTAAATTAGTAAGAGAACGATTCCCTAAGTATTAACCCCGAAGGCCGAAACTAACATCAGACCAATACCCAGGAAACCATCCGGCTTAGCTCGTTTCCAGTTAGTTTCTAATTTCATACACAATCATAAATATCAATCATAGACGACATGAGCGTCCCATGCCACTATGTCGTCAAATATAGGTTTACAATCAAAATAGCACGATATCGTATTTGGAAATAGGATTTCCGTCATGAACCAAGGCAAAAGATAGTCCTTACCGAATTCGAGATGCTTTAGCCCGTGTCTCAGGATCAAAATTCATCAACCCTTTGAATCGTCAGGGCCAGTCCACCGATGTGGATTATTATGCCTGAACACTACGTTTCCCCGCCATTTGGAGCGTAAATGAGCCAACGAATGACTCCATCGGTCCCGGATCGACCGATATAACCGAGGCGACTCGCAACCGCAACAACCACAAAGGTGAAAAATAGTATAAATGCCAGCCAGTTTTAAGCACTGACACCACCTCTAGCTAGAAGGAAACGCATGCCCTCCCTGAGGTCCTCTCCCGTTTCTGGTTCATACCGGGGTGTGAGGCTCGCGAATTCACGTTATACACAAAGCTACGCCACACAGGCGGTGCTTTGATCATCAACCACAAGACTTTGCTTTTCAACAGAACCCTTGATTACTGCATCTTAGCATGCCACACAGGCAATCCGCACCATGCAACTAATGGCTATCAATCACACAGAATGAATTCCAATGTCAGACACACAGTCCATTTACAAGTCCGTTCTGGGTCGGAACGAAACCGGAGGCACTATATACCTCGCATACCCATCGATCTCCACGTAAGTTTGGACGATCACCACTCATTATCCATATTTCGGGATGCCTCCCAATCAGGACATCAGTTATCATCCAACCGAGGTAAAGATCTACGGTCTTCAACCATCGTCTTCATCATCGATTTCTTATCGTCGATTAAGTTATTCAACATGGGATAAACCCGGTCTTTTTGAGCAACTCGCGTATATAATTAACAAGTGCTACACAAACACAACATACGCTTCATTCCAATTTGTTATTCACTAACCACAAATTAGTAAGAGAACGATTTCCCAAATATTAACCCCGAAGGCTGAAACCAACATCGGATCAAAACCCAGGAAACCATTAGACTTAGCTAACCTTCAATTAGTTTATAAATTTCACATTCCATATCGTTTATAATATTTTATAACGATTTATCGCTTTTTTATTTATTTAAAAATAGCCAATTCATTCAAACGACGCTTCTGGCCATAACGTGGCCGTGGCGCTGTTTTTCTTCAGACTTGATTTACACATATCTGAAAATCTAACCGTTGGATCTTCACAAATTTCATATCATTAGAAATATCTTTTCAAAATGAATCCAACGGTTCTAGTTTCGGGAAAATCCGACGGTGGGATCTCCCAGTACACTCGTTTGAAATTTCGATTTCAAAATACGAACTACAGCGTCGCTATTCGATTTAATTTAATTATATATATATGTATAAATATAATCAATTCTGGCGCGGTTTTTCTTCAGATTTGAATTAAACATTCCAGACAATCCAACTGTTGGATCTTTACAAAGTTGGTGTCGTTGGAAAGGTATTTCCAAAGCGGACCCAATGGTTTCGGTTTCGGGAAAATCCGATGGTCCGATCTCCCGCACTAATCGTTGAAATCACGGTTTCGAAACATGAACTACAGCTTCGTTATTAGATATATTTTAATTATATATATATATAATCGATTCTTCGATTTCAAAACTATTTTCTTTTCATACATTTGATAAAAATGATATTTTTATCCAATCGACAATTATTTCAACACTTCGCTATTTTTAACAATTCATGTATATAATAAAAATGTGATTTTTATTGCAAAACAATTCATTTCAAAACACGACTATTTTATATAGTTCATATAGATGATAAAAATAAGATTTTTATTATAAAACAATTTATTTCAAAACACGACTATTTTATATAGTTCATATAGGTGATAAAAATATGATTTTTATTATAAAACAATTTATTTCAAAACACGAATACCATTCAACATATGAATTTCTATTCAACAAATGAATTTCTATTCAACACATGAATGTTTTCTATAGTTCGTATATATAAAATAAAAATGTGATTTTTATTGTTAAAACAATTTATTTAAAACACGAATACCATTCAACACATGAATTTCTATTCAATGAATGAATTTCTACTCAACACATGAAGGTTTTCTATTCAACACACGAATATAGTTTCAACACATGAAAATAATTCTAACACATGAATATTATTCAAAATTTCGGCAGCATAACGGCAGGGTAGTTAAAACCGGGGCCGTCCCTAGTACGGCTCCTCGCTCTACCTTAAAGCCTCGCAGCTTTTGACAATGGGGATTTCATGCATCTAGTTTGCACGCAGGCGGCATGTATATATTTTTTCATTTCCACAAACTAATCCTATGTGGTTTCAACCAAATAATTCTCAACCACAAACGGGTATTTTTCAACCATAATCAATCAGTTCCAACCACAAAAAATTCTAATCAACCATTTGCCATCAACCAATTTTCACACCAATCACAACCAATAAATATCGTCCATGGTTTGTGGACGAGAGGCGTATATATATATTTATATTTATATAAGTATATTTCACTTCTATTCAACCCATATATAATTTTTGCAACGCATATATAACTTATACATCGAATGTACAACTTATACAACGCTTATACATGAGGTGTAAAACGCTTATATAACTCATACATCGACTATATAATTTATACATCGTCATTTTCCATATCGTTTATAATTCAGAAATCTCACATTGGGTTCCACTCCAACAAAAATAGCAGAAGGCTCAAAAAAATATGCGGCCTCTTCTAGAATGTAGAAGACGTCCACACGAGTCCACTATTTCTTGTTTCACTGAATTTCGTCAACAAAAGAAAAAGATATGAATTTTACAGTGAAATCATAAACCGTAGCGCTTTAAAGTGCTATATATAGTTTAATTAAACAAACCCGTACCTCTCAGTTTTGGGTTCGAAACTAGGTTTCAAATTTTCAGCAAATCCGTTGACCGATACGGGGATCAGGTTGCGCGAGGTCAAAGGGTGAGGTGTGGTGCCTGCTTGTCGGAAGTGGGCCCCAGTTCAGTGGCCAGAATCGGCCTGGGCGGCGAGATGAAATGGAGAACTTCCTGGCTTCGATTCCCCTTGGATTCTCAACGAAAAAATCCAAACCTATATGGATTTGAAGCTCTTGACGTCCTCTTCAAAATCCTCCAAAGGAGCAGCTACTTCCGTTGAGAGATGGAAGAGAAAAAGAGGAGAGAAGATCTGAAGCTTTTTCCGCCGTGCGCTGATCGGGGAGAGAGAATGTCGGGGGGGAGGGAGGAGATCTGATGTGGACCAATGTTTTTTTTTAGTTAGAAATTTTAAAAATCCGAAAATACCCCTTGTCACACACGAACACCAATCCAGGCCCAACGTTTGTCGTCCCTAGCTAAATACCCCCATTCCGAACACAGTGGGATATGTTTCGAAGGCCCATTCGATTGTTTCAGTCAGTTTTCCTTCAAATTAAAATATAAAACATTAATATTTAATTTGAATGTCCATTTCAATTTGTCGGGGCCACATACTAATTCTAAAAATTCCCAAAAAATAAATCTTGCTATATTTTGACGATACGGTCCCAACAAAACTAGTTTCGTCGAATTCTGAGACTGTTTGAAAAATGGCCCTTTTCTGGTCGATCCAATTTAATAGAAATCGATCAAACGCATTTTCCTTTGCCATGCTCACATACTAGCTTCAAAAATTATGAAATTTGAAACCTAGTAATAATTTGACAACTCGGATCCAACAAAAGTGGTTTCGTCGAATTCCGAGGTCGTTTGCAAAATGGCCATTTTCACGGGCTATATAAACTCTATAGCGACCTTTCTGAAAATTCATTTGGCCATAACTTTTGCTTCCCGCTATGAAACTTCGATTTTTCAGATTGTTATAAAGATATTCACTAACAGATTTAAATATTTTTGGTTTCATTAAAATCCATTTTGTTTTGCACCCGGTACAGTCAGTCAAAGTTTGAATTCAAATTTTGGAACTACCGCGCCATTTCAGGCCTTGTTTATAATTGAAATTAATTATATTCATTTTTAAACATCGATTCAAACACATCTTTCATCGTTACTATTTAAAATATTTATTTTAAATATTTAAAATCCACTCAAATAGCCAATTTAAAATTTTCAAACTTGTTCAGATTTTCCGGATTTTTACAGGAAACCATGAAACTGATAGAAAGAAAATAGAGGGTGAGAATAGATAAGATAGAAATTTAGAATAGAAGAAGAAGAAGAACATACAACATCAAAGTAACATGAATCTCACAGCGGAACAGACAAAATATAATAGATAACATATCCTTGAAATAAAATCAGTAAATGTATACAGTAACATTATCAGAGTACAACACTTACATCACAACGAAAATAAACAATCGCTATAAAAACGCTGCTGAAGCCTCCTACGCCAGCTCCTTCTAGTGCATCTTCAATCCCGACTACTTGACTGCTCGTACAAATTTGAGCACCCAAGAGTTTAGGGAAAACAAAACAAAACAAACTCCGGGTCAGTCATGGGACTGGTATAAGTAAACAATTTAAAACAGTTTAGGAAAATAACGATATCTCATAAGACCATGCCGTATAACGGAACGGGTTTTTCCCTTATGAGAATCCAAATCAATTTGATTTAACTTTCAAATCATTTTGAAAGAAACAATGATCTTTTATATCAAAACACTTTTGATATTATAATAGTTGTTGTATATAACGGTGTTGTATACACAATTATATGATTTTTGTTTGATGATAACAACCAAATAAAAGATTAATATAAATGTGTTTGTTATTGTACTGTTCTATATATAAATATTATATTTCAAACATTCAAACAATACAATTATTTATAACTCCACTATTTAAACACTTCACTGATATTTGTACTTGTAAATAAACTGAATAAAATAGAAAGTTTGTTTGACAACAATAAAATAATATTTTATTTCAAACAAATTTGTTTATTACAAATATCAGTACAATTCTCTCTACAACACTCATACTATCACTCTGTCTATACAAATCATATATACATACATTTTCACTTTCATATACAAACACATTTACTGACACTGCTTCATTCACTATCTTCAATCTTCTGATTTCACAGCTTCTTCACTGTCAGTCCAGTCATCATCTTTATACCTATCATATACAGAAACACACACAGTATATGGAATAGAAATAATTTCATACTCTAGCAAATATGGTTTTATTTTTAAAATTTAATTTTCCTCAATTTTCTGGTATGTTTCTCATCATTTTTTATGACTTGATCTGATTCATCTGTGTCTAGACAGACAGTTTGTATATGTACAAGGATAGGAAATTTTCTGAATGGCTACATGTACACACGTGTATACATATACGCGTGTGCACGGCCACGCCAATTCAGTGTGCAACTGAGGAGTAGCCACAAGGACCATCTCGACTCAGTGCACACATAAAAACAACTCAATGTAAAGTCAAGCCAAAACCAGATTACAAGCATGATAAATAAAGTGTACATGCATGATACAAGGCACCAAGATCTTTTTCAAGATCAAGGCAACACAAATGGCAAAATTGGAAACAAAAATGTACATAACATTCTCATGTTTCAGTTCACACAAGCAAGTGCCTAAAGTACATCGTTTACAATTTCACGGCAGCAAAAAAGGTTGGTTAAGGGTGCAACAAGTCTTGATCAAGATAGTACAAATGAAGCAATGCAAACAAATATGAATCAGCATGGTTCTGCAAGATGAAAGATGGAATCAAACAGAACAAGTCTAGCCAACCACCAATGTATCGAGTGACGCAAAAAGTGCAGTAGCATTTCAGAGCATACATGAGTGGAGCAGTTTCAACAAGACAGCAATAGTTCAGCATAGTTCAAGTAGAGGCAGTGCAACACTCAAGTTTCACCGAAGTCAGTTTTTGATGGAGAATGTATTATCAAGTGCAACTCAACAAGTTTCAGAGACAAGCAACAACATTTGGCCGAGCACAAGGCACAACACATAACCATGCATTTAAGTATGTTTCAACATTTACATATATGGACTCAACTGAACAGAGCATATACAAAGAATCAAAATAGCATTGCCAATTTATGTGATTACGTTGATGAAGCTTATCATGACAAGTCTGGTACTTATAAATGAATAGCTCAAATATATGTAGCTATAACATGTATATGGTGATAAAGTTTTGGAGCAATCAATACATGGTATGGTATGTGCAATGTGTGCATAGAGTATGATATAAGACTGTGCACAAGTCTGAACTGCACAATCATTGGTGTAGCAGCAGTTTAAGTAACGCAAGAGGACAAAGCAAGTACCACATTTACATGCAAGTGAAACAGTGCAGCTAATATGGTGAGTCAACATGGAAGTTCAATGGGTCATGGTGCAAAATATAGTGGAGCACATTCATATTCAAGTAAAAAAGAATGCTTGGAGTCAAATATATCAACAATGGCAATTTTTAGAAACAGTTCAAGATTCACAGTTTTAGGAATTAGCAAGAATGACACTTTTTGGCAAGTGTTTAGCTATTTCATAAATCAAGCAAAAGGACTGGAAATTTGTGGAGCTAATATACAAATGAATGACAATATTTGTTTTCAAATTTGTCAAGTACTAATGCTTTCCAAAAATGATAGATTAACCAAATTTTGTGCGAGGTTTATTTCGGCAAAAGCATGTTTGGCAAGAAAATTCACTGGGTCCAGTTATCAGTGTGTTTATTTTGGAATGCCTTTATCAATATAATCAAAGAATCCAAGCATTAATTCGGCTATAAATCAATGGGATCAAAGCAATACTATTTGGGTCACTGATTAATCAAGACAAACACGGCAGATTCAAAATTTTCAAGCTTCAAATCAGATGGTGCATGTTTATCCATCCTAAGATTCAACAAACAAATTTGGCAAGAGCATAAAAGGAAATTCTTTTCAGGAAATCAAGCATCATGATACAAGGGACATATATTTTGTTTCCTACAAAACTATTCTGGCAAGAAAAACTTTTTTGCAAAGATTGTTTTTTTGGCAATATTTAATTTCGAAATCCATAATCTGTTTTTGGGTCAAGATCTTTCCAGGGGCCACAAATCATATTCTATATCATTCCAAAAATTGAACCAATCAAGCCGAGGTGATTAAATCACAAAGGGAAAACAAGCACAAACCATAATTCAAGTCATCACGAAATCAGAGCGTTAATTAGGATTTTATAATCCTATATTATACACCATTTTCATTATCGGCCAGGGCATGGAAAAATCACAACAAACAATCAAAATCCTATAAATTCAATTCAAAGAATTCAAGATAAAAATTACTCACAATCTTAATAGGGTTTCGATCGAGTGCCAGAGAGGGAAGTCCAAAACGAAGCATCAGAAAGCAAGCCGCGAATTTGCTCAAGCTTCAGAGAACCATCATTCATTTCAGTAATCGATTTTGGTTTGGAAGATTAAGCAAGAAACCTAAGGGAGCCGCCATTTTAATTTCTCATAGAAAGGAAGAACGGGCTGAACCAATTAGATAATGGGCCGGCCAAATTTCTAAATAGAAAGGGGATGACCCCCTTTTAATTTAACTCCTAGGGGTTTTCTTTATTTATTTTATTTTGTAATTGTTTTGTTTCTTTTTGTTTTTACATCTGTAATACAACCATCAGTTCTAGAGTCTGTAAAATCTAGGGAGATACAGTCAGGGTGTTGACTGGTAGTTGCTAGATTCTGTAAAATCTAGGATTTACTGGTTATGGGGTTGTAATCCGGGAGAATCTGATCTAGGGGTTTAGATTAGTCTACGGTTTTGAGCATAGGGTTAGAATAGGAGCAGGGATTGCGAGTGTACATGGTCTTGTATGCGGGATCTGTTCTATCACCTAGTAGAAACCTTAGGAATGCAGCAGTAGGCAGGATTTTGCCGAAGCTGGGTATATCTTGTCTCATTTACTTTCTGCATTTTTGTTTCTGCTTTATTCTGTGATCTGTTCATTATTATCCCGTTAGATTTTTAATTCAGTTAAAAACCATGATAACCCTATTCACCCACCCTCTAGGGTTAATCTAGATCCAACAATTGGTATCAGAGCCTGGTAATCTCATTAACCCAAGAATCATGGATTCGAGATGTCAGCCGATAGAGAGTCTGTCCAGTTCATTTCCAACTATTTTCGATGGAACAGATTTTTCAAACTGGAAATCCAAAATGGAATTTTATTTAAAATCTGTTAATACTAAATGTTGGGATGTTGTTATCCATGGGTTTAATAGTATAGATATTATTTCAACGCTTGTGCTATGAAAATCATATTTGATTATCTTAATACTGAACAGTTTAATCTTATCTGTCATTGTTTATCTGCATAGGAAATCTCAATACGAAATATGGAAGATTTGACAACCACAACTCAAAACCCGATAAAGTCAACTCAGATTCAGAGTTCTGCTTAACAAGATTTACAAATGGAAATTCAGATGGATCAATCGATGGGGATTCAATAGACAATGAGACAGGAAATTTCTCGTATGAAGATCTATATTATATGCGTGCTGATCTAACTAAGTCTTTTGATAAACTTCAATCTAAAAACAAATTTCTAAAATCTTACAATCGTGAATTGACCAGCAAAATTAATGATTTGGAATTACAACTTGAATATTTTAAAAACTCTTCTAATTCGGACTGCATACATTGTTTGAAATTAGTAACCAATCTTGTTCATCTCAATAAAAATATTCAAAAGTTTGAAAATGAAATTTTGATCTTAAAAGAGAACAAGATTAAGTTATCAAGTTCGAATAATTTTCTACAAAAGGAATTTGAAATTTTCAAAATTGCTATAAATTCCAAACTTGAAATTGCTGAAAATGAAAATTTGGTGAAAAGTGATCTGATGTTGAAAGAACTTGAAAATGAGATTGAAAAATCCAAGAATTTTCAGTCTGAAAAATAAAAATGATTTGAATTTGAAATCTCGGAGTCCCAAGCCAAAATTAAATTTCTTGAAGATGAAAATTTGGCTTTAAAATATGATTTTGAAAGATGTAAGATCACTAAAAATTGTTGTTCAAATTTAATAAAAGAAAACGGTGATCTTAGAACTGAAATTCAACGACTTGAAACAACATTGACTAAATTTTCTAACGGTGAAAAATCATTAAATATGTTGTTGAAAAATATGTTTTCATCAGGAAATAAAAGTGGACTCGGCTTTGGAAAAATTGATGTGTTTGAAAAGAGAAGAACAAATAATTTTAAAAATTCCTCAAATCACTTTTGAAATGTTTACTTCAAAAATTTAAACTCAGAAAATTTCAAAGGATTTTCAAATCACAATCGAGATGAGAAATTGTTTCATAACAATCCATTTGTACATTCTTGGATCCCAAAAGGAAATAAAATGTATTTTGTTAAATTCAAACGAATTTGGGTTCCTAAGGGTACAAAATTTAATTCAAATGGTTTGTTGTACAAACAAGTCTGGGTACCAAAACATATGAATACAACTGTGAGTGGTTTTACTAATTTTGGTAGACCACTCGATTCCACAAACTGTTAGGTACCGGTGGAGGCTGAGGAACTGCTGTGCAAAAATAAATTTGAAATCAAGCTGGTTTATACTTCTGTATCATTCACAGTTCCTCCAGCCAGGATTGTTGAGTTAGAGATTTATTTACTCACGTGAATTTCAGGTATAACCTCTAAACTCAACCTTTGTAAATATTTTTTTTCTTTGTGTATTCCTCCTTCTACCCCTTCTGTTTATTTTCCTTATCTCTTCTGTTTTTTTTTCACTACCATATTTTTTTGTCTTTCCTTTGAACTTTCTTAAACTTCCAATTGTAGAATTCATATTTTCTGGAAATTCACTTTATATGAATAGAACTCTGATGTTTTAATTATTTCCAGATCTTGAATTCAAATTTGTAAATATTTCTGCAATTGTTTTGAAGTTTATTTTCTGATTCCTGAATTTCTAACAGTGCTAAAGCATTCATATCATATCTTGAACACTGTTAGTATAAATTCTAAAATTTTGAAGATCTGAAAGTTTAATGGAGTTTCACACACTTCTGCTATTTTGAGTTTCTTCTAATTCAATTTAGAAAAGCTTGAAATATAATACTCATTACAACACACTGCTACTTACCAGTCGTGATAATTTCATTGATTTTTAGATTGACTTGGAAATTCATGAATCATTGCTTACATTTTGAAATTCTCTGTTATTCATGTTCAGTTGGTTTGGATTTTTGTTTGTTTAAGATCATTTGAAATTTCTGATATTTTGAATCTCACACACGTCTCGGATATGAAATTATTAATCCTGTGTGATTGATTCATTGTATCTCAAGAATTACATTTATTTCAAGTGATTTTTAATAAACCACTATTTTTGGATCATGAATTTTTCCTTCAAACTTGATGTAAATATTCTGGAAAATTCGTTGGGCTTATCAGAAATAATTTAAAAAAAATTCTTTGAAAAATCGGTCTTAAACCTCTTTGTTTTTCATGATTATTTGATTTGAATATATGTTTGTTTAAAATCATTTGAAATTACTGATTTATTGGATCACACACATATCTTGAATCTGAAATTTACATTCCGGTGTGACTGATTCACTGAATCTTGATAATTTCATACTTCATCAAATGATTTAAAATAAACTATATTTTTAATCTAGAATCATGAATCATCTTTTTTGATCTTCTGTAATAATCTGTGAAACATCATTCTCTTGTCAAGTCTGATTTGAAACTGTCTATGTGATGTCCTGATATTGATCTTGGAAAATTCTTTGTAACTGCTTGCTTTAATAATTTTTTTGTCTTCCGCTCCGATAAATGGAATCATCTTTTGAATATGATTTTTGAAAAGATTATAACACGACACTACAGACAACAGGGTTTTCCCTTATAATAGCGAAACATGCTTGGTACGTTTAAAACAAATCATTTGATACTATTATAAGTGTATAGTGTCAAAACAATTTCAATCATAGGCGGCATGGGTACAATCTATCATGTCGCCAATACTAGGCTCTACAATCAAAACCGAAATGTCACGTATTGGAAATTGGATTTCCGTCATGAGTCGAGGCAAGGGGATAGCTCCTCTCCGCTTCGAGACAATCTAGCAAATGCCTCAGGACTACACACTCTAGGTAACCCTTGGATGCTTCAGGGCCGGTCCAAACTTACGTTAGTGGATTAGTATTCCTGAACACACGTTTCCCGGTCCTACAGACCTAAAATCGAGGCACCTCATTCCAACAACCGTATAGGTAAAAATAATATAAATGTCAGCCAGTTTAAGCACTGACACCACCACTAGCTAGAAAGAAACGCCGTGCTCTCCCTGCAGTCACTATCCCGTTTTTGACTCATACCGAGGTGTGAGGCTCGCGAATTCACGCTATACACAAAGCTGCGCCACACAGGCCGTGCTTTGATCATCAACCACAAGACTTTTCTTTTCAACAGAAGCCCTGATCATCTGCCACTAAGGCATGCCATACAGGCAGTTCACTCCATGCGACTGATGTCCATCGATATACAACCTCTGAGCACGTACGTCTCAGAGAAGGGCGTTAAGCAAGAGAATAAATTCTCCGCCGCCAAACATATGTATATTCAATAGAGATCAATCAACATAGAATAAAATCCAATGTCAGACACACAGTCCATTTACAAGTTCGTTCTGGGCCTGAACGAAACCGGAGGCACTTTCCTCGCATATCCATCGATCTCCAAGTACGTCTAGACGATCACCAACTGATTCCCTCATCTTGGGTGTACAGCCCAATCAAGATCATCAGTAATCACCCAAACGATGTGAAGACTTCCGGTATTCAACCACCATCTTCCTCTTCGACATATCGTCGAATCGGTTATTCAGAATGGGTATAAACCCGGCCTTTCCGAATAACCCGCGTGTAACGACCCGGATTTTGAGCGACTTTGGTTATCGACATAAGCTCGATGTCGATAACCAAAACATCAAAAAATCACGGTAATTAATGAAAGAAATTAGAAGGTGAGAATAGATAAGGTAGAAACTTAGAATAGAAGAAGAAGAAGAACACAACATCAGAGTAACACGAACCTCACAGCGAAACGAATAACATATAATAGATAACATAACTTTGAAATATAACAGTTATGTATACAATAGCACTTATCAGAGTACAACACTTACAACACAGCGGAAATAACTATAGCTATATGATCTTGAAGCCTCCTGCTCCACGCTCTTCAAGTATATCTGTAAATCCCGACTACTTGACTGCCCGTACAAATTTAGGCACCCAAGAATTTAGGGAAAACAACAAAGTAAACTCCGGGTCAGTCAAGGGACTGGTATGAGTAAAACAGTTTAAACGGGTATATGAACAAGTAAACGATATCTCATAAGACCACGTCGCAGAACGGAACGGGTCTTTCCCTTATGAGAATCCAAACATCTTTGGAAAGCAATATCATTCTGATATTATAATAATGTCTATGTACAAATAGATATCAACTAGCAGAAACGCTTTCATCTCACGTTCTACATATATAGTATACAATCAAAATCGCAAGCGCGTATTGGATAATGGATTTCCAACTATGACAAGGTATGGAACCACCTTCCGATCAGCGTACTCTAGGAACGATACACCGGAGTTCAACAAGAACATCTTGTAACTCAGCCACACATGACCGACCACTCATTTCGCTTGAGTGTATCGAATGTACATCACCAACGGTTGGGATCAGCAACCGTTCCCCTATATATATGGGACAACATTGATAGATTTAAGAAACAAATGAATATTCTCTAGATAGGTGATTATACACCCTACTTCAGTGCGACCGACTTAGCCATGCTTCCTGCCCAATTTCTGTCATTTACTGGTTGATGAGGCTATAAGCTACGCTTTATCATAACATCAGATTCACTTCGAATGCCACATTGTTAGGTCCATCAAAAATCACTAATTGATGTCTACAACCATACATTACGTGTCAGCTAAAAGAAGTTTCCTTCTCCGCTTCCACTCTTGGTACGGTTGAAGAAATCAATGTACGTGACCTTTCTGGAAATACTCTGTCAGACATTCATCAACACAAGTCATCCTCATTCACTTAGAATGTCACATCGTCATACCCGCCAAATCACAAATTGATTTATCCAAAAATAACACGGGTATACAGCTAAGAGAAACGAATTCCTCCGCCACCAAACGTGAATACGTTTGAACAGATCAACTTACGCGATCCATTGGATATACTTTGTCAGACCTTCGTCCATACAAGTTGTCCTGGGACTGGACAAACTGAAGGCACTATTCTGTAAACAGGATAGCCCTTGCATTTTACTCCATCTTCAATTATCTTTGGCATATATGATTCGCGACGCTTATGCCAATACAGAGTGGTTCTATGGATAATAATCCAACCGGTCTCTCCATATTAACAACGTTAAAATGGTCAAAACTTCGATAGTCTGTGATTTAACCATCAAAGAAAAACAAGTGTGCAAACAACGATATTATTTCCAGATGGAAATTATATCGAACAAACATCATTTAACATTAACCTCTTTAGTTCATTTATTTACTTATCTCCTGTTTCCCTATATTCTAAATTCTTATTTTCTTTTATCAGAAAACATTTCTGATCCTCATTTGGAAATAATTTCCAAAACTCCTTTACGATCAAACCTTACCATTTCTTAGTTAAGAAGGAAGTCACTCAAGTTGGGGTATAATTACCTCTCAGACCTTAACTGAACAACGTTATAACTTCGAAATGGTCAAAGTTTATCTTTTAATCTTTAACAACTTCTTTACGCCTTTCTCGGATCCAATTTTACTAATCCACTTCTATATTTAAAACATTGGTTATAACGATAACGTTATAATCCCTCCTTTCGAATTATCTAACTTAATTATAACTTCTATTCTTATTAGTGAATAATTAACCTAACCCTTATTTATTTATAAATAAATAAATCTCTATTTAAACACTGGAAAGTATAAGTACTTTCCCGAATTCGATATAATCAAATTTTCCGATTAACTCTCTTCGAGAAATCTCTATTTGATTAACTCTTCTTCGAATAACCTATATTCGATTAACTCCTTCTCGAATAAACGATATTCGAAAATCTCCATTCGAATAACTAATATTCGATAACTCTTCCTTTCAAATATCTCATATTTGAAAATCTCACTTCGATTAAACTTTAATCGATAACTCCTTTCGATGAAACTAACATCGATAACTCCTTTCAATGAAACTAACTCGACTAACTTAACTTGACTCAACTAACTCGACTTACTTGGTTCGACCAATTCGATTCGATTAAGTAGGCTCGACTAACTTGACTAACTTAACTCGACTTACTAGGTTCGACCAATTCGATTCGATTAACTAGGCTCGACTAACTTGGTCGAACCACCCGATCAACTCAACTTATTTAACTTAACTTATTTCTCAACTCGATCAACTCGATTAACTCCTATCGAATAACTAATATTCGATTAAACTCCATTCGCTTGACTCTAGATCGCAGCGATCACAATGGTTATGCCTGACTCCCTCAGGAAACATCCGACCGCCGTAGGCTATTTACAGCCCTGCGAATTACGCTAGCAGTCGTACAAGATGGCAACTTACCCTGAATACTATGTTTGACTAACTCTGTCTCAAATAACTATGTTTGATTAACTCTAGTTCGTTTTAACTCTAATCAATTAACTCTAACTAATTAACTCCAACTGGTTAACTCTAACTGATTAACTCTAACTGGTTAACTCTAACTGATTAACTCTAACTGATTAACTCTAACTGGTTAACTCTAACTGGTCAACTCTAACTTATTAACTCTAACTGGTCAACTCTAACTGGTCAACTCTAACTGGTTAACTCTAACTGATGAACTCTAACTGGTTAACTCTAACTGATTAACTCTAACTGGTTAACTCTAACTGGTTAACTCTAACTGGTTAACTCTAACTGGTTAACTCTAACTAGTTAACTCTAACTGGTTAACTCTAACTGATTAACTCTAACTGGTTAACTCTAACTGATTAACTCTAACTGGTTAACTCTAACTGATTAACTCTAACTGGTTAACTCTAACTGATTAACTCTAACTGGTTAACTCTAACTGATTAACTCTAACTGGTTAACTCTAACTGGTTAACTCTAACTGGTTAACTCTAACTGATTAACTCTAACTGGTTAACTCTAACTGATTAACTCTAACTGGTTAACTCTAACTGATTAACTCTAACTGGTTAACTCTATTTGACTAACTCGACTTGATTAACCCCTTTCGAATAACATATTCGATTAACTAACTTTCGAATACCATATTCGATTAACTAACTTCGAATACCGTATTCGATTTCTCCTTTTTATAACGTTTATCCATTTTAAAAAGATCCCCTTTTTAACACGTTTATTCATTTATAAAGATTTACTGTTAGTAACGGTTCTTCTCTTTATAAATGTCCTTTTAATAACATTTTCCTTTTTATAACGGTTTCCTTTATAAACCAATTTCCTTTTTATTAACTCTATTTATTTTCTAAATATTCCCCTTTCAATTCTATTTGTAAATGTTTTACAAATATTTCTTTTCTCTATTTTATTCTATTTGCAAATGGTTTGCAAATATTCCCTTTTCAAATTTATTCTTAAAAATATTCTAACTCCTTAAATTCCCGGGAAAATTCGCCATAACCTCCCTTGTATCGGGAGCATCGGGAAAATCCCCAAACTCGCCACACAGGCGTTTCCATTCAAAAGAAATGTTTTGAATTTATTTTCCTTTTTGAAATATCTCCTATTTATAAATATCCCAATTCATAAATATTCCTTATTTATAAATATTTAAATTTATAAATATCTCTTATTTATAAATTTTCCAATTTATAAATATTCTGTTTTCAATATCACTTTGAAAACCCCCTTATCAACATTTCGGTATGTTATGGTATTCAATCATATCAAATCACGATGTTCAATATCGTCCAAGCACATATAATCGCCCACAGATTTTATATCACATCATATAACCATATATGAAAAACAATAAAATAACTGTTGAGGAATCCAGTCGGATTCCTCCAACCTGTCTCCCTGCATCCACAGATGTTACACAATATGATTATCATCACTTTCAGTTCTATATGATATATTCTGTTAAACATAATCGATATAGAAAATTCAACTAACTAACTAGCAGTTCAATCAAAATAGTCAACATACAGTCAATCAACCAATATCTAACAGTTCTAAAAATACAACATGAAATTATAAACTGTTCAGAGTTAGTGAGATTTACTCACATTGGACTATCATCGTTAATTAACGATAATTGTCGCTTGATTTCGACGGACAATTTATTTTTCAATAAATTGTAACAAGCTCGGATGGACTTCCAGTCAGTGTCATTTTGTAGTGCCCGTCCATACGATCCCAACGCAACTTACGGTTCGTCAATCTGATATCGTATGATCAAGAAATTGACTATACAAGTTATATAGTTATTTAATTAAAACAAAAACTAAATATTTAAAACTAAATTAGGCCTCACACCATTTTAACATCACGGCCCAAACCCGCTCAGCCCAAATACTCTTCTTCCTCCAAATGAATTTTCCGTGACCTCCACGAATACACAGCACCATTTCCACGCCTTCAATCCTCTTTCCCTCCTTGAATACTCCACCGAATTCAAAACTAACTTCACCAAATTGTTTCACATAACAATCCCCATCATGCCGTGCCAATAAGGCATAACTCGACGCCCCTCTTCGCGGATCCGTCCACAGCAGTACTGACGATTTACAGAGGAAGACATCGACAAATTTTAGCGTCGGTTATCACCCGGATTTGCCAACAAACCCTATCCGATCCTCTGAATTCATAAATATACTCGAAAACCCAAATCGATGTACCCTCTCTTCGAATACCTTAACCCTACTCCACGCTGTACATTTTCCAGCATTGGAAAACAGTGTCGCACCACACAAGAACCACATCAGATCGAAGAGAATCCCGTCAGGAATCCGAATATATAACTCTTTCGATTTATATAATTTTCCTTGATTTTTCTTTTGAATTTACTTGCTGCGTTTTGCCCCTTCGCGAAAAATGGGATTTTTGCCTGCGTTTATATTGTTGAGGGTTGGTAAGGTTTATGGCTGGGATGAATGCTGCGTGGGTTGTCTAGGTCCATATATCACTTTTTGATATTTGTTTATATATTTATTTATTTTATTTATTTGTTTATGCATTCTAAAAATTCCTGTAGTCACACGTGATACCCAAAAATTACCAAACTGGATATGTAGCTAGAGTTTGACATTACGGTCCCAACGAAACTGGTTTTGTCGAATTCCGACTATGTATGCTCACATAGCGTATTTTTAACTGTCAAAATACTGACTATTTTACACTCTAAAAATCCGTACGGCCACACAGTGACTCCAAAAATCACGAAACTGGAAATCTAACAACTATTTGATATTGCGGATCCAACAAAACTGGTTTCGTCGAATTCCGACTTCGTTTGCAAAAGTGGCTATTTTTAACGCTCTAAATAGCCTATTTAAATATATAAATATAATTAAATTAAATATTAAAAATTAAATATTATCGTCTATATTCACAGTGGCATACCACACAGCTCTAGAATATTCCTGTATGTATTTACAACTCGATATTCACTTCTGGGTCAACCCGATATTTGATTTATATTGAAATCCCGTTTAAAAATGTAAATAATTCCTTTATAAATTATAAAGGAATTCCACAACGACTTTTCTAAAATTTGATTTGGACATACATCAAAATCTACACGACGAAATCCCGATTTTTCTCTTCCACTAGAAAGATATACTCCACCAGCTCCACACGTTTCTTGTTTCACAGAAATCCGGCTTAAAACGAATCATATACATTCAGTTGAAGTTCAAATCGCCAATTTACGAACTGCAGCGCAATTTCAAGCTCGATTTTAATTATATTATAACTATACGTTCAAACTGTCGTCGATTGAATATATTCGTCAATATAATTCAACTCTAAGCTGAATTAAATCTTAGGGACGACCCCGTTCACAGAATATTGTGATTTCCAATATTTCGATTATTTCTGAATTAAATATATTATTTAATTTAATTAAATATTCACTATAATTTAATTAACGACGATTTAATTCCCTATATCACTACTTATATAATTAAATAAATTAATTATAATACCCCTGACAGTGCGGGTCATTACATTCTTCCCCACTTAAAATAATTTCGTCCTCGAAATTGCTATGTTAGAGGATGACCCTATCTATTGAAACTCCTAAGATTTTTCTACCCCTTATTTCTGATTTCAACTGAACCAATTAATATCAACTAAAATATTTATTCATTCCGACCAACTAAAATTTTCAAAAATTCTGAAAATTTTCTAACACTTTAAATTTTCGGAAAATTTCGCCAGCGTCTCCTTTGTACTGGTCAGTATCTCAAACTCCAACTCGCCTCTCTGGGCCATCTCTAACCCAAAAGAAAATCAAAACGCCAAACGGCTTGCCAATTCGGCTCATACATTCCAAACTCATATAAAATATAAACTTGTACCTTTTTGTTGGGCATATCATTATATCCCTACCATCTGTTATCAACTCGGCATATACAAATGCCATCCCAATCAACTCCAACCAAGTTATTCTTAACACAACCATTCGCTTATTCAAGCCGAATTTGATTTCAAATTCGAGTTTCAAATTCCAAACTCTCAACTTATCATTTCAAATCCAAATCCAGATTATTCTCTAATCACTTCCAGTTTTTCTTAACCTATCATCTCAAGTTAAATTCTGGTTTATTATTTACTTTTACCATCCCATTCGAATTAACTTCACAGGTTAAATTTTAATTTCTAGAACTTAAATTCATGGGTAAATTTCAAATCAATTTTGAAATCATAATACCAATTCAAAACCTTTGAATTTCTAAACAACTTGTTTCCTCAAAACAATTCAAATCGAAATCTCTGGTAGTAATCCACCACTTAGAAACTTGAAAATCACACCGATGATACTGCGCAGTCATCAACGGAATTATTTTCCAGCGACCCAAGTGATTTCAATACTATATCATTTCAAAACCCTTACTAAATACATCCATTTTGAAAACATCTCAAAATCTCCCAGGAACTTAAAATTTCCTTATTTTAATTCCAAATCTGATTTAAATTCATATTTAATTCATCTTATTTCATATACTTTACTTATATGATTCTGATTGGTTATATATAACCATTTCACTTTATAATCTCATTCGATTATAATTACAACCAAAATATCTAATATATGATAATATATTACATATCCATACTGTGTCGATCCATCATATTCAAGTATTTATTTACTCCTACCGATACAGTGGATCAAACTGATCGACCAGAACTCATAAACAACTCAGCCAATGAATCTCCACAATATAAAACCATTTTTGTATCAAATACAAATACGCACTCGTATATACACATTAAAACTCAATCTAGGGTATTACTAACCATATCTCTACCGAGTCACGCCACAGAGCCAAGGTAAACTTAACTTAAGCTCTGATACCAACTGTAACGACCCGGATTTTGAGCGACTTTGGTTATCGACATAAGCTCGATGTCGATAACCAAAACATCGAAAAATCCCGGTAATTAATGAAAGAAATTAGAAGGTGAGAATAGATAAGGTAGAAACTTAGAATAGAAGAAGAAGAACACAACATCAGAGTAACACGAACCTCACAGCGGAACGAATAACATATAATAGATAACATAACTTTGAAATATAACAGTTATGTATACAATAACACTTATCAGAGTGCAGCACTTACAACACAGCGGAAATAACTATAGCTATATGATCTTGAAGCCTCCTGCTCCACGCTCTTCAAGTATATCTGTAAATCCCGACTACTTGACTGCCCGTACAAATTTAGGCACCCAAGAGTTTAGGGAAAAACAACAAAGTAAACTCCGGGTCAGTCATGGGACGGGTATGAGTAAAACAGTTTAAACAGGTATATGAACAAGTAAACGATATCTCATAAGACCACGCCGCAGAACGGAACGGGTTTTTCCCTTATGAGAATCCAAACATCTTTGGAAAGCAATATCATTCTGATATTATAATAATGTCTATGTACAAATAGATATCAACTAGCAGAAACGCTTTCATCTCACGTTCTACATATATAGTATACAATCAAAATCGCAAGCGCGTATTGGATAATGGATTTCCAACTATGACAAGGTATGGAACCACCTTCCGATCAGTGTACTCTAGGAACGATACACCGGATTTCAACAAGAACATCTTGTAACTCAGCCACACATGACCGACCACTCATTTCGCTTGAGTGTATCGAATGTACATCACCAACGGTTGGGATCAGCAACCGTTCCCGTATATATATGGGACAACATTGATAGATTTAAGAAACAAATGAATATTCTCTAGATAGGTGATTATACACCCTACTTCAGTGCGACCGACTTAGCCATGTTGCCTGCCCGATTTCTGTCATTTACTGGTTGATGAGGCTAGAAGCTACGCTTTATCATCATATCAGATTCACTTCGAATGCCACATTGCTAGGTCCATCAAAAATCACTAATTGACGTCTACAACCATACATTACGTGTCAGCTAAAAGAAGTTTCCTTCTCCGCTTCCACTCTTGGTACGGTTGAAGAAATCAATGTACGTGACCTTTCTGGAAATACTCTGTCAGACATTCATCAACACAAGTCATCCTCATTCACTTAGAATGTCACATCGTCATACCCGCCAAATCACAAATTGATTTATCCAAAAATAACACGGGTATACAGCTAAGAGAAACGAATTCCTCCGCCACCAAACATGAATACGTTTGAACAGATCAACTTACACGATCCATTGGATATACTTTGTCAGACCTTCGTCCATACAAGTTGTCCTGGGACTGGACAAACCGAAGGCACTATTCTGTAAACAGGATAGCCCTTGCATTTTACTCCGTCTTCAATTATCTTTGGCATATATGATTCGCGATGCTTATGCCAATACAGAGTGGTTCTATGGATAATAATCCAACCGGTCTCTCCATATTAACAACGTTAAAATGGTCAAAACTTCGATAGTCTGTGATTTAACCATCAAAGAAAAACAAGTGTGCAAACAACGATATTATTTCCAAATGGAAATTATATCGAACAAACATCATTTAACATTAACCTCTTTAGTTCATTTATTTACTTATCTCCTATTTCCCTATATTCTAAATTCTTATTTTCTTTTATCAGAAAACATTTCTGATTCTCGTTTGGAAAACATTTCCAAAACTCCTTTACGATCAAACCTTACCATTTCTTAGTTAAGAAGGAAGTCACTCAAGTTGGGTTATAATTACCTCTCAGACCTTAACTGAACAACGTTATAACTTCGAAATGGTCAAAGTTTATCTTTTAATCTTTAACAACTTCTTTACGCCTTTCTCGGATCCAATTTAACTAATCCACTTCTATATTTAAAACATTGGTTATAACGATAACGTTATAATCCCTCCTTTCGAATTATCTAACTTAATTATAACTTCTATTCTTATTAGTGAATAATTAACCTAACCCTTATTTATTTATAAATAAATAAATCTCTATTTAAACACTGTAAATTATAAGTACTTTCCCGAATTCGATATAATCGAATTTGCCTATTAACTCTCTTCGAGAAATCTCTATTTGATTAACTCTTCTTTGAATAACCTATATTCGATTAACTCCTTCTCGAATAAACGATATTCGAAAATCTCCCTTCGAATAACAAATATTCGATAACTCTTCCTTTCAAATATCTCATATTTGAAAATCTCACTTCGATTAAACTATAATCGATAACTCCTTTCGATGAAACTAACATCGATAACTCCTTTTGATGAAACTAACATCGATAACTCCTTTCGATGAAACTACTCGACTAACTTAACTTGACTCAACTAACTCGACTTACTTGGTTCGACCAATTCGATTCGAATAACTAGGCTCGACTAACTTGACTAACTTAACTCGACTTACTTGGTTCGACCAATTCGATTCGATTAACTAGGCTCGACTAACTTGGTCGAACCACCCGATCAACTCAACTTATTTAACTTAACTTATTTCTCAACTCGATCAACTCGATTAACTCCTATCGAATAACTAATATTCGATTAAACTCCATTCGCTTGACTCTAGATCGCAGCGATCACAATGGTTACGCCTGATTCCCTCAGGAAACATCCGACCGCCGTAGGCTATTTACAGCCCTGCGAATTATGCTAGCAGTCGTACAAGATGGCAACTTACCCTGAATACTATGTTTGACTAACTCTGTCTCAAATAACTATATTCGATTAACTCTAGTTCGTTTTAACTCAAATCAATTAACTCTAACTAATTAACTCCAACTGGTTAACTCTAACTGATTAACTCTAACTGGTTAACTGTAACTGATTAACTCTAACTGGTTAACTCTAACTGGTTAACTCTAACTGGTTAACTCTAACTGATTAACTCTAACTGGTTAACTCTAACTGGTTAACTCTAACTGGTTAACTCTAACTGGTTAACTCTAACTGATTAACTCTAACTGGTTAACTCTAACTGATTAACTCTAACTGGTTAACTCTAACTGGTTAACTCTAACTGGTTAACTCTAACTGGTTAACTCAAACTGGTTAACTCTAACTGATTAACTCTAACTGGTTAACTCTAACTGATAAACTCTAACTGGTTAACTCTAACTGATTAACTCTAACTGGTTAACTCTAACTGATTAACTCTAACTGGTTAACTCTAACTGGTTAACTCTAACTGGTTAACTCTAACTGATTAACTATAACTGGTTAACTCTAACTGATTAACTCTAACTGGTTAACTCTAACTGATTAACTCTAACTGGTTAACTCTATTTGACTAACTCGACTTGATTAACCCCTTTCGAATAACATATTCGATTAACTAACTTTCGAATACCATATTCGATTAACTAACTTCGAATACCATATTAGATTTCTCCTTTTATAACATTTATCCATTTTAGAAGATCCCCTTTTTAACACGTTTATTCATTTATAAAGATTTACTATTAGTAACGGTTCTTCACTTTATAAATGTCCTTTTAATAACGTTTTCCTTTTTATAACGGTTTCCTTTATAAACTAATTTCCTTTTTATTAACTCTATTTATTTTCTAAATATTCCCCTTTCAATTCTATTTGTAAATGGTTTGCAAATATTTCTTTTCTCTATTTTATTCTATTTGCAAATGGTTTGCAAATATTCCCTTTTCAAATTTATTCTTAAAAATATTCTTACTCCTTAAATTCACGGGAAAATTCGCCATAACCTCCTTTGTATCGGGAGCATCGAGAAAATCCCCAAACTCGCCACACAGGCCTTTCCATTCCAAAGAAATGTTTTGAATTTATTTTCCTTTTTGAAATATCTCCTATTTATAAATATCCCAATTTATAAATATTCCTTATTTATAAATATTTAAATTTATAAATATCTCTTATTTATAAATTTTCCAATTTATAAATATTCTGTTTTCAATATCACTTTGAAAATCCCCTTATCAACATTTCGGTACGTTATGGTATTCAATCATATCAAATCACGATGTTCAATATCGTCCAAGCACATATAATCGCCCACAGATTTTATATCACATCATATAACCATATATGAAAAACAATAAAATAACTGTTGAGGAATCCAGTCGGATTCCTCCAACCTGTCTCCCCGCATCCACAGATGTTACACAATATGATTATCATCACTTTCAGTTCTATATGATATATTCTGTTAAACAGAATCGATACATAAAATTCAACTAACTAACTAGCAGTTCAATCAAAACAGTCAACATACAGTCAATCAACCAATATCTAACAGTTCTAAAAATACAACATGAAATAATAAACTGTTCAGAGTTAGTGAGATTTACTCACATTGGACTATCATCGTTAATTAACGATAATTGTCGCTTGATTTCGATGGACAATTTATTTTTCAATAAATTGTAACAAGCTTGGATGGACTTCCAGTCAGTGTCATGTTGTAGTGCCCGTCCATACGATCCCAACGCAACTTACGGTTCGTCAATCTGATATCGTATGATCAAGAAATTGACTATACAAGTTATATAGTTATTTAATTAAAACAAAAACTAAATATTTAAAACTAAATTAGGCCTCACACCATTTTAACATCACGGCCCAAACCCGCTCAGCCCAAATACTCTTCTTCCTCCAAATGAATTTTCCGTGATGCCCAGGAATACACAGCACCATTTCCACGCCTTCAATCCTCTTTCGCTCCTTGAATACTCCACCGAATTCAAAACTAACTTCACCAAATTGTTTCACATAACAATCCCCCTCATGCCATGCCAATAAGGCATAACTCGATGCCCCTCTTCGCGGATCCGTCCACAGCAGTACTGACGATTTCCAGAGGAAGACATCGACAAATTTTAGCATCGATTATCACCCGAATTTGCCAACAAACCCTATCCGATCCTCTGAATTCATAAATATACTCGAAAACCCAAATCGATGTACCCTCTCTTCGAATACCTTAACCCTACTCCTCGCTGTACATTTTCCAGCATTGGAAAACAGTGTCGCACCACATAAGAACCACATCAGATCGAAGAGAATCCCGTCAGGAATCCGAATATATAACTGTAATAACCCGGAAAATCTGGACCATTTTAAAAAATTTATTTTGGCAATTTTAGCGAATTTTGAACATTTAAAATGAATTATCTTAAATAATATCGACGAGAAATTTATTTTGAATATAATTCGAACGTATATATCTATATACGTCGTCGTTAGAATATAAATAATTATATATAATTATAAAAGGAATTGAAAATGGCGCGGTAGTTCGATAATTCGATTTCAAACTTCAATTGAATGTACCGGGTGTAAAACAAACCGGATTTTAGCGAAACCACAAATATTAGAATCTAGTTGAGAATATCTTTCCAACGAATCCGAAAAATTGAAATTTCATAGCGGGAATCAAAAGTTATGCCCAGTTGAAAATTCAAAATAGTCGCTATGTAAATTATACATGGCCCAAAAAGTCAAATTTTGCATACGGATGAATTTGGACTCGAAACCACTTCCATTGAGTTCAAAATGCCGTTTAGAACTCCGAAAAGTATAAGCTTCGATATATTCCGATATCCGGAATAGTGGCTATGGGCTGGAGTTGTTCGGTTAACAATACATAGCCCTTAAAAAGTGAAATTTTGCATACGAGCTCAGAATTCGACGAGATAAATTTTTATGGATTCATAATGACAAATTATTGTTATGTTCCAAAGGGCGCGTCGAACGGAGTTAGTATGTGGCCGTGCGAGCTAAAACAGTTCAGGGTAAAACGAGCAGTCATTTTACAAAGGAACATTATTGATACGACCTTGGAATTCGATTCTACTTTTTTTTTTAGATTCGTATCGTCTAAAAATGGTTAAATCCAAAAGGGCATGATTTTTGAAGTTAGCATGTGAGCGTGCGAGAAGAAAAGGTGCGCCAAAATTGCATTTTTAGAGCTTATCTGAGCATTTTTGTGATTTTTAACGGACGGTCAAACGAACTCGGAATTCGACGAAACTTGTTCCGTTGGACTCGTCTTTACGTCTACTATGTCGTATCCAAAATCCGCGGCGATTAGAGATCGTTAGCGTTCAGGCGATAGGCGAGAAACTAGCATATAATCACTTTTACTCCATTTCTCTCTTCATAATTTCACTTCTCTCTTCCTCTTCAAAAAAAGAAAAAATGGCCTCCTCCTCCAAGAGGGCCGCCGCTCCTCTTCCACCTCCCCTCCTCCTCCTCCTCCTCCTCCTCCTCTTCCTCCTCCTCTCTCTCTCCTCCTCTTCCTCTCTTCCAATTTGCAAACCCTAGGAGCCACCACCACCACCGTGGGCCCCTCCACCACCGCCACCACCCATCAGCAGCCTCCCCATGCCTCATCAGGTCCGCCTCCGCCACTGGCCGCCCTCCCCTGGCCGTGGGCCCCACAAATCCAAAATCCCTCTTTTTCACAAAAATTCCCGTATGTAGAAAAACAGCCAGGTCTGTTTTGCCCCATAACTCCCAAACCGTGTGTTTCTAGCCAAAGTTCCTCAAAACCAAAGTCGAAGAGCACGATTTTCTCTTCGATTTGGTATATGATAAGTCCTATTTTGCATTGCGGAGTTGTCGGGAAAACGCATCCGAAGTCTGCTGTTCAAACACTGTCAAAATGATGTCTTTTCGCGATTTCCGGCAAAATGGCACATTTTCGGCAAGAAGACCACTAGGCAAAAGTTGTTCAGAATGACGTGCTTGTGCTAGTAAGAAAGATGGTGTGAAGATTGAAGCTCGTTTGCAAATTCTGGAACCCGAACAGTGAATCCGCGCGTTAGAAAAAAAGTGAGTTTTCTCCATTTTAAAGCTTCTACAGTTTTTGACATATGACATAAATAAAAATATGATCTTTATATTATAGAGGACAAAAATCCGATTTTTAACTTATAGAAGGTATAAAGATAAGATTTTTATATAATGTAGATAATAAAAATGCGATTTTTATACATGTAGTGGCTACGGGCAACGGAAGTGACAAAAGGCGAGAACGACAAGATTTTCTACATAAGAAGAGTCGAGATGATTGGATTAGCTAGTTGGTGAGAACTTCTCACTCAAAATCTCTTTTTCTAGTTATATATATATACTAGGATGCAGACGGTGTTTAGTAGCACCCGACACAATCGTCCACAGACCATGGACTTGTTTGATTGGTTGCGTAGTGGGTTGGATTATTTGGTTTGAATTGAATTGTTTGGTGAAATGGAATGGATTTGATTGATGTGTGAATGGCGTGGGCCTTCACTAGACCGGGGATAAGGCTAGGTCTCGTCCCGTTTCTAGTATCGTGCCGTTATGCCACCGAAATTTTCTAAAATAAAAAGTGTTAGTTAAAAATAGTAAAGTGTTGAAATAAATATTTTTGACGTTAAAAATATAATTTTTAACGTGTTAAGAAACGGCATAAAACTCTTCTGAAAAGAAATAAATATTCATTTACAAATCAGACGATTTGTTTATTTACACTGATTTGACTGATATTGATTGGGATGATAAATTTTACACATCACCCAACTGCACAAATAATATTCAGTGTTTGTTGATTTGAAACCCCACACGGGTGTTGGGATGATATTTGGCGTATACTAATCCCAATTATTTAATTATTATCGATCGATTGGTCGACAGTCTGTGTAAGCGTCGATTATTTATATTTGATGCTTATGCAGTTGTGTGGTGCACTTTGGATGATGGTTGATTGTTTATCAATGCTATTATATACATGTGTTGTATGGAATCCATATAATTAACATTATATGGTGATTGATTGGGCCTCATTTCAATCGGGAAAATAATGAATATTATAAAAGAAGATTCATGTGTTGAATATAAAAATAGTCATGTGTTGACGATGTTCATGTGTTGAAAATATTCAAGTGTTGAGTAAAATATTTTATACAATGAAATTTACATCTTTATCATATTTAAAATTAGAACTACTTCACGGTGGAGTCTAATTAAAATCAAACGATAGATACCATAGTTTTATAAAATATTTTACATAACAAAAATAGTCGTGTGCTGAAAGAAATATAGATTCATGTGTTGAATAGAATAAATATTCATTTGTTGAATAGAATAAAGAAGTTTTTGAGAAATATAAAGCCGTGTGGATTAGAGATGCGCTATTTTGACGTGAACGATATTTATATCGATTTTATTCGTTTTGCAATGAATATTGAAAAGTGATTTCAAAATCTAATATTTTGAAATGGAATTCAAATTGAATTGAATTGAAACGAATTAGAATTTGAATTGAATTGAAACGAATTTGAATTCGAATTAAATAAAATTGAAATGAATTCGAATTGTATTGAAATCAAATCAATTTGAAATTGAATATAGTGTTGAAATGGTTTTGAAAACGAATTTAAAACGATTTATAAAATTCGTTTTAAAAGGAAATCGATGAAATATATATAATATATATATATATATGATATATATAATGGCCTGAATAGAACGCGCCGCGCCGCGGCAGTTCGTGAATTTCGACCATTGACTTCGAATTGACATTACGGGAGATCCGACCGTCGGATTCTCCTAAAACCGGAACCGTTGGGTTCGTATCGAAAAGAGCTTTCCAATGAATATTAGAAATTTGAAATCTAACGGTTGGATTTGGAATTATGTCCAAATCAAATTCGAAAAAGGTCGATGTAAGTGCAGTTCGATGGCCGTTGATGGAAATCGACTGTACGGGCCTTGATAAAATTATTAAAAATATCTATAATTTGTGTAAAATCATAATATGTGAATTGGAAAGAACTGGGGTGAAAAACTCCACATTTGAAAAGATAAAAATATATTTTTGTCGAAATGAACTAGTTTTGAACTAGAATTAAAATCAATTTATTTTTGAAATAAATAAATTGAATTTGAAAGTGATTTTAAAAATAATCAATATTCCCAATATGTGGATTGGACTGGAGTTGAATCGAAATTATCTTCGGGATATTTCGATGTTGGATTTCGTGACTATACAGATATTGTTATGGGAATTTGAAAGATATATTTCATATCGTTATTTCCAATATGATATATGTTGGTTTCAGAATTTGATATTGAATATAAGACGATATATTTTCTATTCAGAGCCTTGTATATAATATCAAATGTGATTTGGGTTTATCGTGAATCGTGTTTTAGATGACATTGGTTCTTTAACCCAGTTAAAGGCAAGATATCGATTTTTGAGAAGATTAAAACTAAGTGGAGTTTTAATGAATCTTTAATTAGATTAAAAATGTGAATTGATAATTTAAATTATCAAATCTGAAAGGTGATCGAGAATGGAGTACCACCAGTTTTGCTCCAAAGCGATAGTTAAATCTTTAATTAGATTTGAACGTGAAATGGTAATTAATTTTACCGATAACACCGTGGTGTTAGATGTGGAGTATTACCAGTTTTCTCCATGGGATATATAGGTTGGGATTGGGAAATAAAATAAATAATTACTTCGGTGTGGTTCGCTAATCCCGACTAGTTTGGAAAACCATAAAATGGTTTGAAATGATATCCAAAGGAAGATTAAAGAATAAATTTAGAAGAATTTATCTTGGATAAAATTAATGGGAACATTTCCCTAAGAATGTGTTTTTGTGAATAAAAGAATATTCTGTATTGGAATGAGGCGTTCGTTGTGTTTGTGTAACCTTTGTTTATCATATACGTGGGTCATTCAGAAAGGCCGGGTTATACCCATTCTGAATAACCGATTCGACGAGATGTCGAAGATGAAGACGGTGGTTGAAGAGCGGAAGTCTTCACATCGTTTGGGTGATTACTGATGATCTTGATTGGGCTGTACACCCAAGATGAGGGAAACAGTTGGTGATCGTCCAGACGTACTTGGAGATGGATGGATATGCGAGGAAAGTGCCTCCGGTTTCGTTCAGACCCAGAACGAACTTGTAAATGGATTGTGTGTCTGACATTGGATTTTATTCTGTGTTGATTGATCTCTATCAAATATACATCTGTTTGGCGGCGGAGAATTTATTCTCTTGCTTAACGCCCTTCTATGAGACGTACGAGCTCAGAGGTTGTATATCGATGGACATCAGTCGCATGGAGTGAATTGCCAGTGTGGCACGCATAAGTGGCAATTGATCAAGGCTTCTGTTGAAAAGCAAAGTCTTGTGGTTGATGATCAAAGCACGGCCTGTGTGGCGTAGCTTTGTGTATAGCGTGAATTCGCGAGCCTCACACCTCGGCATGAGTCAAAAACGGGATAGTGACTGCAGGGAGAGCACGACGTTTCTTTCTAGCTAAGGTGGTGTCAGTGACCTACTAGCCCTGACATTTATATACTTTTCACCTGTGTGGTTGTTGGATACGAGGCGCCTCGGATATAGGTCTGTAAGGACCGGGAAACGTGTGTTCAGGAATTGCCAATCCTCAAAAGTAAGAGAGGACCGGCCTTGGAGGTTCCAAAGGATCATAGTGGGGTCCTGAGGCATTGCTAGAGTGTCTCGAACGCGGAGAGGAGCTTTCCCCTTGCCTCGGCTCATGACGGAAATCCAATTTCCAATACGTGATATTGCGGTTTTAATTGTGGAACTAGTATGGCGACATGATAGATGGTACCCATGCCGCCTATGATTGATATTTATGATTGAAAATTGTTTTGATACTATACACTTAAAATAGTATCAAATAATGTGATTTAAACGTATCAAGCATGCTTTGGCTGTTATAAGGGAAAACCCTATCCTCCGGCTTGCGTTGCATTGTGTGATGGGACCTGGGTCTTATAACAGCTTCATTTTTCTTTAATTAGCATTGCGCTGTTTGTTCTATGCACTGGTATTCTTGGGAGGAAACCCGTTCCGTGTTATACGGCGTGGTCCCTTGATTTACCTAACTTTAAAACCAATATTAATAACTGTTTTAGTTCTCACACCAGTCGCATGACTGACCTGGAGTTTATTGTTTTAACCTAAACTCTGGGTGCCCCTATTTTCCGCACGGGCAGCTAGTAGTTTTGGTTTTGCAGATTTATATTCACAGGGTCCTGATATACAGCTGGAACGATGCTCGGAAAGCTCTGTATCCGTGTATCACTTCTAGTTGTGGTTTTGTATATTTTTCCGCTGCTATGTAATTTATTGTAATCTCTGATATTTGTCGAATGTAATTTATTCGTTTATACTCTGTATATTCTTGTATTTGATCGAATTGTTGTAATATACAATGAAATGTTCTTCTGTATGCGTTCTATTTTGTCCTGTCCTCAACGCTATCCGTGCTTTCCTTCACGGGGAAGTTCGGGTCGTCTCAGTTTGGTATCAGAGCTTTAGTTTACAGAGCTCGAGAACAAGACACATTAGAACCATACGAAATAATTCATCAGATATTGGATTAGCAATATCCAATTAGAATGACTCGTTAGAGATAGGATCAGTAGTATCCTAGAACGAGTGTGAAGAGTATATTTTTCAAATGTAAACAATTTTGTTTTGAAAATTTAAACCATTTTATACGTATTTGATTATTTATTTATTTTGAATATGGACAATCGAGTATATATAGATTTCGCGTATACGCGTCATGAACGTATATTCGAAGTTTCAATATACTGGGTAGATATAGAATCACATTCCAGACATCCGGGGATGATTCTGATGATGGTGCATCATCATCAGTATTCATATTCGAATTTCGAAGGTGTGATTTCTATATATTTCCATTAGACTGGTGTGAGAACCAAAACTAATATAGCTAGAATACATTGTTGTGAATTGGCATCAAAAACATGATTTTTTGTATAAATATCAAAATTATGAATTTGAAACGTTAATCCACTAATTGATTGATGTTTGTGTTGTTTGTTTATTTGTTTGCTAATTTTTAACCACTATGCCTACTTGAACCAAATATTGAATTATATTGAAAATTGGTCGCATTTGCTTGCATATACATATACTTACATTGAACAGGTCATAGCAAGGAGGCTAGAGCAGAGAATAAAATTTGTTTGCCCGACAAATAGGTACATGTTTATCATAATTTACTGTTTTGTTTGGGTGATGATGATTTTATGAGCCTATTGGCTAGCCGCTTGGCTTTTTCTTTTTCTTTTTTAGATCAGAAGGCCTATATGGCAATTTCGGGATTTTCCCGTGGCTCCCGGTGCAGGGGAGGTTATGGCGAAATTTTTCGAAAATTTAGGGTGTTAGCCAAATTTTTGAAATTTTGAAAATTCTCAGAAACTGAAAAGTTGGAGAATGGAAGCCAGATCAAACGTAGAGTTGATTAATCAAACCACTTTCGACTTTGTTCCTTTTCGGGGACAAAAAGTTTTAAGTGGGGGAGATTGTAATAACCCGGAAAATCTGGACCAGTTAAAAAAATTTATTTTGGCAATTTTAGCAAATTTTGAACATTTAAAATGAATTATCTTAAATAATATCGACGAGAAATTTATTTTGAATATAATTCGAACGTATATATCTATATACGTCGTCGTTAGAATATAAATAATTATATATAATTATAAAAGGAATTGAAAATGGTGCGGTAGTTCGATAATTCGATTTCAAACTTCAATTGAATGTATCGGGTGCAAAACAAACCGGATTTTAGCGAAACCAAAAATATTAGAATCTAGTTGAGAATATCTTTCCAACGAATCCGAAAAATTGAAATTTCATAGCGGGAATCAAAAGTTATGCCTAGTTGAAAATTCAAAATAGTCGCTATGTAAATTATACATGGCCCAAAAAGTCAAATTTTGCATACGGATGAATTTGGACTCGAAACCACTTCCATTGAGTTCAAAATGCCATTTAGAACTCCGAAAAGTATAAGCTTCGATATATTCCGATATCTGGAATAGTGGCTATGGGCTGGAGTTGTTCGGTTAACAATACATAGCCTTAAAAAGTGAAATTTTGCATACGAGCTCAGAATTCGACGAGATAAATTTTTATGGATTCATAATGACAAATTATTGTTATGTTCCAAAGGGCGCGTCGAACGGAGTTAGTATGTGGTCGTGCGAGCTAAAACAGTTCAGGATAAAACGAGCAGTCATTTTACAAAGGAACATTATTGATACGACCTTGGAATTCGATTCTACTTTTTTTTTATGGATTCGTATCGTCTAAAAATGGTTAAATCCAAAAGGGCATGATTTTTGAAGTTAGCATGTGAGCGTGCGAGAAGAAAAGGTGCGCCAAAATCGCATTTTTAGAGCTTATCTGAGCATTTTTGTGATTTTTAACGGACGGTCAAACGAACTCGGAATTCGACGAAACTTGTTTCGTTGGACTCGTCTTCACGTCTACTATGTCGTGTCAAAAATCCGCGGCGATTAGAGATCGTTAGCGTTCAGGCGATAGGCGAGAAACTAGCATATAATCACTTTTACTCCATTTCTCTCTTCATAATTTCACTTCTCTCTTCCTCTTCAAATAAAGAAAAAATGGCCTCCTCCTCCAAGAGGGCCGCCGCTCCTCTTCCACCTCCCCTCCTCCTCCTCCTCTTCCTCCTCCTCTCTCTCTCCTCCTCTTCCTCTCTTCCAATTTGCAAACCCTAGGAGCCACCACCACCACCATGGGCCCCTCCACCACCGCCGCCACCCATCAGCAGCCTCCCCATGCCCCATCAGGTCCGCCTCCGCCACTGGCCGCTCTCCCCTTGGCCGTGGGCCCCACAAATCCAAAATCCCTCTTTTTCACAAAAATTCCCGTATGTAAAAAAACAGCCAGGTCTGTTTTGCCCCATAACTCCCAAACCGTGTGTTTCTAGCCAAAGTTCCTCAAGACCAAAGTCGAAGAGCACGATTTTCTCTTCGATTTGGTATATGATAAGTCCTATTTTTCATTGGGGAGTTGTCGGGAAAACGCGTCCGAAGTCTGTTGTTCAAACACTGTCAAAATGCTGTCTTTTCGCGATTTCCGGCGAAATGACACATTTTCGGCAAGAAGACCACTAGGTAAAAGTTGTTCAGAATGGCGTTCTTGTGCTAGGAAAAAAGATGGTGTGAAGATTGAAGCTCGTTTGCAAATTCTGGAACCCGAACAGTGAATCCGGGCGTTAGAAAAAAAGTGAGTTTTCTCCATTTTAAAGCTTCTACAGTTTTTGACATATGAAATAAATAAAAATATGATCTTTATATTATAGAGAGGACAAAAATCCGATTTTTAACTTATAGAAGGTATAAAGATAAGATTTTTATATAATGTAGATAATAAAAATGTGATTTTTATACATGTAGTGGCTACGGGCAACGAAAGTGACAAAAGGCGAGAACGACAAGATTTTCTACATAAGAAGAGTCGAGATGATTGGATTAGCTAGTTGGTGAGAACTTCTCACTCAAAATCTCTTTTTCTAGTTATATATATACTAGGATGCAGACGGTGCTTAGTAGCACCCGACACAATCGTCCACAGACCATGGACTTGTTTGATTGATTGTGTAGTGGGTTGGAATATTTGGTTTGAATTGAATTGTTTGGTGAAATGGAATGGATTTGATTGATGTGTGAATGGCGTGGGCCTTCACTAGACCGGGGATAAGGCTAGGCCTCGTCCCGTTTCTAGTATCGTGCCGTTATGCCGCCGAAATTTTCTAAAATAAAAAGTGTTAGTTAAAAATAGTAAAGTGTTGAAATAAATATTTTTGACGTTAAAAATATAATTTTTAACGTGTTAAGAAACGGCATAAAACTCTTCTGAAAAGAAATAAATATTCATTTACAAATCAGACGATTTGTTTATTTACACTGATTTGACTGATATTGATTGGGATGATAAATTTTACACATCACCCAACTGCACAAATAATATTCAGTGTTTGTTGATTTGAAACCCCACACGGGTGTTGGGATGATATTTGGCGTATACTAATCCTAATTATTTAATTATTATCGATCGATTGGTCGACAGACTGTGTAAGCGTCGATTATTTATATTTGATGCTTATGCAGTTGTGTGGTGCACTTTGGATGATGGTTGATTGTTTATCAATGCTATTATATACATGTGTTGTATGGAATCCATATAATTAACATTATATGGTGATTGATTGGGCCTCATTCCAATCGGGAAAATAATGAATATTATAAAAGAAGATTCATGTGTTGAATATAAAAATAGTCATGTGTTGACGATGTTCATGTGTTGAAAATATTCAAGTGTTGAGTAAAATATTTTATACAATGAAATTTACATCTTTATCATATTTAAAATTAGAACTACTTCACGGTGGAGTCTAATTAAAATCAAACGATAGATACCATTGTTTTATAAAATATTTTACATAACAAAAATAGTCGTGTGCTGAAAGAAATATAGATTCATGTGTTGAATAGAATAAATATTCATTTGTTGAATAGAATAAAGAAGTTTTTGAGAAATATAAAGCCGTGTGGATTAGAGATGCGCTATTTTGACGTGAACGATATTTATATCGATTTTATTCGTTTTACAATGAATATTGAAAAGTGATTTCAAAATCTAATATTTTGAAATGGAATTCAAATTGAATTGAATTGAAACGAATTAGAATTTGATTTGAATTGAAACGAATTTGAATTCGAATTAAATAAAATTGAAATGAATTCGAATTGAATTGAAATCAAATCAATTTGAAATTGAATATAGTGTTGAAATGGTTTTGAAAACGAATTTAAAACGATTTATAAAATTCGTTTTAAAAGGAAATCGACGAAATATATATATATATTATATATATAATGGCCTGAATAGAACGCACCGCGCCGCGGCAGTTCGTGAATTTCGACCATTGACTTCGAATTGACATTACGGGAGATCCGACCGTCGGATTCTCCTAAAACCAGAACCGTTGGGTTCGTATCGAAAAGAGCTTTCCAATGAATATTAGAAATTTGAAATCTAATGGTTGGATTTGGAATTATGTCTAAATCAAATTCGAAAAAGGTCGATGTAAGTGCAGTTCGATGGCCGTTGATGGAAATCGACTGTACGGGCCTTGATAAAATTATTAAAAATATCTATAATTTGTGTAAAATCATAATATGTGAATTGGAAAGAACTGGGGTGAAAAACTCCACATTTGAAAAGATAAAAATATATTTTTGTCGAAATGAACTAGTTTTGAACTAGAATTAAAATCAATTTATTTTTGAAATAAATAAATTGAATTTGAAAGTGATTTTAAAAATAATCAATATTCCCAATACGTGGATTGGACTGGAGTTGAATCGAAATTATCTTCGGGATATTTCGATGTTGGATTTCGTGACTATACAGATATTGTTATGGGAATTTGAAAGATATATTTCATATCGTTATTTCCAATACGATATATGTTGGTTTCAGAATTTGATATTGAATATAAGACGATATATTTTCTATTCAGAGCCTTGTATATAATATCAAATGTGATTTGGGTTTATCGTGAATCGTGTTTTAGATGACATTTGTTCTTTAACCCAGTTAAAGGCAAGATATCGATTTTTGAGAAGATTAAAACTAAGTGGAGTTTTAATGAATCTTTAATTAGATTAAAAATGTGAATTGATAATTTAAATTATCAAATCTGAAAGGTGATCGAGAATGGAGTACCACCAGTTTTGCTCCAAAGCGATAGTTAAATCTTTAATTAGATTTGAACGTGAAATGGTTATTAATTTTACCGATAACACCGTGGTGTTAGATGTGGAGTATTACCAGTTTTCTCCATGGGATATATAGGTTGGGATTGGGAAATAAAATAAATAATTACTTCGGTGTGGTTCGCTAATCCCGACTAGTTTGGAAAACCATAAAATGGTTTGAAATGATATCCAAAGGAAGATTAAAGAATAAATTTAGAAGAATTTATCTTGGATAAAATTAATGGGAACATTTCCCTAAGAATGTGTTTTTGTGAATAAAAGAATATTCTGTATTGGAATGAGGCGTTCGTTGTGTTTGTGTAACCTTTGTTTATCATATACGTGGGTCATTCAGAAAGGCCGGGTTATACCCATTCTGAATAAACGATTCGACGAGATGTCGAAGATGAAGACGGTGGTTGAAGAGCGGAAGTCTTCACATCATTTGGGTGATTACTGATGATCTTGATTGGGCTGTACACCCAAGATGAGGGAAACAGTTGGTGATCGTCCAGACGTACTTGGAGATGGATGGATATGTGAGGAAAGTGCCTCCGGTTTCGTTCAGACCCAGAACGAATTTGTAAATGGATTGTGTGTCTGACATTGGATTTTATTCTGTATTGATTGATCTCTATCAAATATACATCTGTGTGGCGGCGGAGAATTTATTCTCTTGCTTAACGCCCTTCTATGAGACGTACGAGCTCAGAGGTTGTATATCGATGGACATCAGTCGCATGGAGTGAATTGCCAGTGTGGCACGCGTAAGTGGCAATTGATCAAGGCTTCTGTTGAAAAGCAAAGTCTTGTGGTTGATGATCAAAGCACGGCCTGTGTGGCGTAGCTTTGTGTATAGCGTGAATTCGCGAGCCTCACACCTCGGTATGAGTCAAAAACGGGATAGTGACTGCAGGGAGAGCATGACGTTTCTTTCTAGCTAAGGTGGTGTCAGTGACCTACTAGCCCTGACATTTATATACTTTTCACCTGTGTGGTTGTTGGATACGAGGCGCCTTGGATATAGGTCTGTAAGGACCGGGAAACGTGTGTTTAGGAATTGCCAATCTTCAAAAGTAAGAGAGGACCGGCCTTGGAGGTTCCAAAGGATCATAGTGGGGTCCTGAGGCATTGCTAGAGTGTCTCGAACGCGGAGAGGAGCTTTCCCCTTGCCTCGGCTCATGACGGAAATCCAATTTCCAATACGTGATATTGCGGTTTTAATTGTAGAACTAGTATGGCGACATGATAGATGGTACCCATGCCGCCTATGATTGATATTTATGATTGAAAATCGTTTTGATACTATACACTTATAATAGTATCAAATAATGTGATTTAAACGTATCAAGCATGCTTTGGCTGTTATAAGGGAAAACCCTATCCTCCGGCTTGCGTTGCATTGTGTGATGGGACCTGGGTCTTATAACAGCTTCATTTTTCTTTATTTAGCATTGCGCCGTTTGTTCTATGCACTGGTATTCTTGGGAGGAAACCCGTTCCGTGTTATACGGCGTGGTCCCTTGATTTACCTAACTTTAAAACCAATATTAATAACTGTTTTAGTTCTCACACCAGTCACATGACTGACCTGGAGTTTATTGTTTTAACCTAAACTCTGGGTGCCCCTATTTTCCGCACGGGCAGCTAGTAGCTGGAACGATGCTCGGAAAGCTCTGTATCCGTGTATCACTTCTAGTTGTGGTTTTGTATATTTTTCCGCTGCTATGTAATTTATTGTAATCTCTGATATTTGTCGAATGTAATTTATTCGTTTATACTCTGTATATTCTTGTATCTGATCGAATTGTTGTAATATACAATGAAATGTTCTTCTGTATGCGTTCTATTTTGTCCTGTCCTCAACGCTATCCGTGCTTTCCTTCACGGGGAAGTTCGGGTCGTCTCAATAACTCTTTCGATTTATATAATTTTCCTTGATTTTTCTTTTGAATTTACTTGTTGCGTTTTGCCCCTTCGCGAAAAATGGGATTTTTGCCTGCGTTTATATTGTCGAGGGTTGGTAAGGTTTATGGCTGGGATGAATGCTGCGTGGGTTGTCTAGGTCCATATATCACTTTTTGATATTTGTTTATATATTTATTTATTTTATTTATTTGTTTATGCATTCTAAAAATTCCTGTAGTCACACGTGATACCCAAAAATTACCAAACTGGATATGTGGCTAGAGTTTGACATTACGGTCCCAACGAAACTGGTTTCGTCGAATTCCGACTCCGTATGCTCACACAGCGTATTTTTAACTTTTGAAATACTGACTATTTTACACTCTAAAAATCCGTACGGCCACACAGTGACTCTAAAAATCACGAAACTGGAAATCTAACAACTATTTGATATTGCGGATCCAACAAAACTGGTTTCGTCGAATTCCGACTTCGTTTGCAAAAGTGGCTATTTTAACGCTCTAAATAGCCTATTTAAATATATAAATATATTTAAATATAATTAAATTAAATATTAAAAATTAAATATTATCGTCTATATTCACTGTGGCATACCACACAGCTCTAGAATATTCCTATATGTATTTACAACTCGATATTCACTTCTGGGTCAACCCGATATTTGATTTATATTGAAATCCCTTTTAAAAATATAAATAATTCCTTTATAAATTATAAAGGAATTCCACAGCGACTTTTCTAAAATTTGATTTGGACATACATCAAAATCTACACGACGAAATCCCGATTTTTCTCTTCCACTAGAAAGATATAGTCCACCAGCTCCACACGTTTCTTGTTTCACAGAAATCCGGCTTAAAACGAATCATGTACATTCAGTTGAAGTTCAAATCGCCAATTTACGAACTGCAGCGCCATTTCAAGCTCGATTTTAATTATATTATAACTATACGTTCAAACTGTCGTCGATTGAATATATTCGTTAATATAATTCAACTCTAAGCTGAATTAAATCTTAAGGACGACCCCGTTCACAGAATATTGTGATTTCCAATATTTTCGATTATTTCTGAATTAAATATATTATTTAATTATTTAATTTAATTAAATATTCACTATAATTTAATTAACGACGATTTAATTCCCTATATCACTATTTATATAATTAAATAAATTAATTATAATACCCCTGACAATGCGGGTCATTACACCGCGTATATAATAAACAAATGTTACACAAACACAACATACGCCTCATTCCAATTCAGAATATTATTTTATTCAAATTTTCATATTCTTAGGGAAAGGTTCCCATTAATTTTATCAAAGATAAATTCTTCTAAATTTATTCTTTAATCTTCCTTTGGATATTATTTCAAACCATGTTAAGGTTTTCCAAACTAGCCGGGATTAGCGAACCACACAGAAGTAATTATTTATTTTATTTCCTAATTCCAACCTATTAATCCCATGGAGAAAAACTGGTAGTACTCATATCTAACACCACGGTGTTATCGGTAAATATTAATTACCATTTCACGTTCAAATCTAATTAAAGATTTAACTATCGCTTTCGAGCAAAACTGGTGATACTCCATTCTCGCTCACTTTAATCTAATTAATGATTCATTAAAACGCCACTTAGTTTTAATCTTCTCAAAAATCAAAATCTTGATCTTTAACTGGGTTAAAGAACCAACTTCATCTAAAACACGGTTCACGATAAACCAAAAATATCATTCCATTGTTAATGGGGTTAAAGAACCGGTGTTGTTCAAAATATCGCTTACGATAAACCCAAAAACCAATTTAAATTCAATTCCAATTAATATTATTTAATTGGTACACTTCATTAAATCTAAATAGAAAGATTTAATCTTTTTCTCGACTGGGTTTAAGAACAATGTTAATGAAGACACCATTCACGACAAACCCAAATCACGTTTGATATTAAATACAAGGCTCTGAATAGAAAATATATCGGCTTATATTCAATATCAAATTCTACGACCAACAAATATCGTATTGGAAATAACGATATAAATATATCTTTCAAATTTCCATAACAATATCTGTTTCATCACGAAATCCAACATCGAAATATTCCAAAGACATTTTCGATTCAAATCCATTCCAATTCAATTACTGGAAATTTTGGTTACTTTTAAAACCATTTCAAATCCACTTTATTTATTTTAAAAATAAATAGAATTATAATTCTAGTTCAAAACTAGTTCATTTCGATAAAAATCTATTTTTATCTTTTCAAATATGGAGTTTTTCATCCCAATTCTTCACGAATCATTTCTTATGATTTTACACAAATTATTGATATTTTTAATAATTTTATCAAGGCTCGTGCAGTCGATTTCCATAAACGGCCATCGAACTGCACTTACAGCGACCTTTTCCAAATTTGATTTGGACATAATTCCAAATCTAACTGTTAAATCTCAGATTTATAATATTCATTGAAAGCTCTTTTCGATACGAACCCAACGGTTTTGGTTTTAGGAGAATCCGACGGTCGGATCTCCCGTAGTGTCAATTCGAAGTCAATGGTCGAAATTCGCGAACTGCCGTGGCGCGGTGCGTTCTATTCATACCATTCTATATATAACATATATATTATATATATTTCGTTGATTTCCTTTTAAAACGTATTTTATAAATCGTTTTAAATTCGTTTTCAAAATGATTTCAAATTCATATTCAATTTCGAATCAAAATTGAATACTCCACATCATCGATATACAAATGATAATATTTTCAAAACGTTATATTTTGGAATCACTTCCTTTTCTATAATCATTATAAAAATGAATATAATCGATATAAATATCGTTCGCGTCAAAATAGCGCATCTCTAATCAACACGGCTTTATATTTTTCAATAACTTCTTTATTCTATTCAACAAATGAATATTTATTCTATTTAACACATGAATCTATATTTCTTTCAACACATGAGTACTGCCAACACATGGCTATTTTTGTTATTTAATATATTTTATAAAATTTTGATTTCTTTCGTTTAATTCTTTATCAGACTCTAACCGTAATTAGTAAGAGAACGATTCCCTAAATATTAACCCCGAAGGCCGAAACCAACATCAGATCAATACCCAAGAGACCACTCATCTTATCTATTTTCTAGTTAGCTTCGAATTTTATATATGATAAAGATGTAAATTTTATTGTTAAAATATTTCGTTCAACACATGATAAGTTTCAACACATGAATATTCTCAACACATGAGCATCGTCAACACATGACTATTTATTCTGTTCAATACATGAATCTTTATTTTATAATATTCTTTATTTTCCAAATTGGAATGAGGTCCAATCAATTACCATATAATGTTAATCATATGGATTCCATACAACACATGTATATAATAGCAACGATAAATAATCAACCATCGTCCAAAGTGCACTACACAACTGCATAAGCATTAAATATAAATAATTAACGCTTGCACAGTCTGTTGACCAATCGATCGACATACAACTAAATAATTGGGATTAGTGTACGCCAAATATCATCCCAACACCCGTGTGGGGTTTCAATCCACAAACACTGAATATTATTTGTGCAGTTGGGCGATGTGTAAAATTTATCGTCCCAATCAATATCCTTCAAATAGGTGTACATAAAACAAACCGTCTGGTTTGTAACTGAATACTTATTTATTCTCATATACGTTAAAAATTATATTTTTAACGATAATTAATTTATTTTAACCCATGAATGTTTTATTATCCATTTCACATTAACATAACAAACAAACTTCACAACACATCTAACAAGCATACAAGTCATCCATGGTCTGTGGACGATGGGTGTTGGGTGCTGCTAAGCACCGTCTGCATCCTAGTATATAATTTAACTAGAAAACAAGATTTAAAGTGAGAAGTTCTCACCAACTAGCTAAACCAATACACCGCGACTCTTCATATGTAGAAATCTTCGTCGTTCTCGCCTCTTTTCAATTTCGTTGCCCGTATTCACTACATATATAAAAATCACAATTTTATATTGTTGCTATGTATATAAAAATCACATTTTTATAACTACGCTACATGGATAAAAATTCTATTTTTATACCGCTACTATATAAATAAAAATTCTATTCTTATATCGCTACTATATATTTTTACATCGTTAAAAATCAAATCTTTACTTCATTAAAAATCCAACCTTTCTTCGCTAATATCATATTTAAAAATCTGACCTTCTTATTTGATTAACTATATAAAAATCCGACATTTTCTATTTGATTAACTATATAAAAATCCGACCTTTTCTATTAAAAATCAGTCCTTTATTTACAGTGCTATTATATATTAAACTGAAAATAAGATCAAATATAAAAACTCACTGGTTTTGCCAAAAATCGATTCTTTGTCGAAGGGAGAAGGTTGCATGAGCGGGGCTTGCTGAGGTGGTGGTGCGGCTTGGAGGTGGTGGCGGCAGGGGGTCAACGACGTCGGGTTCTGGGGTTTGAAAGGCGTCGGGTTCTAGGGTTTGAATCTGAACGGAGGTGTGGGGCTCGACGCGGAGGAGGGTGCTGGGTGAAGGAGCTTCGAAGGGGGGGGAGGGGGCGGCGTAGGTCCGGTGAAGGCTAGGGGAGGCGGCGGCTTAAGGTTTTGGGGGAAATAAGGGGGCGAGGTTTCTTTCAAGAGGAGGAGGAGGCTCATGGAAGAGGCGGACGCGAGGGTGAGAGAAGAGAGGGGAGGAACGGGGGTGCGGCGGCTTCCTCCCCGCGCCGATCCTTTTTTTTCTTTCAAAATGAACGGGGGGGGCTGAGAGTATATAGAGGTTTTTTATTATTTAATTATTTGATTTCAAAAAGCATCTTTTAATTTCGAACCCGAAAAATCGAACCCACCGACTATCGTTCATAGCTAATTACCCCCATTCCGAACACAATGGGATATGTATCGCAGGATGATTCGACTATTTAGATCAGTTTTCATCAAAATTAAAATATAACTCTATATATTGAATTTGAACGTACATTTCAATTTACCGGGGCCCTACGCTAACTTGAAAAATTCCCGAAAAATATTTTCTGGCTTCGTATTGACGATACGATCCTAACGAAACTAATTTCAACAAATTCTGAGACCGTTTGAAAAATGGCCATTTTCCAGTCGATTAAAATTAACAGAAACTGTCAAAACACGTTTTTCTTTACCACGCTCACATATTGATTCAAAAAATTACGAATTTTGGAATCTAGCAATAACTTGACATCACGGATCCAACAAAAGTGGTTTCGTCGAAAACTGAGGTCGTTTGCAAAATTCCATTTTTAAGGGCCCGAATTCCATAGTGATTATTCTGAATTTTCTACTGGACATAACTTTTTATTTCCGCTATGAAATTTCGATTTTTCAGATTCGTTGGAAAGATATTCTCAAATATATTCTAATATTTTTGGTTTCATTAAAATACAGTGTATTTTGCACCCGGTACATTCATTTGAACTTTGAAATCGAATTATCAAACTGCCGTGCCATTTTCAATTCCTTTTATAATTAAAAAAAATATTTATATTCTAACGACGATTCAAATATATATATACACGTTCTAATTCTATTTGAAAAAATTTCTCATCGTTATTATTTAAAATAAATCATTTTAAATATTCAAAATTCATCAAAATTGCCAAAATAAAAATTTTAAATTGGCTCAAAATTTCGGGTTATTACATGAACTATAATTCATCAAAATTGTTACAAGATTTTGAAATTGTGATGAATTGTGACTACAGTATATTTCACAACAAGAGGAGATTTTATTTGGATTTTCATGATGGTTGAACATTTATTATAATATCGGCAATTATTTCACGACCATCCCCTTTATCTATCATCTTTCTGCCATCCATGTGTAAAGACCCGTAACTTCCCCGGTGAGGAAAGCGCGGATAGTTCGAGAACAAGCCACAAAAGAACGCAGACGGGAGAACATTTCATTGTTATTACAACAATTCCATCAGATACAAGAATATACAGAGTATAAATGAATAAATTACATTCGATAAATATCAGAGATTACAATAAATTACATAGCAGCGGAAAATAATACAATACACAAATAGAAGAGATATACGGATACAAAACTTTTCGGATATCGTTCCAGCTGTAAACCAGGATCCTGTGAATATAAATCTGCAAAACCAAAACTACTAGCTGCCCGTGTCAAAATAGGGGCACCCAGAGTTTAGGTTAAAACAATAAACTCCAGGTCAGTCATGAGACTGGTGTGAGAACTAAAACAGTTATTAATCTTCATTTTTAAAGTTAGGTAAATCAAGGGACCACGCCGTATAACACGGAACGGGTTTCCTCCCAAGAATACCAGTGCATAAAACAAACAGCGCAATGCTAAATAAAGAAAAATGAAGCTGTTATAAGAACCAGGTCCTATCACACAATGCAACGCAAGCCGGGGGATAGGTTTTCCCTTATAACAGGCAAAGAATGCTTGATACGTTTAAAACAGATCATTTGATACTATAATAAGTGTACAGTTTTTAAAACAACTTCAAATCATAAGTATCAATCATAGGCGACATGAGCGTCCCATGCCACTATGTTGCCATATATTGGTTTACAAATAAAACCCCAAATGTCACGTATTTGGAAATTGGATTTCCATCTATGAACCGAGGCTAGGGATCGTCCTCTACCGATTCGAGACTCTCTAGCCCGAGCCTCAGGCAAACGCGCAGGCAAGCCTTGGAGCGACAGGGCCGGTCCACCGATGTGGATTATTATGCCTGAACACTACGTTTCCCCGCCCTTTGGGGCGTAAATGAGCCAACGGATGGCTCCATCGGACCCGGATCGTCTGATCTAACCGAGTCGCCTTGCAACAGCAACAACCACACAGGTGAAAAGTATATAAATGTCAGGGCTGGTAGGTCACTGACACCGCCCTAGCTAGAAAGAAACGCATGTCCTCCCTGAGGTCCTCTCCCGTTTCTGGTTCACAACCGGGGTGTGAGGCTCGCGAATTCACGTTACACAAAGCTATGCCACACAGGCGGTGCTTTGATCATCAACCAAAAGACTTTGCTTTTCAACAGAAGCCTTGATCATTTGCCACTTAGGCATGCCACACAGGCAATTCACTCTATGCGTTTGATATCCATCAGTATATAACCCCTGAGCTCGTACGTCTCAGAGAAGGGCGTTAAGCAAGAGAATAAATTCTCCACTGCCAAACAGATATATATTTAATAGAAATCAACAACATAGACTAAAATCCAATGTCAGACACACAATCCATTTACAAGTCCGTTCTGGGTCTGAACGAAACCGAAGGCACCTAGTACCCCGCATATCCATCGATCTCCAAGTACGTCTGGACGATCACCAACTGTTTCCATCTTCTTGGGTGTACATCCCAATCAAGATCGTCAGTAATCACCCAAACGACGTGAAGACCTCCGGTCTTCGACCACCATCTTCATCTTCGACTTATCGTCGTATCAGTTATTCAGAATGGGATAAACCCGGTCTTTCCGAATAACTCACGTATATTTTAAATAAGTGTTACACAAACACAACATACGCCTCATTCCAATTCATCAGTCACTAATCGTAAATTAACAAGAGAATAATTCCCCAAATATTAACCCCGAAGGCCGAAACCAACATCAGATCAATATCCAGAAAACCATTCTGCTTAGCTAACCGATGGTTAGCTCCTAAATTTCACATTCATAGGGAAAGGTTCCCATTAATTTTATCAAAGACAAATTCCTTGAATTTATTCTTTAATCTTCTTTTGAATTTTGATTCAACTAGTCGGGATTAACGAACCTTACCGAAGTAATCATTTATTTTAATTTCCCAATCCCAACCTATTCATCCCATGAAGTAAAACTGGTAATACTTCATATCTAACACCATGGTGTTATCGGTAAATTCAATTACCATTTCACGTTCAAATCTAATTAAAGATTTAACTATCGCCTGGAGAAAAACTGGTGATACTCCATCCTCGATCATTTCAATCTAATTAAAGATTCATTAAAACTCCACTTAGTTTTAATTTGTGACTGGGTTAAAGAATCAGTGTCATTTAAAACACGGTTCACGATAAACCCAAAATCACATCACATTTCAATCAGTCCCTAACCGTAAATTAGCAAGTGAGCAGTTCCTTAAGTATAAACCCCGAAGGCCGAAACCAACATCAGATTAATACCCTAGAAACCATTCAACTTAACCAATCCCCGGTTAGTTTCTGATTTTCTTAACTCCTTTAGGTCTAAGAACAGTATTATTGAAGATACCGTTCACGACAACCCAAAATCGTATTTCATTAATTATCGGGTTAAAGAACAAGTGTTATATAAAACACTGTTCACGATAAAACCAAAAATCAATACCAATTCAATTCCAATTAAATATTATTTAATTGGAACACTTCATTAAATCCAAATAAAAAGATTTAATCTTTTCTCAACTGGGCTTAAGAACAGTGTTGATGAAGACACCATTCACGACAAACCCAAATCACATTTGATATTAAATACAAGGCTCTGAATAGAAAATATACCGGCTTATATTCAATGTTAAATTCTACGACCAACAAATATCGTATTGGAAATAACGATATAAATATATATCTTTCAAATTTCCATAACAACATTTGTATAATCACGAATTCCAACATCGAAATAATCCAAAGACAATTTCAATTCAAATCCATTCCAATTCAATTATTGGAAATTTTGGTTACTTTTAAAACCCTTTTGAAATTCAATTTATTTATTTAAAAATAAATAGAATTATAATTCTAGTTCAAAACTAGTTCATTTCGATAAAAATCTATTTTTACCTTTTCAAATATAGATTTTTTCATCCCAATTCTTCTCAAATCATTTCTTATGATTTTACACAAATTATCGATAATTTTAATAATTTTATCAAGGCCCGTACAGTCGATTTCCGTCAACGGCCATCGAACTGCACTTACAACGACCTTTTCCAAATTTGATTTGGACATAACTCCAAATCCAACCGTTAGATTTCAAATTTCTAATATTCGTTAGAAAGCTCTTTTTGATACGAACCCAATGGTTTTGGTTTTAGGAGAATCCGACGGTCGGATCTCCCGTAATATCCGTTCGAAGTCAATGGTCGAAATTCGCGAACTGCCACGGCGCAGCGCGTTCTATTCAGGCCTTTATATTATATATATAATATATACTTCGTCGATTTCCCTTTTAAAACGTATTTTATAAATCGTTTTAAATTCGTTTTCAAAATGGTTTCGACTTCATATTCAATTTCAAATCAAAATTGAATATTCCAATATAAATTCATTTTAAATTCATTTCAAATCGATTTCAATTCAATTTCAATTCGAATTCATTTATATTCAATTTCAATTTGAATTCATTTCTTTTTCAATTCGAATTCATTTCTATTCAATTTCAATTCGAATTCAATTCTTTTCAAAAAATCAGATTTTGAAATCACTTTCAATATTCATTATAAAATGAATAAAATCGATATAAATATCGTTCACGTCAAAATGGCGTCAATCTAATCAATACGGCTTCATATATTCCTATTTTCAAATATTCTATTTCAAATATTTCTATTTCAAATATTTCTATATCTAAACTAGAATGAGGCCCAATCAATTACCATATAGTTTTAGTTATATGGATTTTCTACAACACATGTATATAATAACAACGATGAATAATCAACCATCATCCAAAGTGCATTCTACACTGTATAATCATCAAATATAAATATTCAACGCTTATAACAGTCTGTCAGTCAATCGATCGACATACAACTAATTATTGGGACTAGTGTATGTCATATATCATCCCAATACCCGTGTGGGGTTTTCAAACAATCAAACACAGATTTTATTTGTGCAGTTGGGCGATGTGTAAAATTTATCGTCCCAATCAATATCTGTCAAATGTGTGTATATAAAAAAATCGTCCGATTTGTTTATTTTTATTTCATTTCATATACACGTTAAAATTCTATTTTTAACTATAAAATATTTTCCACTATAAAATATTTTATTTTCATTTCACATCACATCACACAATCAACTACACATCAAAATCAAACAAACAAGCATACAAGCCGTCCATGGTCTGTGGACGACGGGTGTCGGGTGCTACTAAACACCGTCTGTATCCTAGTATATATTTTTAACTAGAAATGAAATTAAAAGTGAGAAGTTCTCACATAATAGCTAATCCAATCCCACGACTCTTCTTAGGTAGAAATCTTCGCCGTTTCTTCTCTCTTGTCACATTCTCCGCCTGTCTTCTCTACATATGTAAAAATCGAATTTTTACTTCGCTATTCAATATATAAAAATCATATTTTTACCTCGCTATTCAATATATAAAAATCGAATTTTTACTTTGCTATTCAATATATAAAAATCGAATTTTTACTTTGCTATTCAATACATAAAAATCGAATTTTTACTTCGTTGTCATGTGTATAAAAATCACATTTTTATACTACTACTACTATATAGATAAAAATTCTATTTTTACACCGCTTAAAATCACATCTTTTCTATTTTAAAAATCTAATCTTTTCTATTTTAAAAATCTAATCTTTTCTATTTTAAAAATATGATCTTTTCTATAACAAAATTTCATCTTTTCTATTATAAAATTTCGATCTTTTCTATTATAAAATTTCGATCTTTTCTATTATAAAAATCTAATCTTTTCTATTTTAAAAATATGATCTTTTCTATAACAAAATTTCATCTTTTCTATTATAAAATTTCGATCCTTTCACCTCTAATAATCATATGATAAAAATCAAAACTTTATGGCCTTTTATATAAATAAAAACTGATTTTCTGTTTTATTTTTAAAGCTAATCATGAACAAAATAAGTAAATAAATTAAATTGAAATAAATAAGACTTACTATGGCAATTTTAGAGGGGGTGGAGGTGGGGCGTCGCTGCTGCGTCAGTCGGGGAGGGAGGGAGGAGAGAGGCAACAGGAGGAGAAGGAGGAGGTGTGGTGGCAGTCGAAGGGGGTGGCTCGGGTGGTGTTTTGGGGCTGATTTGAGGGGATAAACGGTGGCGCTGGAGGAGGTTCGACGTGATGAGGAGGCGGAGGCGATGGGTTGGATGCTCGACGCGGTGGGGGAGGGCGACGAACGGAGGTTGGCGGTGGTGGAGCCATCGCGATCTGGAGAGGCGCGGTTTTTTTTTTGAACGAAGTCAACGGAGTAGGAAGAGAGAGAGAGTGAGGTAGAGGGGTTATATAATATATATTTATTATTTAATTAATTAATTAATTCCAAAAAGTAACTTTTTATTTCGACCTCGAAATAGAACCCACCGACTGTCATCTATAGCGTTTTACCCCCATTCCGAACACAAAGGGATATGTATCGTAAGCAGACTTGATCATTTCGATCAGTTTTCGTCAAAATCAACATATAACTCTATATATTGAATTTGAACGCGCATTTCAATTTACCAAGGCCACGCACTAACTCGAAAAATTCCAGAAAAATATTTTCTAGCTTCGTATTGACGATACGGTCCTAACAAAACTAGTTTCGTCGAATTCTGAGGCCGTTTGAAAAATGACCATTTTCCAGTCGATTAAAATCAACTAAAACTGGTCAAACACGTTTTCCTTTGCCACGCTCACATATTGATTCGAAAAATTATGAAATTTGGAATCTAGCAATAACTTTACATCGCGGATCCAACAGAAGTGGTTTCGTCAAAATCCGAGGTCGTTTGCAAAATGGCTATTTTTAAGGGCCTGAATTCCATAACGACTATTCAGAAATGTCAACTGGGCGTATCTTTTGATTCCCGCTATGAAATTTCGATTTTTCGGATTCGTTGGAAAGATATTCTCCAATAGATCCTATTATTTTTGGTTTCACAAAAATCCAATTTATTTTGCACCCGGTATGTTCAATTGAAGTTTGAAATCAAATTATCGAACTACCGCGCCATTTTCAATTCCTTTTATAAATATAAATAAATATTTATATTTTATCGTCGATTCGAATAAATATATATGTTTGAATTCTCTTCAAAATAAATTTCTCGTCGATATTATTTAAAATAATTCATTTTAAATAATCAAAATTCGCTAAAATTGCCAAAATAAAAATTTTAAATTGGCCCAGATTTCTGGGTTATTACACCATGATAATTTTATATTAATATGGAGAGTTTATTTTTCTTTAAGAAAAAAAATCATCTTGAATAAACGATGAAAATATTTGTGATAGAAATTGGACTATGTTATTATTCAGAATTAGTGATAATTGAAAATTTTCAATGATCCCGGTACAGTCGAGCGTATTTCATAATATAATTAATTTAGAAATTTATTTCACAGTCCATTTCTATACCTACCACATTTCGATCATTCATTTTTGTTTTATATACTGAGGAGTTTTCTTTTGAAGTTGAAAATAACATACATACATACATACACACACACACACACACATATATATATATATATAATATAAGTGTGTCCCTAACCTCATTTAAAAATCCAAGCTCTGGTCATGCATGGTTAAGAGATAACTTATAATTTAAGCTGCAACTGATATCATTTAAAAATCCAAGATCTGGTTATGCATGGTCAGTGTGCTCTTAATCAAAAGAAAAAGAAAAGAAAATAATTTGAATAAATAAAAATTTCTATGAAATTCTCATTGGTGTTTAAAAATCAGCCCATTAATCCATTTTCTAATCTGTGAAATGTGTTACTATTTTATGATGTATTATGATTTGTTAATTCATAGCTATTAGGATTTGAGATTATTTAATTTTGTCACTTAAATTGAATTTATAATTATAGTCAAAATCCATCACTGTTTTGTGCTCATTTTTACAAAATTCTTTTGAAAATAATTATAAATCATATTGTTGTAACTCTCTCCATTTTATATAAAATTCATCGTAAATCTATCATTCTCTACAATGTGAAATATGACACCTGTTCTCAGAATATTATGATTTTTGTTTGACTGATTGAGATTTATGGTTACCGTTCTTCCTCTTAAGCTGATATTGTATTTGCTAGTCATTTTCATCTTTTAAATTCTATATCCATTTGATGATAACAAAAGTGGGAGAATGGGTAGATTTTGATTTATGAGTGAATATTTAATAAATATTTTTAATTTTGAAAAATCATATAATTTAATTCATTTATATTCACTCATGCACAGTTATAAGGGGAGTTATCTGTTGTAGGGGGAGCATTCAAATGGGGGAGTTCAATATTCACTGTCAAACACATTTATTGTATACAAAATCATTTATTTATTTGTCATCATCAAAAGGGGGAGATTGTTGTATATAACGGTGTTGTATACACAATTATATGATTTTTGTTTGATGATAACAACCAAATAAAAGATTAATATAAATGTGTTTGTTATTGTACTGTTCTATATATAAATAATTTCAAACATTCAAACAGTACAATTATTTATAACTCCACTATTTAAACACTTCACAGATATTTGTACTTGTAAATAAACTGAATAAAATAGACAAGTTTGTTTGACAACAATAAAATAATATTTTATTTCAAACAAATTTGTTTATTACAAATATCAGTGCAATTCTCTCTACAACACTCATATAGTCACTCTATCTATACAAATCATATATACATACATTTTCACTTTCATTTACAAACACATTTACTGACAATGCTTCATTCACTATCTTCAATCTTCTGATTTCACGGCATCTTCACTGTCAGTCCAATCATCATCTTCATACCTGTCATATACAGAAACAAACACATAGTATATGGAACAGAAATAATTTCACACTCTAGCAAATATTATTTTATTTTTAAAATTTTATTTGCCTTAGTTTTCTGGTGTGTTTCTCATCATTTTTCATGACTTGGTCTGATTCATCTGTGTCTAGACAGACAGTTTGTATATGTACAGGTACAGGAAATTTTCAGAATGGCTGCATATACACTCATGTATATATATATATACACACACGTGTGCACTGCCACACCAATTCAGTGTGCAACCGAGGAGTATCCACAAGGACCATCTCGACTCAGTGCACACATAAAAACAACTCAATGTAAAGTCAAGCCAAAACCAGATTACAAGCATGATAAATGAAGTGTACATGCATGATACAAGGAACCAAGATCTTTTTCAGGATCAAGGCAATACAAATGGAAAAATTGGAAACAAAAATGTACACAACATTCTCATGTTTCAGATCACACAAGCAAGTGCCTAAAGTGCATCATTTACAATTTATGTTACCAAAACAGGTTGGTTAAGGGTGTAACAAGTCTTGATCAAGACAGTACAAATGAAACAATGCAAACAAATGTGAATCAGCATGGTGGTGCAAGATGAAGGATGGAATCAAATAGAACAAGTCAAGCTAATCACCAATGTATCGAGTGATGCAGCAAGTGCAGTAGCATTTCAGAGCATACATGAATGGAGCAGTTTCAACAAGACAGCAATAGTTCAGCATGGTTCAAGTAGAGGCAGTGCAACACTCAAGTTTCACCGAAGTCAGTTTTTAACTCAACAAGTTTCAGGGACAAGCAACAACATTTGGCCGAGCACAAGGCACAACACACAACCATGCATTTAAGTATGTTTCAACATTTACATATATGGACTCAACTGAACAGAGCATAGTAAAAAGAATCAAAACAGCATTGCCAATTTATGTGATTACATTGATGAAGCTTATCATGACAAGTCTGGTACTTATAAATGAATAGCTCAAATATATGCAGCTCTAACATGTATATGGTGATCAAGTTTTGGAGCAATCAATACATGGTATGGTATGTGCAATGTGTACATGGAGTATGATACAAGACTGTGCACAAGTCTGGACTGCAAAATCATTGGTGTAGCCACTGTTTAAGTAATGCAAGGGGACCAAGCAAGTACCACATTTACATGCAAGTGAAACAGTGCAGCTAATATGGTGAGTCAACGTGGAAGTTCAATAGGTCATGGTGCAAAATACTGTGGAGCACATTCATATTCAAGTAAACAAGAATGCATGAAGTCAACAATGTCAACAATGACGAGTTTCAGAAACAGTTCAAGATTCATAGTCTTGGGAATTAGCATGGATGACACTTTTTGGCAAGTGTTTAGCTATTTCAGAAATCAAGCAAAAGAACTGGAAATTTGTGGAGCTAATATACAAATGAATGACAATATTTGTTTTCAAATTTGTCAAGTACTAATGCTTTTCAGAAATGATAGATTAACCAAATTTTGTGTAAGGTTTATTTTGGCTAAAGCATGTTTGGCAAGAAAATTCACTGGGTCCAGTTATCAGTGTGTTTATTTTGGAAAGCCTTTATCAATATAATTAAAGAATCTAAGCATCAATTCCGCTACAAATCAATGGGGTCAAAGCAACACTATTTGGGTCACTGATCAATCAAGACAAACACGAAAGATTCAAAATGTTCAAGCTTCAAATCAGATGGTGCATGTTTATCCATCCTAAGATTCAGCAAACAAATTTGGCAAGAGCATAAAAGGAAATTCTTTTCAAGAAATCAAGCATCATGATACAAGGGACATATATTTTGTTTCCAGAAATTATAAAAACCGCTTTGGCAAGAAAAACTTTTCTGCAAAAACTGTTTTTTTTGGCAATATTTAATTTCGAAATCTATAATCTGTTTTTGGGTCAAGATCTTTCCAGGGGCCACAAATCATATTCTATATCATTCCAAAAATTGACCCAATCAAGCCGAGGTGATTAAATCACAAAGGGGAAACAAGCACAAACCAAAGTTCAAGTCATCACGAAATCAGAGCGTTAATTAGGATTTTATAATCCTATATTATACACCATTTTCATCATCGGCCAATGCATGAAAAAAATCACAACAAACAATCGAAATCCAATAAATTCAATTCAAAGAATTCAAGATAAATCTCACTCACAATCTTATTAGGGTTTCGATCGAGTGCTAGAGAGGGAAGTCCAAACCGAAGCATCAGAAAACAAGCCACGAATTTGCTCAAGCTTCAGAGAACCATCATTCATTTCAGTAATCGATTTCGATTTGGAAGAATAAGCAAGAAACCTTAGGGAGCCGCCATTTGAATTTCTCAAAGAAAGGAAGAACGGGCTGAACCAATAAGATAATGGACCGGCTAAATTTCTAAATAGAAAGGGGACGACCCACTTTTAATTTAACTCCTAGGGGTTTTCTTTGTTTATTTTATTTTGTAATTGTTTTTTTTTGTTTTTCCATCTGTAATACAACATCGGTTCTAGAGTCTGTAAAATATAGGGAGATAAAGTCAGGTTGTTGACTCGCAACTGCTAGAGTCTGTAAAATCTAGGATTTACTGGTTATGGGGTTGTAATCAGGGAGAATCTGATCTAGGGGTTTAAATCAGTCTACGGTTCTGAGTGTAGGGTTAGAATAGGAGCAAGGATTGCAAGTGTACATGGTCTTATATGCGGGATCTGTTCTATCACTTAGTAGAAACCTTAGGAATGTAGTAGTAGGCGATTTTGCCGAAGCTGGGTATATCTTGTGTCATTTACTTTCTGCATTTTTGTTTCTGCTATATTCTGTGATCTGTTCATTATTATCCCGTTAGATTTTTAATTTAGTTAAAAACTATAATAAACCATATTCACCCCCTCTAGGGTTAATCTAGATCCAACAATAGTGTCTATCAACCACAATATAATAATCATCTTGTAGAACGCTTTCATCTCACATTCCACATATACAGTATATAATCAAAATCGAAAGCACTTATTGGATAATGGATTTCCAACTATGACAAGGTATGAAACCACCTTCTGATAGTGTACCTCTAGAGAGAAATACATTGGGTTCAACAAGATCATCTTGCAACCCGACCACACATGACCGACCACTCATTTCACTTGAGTGTATCGAATGTATATCACTAACGGTTGGGATCAACAACCTTTTTCCGAACGGGATAGCATCAAATAAATTAAAGAATGAAATGAATATCTCTAGATAGGTGATAATACACCCTAATTGGCAGCCAACCACTTAGCCATGCTGCCTGCCCGATTTTTGCCATTTTCCGGTTGTGAGGCTAGAGGCCACACTTATCTCTGACAGATCACACATTTATTCACTTTCAATGTCACATCGTCATACCCGCCAAATCACAAATTGATTTTCCCAAAAATACAACGGGTATACAGCCAGGAGAAACGAATTCCTCTGCCACCAAACGTACATAAATTTGAAGAGATCAATTTACGTGATCCATTAAATATACTCTGTCAGACATTCTTCCATACAGGTTGTCCTGAGACTGGACGAACCGAAGGCACTATTCTATAAATAGGATAGCCCTTGCATAACTCCGTCTTCAATTATCTTCATCATATTTGATCGCAACGCTAATGTCCATACAGAGTCGTTTTCAGGTCATGAATCTGATCCCAGTCTCTCTGTATTGACGACGGAAAAATGGTTAAAAGCTTCGATAGTCGATGATTTAACTATCAAAGAAAAAACATGTGTACAAATAACGGCCATATTTCCAAAAGGAAATCTTGCCGAGCAAATCATCAATCAACACTGATCCACTTTAATTGAATTTGTCATTCAATTATCCATTTCCCTATTCCTGTTTCCATATTTCAACATTTATTTTTTTCTAAATTTAGACAATATACATTATTAACATTGGAAAATATTTCCATTTCTTATTTTCTATATTAGAAAACATTTCTGATTCTTATTTGGGAAACATTTCCAAAACTCCTTTATTGGACTTAAACAGATGTTTAAACAAACCATTGCTATGCCAACTCAAACCATTACACTTATTTAACTAAATTCACTTAACCAACTTTCACTATCGAACCTTAACCATTCCTTAGTTAAAAATGGAGTCAATCAAGTTAGGGTATAACTACCTCTCATACCTTAACTGAACAACATTTCTAACTTCGAAAATAGACAAAGTTCATCTTCTAAACCTTTAACAAACTTCCTTACTAAACTCTCGGATTCTATTTACGAATCCACTTCTTTATTGAAAACACTGATTATAACTATAGCGTTATAATCCCTACTTATGAAATATCTAACTTCAAAATATAACTTTTATTCCTTAATTTAACTAAATAACTAGAAAATTTATAACCAAATAAATAGATCTTGATTTAAAACGGAAAGTGAATAGTACTTTCTCGAATTCGATATAATTGAATTTCAACATATAACTCTCTTTCGAATAATCTCTATTCGATAACTCCTTTTTCTCTACTCGAATAAACCATATTCGATTAACTCCTTTTTCTCTATTCGAATAAACTATATTTGAATAAAATAATTCGATCAACTCCTTTAACTCTATTCGAATAAACTATATTCGATTAACTCCTTTAACTCTATTCGAATAAACTATATTTGATTAACTCCTTTTATTCTATTCGAATAAACTATATTCGATTAACTCCTTTCGAATAACTAATATTTGATAATCCTTTCGAATAACTAATATTCGATAACTCCTTTCAAATAACTAATATTCGATAATCCCTTCGAATAACTAATATTCGATAACCTCTTTTCGAATAAACTATATTCGATTAATTCTCTTCTTCAAATAACCTTATTTGATAACTCTTTCTTCGAATAAACTATATTCTAATAACTCTAATCCGACTAAATCTAATTCAATTAACTCTACTCGATTAACTCCTCTCGATTAACTCTAACTCGATTAACTCTAACTGGTTAATTCTAATTCGATTAACTCTCACTCGATTAATTCTAATTCGATTAACTCTATCATGATTAACTCAAATCGATTAACTCCATTAAGTTTGACTTCGTATTTCAAAATAGTATCCCATTTCAAAATTCTATTTATACTTCTATTTATACTTCTATTTATAGAATTATTCATACGAAATCTCCTTTTTATTTCTAACACTTAAAACTCATTTAAAATTTCCTTTTATAACTCTATTTATTTCATAAATAAATATTTCCTTAATTTTATAACTCTATTTATTTACTAACTATCTCCTTTTTCTATTCTATTTGTTTCAAAAATATTTCCTTTCCTATTTGTTTCAAAAATATTTTCCCTTTATATTGGTTTCACAAATATTTTCCTTTTATATTTGTTTCACAAATATTTTCCTTTTATATTTGCTTTCACAAATATTTTCCTTTTGTTTTTGTTTTCACAACTTTTTTCCTTTTATATTTGTTTCACAAATATTTTCCTTTTATATTTGTTCTTTGATTTTATAAAAATATTTTCTTTTATAAAAATCCTTTTCTTTTTATATATAAAATCCATTGATTTTATATAAATACTTTATTTTCAAAACACACTTTGAAAACCCCTTTTCTACATTCTAGTATTTCTTACGGTATTTAAAATACCCAAATAACAATGTTCGATATCATTCAACACACGTAATCAACACAGATTATATATCACATCATATATTACAATATATGAAAAACAATAAAATAAATGTTGAGGAATCCAGTTGGATTCCACCGACCTGTTTCCCTGCATCCACAGATGTTAAACAATACAAATAACATAAACTTCATTTCCCTATGAAATATTCTGCTAAACAGAATCAATATATACATATAACCAGATCTATAATTTCAACCAATTACCTAGAAGTTCAACCAAACAGTCAATACATAGCAATCAATCATCATTTATCAGTTCTAAATATACGTTATAAAAATATGAACTGGTAAAGTTGGTGAGTTTTACTCACATTAGACAGTTATTGTTAAATAACGATTAACTATCTTTGATTCAAATGGACAATTTATTTTGCAATAAATTGTAATGGGCTCCAATTCAATCCCAGTTAGTTCCATTGTGTAGGCGCCATCCGTACGATCCCAACGGATCTTGTTTCACTGAATTCTGATCATGTATGTAAAAGTTATAACATTTACTAGTTTAACTGACTATTTAAATTATTTAAATTCATTTCTAAATTCATTTGGGATCACCCTACACAACTTCCACTACAATAAAAACACCATATTACAACTTTAATTTTAGAATGGTGGTAAAAGCGTCGTTGTAATAAATGTTTTTTACAACTTTTTTCTGAAAAGTTGTAATAAACTTATTTTTAACAACTGTGTTATTTTGACAGTTGTAATAAAAGCCTATCACAACTTTTATTTTTTGACTATTGTAATATATGAATATATTTCAATATAATTAACAACTAATAATTAATATTAATACATTTATATTGATTATTTATAATTAATAACTAATAATTAATATTTAATAATCAATTGGGAAGTATGTTTTCAATAAATAATGATTGATAATAATTTTCAATACTAGTAATTCAATAATTCACAACTTTTATGTTTTCTATAATTTTCAATAAATAATGACGGGTAATAATTTTCAATACTAATTATTTTCAATACTAATAATGATTGATAATTAATATTCAATAATTCACAACTTTTATGTTTTCAATAAATAATGATTGATAATAATTTTCAATACTAATAATGATTGATAATTAATATTAAATAATGATTGATAATAATTTAATTAATTAATAATATACAAATAACTCACTATTAATTACTAGTAATTAGTGACTGATAATAATTTTCAATTAATAATAATTAATCGAATACTTGTTAATTTGTTCAACTAAAAAAGCTTCGTCTGTCTGGAGTTCACATGTATTTGCGTGTGAGGTTCTAGTATGTTTTTCTTAAGAGGTACCAATTAGTTTATAATCTAAGATATATAATCGTTTGTTAAATTATTAAGTAATAAATGTAGAGTAGCTTACAATAAAAACGTAATTTCATTTCCCGCTTACTGTACGCGAAAATTTCATTTTCCTTCACCCTCATTTCCTTTTAATTTTTAGTTCCCTCTTATCACTTCTACCCAAACCCTAATTTCCTTCTCGTTTCTTCCGCCACCGCCCACTTTCAAACCCTAGTTTTCTTTTCTCCCGTAATATCCTCTTCTTTCTCCGGTTGCTCCTCCCCTCTCATGTGAGTCCCTCTCCGCTATCCTACCTCTTTTACAACAACACCCTTGATTTTGCTCCATTTCGCTTCGTTGTCGCTAGTTGAAAATCGCATGAGTTCCCCTTTTCTGTACACTCCTCCTTTCTAGCTCATTTATCCCAGGTTCACCTCTAAAGCAAGCCGCCCCTACTCCAAGTGCTTATCCCTGAATTGGCAAGAAACCCCAATTTTTAGGAAATCGCGTGACTGGGTTGTTTGGGGGAAGATCCAAACTCGTCCTCTCTAGATAATTGAAAGAAATGTTATTGATCGTTTCCTGTGGTGGTGCTACCTGCATTTAATGTCGCGCTTCTCTCTTATAGATTGTATGTTCTTCGCTGTTGGCTAGGTTATTTTATAGTACAGTTGTTTTTTTACTTTTTGTCATTTCAGATGCATTGTTTTGGCATGTTTTTGCGTATCAAGTGTATTGAATCACCCTATGTGGCATTACGGATGCCTAATGCAGCTTATTTTCATATTTGTAGCATTAACAAAAAGGTAATTTGCTGTAGTTTAATGGTTTTAGCAGATGAATGGTGTACGATTTATGGATGATTTTTGTAGATGGATGGTGGAGGAGGATTATGTTTTCCAGTTTGTGGGATTATGGATGATTTGTTAACTTCCAAGTAATTTTAATCATCTGTTATTCTTTCACAGGAATGCAACAAGATTTTGAGAATATATGTTGCTAATATGAGGTCACCTACAATCAACTTTTATCTATGATGAATTAGAGGCTTTTGATGCATCCTTGCATTGTGGCCTTCAGAAGATTCGTTAACTCCAGTTTATGAGCTGTAGATATACATTCAGAAAACCAGTTTTGCTTGCAAGTCAAAAACCATGGAACGGCGTTTAGTGCAGGCATGGGTTGTAGTTGATGATATAAGGTATTGAAATGTAGTTGATGGTTGATGATAATGCAGATGAAAGTTGTTGATTAAAAGTGTAGAAAGAAAGGATTGAAAGTGTAGATTGATAATGAAAAATGTTGATTTTGTTTTGAATTGTCTTTCTTTATTTATTTTTTAATCAGTATGCATATGTTCTTTGTTACTATTTTTTTTGCACATATGGCTAATTAGTGAACTTGGCGTCATGTTTCTATTGTAGAAAAGTGAATGCTAAAAATAAATTACTAGACTTTAATAAAATATGTAAACAAGTAAATTATATCAACAGTGGAACATTATAGTTGTAATAATGTCTATTACAACGGTGGAAAACAGTTGTAAAATACAAATGTCACAACGGTGTTGCAACGGTGCATAAAAGTTGTAAAAAAATTTAGTCTATTACAACTTCTTAATACACGACGGTGGTGCCACCGTTGTAAAAAGTATTTTACAATGGTGTTCCACCCTTCTAATATAGTGAATTTGTTGTAGTGTTCAGCCCAAGCCCAACCTGCTAACCTACAACCCGCGTGGTTCTTCTTCCCCAAATGAACATACACAGATAACACTCCTTTTAGACATTGCCAATATTCCAAGCTTCCTTTCTACTTCGTTTCTCCACTAAAATCCACAACAATTTCACCAATGTTCATCACTTCCATCTCCCTTCTATCTCATATCCATTGTTCGCCGTTTGATCAATAAATACAAAACGCGTCGAACTATTCTTACACATCAACCAAACGCGACTTTTCTTCAACTTTATCCCTCCACAATCTTTCTAAAATTCAAGAAAATATCCCCATAATCGATATCTTTTGATGCTCTTCTTGCCATTCTAAACTCAATGAACTCGCAGGAGGTAAATGGAATCCCGTTCGCTCGACAATCCATGAACCCCTGCGTTACAGCGTACAACGTGCGAACAAAAAGGTGAAAAGAACCCCTAAATATTTGCAAACAAAAGCTCCTCGATCCCCTTAAGACAATTATGAACTCCATTTTCTCAATCTCGACTTCAATCTCCTGCTATCCGCAGCCCTAGGTCGACTGCATTTGTTTCGAACTCTTGAAATCAACGTCGCATCCAATAAGATGGGTATTGGACGGAAGAGAATCCCTCACAGATCGCAAAAATGCTTAAGTTGCGATTTATAGAAATGTGTTTTAATTTTCTTTTGAATTTTGAAGTTGTAGTCTCTCATGTTTTTACCAAGAACCGATGGCGGCTCAGGTATTTGACCAGATGAAGAAATGAAATTAGGTTTTAGGGTATGATGGTATGTGTGTGTATATATATATATATATATATATATATATATATACGTAGATTGAAATATTTTTTTAATTCTATTTTATATTGATTTTTAAGCTATCGCTATTCGTATTTGTTTTCTAAAAATCCATATGATCACATACGACACCAAAAAATCACGAAAATGGACATACACCTTTAGTTTGACATTACAGACCCAACGAAACTGGTTTCGTCGAATTCCGACTCTTTTTGCTCACACAACATATTTTTAATAGTCAAAATACTAACTGTTTTTCACATTAAAAATCCGTACGACCACATACTGACTCTAAAAATCATGAAAATTGAAATCTAGCAATAATTAAATATTGCAGATCCAAAAAAATTAGTTCCGTCGAAAACGGTGGTCATTTGCAAAACTGGCTATTTTTAAAGCTCTAAATAATCCCTTTTAAATATTAATATATTTAAAAATAATTAAATTTAATATTTATAAATAAATATTATCGTATATATTCACAGTAAAATATCATACATCTCCAATTGGAGTTATAACTCGATATTCAAATCCCGGTTGAATCGATATTCAATTTATATTGAAAAATTCATTTATAATATAAATAAATCGTTATAAATTATAAAGGAATTCCATAGCGACTTTTCAAAAATTTGATTTGGACATAAATCAAAATCTACACGACGAAATCCCGATTTTTCTCTTTCATTAGAAAAATATACTTCACCAGCTCCGAACGTTTCTTGTTTCATGGAAATGCGATTTAAAATTGCTTCTATATATCCTTTTAAAGTTGAATTGCCAAATTACAAACTACAACGCCATTTCGAGCTCAAATTTAATTATAATATAATTATACGTTCAAACTGTCGTTATTTAAATATATTCGTTACTCTAATTCAATTCTAAGCAGAATTAAATATTTTAAATTGTTAAGTTCACATTATATTGTCAATTCACTATTTCTGACTATTTCGAAATTAAATATATTATTCTATTATTTAATTAAATATTCATTATTATTTAATTAAATAGCTAATTAAAATCTCTATATCACTATTTAAATAATTAAATTAATTAAATATAATACCGTAAAAATACGGGTCGTTGCAGCTGTAGAGATACCACCACATTCGAATCATGCACAAACTTCCGTAGAAATGACCCATGGAAAACATTATGCACACTTGACATCTTCTCGTGTAACTCCAAAATGTATGCGAGCTTTCCAATTCGCTCGACTATTGGAAATGGTCCAACGAACTTTAGAGCTAGCTTTCTGTAACAACCCGGAAAATCTGGGCCAGTTTAAAATTTTTATTTTGGCAATTTTAGCGAATTTTGATTATTTAAAATGAATTATTTTAAATAATATCGACGAGAAATTTATTTTGAATATAATTCGAACGTATATATTATACGCGTCGTCGGTAGAGTATAAATAATTTTATATAAATATAAAAGGAATCGAAAATGGCGCGGTAGTTCGAAAATTCGATTTCTAATTTCAAATGAATATACAGAATTCAATATAAGTCAGAATTGAACGAAACAAGAAATATTTGAATCTGTATAACTATATCTTTGTAACGAAGTTAACAAACTGAGATTTCATCTTAGAAATGATAAGATATGTCCAGTTGAAAATTCTGAATAGTCGCTATGGAATTCAGGCCCTTAAAAATGGACATTTTGCAAACGACCTCGGATTTCGACGAAACCAGTTTTGTTGGGTCCGGGATGTAAAGTTATTGCTAGGTTTCAAATTTCATAATTTTTCGAATCAATATGTGAGCGTGGCAAAAGAAAACGTGTTTTGACCATTTCAGTTGATTTTAATCGACTGGAAATTGGCCATTTTTCTAACGGTCTCAGAATTCGACGAAACTAGTTTTGTTAGGACCGTATCGTCAATACGAAGCTAGAAAATATTTTTCTGGAATTTTTCTAGTTAGTATGTGACCCCGGTAATTTGAAATGTACGTTTAAAATTCAATATAGTGGTTTAAAAGTAAATTCAACAGAAACTGATTGTAGCAGCCGAATCAGCTTGCGATACATATCCCATGGGGTTCAGAATGGGGGTAATTAGCTATGGACGACAGGCGGTGGGCTTCGTTTCGAGGTCGATAGAAAAAGTTACTTTATGTGAATATTATATTGAAATTAAATAAAAATAAAAAAATAAATATTATCTTCTCCTCCCCCTTTTTACCTGTTCTGGCCCCCCCCCCCCCCCCCGATTTCAGATTTCAGAAAATAAATTAAAAAAAAAAATGGGGATCGGCGGGGGGGAGGAAGCCGCCGCTTCCACTGTCGCGGGGCCCCCAATCGCAGCGCCTCCACAGGCGCACGCCCCCCACCTTCTCCTCCCTCTGCTCTCGCTCTCCCGTCCTCTCTTCGAACCCTCGCGCGCAGCAACCCCCCCCCCCCCCTGACCCGATCGCCACCGCGACAGAACCTTCCCCCCCTTTTCATCTCCAGCTCCGCCACCATCGAGACCTCTTCCCCACCCCATTCGACGCAGCTCCTCCTGAAGCCGACACTCCAGCCTTCGACCGCCGTTCTGGCGAACCCCCCCCCCCTCAATACAGTACGTCCCCTTTTGCTAATTTATTTACTTATTCTTTTTCTTTTTATTTATAGATATTAAAACATTGTTTTTTTCTCTGATCTTTATATAAATGAAAAGATGTGATTTTGAGAATATAAAAATATTATTTCTATTTATATAGCGAAGTATAAAAGAAGTGATTTTGAATTTAAAAATAGAATTTTCATTATAGAGTAGCAAATAAAAACTTGATTTTTCATTGTATAAAAAAAAAAGAGATTTATTAACATAAAGGTTCGACCTTTATATTTGAAAAAGTTCAATCTTTATATGTGAAAAGGCGAAGTCTTTATAGGGAGGATAGCATGATAAAAATTCGATCTTTATACATGGACTAGCGGAGTAAAAATATGATTTTTATATGTTGAACTTCGAAAGAAAAATATAGTTTTTACATATTGAACTTCGAAAGAAAAATATAGTTTTTACATATTGAACTTCGAAAGAAAAATATAGTTTTTACATATTGAACTTCGAAAGAAAGATATAGTTTTTACATATTGAACTTCGAAAGAAAAATATAGTTTTTACATATTGAACTTCGAAAGAAAAATATGATTTTTATATGTTGAACTTCGAAAGAAAAATATAGTTTTTATATGTTGAACTTTGAAATAAAAATTCGATTTTTATATATTGAACTTTGAAATAAAAATTCGATTTTTATATATTGAACTTTGAAATAAAAATTCGATTTTTATATATTGAACTTTGAAATAAAAATTCGATTTTTATATATTGAACTTTGAAATAAAAATTCGATTTTTATATATTGAACTTTGAAATAAAAATTCGATTTTTATATATTGAACTTTGAAGTAAAAATTCGATTTTTATATATGTAGTGAAAGCGGACAACGAAGGTGACAAAAAGGCGAAACGACGAAGACTTCTGCAAATGAAGAGCCGTGGAGCTAGGATAGCTATAGGTGAGAATTTCTCACCTTTCTATTTCTTTTCTAGTTATATATTTATACTAGGATGCAGACGGTGCTTAGTAGCACCCGACACCCGTCCACAGACCATGGACTTGTTTGTTTGACTGTTTGGTGATTGATTGTGATATTGGTTTGAATGTGGTTTGTGGTGTGAAAAATCGAATCGATAAATTGGTTAGGATTAGACGTGCGCCGTTATAAGGCGAAGGAGTAAGGCTAGGTTAGACCTTTACTCCAAATTTTGTGGTTTGCATAACGAAAGTGAATTTGATTGATGTGTGAATGGCGTGGGCCTTCACTAGACCGGGGATAAGGCTAGGTCTTGTCCCGTTTCTAGTATCGTGCCGTTATGCCGCCGAAATTTTCTAAAATAAGTTAGAAAAATAAAAATAGCATTTTATTTAAAGAATGAACTGAATAGAAATTCATATGTTAAAATAAAATGTGTTATCGTTAAAAATATAATTTTTAACGTGAAAAAGAATAAATAAATATTCATTTACAAACCAGACGGTTTGTTTATGTACACCTATTTGAATGACGTTGATTGGGTCGATAAATTTTACACATCGCCTAACTGCACAAATAAAATATGTGTTTGATTGTTTGAAACCCCACACGGGTGTTAGGATGAAATTTGAAGTTCACTCATCCTGATTGATTAAATATGTCGATCGATTGATTGACAGGCTGTTATAAGCGTTGAATATCTATATTTGATGCTTATACAGTGTAGTGCACTTTGGTTGATGGTTGATTATTTTCAATGCTGTTATATACATGTGTTGTATGAAAATCCATATAATTAATTTTATATGGTAATTGATTGGGCCTCATTCCAGCTTTGAAAAAGAAATATTTGAAAAAGAAATATTCGAAATAGAATATTTGAAAATAAAGGAATATATGAAGCCGTGTTGATTAGATTGACGCCATTTTGACGTGAACGATATTTATATCGATTTTAGAAAACGATTTCGAAATGAATTGAATTGAAAACGATTTCGAAATGAATTGAATTGAAAACGATTTCGAAATGAATTGAATTGAAAACGATTTCGAAATGAATTGAATTGAAAACGATTTCGAAATGAATTGAATTTAAAACGATTTCGAAATGAATTGAATTGAAAACGATTTCGAAATGAATTGAATTGAAAACGATTTCGAAATGAATTGAATTGAAAACGATTTCGAAATGAATTGAATTGAAAACGAATTCGAATTGAATTGAAAGTGAATTGAAATGAATTCAAATTGAATTGAAATTTGAATTGAATAGAAGTGAGTTTTGAAACGAATCTATAAAGAAGAATTCAATTTTGCTTTGAATTGAAATGGAAGTTGAAATGGATTTTTGAAACGAATTCAAAACTATTTATATAATTCGTTTTAAATAAAAATCGACGAAATATATATTATATATATAATATAAGGGCCTGAATAGAACGCGCCGCGCCGCGGCAGTTCGCGAATTTCGACCATTTATTTCAAACGGACATTACGGGAGATCCGACCGTCGGATTCTCCTAAAACCGGAACCGTTGGGTTCGTATCGAAAAGAGCTTTCTAACGGATATTGGAAATTAGAAATCTAACGGTTGGATTTGGAATTATGTCCAAATCAAATTCGAAAAAGGTCGCTGTAAGTGCAGTTCGATGGCCATTGATGGAAATCGACTGTACGGGCCTTGATAAAATTATTAAAAATAGTAATAATTTGTGTAAAATCATAAGAAATGATTTAGAAAGAATTGGGATGAAAAACTCCCTATTTGAAAAGATAAAAATAGATTTTTATCGAAATGAACTAGTTTTGAACTAGAATTATAATTCTATTTATTTTTAAATAAATAAATTGAATTTGAAAAGGGTTTTGAAAATAACCAAAATTTCCAATGATTGCATTGGAGTGGATTTGAATCGAAATTGTCTTCGGAATATTTCGATGTTGGAATTTGTGATTATACGGATGTTGTTACGAAAATTTGAAAGATATATATTTATATCGTTATTTCCAATACGACATTTGTTAATCGTAGAATTTGATATTGAATATAAGCCGATATATTTTCTATTCAGAGCCTTATATTGAATATCAAATGGGATTTGGGTTTGTCGTGAATGGTGTCTTCACTAACACTGTTCTTGAACCCAGTTGAGAAAAGATTAAATCTTTTTATTTAGATTTAATGAAGAGTACCAATTAAATAATATTTAATTGGAATTGAATTGATATTGATTTTTGGGTTTATCGTGAACAGTGTTTTAAATAACACTTGTTCTTTAACCCGATAATTAATGAATGTGATTTGGGTTTGTCGTGAATGGTGTCTTCACTAACACTGTTCTTGAACCCAGTTGAGAAAAGATTAAATCTTTTTATTTAGATTTAATGAAGTGTACCAATTAAATAATATTTAATTGGAATTGAATTGATATTGATTTTTGGGTTTATCGTGAACAGTGTTTTTAAATAACACTTGTTCTTTAACCCGATAATTAATGAATGTGATTTGGGTTTGTCGTGAATGGTGTCTTTACTAACACTGTTCTTGAACCCAGTTGAGAAAAGATTAAATCTTTTGATTTAGATTTAATGAAGTGTACCAATTAAATAATATTTAACTGGAATTGAATGGATATTGATTTTTGGGTTTATCGTGAACAGTGTTTTAAATAACACTTGTTCTTTAACCCGATAATTAATGGGATGTGACTTTGAGTTTATCGTGAACCGTGTTTTAAATGACACTGATTCTTTAACCCAGTCACAGATTAAAACTAAGTGGAGTTTTTAATGAATCTTTAATTAGATTGAAAAGATCGAGAATGGAGTATCACCAGTTTTGCTCCAGGCGATAGTTAAATCTTTAATTAGATTTGAACGTGAAATTTAGAACTAACTGTCAGTTAGCTAAGTAGAATGGTTTTCTGGATATTGATCTGATGTTGGTTTCGGCCTTCGGGGTTAATATTTGGGGAATTATTCTCTTGATTAATTTACGGTTAATGACTAATGAGTTGGAATGAGGCGTATGTTGTGTTTGTGTAACACTTTTATAATATATACGCGAGTTATTCGGAAAGACCGGGTTTATCCCATTCTGAATAACTGATACGACGATAAGTCGAAGATGAAGACGATGGTCGAATACCGGAGGTCTTCACGTCGTTTGGGTAATTACTGATGATCTTGATTGGGCTGTACACCCAAGAAGATGGAAACAGTTAGTGATCGTCCAGACGTACTTGGAGATCGATGGATATGCGGGGTACTAGGTGCCTCCGGTTTCGTTCAGACCCAGAACGGACTTGTAAATGGACTGTGTGTCTGACATCGGATTTCATTCTGTGTGACTGATATCGGTTGCATAGGATGGTTTGCCTGTGTGGCATGCTAAGATGCAAATGATCAAGGCTTCTGTTGAAAAGCAAAGTCTTGTGGTGATGATCAAAGCACGGCCTTTGTGGCGTAGCTTTGTGTAACGTTTACTTCGCGAGTTTCACACCCGGTATGAACCAAAAACGGGAGGGACATCAGGGAGGACTTGCGTTTCTTTCTAGCTAGAAGTGGCGTCAGTGGTTTTACACGCCCTGACGAGTTTGACTTATGTGGTTGTTGCTATTGCGAGGCGCCTCGGATTGATCGGTCGTTCTCGAACCGATGGAGTCATTTAGTTGGCTCGTTTACGCCCCATAGGGCGGGGAAACGCATGTTCAGGCATTTTAATCCACTCCGTGTGGACCGGCCCTGACGATCCAAGGGTCACTCGAGCTCTGATCCTGAGGGGCGGGCTAGAGCGTCTCGAATCGGTTGAGGACTATCTTTTGCCTCGGTTCATAGATGGAAATCCAATTTCCAAATACGTGACATTTGCGGTTTTATTTGTAAACCTATATATGGCGACATGATATATGGTACCCATGCCGCCTATGATTGATACTTATGATTTGAAGTTGTTATATACACTATGCACTTATAATAGTATCAAATGATTTGTTTTAAACGTATCAAGCATTCTTTGGCTGTTATAAGGGAAAACCCTATCCCCCGGCTTGCGTTGCATTGTGTGATAGGACCTGGGTCTTATAACAGCTTCATTTTTCTTTATTTAGCATTGCGCTGTTTGTTTTATGCACTGGTATTCTTGGGAGGAAACCCGTTCCGTGTTATACGGCGTGGTCCCTTGATTTACCTAACTTTGAAATAAAGATAACTGTTTTAGTTCTCACACCAGTCACATGACTGACCTGGAGTTTATTGTTTTAACCTAAACTCTGGGTGCCCTTATTTTTGACACGGGCAGCTAGTAGTTTTGGTTTTGCAGATTTATATTCACAGGATCCTGGTTTACAGCTGGAACGATATCCGGAAAGCTTTGTATCCGTATATCTGCTTCTAGTTGTGTATTGTATTATTTTCCGCTGCTATGTATTTAAATGTAATTTAAATCTCTGATATTTCTGTGTAATATTCATTTATACTCTGTATATTCTTGTAATCTGATGCATTGTTGTAATATACAATGAAATGTTCTTCTGTATGTGTTCTGTTTTGTCCTGTTCTCAAACGATAGGGCGTTTCGAACGGTCTGGGTCGGTTTAGCGACCGGTTCGGACCGAGCAAAATTCCTTGCCGTCACAGTTGGTATCAGAGCTTTGGTTTACAAAGCTCAGAGAACAAGACACATTAGAACCATATGAAAGAATTCATCAGATATTGGATTAGTAATATCCAATGGAATGACTCGTTAGAGATGGGATCAGTAGTATCCTAGAACGAGTGTGAAGAGTATATTTTTAAAGTGAAAACAAATTTTGTTTTGAAAATTTAAATCAATTATTCGTAGTTGATTGTTTATTTATATTGATTTGGACAACCCAGTATATATAGATTTTGCGTATACGTCTGATCCGCGTGTATTCGAAGTTTTAATATACTGGATAGATATAGAATCATACTCTAGTGGCCCGAAGATGATTCTGATGATTGACTAGTCGTCATTAGTATTCATGTTCGAGTAACGAAGGTGTGATATCTATATATTTCCTATTGACTGGTGTGAGAACCAAAATTAGATAGGACCTATTGTTGTGAATTGACATCAAAACATGATTTTTGTATATGTATCAAAATTATGAATTTGAAACTCTAATTCACTAATTGATTGATGTTTGTGATGTTTGCTTATTTGTTTGCTAATTTTGAACCATTATGCCTAATTGAATCAAATATTGAATTGTATTGAAATTTGGTTGCGTTTGCTTGCATATACATATATATCTTTGAACAGGTTATAGCAAAGAGGCTAGAGCAGAGAATAAAATTTGTTTGCCCGACAAATAGGTACATGTTTACTACATAATTTCCTGTTTTGTTTGGGTGATGATGATTTTGTGAGCCTATTGGCTAGCCGCTTGGCTTTTTCTTTTTCTTTTTGAGATCTGAAGGACCGGGGAAGCTATTTGAAATTCCCCGATGCTCCCGGTGCAGGGGAGGTTATGGCGAAATTTTTCAAAAATTTAGGGTGTTAGCCAAATTTTTGAAGTTTTGAAAATTCTCAGAAACTAAAGAGTTGGAGAATGGAAGCCTGATCGATCGTAGAGCTGATTAATCAAACCACTTTCGACTTTGTTCCTTTTCGGGGACGAAAAGTTTTAAGTGGGGGAGATTGTAACAACCCGGAAAATCTGGGCCAGTTTAAAATTTTTATTTTGGCAATTTTAGCGAATTTTGATTATTTAAAATGAATTATTTTAAATAATATCGACGAGAAATTTATTTTGAATATAATTCGAACGTATATATTATACGCGTCGTCGGTAGAGTATAAATAATTTTATATAAATATAAAAGGAATCGAAAATGGCGCGGTAGTTCGAAAATTCGATTTCTAATTTCAAATGAATATACAGAATTCAATATAAGTCAGAATTGAACGAAACAAGAAATATTTGAATCTGTATAACTATATCTTTGTAACGAAGTTAACAAACTGAGATTTCATCTTAGAAATGATAAGATATGTCCAGTTGAAAATTCTGAATAGTCGCTATGGAATTCAGGCCCTTAAAAATGGACATTTTGCAAACGACCTCGGATTTCGACGAAACCAGTTTTGTTGGGTCCGGGATGTAAAGTTATTGCTAGGTTTCAAATTTCATAATTTTTCGAATCAATATGTGAGCGTGGCAAAAGAAAACGTGTTTTGACCATTTCAGTTGATTTTAATCGACTGGAAATTGGCCATTTTTCTAACGGTCTCAGAATTCGACGAAACTAGTTTTGTTAGGACCGTATCGTCAATACGAAGCTAGAAAATATTTTTCTGGAATTTTTCTAGTTAGTATGTGACCCCGGTAATTTGAAATGTACGTTTAAAATTCAATATAGTGGTTTAAAAGTAAATTCAACAGAAACTGATTGTAGCAGCCGAATCAGCTTGCGATACATATCCCATGGGGTTCAGAATGGGGGTAATTAGCTATGGACGACAGGCGGTGGGCTTCGTTTCGAGGTCGATAGAAAAAGTTACTTTATGTGAATATTATATTGAAATTAAATAAAAATAAAAAAATAAATATTATCTTCTCCTCCCCCTTTTTACCTGTTCTGCCCCCCCCCCCCCCCCCCCCCCCGATTTCAGATTTCAGAAAATAAATTAAAAAAAAAAAATGGGGATCGGCGGGGGGGAGGAAGCCGCCGCTTCCACTGTCGCGGGGCCCCCAATCGCAGCGCCTCCACAGGCGCACGCCCCCCACCTTCTCCTCCCTCTGCTCTCGCTCTCCCGTCCTCTCTTCGAACCCTCGCGCGCAGCAACCCCCCCCCCCCCCTGACCCGATCGCCACCGCGACAGAACCTTCCCCCCCTTTTCATCTCCAGCTCCGCCACCATCGAGACCTCTTCCCCACCCCATTCGACGCAGCTCCTCCTGAAGCCGACACTCCAGCCTTCGACCGCCGTTCTGGCGAACCCCCCCCCTCAATACAGTACGTCCCCTTTTGCTAATTTATTTACTTATTCTTTTTCTTTTTATTTATAGATATTAAAACATTGTTTTTTTCTCTGATCTTTATATAAATGAAAAGATGTGATTTTGAGAATATAAAAATATTATTTCTATTTATATAGCGAAGTATAAAAGAAGTGATTTTGAATTTAAAAATAGAATTTTCATTATAGAGTAGCAAATAAAAACTTGATTTTTCATTGTATAAAAAAAAAAGAGATTTATTAACATAAAGGTTCGACCTTTATATTTGAAAAAGTTCAATCTTTATATGTGAAAAGGCGAAGTCTTTATAGGGAGGATAGCATGATAAAAATTCGATCTTTATACATGGACTAGCGGAGTAAAAATATGATTTTTATATGTTGAACTTCGAAAGAAAAATATAGTTTTTACATATTGAACTTCGAAAGAAAAATATAGTTTTTACATATTGAACTTCGAAAGAAAAATATAGTTTTTACATATTGAACTTCGAAAGAAAGATATAGTTTTTACATATTGAACTTCGAAAGAAAAATATAGTTTTTACATATTGAACTTCGAAAGAAAAATATGATTTTTATATGTTGAACTTCGAAAGAAAAATATAGTTTTTATATGTTGAACTTTGAAATAAAAATTCGATTTTTATATATTGAACTTTGAAATAAAAATTCGATTTTTATATATTGAACTTTGAAATAAAAATTCGATTTTTATATATTGAACTTTGAAATAAAAATTCGATTTTTATATATTGAACTTTGAAATAAAAATTCGATTTTTATATATTGAACTTTGAAATAAAAATTCGATTTTTATATATTGAACTTTGAAGTAAAAATTCGATTTTTATATATGTAGTGAAAGCGGACAACGAAGGTGACAAAAAGGCGAAACGACGAAGACTTCTGCAAATGAAGAGCCGTGGAGCTAGGATAGCTATAGGTGAGAATTTCTCACCTTTCTATTTCTTTTCTAGTTATATATTTATACTAGGATGCAGACGGTGCTTAGTAGCACCCGACACCCGTCCACAGACCATGGACTTGTTTGTTTGACTGTTTGGTGATTGATTGTGATATTGGTTTGAATGTGGTTTGTGGTGTGAAAAATCGAATCGATAAATTGGTTAGGATTAGACGTGCGCCGTTATAAGGCGAAGGAGTAAGGCTAGGTTAGACCCTTACTCCAAATTTTGTGGTTTGCATAACGAAAGTGAATTTGATTGATGTGTGAATGGCGTGGGCCTTCACTAGACCGGGGATAAGGCTAGGCCTTGTCCCGTTTCTAGTATCGTGCCGTTATGCCGCCGAAATTTTCTAAAATAAGTTAGAAAAATAAAAATAGCATTTTATTTAAAGAATGAACTGAATAGAAATTCATATGTTAAAATAAAATGTGTTATCGTTAAAAATATAATTTTTAACGTGAAAAAGAATAAATAAATATTCATTTACAAACCAGACGGTTTGTTTATGTACACCTATTTGAATGACGTTGATTGGGTCGATAAATTTTACACATCGCCTAACTGCACAAATAAAATATGTGTTTGATTGTTTGAAACCCCACACGGGTGTTAGGATGAAATTTGAAGTTCACTCATCCTGATTGATTAAATATGTCGATCGATTGATTGACAGGCTGTTATAAGCGTTGAATATCTATATTTGATGCTTATACAGTGTAGTGCACTTTGGTTGATGGTTGATTATTTTCAATGCTGTTATATACATGTGTTGTATGAAAATCCATATAATTAATTTTATATGGTAATTGATTGGGCCTCATTCCAGCTTTGAAAAAGAAATATTTGAAAAAGAAATATTCGAAATAGAATATTTGAAAATAAAGGAATATATGAAGCCGTGTTGATTAGATTGACGCCATTTTGACGTGAACGATATTTATATCGATTTTAGAAAACGATTTCGAAATGAATTGAATTGAAAACGATTTCGAAATGAATTGAATTGAAAACGATTTCGAAATGAATTGAATTGAAAACGATTTCGAAATGAATTGAATTGAAAACGATTTCGAAATGAATTGAATTTAAAACGATTTCGAAATGAATTGAATTGAAAACGATTTCGAAATGAATTGAATTGAAAACGATTTCGAAATGAATTGAATTGAAAACGATTTCGAAATGAATTGAATTGAAAACGAATTCGAATTGAATTGAAAGTGAATTGAAATGAATTCAAATTGAATTGAAATTTGAATTGAATAGAAGTGAGTTTTGAAACGAATCTATAAAGAAGAATTCAATTTTGCTTTGAATTGAAATGGAAGTTGAAATGGATTTTTGAAACGAATTCAAAACTATTTATATAATTCGTTTTAAATAAAAATCGACGAAATATATATTATATATATAATATAAGGGCCTGAATTGAACGCGCCGCGCCGCGGCAGTTCGCGAATTTCGACCATTTATTTCAAACGGACATTACGGGAGATCCGACCGTCGGATTCTCCTAAAACCGGAACCGTTGGGTTCGTATCGAAAAGAGCTTTCTAACGGATATTGGAAATTAGAAATCTAACGGTTGGATTTGGAATTATGTCCAAATCAAATTCGAAAAAGGTCGCTGTAAGTGCAGTTCGATGGCCATTGATGGAAATCGACTGTACGGGCCTTGATAAAATTATTAAAAATAGTAATAATTTGTGTAAAATCATAAGAAATGATTTAGAAAGAATTAGGATGAAAAACTCCCTATTTGAAAAGATAAAAATAGATTTTTATCGAAATGAACTAGTTTTGAACTAGAATTATAATTCTATTTATTTTTAAATAAATAAATTGAATTTGAAAAGGGTTTTGAAAATAACCAAAATTTCCAATGATTGCATTGGAGTGGATTTGAATCGAAATTGTCTTCGGAATATTTCGATGTTGGAATTTGTGATTATACGGATGTTGTTACGAAAATTTGAAAGATATATATTTATATCGTTATTTCCAATACGACATTTGTTAATCGTAGAATTTGATATTGAATATAAGCCGATATATTTTCTATTCAGAGCCTTATATTGAATATCAAATGGGATTTGGGTTTGTCGTGAATGGTGTCTTCACTAACACTGTTCTTGAACCCAGTTGATAAAAGATTAAATCTTTTTATTTAGATTTAATGAAGAGTACCAATTAAATAATATTTAATTGGAATTGAATTGATATTGATTTTTGGGTTTATCGTGAACAGTGTTTTAAATAACACTTGTTCTTTAACCCGATAATTAATGAATGTGATTTGGGTTTGTCGTGAATGGTGTCTTCACTAACACTGTTCTTGAACCCAGTTGAGAAAAGATTAAATCTTTTTATTTAGATTTAATGAAGTGTACCAATTAAATAATATTTAATTGGAATTGAATTGATATTGATTTTTGGGTTTATCGTGAACAGTGTTTTTAAATAACACTTGTTCTTTAACCCGATAATTAATGAATGTGATTTGGGTTTGTCGTGAATGGTGTCTTTACTAACACTGTTCTTGAACCCAGTTGAGAAAAGATTAAATCTTTTGATTTAGATTTAATGAAGTGTACCAAATAAATAATATTTAATTGGAATTGAATGGATATTGATTTTTGGGTTTATCGTGAACAGTGTTTTAAATAACACTTGTTCTTTAACCCGATAATTAATGGGATGTGACTTTGAGTTTATCGTGAACCGTGTTTTAAATGACACTGATTCTTTAACCCAGTCACAGATTAAAACTAAGTGGAGTTTTTAATGAATCTTTAATTAGATTGAAAAGATCGAGAATGGAGTATCACCAGTTTTGCTCCAGGCGATAGTTAAATCTTTAATTAGATTTGAACGTGAAATTTAGAACTAACTGTCAGTTAGCTAAGTAGAATGGTTTTCTGGATATTGATCTGATGTTGGTTTCGGCCTTCGGGGTTAATATTTGGGGAATTATTCTCTTGATTAATTTACGGTTAATGACTAATGAGTTGGAATGAGGCGTATGTTGTGTTTGTGTAACACTTTTATAATATATACGCGAGTTATTCGGAAAGACCGGGTTTATCCCATTCTGAATAACTGATACGACGATAAGTCGAAGATGAAGACGATGGTCGAAGACCGGAGGTCTTCACGTCGTTTGGGTAATTACTGATGATCTTGATTGGGCTGTACACCCAAGAAGATGGAAACAGTTAGTGATCGTCCAGACGTACTTGGAGATCGATGGATATGCGGGGTACTAGGTGCCTCCGGTTTCGTTCAGACCCAGAACGGACTTGTAAATGGACTGTGTGTCTGACATCGGATTTCATTCTGTGTGACTGATATCGGTTGCATAGGATGGTTTGCCTGTGTGGCATGCTAAGATGCAAATGATCAAGGCTTCTGTTGAAAAGCAAAGTCTTGTGGTGATGATCAAAGCACGGCCTTTGTGGCGTAGCTTTGTGTAACGTTTACTTCGCGAGTTTCACACCCGGTATGAACCAAAAACGGGAGGGACATCAGGGAGGACTTGCGTTTCTTTCTAGCTAGAAGTGGCGTCAGTGGTTTTACACGCCCTGACGAGTTTGACTTATGTGGTTGTTGCTGTTGCGAGGCGCCTCGGATTGATCGGTCGTTCTCGAACCGATGGAGTCATTTAGTTGGCTCGTTTACGCCCCATAGGGCGGGGAAACGCATGTTCAGGCATTTTAATCCACTCCGTGTGGACCGGCCCTGACGATCCAAGGGTCACTCGAGCTCTGATCCTGAGGGGCGGGCTAGAGCGTCTCGAATCGGTTGAGGACTATCTTTTGCCTCGGTTCATAGATGGAAATCCAATTTCCAAATACGTGACATTTGCGGTTTTATTTGTAAACCTATATATGGCGACATGATATATGGTACCCATGCCGCCTATGATTGATACTTATGATTTGAAGTTGTTATATACACTATGCACTTATAATAGTATCAAATGATTTGTTTTAAACGTATCAAGCATTCTTTGGCTGTTATAAGGGAAAACCCTATCCCCCGGCTTGCGTTGCATTGTGTGATAGGACCTGGGTCTTATAACAGCTTCATTTTTCTTTATTTAGCATTGCGCTGTTTGTTTTATGCACTGGTATTCTTGGGAGGAAACCCGTTCCGTGTTATACGGCGTGGTCCCTTGATTTACCTAACTTTGAAATAAAGATAACTGTTTTAGTTCTCACACCAGTCACATGACTGACCTGGAGTTTATTGTTTTAACCTAAACTCTGGGTGCCCTTATTTTTGACACGGGCAGCTAGTAGTTTTGGTTTTGCAGATTTATATTCACAGGATCCTGGTTTACAGCTGGAACGATATCCGGAAAGCTTTGTATCCGTATATCTGCTTCTAGTTGTGTATTGTATTATTTTCCGCTGCTATGTATTTAAATGTAATTTAAATCTCTGATATTTCTGTGTAATATTCATTTATACTCTGTATATTCTTGTAATCTGATGCATTGTTGTAATATACAATGAAATGTTCTTCTGTATGTGTTCTGTTTTGTCCTGTTCTCAAACGATAGGGCGTTTCGAACGGTCTGGGTCGGTTTAGCGACCGGTTCGGACCGAGCAAAATTCCTTGCCGTCACACTTTCCTTTATTTCTGGACCAGACTATATGCTTCAAAGGAGAAATATTCACGAAAATAATATCACCAACGTCGAATTCCAAATCTTTATGATGCTTATCAGCATAGCTCTTCTGGCGATATTGGGATGCTTTCATTAGTTTTCAAACAATCTAAATACAATTTGAGGTCTCTCTTATCATATCTGGCCTAAGTACTAACTTATCCCTAGTTTCTAACCAACATGCCGGAGAATTACACGGTAGGTGCCATCCCAATGCTCGACTGGTAGATATTATTATATGCAAACTCAACTAGATGTGGATGGTCTTCCCACGATCCTCTAAAGTCTAATACACAAGCTCGTTGGAGATCTTCCAAAACTCGGTTATCCCTCTCGGTTTGACTATCATTCCGGGAATGATAAGCCGTACTCAAACACAATCAGTTCCCAAAGTTTCTTGCAAAATTTTCCAAAATCCACTCGTGAACAATGGATTCAATCACTCACTTTGCTGTTCAGGATGCTATGGAATCAAACTATCTATTTTATATATAGCTCAGCCAATTTAGAAGTTGTCCTAGTCGATTTGACAGGAATAAGCCTTGCACTTTTAGTCAAGCGATCCACGATGGCCTAAATTATTTTGTTTCCTGCCCTGGTTCTAGGTAATCCATCGATAAAATCCATCGATATCTGCTCCCACTTCAATGTTGGAACTTCCAATTGCTGAAGCAACCCATTCGGCTTCTTTTGTTTAGCTTTCACTAACTGGCAGTTCATACACTTGGAAATGAACTCTCTAATATCTCTTTCCATTCCTTCCCAGTAGTAGACTCGCATCATGTCTTGATACATCTTATTACCACCGGGATGAATCGTCAACTTTGGGTGATGACATTCCCTTAGAACCTCATCTCTCAATCTGTTGATATCAGGAACAACCAGTCGTCCTTACTTTCGAAGCCAACCTTCTCGATCGACCTCGAACTCTTTATTCTTTGGTTCCAACTTATGGATAAACTCGACAAGTTTTGGATCTTGCTTTTGGCTCTCGCCAATGCTATCAATGAAAGAAGGTTTTATTGACAAGCTTGCCAACATTTTAGGTTCCAACTCACACCGTGGTCTGAAATCAAATTATAACGACCCAGGTTTTCACAATCCTGAGTAACCGACATAAACTCAATGTCGACTATACAAGCATCGAAAACACTGGATAGTCCATAAAAGAAATTAGAGGGTGAGAATAGATAAGATAAAAGCTTAGAATAGATGGAGAAGAAGAATATACAACACCAGAGTAACATGAATCTCATAGCGGAACGAACAACATATAATAGATAACATATCTTTGAAATAAAATTAGTATATGTATAAACTAACATTATCAGAGTATAACACTTACATCACAGCGGAAATAAACAATAGCTATAAAAACGCTGCTGAAGCCTCCTACTCCAGTTCCTTCTAGTGCATCTGTAAATCTCGACTACTTGACTGCTCGTACAAATTTGAGCACCCAAGAGTTTAGGGAAAACAAAACAAACTCCGGGTCAGTCATGGACTGGTATGAGTAAACAATTTAAAACAGTTTGGGAAAATAACGATAACTCATAAGACCATGCCGTATAACACGAAACAGGTTTTTCCCTTATGAGAATCCAAAACCCTTGATTTAATATTTCAAAATCTTCTTGAACGAAATGATAAACTTTATATCAAACTCATTTGATATTATAATATCATCTATCAACCCCAGTTTAATAATCATCCAGCAGAACGCTTTCATCTCACGTTGCACATACATAATATATAATCAAAAACCGCGAGAGCTTATTGGTAAATGAATTCCAACTGGCAAGGTATGGGACCACCTTCCGATAGTGTATCTTTAGAGTGGAATACACTGGGTTCAACAAGAACATCTTGCAACCCAGGTTAAACATGATCGGTCACTCATTTCGCTTGAGTGTATCGAATGTATTATCACCAACGGTTGGGATCAGCAACCGTTTACCATAAGGGACAACATCGAAATAGATTATATAAGTAAATGAAATTTCTCTAGATCAGGTGACAATACACCCTAATTTGCAGTTAACCACTTAGCTATATGACCTACTCTATTTTATACCATTTCCTGGTTGTGGGGCTAGAGGCTATAACGTATCCTTTACAAACCACATCTTCATTCACTTTGAATGTCACATCGTCATACCCGCTAAATCACAAATTGATTTCTCCAAACATATCATGGGTAAATAGCTAAGAGAAACGAAATCCTCCGCCACCAAACGTAAATACGTTTGAAGAGATCAACTTACCGATCTATTAAATATACTTCGTCAGACATTCTTCCATACAGGTCGTCCTGGGACTAGACAGACCGATGGTACTATTCTGTAAACATGACAACCCTTGCATAACTCCGTCTTCAATTATCTTCATCATATTTGATCGCAACGCTAACACCCATATAGAGTGGTTTTCAGATAATGAATCTGATCCCGGTCTCTTCGTATTGACAATGAAAAAATGGTCAAAAACTTTGATAGTCAGTGATTTAACTATCAAAGAAAAACATGTGTGCAAACAATGGTTATATTCCCAAATGGAAATCTTACCGATCAATCATGATTTCATTTCCCAGTTTCTCATTTATCGTTTCTATATATTCATAAATTCCTTATTTTCTAAAATTTGAAAATATACGTTATTAACTTTGGAAAATGTTTCCATTTATGATTCATGCATCAATATCTTCCCACTCTATTAGTCTCTAACTGTAAACTAGTAAGAAAACAACTTCCCAAGTATAAACCCCGAAGGCCGAAACCAACATCAGATCAATACCTAGAAAGCCATTTAAATCAACTAATTTCCAGTCAGTTTCTAATTTCAGTAATTCAATTTAAATTTCTAATTCAAACCCTAAATTCCTTTATAATATTTTATTTGCAAAATATTTACTTTAATCTATTTTTCATATAGAATGTGAATAATATTTATTTATATAATCAAAACGGTTTGATTTCGTATTTAAAACCAAATATCCAAATTCTATTTATATTTTTATTTGCAGAATTATTCATACAAATCTCCTTTTTATTTCTAACACTTAAATCACATGTATAATTCCCTTTATATAATTCTATTTACTCTATATAAATCCTTTTATATAATTCTATTCATTTTATATAAATCCTTCTATATAATTCTATTCATTTTATATGAATCCTTTTATATAATTCTATTCATTTTAAATAAATCCTTTTATATAATTCTATTCATTTCCCAAAATATTTCCTTAATTATATTTTCCAATATTTGTTTTCCATATATTATCTTTTATCATATCCTATTTATTTCTTATATAAATATTTCATTTTCAATATTCACTTTGAAAATTTCCTTTTTACATTCCAGTATTTCATATGGTATTTAAAATACCAAATAACATGTCCAGTGTCATCATAATCAATCACAGATTATATATCACATCATATAACACAATATATGAAAACAAACAATATTATAATATTGAGGAATCCAGTTGGATCCCTCCAACCTATTTCCTTGCATCCACAGATGTTAAATAATATAAATAACATCGATTTCACTTCAATATGAAATATTCTGATAAACAGAATCAATATTTGATTAACGATTTATATATATATATCATTATCTACAATTTCAACCAATAAATCAGCAATTCGACGAAACAATCAACACACAACAATCAATCATCATTTATCAAAACTAGATTATATTTATAAAAATATAAACTGGCAGAGTTAGTGAGTTTTACTCACATTGGACAGTTATCGTTAAATAAAGATTAACTATCAATTGATTCTGACAGACAATTTATTTCGCTATAAATTGTAACGAGCTCCAATTCACTCCCAGTCAGTTCCAATATGTAGCCACCGTCCATACGATCCCAACGGACCTTGTTTTGCTGAATTTCGTTAACATATGAGCAAGTTATTGACATTACAAAATTGTATATGTTATTTAAATTTAAAACTAAACTATAAACATATTATTAAGTTTATATGGGCCTCACCATATTTCCATCACCCCAACTATAATCTAAAACCCACGAGCCCGTGTTTCTTCTTCTCCTCCAAATGCCACACGCTCCAGACCTTCAAAGCGCCATTTCTCCAAGAACGAGGTCTCCTTACTCCCTCCTCACAGCATCGTTCGACTAGAGAACATCACCACGCTTCTCCTTTTCCCGTCCTCTTCCTTTTCCTACCAAAAATGCCAAACTCGATCTCACTCTGGCACATCGCGTCGAACAGGTTTTTCTCCGTCGCTCTGAAAAACAACAACATCAATGTTTTCCAAACTCTCCATAACTTTGCCTATCGGTGCTAAATCATACGCTAATCACAAATACCACATCCATTTCTCGATTTGATTCCCCAAACGCTCGCCAACCTGAACCCTAAACTCATGCTCGTAAAAGACAGCGAACGGAAATGGGATCGAGCGTGGCGAAACTTATATGAACACGAAGAGAATCTCACTGGCAACTCAAAAACACTAATTCCATGATTTGTTGATTTCTCTACAATTTGTTTTGATTTTTACAAAATCGTATTCCTCACGTTTATATGAACTGAAGTCGGCGGAATTGGGTTTGACCAGAGGAAAAATAGAAATTAGGTTTTAGAGGAAGGTGGGGTATTTATAGAACAATTTAAATATTTTTATATTCGATTTTAATCCAACGCTATTTATATTTGTCCTTTAAAATTCCTATGATCACACATGATATCCAAAAATCACGAAAATGGACATGCGGCTACAGTTCGACATTATGGACCCAACGAAACTGGTTTCATCGAATTCCGACTTCGTTCGCTCACATAACGTATTTTTAAAGTCAAATTATTGATATTTTTCAAATTAAAATCCCATACAGCCACATACTGACTCCAAATATCATGGAAACTGAAATCTAGCAATAATTTAATATTCCGGATCCAACAAAATTAGTTTCATCATAAACGGAGGTCATTTGCAAAATAGGCTATTTTTAAAGCTCTAAATAACCCATTTAAATATTTAATATACTTAAATATAATTTAAATTAATATTAATAAATTAATATTCTCGTATATATTCACAATAGAATATCATACAGCTCCAAAATATTCTTATCTAAATTTATAACACGACATTTCATATCCAGATTAAATTGGTATTCATTTTATATTAAAAATCCATTTATAATTTAAATAAATCATTATAAATTATAAAGGAATTCCATAGCGACTTTTCTAAAATTTTATTTGGACATAAATCAAAATCTACATGACGAAATCCCGATTTTTCTCTTCCATTAGAAAAATATACTTCACCAGCTCCGAACGTTTCTTGTTTCACAAAAATTCGATTTAAAATGGATTCTGTATATTCGTTTAGAGGTTGAATCACCAAATTACGAACCGCCACGCCAGTACGAGCTCAATTATAATTATAATATAATTATACGTTCAAACTTCGTTTATATAATATATTCGTTAATATAATTCAACTCTATACTGAATTATATATTATAAATGATCCAATTCACACAATATTGTGAATTCCACTATTTCCGACTATTTCGGAATTAAACTATATTGTTCTATTATTTATATTAATTAAATATTCAATATTATTTAATTCTAATCATTTTAAATTACTAAACCATTATTTAACTAGTTAAATAAATTATTTATAATACCGAAAAATACGGGTCGTTACATTCTCCCCCCTTAAAATAATTTCGTCCTCGAAATTGATGAGGTTGAAAACAAACCCTATTAATTAGGTAAAATTTATTTATTCACTTTTTAACTTTAGTTTCAACTGAACCAATTTAATTTTAATTAAATACTTATTCATTCCTAGTAACGAAAATTTTCAAAAGTCCTGAAAATTTTCTAACACCTTAACTTTTCGAAAAATTTCGCCAGCACCTCCTTTGTACTGGTCAATAGCTCAAACTCCAACTCGCCTCTCTAGTCCTTCTTCAACCCAAAAGAAAATCAAACAGCCAAGCGGCTTGCCAATTCGGCTCATCAAAATCTCAAACCCATGTATAAGATAAATTGGTACCTTTTTGTCGGGCATATCAATATATTCTTTTCATGTGTTACCAATTCTGCATACACCAATGTCATCCCAATTACTCGGTTATACCTAAGCCAACTTCTGTTCTTAACTCAGATTCCATTTTTAATTTCAACTCTTAACTTACCAGTCCAATTCCATTTCAGATTATCTCTAATCCAATCTAATTCGATATTTTCTATTTCAATTCGTTTTCCACTTAATTGGTTTCAATTCAATTTCTATTCCTATTTGCTTTTACAAATTCTAATTTAATTTGTTTTAATTCAAACAATCTTCCCCAGGGAATTTTAAACAATTTAGCTTTTCTAAAACCAGATATCCCTTTCGAGGATTCAAAAAAACTTGCTTTTCCATAAAACAATTTAAAAACAACATATTTGGTAGTAATCCGTCACTTAACAACTCGAAAATGAACACCGATGATGCAGCTGTCATCATCGGAATCTATTTTCTAGCAATCGAAGTGAGTTCAATACTATATCACTTTTAAATCCATTTCTAAACACTTCCATTTGAAATACATTTCAAAATACCATTCATAATGCTTTGTAAATAATTTAAAATCTCCCAGGATTTTAAAATTCTCATATATTTAATTCAAATTCATTTACAAACACCTTTCCAACTTTCCAAAGTTATAATTTCAACTCTGATTTAGATTTCAGATTTAATTCATCTGATTCCATTTAATTTATAATCTTACTTGATTATAACAACAACCAATATATCCAATATATTACAATCATTCCAATATAAATCTTTTATATCAAAATATAATTTGGGTAAAATCATTTCGTTACCCTCTTTTAGAACATACTATGTTGGTTTATCATATTCAAGCGTGTATAAACCCCTACCGATATAGTGGATCAAACTGATCGACCGGAACTTATAAACAACTCAACCAATAAATCTCCATAATATAAAACAATTTTTATAAAATATACAAATACGTTCTCTCGTATATATACACTCAACTCAATCCAGGGTATTGCTAACCCTATCTCTACTGAGTCACACCACAGAGCCAAGGTAATTACTTAACCTTAAGCTCTGACACAAACTGTAATGACCCGGGTTTTCGCGATCCCGAGTAACCGATATAAACTCAATGTCGACTATTCAAGCATCGGAAACACCGGATAGTCCATGAAAGAAATTAGAGGTTGGGGATAGATAAGATAGAAGCTTAGAATAGAAGAAGAAAAGAACATACAACATCAAAGTAACACAAATCTCATAGTAGAACGAACAACATATAATAGACAACATATCTTTGAAATAAAGTCAGTATATGTATAAAGTAACATTATCCGAGTATAACACTTACAACACAGTGGAAATAAACAATAGCTGTAAAAATGCTGCTGAAGCCTCCTGCTCCAGCTCCTTCTAGTGCATATGTAAATCCCGACTACTTGACTGCTCGTACAAATTTGAGCAGCTAAGAGTTTAGGGAAAACGAAACAAAACAAACTCCAGGTCAGTCATGGGACTGGTATGAGTAAACAATTTAAAACTGTATGGGTAAATAACGATATCTCATAAGACCACATCGTGTAACACAGAATGGGTTTTTCCCTTATGAGAATCCAAAACCCTTGATTTAATATTTCAAAATCTTCTTGAAGGAAATGATAAACTTTGTATCAAACTCATTTGATATTATAATAGTGTCTATCAACCCCAATATAATAATCATCTAGCAGAACGCTTTCATCTCACGTTCCACATACATAATATATAATCAAAAACCATGGGCGCTTATTGGTTAATGAATTCCAACTAGCAAGGTATGGGACAACCTTACGCTAGTGTATCTCTAGAGAGGAATACACCGAGTTCAACAAGAACATCTTGCAAACTAGGCTAAACATGACCGGTCACTCATTTCGCTTGAGTGTACCGAATGTATTATCACCAATGGTTGGGATCAGCAACCGTTTCCTGAAAGGGACAACATCGAAATAGATTATAAAAGTAAATGGAATTTCTCTTGATCAGGTGACAATACACCCTAATTGACAGCTAACCACTTAGCCATGCGACCTACCCGATTTTATACCATTTCCTAATTGTGAGGCTAGAGGCCATAATGTATCCTTAACAAACCATACCTTCATTCACTTTGAATGTCACAACGTCATACACGCTAAATCACAAATTGATTTCTCCAAACATATCATGGTTAAACAGCTAAGAGAAATAAATTACTCCTCCACCAATTGTAAATACGTTTGATGAGATCAACTTATGCGATCTACTAAATATACTCCATCAGACATTCTTCCATACAGGTCGTCCTGGGACTGGACAGACCAAAGGTACTATTCTGTAAATAGGAACACCCTTACATGACTCCGTCTTCAATTGTCTTCATCATATTTGATCGCAATGCTAACACCCATACAGAGTGGTTTTCAGATAATGAATCTGATCTCAGTCTCTCCGTATTGGCGACGAAAAAATGGTCAAAAACTTTGATTGTCGGTGATATCAAAGAAAAACATGTGTGCAAACAACCGTCATATTCCCATATGAATATCTTACCGATCAATCATCATTTCATTTCCCAATTTCTCATTTATCGTTTCCATATATTCATAAATTCCTTATTTTCTAAAATTAGAAAATATACATTATTAACTTTGGAAAATGTTTCCATTTCTGATTCACGCATCAATATCTTCCCACCTCTATCAGTCTTTAACTGTAAACTAGTAAGAGAACAACTTCCCTAGTATAAACCCCGAAGGCCGAAACCAACATCAAATCGATACCCAGAAAGCCATTCAACTCAACTAATTTCCAGTCAGTTTCTAATTTCAGTAATTCAATTTAAATTCCTAATTCAAACCCCAAATTCCTTTATAATATTTTATTTGCAAAATATTTACTTTAATCTATTTTTCAAATAGAATGCGAATAATAGTTCTTTATATAATCAAAACAGTTTGATTTCGTATTTAAAACCAAATATCCAAATTCTATTTATATTTTTATTTGCATAATTATTCATACAAATCTCCTTTTTACTTCTATCACTTAAATCTCATTTATAATTCCCTTATATAATTCTATTTATTCTATATAAATCCTTTTATATAATTTTATTCATTTTATATAAATCCTTTTACATAATTCTATTCATTTTATATAAATCCTTTTATATAATTTTATTCATTTCCCAAATATTTCCTTAATTATATTTTCCAATATTTGTTTTCCAAATATCACCTTTTATCATATCCTATTTATTTCCTATATAAATATTTCATTTTCAATATTCATAGTGAAAATTTCCTTTTTACATTCCAGTATTTCATATGGTATTTAAAATACCGAATAACACGACTAGTGTCATCATAATCAATCAGAGATTATATATCACATCATATATCACAATATATGAAAACAAACAGTATTATAATATTGAGGAATCCAGTTGGATCCCTCCAACCTGTTTCCCTGCATCCACAGATGTTAAACAATATAAATAACAACGATTTCATTTCAATACGAAATATTCTGATAAACAGAATCGATATTTGATTAACGATTTATATATATATCGTTATCTACAATTTCAACCAATAAATCAGCAATTCAACCAAACTATCAACACACAGCAATCAATCATGATTTATCAACATTAGATTATATTTATAAAAATATAAACTTGCAGAGTAAGTGAGTTTTACTCACATTGGATGGTTATCTTTAAATAACGATTAACTATCGGTTGATTCTAACAGAAAATTTATTTCTCTATAAATTGTAACAAGCCCCAATTCACCCCCAATCAATTCCAATGTGTAGCCACCGTCCATACGATCCCAACGGATCCTGTTTTGCTGAATTACGTTAACATATGAGCAAGTTATTGACATTACAAAATTGTATATGTTATTTAAATTTAAAACTAAACTTTAAACATATTATTAAGTTTATGTGGGCCTCACCATATTTCCATCAGTCCAACTATACCCTAAAACCCATGAGCCCATGTTTCTTCTTCTGCTCCAAATGTCGCACGCTCTAGACCTTCAGAGCACCATTTCTCCAAGAACGAGCTCTCCTTACTCCCTCCTCACAGCACCATTAGACTAGAGAACATCACCATGCCGTCCTCTTCCTCTTCCTACCAAAAATGCCAAACTCGATTTCACTCTGGCACATCGCGTCGAACAGGTTTTTGAGACGCTCCAAAAATCCCGTGCTACGGTGTTTAGGATAATCATTGGAATATAACACACTAATCATCATTAGCAGAGTACAAATAATAGCATAAGCAGGAAATAAAATAATCTACACAAATATGACAGCGGAATCATACATATCACCACATCAGAGAGCACAGTGCAGGATACAACTTAGTGCATAAAAGTACATGATCAGTCTACATCGCCATAAGCGGTACATATACATAGAGAGTACATAAGAGAAATATCAGTCAACATCGCCAGAGGCGGAATCATATACATATACAGTAATGGTGGAAAAATCAATAGTCAACACTGTGAAGTCAAGCCTCGCCATGATCTAAAAGATGCACTCCTACTGCAGTGCAAAGCCAAAATACGTCCAGCTACCTGGTACACGGCTGCCCGTGTGAAAATAAGGGCACCCGAGTTTGCAAGGTGAAACAAACTACGAGTCAGTCATGAGACTGGTATGAGAAATCTACTTAACTAATTAAACAACAATAGTAAGGTAAATCAAAGGACCACGCCACTTTCGTGGAACGGGTTTACTCCAATGATTGCTAGTGCATGTAATAAAGTAAATTATTAAATCATCGCAATGTTTTTTACAAAAATGAAGCCATTATAAGACTCAGGTCCCATCACACAATGCAACGCAAGCCGAAGGATAGAGTTTTACCTTATAATGGCCAAGAAATGCTTGATACGTATAAAACAAAAGTGTTTGATATCATTACTATTGCATATATGTTTCAAAAACAATTACCATCATAAATATCAATCCTAGACGGCATAGCTACCATCTACTATGTCGCCATACTAGTAATACAATCAAATCCGCAATTTCGTATTGGAAATTGGATTCCATCATGAGTCTAGTCAAGGGGCAAGCTCCTCTCCGTTCGAGACACTCTAGCGAATGTCTCAGGATCACACACAGCGATCCTTTGAATCGGCTGGGCCGGTCCTCTCTTACTTTTGAGGATTAGTCATTCCTGAACACACGTTTCCCGGTCCTTACAGACCTATAATCGAGGCGCCTCGCATTCCAACAACCACACCGGTGAAAAGTATATAAATGTCAGGGTTGGTAAGTCGCTGACACCACCGTAGCTAGAAAGAAACGTCGTGTTCTCCCAGTGGTCCTTATCCCATTTTTGACTCATACCGAGGTGTGAGGCTCGCGAATCAATGCTATACACAAAACTATGCCACATAGGCCATGCTTTTGAACATCCACCACAAGAATTTGCTTTTCAACAGAAGCTTTGATATTCTGCCACTTAGGCGTGCCACACAGGCAATTCACTCCATGTGACTGATTTCTATCGATATATAACCTCTGAGCTTGTACGTCTCAGAGAAGGACGTTATGTAAGAGAATAAATTCTCCGCCGCCAAATAGATATATATTTAATAGAGATCAATCAGCATTGAACAAAATACAATGTCAGACACACAGTCCATTTACAAGTTCGTTCTGGGTTTGAACGAAGCCGGAGGCACCATATTACTCGCATATCCGTACAATCAACAATACGTCTGGACGACTACCACTTCAGCTCCTTCAAGGTAGCTACTGCAATCATCAGCATCAGTAGCGTCCATACATCCAATGTGAAGATCGTCGATCTTGAACCGTCTTCAACTCTTCGACTTCTAACCGTCGATCAATTATTTGAAATGAGAATTAACTCGGCCTTTTCAAATAATCCTCATATATTTAGATTTTCAAATCAATTCTTCACATGGTTAAATCATTCGACATTCACGTTTCAGTTCTTTAGTATAATTTTCATGTCAAACACATTCAACCACCAAATATCAAGCAAACCAAGCAGAATCGGTTTATTTCCATTCTATATCGTCTATAATATTTTATAACGATAAATCGCCATTTTTATTTATTTAAAAACGACCTTATATAATTAAACGACATTTCAGGTCGTGTTGAGGCACTAGCACTGTTTTTCCCCAAATTTGTTTTAAACATATCTGAAAATCCAACCGTTGGATTTCAACATAGCTTATATCATTGGGAAGATATTCCCGAAGCGAACCCAACGGTTCCAGTTTCGTGAAAATCTGATGGTCGGATCTTTCGGTATAATCGTTTGAAGTTACGATTTCAAAACGCGAACTGCAGGGGCTCGTTTCATTTTATTTAATATATATATATATATAATTCATTCGACGATTTCAATATCGTTTTCACTTCAAATATTTCACTAACACCTTTATATTTCAAAAAAATTCGCGATAACGTCCATTGTACGGGAAGGGGTTTGGAAATTTATTGGGCCGTATTAAGTACCCAATAAATCCTAATAATCATGCACATATTTATAGTGTTATATTTCGGTGTCCACAGGGGAGTGTGTATAGATCATAACTCCAGAGAATAAATTCTCGCCACCCTATTAATGGTTTTTGTGCCTTAATGACCAGAGAGACGTGTTTATTGTCATCTCCAGACCCGTGTGGGGTTTTATTAATCTTGCAATTTACCGTCACGATTTATATAGTCCAGATCAGTCATCAGTTCAACCTGTAATATATAGTCATCGTCATACAAGCCTCTCGCTCGTATGGTAAATCTTCAACCTCGTCACACAAGCTCCAAATGCTTATGTGGTATATGATGAAGTATGCCTATCGTCAAGAAGTATGCCATGTAGTGTAGTTCAAAATTAATTGTTACTATCCTATGGCGATGTTTATTATTACACACAGAACAACCAGCACTTCACATCCAGTGTCACTCAAAGTAGTTGATATAATACTAAAATTGCGCATCTAACTCATTAAGGTTTACATATTTGTCGGGCACGAAAATAAATTCTTTACTCAACAACTAATCCATTTTCCTGTTCAACACATGTATATATATATATATATTTGCAAAACTAAGCTAAAAATAATATTTCTAGCGAACAAAGGGTTTATTTCCATATATGGTTATTTTTAACACTTCCTATACATGTTAAAAATAATATTTTCAACCCACACATATTTATTTGAACAAGTGGTTATTTTTTTAACACTTCACATTTCGCATAAAAATGATATTTTTGGCAAACAAAAATATATTTCAACACATGACTATTTTATTTAGTTCGCCTACATGTTAAAAATATTATTCATAGCAAACAAATATTTGTTTCAACACTTGTATATTTTTAGCGAGTCGTTTACATGATAAAAATGATATTTTTATCATTTAAAATATTTATTCAGCGCATGAACATTATTAGAACTTCATATTCACAATAAAAATGTAAATTTTATTGTTCAATCTATATATTCAACACATGAATATTATCCACTTCACACATACGATAAAAATATGATTTTTATCGTTCTAATCCTTTATTCAACACAAGAATAATTTCTATAGTTTATATACATAATAAAAGTGTGATTTTTAATGTTAAAACAATTTATTTAAAACACGAATAGTTTATATAGTTTAGATATGTGATAAAATGTTGTTTTTATTTTTCAAAGAATTTTATTCATCACATGAATTTCTATTCAATACATGAATTTCTATTCAGCACATGAATACGGTTTCAACACATGAGTTTCTATTCAACACATGAATATGGTTTCAACACATGAATATAGTTTCAACATATGAAAATAATTCTAATACATGAACATTATTGAAAATTTCAGCAGCATAATGGTAGGATATTTAAAACCGGCACCGTCCTGAGTACGGCTCCTTGCTCGACCTTAAAACCTCGCAGTTTTTGACAATGGGGATTTCATACATCGAATTCGCACGCAAACGAGTATGTTTTTCTTTTCCACAATTTATTCAAATTTTGTTTCAATCACAAATGGTATTTTTCAACCACAATCCAAATAATATCAACCACAAACAATCCTATCAACCATTCGCATTATTCACCAAATTTTTCACACCAATTCACAATCAATAAATATCGCCTATGGTTTGTTGACGAGGGGAGTGTATATATATATATTCGCATATAAGTATATTTTATTTCCAATCCAACACACATATGATTTATACAATGCATATGTAATTCATACTTCGCTCATATAACTTATACAACGCATGTACATGAGGTATACAACACGTATATAATTTATATTTCGCTTATATAACTTATACAACACATGTCCATTCACTTTTCAGTTTAGAAATCTCACATTAGTTTGTTGCTTTGCTAAAAATCGTAGCATGCTCAGAAAATCCACGGACACTTCTAGAATGTAGAGAGCGTCGAGACGGTCTCGATGTTTCCTGTTTCATCGAATTTCGTTAACACACGATAAAGATACGATTTTTCAAGTTTGCAACACTTAAAAGTGTTATTTTTCAATTCAGAAAAACAAAGTCGTTACCTTTCAACGTTGGTTCAAAACTAGGTTTTTATCTAACGACCAAACTGCTGCACGATGTTGAAATCGACCTGCACCATGACGAAGCGCGAAGTGAGGCGCAATTGTCGATGGTCGGAGGAGGGAGCTCGATGGTCGGAATCGGGCGGCGCGGCAAACGGAAGTGAAGACTTTGGAGGCGCCGTTCTTCGCGATGGAGCGACGATGGGGAGTGAGGGTGGTATTGATTTGAAGAGGAGGAAGAGGGCTACAAAAGGTTGAACTGGGTCGGGGTCTAATGGTGGCTGTGGCGGTCGGAAAGTGGGCGGGAAGGATCGTGTTCCCTCTGTCGTCGAGAGCAAGAGGGCGGCGAGGGTTTTTGAGAGGATTTTTTTATTTTAAATTATGAATGGAATTTTTTAATTGGCCGGTGCCTTATTTACTTTTTGAAATAGTGTTTTTCCATACGAACACTAATCCAAACACAATGACTGTCGCCCCCAGCTAAATACCCCCATCCCGAACACAATGGGATAGGTTTCGTAGGCTAATTCCACTGTTACAATCAGTTATTCTTCAAATTAAAATATAAAACATTCAATATTCGATTTGAACGTACATTTCAATTTGCCAGGGCCCCATACGGATTCTAAAAATTCCCCAAAAATAAATCTAGCTATGTTTTGACGCTACGGTCCCAACAAAACTAGTTTCATTGAATTCTTAGTCCGTTTGAAAACTGGCCATATTCTGGTCGATCCAATTTACCAGAAATTGACCAAACACATTTTCTTTTGCCACGCTCACATACTAGCTTCGAAAATTATGAAATTTGAAACCTAGCAATAATTTGACATCCCGGATCGAACAGAAGTGGTTTTGTCGAATTTCGAGGTCGTTTGCAAAATGTCTACTTTCAAGGGCTATATATTCTTTATAGCGACCTTTCTGAAAATTCATCTGGCCATAACTTTTGATTCCCGCTATGAAACTTCGATTTTTCAGATTCGTTAGAAAGATATTCATAAACAGATTTAAATATTTTTGGTTTCACTAAAATCCGTTTTATTTTGCACCCGTTATAGTCAGTCAAAGTTTGAATTCAAATTTTCAAATTGCCATACCATTTCTAACTCTTTATTTTATTGAAATATTCAATTTCAATTGTTCAAATTTATTTAAAATAACCAATTTAAATTTTTTAAATTGGTTGGTATTTTCTGGGTTGTTACAGGTTTTCTCCGTCGCTCTGAAAAACAGCGACATCAATGTTTGCCAAACTCTCCAAAACTTTGCCTCCCGATGCTAAATTGTACGCTAGTCACAAATACACCATCCATTTCTCGATTTGATTCCCCAAACGCTCGCTAACCCTGTAATGACCCGCATTGGCAGAGGTATTATAATTAATTTTTTCAATTATATAAATAGTGATATAGTGAATTAAATGGTCGTGGAATTAAATAATGGTGAATATTTAATTAAAATAATAAATTAAATAATATATTTAATTCTGAAATAATCAGAATTGGCTAAAATGGCAATATGGTGTGAACTGGATCATCTGTGATATTTAATTCAGTTTAGAATTGAATTAGAATAACGAATATATTATTTGAACGACAGTTTGAACGTATAATTTTATTATAATTAAAATCGAGCTTGAAATGGTGCTGCAGTTCGTAAATTGGCTATTTGAACTTCAACTGAATGTACAAGATTCGTTTTAAGCCGGATTTCTGTGAACAAGAAACGTGTGGAGTTGGTGGAGTATATCTTTCTAGTGGAAGAGAAAAATCGGGATTTTGTCATGTAGATTTTGATTTACGTATAAATCAAATTTTAGAAAAGTCACTGTGGAATTCCGTTATAATTTATAAAGGAATTATTTTTATTTTTAAAAGGAATATCAATACAAATCGAATATCGGGTTGAGCCAGTAGCGAATATCGAGTTAGTAATTCATATAGGAATATTCTAGAGCTGTATAATATTCCACTGTGAATATATACGATAATATAGATTTATTTATATTTAATTTAATTATATTTAAATATATTTATACATTTAAATGGGTCATTCAGAGCTGTAAAAATAAGCCACTTTTGCAAACGAAGTCGGAATTCGATGAAACTAATTTTGTTGGATCCGCAATATTAAATTATTGCTAGAGTTCAGTTTCCGTGATTTTTGAAGTCAGTGTCTGGCAGTACGGATTTTTAGAGTGAAAAATAGTCAATAAATTAACAGTTAAAAATACACCGTGTGAGCAAACGGAGTCGGAATTCGATGAAACCAGTTTCGTTGGGACTATAATGTCGAACTGTAGCTGCATGTCCAGTTTCATGATTTTTAGGTATCGTACATGATCGTACGGATTTTTAGAAGTCAGAAAACAATATAAAATGATATTAAATAAAATATCCTAAAGTTAAGTGGACCAAAACAAAGCACATCCTCTCTTCTCAGCCTCACACTCACCCATATAAACTCAAATTAACAAGCCGCCACACTTCTATCATCACAGCAAGAAAAATTGAGAGAAGGAAATCAATGAAAATAAAATAAAATTCCTTAAAATCTAAAACTAATTCCAATTATCCTCTTTTGGCAGAAGCTTCGATTCCTAGTGGTTTTGAAAGGGTGCGATTCACGTTTGGGTATATGGGGTTTTCCAGCGATAGTAGGACCAAATTAAGGTTGGGTTTTTGGTTCGATTGAGTTGTTGATTCATGAAATGGATATCAAATTCAGGTTTAGCATCGAAAACCGACCCTGTAGCCAATGTTTTGGGATTTTTGGGATGAAAATGTGTCGAGCGATATGCTGGGGCATGGGGTACTGTAGTACGACGGAAAATGCCAGGGACGGTCGAATGGTAGTTGAGGAGTATGAAGAGGAAGCTCAGGAGAAGAGGAGAATTGTGGTGAATTTAGTTTGAATTTAAATGAGATCGTGATGGAGTTTGGATCGTTGAAAGGTGCGGTCATGGAGGAGTAAAAAACTGGAAGGGGACGTCTGTATATTTGGGGAAGAAGAGGTAGTTGGCGGGTTGGGTATTCACGTTCGGATTTGGGCCTTAGGTAATGATAAGCCCAATTTAATTTTCAAATGTTAGTTGTAATTTAATTTAAATAGCGTATTATCTTGTAGATTAAATATCTTTATCATACGTGATCGGTTTTCAGCGAAACAAGACCCTTTAGGATTGTATGGACGGACACTACCCAATGGAGCTGACTGGGAGTGGATTGGAGCTCGTCTGAATTTACAGCGAATTTAATTGTTTGATTCAAATCAAACAAAAAGTTTAGCGTTCTTTAACGATGAACTGCCAATGTGAGTAAATCTCACTAACTGTAAACAGTTTAAAATTTCATGTTGAATTTTTAGGACTGTTAAATATTGTTTGATTGATTGTGTGTTGACTGTTTGATTGAACTGCTAGTCAGTTAGTTGAATTTCTATATTGATTCTGTTTAACAGAATATATCATATGGAACTGAAAGTGATGTTATCTATATTGTTTAACATCTGTTATGCAGGGAAACGGGTTGGAGGAAACCAACTGGATTCCTCAAACATTTATTTTACTATGATTCATATATTGTGATATATGGTGTGATATATAATCTGTTCTCGATTATATGTGTTTGAACGATACTGATCATCATGATCTGATATGTTGAATACAATAACATATCGGAATGGTGAATAGGGAATTTTCAAAATGAATATTGAAAATAGTTTTTTTATAAAATCAAAGGATTTTATAAAAGAGATAATATTTATAAAAATCAAAGGAGATGTTATAAAAAGGGAATATTTAGAAAATAAATAGAGTTATAAAAAGGAAATTTGTTTATAACCGAATAGGAAGTTATAAAAAAGGAAAACGTTATAAAAGGAAAAACGTTACTAAAGAGGAAATCATTTGTAAAGTGAAGAACCGTTACTAAAAGTAAATCTTTATAAATGAATAGTTTATTCGAAAAGGAGTTAATCAAATTTAGTTATTCGAATAAAGTTAAATCCAAACTGGTATTTGAAGGGAGTCAATCGAATAAGGTATTCGAAAGTTAGTAAATCGAATATGCTATTCGAAAAGGGGTTAGCCGAGTCGAGTTAGCTAAATAGAGTTAATCGAATATTTGTTATTCGAATAAGAGTTAACCAATTAGAATTAATCGAATAGTGTTAAAATAAAGGAGTTAAATCGAATATTGTTTATTCGAAATGGAATTAGATGAGTTAATCGAATATAGAATAAATCGAATAGAGTTAGAGGAGTTATTGAATATAGTTTATTCGACAGGAGTTAAGTGAATAGAGTAAATCAAATAGAGTAAATCGAATAGAGTTAAGTGAAAAGAGTCAATCGAATATAGTTATTCGAAAGAAAGGTTAAGTAAGGAAGTTAGTTAAAGAAATTTAAAGTGAACTTTGCATATTTCAAGGTTAGAAATGTTGTTCAGTTAAGGTCTGAGAGGTAGTTCTACCCCAACTTGATTGACTTCATTTTTAACTAAGGATTGGTTAAGGTTCGATAGTAAAGGATGGTTAAGTGAATTTAGTAATTAAAGGAAATAGTTTGAGTTGGCATCGCGATGGTTTGTTTAAACGTCTGTCTAAGCCCAATGAAAAAGCTTTGGAAATGTTTTCCAAATACGAAACCAGAAATTTTTTCTAATAAAGAAAACAAGAAATGGAAATGTTTTCCAATGGTAATAACATATATTTTCTAAATTTAGAAAATAAGAAATGTTGAATATAGGGAAACAGGAGATGAAAAATGAACTAAGGAGATGAATGTTAAATGATGGTTGATTCGATAGAATTTCCATCCGGAAATAATATCGTTGTTTGCACACGTGTTTTTCTTTGATAGTTAAATCACAGACTATCGAAGTTTTGACCATTTTAACGTTGTTAATATGGAGATACCAATTGGATTATTATCCAAAGAACCACTCTGTATTGGCATAAGCGTTGCGAATCATATATGCCAGAGATAATTGAAGACGGAGTAAAGTGCAAGGGCTATTGTATAAGTCTTAGATAACAGTATCTAAGATGGATATACTGAATAGTACCTTCGGTTCATCCTGTTCCTGGATGACTTGTATGGTTGAATGTCTGACAGAGTATTTCCTGAAAGGTCACGTACATTGATTTCTTTAATTGTACCAAGAGTGGAAGTGGAGAAGGAAACTTCTTTTAGCTAACACGTAATGTATGGTTGTAGACATCAATCGGTGATTCGATGGATTTGACGATGTGACATTCGAAGTGAATCTGGTGTGATGATAAAGCGTAGCTTTTAGCCTCATCATCCGGTAAATGACAGAAATCGGGCAGGAAGCATGGCTAAGTCGGTCGCTCCGAAGTAGGATGTATAAGCACCTGATTTAGAGTTTCGTTTACTTCTAAAAATCGATTGTTGATGCTGTCCCATTCAGGAAACGGTTGTTGATCCTAACCGTTGGTGATATACATTCGATACACTCAAGCGAAATGAGTGGTCGGTCATGTGTGGTCGGGTTACAAGATGTTCTTGTTGAACCAAGTGTATTCCTTTCTAGAGGTACACTAGCGAAAGGTGGTTCCATACCTTGTCATAGTTGGAAATCCATTACCCAATACGTGCTTGCGGTTTTGATTGTATATTATATATGTAGAATGTGAGATGAAAGCGTTCTGCTAGATGATTATTATTATTGTGGTTGATAGACATTATTATATTATCAAAAGGTTTTTGATATAAAGATAACTTGGATTCTCATAAGGGAAAAACCCGTTCCGTTATACGGCGTGGTCTTATGAGATATCGATTACCTGCTTGAACTGTTTTAAACTGTTTTACTCACACTAGTCCCATGACTGACCCGGAGTTTATTTGTTTGTTTCCCTAAACTCTTGGGTGCCTAAATTTGTACGGGCAGTCAAGTAGTCGGAATTTATAGATATACCGGAAGAGCTTGGAGCAGGAGGCTTCAGGATCATATAGCTATAGTTATTTCTGCTGTGTTGTATGTGCTGTACTTTGATAATGATATGTATATTCAAGTACAGATTTGTATTTCAAAGTTATGTTATGAAATATATTTATTCGTTCCGCTGTGAGATTCGTGTTACTCTGATATTGTGTTCTTCTTCTTCTATTCTAAGTTTCTATCTTATCTTTCCTCACCCTCTGTTTTCTTTCTATTAATTTCCTGATTTTCAGTTTAATTTGTGGTTGGACTTGTGTTTTTGGTCAGCTCAAATTGGACCGGAATTTTGGGTCATTACAAACCCGAAACCTAGACTCACGCTCGTAAAAGATAACGAACGGAAATGGGATCGAGCATAGCTAAACTTATGTGAATACGAAGAGAATCTCACTGGCAACTCAAAAACACTAATTCCATGATTTATTGATTTCTCTACAATTTGTTTTGATTTTTAACTTATGTGAACATGAAGAGAATCTTACTGGCAACTCAAAAACACTAATTCCATGACTTATTGATTTCTCTATAATTTGTTTTGATTTTGACAAGATCGTATTCCTCACGTTTATATGAACTGAAGTCGGCGGAATTGGGTTTGACCAGAGGAAAAATAGAAATTAGGTTTTAGAGGAAGGTGGGGTATTTATATAACAATTTAAATATTTTTATATTCAAATTTTATATTCGATTTTAATCCAAATCTGTTTATATCTGTACTTTAAAATTCCTATGATCACACATGATATCCAAAAATCATGAAAATGGATATGCAACTACAGTTAGATATTACGGACCTAATAAAACTGGTTTCGTCAAATTCCGACTTTGTTCGCTTACACAACGTATTTTTAAAGTCAAAATTATTGACTATTTTGTAGACTAAAATCCCATGCGGCGACATAGTGACTCCAAAAATCACGGAAATTGAAATCTAGCAATAATTTAATATTCTGGATCCAACAAAATTAGTTTTGTCGAAAACGGAGGTCATTTGCAAAACTGGCTATTTTTAAAGCTCTAAATAACCCATTTAAATATTTAATATATTTAAAAATAATTTAAATTAATATTAATAAATTAATATTATCGTATATATTCACAATAGAATATCATACAGCTACAGAATATTCTTATCTGAATTTATAACTCGACATTTCACATCCAGATTAAATCAGTATTCAATTTATATTAAAAATCCATTTATAATTTAAATAAATCATTATAAATTATAAAGGAATTCCATAGCGATTTTTCTAAATTTTTTTTTGAAATAGCAAAAAGAGGCCCAAGGCCCAATAGAGTTGACCCAAATATATGGTATGAAACCCGAATACCACGATTTCTTACCTCTATTTTTTGCCCTTCCACATCCCCGACTATTTGCTTTTCACATCCCGACTCTTACCTCTAACTTTTTGCAATTCACTCTTGCCGCATACATCTTGAGCTAATCCATGCCCAAGATGATCCCAAACATAGAGAAGTCCAAAAAAAGAAATCGCACACAAAAGAGCAACCAAGACTCGATAAGACTGGACCATGACAAAGCATACAAAGGCTGGACGAACCCCCAACTGGATTTGTCACAACCAAAGGTCTATCACATTTCTCGGTTTCCAAACATAAGGGGCAAACAAGCTCATTACATATAAAAGAATGTGACGCTCCACTATCAAAGAACACATGAACTGAAATACCTTTAACTGAAAGAGTACCTTGAAAGACGACACCCTTTCCCTTTTCCTCTGCAGTAGGAGCTCTTAAAGAAGATGGCATAGCTTCCAAAGCATAAGCCTTCACTATTTGCTTTCCCTTAGCTGGTTCTGGATAGTCCTTCTTGAGATGCCAATGTTGCCACAGTTGCGACACTTCCTCTTAACCTTTGGATTCTTGCACTCATTAGAAAAATGACTTTTATATTGGCAGTTAAAGCAAACCAACTCACTCTTTGGCTTCCTCTCCTTTCCTTCTTGTTGTTGTTGCTTCCTCTTATTATTGTTCACCCGAATGTGGTTTTTGTGCTTCCTTGGTTGTAGCAACAACAGTCCTTCCTTTGGAAATAAGCTTTTATGTCTCATGGCTTTTTCCACAATCTTCTCATGTGGATCATCAAGATGATCCACCAACGACCTTCCGATATAGGTATCCAAACCCATCACAAACTTCTCATTCTTTTAATAAGGAGAATCAATGTATGAACGAGCATATTTGGACTGCCTCAAAGTCAGAAAGATAATCAAGCACCGGTCTACCATTATGTTTCACCTCCACAAATTTCTTGAATAGAACGGACTTATGAGTAGTAAAGATAAATTTTGTCTTGAATTTGACTTGGAATTGCTCCTAAGTTATCCCTTCTTATGGAGACTCAAGCATAGTAGAATTCCACCACTTCATGGCTCTGCCCTGTAGCTGTCATGACACAAGCTTCCTCTTAGTTGCATCGTCTATACCCAAGTCTCCAAAAATATGAATACAAGTATCTAACCACCTCTGAATCTTTTCAGTTGGCTCAGTCCTTTTGAACTGCTTTCCCCCAAGAGAAGTGAAGTCTTTACACAGCTTCTCAAAATTCACAACCCTAGGCACCTGCACACCTACATCTACTATAGCTGCCAATGGAACGGGTACCCTTCTTATGAATGCTTCAATCATGGCTTCAAACATGGTTGGGTAATCTGGTGTACTGCCATTTCCCTCTCCAGGCACTACCTCCAACCTAGTTGTATGTCTTGTAGTTCCTTGAATCATTCTAAATTTGCAATATAGAATGATTATCCACTTACAAGAAAGTTGCTAATGAAGTTCAAACGCTACTATACTATGTAGTATAATATAGTATACATCCATAAAATCTACAAATACGCCTCTCATACGTAATTACGTCTTCGAACTTTTGGCTAAAATCGACTAACCAGAGCTTTGATACCAAATGTGACAACCACCCATAAATCCTACACTAAACAAGAGAAATAATGCGCAGAAGGTGTGCCAGACAGCTATGGACGATCATCAAAGTAGGTAAACACAAGCGGAACCTGTCATATAACTCACAACGCAAGGTTAAAGTATTATAGATTATATACAACATGCAGAAATAGTGAAGCATCATATATCAAAATTTTACAACATCCCGAAAGATCATCCATACATCAACTGTATATAACATCAAAGTCTGTACATGAGGCCTCACTACAACACTCATCAAACAGCGGAAACAGAAATACTAGATACTAGTAAAAGTAATACGCCAGCCTCCTACTCGCCTTCGTTCAACAATAACGTCTCGCCAAGATATCACATGCCACCTGATACTTAGTCTTCCCATCAAACAATGGATGAACAACCCAAGGTAATAAGAGAAAAGATAAAATCTTGAGTCAGACAATAGTCTTAGTGAACGATAAAACCGATGTCTAACAACATCAACAAAGTATATGAGAATAGGTAGACTAACAAACCAATCTACCAAACACCAGAGAAGAACCCAAACCTGTCTTCTTCACATTTGACAGTGATAGCCTTTACGAAACAAACAATTGGAAACAACCATTCATCCATGGAAATCAAAGAACAACCAACAACTATACATCCTTGGTAATCAGAAATAATCAGACAACAACAACCATAGCAATTAGTTATACCTCATGTAAACCATCTTAATCTAGATCAACATCACTCAAGTACAAGTCTAGAGGCCTAAACCCATATAAGACAAGCACCTAAGGAACATCTCCTTCGATGATAGATAATCTATGTGAGACGGTACAAGCAAAACAACTAAACGTTTATGACCCTGGCTACCACTTCCTTCCCTGATTCGAATCCATCGTTAATAGTATGACGACCATCTGCCATATGTCAAGGGCTAATGGTAAACCCTAGTTCTAGCAAAAACTCCATAAGCTTTCACGACTCGTATGTTTGTCTTCTCAAATCTCGATAACTAGGCCCTTCACGACTGCCCAAGGTACGAGGCCTTTCATGACTGCCCAAAGTACACATACTTTGAGTCCGCTAAAACTTACGATAATGATAATCTCTCAGCCTTCACGTATCTAGCCATTAACCCCGATAAACATTCACTTGCTCAATTCCCCTTCGAGCAACCATTATCCACGAACTCAAAACACCCTTGAGTCTTCTTCACATTCATTGCTTTACACCGATCAACGAAAACATCACAACACTTCGAACATTCCTCCCTGAATTTAATTCGAAGCCACGATCATCGTCAACCCAGAAACATACGTCATTTGGTCGATATTCAATCCATAACATTTCAGTATTTCCTCTCAATCCATGACTCGCCCAGTCCATAGAAACATCCGATCCATATAAATGGTCGGTCCATGGAAACTTCCGATACATAGAAATGCCTGGTCCATGGAAACACCCGATCCATAGAAATGCCCGGTCCATAGAAACGTCCAGTCCATTCTTAAAGAAAACTGCGCGGTCCATGCTTCGAAAAACTGCCCGGTCCATGCTTCGAAAAACTACTCAGTCCATACTTCAAAAAACTGCCCAGTCCATCACCAGGAAACAAGTCCGATCCATACTCGGAATTTTTCAGTATTTCCGCTCAATCCATGACTCGCCCAGTCCACAAAAACATCCGATCCATATAAATGGTCGGTCCATGGAAACTTCCGATACATAGAAATGCCTGGTCCATGGAAACACCCGATCCATAGAAATGCCCGGTCCATAGAAATGTCCAGTCCATTCTTCAAGAAAACTGCGCGGTCCATGCTTCGAAAAACTACTCGGTCCATACTTCAAAAAACTGCCCAGTCCATCACCAGGAAACAAGTCCGATCCATACTCGGAATTTCTACCCTGTCCATCAAACTGTGACCGATCCATGCCCAGAATTTCTGCCCAATCCATAAAACTATGACCGATTCATGCCTAGAATTATTTCTCGGTCCTTCAGTCTGTGACCGATCCATGCCCGGAATTTCTGCCCGGTCCATTAAACTGTGACTGATCCATTCATTGCTTGGCGAAGAAGCCAAGCCGAATCGGTCGATGCAATATGTGACCGATCCATACAATTTCCCACCCAATTCAACTTTAATTCAACTCAAAAATTGTGAAAAATACTTGATTTAGCTAATCCATCAAAATTAATCATTAACAAGCATCAACCTAATAATTAATCATCACTCAAACATGAGAATTTCACCAAAACCATGATCAACGATAAATGAAACCAAATCAATTGATCTAACTTATAATAACACATGATTTATCATAGAAATTACTGGTTTAATTTACTAGATTAGATCCTATGGCGATTCATATGAAATAACACTTACTAGGATGTAGATTTAAGTGAAAACAACTTCAAAATGATGAAATAACGATAAAACAACTCATATACTTGATTGAATCGGCGTGAGAGATGCATATCACTCACCAACCCATCAAAACAACACAAAAACACTTGGATCTAAATTCGAACAGTGAAGAATTAGCTTCAAACTCTTCGATTTGATGAAATCTCTCTTCGATTGAGGTAGATCTAGCTTCAAACGATGTAGATCTTCGATTCTCTTATGTAGATCTAAAATTTTAATGGTGGAATGGAGTATTTGATTGAGCAAGGAGGATCATGAGCTCAACCAAATGAGAGAATGAAGAAATTAACCCTCTCTCCATGCCTCTAACCCCCTATTTATTGCCTCCCACCAGCCTAGTAATGGGCCTCTCCAAATCATTCCACTAATGGTTCAAAAACCTAAACAACGAACTGTGAAACACAAAAAAAGTGATTACTCCCAAACCGTTGAACCAAATCTTTAATATAACCACTCTATGGAATTGGCAAAACCATTTCTTTTCCAATGAGACTGACCTCAGCACCTGATTTGACCCCAGTCAAATGTTACTCCCTGTACAAGACTGACAGGTGCAAAATTATCACAAAATAAAATTGGTAAAAATTAAGGACATGTCTCACATCCACATAACCAACATATTAAAACATGAGAATGAATCAACCCTCAGGGAATAAAATAAAAATATTTTACGGTCCTTCGATACATAAAATGCGGGCTGTTACACTTTCTTCTTCCATCTTGTATCTTTCCCCGAGTCCTTTGCTACCAAATCCTCACCTTGAACAGATTTCAAACCCGACCCTTTTCTCCTTAGTTCCTCATTCAAAAGGCTGCTTCAAATAGTTTCCAAAGAGGTACTTCCGTTAGCATTGGAATTACTCAATGAAACAACCAAAGTCTCCCAACTTTCTGAAAGTGAACTCATCAACAAAAGATCCTGCGACTCATCATCAAAATTAACCATCAAATTTGCCAATTTATTAATCACATCTTGAAATTCATTCAGATTCCCTACAACAGACTTCTCCTCAGCCAATCACAGCTGAACAAGCTTTTAAACTAGAAAAGCCTTACTTATAGCACTTCTCGATTCATTCAAAGATATCAACTTGTCCCATAAATCCTTTGTAGATTCACAACTAGCCACAAGATGGAATACCGAATCATCAAGGCACCGCCGAATTAAAGCAATCACCATCTTATCCATCTTCTTCCACTTTCCCGCATCCACATCCGAGAGCTTCATCCATCTCCATCAATCAGATCATGAAGATCATTGTGGTAAAGCACATCCTCCATCTTAGGCTTCCAAATCCCCCAATTTCTTCCATAAAAAATAGTCAACTTCGGAAACACCATTATATCCGACATCATTTTTTTTAAAAATCCAAAATTAATCTAAGTTTTGCGATGATCTAGCTCTGATACCAACTGTTATAGAAATTGTGCATTTACGGAAGCGACTGGGATCTTATTCACCCAATTACTTAAAGATGCTTTCTATGAAAAACAACACAGATATGAAATTACATGCACAAACACAAGATATTCCATCCAACTCTTTATTGATTCAACAAAACAAATTTTGTTTACATACAATGGATCACTATAAGAAAATTGATTTTTTGTTGCAAAAATCGGTGGCGTTTATTTGAAAATCCAAATAATGGTGTTTTCACTCTCAGTATAATCGCGGCAAATTTTTTTCAGATTCCCGCCTTGTAAAAATAATTCCTGTGGTCTAAAATAAACTTGACCACCTGCATCCCCATTCATACTTCAATTTTTTTTAACCCTAGGCCCCTTACCCCAAATCTCTTTCTGCCAAATAAATTGAATCTCCCCTCTTAATCAATCTAAAATTCCAACGCACTGAGTAAAATTTCCCTTTTCATCGTCAGCTGTTTGTACTCCACTCACCATAGTCGTCTACAAATCGTTTGGTTTGGTGTCGTAATTTGTGTAATTATTCGCATTTTTGTGAGTTGTCAAGGCTTCTTGCTGAAAGATGCATGAGTTCGCAATTTGGATTTAGCTCTCTTATTAATAAATCAAATTGCGATTTGGATTCTTTCAGTTTCTGTTATAAAGGTACCGAACTGCTAATTTTACATCTTTATGTTTTAATCGTTAGTGGTCCTAATTGTAAGTCCATTGATTCTCGTATGTTCATACGTTATATTTTGAAGGCTTATTATGGTTGAAAAATCATGACTTTTTGTTATGAAATCTTCTTTCTTCCTCCCTTTTAACTTATTAGTTGTTTTGTTCGTAAAATAATTTGTAAGCAAGATTGTTTGGTAATGGTAGTTGAATGTGTAGTTAATTGTTCGAACCTAGTTTGACAGTGTTTAAATAATTTTTGAAATAATTTGTAAGCAAGTAATTAGAATGAGGGCCAACATGGTTTTTTGATAGTATTTGAGTCTGAGGTTAACTGATTAGCAAGATGGCTTATAAATTAAATTTTTGTTAACTAAATTTCATTATGTTGCCTATTTAGAAGAAAACCTGTTCTACTGCATGGATGCCATAATCTCTAGTTTGAGATGTAATTGCTGCTCATTGATTCCTCATATGTAAGGTTTAAGCTAAATTTTAAATATGAATTTGTGAGTTTTTACTAGTTAGCTGTTTTACTATAAGGGCGTAAATCAGTAAACTAAATACAAATATGATGAGTTCGAGGTTTAGTAAAATAAAATTGTTTGAAAAGAATCAAAATTATGTATGGCAATTTTTTTTAAGGTTTTTTGAACGAGTTAGAGTATGATAAGTTAAATTCAATTGAGATGATTTCACTTCATTTGTGAATGACTTAAATGTTTAAAAATCAACAACACCGGTTTTACCCTTACTGCATTGTTGAAATATATGTGTATTAACTGTATAAAACATTTGCTTAAATTCATAAACTTCATTATATTTAATCAGTCTGTTTGGAATAGAATAATAGTTCGCCTCAGTAAGGTTGTTCACATCAATTTCTATAAAAGAAAATCTCATACATTTGGTTTTGCACCAGAACAACTCATACAATTTAAACTTCAAATCCAACGTCGCTCTGTTTTGTATAAAGATAATTTTATAACTATATCAACTCAACTACCTAAGATAATTCTGACAAACTTTAGCCCAGCAATCCTTTTGTTCACAACATAATTATGCGTAAGCATTATTTACGGATATTTACTGTATGCAAAAGCCATGCTACGTCATTTTACAGCTAATCATCATGCCATGCATCTGATCTTGCAACAAAGCCTTCAATCTTGCCATTTGTATTTTCACGCTCGCATGTATTTGTTGTTATTTATTTGAATCTACAAGCCTAGCATTGCTTCATGTTATTTTCTTCTACCTTTCCATGCCTACAAGTTGGTCCACATATTTTTTTATACCTGCTGACCTTGAGGTTCCTCGTGATTATCATGTACGCACCATTGAGGCTAGGATAAACCTAGACATCTCAACACTTTAACTTGAATGTCTCCTTAACTCATTCGTTTATCATCTTGCTACATATTTACTTGCGTAATAGATTTTTATCCATGATTAAGTGGCCTGATAATGTTTAGTAGCCTTGCATAAATGGATTATATATTTTGTTTTTATCCTCTTACATGGTTGTTTTTCTTTGGGTTTTTCTTTCGTATAAGGTCAATTATATCTGTCCTTGCTACTATTTTACATCTTTTTCTTTCTTGAGTGGACAACGCGTTTGAAACAACTTGGTATTTCTGCATTTGGTATACAAGCCATGCTCCTATTATTGCAAAAACAGGTCCAATTCCACATTTACATGTAGTTGCATGTTGAATTACTTTTAGTATTTTCAGTCAACACACTCGAGTTTGGAATCGGCCTAAGGAGGTATTTTCTTATGCTTTCACTTGTGCAAGCATTGGACGTTCAAAGAGCAAAATCTAGGTCATGGAATCAAGCTCATCCATTAAGAAATTTATTTCTGGAATAATTTTATGGACGCTGGCTTTGATTCTCGAGCAGTTCTGATAGACTGACCAATTCTAAATAATGAAGGAATACCTATAAAGCATCAAGTGCTATATTAACAATTTCAGAAATGTTAGTTAAAAACTAAGTGACCTATAATGGCTTCCTCGGCGTGTCCTTTTGAGTTTGATAACGTACAAACTACTTACTGTGTAAGGTCATATGTATTTTTCCATTTTACTTTACCTGGCATAATAATTTGATAAATGTATAAAACTTCTATAAAGTCAATGGAATTTAGGTTGACCCATGTATAAATACTCATTTTTATCTTACAGGCTGATAACATGGAATGGGACGATTTCAGTTTTCATTTGACAATAAAAGAGTTTGATAAAGCAATGGATGGTTGTGAGTTTGAATCTTGGCAAATAGGTATTGTGCTTATCCCTTTTTAATAGCTTTATTATGTCAATGCTATGTTAGATTCTACAACTCTAAGTTTTTGGTTTTCAGACTCTTTTATTCACAAAAATCATATTTGAAAAACTAATTTTTATATATGCAGGTGGAACAACTTCTACAGCTCAGAATCACAAAAATCTGGGTTTCAAATTAGATATTCCATTCAGTAAATTCAGGTTATATCTATCAGCCTTTGAAATTAAACTGAAAAAAATAAACAAAATGAGGTTATATTCCTCAATTTCTCACCTCTATAGATTCCGATGTCACCTTTTGGTTGTCGGATACCTTCCTTTTGTTGTAGGTGCCATGATTGATTCTCATATAACAGCCGAATATGGAAAAATAGGACGCGTGAGTGCTTAGGGTATGTCTATCAAATTTATATGGGAACGATGTTTTGAACCATAAAAACATTTCATTCCTTTTGTATATACCATATTTTAATACCTTTCAGGTGTTTACAATATACAAATAATAATAGTCGGTATTCTACTTGAACATTGAGAGGTAACCCCTATCTTGCTTTCATTATGCTGAACGACTATGACCTGCTTGCTCTGCAATTATGTTCGACATTTTTAACTTTTTGGATCACGATTATGTAGTAGTGCATATTTGTAAGCTATTACATATACTCACATGTTTAATTTAAAATCATCACAACCATTTTGTAAAGCTGGAAAATCACTTCATACGTTAGAATAAGTAATCCCACTAATCCTGTTTACAATAATTTTTTTGATTTAACTGGTAGCTCTTTATGGGGAATTGATAGTATTTGCGATCATTACTGCCCAGCTATATCCAGTAATGGTCTTACAATATTATTATTCTTACAATAATATTAAATGATCTTACAATATTATTGTATAGCTATAATAGATAGCCCTTTATGGGAAATTTTTTGTACTATCCTTCAATATTAATGTACAGATTTATTGCTTCTTTGGAGAATGATCTTACAGTCAGAGCCAAAACATATGATGTTGCAATTGCAGATTTTAGTTTCGGTTCATATGTAACCATATTTAGAGATGAGGTTTGATTTCTTTTGCACCCACTCTTTTTTTTAATAATACCAACATTTATGTAGCTTAGACTTAATGCACATTGAACACCAATTTATGTATTATTTGATAAACAAACCCCTTATTAGGAGGGTTTTTGAGAGTAGCTTATATATAGGAATTTTTTTGTTATATTACACGTCAGTATGAGTTTGACCCAAGCTATGCAATTTTCGAACATGTGAAACTGAAAATAATTGAATTATTTTCTTTCTTTTGTTTGGTACTTTGTTTACAGGTAGCTATCTGACTATATGTTGTCTTTCACTTGTGCAAGCATTGGACGTTCAAAGAGCAAAGTTGAACTTTTATTGTGCTAGGTTTCACTTGTGCATACAACAAAGAATTATGGGTAATCAAGTGTTTCGTAAGTACTAGTTAGGCATAACATTTTCTTTGTACTAGATGTCTAAATTTGTATATCAATGGTTATTGTATGTGAGTTTGGTCATTCATTCAGAAAACTATTGTATTGAAATGGTTATGCATATCTATTTGATTATATGGTTAATTGTTTTTTTTATTGTTTGAACATGATGATTATGTGAATGATATTGTAAAAACAAAATAGACTATTAACAAGAAATAATTGCATGAAAAAAAATACAGCAAGTCAATCAACAATTTTTAATAACGTTTTAAAAATGCTACAGAAATACATGTAGTGGTGTCGATTAAACGTAACCTTAAATCAGGGGTAAAATTGGAAATTTTATTAGTAGCATCAAAAAATTTTTTATGGCATTTTTAAAGCGCTATAGAAGTATTTATGGTGGCGTTAGGAAAACGTTAAGTATTTACAATTGCATTTATTAAAAGTGCAACAAATATTTTTTATTTTTAGTGGCATGTTTTCTCATAACGATTATCGAAACACCACCAAAAGTGATTGGTGGCATTTTTTGAGCGCTACAAAAAACCATTTTTCGTATAGTGGATCAACAACAAAAATAAACAAAATACACGAATCAATAACCTTATTGAGAAACGGAAAGAACATCTAGATGACTACAACTCTTGTTGGAGAAAGGGAACAATGAAGAACAACGACAAACCCTTGGATTAATTATCTTGGTCTCATTTCCATTCCTTTAATCCAACCCTAGATGCTGCTTTTATAGGAGAATAGATGGTCTAGGCAAATCTCCAATTCGCCCATCCCAGAAATATATCCAGAATATAATCATTCATTTCTTTTCTTCTATGGTAAAAATCAATAAATCAATTAAATCAATCAACAAACCAATCGATTAGTCAATAAATTAAAAATTCAATCCATCAATCAAATCAATTAATTTATTATATCCTCTATCGCCAATCACATCCATGCATCATCTCTATCAACATATGTGATTTTATGTCACAAATCATAACATTACTGCTGCATTGTCGTGATCTTACAATTTTTAATCAATGATGGCTGTAAAATTTCAATACATAAATAAGAAAAGATATTGAACTACCACCAAAATTTGGTAAAAGTAAATGAGAAATACTCGGAGAACACAACAATGAATTTAAATCATACAATAACAAATAATAAATATACACTATGAGAAATTTGAATTTGAGAGTTAGTTCCAAAATTACATGTAATATGGATATGGCATTTTTAATTTTGTAAGAGTCCACTTCAAACAAAGATGCTGCTTAAAACTATTTTTATGCAATGTATTCTCAAAGGAATTCCATAGCTATCAATTTATCAATTTTTTTCTGTTAATTCTGATTCCATCTAGGATTAAAAATCGTCAATGTCCTATTTCCCAGTGGATTCAAAAAAAATGTTGGTACAAAACCATAATGAGAATTAAAGAACTAAAACTTTGTACTTATTTTCATAGATGGGTAGATATGCAAGAAACGACATATTGAATATGAGCAAATTACATATAGTTAGTTCGAGAAATAAGCGTAAGATTTCAAATATAGAATTCTGTTGTTGTTTAGATAGAGAAGTTGACATAAATTTTCTATCACAGATCCCAAGCAGCTATTTACTATATTGTTGGAATTAGTGTGAAATCGTGTAAGTTATGGTAAAAAGGAGATACACATGAAGGAGGTTATAATTGCATGCATAAAAAATACAAATAATTTGGTATGTTTAATAATCAAAGTGCAAAACATATAGATCATGAAGTAGTTTGTCAGACGAAACTAAATTAGTAGGTTTATAGAGGGTACATGCAGGGATGGAGCTAGGATTGAAATTACCCCGGGGTATATAACATTGGTACTTTACCATTTACGAAAATACAGAAAATAATTGTTAAATTAAAAAAATATTTAATTTTATAGCATTAGAAGGTGAATAGAAAATTAAAAAAATCGAAAACAAAACATAGAATTGAATGCATGAACAAAGAATTTTAATTTTAGACTCAAGGTAAACAATGAAAGCTAATATAAAGACAAAACCAATGAATAAATATTGTGCTATAGCTTAAGCATTTGCTTGGTTCTCATCGCTCTAACTTACATGTTATTTTACTTCTTTTTGGTTCAACATCATAGCTATAAACATATTTTGGTTTGTTTATTCGATTGAAGGAAACAAAAAACTTTATTCTGATGTCTACACCAGTGATATATAATTGTGTTGCAACTTAATGACCTAGGCTGCAGCCTAGGTTGCACAAACTATAGATCCGTCCCTGGGTACAGGAGTATATTATTAAAGATAATAAGAAAATAGTTAGCAACATCCCTATTAGGTTTCATAATTCAAACGACATCCAGGGTAAGTTTAAAATACCAAGAGGGTCCTTATTTTCGTGTATTACGTGTTTTCGAAAGAAATTTGTGCACTGCCATATTAAAAAAAAACTAAAATATGCAAATATTCCTAGAAGACAACGAAAAAAAAACTTGCAAACATGTATGCAAGTATACACAATAGTTGCATGCATATATGAATGTATTCCTGAAGCGGTTTACACTGAAAATCTGCATGAATTCTTGCATGCATGTATGCAAATATTCTAAATATGTGCATACATGTATACAAATAATTCATGAAGAATTCAAGTTGAAAATCTGCATGAAATACTTGCATGCAAGCATGCAAGTATTATGTTTTTGGCATACATGTATGCAAGTAAAAATGAACTAATATTTATGTCTATGGATTGTTGCATACATGTGTTCATTTATTTTGAATACTTGCATGCATATATACAAATAAATATGAACTGATTTGCATGTCTATGAATTATAGCATAATTGTGTGCAAGAATTCTGTATTACTTGCATGCGTGTGTGCAAAAAAGCCAACGCAGATGCAATGCTGAAATAGTTGCACGGATGAATGCAAGAATTTCAAATATATGCATCCTTTGATGCAATTAACTGCAATTTCGTTGTTTTCTTGTATTTTTTGTTTCTGATGCATTTTTTGATGTATTTTTTTATTTGATTTTTTTTATATTTTCGTGTTTTATTTAAATATGAATTTACGTGAATTTTTTTAATGAATTTTCGAAAAATAGGGATGTATTTTATATTAAGTTTTGGACCGGACCTGAGCCTAATTATGAAACTTAATAGGGACATGTGCCAAACGCACCCAAATAGTTAAGTAATTCATTATTGGATGGGAAGTAAGTAAGAAAAAGCTTCAAAAATATATGCCTAATTTGGCAATAAGTGAAAGCCGCCTCAAATTTATAGATTTGAAATAAAAATTAATGATCTTTATTTTGCAACAATAGATATTATTATACAAATGCGTGATAGCTACAAATTGATGGAAGAAACTCATAATGTTATTTGAAATTTTAGGAGAAGAAGAAATTTGAGAGATAATACTATATGAGGAGGAAATAAACTTTTTTTTTTCAGACTCAACTGCTTGCATACATAGAGAGATACAACAACCTTTTATAATGCAACATTCTCTGGAATGTTCTATGCAATGCATTACCTAGTATTCTCTAAAATTACATAAATATGAATTCAATATTTTTTCCTTATTCTTAATTTAATCCTCTCATTAATACAAATATTAATTTGGCAACACAATTAATTGTTTCCTAAAAACCAAGATTATTTCCAACATCCCCCGCATGCTTGGTTTTTTAACTCCAAGAATGTCTCGCAATCTTTTAAAATCATCATACTTCAATGCTTTTATGAAGATATCTTCAATTTGGTCCTTTGAATTGATGAACTTCACTTGTATCTCCCTTTTCGCAATCTTTTCTCGAATAAAATGATATCATTTGTCAATATGTGAACTTCGATTATGGAAAACAGGATTCTTGGCAAGTGCAATGGCTGACTTGTTATTCATAAATATCTTTGTTTCTGTGACATGTGCAACTACTTTAATAATTCTCGAAGCCAAATTCCATGATGTACACAATCTGATGCAGCAACATACCCATCTTCACAAGCTGACAGTGTAACAATCGGTTGTTTTTTTGAGCTCCACATAAATGACATATCCCCCATGAAGAAAACAAATCTAGATGTATATTTACGATCATCAACATCTCCAGCCCAATCACTATCACTGTAACCAATCAGCTTAAAGTTATTAGAATGTGAATACAATAACCCAAAATTAGTGGTATCTGATCGACGCTCGTCTATGAATTAGAAAAGCGCGACATTCAAATTAAATTCTGCAAGCATACAGGTGTGTAGCATACAGGTCGAACACAGGGAGGAAAGTTAAATTTTATTATTTATATGTTTCGTGGGCGAGTTAGACGAAGCTGGAGGTTGATTTTGCAAAACAAAACAAAATTAAAACTGTAATTTGATTCAGAACAGATCTAACTGAACCGACGATCAAATCACAATTTCAATGGAAAAGCAATGAAACTATAAATCAGATTCAAATCTAATCAAATCCAATTTAACCTATGAACGCGATTAAAATACAGAAAATAAAAGTGCAGAATATAAATAACAACAGGAAATAAAATTAGGATTACCGCTGAATCTAATCAGACGGTCAATCACTAATGAAAAGAAATGCAAAATACAAATAGTGTTCTACCGAATCTAATCGTGTAGACAACACTAATTGCTAAGAAATAGAAAAAATGCAGAAAATAAAAAGAAGAAGAAGAACTAGAAACTTTATTAGAAATAGAAAATGGGATATAGGCTGGTGGCTACAATGCCATTACAAGGGTATATATAGGGGATAACCACACCCTAACCCTAACCCTAATGATAACTGGGCCTTGTCATTACATCACTAATTAGTTTACAATGAGAAACATAAATGGGCCTTAGATAAATAAAGAAAATTTGGGCCTTTTCTCTTTTCCTCTTGCTTCCTTGACACTTCTTCATTGATTTGTGATGTGCAAAGCCTTGTTATCAATCCTTTTCTTGTCCAACAGCAACTAGATGTAATATCTTTATCTACAATTCTTCAAAATGCAAATACACAGCAAATTGAACTCTATTTCTCTACATTTCTGGTTGCATGCGGGCTGGGTTGGAATATCTGTAAAAATAACAAAACAATACCCAAGTAATATTTATTTATATACAAAAGATAAGATATAAGAGCATAAAATAAACACATTTCTATGTCAATCAAATACCCCCACACTTATCTTTTACTCGTCCTCGAGTAAAAAAAGAAAATGAAAAACTAACTAGATAGGTCGCACTTTCGTAGGAGACACGATTGCATTGAGCGTATGCAACAAGCCGTTAAACCTCTAGGTGTCCCTAGTAGGACGAGTGGTGTCTCGTGAGGGTTTTCAGCGGATACTACCCACAAAACCCAAATGCAGTATGCTATGATTCTAATGAAACTACATGAATGCAATGGACATATGCAAAAAATAAAAACGAAAAATGACAACACGACTTATTTCAGGAAGGTGGTACAACAAATTAAGTTAATAATTTCAAACCAGTTGATTTTATTTTAGATACCTCGACTTGTCACAAATTTTCAATATAAATCAAGTTTTCAAATGTTAAATTCCAGTTTGGCCAGTTAGTTCGGTCGATAACATAGTGCAGCCATGAAATAAATTCCTAGTTTGCTTGGCACAGTTTGCAAAGTGGTATTCTAATTTTCTCATGTATGGCTAGTCAAATCAATAAGGTCAAGAAGTGTTTGGGTATCATCACTTATTCTTTATTCTATAAAATTTTAAGATTTATGATTAAGTACATACACCTAACTAAAAAGACCAAGGTTTACCACCCATGCACTGCCTCGCGGACTAACGGAGAGTAGGTAAAGAGCTTGGCGGATTGTGCAGGCCGACTTTGACTTTGTCAACAACGTGTCGGTAATCCTTAGGTGTCCAATCTCATAAAATGAGACCAAGATATTCCAACTTTGACTTTGTCAACAACGTGTCGGATAGAGCTTGGCGGGTTTGCACACCAACGCTCGATATACAAGCAATGTTGGATACCCTTGGAATACTATTATTATTATTATCGAAAATATAAGCACAAAAGAGAGTTACGCGAATTCAACTTAACACAACTTAGTTTTAAAGATTTGACAAGCCATTATAAGTATTTTAAGTCCTCCACCTATTTAAACAAAGTCTACAATATAGAATAGATTTCATGGCCATCACCTAAGAATCTCCCTATGTACCGGTTACACTATTATCCCTCAAAATTAAACTTTTCATTATATTTCTTATTCGATCTAAGTTGAGAGAAAAAAATACTATCAACTGGCTAAAAATTGTAAACTTATTTTGTTGTATCAATTGAATATGAGTCGTATTTTCCAAAAAAAAAATTATGGTATGTTCGTACAATCTAGAATGCATGATGGTCCTATCTAAATGGATGGAAATGAAAACAAAAAAAAAAAAAAAACGAAAATGAGTGAAATGCAGACTCCCCCCCCCCCCCACACACTAGAACTAAACAGTGTCCACACTGTAAACACGTTTCCTAAATGTGAAAGATAGAACCCAAAGATGGATTAAATGTAAAATGATTTGTAAAACGAAATGCAATTTAACTATATGTAAGAAAGGATCATATGTACAATGATAAATGTGTTTGCGATGCATGCGACGCAAGGATTGCCACCAACTTTTTCCCCCACACTTGGTTCTTGCCCTATGAGTCCCATTCCCACTATGCCTAGGCATATTTTCTAACAAGCAAGAGTTCTTGAAAACCATATCATCTTTAAACCTAGATTTATAGTCCAGGAGCTAAATATCCAGGGTCGTCCTAACATGAAGTTTTTCAACCAAGCCAGCATTCCAAAGATAGTTCATGTGTTCAACAAATTTGTCAGTGTAATTTTTCAAAAATTTGTGATCGTATATAAATTCAGTGAAATTTGAATTCTGAGTGTTGTTCAAGATTATGTGATCACCTTTCTCATCAAGGTATTTTCGACACTGACCATTTCAAGTTCTTTAAAAACCTCAAAATCAAAATTTTCAAATTCAGATTGGTGGCTTGACTCTATTTCATCCTCATTTGCCAACTCATCCTCATACAAACCAGGGAATTCATGTTCGTTAAAATCCTTTTCCAATTTTGAGTTGAAAAATTCAACATTTTTATTCTGTTCAATTTCTAGAATTTCAAGTTTCTCACAGTCTGAAAGAGGAAGATCAAAATCCAAGCTTAAATCTTTTTTCTGAAAAGAGCTGAAGTCCAAATCATTTGTTGAATTTTGAAAAACTTCATCAAGATGATTATTCTCAATTTCAAAAGTCGTTATTTGAAAATTTTCACCATCAGTAAAAAATTGATTATTTTCTGATTCATCGCTTGTTTGAATTTGATTTTGTTGCTCTTGTTGTTCTTTCAAAGATGTCAATAAACAAAGAAGTTCATCGGCCTTTTTATTTAGTCTTTCTTCCCTCTCTCTAAGAATGTTAAGACGATCGTTGATTTGAGAGCTCTCGTTTTGGATTTCTTGATTCTCAAAATTATAGTCCACATTAATTTCACAATCAATATTATTTCCAATGTGGTAGTTGTTTGAATTTTCAGGAAACTGACAATGATATTGGAAATTATTTTGATCATAGAAATTTTGTTCATAACCAAAACTGTTAAAATTCGAGTGAAAATTACAATTTTGGTCATTTTCAAGATGTTGATATGGGCTATAATTTTGAAAATTTTGGTTTACAACCCCATATTGATGTGGATCAAAGTTATATTGGGATTCAAAACTATTTTCATGTGGATGTGGCCCATAATCGAAATTTGAATTGAAATCGTCATTTCGATTATTATCATGATTTTGAAATTGTTGGTCAGTTGGAAATTTTTGAAATCTGTTGGCATTGAGCTCATGAAATTTTGGAAAATTTTGCCTCATGAGTTGTAATTCATATTCATACTCTTCAAGAGGACGTCTACTCCGATTATTATCCCACGTTTCTCTCAAGGATTTTTTTGAATTAGACATTTGAATAAAGTCAATGCAAGACAGAAAATATTCTCACTTCAAAATAGTATAAAATACTGAGTAGTGCTCTATTAATTAACTGACTCAATTAGAAGGGGGAAGAGGGTCTTATGGCCGTTCACGTATAGTATAAATACTAAGGGATACGACCAATGTTTTACGGGTAGTATGCAACCTCTTTTGCTAATAGTCCAATAAATTGAACTAATATATATCTGCGATCCAATTATACGAGACAGTCAACTTCACAAAGCACCACTTTTCAATTATATTATTTTGAAATATCTAATCGGATTTTATTGTTGAGAAACGATGAGAATGATGACAGTTATGAAAATATCAGTCCGTACCCAACTAATTCAGAAATTTCAGTCACAGAACAGTCACAGAAATATAAATTGCAGAATTAAATTTTTTTACATTCAAGCCGCTGCCCCTGCAGAAGATTTTTACAACAATTTCTATATTTTTATTTTGCAGCAGAGCACCTGTAGAGTTAAGAGAATTTTACAGCGGGGTATGGCAGTCCGTCCAGTGCAATTGAGTAGCGTTGGCGATTTGCAAATTTGCTTGGCTTCCGAGTTTTCTTGTTTTTTTTTGCTCGAATTCTTTGCTTTTTGCCTTTGATTTGAATGAGGTTTCCTCTTTTTTTTTTAATAAAGAGACGCAAATAAAACAAAATAAAAATATAAACAATTGAAAGGGAGAAAACCTAAAAAGAAAAAAAAAACTAACAAAGGAAAAAAAAGAAAAAAAAATACCAAACAAACAAACAAGCGAACCTACTCGATTAAGCCTAAAAAAAACGTACTCTTTTTTTTTTTTAAGAAAAAGAAAAGAAGTAAAATCAAAAGAAAACTACAAACTGATAAAAACCTAGAATAAAAATAAAAATAAAACCAAACAAAATAAATAAACTAAACTTAAAATAAAAGCTAAGCCTAACAAAAGAAATAAAAATAAATAAAAAAGTAGGGAACAAGCACTAACGCACTAAATAAAGAATTGCTCCTGGAAAGTCAATTCTCAATCAAAACGCACGCACCCAAAAATAGGAAACACAATCCAATTCTCGCCTTAATTATGCTCCTCAAACCACTTTTTTTTTTTTTTTTTTTTTGCTATTTGTTTTGGCACAGTCGAACAGGCCAAAAACAAAATACAGGATATGCGCTCCCAAAATATCTCAGAAACCAAAAATGGCAGTCCCAATTTTTTTTTTTTTTAATGTGTGTAGTATAATTTTCCTTTCACGAAGAGACCACATCAAAAAGAAAATGAAAACAAATCAATTGCCTACTCAATTGCTAAACACCATGCACAAACTTCAATGTTCACCAAAAAAAAAATACAAATCCCCAAAAAAAAATTCACGGGAGATCTCACTGAGACGCGCCTCCTCCTTTTCTTGGAAAACAGGACGCAACTCCCCTAATAGACTCCACCCACAATCAATCTCCACAACTAAGCTATTCGAAATCCAAAAAAAAAGGAAAATTTTCAATATGAAACTCAAGGCCCCTCCGATTTGCTTTTTCGTTGTTGACTTGGGATTTTTGGCTTGGTTTCGAATTGGCGATTTATGGGTTTCTTGGATCTGTTGCGTGGTGGAGGTGGTGTTGGAATTCGAACGTGAGGTTGGAGGATGATGTCGTGATCGGAGAATCGGATTTGGAGTGGGTATTGGTGGTATTGTGGAGTGGTTTTAGTGGATAGAGGCTGGTAAACGCAGTGGAACTGCTGAGTAGTGCGTTGTGATCGGATTTGATGGCGGTGATGGTGCGCAGAAGTTGTGCGTGGGGTATTTGTGATGGAAGAGGGTGGCGTGCTGATGTTGGTGGTTGTGAGAAAGGATGGTTTTGGGGAGGTTATGACTTGCTGTATTAGTTTTCGTTGGTGCAAGATATATGGATTTTTATGGGTATGCGTGAAGATGGTTTTGGTTTTGGTCTTGGTGGAAGAGGAGAAGATGTACGGAATGGCAAGAAGATGAGAAGAGATTGCTGTTGTAATTGCAAAAAGAAAAAGAATGGAAAGAAATAAAGAAATAGCAAAAGAGGGTAGTAATCAAATGACAAAGCAGAGAATTAACTACAAGGAAGAAAGAATGGAAAGTTTTCAATTTTTTTTTTTTTTTATATGAAAGCTATTGAAAGAGAGGTTGTAGAAACTGGGAATGAAATTGAAAAAGGGGAAAGAGTTTGAGAAATTAAATGATGAGTTTTTCTTGTTTTTGTTTTTTTCATTGCTTTGAAAGTAGGAAAGGAAAAAGAAATATAAAAGGAAAAAATTGAAAGGGGGAAGAAATAAATGAGAAAGAAGAAGATAAAATTAAGGAAATTTGGTAAGTTTTTTTTTATTTGCTTTGAAAGTTGTAAGAAGAAGAAAATGGATGTATATAAAAAAAGGAAAGTAATAAATGGGAGAAGGGAAAACAAAAAGGAAAAGGAATCAAAATGAGGAAAGAAATAATAAAAACAAAAAGGCAAGATTTTTTTTCCCTTATTAGAAGATTGTAGTATCAATATTTTAATACTCAATCAACCAAACTAGAACTTTTTTTTCTATATATACAAAAAAAATGACAGAGAAAGAAGGAATTTTGTATATATTTTTTTGTTTTTTTGTTTTTTTTGAACTTGTAAAACAAGAAATAAATTTGTATAAAGGAGGGAATTGATTAGGAAAGAAAAGAAAGAAATAAAAGAAAATAGAAATGGCAATAGCAGAAAATCAATGAAAATGGTATGTTATTTTTTCTCTTGTTATGAAGATTGTAGCATCATTGAATAATGCCAAATCAAATCAATCAAGAATTTTTTTTTTCTAAATATACAAGAAAACAAAAGAAAATACAATAAAATAAAACTAACACGAATCAGAAATTAAACAAATAACAAAATTTAACCGTTACCTCCCCGGCAACGGCGCCAAAAACTTGATCGACGCTCGTCTATGAATTAGAAAAGCGCGACATTTAAATTAAATTCTGCAAGCATACAGGTGTGTAGCATACAGGTCGAACACAGGGAGGAAAGTTAAATTTTATTATTTATATGTTTCGTGGGCGAGTTAGACGAAGCTGGAGGTTGATTTTGCAAAACAAAACAAAATTAAAACTGTAATTTGATTCAGAACAGATCTAACTGAACCGACGATCAAATCACAATTTCAATGGAAAAGCAATGAAACTATAAATCAGATTCAAATCTAATCAAATCCAATTTAACATATGAACGCGATTAAAATACAGAAAATAAAAGTGCAGAATATAAATAACAACAGGAAATAAAATTAGGATTACCGCTGAATCTAATCAGACGGTCAATCACTAATGAAAAGAAATGCAAAATACAAATAGTGTTCTACCGAATCTAATTGTGTAGACAACACTAATTGCTAAGAAATAGAAAAAAATGCAGAAAATAAAAATAAGAAGAAGAACTAGAAACTTTATTAGAAATAGAAAATGGGATATAGGATGGTGGCTACAATGCCATTACAAGGGTATATATAGGGGATAACCACACCCTAACCCTAACCCTAATGATAACTGGGCCTTGTCATTACATCACTAATTAGTTTATAATGAGAAACATAAATGGGCCTTAGATAAATAAAGAAAATTTGGGCCTTTTCTCTTTTTCTCTTGCTTCCTTGACACTTCTTCATTGATTTGTGATGTGCAAAGCCTTGTTATCAATCCTTTTCTTGTCCAACAGCAACTAGATGTAATATCTTTATCTACAATTCTTCAAAATGCAAATACACAGCAAATTGAACTCTATTTCTCTACATTTCTGGTTGCATGCGGGCTGGGTTGGAATATCTGTAAAAATAACAAAACAATACCCAAGTAATATTTATTTATATACAAAAGATAAGATATAAGAGCATAAAATAAACACATTTCTATGTCAATCGGTATCTTTAATATATCAAAGAATTATTTTCGCCGTTTTCAAGTACGTTGTAGTAGAAGCTTCCATGTAATGACTATACCATAAAGTATATCTGGCCTTGTGCATGTTAAGTATCTCAAACAACCAAAAATTCTTTATCGATGAACTACCAATGTGAGTAAATCTCACTAACTCTGAACAGTTGATAAATTCATGTTGTATTTTTAGAACTGTTAAATATTGGCTGATTGACTGTGTGTTGATTGTTTGATTGAACTGCTAGTCAGTTAGTTGAATTTCTTTATTGATTCTGTTTAACAGAATATATCATATGAAACTGAAAGTGATGTTGATTTTATATTGTATAACATCTGTGGATGCAGGGAGACAGGTTGGAGGAATCCAACTGGATTCCTCAACATTTATTTTACTGTGATTCATATATTGTGATATATGATGTGATATATAATCTGTTCTCGATTATATGTGTTTGAACGATACTGATCATTGTGATTTGATATGTTGAATACCATAACATACCGAAATGTTGATAAGGAAATATTTTCAAAGTGATATATGGAAATAAAATATTTATAAATGGAATATTTATAAATAAGAAATATTTATAAATTGAAATATTTATAAATAGGAGATATTTAGAAAAACGGAAAACGCGATAAAAAGGAAACTGTTATAAGAAGGAAATCATTTTAAAGTGGAGAACCGTTACTAAAAGTAAATCTTTAAAATGAATAAATATTGTTAAAAAGGAAATCTTTATAAATCAAATAAAGGAGTTAAATCGAATTAGTTATTCGAAAGAAGTTAAATCGAATATGGTATTCGAATGGGAGTTAAATCGAATACGGTATTCGAAAGTAGTAAATCGAATTAGTTATTCGAAAGGAGTTAAATCGAATATGGTATTCGAAAGTAGTAAATCGAATTAGTTATTCGAAAGGGGTTAGTCGAGTCGAGTCAGTTGAATAGAGTTAATCGAATATTTGTTATTCGAATAAGAGTTAACCAGATGGAGTTAACCAATTAGAGTTAACCAGTTAGAGTTAAACCAATTAGAGTTAATCAGTTAGAGTTAACCAGATGGAGTTAATCAATTAGAGGTAACCAGTTAGAGTTAAACCAGTTGGAGATAATCGAATAGAGTTAAAATAAAGGAGTTAATCGAATATAGTTTATTCGAAATGGAATTAGAGGAGTTAATCGAAAATAGAATTAATCGAATAGAGTTAGAGGAGTTATCGAATATAGTTTATTCGACAGGAGTTAAGTGAATAGAGTAAATCAAATAGAGTAAATCAAATAAGAGTAAATCGAATAGAGTTAAGTGAAAGAGTCAATCGAATATAGTTATTTGAAAGAAAGGTTAAGTAAGGAAGTTAGTTAAAGAAATTTAAAGTAAACTTTGCCTATTTCAAGGTTAGAAATGTTCTTCAGTTAAGGTCTGAGAGGTAGTTCTACCCCAACTTGATTGACTTCATTTTTAACTAAGGAATGGTTAAGGTTCGATAGTAAAGGATGGTTAAGTGAATTTAGTAATTAAAGGAAATGGTTTGAGTTGTCATCGCGATGGTTTGTTTAAACATATGTCTAAGTCCAATGAAGAAGCTTTGGAAATGTTTTCCAAATAAGAAACCAGAAATGTTTTCTAATAAAGAAAACAAGAAATGGAAATGTTTTCCATTGTTAATAACGTATATTTTCCAAATTTAGAAAATAAGAAATTTTGAATATAGGGAAACAGGAGATAAGTAAATTAATGAAATAAAGAGATAAATGTTGAATGATGTTTGATCGATATAAATTTCCTTTTGGAAATAATATCGTTGTTTGCCCACCTGTTTTTCTTCGATAGTTAAATCACAGACTATCGAAGTTTTGACCATTTTAATGTTGTTAATATGGAGAGACCGGTTGGATTATTATCCAAAGAACCACTCTGTATTGGCATAAGCGTTGCGAATCATATATGCCAAAGGAAATTGAAGAAGGAGTTATGCAAGGGCTATCCTATTTACAGAATAGTGCCTTCGGTTCATCCTGTTCTTGGATGACTTGTATGGACGGATGTCTGACAGAGTATTTCCAGATGATCACGTATATTGATTTCTCCAACCGTACCAAGAGTGGAAGCGGAGAAGGAAACTTCTTTTAGCTAACACATAATGTATGGTTGAGGACGTCAATCGGTGATTTGATGGATTTGACGATGTGACATTCAAAGTGAATCTGATGTGATGATGAAGCGTAACCTCAAGCCTCATCAACTGTTAAATGACAGAAATCGGGCAGGCAGCATGGCTAAGCCGGTCGCACCGAAGTAGGGTGTATAATCACCTGATCTAGAGTTTCATTTACTTCTAAAAATCTATTGTTGATGCTGTCCCATTCGGGAAACGGTTGCTGATCCCAACCGTTGGTGATATACATTCGATACATTCAAGCGAAATGAGTGGTCAGTCATGTGTGGCCGGGTTGCAAGATGTTCTTGTTGAACCCAGTGTATTCCTTTCTAGAGATACACTAGCGAAAGGTGGTTCCATACCTTGTCATAGTTGGAAATCCATTACCCAATACGTGCTTGCAGTTTTGATTGTATATTATATATGTAGGACATGAGATGAAAGCTTTCTGCTAGATGATTATTATTATTGTGGTTGATAGACATTATTATAATATCAAAAGGTTTTTGATACAAAGATAATTTGGATTCTCATAAGGGAAAAACCCGTTCCATTATACGGCGTGGTCTTATGAGATATCGATTACCTGCTTGAACTGTTTTAAACTGTTTTACTCATACCAGTCCCATGATTGACCCGGAGTTTGTTTGTTTGTTTGTTTCCCTAAACTCTTGGGTGCCTAATTTTGTACGGGCAGTCAAGTAGTCGGGATTTACAGATATACTGGAAGAGCTGGAGCAGGAGGCTTCAGGATCATATAGGTATAGTTTATTTCCGCTGTGTTATAAGTGCTGTACTTTTAAAATGATGTATATTCAAGTACAAAGTAATATTCCAAAGTTATGTTATATATTATATGTTATTCGTTCCGCTGTGAGATTCGTGTTACTCTGATGTTGTGTTGTTCTTCTTCTTCTTCTATTCTAAGTTTCTATCTTATCTTTCCTCACCCTCTAATTTCTTTCATTAATGACCAGTATTTTCAGTTTAATTTGGGGTTGGACTTGTGCTTTTGGTCAGCTCAAATTGGACCGGATTTTCGGGTTATTACAGTTGGTATCAGAGCTTAAGTTAAGTGAATTAACTTGGCTCTGTGGCGTGACTCGATAGAGATGGGCTTAGTAATACCCTAGATTGACTTTGAGTGTATATATACAAGTGAGCATATTTGTTATTGATATAAAAATTGTTTCATATTGTGGAGATTCATTGGTTGAGTCGTTTATGAGTTCTGGTCAATCAGTTTGATCCACTGTATCGGTAGGAGTTTATAAACACTTAAATATGATGGTTCGACACGATATGTTTTGAAAAGAGGGTATATTAAAATAAGTTTACCCAAGGTATATCTTGATATAGAGAAGATATGTATATTAAAATTTTAATATAGTGGATATATTGGTTGTTATTATAATCGAGTAAGGTTATAAATTAAATGGTTATGTAAATAACCAACCAGAATTCATATAAGTGAAATATATGAAATTGAAATGAATTAAATATGAATTTAAACCAGAAATTGAATTAAAATTTTGGAAAATTGGATAAGTGTTTGTAAATGGATTGGATTAAAAATAAGGAAAATTTAAGATCCTGGGAGATTTTAAATTGTTTTACAAGCAGTTTGAATTATATTTTGAAATGAATTTCAAAGTGGAAATGTTTAGAAATGGTTTTATAGTATTGAACTCACTTCGATTGCTGGAAAATAGATTCTGATGATGACAGCTGCATCATCAGTATTCATTTTCGAGTTGTAAGTGACGAATTACTACCAGAGATACTGTTTTGAATTTGTTTTAGGAAATACAAGTTGTGCTGAATTTCAAAATGGGATTTATAATATAGAATTGAATATAGAATTTGAATAAAAAGAATTGAAATAGAATTGAATATAGAAATTCAAAGGGAGTTTGAATATATGAAATTCAATGGAATTGAAGTAGAATTGAATATAGAAATTCATAGGAGTTCGAATATATGAAATTCAATGGAATTGAAGTAGAATTGAATATAGAAATTCAAAGGGAGTTTAAATATATGAAATTCAATGGAAGTGATATAGAATTTGAATATAGAAATTCAAATGGAATTCAAATATAGAATTTGAATATAGAAAATATAAAGGAATTCACATATAGGATTTGAATATATAGAATTTTAATATATAGAATTCAAATGGAATTTAAACTATATAATTTGAATATAGAAATTCAAATGGGATTTATAATATAGAATTTGAATAGAATTTGATATATAGAATTTGAATATATAGAATTTGAATAAAATTTGAATAGAAATTGAATAGAATTAACTAAGTCGAAGAGGAATTAGTTAATCGAGTTTTGAATTTGAAGTTGAACTTTGAAAGGTGAATTGGATTTGTAAATGGATATTCGAAATCGAATATAGAACTTAAATTTGAAATTTGGATTCAAATTTGTTAATAAGCAAGTTAAAATATATTTGAACATGTCATGTTCAAATATAAAAGTGAAATAGGCTAAAGAGTTAATCAGTAAATTAATTAACGAATTGAGTTAAAACGATCAGGTATAGTTAAAATAGATTGGGAAGATATAAATATACATGTGATAGGTATGCATAAGGTATGAAGGTATGTAAATAGAATGCTCGATGAAAAGATATGTATTTAATTCATATATGATATTTTATGCGTTGTATCGGCTAGCCGCTTGGCCTTTTCTTTTTCTTTTGGATTGGCGAGGGCCGTGGAAGGCTATGTGAAATATCCCGATGCTCCTGGTACAAAGGAGGTTATGGCGGATTTTTCCGGGAATTTAAGGAGTTAGAATATTTTTAAGATAATTTGATAGTTAGAAATCAACGTATCGATATATATATATAAAAGTCGATAAGGACGTAGAAATAGAATAGTAAAATCAAAAAGGAAGACTAAGAATAAAATCTAGTAAGAATAGAAAGAGTATACGTGTTTAAAAGTGAATAAGTAGTTGTATGGTATTGATTATTCGAGTAATCATATCTGTTTTGACGTTATAAATGTTATTCAGTCAAGGTCTGAGAGGTAGTTATACCCCAACTTGATTGATTTCATTATTAACAAATAAATAGTAAGATTTCAGGCTCGAAGATCAAGGTTGAATAAGAGTTAGTTGAATATAGTATTTGGGTTGTCGTAACGATGTTTTGCACAACATCTGTTTTAACCCAAATAAGTGTAAGCTTGGAAATATAATAAAGAGTATTTCCTAAGTATAGAAATAAACGAGATCGGAAAAGAGATAAGTAATTGGAATATTTTCCAATTATAAATAACATATATTTTCTAAAGTTTAGAAAATAAAGGAAGGCGATATTTGGAAATGTTTTCCAAATAACATAAAAGGCCAATATGGTTATTGATATTTGGTTAACAAATATTGATAAAGAAATAGAGAAGTGATTTAACTAATGGAATATTAATTAAGGGCTCAGTGACATGTTCAAAAAGGAAAATTTGATTTTTGAAAAGAGTAAACTGTTTAAAAACTCCCAGGGAAAGACTGTCTGAATTAAAAACAAATAAACAGAAATTTGTGAAAGAAAAATTGAATTAAAGTAAAGCCAGTAAAGTGGTAACTGAGATTGAATTAGAATGATATCAAGACAAATTGGATTTGTGAGATTCAAATTTTAAGTGTAATGTGATAATCAAGTTAAGAGTTGGGAATCGAGAAGAAACTCAAGTTGAAATGATATTTGGCTCGGATATAAGCGAATGGTTGTGTTGTGGATAAAAGCAGATTTGAATTTGATTGGGATGACCCTTGTATCCGCTGAATTAATAGCATATGGAAGTGATAGAATTGATATGCCGACAAAAGGTACAAGTTTATATTTCTATTGGATATAACGAGCCGAATTGGCAAGCCGCTTGGCTGTTAGATTTTCTTTTGGGATAGAGATAGCCCAGAGAGGCGAGTTGGAGTTTGATCTATTGACCGGTACAAAGGAGGTGCTGGCGAAATTTTTCAAAAAGTTAAGGTGTTAGAAAATTTTCAGGATTTTCGAAAATTTTCATTGATAATAATTAATTGATATTTTAATTAAATTTGTTCAGTTGAAACTGAAGTTAAAAAGTGAACAAATGTGTTCTAACTAGTCGATAGAGTCATTCTCTACCTTTCAGCAATTTCGAGGACGAAATTATTTTTAAGTAGGGAAGATTGTAATGACCCGCATTGGCAGTGGTATTATAATTAATTTATTTAATTATATAAATGGTGATATAGTGAATTAGAAGGTGGTTTAATTAAATAACTGGAAATATTTAACTAAAATAATAAATTAAATAATATATTTAATTTTGAATAAATCAGAATTTGGCTGAAATGGCGATATGGTGTGAACTGGATCATCTGTGATATTTAATTTCAGTTTAGAAATTGAATTAGGATAACGAATATATTATATAAACGACAGTTCGAACATAGAATTATATTATAATTAAAATCGAGCTCGAAATGGCGCTGCAGTTTGTAAATTGGCGATTAGAACTTCAACTGAATGTACAGGATTCGTTTTAAGCCGGATTTCTGTGAAACAAGAAACGTATGGAGCTGGTGGAGTAAATATTTCTAGTGGAAGAGCAAAATCGGGATTTCGTCGTGTAGATTTTGATTTACATCCAAATCAAATTTCAGAAAAGTCGCTGTGGAATTCCTTTATAATTTATAAAGGAATTATTTATATTTTAACAAAGGAAATTCATTTTAAATCGAATATCAATTTAATCAGGATGTGAAGTGTCGAGTTATAAATCCCAGTGGAGCTGTATGGTATTCTGCTGTGAATATATACGATAATATTTAATTATAAATATTTAATTTAATTATATTTAAATATATTTATATGTTTAAAAGGGGTTATTTAGGGATTTAAAAATAGCTAGCTTTGCAAACGACCTCAGAATTCGATGAAACTAATTTTGTTGGATCCGCAATATTAAATTATTGCTAGATTTCTATTTCCGTGATTTTTAAAGATAGTATGTGGCCATACGGGATTTTAATGTGAAAAACAGTCGATAGTTTGACCTTTAAAAATACGCTGTGTGAGCGTACGAAGTCGGAATTCGACGAAACCAGTTTCGTTGGGACCGTAATGTCGGACTCTAGCTGCATGACCATTTTTAGGATTTTTGGGTATCGTGTGTGATCATGAGGATTTTTAAATGGTAAATACAAACAGCGATTGATTATAATTGGATTAAATAATCAATTAAAAATAAAATAAAATATTTTCTTTTTCCTATAAATATCCGACTATTTTTTTCCAACTCCTAACCTAATTCTTCTGGTCAAAAATCTGCACCGCCATCAGTTTTTATTAGAACGTGAATACCACCCACTTCAAAAATCAAAACAAAACCAAACAAATTCTCAAAAATCATAAAACATATGTATATGAATTCCTGACACCATTCCCTTCAAGCTCATGTAAATTTGGTTGGGAACGATCGCAAGTAGTTCAATGCGAAATCTTACAGTAAAACTAGGGTTTCGCTCTTTGGCAAATAAAGGGGTGATTTGTGAATTCGAGTTCGGATATTGAGTAGTTGTTGGACTCGATTTCTGTTGTGGCAATTTTGGGGTTTTCAGTTATGGTTTTGTTCGGTGGTTCCTGAAAGGAGGCGACGTCGGATTTTATCAATGGGGTGCGAGTTCGACGTTTAGGGGGCAGGATTGAAGAGGACTCAAAGGAGATTCTAATGGTGAGAGCGGTATTGAAAACTGTTGATTAGTTGAGGAGGAAATGGCGGTCAAGGTTTTGCCATTACGTTGCTATGAGTTCGGAGGAGCGAGCTGGGTTGCGGAAGAAAGGTTATGAAGTGGGTCGAGTTTAAACACGTTGGATAGGCTCGGTTGAAGAGGTTTGGCCCAAATTAAGTATTTAAATAAAGTTTTTATTTAATTTAATATTGTGCAAAACTTGTATAAGCCATAACTCGGTCATACGATATCGAAATTCAGCGAAACAAGATCCATCAGGATCGTATGGACGAGGACAACATCATGGAACTGACTGGAAGTCCATTGGAGCTCGTTTGAAATTAAGGCGAAATAAATTGTTTGATTCAATTCAAACAAACATTTTATCGTTCTTTAACGATGAACTGCCAATGTGAGTAAATCTCACTAACTCTGAACAGTTGATAAATTCATGTTGTATTTTTAGAACTGTTAAATATTGGTTGACTACTGTGTGTTGTTTGTTTGATTGAACTGTTAGTCAGTTAGTTGAATTTCTATATTGATTCTGTTTAACAGAATATATCATATTGAACTGAAAGTGATGTTGATTTTATATTGTATAACATCTGTGGATGCAGGGAGACAGGTTGGAGGAATCCAACTGGATTCCTCAACATTTATTTTACTGTGATTCATATATTGTGATATATGATGTGATATATAATCTGTTGTCGATTATATGTGTTTGAACGACACTGATCATCGTGATTTGAAATGTTGAACACCATAACATACAGAAATGTTGATAAGGAAATCTTTTCAAAGTGATATTTGAAAATAAAATATTTATAAATGGAATATTTATAAATAAGAAATATTTATAAATTGGAATATTTATAAATAGGAGATATTTAGAAAAAGGGAAAACGTTATAAAAAGGAAACTGTTATAAGAAGGAAATCATTTTAAAGTGGAGAACCGTTACTAAAAGTAAATCTTTAAAATGAATAAATATTGTTAAAAAGGAAATCTTTATAAATCAAATAAATGAGTTAAATCGAATTAGTTATTCGAAAGGAGTTAAATCGAATATGTTATTCGAAAGGGAGTTAAATCGAATATGGTATTCGAAAGTAGTAAATCAAATTAGTTATTCAAAAGGAGTTAAATCGAATATGGTATTCGAAAGTAGTAAATCGAATTAGTTATTCGAAAGGGGTTAGTCGAGTCAAGTCAGTTGAATAGAGTTAATCGAATATTTGTTTTTCGAATAAGAGTTAACCAGTTAGAGTTAAACCAGTTAGAGTTAATCAGTTAGAGTTAACCAGATGAAGTTAATCAATTAGAGTTAACCAGTTAGAGTTAAACCAGTTGGAGTTAATCGAATAGAGCTAAAATAAAGGAGTTAATCGAATATAGTTTATTCGAAATGGAATTAGAGGAGTTAATCGATAATAGAATTAATCGAATAAAGTAAGAGGAGTGATCGACTATAGTTTATTCGACAGGAGTTAAGTGAATAGAGTAAATCAAATAGAGTAAATCAAATAAGAGTAAATCGAATAGAGTTAAGTGAAAAGAGTCAATCGAATATAGTTATTTGAAAGAAAGGTTAAGTAAGGATGTTAGTTAAAGAAATTTAAAGTGAACTTTGCCTATTTCAAGGTTAGAAATGTTGTTCAGTTAAGGTCTGAAAAGTAGTTCTACACCAACTTGATTGACTTCATTTTTAACTAAGGAATGGTTAAGGTTCGATAGTAAAGGATGGTTAAGTGAATTTAGTAATTAAAGGAAATGGTTTGAGTTGGCATCCCGATGGTTTGTTTAAACGTCTGTCTAAGTCCAATGAAGACGCTTTGGAAATGTTTTCCAAATAAGAAACCAGAAATGTTTTCTAATAAAGAAAACAAGAAATGGAAATGTTTTCCATTGTTAATAACGTATATTTTCCGAATTTAGAAAATAAGAAATATTGAATATAGGGAAACAGGAGATAAGTAAATTAATGAAATAAAGAGATAAATGTTGGATGATGTTTGATCGTTATAAATTTCCATTTGGAAATAATAGCGTTGTTTGCCCACCTGTTTTTCTTCGATAGTTAAATCACAGACTATCGAAGTTTTGACCATTTTAACGTTGTTAATATGGAGAGACCGGTTGGATTATTATCCAAAGAACCACTCTGTATTGGCATAAGCGTTGCGAATCATATATGCCGAAGGAAATTGAAGACGGAGTTATGCAAGGGCTATCCTATTTACAGAATAGTGCCTTCGGTTCATCCTATTCCTGGATGACTTGTATGTACGAATGTCTAACAGAGTATTTCCAAACGATCACGTAAATTGATTTCTCCAATCGTACCAAGAGTGGAAGCGGAGAAGGAAACTTCTTTTAGCTAACACATAATGTATGGTTGAGGACGTCAATCGGTGATTTGATGGATTTGACGATGTGACATTCAAAGTGAATCTGATGTGATGATGAAGCGTAACCTCAAGCCTCATCAACCCGTAAATGACAGAAATCGGGCCGGCAGCATGGATAAGTCGGTCGCACATATAATTACCTGATATAGAGTTTCATTTACTTCTAAAAATCTATTGTTGATGCTGTCCCATTCGGTAAACGATTGCTGATCCCAACCGTTGGTGAAATGCATTCGATACACTCAAGCGAAATGAGTGGTCGGTCATGTGTGGCCGGGTTGCAAGATGTTCTTGTTGAACCCAGTGTATTCCTTTCTAGAGATACACTAGCGAAAGGTGGTTCCATACCTTGTCATAGTTGGAAATCCCTTAACCAATACGTGCTTGCGGTTTTGATTGTATATTATATATGTAGAACGTGAGATGAAAGCGTTCTGCTAGATGATTATTATTATTGTGGTTGATAGACATTATTATAATATCAAAAGGTTTTTGATATAAAGATAATTTGGATTCTCATAAGGGAAAAACCCGTTCCGTTATACGGCGTGGTTTTATATGATATCGATTACCTGCTTGAACTGATTTAAATTGTTTTACTCATACCAGTCCCATGACTGACCCGAAGTTTATTTATTTGTTTCCCTAAACTCTTGGGTGCCTAATTTTATACGGGCAGTCAAGTAGTCAGGATTTACAGATATACTGGAAGAGCTGGAGTAGGAGGCTTCAGGATCATATAGCTATAGTTTATTTCCGCTGTGTTGTAAGTGCTATACTTTGAAAATGATGTATATTCAAGTACAAAGTTATATTCCAAAGTTATGTTATATATTATATGTTATTCGTTCCGCTGTGAGATTCGTGTTACTCTGATGTTGTGTTGTTATTCTTCTATTCTAAGTTTCTATCTTATCTTTCCCCACCCTCTAATTTCTTTCATTAATGACCGGTATTTTCAGTTTAATTTGGGGTTGGACTTGTGTTTTTGGTCAGCTCAAATTGGACCGGATTTTCGGGTCATTACATGAATATTCTTGATGGGTGGTTGAAGGAGATGATGGTGTTGGACTAATGGGCTCTTCTTCCACATCATCATTGCACTTCTCTTCATAAAGCGAAAAGAATTTATCATATTCTTGTTTGTTTCAATTCCAGGAACTTTCCTCATCAAACTTCGTGTCACAACTAACAACAACCTTTTCATTAACAGGATTATACAACTTATATCCTTTTGACCATGAATCATATCCTGTGAAAATGTATTTTCACTTTCATCATCCAACTTTGAGCATCTTTGATCTGACACTTGGTCATATGCAATGCTTCAGAATACTTTTAAATGAGATATATAAGGCTTTCCACCACTCTATGCTTCTTCAGGCATTTTGTTCCACACACTTCGAGTTGGAAAATGATTTTCTAAATATACTGCACATTCGATAGCTACAACCCAAAACTTTTTTGGAACATTTTTTCTTTTTAACATGCTTCATGCCATGATGAGAAGAGCTCTATTTTTCCATTCTACAACTCCAATTTGTTGTGGAGTGTATGGGACTGTCAATGGACAATGAATTCCATTTTCTTCCCAAAACCTCTCAAATTCTTTTGATGTAAATTCTCCACCTCAATCAGATCTCATGACTTTGATCTTATAACCACTTTCATTTTCTACTAAATCCTTGAATTTCTTAAAACCATCAAATACATCTGTTTTTGTTAGAGATAATAGGCCCATGTTTTTCTACTAAAATTGTTAATAAAAAGTGCAAAATATTTAATTTTTCCAAGTGAGCATGGTTTTATAGGGCCACAAATACCAGTGCAAATCAATTCTAATGGTTCTTTGGCTCTTGTAGTTGATTGTTTGGAAAATATTTTCTTGATTGTTTCTTAATAAGCAACCTTCACACAATTTGTTTTCATGATTTATTGATGGTAAACCTTTCACCATGTTTTTATATTTTAACAAAGATAAACTCCCAAAATTAAGGTGCCCAAACCTTAAGTGCGAAAGCCATAATAAATCTTTGTAGCATGATTTTAGGCATTTTGCAACATTATTGGAGATATTTAATGGAAACATTCTATTTTTTGTCATCTCCACTTTAGTAATTAAATCACCATTACCATCTCCTATGAAAAGATTTCTATTTTTCATGTGTATATCATATCCTTTCTCCAGAAGTTGCCCTATACTCAAAATATTTGTCTTCATTTTACGAACATATTAAACACTAGAAATAGAATCATTCTTTCCATTCTTTAAATTAATTTGTATATTTCCTTTTTCTTAACTGGAATTTTAGAGTTATCTCTAAAAAGAACATTTCCATTTACCGATTCATCAAGTTCTGTGAACATGCTTCTCCCTCCACACATATGATTGCTTGCCCTCGTATCCAAATACCATGTATGATTGTCGCTGCTTTCATCTCCTTTATGTGCCAACAAAATTGTTGAATCGTATTCATATTCTTTATCAAAATTTGTTCTCTTTTTAACTTTGTAAAAGGTGGATCTACATTCTGAAGAAAAATGCCCAAATTTATCACAATTATAACATTTTATTTGTGATTCTCGTACCTTGTCCTTCCATTTTGTTTCAGATTCCTCCTCTTCCTCGACCACTTGTTGCATATGCATTTTGGATTCTCTCCTCTTTATTGAAAAATTAGTAACCACCTATTCCATAGCTTGTCCTCGACCTCTTCCTCTTTGGCTTTGACTTCTTCCATTTATAAATGTGTCATTTTCTCCCAAGATGAGCTTTGTTTGAAGAGCTTGCTTCAATGGCTCTTTTTTGACTTTTTTCTTTAATTTCTCTTCATGGGCCGGAAACGAACCCAAAAGTTGATCAATAATCATGGATTCTGGATCTTTAGATTCTTCAATTGCCACAATTATATAATCGAATTTTGAGTCTAAAGATCGTAGAATTTTCTCGATAATTCTAGAATCTTCCATTTTTTCTTTGTATATTTTCATTCGATTTACAATAGATAGAACTCGAGAAAATATTCATCAATTGATTCTGATGATTTCATATGTAAAGCTTAAAACTCACCTTGCATAGTTTGTATCTAATTTTCTTCACCTTACCGATTCCTTTAAAGGCATTCTCTAAAATCCTCATGCTTCCTTATTGTTTTTTGCATTAGCTATCTTCTCGACCATAGCATCATCCAAACTTTGATAAATGATCATAAGAGCCTTTTGAACCTTCTTCTTCAAAAATTTCAAGTTATCCCTTTCAATTTGGGATAAGACGGAAATATCGGCGGGTTCTTTATACCCATTTTCTACGATATCCCATGCATCTTTCTACAACGAAGGAACTTGAAAACGTGACGTTCCATTTTCCATCTTCCTTGATTATCTAACATTGCTCTGATAGCACTATTAGAAATTTTAGAAGAGGAAGGAATTTAGGGGATAATATTGTATGAGGAGGAAATAAACTTATTTTATTATTTTTCTTCAAACTCAATTGCTTGCATACATAAAATAGATACAACAACCTTTTATAATGCTTATACATTCTCAGGAATGTTCTAAGCAATGCATTATCTAGAATTCTCTAAAATTACATAAATAGGAATTCTAGATTTGTCCTTATTCTTAATTTAATCCTTCCATTAATACAAATACTAATTTGGCAAAATAATTAATTCTTTCCTAAAAACCAAGATTATTTCCAACAAATGCAGCTTTAAGAATAAAAAATTTAAGAGAAAACTTACATTGTATAATGCGATGAGATCGAAAGTTGAACAATAATTTTAAAAACATAGCTTGTTAGTAAAATTGGCAATGTATACAATATAAGAGCATCCGTTATATAATACGTAAAAAACCACAAATGCATATGTAGTTCAAACAAATTGTTGGAGAGTGTTATTTTGATAACAACAACCTTGTTAACATTATTGATTATAAAATACATACTAACATCTTTATCTAGAATATATATATATATATATATATATATATATATAGGATTTATATGCAGGAAGTAAATACTAGAGATTGTATAGTTAAGAGTTTATAGAGATTCAAAATTTCAAAAGACGATTCAAGACTCATGAGAATCAAGATATCAAGAGTTCAAGATTATCAAAGTAATAAATTCTAGTTATTATGTTAAAACTCTGGTTAGCACTTTCAAAAATTATGTTTTCAAATGATATTTTTAAACAAATTTTAAAACTATTTCAAAATAATATTAAATCATCTAAAGGTTTTTACTTATGATTTCAATTATATAAGTTTCTTGTATAAGTTTATATGTATATAAATATTATAAATTTGAACAATTATATTAAATATGTTTATAATTATACAGTTTTATATCATATATATGGTCTTTATATAATGTTTAAATTATATATTACTATGTTTTTATACTTTAGAAAATATATTTTAAATAACTAGTTTTGTTTCAAGAATTTCCATGATATATATATATTGGTTTAAACACTTGAAAACTGATTTAAAAAATTCAAAAAAAAAAGCATATGTCGACATACAACTTTGTACATGTCGACATATAACCGTCACTTTTTCAAATTTCAAAGGGAGTGGCTTTTCATATTTTGAAACGTTTCAGAACTACTGCGACCTTTGAAACACTATATAAAGGACTTATTTTCAAAATTTTAAACAACAAATCTTCTCCTTCTTCATCCTATCTCTTGCCACCATTATTCTACTTTAAAATCTTGATTTCTACATTTATACTCTGCCGTTTTCAATAAAAATTATATCATTCTTTTTATATTCTCAATCTCATACTGTAACGTCCCATAATTTTGGCAGTTAAATATTTTGTTAATTTATTATTTTAAATATTATATTTGGAATATTAATATATTTTAATATCGAATTCGTTTAAAACGAAATTTTAATGTTAATTTATTTATAATTTAAAACGAGCTCGAAGTGGCGCTGCAGTTCGTAATATTGAATTTTGAACTTTAACTGGATATACAGGATCCGATATAAGTCGGATTTCTGTGAAACGAGAAACGTTGGGACCGTGTTGATTATAATTTTCATATGAAAGAGAAAAATCCAGATTTCGTGTTATAGATTTGAAGTTATGGTCAAATCAAATTTTGAAATAATCGCTATGGAAATCGTTATTAAAATATAGGCCTTTAAAGTAGACGTTTTTCAAACGGACTTCATTTTCGATGAAATCAGTTTCATTGGGACCGTAATGTTAAATTATTGCATGGTGTTAAATGGCATGGAAAACCAATGTCCTATGTGGCCAGGTAGCCGTAAACTTCCCAGTTATTTTCTATAGCGCGTAATTAAATTAACTTATTAGAAAGATATTTGAGTGTAACTTGATTAGACGATCGAATTAAGCCACGAAACAAGTTACCATTGATTCGTATCAACGATTAGAATTAGGATAAGCATATAGTTTGTTATATTTGTTGATCGGTTAATTTGGTGTCCAAAATGGCATTGCGGTGCGCGTAAAAATAGCTACCGGGAAAAACAGTCTCAGAATGCGTCGAAACTGGTGCCGTTGGGTTCATATTGATTAATTATTGTAGGATTCCAAAGTTTCAAGTTGATCGGATTTATTCAGTGATCGTGGAAAATTTAAACGTGTGTTTATTTCTGGTTTTATAAAGGATTTTTTTTCAAACGATGTCGGAATTCGACGAAACCAGTGCCATTGGATCCGGAATATATTTTTATACTAAGATTAGCCTTTTTGTCAGTAAACTGAAATCATTTGTAGGGGTTTTAATCAATTACTTCGTAGCAAAGTTTTGATTAATATTATAATACAAATCTTTACACCCTATATATACTAACCCTTCAGCAAAACCTAATTCTTTGGGTCAAAATCGTTCTCTGGTCAACAAATACACTTTTCGCCTCCACAAGAAACGAACGTCCAGGATTACTCAAACCTTTCTCTCCGCTGATCTCAAAAATTCACACATGATTTCGAACGTTCCCAACTGGAGATTGGTAGAGCTTTGGGGGATGGACCAACTGGACGGTTGTGATCAACTCTGGAAGGTCGTGCTAGCCGAAATCAGAGTAAGATGGCGTCGAGTTTGAGCTCCTTTTCAATGATAGGGAGGCGATCGAACTGGGTGACCCTGGGCGCGGTGGCATGGGACGTTGAAGGGGTCGGAACGGCGGTCTCCGATGATCGCCAGGTGGGTGGTGAAAGGCATGGCTATGGTGTATTGATGGCGAGCGGGAGTCGAGTTCTGGAGCAAAGAACAAATACAAATTTGGCCTGATGTTTACATGCTTAAGTACTTAACGTATTTAATGGTTTCATTAATTATTAATCCTTAGTTTAATCAATGCGTAAAACTGAAACATGGAATTTTTGGCAGAGGAAAGAAAAAGGGAGTCAGCCTTATTCTAGTGACAAACGAATGCATATTGGGTATGAGCAAAATACTGATCTGTTGGAGCATTTTTCTGAGATGGGTGATGCGGTTGCAATGAGATGGCAAGACAGATTAGTTCAGCCTTAGTCTATGACGTAACTGACCAGTTTTAAAGTAATTAGAGGTTTGATTGAGTTAATTAAAGTATTACTTAGTACGAAATTTTTTCCAGGAAGGGTGAACTACTGGAAGTGGAGACCGGATAACAAGAGGACCGTATAAACCTGTGTAATTAGTTTAAACTAAGTAAGTGATTAGGGGATTAAACTTTGATTAAGAGGCTAATTAATAAGTTCACTAATATTTAAACCTGGATTTAATATAGGCAAATGTTTGGAGAGAGGCTGGACAAGGGAAAGCGAACAGCAAAGGAAATAGGATTCGGTCCTTTGTTTTTGTAAGACGAAATAGGTATATAGGTTATTAGTGTAAAACTAATCTTCTTATTTATAACATAATGATCTAATTTAAATTATTATTGACCGATGTAGTATTATGATCAGACCTTCCATCTTTGGGAATTTGGACTCTGAAGCAACTGCGAAGTGCTACCGTGTTTTCCAAATCAAGGGGACAGCCGTGATATTAAAATAAAAATGTAATTATAATTTAGGATAATAATTTAATTAAATCGTATAAAATTTTAATATCGATATTTTGTGCCAATATTATCAGAATACAACCAAATAAGTTGAAATGAGGTCGTCTTGACAAGATCTACGCCATGGAAGAGAACTGGATATTACTGGAATCAACCGGGGTTTTAATTAAATTAAACACTAGTTTAATTTAATTAAAAGGGAACCATTTCAACAATGGATTCAAATCAAGGTGAGTTAAACTCACTCAGTTTTCCCATTTATATTTTATATAAGTTGGGTTTTTATTTTGTGTGCCCTATTTGATAATGGTTGACTGTTGCTAGTATTATATTTATTTGTTGATTTAACTGATGAAATTAAACTGTCGTTTAATTTTAGTAAAATACCAAATCGTTATCTTAACGATTGGTCCCAATAAAGATAACTTACCTTGTTGGTCACATTTATAAAATAAACGTGTTTAATAGTTTGAATTGTTTGGTCTGATTAAAATTGTTTGGTAAATTGGTTGATGTGAAATTGTTGTTATTTATTATTATATATCAGTTAAATGAAATTAGCTGATCTGTTTGAGGATAACCATTTGAATACAGGGAAGAACAGGTTGGAGGGATCCAACCGGATTCCTTAAATACATTATTTAATTTCATATTATCATATGAACCGTCATATTTGGGTGATTGATCGGAGTATTGATCATTTATTTGAAACTCAACCTGTGTTTGATTTTAACCAATAGGTAAGATTGGTTGGGTAATCGGCAGTAAATGGCCTAAAAGTAAATTGTTTTATTTATATCGATTTACCATCAGGGAAATTGATAGAACTGAAGTTATAAAATTTATTTTTATAACTGGAGATAGATTTTTAAATATATGTTTTGAATAAAACTTTATTAAAAGGAAATAAATATTTATTTTTATAATGAATTGTAAATTGGTTTTATAAAGTCATTTCTAATGTTAATCAGATTTGTAAATGTAAGAATAAGGAAATTATACTAACGGTTAAATTTGGAATTTTTTTTTTTGAGAAACAATTTAATGGAATTATTTAAATTAATTATATTATTAATTAATTTAGAGGGAAAATGAATTGGAGTCGGTTAATGAGATAACCGTGTTTTGAGTGACTAAATCGACCCTTTAATTGGGTTGATTACTAAATTAGCGTATTTTGAACAGAAAATAGTTTAATGAATATTGTTTAGATTTTAATATGATTTTAAAAAGGGATTTATTATTTATTTTAGTTAATAAAGAAATTAACTATTAATGTTGTTAATGATTGAAATAAATTATTACGGTAATTAATAAAAATTTGGAAAATTACTTTTTAATGGGAATTCATTTAAAAGTAATCGAACTTAAAATGAAATCCAATTGAATGGTGAAAAAGTTTATGAACAGGTTTTGTTTAAAACCTGAGTTTTATAATAAAGATATAAAAGAAATTCTTAAGCAATTATTTAGCTTAAATAAATGTTACTTAATTAATGGAATTAAGCAGAAGGAAATTTATATAAAAGAGTTTTATGATAAACCAGGGTTTATAAAAGAAGTTTTAAGGTGTTATATCATTAATTCTAAATTTACATTATTTAAGAATGTGATTGAGTAAAAGTGGGAGATTGAAATAAGATTTCTAAAGCGGGAATGTTCAAAAAGATTTGGAAATGGATTAGAAAAGGTGAATTTGGTGAAAGAGGTTAGTATAATTTATTATTTCACTAGAGAAATAATAACGCCACCTTTTGGGTAAAATTTGGAATATAGGTATGATGAGGACTCCAAAGAAAAAGAGAATAACAAGGCTGCGGGAAATTATAGCGATACTCTCGAGTTAGAAAGGGAATGTTAGGTCGAATTTTATGTTATACAAATAAATATTTCTTATTGTTTCAAGTAATGAAATAAAGATATTTCGTAATGTTGTTTACGAGAGATAAATTGAATTAATTTCCCGATATTAGATAATAACGTAATTAATGTTTGAAAGTGAAATTAGAAAGCTAAATATGATATAGGATTTTCCTAAGTAGTAAAAAGAATTTGGTAAAGGAATGTAAATAAGGAGCGAAACTAATTTATAATATCGAAAGATTCAAAGAGTTTAAATTTGCACTTGTTTAATTAGAAGGCCAAGTGGTGCCCAATACTGAACCAGTAAATCATTTGACTATCATGATCGAATCACTGATTATTTTGATAGTTAAATCACCGACTATCAAAACTGTCCAATACGATTTTTGGTATGGAAAGACCGGGACCGAATTTATATTCAAAAACCATTCCGACCAGTAAATACGTGAAAGAAGATTATTGAAGATGGAGCAATTGAAGACAGTTGATCGTCATGAGCGGAGGGATTACTAATTGTATTTCTCTAGTTTAGCGGCCAGAGATATTTCGATAGTGATTCCGTCATGATTGGAATCTTCAGTTTGCAAGGACTTCTCGCTACTAATCTATAGGGTGATTCCTAGGACGTAGTAGGAGGGTACCTTCGGTTCATCCTGTTCCTGGATGACTTGTATGGAAGAATGTCTAACAAAGTATTTCCAAAGGAATTACGTATGTTGATTTCTTCAAACGTACCATGGTTGTAGGGAGGACGACGGTTCTTTGAACTACTAAAGTATTTTTGTGGACGTCAATTAGTGATTTCTGGCGGATTTGACGATGTGGCATTTAATGTGAGTGGTGACCAAATATTCCAAAAGAAAATTCAAACCTCAAGCTTCACAACTGGGAAATGACAAAAATCAGGCAGGCAGCATGGCTATGTTGGTCGCTCCCATTAGGATGTATAATCACCTATATAGAGAAATTCCTTTTGCTTCTTTAATCTATTTCGATGCTGTCCCTTTTCGGGAAACAGTGGTTTGAGCCCAACCGTTGGTGATATAGATTCGATGCACTCAAGCGAAATGAGTGGTCGGTCATGTGTGGGCTGGGTTGCAAGACGTTCTTGTTGAACCCAGTATATTCGCCTCTAGAGATACACTATCGGAAGGTGGTCCCATACCTTGTCATAGTGGGAATCCAATCTCCAATAAGCCCGCGGTTTTGATTGTATACTATATATGTGGAGCGTGAGATGCAAGCGTTCTATTAGATTCTATTTAATTGTATTTAGACATTATTATAATATCAGACAAGATATTGGTTTCAAAAATGTTTGGGTTATCGTAAGGTATATACTATCAGTATTTATGTGTGGATTTGGTCTTACGATTATCCTTTTCTTTTAAAAGATTTTAACTTTAAAATCAGGTTGTGTGATACCCTTAAACTTAGTGTGTTTATCTCACTCTGGTTCACTAGACTGACCCGGTGTTTTGTAAATGCTCGGGTTAGCCCGGGGTGTACAGGTGCAGGTTATCGAATGCTGTGAAGAGACGAGCTGAAGGTGTTCAGACGTATTATACCTATTATTTATTCTGCTGTGTGTTGTATATGGGATAGATTATTATAAATGTCCAGATGTGTGATGTACTCTGATAATTGTAAGTATTTTTAAAAGCACTCAGTAAAGATTTAATTATGTATTATATTTTGTTCCGCTGCGATGTGAGACTCTGATTCTGTGTTGTGTTGGTTCTTCTTCTTCCTCTAGTCTAATATGTCTTTCTTTCTTGTCTCACCCTATAATTCTTTCTAATAACTATCTAGTATTTTCGATACTTGGGATTTGGCAAGTAATACGGGTTTTATGTATTATTGTCGAAGTCCAGGCGTCGAACCCGCTGGGTCGTTACACATACTCTCTATTTGGAAGCGCTATTCAAGAGTTCTAGGGTTGTTTCTAATTGTTAGGGAAAGAGTGTGTTCCTTGTAGCCTGTAAATCAAGAAAAGGGAGCAGTGTGAACCTTATAGTCATGAAATTAATGGTTTTGAATCGGTGTGAACCCTGTAGCCGTGAAATCAAGGGTGTGGAATCGGTGTTAACCATGTAGCTGTAAAATCAAGGGTGTTGTAAGTTGATACTAGTATTAATAAAACTCTGCACAATCCAACGTTGCGTGGGACTAGACGTAGGAACTAGTATAAAATGTGGTGTGTTCTTTCCTTTTCTACATTTTATTTCTATTTATATTTGCATCTGTGATTGCTTCTATTGTGATATTCATTCTGTGATTCATATAGTTGTTTGAATAATGTTAATTGTTTAAGTTTTCCATAATCTCTTTAAAACACTATTCACCCCCCTCTAGTCTTAGTTTTTCTTTAAGATCCGTGATTCTCATCCCAAACAATTGTTATTAGAGCATGGTTTTCAAAGTTATCATAATCTGATTTTTTGAAAAGTTTAGATGGCAATTTTTTAACACTATTTTTCCTTGGGATATGTCATAGAATCAGCATGTTGTTATTATTTAAAATTACAATTATTTATTTTGAAAAGACATTTGACTCTTTGAAAAGTTGTGTTGTTTTGCAGGGGAAGAGTTATGTCTGATGACTACTAGACAAAAAACAGTGTAACAACCCGGAAAATCTTAAGAAATTTAAAATAAAAAATTTTAAATTGGCTATTTTGGTAGATTTTAAATATTTAAAATAAATATTTTAAATAATAACGATAAAAAGTGAGTTTGAATCATTGGTTGAAAATAAATATAATTATTTCTAATTATAAACAAGGCCTGAAATGGCGCGGTATTTTCAAAATTTGAATTCAAACTTTGACTGACTGTACCGGGTGCAAAACAAAACGGATTTGAGTAAAACCAAAAATATTTAAATCTGTTAGTCAATACCTTTCTAATGAATCTGAAAATTTGAAGTTTCATAGAGGGAAGCAAAAGTTATGGCCAAATGAATTTTCTGAAAGGTCGTTGTGGAGTTTATGTAGCCCGTGAAAATGGCCATTTTGCAAACGACCTCAGAATTCGACAAAACCACTTTTGTTGGATCCGGGATGTCAAATTATTGCTAGGCTTCAAAAATCATAATTTTTGAAGCTAGTATGTGAGCGTGGCAAAGGAAAATGTGTTTTGGTCAATTAAAGTTAAATTGGATCGACCAGAAAATGGCCATTATTCAAACGGTCTCAGAATTCGACGAAACTAGTTTTGTTGGGACCGTATTGTCAAAACATAGCTAGATTTATTTTTCGGGAATTTTTAAATTTAGTATGTAGCCCGGTAAATTGAAATGCGCTTTCAAATTCAATATATAGAGTTATATTTTAAATTTAACGAAAAACTGATCGTCACAGTCGAATGGGCCTTTGAAACATATCCCATTGTGTTCGGAATGGGGTAACAGTTGTTGGGTTCGATTCGGAGATCGGATTTGTAAACAATATATTTTCGAAATAAAATAATATAAAAATAAAATTATATAAGGGTTTCTAAACCCTAGAAATTGGTCAAACTCATTTCCTGGAGCCGCCCCCAAACTAAAAACCGACGATGGATAATGCTCCAATTTTCCCGTCTATCTCTCGTTCGATCCAAGCAAAGATTTCAAAAGCAAATGAAATGGAATTACAGAGCTAATCGAGCTTTATAAATCCATGTAAGCCAGACCCGTCATCATTGAGTGAGATGCTCGAATTTCGAGGGGAAAGACACCAACTTCGCGCGCCAATCAAGAAGAAGAGGAGCCCCCGAGTTTCATCACGCTCACGGTGGTGGTAGAGCAGGCCGAGGCGCCTCTTGTGGCAGCTTCTGATCGATGGTCAGGTTTAAAACGACGACGCGATGGTTAACCCTAGGAGTTCGTGTATGGGTTTGGGCGGCTTCTGAGATGAATGATGTAGAGGATGAGCGGCCTAATTTTTTCTTTGGTTGTTTAGGTAAATTAAAACCTTAATTAAATTATTAATAATATTATTAATTAGGTAAAAACTTTCATTAATAACTGGTGCAAACGGTGTTAGAATTCAGCAAATTCAGATGCATTGGAATCGTGGAATTGAACCCTTCGCAGTGGAACAGACCAAAACTGAAACCGATCAATGTGAGAATTCTCTCACTATAATTTTCTGTTCAGTTATTTATTTCATAACAGCATATATGAATTGTTCCCAGTCGTCCACAGACATTGGACGACTTGTTTGTTTGTTTGTTTGTGTTCTGTGTGAAAATTGATCGTGATGTGAAATGAATCATATATATTAGAAGTGTATGAAAAATATATACGATGTGAAAGTGGAAATTTTATATATATAGAAAAGTGAAAACATTGTATATAGAAAAGTGAAAACATTGTATATAGAAAAGTGAAAACATTGTATATAGAGAAGTGAAAACATTGTATACATGAAATGTGAAAACGATGTATATATGAAATGTGAAAACGATGTATATATGAAATGTGAAAACGATATACATATGAAATAAGAAAATGATTTGATTGTTAAAAATATAATTTTTAATATATATATATATACACTGTATAAAATCGTCTTGTATATGGAATATTCAATTTTGATTAGAAATTGAATATGAAGTTGAAATCATTTTGAAATGAGTTCAAAACGATTTATAAAATTCGTTTTAAATAGAAATCGACGAAATATAATATATATATATATATATAATATAATGGCATGAATAGAACGCGCCGCGCTGCGGTAGTTCGCGAATTTCGACCATTGACTTCGAACGGACATTACAGGAGATCCGACCGTCGGATTCTCCTGAAACGGGAACCGTTGGGTTCGTATCGAAAAGAGCTTTCCAATAAATATTAGAAATTTGAAATCTAACAGTTGCATTTGGAATTATGTCCAAATCAAATTTGGAAAAGGTCGCTGTAAGTGCAGTTCGATGACCGTTTATGGAAATCGACTGTACGGGGGCCTTGATAAAATAAATAAAAATATCGATAATTTGTGTAAAATCATAATAAATGATTTAGAAAGGATTGGGATGAAAAATTCCATATTTGAAAAGATAAATATATATTTTTGTCGAAACGAACTAGTTACTAACTAGAAAAATTATCCAATGGTTATAAATAAATAAATTGGATTTGGGGTTTGTCGTGAACTGTGTTTAAATGACATTAGTTCTTTAACCCGTGTAAAAGCATGATTAATTTCCAAAAAGTAGAAAAATCAATATGATATGATTTTAGAGATGAAACCAATTGGGGTTTGAACAAATCTTTAATTAGAGCGGTGATTAAATTTACCAAAACACGTGATGTGAGTAAACCAAATTTACAAAGTTGTTGATATTGATTATGGTTGATTGATTTCTTGGATGGTGCTCAACCAGTTTATGAGCAGAATATGCTTTTACATTTAGCATTGGGTTGGGTAAAGATATCTGTGTGCTAACAACTTGTGAAACACTTCACGATTTGATGATAAGGTGTTTAGCGATGTGTGTTCATTTCAAATTTAATGAATGATTGTGAAATGTTATATTTTTTCTGAAGTGAAAAGAGATGTATTCCTGATTTTGGACAGGGAATGTTTTATAAAAATGTTTTATAAAACAGAAAGGATTTCGAGGCGCAAAACCTGATGATTTCTAAAATGATTTAGAATTGTATTATGTGTTACATTATGGTTCATCGCATATTCGATTAGTTGCTATTGATGATGTATCTGTTTGGTGGCGGAGAATTTATTTTCTTGCTTAACACCCTTCTTTGAGACGTACGAGCTAAAGGTTATGTGATTAATAGTGACTGATCATATGTGTGAATTACTGATGTGAAGTACTATATTTTGAAAGTACTTGTGATTATTACATTGTGAAATGATTTTCCCTACTTTGGGATATGAAATGATTTAGTGTGTGGCTAAAGATTCGGGTAACCCTGAGACTAAAAGTATGGGTGAGAGGTCGGCGTAGCCTACTCCTGTGTAGGGTAGGTGCATCGTCGGTGTAGCCTGCTCCTATGTGGGGTAGGTGCCCATTTATATATCGAGTTGCGAGGTGCGTACCCTTTGCCTTGTCGATGGGGAGCACAATATTTGGTTGCATACTTGTTTGTATGCATTGTTATGATTTGGAATTCACATTTCCAAACGATTTGATTTGAGATCCTGAAGTGAAATATACTTTGTTATAGAAAGTTAGATATGTATTTCAAATGATTTGAAATAAGAAGTCGGGAATAAAATCCAAAGGAATAATTTCTGTAAATTGAATTGGATTGGAAAATCTAAGAGTGGTGATTAATCTAAATGGGTAGATTGGGATATTGCATGTTGATTGATGCATAGTAGATTCATATATCTGTATTTATTGTTGTTTATACACTGGCATTCATGGGGGTAAACCCGTTCCGCGTTAGCGGCGTGGTCCCGTGATATGCCATATTATTAAATAAGTTAATTATAACTGTTTAGAGTTTCTCACACCAGTCCCATGACTGACCTGTAGTTTGCTTTTCCCTTGCAAACTCGGGTGCCCCTATTTTCCACACGGGCAGTCGAGTAGTTTTATTTTGCAGATATATTGAGCAGGATTCTGGATTGAAGCTTTAAGCTGTGTCTAGGCATTTACAGTCTTCCGCTGTGTAGTTTATATTTCCGCTGTGCGTTGTATTACATTAATGTAAATTTATCTTCCGCTGTATTGATTATTTTCATATACTTTGATATTCTGTACTCTGATGTAACATTATTATGATGTTTATAGAAGTCTTCTGTTATTTGTTCTGATGTGTTGTATGCCCAGAGTCAGCGTATGCGGGATTCAAACGGTCTTGGTCGATTTAGCGATCGATTAGGTCTGGGCGAAATCCATGTCGTTACAAACACCAAGATAACCGTTCATCAATCAAGAAGAAAAAGATGGATATGTAATTAACAATCTACAACGAGATGAATATTTGATCAATAAAAACTTTTAATTTTTTCTTCAACTTGTTTCAATACTATTCTTCTCTTCATCTGCTTCGTTATGCCCTTGATTTTGTGTGAATCCATCAAGAAATGACTAAGTTATGGTCAAATGAAGTTTTGGTGCACATGAAGAAAAAGAAAGCAAAACCTTCATTGGTACTCTTCATATTTCACTTAGATATTTTAAATATTTAATTACAACTCCTTTTCCATATTGAAGTTCTTGTTCTCATGGTCGTTTTGAGGGGTATATCATCAAATTCCGATCAAAATTGAGTGAGACATGGTAGTTTGAAGTTGACTATTCAAAACAGAAAATTGTATACGGGATTTTCTGTTTTCCTCTCACTGATTCGGCCTACGGCACCATAATATCATCCAAATTCTTCACCAAGCTAATACTGAATCATTTTCTTTCCTCTTCGATTTGTCGCTGGTTTCACCGAACTATTCTTGAAGCTGCATGTATTGTGATATTTTGGAATTTAAATTTTCAAATGATTTGGTTTGAAATCTCGAAGTGAAATATGATTTGATATCAAAGAAAGGTATATGATCTCAATGATTTGAAATGAAAGCGGGATTTTAAGTCCGAAGAGATTATTTTCAAAACGAATGGATTTTGAAAGTAATAAGGCAGATTAGATTTTATAAATCTAAAATTGAAGATTAACCCTAAATGGGTAGTTTGATTGCATATTTGTTGTGTATCATAGGAACTGTTAGCCCACTTTGTGAACTGGGCAACACAAAGTCAAGATGTGAAACATTGAAGAACTTGGAAAGCACTGAAGCGGGTCGGATCGAAGCACTGAAGCGGGTCGGATCGGATAAATTTTGCTGTTTGGATCGGTGAATTATTACTGTTGGAATCAGTGAGGTACAGCTGTTCGGATCAGAGAGCAACCTACTGCCAGTTGGAGCGGAGAGCTACTTGCTACAAAGACAGATTGGAACGGAGTGGAAGAGAACGAAGACTTAGCCTTGGGACAAAACCGGATCGGATCGGGTACCCCGATACGAACCCCTCCTGTATACTCTTCCGATCCGAATCCATCTTCCACGTCATTCTCCTACATGATCGCCTGGTTATTCGGAGCGGCTATGACCAGTTCCTACCCACAACGTCCACTGCTCTGATGCGTTGTCAACACAGAAATCCATCCGAACCCGAGGCTAATGGGATGGATGACACGTGGCTCCGATCCGGATCGGGTTCTGAGCAAATTTTCACCTATAAATACCCTGTCTGGAGACAATGAAAAGGATCTTCTTTTTGGCATTTTTAGAGTTCAACCACTTTCATAACTCGAATTCCAGCACTCCCGGATAATCCAAATCGTCTTTCAACATTTGTTTTTAGACAATTGAGTGAATGTATGTGAGTTGCGAGAGAAATTGAGGTTATATCTCATTGTAACTGCAACAATATCATTGAGAATAGTGATTAACAAGTGGACGTAGGCTTTTCTTTGCCGAACCACTATAAATTCTGTGTCTCGATTTTACTTTTGATCTTATTTCATTCTGTTTTTAGTCAATTTGGGTGTTAGAACCACTTTTTGGTCTAACACTTTGGTGCTTTCACTGAGAACCATCTGAATTCTCCGTTTTTTGGGATTATCGTTCTACTTTTTGGACCGTTGAGTTCAAAGAAGTTAATCCTCAAGTTTCGACGCTCTTGGATATTTGTTGAATTGATTGTTGAAGAACCATGGCCAAAGGAAAAGGCAAGGAATTTCAATCTAGTCGAGGAAATGGAGTTGGCGAAGATCAGCAAAATGCGGTCATGACAAGGTCTCGTGGGCAGAGCTCAGCAGCAGGACGAACCGATACAGGAAACCCGAACCGCCTTCAGGGGGAGAGCTCCGATCCGATCCGGGTAGGAGATTCTGAAGCAGTGCATTCCCCCAACCTGAACTGACCCGAGCAACTTGCCCTACACCGACCCGACCTGGATTTCCAGCTCCGACCCGAACATGCTTCCCAGCTCCGACCCGACCCGATTTCCCATCTCCGAACCGACTGGTCACTTGGTGATGTTGGAACCTCTACTCGAGCCCCTACAAATGCTCCGATTCCAGCCACCAGGGCCAATGATCAGGTCAATCCATCTGCGCCCGTTACTCAAGGAGATTTCTCGCGCCTACTTGACATGCTTGAGAGTACTAGGGAGGCTATGAAAATCCACGAGCGCACCAATCTCATGATGCAAGAAAATATGAGACTCATGAGCAGGGAAATTAGCGAACTCCGTAGACAGAGAACCCCATCCCCGGTTCGTCACACACCAGTGGATCAGTCTTCTTCTTCCGAGGAAGAGCGGCCCCGTGAACGAAGGCCGCTCGAACGACCTCAGAATTTGGAGCAGCTGACATTTGGATCGTTGGGGTCTCGCGAGGATATTGCACGAGCACTAGGAAACAATGATCCCACTCAGGGGCAAAGGCTCCAGTCCCCTCCTCCCGAGATCGACCGGGAGCGTAGGGAACGGAATAGAGCAGAAGCAGCTCAAAGAAGAAGGGCATCTCCTGAACAAGAGCCCAGAAGGAACCCGGATACCAGGGCCAGGGAACCTGAACGGCCCCTAACTAATGCTGATGTACAGGCAATGGTACGCCAGATTATGTCCGAGAGCCGGAACTGTACCAATGAAGATTATGGCATTGAGCGAAGCCATACTCCTTTCACTGACGACAACCTCAACTTTCAGTTTTCCCGGCGTTTTAACCTGCCACAGATGGACAAGTACAATAGGAGAACTGATCCAGGACAGCATTTGATGCGATACTCGTGGCTCATGAATGCTGCTGCTGCTCCTGATGCAGTGAAGTGTAAGGCATTCCCGATCTATTTAGAAGATGTGGCGCTGTTATGGTTTACCCGACTTCCCCCTCGTTCGGTATCGAATTATAGGGAATTGAGCGAACGTTTTATGAATAAGTTCCGACTCCATACCCGAAAGTCCAAAAGTGTTATTGAATTATCAAGAATTAAGCAGGCGCCAGGAGAGTCTTTGAGGTCATATCTTGACCGTTTTAACTTAGCTGTGACTGAAGTTAGTGACCCGCATGAGCCCACCATCTTGATGGCATTAAAGGAAGGAGTCGATCCTGAATCCGAGTTTGGAGATTACCTTTCTGGGAAGACACCTTCCACCAGAGAGATATTTTGTGAAAAGGCCGATATTTATTTAAGACGAGAGGAGGCCAGGGCAAACCGAAAGAGAAAGTCTGAAGCTACTTCAAAAGAAAATGTTCAGAGTAACATCGCCGTGAAGCAGTCTGGGGAAAGTTCAGGAAAAGTTGAAGTGAATATGGGAAACAAGAGTGGAAACGACAATTCTGGAAACGGGGGCAACAACAATAACCGTAGTGCGAACGGTAACAGAAGAAATAGAAATAGGGGAAGTGATCCCAGCAAAAGGCCCCGATTCCAGACTTATGAGAATTATACACCGTTGAACGACACTCTGGAGAACATTTACCTGGATACATACAATGTTTTGCAATATAAAAGACCGCCACCTCGTGACTCGACAGAGAAAGAAATGGCAACTGGGAAGTTTTTTTTGTTTTATGGAACTCATGGGCATTCAACCAATGAATGTCGGCATTTGAGAGATGTGATTGAGAAGCTGCTGCGCGAAGGGAAACTGGATGAATATAAGGTTGCCCCGAGGGACAGGGGGCAAGGAGAGCAGGCTCCAAAATAGATTCAATCTGCTCCCAAGCCTACAGCGCAGCAGAAAGGCAAGGGAATTGTTATCAACTCCATAGTGGGTGGACCTCACCCAGCAATCCGTAGTTTTAGAGCAATGGATCAATATGTAAATGCTGCCAAGCACGTAGATGTGAATGAAGGTGATGATTTGGAAGATATCGCCCCCATAAAACAAAAGAAGACAATGTTTGACGACGTGGTATTACACAGCAGAGATAATACTGGGATCAAATCACCCACTGATGATCCGTTGGTCATTACTACCACCATTGGGCCGGCCTTGGTTCATAAGGTGTTAGTAGACAACGGAAGTTCTGTTAATATTTTATTTAAAAAGTCATTCGATCAGATGAATCTTGAATCTGAAGATTTGAAGCCATGTGAAGGATGGATCAGAGGCTTCAACGGGGCGTCAACAGCTCCCATGGGGTACATAGAATTGCCCGTGACCTTGGGGCAAGGAGAACGCCGAAGAGTGCGGATGCTTCAGTTCGTAGTGTTGGACGTAGATTCGCCTTATAATGAATTTTTGGGGAGGCCTGCCGTTGCTGAGTTCAGAGCTTGCATCGCCCCTTGGTGTTTACTGCTTAAGTTCCCAACTAAAGCAGGAACTGGAGTAATGAGAGGGGATCAAGTTTCCGGACGGGCCTGCTATGTTGCCGAATTAAAGATGTTGATGAAAGGACTTAACATCGAGAGTAAAGATGCCTCGCCTCCCCCAAAGGGGGGCTCGGCGTAGCAATTAGAGAGATCGACCCCGAAGGAGTTGCCCAAAGGAACGCCTGAAGACTTGGATCCCAGAAAAGACGAGGAACCAGAGACTAGAAATGCAACTCCTAATGAAGCGACAATGGAAATTCCCATTGATGAAGCCGATCCAACAAGAGTTTTGAAGATTGGATCTCAATTGGATTCACGTCGGGCCAAAGAACTAACGGACTTCTTGAAGGCGAACTTGGACGTGTTTGCCTGGACCCATGCTGACATGTGTGGGATATCGTCATCCATCATAAGTCACACACTAAATGTAAACCCGAAGCATCCGTCTGTGAAGCAAAAGAGACGTATGCTGGGCCCAGAGGGGTCGGCTGCTCTCAAAGAAGAAGTGGAGAAGCTGAAACAGAACGGATTTATTCGAGATTCGACATATTCCGACTGGATATCGAATCCCGTCTTAGTAAAGAAGCCGAATGGAAAGTGGCGGACTTGCATTGATTTTTCAGATTTGAACAAAGCTTGCCCAAAAGATAGTTTCCCACTTCCCAGGATTGACCAGCTTGTAGATTCGACAGCGGGTCATGAACTTCTCTCTTTCATGGACGCATATTCTGGGTACAACCAAATTCCTATGCACGTGCCAGATCAAGAACATACGAGCTTCATTACAAATTTGGGGTTATATTGTTATATTGTAATGCCATTCGGATTGAAAAACGCCGGAGCCACTTATCAGCGCTTGGTGAACAAAATGTTTTATAATCAAATAGGGAAGACTATGGAAGTTTACGTGGATGATATGCTTGTCAAATCGAAACAGTCTTCCAGCCATACGCAAGACTTAGCGGAAATGTTTGGTATCCTGCGAAAGTATCGGATGAAGTTGAATCCTTTGAAATGTTCATTCGGAGTGGCATCGGGAAACTTTCTAGGCTTCATTGTGAGTTCCCGAGGAATTGAAATCAATCCTAGCCAAATAGCAACGATTAGAAACATTGAAGAGCCGAGGAGAATTAAAGACGTCCAAAGTCTTGCGGGGAAAGTAGCTGCGTTGAGTAGGTTTATCTCCAAAGCCATAGACAAATGCGTCCCGTTTTTTGATTTGATTAAAAGGGGAAAGAAGAACTTCGAGTGGACTCCGGACTGTGTTGAGGCCTTTCGAAATTTATTGGAACTACTAGAAAAACCGCCGATTTTGTCAAAGCCAGTGGATCACGAAGAATTGTTTGTTTACTTGGCAGTCTCGGCTCACGCCGTTAGCACAGCCTTGGTTCGAGAAGAAGACAAAGTGCAAAGGCCAGTATATTATGTAAGCAAGAAATTAGCAGTGGCAGAGCGCAACTACCCAAAGAATAAGAAGCTCGCTTACAGCCTCCTAATCGCATCCCGAAAACTTCGTCACTATTTCCAAGCTCATCCAATAACCATATACACCAACCAACCCCTGAGGCAGGTGTTGCAGAGACCCGAAGCATCGGGAAGGTTGATCAAATGGAATATAGAATTAAGTCAGTTTGATTTAAATTTTCAACCACGAAGGTCGATCAGGGGGCAAGCTCTGGCAGACTTTATAGCAGAGTTCACCATCACAGAGGAGGAAGTAATCGATGACAGAGTGGTTAAGTCCGAGGATGAGTTAAAGATAGATCCATGGAAGCTATACACAGATGGAGCCAAGAACGACCGAAGGTCCGGAGCTGGAATCGCCTTAGTCACTCCTGAAGGACGGTCGTTATATTATGCTCTACGATTAGAATTTTCGGCGACTAACAATGACTCTGAGTACGAAGCCCTGATTGTCGGGCTGAATCTTGCTAAAGACCTCGGAATAAAAATGTTGGACATATTCTGTGACTCCAAAATCGTTGTTTGCCAAGTACGAGAGGAATTTGTGGCTCGGGGACCTCGACTTATCGCCTACCTCGGGAAAGTGAGAGAGTTATTGAGCAACCTGGAGCGGTACAGTATAACACATATCCCAAGAGCCGAAAACCAGAAGGCAGACAGGCTGGCAAAGCTAGCTAGTTCCGACAATCCAGAAGAAACTGAAATAATTCCAATTGAAACGTTGGAATCGCCAAGCTTTGAGTCAATGGAAATTGAGTTCGCTTTCGAAGCGGAACCGGAGAAGGAGTCGTGGATGACCCCAATTAAGAACTTCCTTAAGAATGGGACACTCCCATCAAAGAAGAGTGAGAAAAGGGCTATAGTTCGCAAGGCTACCAGATATGTCATGCAAGATGATACTCTTTATAGGCAAGGATTTTCTATGCCCCTGTTACGATGTATAGCACACGACGACATCAAACGTGTACTAAGAGAAGTGAACGAAGGTGAGTGTGGAGATCATACAGGAGGTCAGACTTTAACGAAAAAGATATTGCGATATGGATACTTCTGGCCCACAATTAATAAAGATGCAGCTGATTATTCACGACGCTGCGATAAGTGCCAGAGATTCGCCAAAATCCCCAGAGCACCGTCGACCCAACTCAAATCAATGGTGAGTCCTTGGCCATTTGCCACGTGGGGAATTGACATCATCGGAGTTCTACCGATTGCTAAAGGAGGAGCGAAATATGCAATAGTCGCTGTGGACTATTTTACGAAGTGGGTGGAAGCTGAGCCCCTAACTAAAATCATGGCGAGAAAGGTGATAAGTTTCGTGGTTAGAAATAATATATGCCGATTCGGGATCCCAAGGACCATTATAACTGACAACGGAACCCAATTCGATGGTACTGAATTCAGAAATTTCTGCCAGAAGTATAAAATCGACAAGCGATACACTGCGGTTGCTTATCCGCAGTCGAACGGGCAAGTTGAAGCAATAAACAAAGTAATTATATCCATCCTCAAGAAACGGTTAGAGCGCGCAAAGGCAAAATGGGTTGACGAATTGCCCTTAGCTTTGTGGGCATATCGGACAACATTTAAGACGGCTACTGGTCATACCCCTTTCTCTCTTTCTTTTGGCTCAGAAGCAGTAATTCCAGTAGAGCTTGAAGTCCCTTCCCACCGGGTGACGTATTATGACCCGATGACGAATCAGGCACTCTTACTCGAGTCTCTTGATGAAATCGAAGAAAAAAGGGACGAAGCGGATTTGCATGCGGCAAGACATCGACGTCAGATGGCACACTATTACGACAAAAAAGTTCGCCTTAGGACTTTTGAACCAGGAGATTTGGTGCTAAAGAGAGTCTTTCCATCCCTTCCTCACCTCGGTCCAAAGTGGGAAGGACCCTTTGTCATCCAACGGAAACTTGAAAAAGGAACCTTCAAGTTAACGACCGTAGATGGCGAAGAAGTCCCTTGGGCATGGAATGCCCAACACTTGATGCGATATTTGGATTAGAAATGTTGTACTCTTTGTTATTTTTCTTATGAACTCTGTAATAAGGCACGACTTGCCTTAGGAAAATCTGATGATATGAATAAAGGACTATAAAGTTGATGTAGGCTACGACTTAGCCGAACCACTATAAAAATATTGTGTGTTATTTACTTTTATGCATTATATATATACATTCATCGACTATTCTGTTGTGATTATGGAATATAAGATGATTCAAAACCTGAAAGGTTGAAGATAGTTTAAACGTAAGAAAAAGCACAACGACAATTTGTGCGACAAGACATAAAAGAATGAGAAAACGACATTCTTAACTCTAACTCTCCAGAGAGAGAGAGAGTATAAAAGCGTCTCCGACTGAGCGCTGAGAAAGAGATCATTCCCCGCTGAAGGATCGGGGAGTGAATAAATTGCTGAGCTCGAATTCTAACTCTCCAGAGAGAAAGAGAGTATAAAAAGACGGGAAGATGACGTCCTCTGAGGTGTGAAGGTGCACCCAGACAAGAGATCGCCTCAATAAGAACTCTAACCTGAGTATAAGACAAGAGAGTATAAAAGAAATGCCAGTAAAAATGACAGGCATTGACGACACAGAAAATGCCATCCCGTCAGAAAATCGGGAGCATTCAGATTACTTGATTAAGCCTTGAATAGTTTTCAGAGATTGACTGGGGGCATATATGTGTACACATATTTCCTCCCTCCGTAGCTTCATTACATAACTGTAGTGAAACACACATTCTTACATAAGTGCAGAACTAGTGACTAACAAACATTGCGGAAAATGAATTTTTTTTATTTACGAATGAATGAATTTGTACAGGAAAACAGCCAAAAAGAAAGTACAAGAGCCACGCTAACAGCAGCAATTATTGATCTACCAAATACTAAAACAACGCAAGACAACCCACTATTTAGGCTTCGAGTGAGGCTTGGACTTCTTGGCGGCTTTCTCCGCATCCTTTGCTTCTTTCTCGGCCTCCGTCAAGATACGCTTTTATTTTTTCTTTCCCGAAGACGCGGCGCTGGAATCGGTTGACTTCTTCCCGGAGGGCGGAGCGCTGGAATCAAGAGAAGATTTTTTAGCGAGTTCCTCTGTAATAGGTCTAGTTGAGAGCTTAACAACTAACCTTGATCCCGCATCCACAACTGCGAGAGGCTTGAGGGCTTCAGGGTCTAAGTCTTCAACTTTTAACTGCAAGCGTTTATCTTGATCAACTTTCATTGCAGCCAAAGTAACATCATCTGCACTTTTCGACTCCCCGACTATTGCCACCTCTGGATCTTCCTCATGTCCTCCGTCGCCGCCATCGTCCTTTAAGGCTGCTATCATTTCTTCATCATGGGGAGTGTCAGCCTTAGACGGCTCGCTTCCTTCTCCCAAGTCTATAGGAGCAGCCTTGTCCTTCCCTCCTTTTGCCTTTTCCGTAGGCTCTGCCCCAGAGGCGGCTCCCTGAGTCACATCTGTCTTTTCGGATGGCTCAATACCTACAGAGTGTGAAGCAACAGTTATCAACTCAGGAGAAAATAATGGGTTTTTCATCGATTGCTCAATCACGTGGCGAAAGGTAGAAATAGCCTTGACGAATTGAGGAGAAAAGGTCGGGATACCTTTCGAAGACTTCTCAACGGGGGTAACTACTGTCTTTGATGCCATTTCGGGGATAAGGGATAGCAGAGTTGTTCGAGGGATTCCCGGGTGTTCAGGATCATACCCCTCTACTTCAGGAGTTGTGGGGGCAGTAGAAGAGGAACCAGCCTCGGGAATGTTCTTTTGTTTAGTCCTCCGCCTCTCTTCTTCCATAGCATCAGCGATGAGGCGGCGCCCTTCAGCTAGGCGTTCTGGCTCATCATCCCTTAAGTATTTCTCCATCAGCTTGTCTTCATCGATGGAATCGACCTTGAGCTCCTCTTTTTCCCACTCAACGATCTGACTCCATACTTGGACTAGAGTGGATGGATAATCCTCAATCCAAGAAATGTTCCGGCGACGGATGAAATGTGCAAAGAATTCAATCATTAATTCGCCGAAACCCTGAATCTCTGCCTCCGCCACTGACAATTGTTTGCGGGCCTCCTCCGCAGATTTGATAACACACTCAACATTGCCCTCCGCCAGGGCAGCTCTGTTCTCTGCCTCCAGTAGCTTTGAAGCCAAGTCAGCATTTTTCTTTTCTAGCTCAGCATTCCTCTTTGCCAACTCGGCATTTTTCCGTTCAAGATCAGTGTAAGCAAGGCGCGTCTTAGCGGCTTCTGACTTAGCATCATCAGCTTGCTTTTTTAACTCAGAACACTCTTGAGTGTGAGATTCAAGCAAATCATGATAACGTTTTTGCATATCTTCAAATTGTTGTTTGAAGTTAGTAGCGTCCCTTTGAGCAATAGCAAGCTGGTCCTGTGTGTCCTCCAAATCTTTTCCTAGATTCTTTAAGGCCTTTGCATCTTCTTCTGTGGTTTTTTGCATTGAATCAGCATTCGTGATTAGAGTACGGATAATTCTGGAAAGGTTGCGTGAATACTTGAACATTTCAGAATACTGTTTTTCAACCGCGTCTATCTTTTCTTTGGCCTCGTCTGCCCACCTGGAAGAAATAGGTTCGAGGGCAGGTAAAAAAGTCAAAGTCTCAAAGTAATGTTCGGGAAATTTCTCCTCCAAATACGCCCGCTTGATTACAGTTTCCGCATCTAGTGGTGGAGGAGCGGGGATCGTCAATTCAGTGTCCCTGTGTGTGGAGGATTCAATAGTTTCTTTATCTGTCCTAGGTCGTTTAGTAGCAGGGACCTTGCGTTTACTTCGCGACTCAGTATCTTTGGGAGGACTTCTCTCTCTGCTGCGCTTTTCGTGGGAAGAGGTGGAGTCTTTCGATTGTGGCCTGTCCTCTTCCCTACGACTTTGATAACCTTTATATTTCTCTTGGTCCAACCGAACGGGAGAGCGAGAACATGAGGTTCGAGAGCGATAGAGTTCATAAGGCCTTCTCTCCTCCCTACCGCGATCATCGCGGCGATCATACTCGATATCCTGAGGTGGATTGGACATGCTGCGACGGAGCTTCCTGATATCATAGTAAGATCGGGACATCGTGCCTGCACAATAAGATAAATGAAATTCAGAATCAATAGTTTCACAGAGAAAGAGGTGCAATGAATGCTAATGCTATTGTATAAAGTGTGTCCTATGTGGTGTGTTTCCCCCCAACCAACCCGAGTCCGAAGCTAGACTAGTACGGGCAGGCTCTTTGGCCTTAGCAGGAGTGGTCTCTTCAGAAGAGGTGAAGACTAAAGGATCCTTCCTAAAATCCTCTGAGGAGTATATAGTTTTAGGTAAAGGGAGATCCCCCAAACCCTGAAATAATGGGTCATTAGTACTAGGGACGTCTCCCTCGGAAGCATCAATTGGCGACTCTTTACAAGACGTTGACTTTTCTGGAGAAATGGTATCCTCAGGAGCAGTATACCCTTCACGATGCTTTTCGGCCAAGTTAGCCAATTCGTCGTCTTGAGTAGAAGATGGAGAAGGTGACGTTTGAAGAGGCACTGTAGGAGCTCCCGAACCTTCTCCTGTTTCCGGGACTACATCCACTGGAGGAATATATACGTATGGAGCCGTCCCATGACCGATACTACGAAAAACGGATAGCAGCCCATGAAAATGAAGATATTCGTCCTTAAGGACTTCATCAATAGTCAGGAACTTTTGATCGCCATTGAGGAGCTGGTGCATCCGGTCAAAGAACACCTGGTCTGATATTTGTTTTGGATTGTCGACTGCAAACAAAAAGAAAAACGAGTTAAGGCGATGACTTGAATGTATATAGCCAAGATGTAGATAATCAGTGCTTTACTTGATTTCGTCCATCACCTGGCACACCCTGGTTGCCGCTTCACATAAAACCATTCCAGTCTGGAATCTCCAGCTTTACTACTGAATGGCGTTGAAATTATCTTCCTCTTAGGGACAGACTCAAAATAGCAGAAGGAAGGAGTTTCTCGAGTCCGATGCTTGAAGTTGTAGAAGAAATGAACGTCATCGAAAGTGAGCTCTATGCCTAAGATCTCGCGGTATGCTATATATAAAGTGTGTAAGTAGGCATAAGAATTGGGATGCAGCTGCATGGGGGCAATCCGCATTTGTCTTAGAAAATCAACGATGAGGGGAGAAAATGGAGGGATAGCACCGACCATGCACATCAACCGAGTGATCGCCATATATCCTTCTGGAGGGTTGTGGGGACGGTCAGATCTCGAAGGCACTAGAGTGTCCTTTTTCATTATCCCGTATTTTAAACAAATTCGGATAAGTCGGTCGTTGTCGATTGTTGATTGTTGATTCAACAGAATCTTGGGGTGATTCCAATATGACAGCCGATTCAAACTCATCAGGAGCCCGGTCGTCATCCCTCCTTCCTCTTCAAAACCTAGAGAAACTTCATTCTCCGAAGATACATCGTCACTTTCTCGATTTCCGACCTCGTAGTCTGAACCCTCATTATCCCATTCTGGATCCGACGGAGAAGATATGTCCTCGAGAGTAATTTTGTTGGAGGTTCCCGGGGCCTCTTTTTTCTCAGCTAGTCTAGAAGAGCATCTGGGTCTTATGATCATAAAACTATTGAAGAAGCAATAGCACAAATTAGAGTAAATTAGCCCGTATGCCCCCGTGCATGTGTGCAAACTAAAGTGTAAATAGTGTATGCGGAAAGTGTAAAGTAAATGTTTAAAAGTGCGACGCAATATTTCGGCAAAGTATGAAGGATTGAAGTAGATCCTGATGTCCAGTTACGTTCGCAGGGCACTATCCTAACTGTCCATTAAGTTGAAGATTATGCCAAAAGTTGATTGGGCCAGTTAAACGAGTTTTTATGCATTAAGATGGACTGCCCTTCGGTTCGGTTTGGGTGCATTCATTGGGGTCGGATCGGGGGCGTGGCCTCATCTTGGGCTCGGATAAATTTTGAAACTCAGATATTAAAATCGGATCGGCTCGGAGGTAAAGTCCCCTAACGGTTCGGATCGGATCACGTAGTCATGCTTCCCCTCCTTTATCTTACAGTCCGATCTGATCCGGTTAGGTGAGCTCCCTTCCCTCCTTTCTTTGATTACTTGCCCCGATCCGATCCGATCTTCTGAACTTCTTTCCTTTCTTTTTCCTTTCCTTTACTTGCCCCGACCCGATCCGACTTCCTGAACTTCTTTTCTTTTCCCCTTTTTGTCACCTTCCATGTTCCACCGCCCGAACTTACTCCCTACTATCTTCTTCTTCTTCCTCCTTTTCTTTTTGCCTCAAACCGTAAACTCCTTTTCTTTTTGCCTCAAACCGTAAACTCCTTTTCTTTTTGCCTCAAATCGCAACTCCCTCTTCCAACGTCTCGAAGTAGCAGCGAGGCCACCAACGACGATAACGAAAGAAGAGGTGACCGCAGCGTGGAAATCATGTTCAGGTCGGTCGAATTGACCATCAGTACAGTTAAAACTTGTTATTGATAAATCAATCAAAGATTGAAACCTACCAGAGTGTGTAAATTGGAAGTTTACGCGAGAATGGTGAAAAGTTATTATTTCTCTTTCTCGAGATTCTGGAGTTCCGAAACAGCAAGAATAAAATGATAAAGGGAACTGAGAGAAGGAAGAAGACTTGGTTTATATAGAGAAGTAGAGTGTCTATTCGTCTCCCCATTCGGATCGGATCAAAAGTCCAGAAGCAAAGCTTGGCCCAATAGTGCAATGAAAAATAGAAAGAAGAAGGGGTCTGTTCGGATCGGAATCCGAACCGAACCGAATTCTTTAGCTCAGCAACGAATTAAATTGAAATTTGAAGAAGAAGATGAAAGCACAAGGAAAATCAAAAGAAAAATTACCTCGAAGAACGCTGTGCAATGATAGTCAAAGCATGCTCCGTCTCCAACAGAAGCATCCTTTGTGGGGGCAAAATGTTAGCCCACTTTGTGAACTGGGCAACACAAAGTCAAGATGTGAAACATTGAAGAACTTGGAAAGCACTGAAGAGGGTTGGATCGAAGCACTAAAGCGTGTCAGATCGGATAAATTTTGCTGTTCGAATCGGTGAATTATTACTGTTGGAATCAGAGAGGTACAGCTGTTCGGATCAGAGAGCAACCTACTGCCAGTTGGAGCAGAGAGCTACTTGCTACAAAGACAGATCGGAACGGAGTGGAAGAGAATGAAGACTTAGCCTTGGGACAAAACCGGATCGGATCGGGTACCCCGATCCGAACCCCTCCTGTATACTCTTCCGATCCGAATCCATCTTCCACGTAATTCTTCTGCATGATCGCCTGGTTATTCGGAGCAGCTATGACCAGTTCCTACCCACAACGTCCACTGCTCTGATGCGTTGTCAACACAGAAATCCATCCGAACCCAAGGCTAATGGGATGGATGACACGTGGCTCCGATCCGGATCGGGTTCTGAGCAAATTTTCACCTATAAATACCCTGTCTGGAGACAATGAAAAGGATCTTCTTTTTGGCATTTTGAGAGTTCAACCACTTTCATAACTCGAATTCCAGCACTCCCGGATAATCCAAATCGTCTTTCAACATTTGTTTTTAGACAATTGAGTGAATGTATGTGAGTTGCGAGAGAAATTGAGTGAATATCTCATTGTAACTACAACAATATCATTGAGAATAGTGATTAACAAGTGGACATAGTCTTTTCTTTGCCGAACCACTATAAATTCTGTGTCTCTATTTTACTTTTGATCTTATTTCATTCTGTTTTTAGTGAATTTGGGTGTTAGAACCACTTTTTGGTCTAACAGGAACCATGAGTCCTACTTTTGGTAGGAGCACTACGTTGGCTTGATGCTGTATCTAATTGAGTACCCAATTAGATAGAGGTACGTAGGCAGTCACAAGTGTAAAACTCTACACATAAAGAAACCATGTAAGAGATCATTAGACAACGAGATGGTTTCTTTAAGAGTCCTACCAATTTCCTACAAATTAAAATGATAAAGAAACAATGTAAGACTAGTAGGTTTAGAATATATTTCTAACAAACCAATTTAATTCATCTCATTATTAGCAGCATAAGAATAGAGCCTATCGATACTGAAATGATATCCTATTGTTTGCTGTAGATAATCTAAAACGAAATAGTTTCTTGTACCTCAATCACTTTATAACTGCGAGTTACGACAACCTTGAATCATTTTATGTGAGGAAGGAGTAAAATAGATTGCAAAAAAGGTAACTCAATCTCCCAATGTTGTGATGTGAAAGTGTAACTTGTGCACAAAGCACAAAAAACTGATATTACGTTTTCACTACCTAAAAATTTTGCTGTCTCATACATGCATTATTTAAAAAAAACCGCCTTAATACTCGCCTCGAGAAGCGCCTTAAAAAATAAGTTATAAAAATTAAATTTGTTGATTCAAATATTTTTTTTAAGAGGAAATTAATTAATTAATTGATTATATTGATTGATCAATTAGTTGATTTGATTGATTGATTTGATCACTCGATCGATCGATTGATTTTATCATAGAAGGAAAGAAATAAAAGGTAATATTATGGAGATATTTTGAAGGGGCACAACAACATCAGAACAAACACAAAAGACCTTTTATTAACATCATATAAATGTTACATTTGGGTACAAAATATCAGAGTACAACAAAATTAATACAACGGAAGATAAATTATAATAAATACAATGCACAACAGAAGACTGTGAATTTAATTATACAACTTGATCAGAGTAATTAATTAATCTACAGGGTGTGCATACCTATCTTAAGCGTTATACATCCACAACTGTGCACTTAGGTGGGAGACAACCCTTTTAGATACTGCAAACTTAATAAACACTTAATATGCGGAATAATATAATAAGCAGGAAATGTACAACATCATAATATGAATAACAATCAACAAAACAGAAAAATGTTATGTTATTTAAGGGGCTGCATCACTACCATTTATGACTGCCTATGTACCCCTATCTAATTGGGTACTCAATTAGATACAGGATCAAGCCAACGTAGTTCTCCTGCCGCAAATAGGACTTATGGAGCCGACGATACACAACCAATATGCAATTCTCAAACTACCCATTTAGGCTTAATATGCGGAATAATATAATAAGCAGGAAATGTACAACATCATAATATGAATAACAATCAACAAAACAGAAAAATGTTATGTTATTTAAGGGGCTGCATCACTACCATTTATGACTGCCTATGTACCCCTATCTAATTGGGTACTCAATTAGATACAGGATCAAACCAACGTAGTTCTCCTGCCGCAAATAGGACTTATGGAGCCGACGATACACAACCAATATGCAATTCTCAAACTACCCATTTAGGCTTAATCTTCAATTTTAGATTTATAAAATCTAATCTACCTTATTACTTTGAAAATCCATTCATTTTGAAAATAATCTCTTTGAACTTAAAATCTCGCTTTCATTTCAAATCATTGAAATCATATATCTTTCTTTGATATCAAATCATATTTCACTTCGAGATTTCAAACCAAATCATTTGAAAATTTAAATTCCAAAATATCAAAATACATGCATAACAAAATTAGATACAGAAAAATGTTATGTTATTTAAGGGGATGCATCACTACCATTTATGACTGCCTATGTACCCCTATCTAATTGGGTACTCAATTAGATACAGGATCAAGCCAACGTAGTTCTCCTGACGCAAATAGGACTTATGGAGCCGACGATACACAACCAATATGCAATTCTCAAACACTTAATACGCGAAATAATATAATAAGCAGGAAATGTACAACATCATAATATGAATAACAATCAACAAAACAGAAAAATGTTATGTTATTTAAGGGGCTGCATCACTACCATTTATGACTGCCTATGTACCCCTATCTAATTGGGTACTCAATTAGATACAGGATCAAGCCAACGTAGTTCTCCTGCCGCAAATAGGACTTATGGAGCCGACGATACACAACCAATATGCAATTCTCAAACTACCCATTTAGGCTTAATCTTCAATTTTAGATTTATAAAATCTAATCTACCTTATTATTTTCAAAATCCATTCATTTTGAAAATAATCTCTTTGAACTTAAAATCTCGCTTTCATTTCAAATCATTGAAATCATATATCTTTCTTTGATATCAAATCATATTTCACTTCGAGATTTCAAACCAAATCATTTGAAAATTTAAATTCCAAAATATCAAAATACATGCATAACAAAATTAGATACAGAAAAATGTTATGTTATTTAAGGGGATGCATCACTACCATTTATGACTGCCTATGTACCCCTATCTAATTGGGTACTCAATTAGATACAGGATCAAGCCAACGTAGTTCTCCTGACGCAAATAGGACTTATGGAGCCGACGATACACAACCAATATGCAATTCTCAAACACTTAATACGCGAAATAATATAATAAGCAGGAAATGTACAACATCATAATATGAATAACAATCAACAAAACAGAAAAATGTTATGTTATTTAAGGGGCTGCATCACTACCATTTATGACTGCCTATGTACCCCTATCTAATTGGGTACTCAATTAGATACAGGATCAAGCCAACGTAGTTCTCCTGCCGCAAATAAGACTTATGGAGCCGACGATACACAACCAATATGCAATTCTCAAACTACCCAATTAGGCTTAATCTTCAATTTTAGATTTATAAAATCTAATCTACCTTATTATTTTCAAAATCCATTCATTTTGAAAATAATCTCTTTGAACTTAAAATCTCGCTTTCATTTCAAATCATTGAAATCATATATCTTTCTTTGATATCAAATCATATTTCACTTCGAGATTTCAAACCAAATCATTTGAAAATTTAAATTCCAAAATATCAAAATACATGCATAACAAAACGTATGCAATCAAATATCGGGAGGTTTCTCCCATCAACAAGGCAAAGGGAGCACACCTTATTCGTTCGATACATACATACATACATACATACATACACATATACATATAAATAGGGGTGTGCGTGTGTGCACCTCCCACTAACGGAGCAAGCTACACCGACCACTGACCAATTCTTAAGGTGATGGGTCACATCCATTCTTTTAGTCGTCAGGGTTACCCGAATCGTTAGGCACATACTAAATCACTTTATATCCTGTAGTGATAAATCCATTTCGCAATAATAATCACAAGTAATAACAAATCATATTATTATTACTTTCCAAGAAATTCAAACACAGGGATTTAAGCCATCGCCATTCTATGTTTATAAAACATCTTTATAAACCATTTATCACTTCAAAATATTTATTTTCAAATATTTTCCACTTCTCGAAATCAACCATTCATTTCATATCTATTTATGAAATATCTTTCAAAACCATTCATCTAAATTTCCATTCACAATTTAAATGATTAAATATTGTAGCTAACCTCCATTGATTCAAATCGTGAAATTAATCACGAGGCATTAGCAAACAAATATTTTCCTACTTCTTGAAATAAAACATTTCATTTCATATTATTTTATGAAAACTATCTTCAAAGACGATTCATTTAAATTAAGTTCACAAATTAAATGAATCGATATTGTCGCTAAACAACTTTCAGTCAAATCGTGAAATTAATCACAAGGCGTTAGCGCACAAATATTTTTCTACTCTTCCCAATGCTAAAAGTGAAACAATTATTTGCTCATAAACTGGTCGAGTGCAATCAACATAATCATTCAAACAATAATAATCAACCATAAACGACAACAATAAATAATGAATGTTTATCAATACAAATCAAACGACATATAAATGAATATCCGACTGACTATAATAGCAGAAAGTTGTTTGATTCTGCTAATGGATGTCATTAATAAATATTATTATTTAATTATGTTAACTGTAATTAAATTCAACCGCTACTATTTTACACATAATCAAACGTGTTAAAATGACGTGTTCTATTCATTGATAAGGTTACAACGTCGAAAACCTTGAAGATAAATGGATTTCATATGGTTGCATTATTCTCTTTTAGCTGTTAAACTTTTAAGCTTAACTTCTAATAAAATAAATTACCAAACTATAATTAATCTCACTCAACCCAATTATGCATGCATTAACCACCACATGAGTACAATTGAAATGTAACGACAGCTTCTAAAAACAAAACACTCCATGCGTGCAAGGGAACATATTGTTTCGTTTTTTAAACCTAGTTATATAAACAGTGAATGGTACATGCATGCATGCATACATACATATACACACACACATACTATTCATGTATATACATATACACACACCATAAACATCTCTTTTAACACCTTCCTATAGCTAAGCTATTCCCATACATACCTAAGAAGAATGAAAATGCAAGATTCCCCTTCACAATTCCAGGAGCCTGCACTTCCATTTGTTTCATGCGGTTTTTTTTAAACTTGCGCGAACATACTGTACTGCATATGCAAGACCAAACTCCCCACTTTCAATGCATGTTTGTCTAGAGAGCACTCCTTCCCATTGTAACGACAAGGAATTTCGCTCGATCCGAATCGATCGTTAAACCGACTAAGACCGTTCGAAACCCCTGATCGTTTTGAGAACAGGACAAATCAGAACGCAAACAGAAGAACATTTCATTGTTATTACAACAATTCCATCAGAATACAAGAATATACAGAGTATAAATGAATAAATTACACTCGATACATATCAGAGATTACAATAAATTACATAGCAGCGGAAAAATATACAAAACACAACTGAAAGTGATACACGGATACAGAGCTTTCCGAGCATCGTTCCAGCTGTAAATCAGGACCCTGTGAATATAAATCTGCAAAACCGAAACTACTAGCTGCCCGTGTGGAAAATAGGGGCACCCAGAGTTTAGGTTAAAACAATAAACTCCAGGTCAGTCATGTGACTGGTGTGAGAACTAAAACAGTTATTAATCTTTATTTTGTTCAATGTAAGTACAAGTATATGCAAGCAAATGCGACCAATTTTTCGAAAAAGCATTGCGTTGTCTTTTCTATGCACTGGTATTCTTGGGAGGAAACCCGTTCCGTGTTATACGGCGTGGTCCCTTGAATTACTATCTTTAAAAATAAAGATTAATAACTGTTTTAGTTCTCACACCAGTCACATGACTGACCTGGAGTTTATTGTTTTAACCTAAACTCTGGGTGCCCCTATTTTCCACACGGGCAGCTAGTAGTTTCGGTTTTGCAGATTTATATTCACAGGGTCCTGATTTACAGTTGGAACGATGCTCGGAAAGCTCTGTATCCGTGTATCACTTTCAGTTGTGTTTTGTATATTTTTCCACTGCTATGTAATTTATTGTAATCTCTGATATGTATCGAGTGTAATTTATTCATTTATACTCTGTATATTCTGATGGAATTGTTATAATAACAATGAAATGTTCTTCTGTTTGCGTTCTGATTTGTCCTGTTCTCAAAACGATCAGGGGTTTCAAACGGTCTTAGTCGGTTTAACGATCGATTCAGATCGAGCGAAATTGCTTGTCGTTACACCCATATTACTTTCTCCTTGCATATTCATGTACCCTATACTTCATACACCGCACACACGCACATGAAAACACAGCATGCATGCACTACACACACTCACGTATTTATTTAAACACACATGCACAGACCAAGAACACACATACAAGGCATACATACTCACACTACACTTATATTAAAATAAAAAGCACGGTATGCATCACTACAAGAGTCGGCTCAAATAGCGACGGCAAAAAACCATCACCAGCCGTCGCCAACCGTCGCCATTAGCCGTCACCAATTATGTGGACGCTAAGCATATATTGTCAGCCATGGTGACGGCAGTGGACACCAATGTTGCGATGGTTGGCGACGACAAAATGCCACGTGGACAAACGGTTATATTTCCTACGAATGGTTAAAAGCCGTCACCAACCGTCGCTATATGTGGCAAAATTAGGCAAAAAACCCACGCTGGCCGTCGCCAATCATCGCCATGCGTGACCAGAAAACCGTCGCTAGCCGTCGCTACCATGGTCTATGGTTTTGAATTTAAATCGATTGACGAAGAATATTGGATAAGTCTTAACGTTTCTTTTTGGTCCAAGTGCAAGATGTTGCAAATGCTCGTCATTGACGCAGTTTATTGGATCGAAAACGTACTTCGAGAACCATTTAGCAAAATCTTTATTGAGATCGCCATTTGGATTTTTTGATTCGTAAATACTACAAATATAAATGATTTTATTACTAGCAAACAATTTATGTACACATAACTGTAATAAAGTTAAAAATTTAGTACCTAACAAATGGTGCAACTTCAGCACAATTTAGTAGAACATATGTGTGTGCTACACGGTGATCTCTATCATCTAACCATATTTCTACACATTTTCCAGAAGATCGTCCATGTTGTCTAAAAACATATAACATTGTCGGACAAAAAATGGGTTCCACGCTATCATCATTACGAGGACCACTTACAAATGATAGGTTCACATGATCACTGAAGTAATGAGAAAAAAAGAACGAAGCTTCTTCTTCAAGATAAGATTTGCAAATCGAACCTTCAACTCGTGCTTTTTGTCGAACTTTTTTCTTTAGATGATTCAAATACCTGAAATAAAATTAATTCAATTTATATGCACTAATGTCACTTTGAATTGTAAGCATAAATTTTACCTTTCAAAAGGATACATCCATCCATATTGCACTGGACCTCGAAGAATAGCTTCGGATGGAAGATGAATAGATAAATGCTCCATTACATTAAAAAAACCCCGGAGGGAAGATTTTGTCTAATTTGCAAATCAATATCGGAATTTCTACTTCAAGTTTACAGAGACGATCAATTTTTAATGTTGCCGAACAAAGCTGTTTATAAAATAAGCTTAACTCTGTTAAAACACCCCACACTTTTACATGCAATAATTCTTTGAACACCTTTGGTAATAAATATTCCATCATGATATGACAATCATGACTTTTCATCCCACTCAATTTATTGTTTTTATAGTCAACACATCTACGAAGATTAGAAGAAATCCCATCCGGACATTTCAGTCCCTCAACCCATTTCAGTACAAGTTTTATTTGTTTGTTGTCTAGTTCATAGCACGCTTTGGGTTTTTTATTGTCATTGGGCTTCATATGAAGTTCTGGACGTTTACAATATTCTTTTATGTCACGTCTCGAATATACATCGTCCTTTGTTTTTCCTTTGACATTCAAAACAGTATTAAACACGTTATCAAATATATATTTTTCATTGTGCATAACATCGATATTATGTCGAAGTTTGAGATCTTTCCAATAAGGTAGCTCCTAGAATATGCTTTGTTTACACCAATTATGAATGTCAGATTTACCCGAAATTTCTGTCTGCTGTCCAGTCTCATGGATCTTGGGATAATCCTTTACAATATCGTATATTTCTTCACTTGTTCAAATTTTTGGTGCTTGCATAGTCATTCCGCTGTTAGCTTTAAAGTTTTTTTTATCTCTTCTAAAAGTATGATTGGTATGCAGAAAACAACGGTGACAATCAAACCACGAATGCTTCCTTCCATACCATAAGAAAAATGCTTGTGTTTCTTCCATGCATAAAGGACAAGATAGACGACCAGCGGTACTCCAACCTGAAAGCATCCCATATGCAGGAAAATCACTAATCGTCCATAACAAAGAAGCGAACATACGAAAATTCTTTTTTTTCGAAATGTCGTATGTTTCAACTCCATCACCCCATAGTTTTTTCAACTCTTCGATTAATGGTTGTAGATAAACATCAATGCCTTGTTTTGGATCATTAGGACCAGGAACGACAACAGTGAGAAACATATATGGAGTTTTCATACACGTCCACGGAGGTAAATTATAAGGAGAAATGATAATATGCCAAGATGAATATTTACTACCAAACTGAGAAAATGGTGAAAACCCATCTGTACATAAACCAAGTCTAACGTTACGGCTCTCTACGGCAAATGTAGGATACGTCCTATCAAAATGCTTCCATGCTTCTCCATCCGATGGATGTGTCAAAGTTCCATCTTCTTGTGTTCGCACACTATGCCATCGCATATGACATGCAGTGACTGTAAATGCATATAACCGTTGTAGTCTAGGGATAATTGGTAAATAATGCATTCTTGTATACAAAACTTCCTTACCTTTCTTTTTTCTAGGTTTATACCTTTCTCCGCCACATTTCTTACAGTTTCTAAGATTAATATCATCTTTCCAATACAACATGCAACCTTTTACACAAGTATCTATTTTTTGGTACAGCAAACCAAAAGCCGACATTAGTGTTTTCACTTTGTAATGACTATCGCACATCAGATTATCGGGTGGCAAATGTCTTTTCGCAGCTTGTACAACCGATGTAAATGAAGCTTCTGTAAGGTTAAATTTTGATTTCATGGTGATGTACTCAGCGGTTACCGATAATTCAGTTCCACTTTCACAACCATTCCACAATGGCTGCTTAGTTGAAGCCAATAAATCTTATATTTTTTTGGCTTCCGAGTTCGGTTCTTTTTCAATATTGACGTCATCGTCGTCAACCTGACCGGTAGTGAACATTGACCGTGCTGCATCTTCCACCATATCTTCTATTGGATTCGTCATAACTAATTCAACCTCCGACGCTATAGGATTTACTGTAGGCGCAATAATTTCTCCATGATGATCCCATAAATAATAATTTGGCACAAAACCTGATTTATACAAATGTACTTTAATGATGTCTGGTTTATGAAACCTAATCAGTTTACACTTACTACACGGACAGCGAAGCTCCTCGTAATTTCGATTATTAGATACTGCAAATATAACAAATTCATTTACACCATTATAGAAATGTTCTTTCACTGAGCCTTTCATTCCAATTCTAACTTCATACATCCAACTACGGTCAATGTAATAATTGAACATTTTTCCTGATTCAAAAATACATGTCAGTGATTTCGATAACACATACATATATTGTTCAATGAATTTATTCAACGCATGAATATTTTTAATGGTTCATACATATAATAAAAATGTGATTTTAATTGTTCAAAGAATTTATTCAAAACATGAATATTTTTAGTGGTTCATACATAATAAAAATGTGATTTTTATTATCTAAGCAATTTATTTCTATCATGAATAAATTATCAACACATGAATATACCTGAACATATGAAAATAATTCAAACACATGAATATTTCTGAAAATTTCGGTAGCATAACGGCAGGGTAATTAAAACTGGCACCGTCCCGATGTACGGCTCCTTGCGCTACCGTAAAGCCTCGTAGCTTTTGACAAGGGGGATTTCAATAATCTATTTCGTACGCAGACTATTTTTTTTCCACAAACTAACCCTATTTGGTTTCAAACAAAATTAACCATAATCAACAATCAACCATTCCTAATATTTACCAAATTTCATATCACAACTCAAACAAGTCATCCATGGTTTGTGGAAGACGGGTGTCGGGAGTTTTTAAACTCTGTCTACAACTTAATATATGAGATTTCTAAATTCTAGTGGTTTATACATACTAACCAAGGTCTTGGCCTGCGCCATACATAGTCATTCCATTCCAATAACTTCCACAATGCAATTCATTAACACATACATACGCACAAAATCAACTAAATCCACATTTTCATCGATAAACAACTAAATCGACATTTTAGGGTTTCCAATCATTACTAAATCAACAATAATTCAACAATCATAACCTAATCACATAACATATACATTTAAATAACTATTAATTAATTAAATTAAGAAATTAGGGTATAATTTATACCTTTAGAGGTGATCAAAGCAAGGGGAGGCGCTGGAGAAGGGGGAGATGATTAGCGGCAACGGTCGGCGACATGCGGTGACGGCAGGTGGTGGTAGGGCAGCAGCGCGGGGTTAGGGTTTTTTTTGGGTGGATTTGGGGAGCAACGTGGAATCAGAATTGTTGCTGTAGCTTCGCGGTTTTATCATTTTGGGCGACGGTAGGCGATGGCTGGTGAGGGCCGCTTTTTTTAGCCGTCATTACGGGCCGTAACAAAATGGGCCTTCTCTTGTAGTGCATATACGTATACTTGTGTGCAGAATATAAGCCATGAACAAAAAAAAAGAATGAATGCCTAACCTCCTAATTCCTTGCGTGAAAGTGCATGTAAATGTATGCTTGAGAAGAATGAAAATGATAGCCTCCTTTTTGCTGTGAACAATTGAAAATGATAGCCTCCTTGTTGCTGTGAACAATTGAATGGGTTCAAATGTTTTAGGTGAACAAAATGAAAATGTTTTACCAACGCGAAAAATTGGAGAAGAAAATAAGGGGAGAGAGAAAGGAATGAGAGTTCTAGAAAAAAAATGATAATTCACATACATAGCCTTGTTTTTGTAAAATATAATACTAACAGACCTGTTTCAGAAGTAATAACACAAATAGACCTGTTTTGGTTTGTAGAGTTTCCAAAGGCGAGTTTTGGAAACACGCCTTCGGAAAAATACGAAGGCGTGTTTCCAAAACACGCCTTCAATAAAACCCTGCACACAGCAGGAAACACAGCCCTTACTTCCCCACAACAACTCCCAATTGATTCATAATGCTCATCTCTAATTGATTCAAATGTCAATGTTCCCTATACATGAAGAGAAAGGAGTTCAACAACAAGACCTTACAATGAGTTCATCTCTTATTGATTCATAATGCTCCCTTACACAACTACATAATGTTCCCCATAAATGAAGACACATTCTACCATCCAAGAAGGCGCTAAGAAATACATAAACATACCAAAACATAACAAATAATTACACAAACATAAATGTGCACTAGTTTCGCCTCGGCCGCTTGAGTATCGGTGTGGAAATTGAAGACAGACCACTGCCGCTACTGTTTCTAGTGCGTCGTGCACTGCTGGAACGGAGTGATGTGGGTGCCCGTTGTGATGGGCCATGCGCAATCTCCTCATGTGCTACTGGCCGAGGAGGAGGAGAATCTGTAGGAGGAGGAGAAGGAGGACCTGTAGGAGGAGGAGGACGTGGAGAAGATGGTGTTTTCGGCCGATCTAATTTGTTCCTGCACCAAATCACGTCTAAAATCTTCTGTATGTTCGTGCACATTGTTCGTCCCTCGTCGTCAGTCAGCCTCTCTCTAAGCTTTTCTGCCTCCTCCCACGCACGGTGTAACACCCCACGTCCATTAATGTCACTCACAAAGGGAATGCATTAACTTCCATGGAGGTTATAAGTGAATATAGAATAGAAAAATTACAAAAAGACAGATAATAAATAGTACGTGGAAATCTAAAACTTCATTTTATTGCAGCGGAAATTAAACATGTTTGTTACATCATAAAACCATAGATCATAACCAAGTACAATATCCATTTTCATAAAAAAAATACATAATCCCATTACATAAATAGCCATTAAAAAGATAACAAGCTGGACTTTACTTCAACGGTCCAAGCTTTCCAAAGAGAGATGAAGCAATTCAATCAAACTCCACTAGAGCTGGGCCCAACCTGAGGACCTGGAGGGGGAAAAAGGATAGAAATAGAGGGGGTCATACATATAATCTGGCGAGTATGATAATTCTAACAACACTATTAACAAAATAACTAGAATAAGGCATAAGCTGGAAGACAAGTAAATGTCTATGAACTCTTAGGAAGATAAAGATAGCGTTTTAGATAACGTTAAAGATAACGGTAAAGGCACACCTAATTACTAACGAATGATTACTACACTGCACCGCACATTACTACACTGCACCACACATTACTACACTGCACCACACCAGTCACCCTATTGTTTGATCCCACTTGCTTCACACAGAAACTTTATAAATAGCCTTACGTACCCTTAGATGACTACATAGGTGCCGTCTGCCCCTATCTCCACTAGGTGTACCACACTACCCACTTTCGATCGGCTCCCTACTCGTAGATACCCGTGTTGGCCCAACAGTGGGGTGTATCACCCCCTAAAGTGGCAACCCGATACAACTTGAGAATGCACGGCTTATACCTACATGATGCAACAACGTCTTATCTACCATCCCGGGTCCACACACGCATATGAAACCCGTTGGACTTGCGTTGCCACCGCTCCCCATTTTGGCCTCTTAAAGTCAAACCCAGCATGCGTGTCCCGTTCTCGACTTGGGTCGAGCCCACAAAGATACGTTTGGGATACTGGTCGAAATGGGCCCCCACAAGCTACCCACCTAAGCTTGTCACTAGTATATCCCACTTAACCCTCTTAGTCATGTTCATTTACATGTGTGTTTGGTTAAGTCTTACTACTCGTATTTCACATGCCACTAATGGCACCCCCTAGATTCCTCATACCACCCAAGGCACCAAATTATCCCCCATGTCCCACCTTATATGTTTATCTGGTTAAGTATTTCTTAATTCATTCAGGCCATAACCTCATAAAGACCTCTCACATTAGACTGGCATTTATGGCAGCTGGATTTGCCGGGCGGGTCAGGGCAGTCTTACACCATAAAAGAGTCTTACCTCGTGTCTTTAAATCCGTTATGCTTTAGTTTAGGCCTAGGACCTCTCACATTGGGCTGACATTTGTGACCACTGGATTTGCCGGGCGGGTCCGGGCAGGTTTACGTCAAAAACGAGTCCAACCTCGTGTCCTAAGCATTGATTAACACTTAAAATCTTTTACCCCATTTTTAATAATTCCCTATTCAAATTATTAATTAAGTCAACTTTTAATGATGTCCATAATTGACTCAATTATGGCCATCCACTTATGGCATGCAAAATCATATCAATTGCACCCCAACTTTTTAATATTAAATCCTTAATATTACCCCTACCCCACGTTTATACGTTCGCTTATTCAACGCATAATATAGGCTAGACTTGTATAGTCTAACACCTAGCACAAAGATAAATTATCACAACATATAGACAATTAAAATAAATCTAATCATAATAGGGGTGAAACTTGCATAAACTACACATGTTAAGGATCAAAAGGTGTCAACTTGTTAAATGTCTCAATTTACATGATATGATCAAAGCCCAAATCTATACATAAACTTGCATATGGGGTTTTTAGGCAACATAATGATGGTGTGAACTAGCATAGGATATCACATATGTCATAGCATAATTCTCGATGTCATAATAGATGTCTTGGCATATGTTCAAAACTTTTCTAATCAATCTAACATGCATATGTGACTTGTCATATAGATCAACATAACCCAAACATGATGATTTAATTAATATGAATTAACTAGCATAGATGGTAACATCATGGCCTTTTTACCATGTATGATTCATCACAACTTAGCATAGAAACTTTCAACATACATAACATCATCATAGCATGATTTACAACATGTAAGATATCATCATCACATAACATTGGATTTACAATATACATGATAGCAAAAGGGGTTTACAACAACATATATGATAATTCACATCATCTAATCATAATCCATTCATAACTCAACCTAATTAAAATGATAATAATCTTGTTAAGATCATCATACTCACAATTTAGAGAAGAAAAGAGAGAGTTTTGCTTTGCTTTAGGGTTGAGAGAATTAGAATTGAATTAGCTTTTCTTCCTTCTTAGTTGGCGGCGGCTCCATTGATTTCCATGGCGATGGTATGACGGTAACTATTCTATTTTAATTAGGTTTAGGGTTAGCATAAAGATGTATTTATAGGTGTAGGAAGTTATTTAGGACCATTAGATTAACCCTGAACCATGAGAACCAATCAAATGCAAAATCTGCATTTGAGCGAATCGGCCCACGTGTTGACAACCAAACACCCTGGATTAACCCCTAGTTGACCCAGCGGGGCTCGGGTCGACCTCAAAAATGGGTCGGTTCGGTTATTCCCCCTCCCTCTTCGCTGTTTTGAACTTTTTCGCATATTTATTTATTTAATTTTTAATTTATATATATATATATATATCAATATATATATATATATATTTCTCTGCGCAACCCATTTCACTTAATTCTTTTCTAAAAATTAAGTATACTTTAATTTGTGAATTTTAATGTTATAAAATTACGGGGTGTTACATTCTCCCCTCCTTAAAGGATTTAGTCCCCGAAATCTCCAAGTCAAGAAGAATGTATATCCTACCATCTAATCGTCCATCTACTCAACCATCAAACACCAGCATCCATTGTCCTTAAAAGACTTCTAATGCTTTAATGTTTATATGCACAGTGTGTGTATATGCCCATATCTAATGCAAAATTAGGCGGTCTACTATTTCAGTCGACCTCCTTAGTGCAATTCATGATAGTGCCATGCGTCCAATATGTATGCAAAAGATTCCTAATGATACATATTAATTCTATATGCGTGCACAACCATTCACCCGAATGCAGCAACTATATGATAATACAACCATTATACATCCATTTTACTAAATACATCCATATATATGCAATATGCAATATGAAGTGACTAAGCCGATCTGGTGCCTAATAGTGTGTGTATATGCATCCACGAGCAACCACTAGCAAACACTTGCATCCACTTTGCATCCACCATACATAACATGTCTCAAACACATGTATCAACCATAGGATTATCCTAACTAATGGTCAAAGATACTAGCGAGAGGATATACTAAAGATAAGATAAGTACAAGCAAAGCAATAAAGGAGAAATTAAAAGACATACCCTCAAAAAGAAAAGGGTATCGTGAACGCATCTTCTCTTCTGTCTCCCAAGTAGCGTTGCTCTCATCATCTCCCCATTGCACTTTGACTAGTCTGACCTCTCGAACGTATACGGAGGCTAACCATGGAGCAGTCCTCTTACTCTTTACGGGAATGAAATGGGCGCTTTTAGTAAGTCTATCTACTATAACCCAAATTCCCGTATTACCCTTCCTTGATCGCGATAACCCATCCACAAAATCCATCGAGACACTTTCCCACTTCCATAGTGGAACCTCCAATGGGTGAAGCAACCCACCGGGTTTCTTTTGCTCCGCTTTTACTTGTTGGCACACCAAGCATCTAGCGACATACTCGGCCACATCTTTCTTCATGCCGACCCAAAAGTAAACTCTCTTCATGTCTTTGTACATCTTGTCCCCGCCGGGATGAATGGTCATCTTCGAATGATGTGCTTCATCAAGAATAGTCTTCCTTAGGTCATCGTCTTTTGGTACACAAAGTCTACCGTCCCTACGTAACCAACCCTTATCATCTAGGGTATACCTACGGAGATGGCTTGATGACACCCCTCCTTTGAGTTTTTCTACTAACTCAACCAACTGTGGGTCATCTCGCTGTGCCTCGCCAATCCATCCCAAAAGCGTAGGTCTGACTTCCAAGGATGCTAGCAAACCGGGTACAAAGTCAACGGAAGGTCTAAAGTCAAACATCGAAATGAATTCTAAACTTGGCCGCTCAATAAAAAAAGGACTTAAGGATAATCTTTTCCTACTTAAGGCGTCTGCCACCACGTTACCCTTGCCAGGGGTATAGGCTATTTCGAAGTCGTAGGACGCTAAGAACTCCATCCAACTTTTCTGCTTTAAGTTCAAGTCCTTTTGAGAGAATAGGTATTTTAAAGACTTGTGGTCAGTGAATAATTCGAATTTCTCACCAAGAAGATAACGACGCCAAGACTTAAGTGCGAAAACAATAGCGGCCAATTCTAGGTCATGTGTAGGATAATTTTTTTCATGCGCTCTCAAATGCCTTCCACCATAGGCTATTACCCTACCCTCTTGCATTAAGACTGCGCCTAGTCCTGTCCCACAAGCATCAGTATAAACAGTAAACGGCTTACTCCCATCTGGCAATACTAAGACTGGGGCTGAAGTCAAAGCTCTCTTCAAACGTTGGAACGCATCATCACAATCTATGTCCCATGTGAAAACTAGGTTCTTCTTCGTCAAGCGTATCAATGGAGTTGATATCTTTGCGAAGTCTTTGATAAAATTCCTATAGTAGCCAGCCAACCCCAAGAAACTTCTCACTTTGGTAGCATTTTTAGGGACCTTCCAATCTTGGATGGCCACCATCTTCGCGGGATCCACGGCTATCCCTTCTTTGGAAACCACGTGCCCCAAGAACTGTACTTCCTTCCTCCAAAAGTGACACTTAGAAAATTTAGCTTTAAGCTTATGCGCTCGAAGAGTCTCCAACACTTCCCTAAGATGTAGGGCATGCTCTTCTTCATCCTTAAAAAAGATCAAGATGTCATCTACAAAGACTACCACAAATTTGTTAAGGTACTCCTTAAACACCCTACTCATCAAATCAACAAAGTATGCTGGGGCATTTGTCAAACCGAAGGGCAACACTAGCCATTCATAGAAACCGTCCGGAGCCCTAAAGGCAGTCTTGTCTATGCTATCCTCAGCCACTCTCAACTGATGGTGTAACACCTCACCTCCGCCAGGGTGACTCTTGCAAGCACTCTGACTTTGGAGGGGCGTTTGTACTGGGTAAACATGCATAATGATATATCAAGGCAGAACAAGAACATATGTATATATGTAAACAGAGTAAATAAGATAAGTAAAACAACGGAAGATTTCAAACTATTTCAAAACAAGTCTGGTACAACATAACTTTCCAAATAAACAAGTCTAGATAAAAACAACATCAACTGAAAAACTGAAATACATAAGTACTATCCCCAAAATAAGTGATAACCATAGCTAGCTTCATGTCGAAACCGTACATGAGCTGAAATCCCATAAGCAAGCAATCAGAAGTCCAAGCTAATCTCCAACGTTCCCACCCTGAGAACCTGGGGGGGGGGGGAAACGGAAGAAAAGAGGCGAAAGAAAAACAGGTCAGTCAAAAAGACTGAGTAAGCCCTACTACAATCAATGTAAACTGATAAAGTTAACTGGCATGAGAAGCAGGGATGAACATAAGGATAACAACATACTAGCATGATGATTAACTAACAAGGTAGATAAAGGTGTCATCGCATAATCAGGTTTAAGGTTTTTGCACCACAGGTGTACTAGCAAGCTAACATGACTTGAATAAACAAGTATTGATCCCTTGGCCCAAGCTTTGGCCCAATAACATGAAATGACCCTAATACGAGGTCCAACCAAACGGTCTAATCGATCGGCTCCCTAAGCCTAACTCGTCACGTGTTGGTGTCAATACGGCCCAAACATAATTGTAGTCGGACTGTGCCGGGTCTCCCGTCGGGTGTATCAAGCCCTAGGGTGTCAACCCCTGGACACCATAAACATAAGTACACAGTCTCGATCTACTGGTACCCATGCTTGACTTCTCCAAATACGGACTACGTGCACGACCATAGTCCGTCCGGAACTACATCGGCGTACCACTCGACCGTCGTTTTGGTCACTTATACCAGTCCAGTAATCGTGCCCCCACCCTAGCCTAGTCCCTAGGGTCTTAATGATACAAACTTGGGATTACTGCTGGAGTGGACCCCCATTGCTAGGATTTTCTAGTGGGTTAAGTACGGTTTAACCCTTTTACTAATCATGGATTAACTTGGTTAAGTGTAACGATGAGTTCACGACTTAACCCTGATTAATCTACCAAGCCCAAATTGGTTAAGTATTAAGTGGACCATGACTTAACCCTAATCATGAGGCATTAACTAATTTAATGTGCCTTAACCTCTCACATTAGACCTTGTTGTGGTTACTAGTTAAGCCGGGCGGATCCGGGTAGCTTTACACCACAACTTGGTCTAACCTCGGGTTCAAGGTACAACATGACCAACTTCTCACATTGGGTCCTATTGTTTGTAACAACTAGTTAAACCGGTCGTTTCCGGGTAGTTTTACGCTACAAACTCAACCCAACCTCAAGTAGGTCACACTTATATTTTCTAAGTTTCATGTCCATCATGTTTCCAAAACATATTACAAGTTTTCAAGAATTTGGGTAGACCTAACTTAATAGGTAAATTCCCAATGGGTAGACCTAACTTAGTAGGTAAATTCCCAATCTTATGTTTTCATGTCTTTTAAGTTTACCCAACCCCAAACGCAATCCCATCGCTTACATAATCGCAATAGCGCATAAAGGATAGAAAGAGGGAACTTGGCATAAAGATGACAAATGCTGTTGAAGCCACAAGTTTAACATGGTGGAATATGAAATGTACATATGTTCATATACTTGCATATTGCATCATTAAGCCTCAAAAGTATGCATAAAACCAAACTTAGCATATAAGCGATACATGGTGATAAATGACATGTAGAAGTTGCCATAAGTTCGCATTTAGCCTCACATGCAAGTTATCATAAGGGATATGATAACTTACATGTTGCCAAAATGCAACCTTTAGCATAAAGCTTGAAGCTTTAAGCTCATAAACCCAAGATAAGCTTGCATAACATGATAACATGAGCAAAATGATCAACCCAAACTTGCATAACATAACTTGCATATCATATGGCAAACTTGCATATCATAACATAGCAAACTTGCATAACATAACATGATAAACTTGCATATCATAACATGACAAACTTGCATAACATAACATGATAAACTTGCATATCATAACATGGCAAACTTGCATAGCATAACATGGTAAACTTGCATATCATAACATGGCATACTTGCATAACATAACATGATAAACTTGCATATCATAACATATCAAACTTGCATAACATGACATGGTAAACTTGCATATCATGGCAAACTTGCATATCATAATGATCAACCAAACTTGCATCATTCATTTAACTTTAGAGTTTAAATATGAAAGTAGAAAAGGGCTTACAATGCTTATGAAGACACAAAAATATATATAGATTGAGACAAAGCCCTTATGCAATCAAATAAACCCAAAATGCAAGCTCCAATAGAAAAACCCTTGAGCCAAAATGATCAAAACTCTTGCTTTATGATGTAAATATGGAAACTTGACTTGAATGCAAGCTAATGATGCTCATACAAGCTTGAAAACACTTGTATGCATTGAAAATCTCTCATAGAAATAACTTAGGAATTTTATGAAGAGAGTGGAGGCCATGAGAGGAATGATTTTGCCATAGTTTAGTTACTTGAATGAATAATGATGATTTAGGGTTAGGTTAGGGGCTTATTTATAGAGATTAGGATTAGTTTTAGCCTTAGGATTAAACCCTAATTCCAATCTCAGCCCTTAAAACCGAATCTGGCCCCAAAACCTAACCAAAACCCCAAAATGGTGCACCAGGCAAAACTGCCCGGCTGAACCAAGTCGACAGCCAAGTCGACAGGGCTGTCGACTTGGGTCCAACCAAGTCGACTGCCAAGTCGACAGGCCTGTCGACTTGGTTGGCTTGGCGGGAAATTTCCCGCCTAGCCTTCCAGGCCCGAAATTCGAAATTTGAACTTGAAATTCAAATATGTTTTGAACTTGAAATTTTCTGAAAACTTCATTGGGCCTTAATCGGGTCATACGGACTCCGATTTTCGAAAACTCGGACTCTATTTCGCGTATTTTTCCGAGACGAACGCAATGGCATAGCCCGTTTCCCTTGATTCAGATTTATAAATTAAATTCTGCCTCGATTTATGTTATAACAGGTTATTGAAAATACAGGTTATTACATTCTCCCCTCCTTAAAGGATTTCGTCCCCGAAATCTCTAAGTTAGGAAGAACATATCCTACCATCCAACATTCATCTACTCAAAACATCATCCACGAGCAATCATTGTCCTTACAAGATTCTAAATGTTGTATGAACATATGCAAAGGTGTGTGTATATGTACTTATCTAATGCAAATATCATCAATGCAAATTATGTTAGTGAAATGAATCCATATGTATGCAATTCCTAACATAATGTATAACATCTATATGTGTGCACATAACATACATCCATATGCAACATCCATGTGATAACACAAAAAATTTCATCCATGAATAAGCATAAACACTCATGCATATGCAATATGAGGAGTGTGTGAGCCGATCTAGTGCCTAATGTGTATAATGCATCCACGAGTAACCACTTGCAAACACTTGCAACCACTTGCAACCATCAAGCATAACATGTTTCAAACACATGTTTCATCCAAAGGGTTTCTACCTAAGGTTCTCATGACAAGATTAACATGATAAACTAGATAATCAAGACAAACATGGATAGCAAAAGATATGCTACAAAGAGATCGGGAAGATAAGCAGGATATACCCCTTTCGGATTACAAGAAATCCCTTCCTAACCCAACCCATATTCTATAAAAGCCCAAAAGGTTTAGTCAACCTAACGGACCCCTTCAAACCCTGACATGTATTACTAGCCAATAAGTCATACCTCTCGACAGAAATAGGACCGAGAATGGGACCGAGAGGATATACGTAAAAAGATAACATGCGAGTAAGTTCCACAGGAAAACAAGGATCAAGGATATGCTCTTAAAAAGAGATATGATGCGCGTATCTAGCCTTCAGTCTTCTAAGTCACGTTTCCTTGAGCTTGACTCCACTATGTTTTGACCGTCTTTTACCTCATGATTTCTTGGCTTCTTAACTCTTATTTCCCAATATGAGTTGGAACCCATTTCATTGTCGCCTCTCGTCTTCCTCTTTCACTTACTCTTCTATCATTCTTGGCTTAAACATAACTATGACCTCATGGTTTCATGCAAGCTCCCCAAAATTCACCAGTGAATCCTGGATCTCGTTTACTTACTATAAAGTATTCCACGCAGCAGAACTTTTCTTGAAAATACCAACCCTCGTTGCCAATTGCTCTTACTAACGTGATTTTCTATAACTCATGCTTGAACGAAATGAACCATCCGCCTGCGAATGATAGGCCGTACTTAGATTCAGTGCTTGCCCATGACTTCCCGTAGACTATCCCAAAACTGGCTAGTGAAGATTGAGTCATGGTTACTAACTATCCTTTAGGGGACCCCGTGCAACCGCTTTATTTCTTGAAAGTAAACTGTCGCTAGTTATGATGCAGTCCTTTCGCTCTTTACCGGAGTGAAATGAGCACTCTTCGTGAGTCTACCTACTATGACCCACATGCTCTTATTCCCTTTCTTGATCTAGGCAGTCCATCCACGAAATCCTTCGTGACGCTTTTCCCTCTTCCATTGCGGGGTCCTCCAATGGATATAATAGCCCACCGGGCTTCTATGACTCGGCCTTTAACCTGTTGGCACAACATGCACCTTGGGACAAACTCGGCCACCTCCTCGGGTGATGTGCATCTTCAAGAACCTTCTTTCTCTCATTGCGTCTTAGCCATCCCTTGTCATCTATAGCGAGGTGACTTACCATCTCGCCTCGAATCAACTTGTCCATGATCTCGACTAACTGCGGTCTTCTTTCTGTGAAGTCCCTATTTGATCTAGAAGGGTAGGTCTAAGCTCAAGGGACGCTAACTAACTAACTAAACTGAGAGAACTTCTTACTTCAATTGTCCTCGTCGGAGCTTTTCGGTTTTGAACCGCGACCACTTTAGCAGGATCCACCACTAAGCCTTGCTTAGAAACTATGTGCCCAAGAAATCTAACTTCTTTTCTCCAAAATGACATTTGGAGGACTTGGCTTTCAACTGATGGGCTCTAAGCGCATCCATCACCTCCTTGAGATGTCTAGCATGTTCTTCCTCGTTCTTTAAGAAATTCAGGATATCATCTACAAAGACTACCACAAACTTGTTCAGGAACTCCCTAGGCATCCTACTCATCAAGTCCACGAAGTAGGCGGGTGCATTAGTTAAACCGAATGGCATGACCAGCCATTCTAAGAATCCATCTGGAGTTCTGAACGCAGTTTTGTCTATACTATCCTCAGCTACTCTGAGCTGAAGGGATCCAGTAGCAAGATCAAGAGAAAACAGATGTTCCTACAAGCTGATCAAACAAATCATCGATCCTTGGCAATGGTTGTCTATTCTCCTTGTTTAACTCACGATAATCAACACAAAGTCGAAGAGAACCATCTGCCTTGGTAGTAAATACTACAGGCGCTCCCCATTCAGATATACTTCGTCTAATGAAGTTCTTCTCAAGCAACTCCTTGACTTGCTTTCTTAACTCTCATCTTGCGGGGCCATGTGCCTAACCGGCCACGAAACTATCTTGGCATTATTAACTAGATAAATGCGGAAATCTATCTCTCGTTTAGGGGTAACCCCCCTTCACTTCACCCAAGATATCAGGATATTCCCGGACCACCCTCACCGATTGCAAACTATCGATAGACGAGTTGAGGGATTCAAGATAACACAACATGACGGGACCCATAGGGTTACAAGAAATTTTTAGGGTATTACCAAGGCGAGTCATGAGCCTCACAACCCTATGCTCTAAAATCAAGGATGGCTCCAAAACTGGACAACCCATCCATGCCCAAAATCAACCCATACCCCATGAAACCGAGAATATAAGCATCACACGAGAATTCTACACTCAAGATAGAAATTTTCAAATCCACGCAGATCATAGACAAATGGGCGGAACCCCTAATTGGATTTGAAACACACACGGGATCATTAACTAGACTAGTACTTAGGTGCAAACTTTCAACTAGATCAGATGAAATAAAGCTATGCGATGCACCAGAATCAAACAAGGTACGAACTGGAAAATCAGAAATATATACAAGGCTCTCAACAGAAATACTACCTCGATCGGGTACTGGAGCGGCATTGAGAGCATGAACTTGCCCTCCTGAAGGTCCAGCACGCCGAGTCTGACCCTGGCCTTGCCCTTGCTTCTTCGGGCAATCCTTACTGAAATGTCCAGTCTCACCGCAGAAAAAGCATTCACCATTCTTCCTTTTCCTCTTCTTACAATCCTTAATAAGATGCCTAACTGAACCGCAATAATGGCACTTCCCCTTGTTGTTATTGCCCTTGTTGTTGTTCCCCTTGTTGCCTTGACTCTTGTTCTTGTTCTTGTTCTGATTGCCTTGACTGCTCTGACCACTTAGATTACCCTGATTTCCTTTCCACTGGGAATCAGTCTTCTTGGCTTGAGTATCATTCATCTTGACCTCTTTCTAGACATCTCCCTGAAGTAACGCCATATCAACCAAGCTCTCAAACGTGGCCCCATGGGGAATATGTGACATAGCCAATCCCTGCAACGGCTCATTCAATCCTCTAGCAAAACGAAGAGCCTTCTTCTGAGGAGTACTCACCACATCCAAGCCAAAACGAGCTAACTGATTGAACTTGTTCACATATTCTTTGACAGACATATCTCCTTGTTTCAAAGTTATGAACCTCTCCATTTGCAGATTCTCCTCAGCAGAAGATAGAAACTTAAGCACGAACCTTGCCCTGAAATCGGCCCAAGTCTCAACAGGCCTAGTACCATTGGTGACTTCCCACCAATAAGCGGCTTCATCCTTCATAAGCCAAACCACCAACAAGATCTTCCTCTGATCGTCTAACCCAAAGATAGCAAATAAATCCTCGGTCTCTTTCAACCAATTTCTGGCCTCTACAAAAGTCTCAGTGCCTTGAAATTTCTTGCCACCCATTGCTTTGAAATCTTTGCAAGTCTTTGCGAAGTCAGCTTGAGGATGCTGAGGGGGAGGAGGAAGAGGAACCTCAGCGACAGGAGGAGGAGGAACATTAACGACAGGAGGAGGAGGAACATTAACTACCGGAGGAGGAGGAGGAGGAACATCTGCGGGGCCGGCTTCGGTCGCCCTAGCCTCCAAAAGTCTCCTATACCAAACAGGTACGTGTACTCCCTCCGGAATAGCAAAGTTATCGGCCATACTGAAAACGAAGAAAAAAGATAGATTCAGAATGGAGAAAAACGAAGGAATTTTTGCTAATGGCTTTTTGGGGAATAGCCTTTAAAATAAACTAGACTTTTCTTTGGGAAAATACTTTATACTTGGTTTTGAAAATAGTTTTCCAAAAGTTTTAAAAACCTTTTTGTTCCTTCTCGTAAACCATATGCTCTGATACCAAATGTAACACCCCACCTCCGCCAGGGTGACTCTTGCAAGCACTCTGGCTTTGGAGGGGCGTTTGCACTGGGTAAACATGCATAATGATATATCAAGGCAGAACAAGAACATATGTATATATGTAAACAGAGTAAATAAGATAAGTAAAACAGCAGAAGATTTCAAACTATTTCAAAACAAGTCTGGTACAACATAACTTTCCAAATAAACAAGTCTAGATAAAAACAACATCAACTGAAAAACTGAAATACATAAGTACTATCCCCAAAATAAGTGATAACCATAGCTAGCTTCATGTCGAAACCGTACGTGAGCTGAAATCCCACAAGCAAGCAATCAGAAGTCCAAGCTAAGCTCCAACGTTCCCACCCTGAGAACCTGGGGGGGGGGGGGAACGGAAGAAAAGAGGCGAAAGAAAAACAGGTCAGTCAAAAAGACTGAGTAAGCCCTACTACAATCAATGTAAACTGATAAAGTTAACTGGCATGAGAAGCAGGGATGAACATAAGGATAACAACATACTAGCATGATGATTAACTAACAAGGTAGATAAAGGTGTCATCGCATAATCAGGTTTAAGGTTTTTGCACCACAGGTGTACTAGCAAGCTAACATGACTTGAATAAACAAGTATTGATCCCTTGGCCCAAGCTTTGGCCCAATAACATGAAATGACCCTAATACGAGGTCGAACCAAACGGTCTAATAGATCGGCTCCCTAAGCCTAACTCGTCACGTGTTGGTGTCAATACGGCCCAAACATAATTGTAGTCGGACTGTGCCGGGTCTCCCGTCGGGTGTATCAAGCCCTAGGGTGTCAACCCCTGGACACCATAAACATAAGTGCACAGTCTCGATCTACTAGTACCCATGCTTGACTTCTCCAAATACGGACTACGTGCACGACCATAGTCCGTCCGGAACTACATCGGCGTACCACTCGACCGTCGTTTTGGTCACTTATACCAGTCCAGTAATCGTGCCCCCACCCTAGCCTAGTCCCTAGGGTCTTAATGATACAAACTTGGGATTACTGCTGGAGTGGACCCCCATTGCTAGGATTTTCTAGTGGGTTAAGTACGGTTTAACCCTTTTACTAATCATGGATTAACTTGGTTAAGTGTAACGATGAGTTCACGACTTAACCCTGATTAATCTACCAAGCCCAAATTGGTTAAGTATTAAGTGGACCATGACTTAACCCTAATCATGAGGCATTAACTAATTTAATGTGCCTTAACCTCTCACATTAGACCTTGTTGTGGTTACTAGTTAAGCCGGGCGGGTCCGGGTAGCTTTACACCACAACTTGGTCTAACCTCGGGTTCAAGGTACAACATGACCAACTTCTCACATTGGGTCCTATAGTTTGTAGCAACTAGTTAAGCCGGTCGGTTCCGGGTAGTTTTACGCTACAAACTCAACCCAACCTCGAGTAGGTCACACTTATATTTTCTAAGTGTCATGTCCATCATGTTTCCAAAACATATTACAAGTTTTCAAGAATTTGGGTAGACCTAACTTAATAGGTAAATTCCCAATGGGTAGACCTAACTTAATAGGTAAATTCCCAATCTTATGTTTTCATGTATTTTAAGTTTACCCAACCCCAAACGCAATCCCATCGCTTACATAATCGCAATAGCGCAAAAAGGATAGAAAGAGGGAACTTGGCATAAAGATGACAAATGGTGTTGAAGCCACAAGTTTAACATGGTGGCATATGAAATGTACATATGTTCATATACTTGCATATTGCATCATTAGGCCTCAAAAGTATGCATAAAACCAAACTTAGCATATAAGTGATACATGGTGATAAATGACATGTAGAAGTTGCCATAAGTTCGCATTTAGCCTCACATGCAAGTTATTATAAGGGATATGATAACTTACATGTTGCCAAAATGTAACCTTTAGCATAAAGCTTGAAGCTTTAAGCTCATAAACCCAAGTTAAGCTTGCATAACATGATAACATGAGCAAATTGATCCACCCAAACTTGCATAACATAACTTGCATATCATATGGCAAACTTGCATATCATAACATAGCAAACTTGCATAACATAACATGATAAACTTGCATATCATAACATGACAAACTTGCATAACATAACATGATAAACTTGCATATCATAACATGGAAAACTTGCATAGCATAACATGGTAAACTTGCATATCATAACATGGCATACTTGCATAACATAACATGATAAACTTGCATATCATAACATATCAAACTTGCATAACATGACATGGTAAACTTGCATATCATGGCAAACTTGCATATCATAATGAACAACCAAACTTGCATCATTCATTTAACTTTAGAGTTTAAATATGAAAGTAGAAAAGGGCTTACAATGCTTATGAAGACACAAAAATATATATAGATTGAGACAAAGCCCTTATGCAATCAAATAAACCCAAAATGCAAGCTCCAATAGAAAAACCCTTGAGCCAAAATGATCAAAACTCTTGCTTTATGATGTAAATATGGAAACTTGACTTGAATGCAAGCTAATGATGCTCATACAAGCTTGAAAACACTTGTATGCATTGAAAATCTCTCATAGAAATAACTTAGGAATTTTATGAAGAGAGTGGAGGCCATGAGAGGAATGATTTTGCCATAGTTTAGTTACTTGAATGAATAATGATGATTTAGGGTTAGGTTAGGGGCTTATTTATAGAGATTAGGATTAGTTTTAGCCTTAGGATTAAACCCTAATTCCAATCTCAGCCCTTAAAACCGAATCTGGCCCCAAAACCTAACCAAAACCCCAAAATGGTGCACCGGGCAAAACTGCCCGGCTGAACCAAGTCGACAGCCAAGTCGACAGGGCTGTCGACTTGGGTCCAACCAAGTCGACTGCCAAGTCGACAGGCCTGTCGACTTGGTTGGCTTGGCGGGAAATTTCCCGCCTAGCCTTCCAGGCCCGAAATTCGAAATTTGAACTTGAAATTCAAATTTGTTTTGAACTTGAAATTTTCTGAAAACTTCATTAGGCCTTAATCGGGTCATACGGACTCCGATTTTCGAAAACTCGGACTCTATTTCGCGTATTTTTCCGAGACGAACGCAATGGCATAGCCCGTTTCCCTTGATTCACATTTATAAATTAAATTCTGCCTCGATTTATGTTATAACAGGTTATTGAAAATACGGGTTGTTACAGATGGAACCCAGTGGCTAAGTCCAACTGCGAAAACACTGAGGCGCCAACTAACTGATCGAAGAGATCGTCAATCCTCGGCAGTGGGTGTATGTTCTTCTTAGTAAGTTTATTAAGTTCTCTATAGTCCACACACAGTCTAAGGGACCCATCCGCCTTCGTGGCAAATACTACTGGAGCACCCTACTCCGATATACTTCGTCTTATGAACCCCTTCTCAAGCAACTCCTTCACTTGCTTATCGAGTTCCCTCCTTTCACGTGGAGCCATGTGGCGTACTGGCAAAGATACTGGTTTTGCATTATCCACAAGATATATTCGAAAATCTATCTCCCTCTTCGGAGGCAAGCCCTTCACCTCCTCAAACACATCCGAATATTCTCGGACCACTCTAACAGATCGTAGATTTTCCTCAAACGTGTTAAGCAATTCTAGATAACTTAGCATAACCGAATTTATGGGATTACAAAAGATTTCGAGAGTGTTGCCAAGGCGAGTCACGAGCCTAACTACTCTCCTTTCACAATCAAGAACGACCCCATTTCTGGATAACCAATCCATTCCTAAAATTAGCCCATAGCCCGTGAAGCCCAACACATAAGCATCACATCTAAATTCAACGCTAAGTATGGAAATTTTCAAATCCAAACACATCATAGACAAATAAGCTGAGCCCCCAATTGGATTCGAAACAACTAAGGGATCCTCTACTAAACTGGTGTTTAAGTGCAGTGATTCAACTAATGATGTAGAGATAAAAGAATGCGATGCGCCCGAATCGAATAAGGTACGGACATGATGATCAAACAGAAAAACTAAGCTTTCAACAGAAATGGTTCTACCTCGTTCTTGCAGCGGTGGGACCACGAGAGCCTGAACTTGTACCCTTGCCTGCCCTGGTGCCATAAGAGCCTGCACCTGTCCTTCCGAGGTAGCTCCTGCCCTCAGCCCCTTCTTTGGGCAGTCCTTCACTAAATGTCCCGCATCGCCACAATGAAAACAGCCTGTCTTCTTTTTCTTTCGGCAATCCTTGCTGAGATGGCCTGGGGTTCCACAGTTAAAGCACTTCTTCTTTCCCTTGCCATTATTGTCTTTTCCACCCTTCTTGTTTTGCTGTTGTGGTTTCTTCTGATCCCCCTTCTTTCGGGTGCCTTATCAGCTTTAGCGCTTTTCTCCTCATGCATAAGCGCCATTTCTACTAACTTCTCAAACGTGCCCCCCATAGGGATGTGGGTCATAGCCAACCCTTGCAATGGTTCATTCAAGCCATTCACGAACCTCAGCGCCTTCTTCTCCGGCGTGTTCACTAAGTCCAAGCCAAACCTTGCTAACTGATTAAATTTATTGACATATTCTTTTACTGATGAGCTTCCTTGCTTCAATGTCAAGAACCTTTCCATATATAGATTTTCTTCCGCCCTTGAGAGAAACTTCGCCTCGAACCTACGTCTGAAATCCGCCCAAGAGTCAACAGGACGCTCCCCATTAGTGACCTCCCACCAAAACGAGGCCTCCCCCTTCATCAACCAAGCTGCTAAACGAACTCTCCTCCCTTCTTCTACTTCAAAGATTTCTAGCAATTCTTCCACCTCCTTAAGCCAATCTCTAGCTTCCACAAACGTTTCTGACCCTTGAAATGGTTTTCCATCCATAGCCTTGAATTCCTTGCACGTCTTTGCAAAAGTATCTACGTGAGGAGGAGGAGAAGGAACGGGTGCAACTGGTGGTGGAGGAACATTGGCTGGACCTGTAGCAGCCCTAGCCTCCAATAGCCTCCTATACCATCTTGGTATCGTTACACCGTCGGATAGATTAAGATCTTCAGCCATGCTGAAACGAAAAAGGAAAGATTCAAAATGGAGAATTCGAAAGATAAAAATATGGGCTATTGGGGATTATGTTTTTTTCTTAATAACTTTTCTCTTTAAATTTCTCATTAAAACATGTTTTGAAAGCACTTCTTCCAAAAATAATTATTTTTCTAAAGTATTTTTATCTGTTCTGGTAACCTTAAGCTCTGATACCATGTGTAACACCCCACGTCCATTAATATCACTCACAAAGGGAATGCATTAACTTCCATGGAGGTTATAACTTCATTTTATTGCAGCGGAAATTAAACATGTTTGTTACATCATAAAACCATAGATCATAACCAAGTACAATATCCATCTTCATAAAAACAAAATACATAATCCCATTACATAAATAACCATTAAAAAGATAACATGCTGGACTTTACTTCAACGGTCCAGGCTTTCCAAAGAGAGATGAAGCAATTCAATCAAACTCCACTAGAGCTGGGCCCAACCTGAGGACCTGGAGGGGGAAAAAGGATAGAAATAGAGGGGGTCAGACATAAAATCTGGCGAGTATGATAGTTCTAAAAATACTATTATCAAAATAACTAGACTAAGGCATAAGCTGGAAGATAAGTAAATGTCTATGAACTCTTAGGAAGATAAAGATAGCGTTTAAGATAACGGTAAAGGCACACCTAATTACTAACGAATGATTACTACACTGCACCGCACATTACTACACTGCACCACACATTACTACACTGCACCACACCAGTCACCCTATTGTTTGATCCTACTTGCTTCACACAGAAACTTTATAAATAGCCTTACGTACCCCTAGCTGACTACATAGGTGCCGTCTGCCCCTATCTCCACTAGGTGTACCCCACTACCCACTTTCGATCGGCTCCCTACTCGTAGATACCCGTGCTGGCCCCACAGTGGGGTGTATCACTCCCCTAAAGTGGCAACCCGATACAACTTGAGAATGCACGACTTATACCTACATGATGCAACAACGTCTTATCTACCAGCCCGGGTCCACACACGCTTATGAAACCCGTTGGACTTGCGTTGCCACCGCTCCCCGTTTTGGCCTCTTACAGTCAAACCCAGCATGCATGTCCCGTCCTCGACTTGGGTCGAGCGCACAAAGATACGTTTGGGATACTGGTCGAAATGGGGCCCCACAAGCTAACCACCTAAGCTTGTCACTAGTATATCCCACTTAACCCTCTTAGTCATGTTCATTTACATGTGTGTTTGGTTAAGTCTTACTAATCGTATTTCACATGCCACTAAGGGCACCCCCTAGATTCCTCATGCCACCCAAGGCACCTACTTAACCCCCATGTCCCACCTTACATGTTTATCTGGTTAAGTATTTCTTAATTCATTCAGGCCATAACATCATAAAGACCTCTCACATTAGACTGGCATTTATGGCAGCTGGATTTGCTGGGCGGGTCCGGGCAGTCTTACACCATAAAAGAGTCTAACCTCGTGTCTTTACAACCGTTATGCTTTAGTTTAGGCCTAGGATCTCTCACATTAGGCTGACATTTGTGACCACTGGATTTTCCGGGCGGGTCCGGGCAGGTTTACGTCACAAACGAGTCCAACCTCGTGTCCTAAGCATTGATTAACACTTAAAATCTTTTACCCTAGTTTTAATAATTCCCTATTCAAATTATTAATTAGGTCAACTTTTAATGATGTCCATAATTGACTTAATTATGGCCATCCACTTATGGCATGCAAAATCATATCAATTGCACCCCAACTTTTTAATATTAAATCCTTAATATTACCCCTACCCCACGTTTATACGTTCGCTTATTCAACGCATAATATAGGCTAGACTTGTATAGTCTAACACCTAGCACAAAGATAAATTATCACAACATATAGACAATTAAAATAAATCTAATCATAATAGGGGTGAAACTTGCATAAACCACACATGTTAAGGATCAAAAGGTGTCAACTTGTTAAATGTTTCAATTTACATGATATGATCATAGCCCAAATCTATACATAAACTTGCATATGGGGTTTTTAGGCAACATAATGATGGTGTGAACTAGCATAGGATATCACATATGTCATAGCATAATTCTAGATGTCATAATAGATATCTTGGCATATGTTCATAACTTTTCTAATCAATTTAACTTGCATATGTGACTTGTCATATAGATCAACATAACCCAAACATGATGTTTTAATTAATATGAATTAACTAGCATAGATGGTAACATCATGGCCTTTTTAACATGTATGATTCATCACAACTTTGCATAGAAACTTTCAACATACATAACATCATCATAGCATGATTTACAACATGTAAGATATCATCATCACATAACATTGGATTTACAATATACATAATAGCAAAAGGGGTTTACAACAACATATATGATAATTCACATCATTTACTCGTAATCCATTCATAACTCAACCTAATTAAAATGATAATAATCTTGTTAAGATCATCATACTCACAATATATAGAAGAAAAGAGAGAGTTTTGCTTTGCTTTAGGGTTGAGAGAATTAGAATTGAATTAGCTTTTCTTCCTTCTTAGTTGGCGGCGGCTCCATTGATTTCCATGGCGATGGTATGACGGTAACTATTCTATTTTAATTAGGTTTAGGGTTAGCATTAGGATGTATTTATAGGTGTAGGAAGTTATTTAGGACCATTAGATTAACCCTGAACCATGAGAACCAATCAAATGCAAAATCTGCATTTGAGCGAATCGGCCCACGGGTTGACAGCCAAACACCCTGGATTAACCCCTAATCAACCCAGCTGGGCTCGGGTCGACCTCAAAAATGGGCTGGTTCGGTTATTCCCCCTCCCAATTCGCTGTTTTGAACTTTTTCGCATATTTATTTATTTAATTTTTAATTTATATAAATATATATATTTCTCTGCGCAACCCATTTCACTTAATTCTTTTCTAAAAATTAAGTATACTTTAATTTGTGAATTTTAATGTTATAAAATTACGAGGTGTTACACACGATTAATACCGGCAACCTGCAAATTGAAAATAAAATTAGATATAATGAATAAATGAAACTGATTGTATTTAATAGTACACACATCAACTTACCACGTTCCTCTCTAGTGGTGCTCTAGGAACATACGGTGCTAATGCAGTATCTACTATGGGATTAAGGATGTAGCGTCGTGTTATGTTCCAGTACCACCTCATGTACCGCGCCATGGATATGGGGGGCTCCCTCTCGAACTCAACAAAGATATCGCGATCATCCCACATAGCATGATGCAGGTGAAAGTCCTGCGCACTGTAGCCCTCAATGTAAGGCGGTGCATCATCCGGTATATGCTGCCTCATGCCAAACTGCCTCATAACCCTATCGGGAAGGTGCCAAGCGGTGAAGCTATAGGCTATCATAGGTACTCTCGTCGTCCAAATGTACCGATGAGCTCTGCACGTGACTGGTTGTGGGCAAGTATCTCATTAGTGTATGAATTCCATGTAACCTTTTCGTCCGTAAGGATGTCCAACTCATTGCGGTAAAAGACCAACTCGCGTCGCAGTATATATTGCATATCCTTTTTTCTAACCCACCTGTTACACGATAATAAAAGGTACATACACTGGATTTGATATGTGTAGTGTTTGGTAAAAAGTAAACGATCAAATAAGTATACTTAGCTCCAAGCTGCACCGATGGGTCGATGGGATCAGGCGTCACTGCTAATCTTCCGACGGGAATATAAGTCCAGGACCAAAGCTAAGTACACAAAAATATACTATTAATACAAGAGAATGATGCATCACGTTGTATAATAGTAAATTATAGAAATTCGGTTCATACCTGAAGTAGTGTCGGGCAAACGGCAAAACAGTTATACTTTTGCAACGCGACCTTAGACAGTTCCTGATATGCATTGGCTAACACTGCACTACCCCCACGAACATGTAGCACACTGCCCGATGTCAACTAAAAAAGGTAGCCATCTCAAATCTATACGGGTCTTGGCATGATCAACCATCATTCTGCAGAAAATAATATGTAGTAAAATGCAACGAGCCCATTGCTCAACCTCTATCTGGGTGGCATCTGTAGAAATATCATCTTCCAACTGGTTACAGAACCATCTAATATTAACCGTGTTGCCACCCCTTACTTGATTGGCTGGTGGATCCCGTCCTAGTAGGTCATGACATAGCTGCAAATAATCATGTTGCGCACCATCGAATGCAATAGCATCACCGCTAATAGGCAATCCTAGTAAAACCGCAACATCTGCCAAGGTGACAGTCATCTCACCGACTAGTAGGTGAAACGTGAATGTATCAGGCCTCCACCTATCCAGTAAAGCACCGACAAGGCTATGATCGAGCTGGATGTAACCTTAGCGGAAGATATGTATGAATCCATCCCTCTCGATCTCGGTGATGACGCGAGGATCCTCAGATGTCACTTTCGAAAGGGAGGACGAGTGGTCAATGACAAACTCTGTACTGACACTCTGCAAATTTAATACATAACAAAAATTGGGGTTTGACGCCTAAAAAACTAAACTTCAAAATATATCAAAATAGTAACTAATTGCTACCTTCGTCCGATCTGCATTTGATGTCCTGTGTTGGGCCTCCATATATAACACGCTCGGATCTACTGGTCTGGGCTCCATCTCAAAATACTCTGCACAATTGCAGGATTAACGATTACATACATTTCCAAACCAATAAAATGATTTTCATAGCAATACAGTACACAACTTGCATGCATCGTCAAACTCGTATGTAATTAACTGCAATACCTCGATTCATACTATATCCAATACATGACATCCAATACCCCACAAATAATGATCAAAAAACTAAATTCAATGATGTGAACAATATACACACCAAAACCCCCTAATCGTAAATGCGAACAATGTACACAACTATGTACAAATTTATAAATAGTAAGCCAAAATCAAAGCCATAGCCACAGTTGTATAATTTGAACAAGGCACACACCAAAATTTGTTTTTTCAACAAACAAACTACGTACTAGTACGCTACTATCAGTTCTATATCCTCTATTTCTTGAAATTATATGACCTAATATGAAAAACAATAAGTTAGGGTTTAGTTTTTTTTACCGATTTCGTGTTGTACGCTAGATGTGCTAGCCATTGCAAGTTTTTTGGAACGAAAATGACAAAAATTAGATGAAATTAGGATTTATTTGGGATTTTTGAAGTGGGGTTTCGGGTGTTGAAGTATTTAGGGAAGATGGAATAATGAGTGAGGTGGGTGGGAGATGGCTCTCGGGTTGGGTATTTGTGAAGGGTTTATCTGAAGGCGAGTTTCCAAAACTCGCCTTCGTAATTTACTGAAGGCGAGTTTTGGAAACTCGCCTTCAGAAACCATGTAGACCGAAACAGGTCTACATTTGTGAATACTTTTAGAACATGGCTCTTTCAGTTATTTTTCTGTAAAACGGGCTTATATGGGTAAAAAGTCCAAAAAAAAAATGAGAAGAAAAAGGATTTAGGAAGCAACCCAGTAATTCAAAAGAATGGGAATAATATGGAAGAGAGTGAAAGTGAGTTGAGTGCACCCCTTCAATGCCTGTATTGCCTTCGTTGCTTAGGTGTGAATTGTTCTGTCCCCATCCCCTCGTGTGCCCACCCTATCAGAGCCCCCTGATTTCAACCTTTTGCAGTTAAATCCCTCAATTGTTGCAGGACTTAATTGCAAAAAGTGGAAATTAAAGAAATCTAGGTTGTTGGGCGCACGGGGACAGGGTAAATGAGGACAGAAGGATTGACCTCCGCCCATACAAGAGCCATGTGAATGTACAGAGGTATATATTGATGAAGAGAGGGCATGCATGTTCTGGTGCATCGAAAATATGCAGAAAACCAAAACATTAAATGAAAAAGTATTGTATACCGAACGTGAAAGTGATTGAGTGCAAATGTATAAATTAAAAATGTAAGGTCTGTGCGTGTGCAAATAGTAGGTGGCATGAGCATGTTTTTTTCTTCAAAATATTTATTTGGTACCGTCTATGCACAATTCCATTCACGTACAAACCACTACAGACAAAAACAAAAATATTGTCATGTTGAGCAATACGCCACGATCACAAATCAATAATAAAATACACAAGATAACTTATTTTGTGAAATATTGAAAATGGTGATATAGAACGTTAAATACTTCAAATAAAAGTTGCTTATTTTCCAATATAAAAATTACAGAAAAATTCTATAAGTTAAATTAAAAATGTGTTTTAATAATGTTCCTTTGTAAGCTGCTGAAATTAGCATTAAATTGTCAAATTTTCAAAATTGACCATAAATTCTCATAAAATTACATTAAAAATAAATTTTAAATTGGTTTTAGAAAACCAGGGCCATTACTGATTATTTTCTTCCATTGTGCTAAGGAAAGAAATTGGTGATTTACTTGTTATGTTTGCATTGTTTGTTACGTCAGTAATTTACCTCCATTATTTATTGTCATATCCTAGTAATTTGATTAATGATTTACGTATATTTCACTAGCTATATATTTGGGGTTTACTTCATTGCAAACCGATCCTCACATTCTGTTAGAGATCCCTAAATAGAGTGTCTGTTCTTGTTAATTCTAATTCATGGTTTTGGTTATGTAAACTTCTTACTTGTAATCTCTTATATCTCTCTCTTGTGTGGAATAAAATCTCTCTCCTATTAACTAGACGTACATTATCTTCTTGATGATATTGGAACCAGTATAAATATTGTGTGTCACTTTTCTTCTTTGTAGTTATTTACTATTTGTTTAGAGTAACAGAATAATTATTGTTAGATTCACTGATGTTCAATTGGCAAATCTAGATCCTTTATTATGTTTCTGCATCTGTGCAACATTCATGCATGACATTAAATCGCCTTAAGGTTTATTACAAAAAAGCTTTTTACCTCTAAAACTTATACCTCAACAACTTGATACATACGTCTCAAGTTACTGAGGTATATAATATAAAAATTCTTTTATACTTGTTGTAGATATCAACAATAATAAAAGGAATTAAACATAGTTATTTATTGCAAACAAAAATGAAACAGTATTTCAGAAAAAGATAATTATCATTTTTTTTACTTTTTAAATTCAATATTGACATAATCAAGTAAGATTGTTATGAAACAGTGATCAAAAGCTGTGTAATGGATTTTTCCATTGTTAGTTAAAAAATATTTTTCAGTAATTTCGTTAGATCTTCGAATAAATTTTTCGGATCGATTTGAATTGATAGAAGGAACCAAAGTAGGAGCTAGATGTAGTCTTCAAATAGTTTTGAGAACAAAATTAGGATTATGCGAGTTTCAATTATTTATTTTTTGTCAAAAACAATGTATACTTGTTCAAAATTGGATCTTTCCATTTTTGCATTGGTTAATTTAAAATGTCAAAATTTCTTTGTATGGTTTGCATTTATTTTAACCCAAAAAGTTTATTCCTCAATATTTTAAGGCTCATGACCTGAAAACGATTCACATATTGTTTTCGCATTGTAAAACTTTGCCTACATGTAACGAGCCATGATTGAACTTGTTATCATTTATTGCAAATGCACTTTCTCCATCTAGATATGAGCTTGACAATTATCAAGAATTAATTAAACATTTTCAATATATAGTTTAGTTCATTTTGGTCTGCATTTTTATTAACTTGAAGGATATACATTGTAACTTGTATTTACACATAGAAGTTTTTCATGCAAACTTAGGTTAGCAAATGTAAACATGAATATTTTAAGATGGGATTATGATCTAGATGCCTCAAACTAGCTATTTAAATATTACAGTAATCATGTTACTGGTGTACCAAGTAACATATATGTCGTCCATAATTATCTACGTAAACAGTTAATTTGATTTCATGTTTTTACTTAGCTCAAGGTCAGAAGTTGAATTTTGCTCTTATTTGTTCAAATAAAACACATTACTACTTTGATTCATGCATAACACAATGTACTTAGATTTTATTGTAATGTTCAAAGGTTTATATGTCCATAACATGAATACAAATATATTCTAAAGAAAGTATGAATGGTTTTTTTTCAATGATTTAAAAGATCTTTCACTATTAAGCTAGAAATTTTTGTTCTTGGAATCAAATTATACGAGCATTTTAATGGTTACAACAATCAAACTATAAAAGCTTTTTCCTTTTTTTCCATCATCATTTATAGTATGGACGTAATGTAGTTTCGCAAATTTTCACAATTTGTGATTAGTTGCAAGCAATAGTTACTTAATGTAATAATACTGACAATCAAATTGAAAGATCAAAATTTGTAGTTAGTTATAATTATTAGTGATTTTAAGATGAATTGTGGTTGGAAGTTCATCACCAAAACATACATGCGCTGTTAATGTCGTCTGACCTTTTTAGCATAGACACTACTAGAATACATTGCTATTCCAATGGCTCTCAGCCGTTGGCGGCCATTGGAATATGCGTTGGAATAACATTCACGACTTCCAACAGCTTCCAACGGATTCAAAGGGATATTTCCAATGGCTATACCAACGTGAAACACCCTCCTCCGTTAGGGTCACTCTCAAAGGGAATGCCCTAATTTTGGTGGAGGTTTATAAGTATAAATCACAGATATACAAGACAGATATAATAACACATATTTTTGAACAGCGGAAAACAACAACTTTTATTTCATTCAAATACGTGTTACACCAACCATACCATAATTGTCTTACAACATTTCCAAAAAACATAACATCTTCATAACTGTCTTGATTACATTATTTAAAGAAGCATAAAGAAAACATAAATAAACTGCAAAAGCCCCATGATCACTGTCCAAAGCCATAGTCCAAAACGAAAAGATCCAAGCAATACATTCTTTCTCTTCAAGCTGGATATGAAGGCTGGTCAAGCTGCGGTATTCCCTCCCTGTGGACCGGGGGGGAACGGAAGAAAAGAAGACGAAAGAAAAGTAGAGTTAGACATAAAGCCTGAGTAAGTCTAGGACTATTCAGTCTATGAATAAAGAACTGGGTATGATAAGTATAAACTAGAGATGGGAAAGCACCATAAACCAAGTTAAGTTGTCTAGGGTCGAATATACTATCGTACCCCATATTAATCTCTGTACCCATATAAACTAGTTCCCAACGGGCACCCCATAATCAGGGTGAAGTGATCCATTTTATGATGATCGGCTCCTACTCGCATAGTTACATGTGTCTTACGGCCCCCGATGTTGTAGTTACCTATGCTGGTCCCACCATGGGATGTATCAAGTCCCATGGTGGCGGCCCGACACAACCCTAGAATGCACAGGTATGCTACTGGTGCCCAGTGCCTTATTTTTCTGCGCCGGAGTGTGTGCACGCCCGCACCCCGTTAGAACCTACACTGCTGCACCACCGCCGTCGATTTGACCTCTTATAGTCAGCCCAGTAATCGTGCCCCACCCTGCCTAGTTTCAGGGTATCATGATACGCCTTGTAGGGTTACTGCTGAAAAGGGTCCCCCACTACTAGGTTTTCTATTTCTAGCCAACATGCTAAGTTGGTTAAGTGTCTTATAAACCTAACCCCCAATCAGTCTGTTTAGTTTAGCATGTTCTATTTTGATTAAGTCTTAATTCACTTAATCCTATCAATCCCGACTCAGCCTTAATTGTCTTATTAAACCCTTGACCTCTCACATTAGACAGGTATTGTTGTGGCTGCCTGTTGCCGGTTGGGTCCGGGCAGTCTTACGCCACAACTCTGTGACGGCAAGGAATTTCGCTCGATCCGAATCAGTCGTTAAACCGATCTAGACCGTTCGAAACCCCTGATCGTTGAGAATACGACAAATCAGAACACAAACAGATAGAACATTTCATTGCTATTACAACAATTCCATCAGATACAAGAATATACAGAGTATAAATGAATAAATTACATTCGATAAATTATCAGAGATTACAATAAATTACATAGCAGCGGAAAATAATATAAAGCACAACTGAAGGTGATATACGAATACAGAGCTTTCCGGATATCATTCCAGCTGTAAACCAGGATCCTGTGAATATAAATCTGCAAAACCAAAACTACTAGCTGCCCGTGCGGAAAATAGGGGCACCCAGAGTTTAGGTTAAAACAATAAACTCCAGGTCAGTCATGTGACTGGTGTGAGAACTAAAACAGTTATTTAAAGCTTTACTTTAAAAGAGAGTAATTCAAGGGACCACGCCGTATAACACGGAACGGGTTTCCTCCCAAGAACACCAGTGCATAGAATAAACAACGCAATGCTTTTTCGAAAAATGAAGCTATTATAAGACCCAGGTCCCATCACACAATGCAACGCAAGCCGGAGGATAGGGTTTTCCCTTATAATAGCCAAACATGCTTGGTACGTTTAAAACAAATCATTTGATACTATAATAGGTGTATAGTGTCAAAACATTTTCAATCATAAATATCAATCATATGCGGCATAGCTACCATCTACTATGTCGCCATACTAGTTCTACAATTAAAACCGAAATATCTCGTATTGGAAATTGGATTTCCATCATGAGTCGAGGCAAGGGGCAAGATCCTCTCCGCGTTCGAGACACTCTAGCAAATGCCTTCGGGTTACGCACTCTGGGCAACCCTGGATGCGGCTGGGCCGGTCCTCACTTACGTTAGAGGATTAATTATGCCTGAACACACGTTTCCCGGTCCTTACAGACCTATAATCAAGGCGCCTCATTCCAACAACCACAAAGGTGAAAAGTATATAAATATCAGGGCTGGTAAGTCACTGACACCACCATAGCTAGAAAGAAACGTCGTGCTCTCCCAGCGGTCCGTATCCCGTTTTTAACTCATACCGAGGTGTGAGGTTCGCGAATCCACGCTATACACAAAGCTACGCCACAAAGGCCGTGCTCTGATCATCAACCACAAGACTTTGCTTTTCAACAGAAGCCTTGATCCATGCAACTCAGTATGCCACACAGGCAATTCATGCCATGCGATTGATATCTATCGATATATAACCTCTAAGCACGTACGTCTCAGAGAAGGGCGTTAAGCAAGAGAATAAATTCTCCGCCGCCAAACAGATATATATTTAACAGAAATCAATCAACACAGAATAAAATCCAATGTCAGACACACAATCCATTTACAAGTCCGTTCTGGGTCTGAACGAAACCGGAGGCACTTTCCTCGCATATCCATCCATCTCCAAGTACGTCTGGACGACCACCAACTATTTCCATCCTCTTGGGTGTACAGCCCAATCAGGATTGTCAGTAATAATCCAAACGATGTGAAGACTTCCGGTCTTCGACCACCGTCTTCATCTTCGACTTATCGTCGAATCGGTTATTCAGAATGGGTATAAACCCGGCCTTTCCGAACAACCCGCGTATATTAAAACAAATGTTACACAAACACAACATACGCCTCATTCCAATTCCAAATATTCTGTTATTTAAATATTCACATCTTTTGGGAAAGGTTCCCATTAATTTTATCCAAGATAAATTCTTTAGAATTTATCCTTTAATCATCCTTTTGATGTCGTTTCAAACCTAATTATGGTTTCCTGAACTAGTCGAGATTAGCGAACCGTAACGAAGTAATTATTTATTTTATTTCCCAATCCCAACCTGTTCATCCCATGAAGCAAAACTGGCAATACTCCATATTTAGCACCCCAGTGTTATCGGTAAAATTAATTACCATTTCACGTTCAAATCTAATTAAAGATTTAACTATCGCTTTGGAGCAAAACTGGTGATACTCCATTCTCGCTCGTTTTCTAAATTTGATAATTTAGATTGTAAATTCACATTTCAATCTAATTGCAGATTCGTTACAACTCCTTTTATTGGGTTAAAGAACTAGGTGTTATTTAAAGCACAGTTCACGACAAACCCAAATCACATTCTATTTGTTATCGGGTTAAAGAAATAGTGTTATTTAAAACACCGTTCACGATAAACCCATTTCAAATCCAATCAAATATATTAGAAATTCCGATTATTTAAAACCCCTTTTTAAATCTGATTTATTTATTTAAAAACAAATCGGGTTTTAAATTTAGTTCAAAACTAGTTCATTTTGATAAAATCTATTTTTATCTTTTCAAATATGGAGTTTTTCACCCCAAATTTTCCCAAATCATTTCTTATGATTTTACACAAATTATTACTATTTTTAATAATTTTATCAAGGCCCGTACAGTCGATTTCCAACAATGGCCATCGAACTGCACTTACAACGACCTTTTTCGAATTTGATTTGGACGCATCTCCAAATCCAACCGTTAGATTTCAAATTTCTAATATTCGTTAGAAAGCACTTTTCGATACGAACCCAACGGTTCCGGTTTTAGGAGAATCCGACGGTCGGATCTCCCGCAATGTTCGTTTGAAATAAATGATCGAAATTCACGAACTGCCGCGGCGCGGCGCGTTCTATTCAGGCCATTATATTATATATATAATATATATTTCGTCGATTACTATTTAAAATAAAGTTTTAAAAATAGTTTTGAATTCGTTTCGAAAACGATTTCAACTTCCATTTCATTTCAAATCAAAATTGAATTTTTCTTTATAAATTCGTTTTAAAATTCATTTCTATTCAATTCAAATTTCAATTCAATTTGAATTCATTTCAATTCGCTTTCAATTCAATTTGAATTCGTTTTCAATTCAATTTGAATTCAAATTGGTTTTATATTCGATTGAAATTCATTTTCTATTCAAATCAAATTCGTTTTGTTTTCTATTTGAATCAAATTCATTATATATTCAATTCAAATCGAAATCGTTATATATTCAATTCATTTCGAAATCGTTATATATTCAATTCATTTCGAAATCGTTATATATATCGTTCACGTCAAAATGGCGTCAATCTAATCAACACGGCTTCATATATTTCTATTTTCAAATATTCCATTCAACAAATGAATATTTATTTTTGTCAACACACGACTAATCTCAACGAATGAGTACTGTCCACGTGTGACTATTTTTGCTATTTAATATATTTTATAAAAATTAAGGTATCTATCGTTTGATATAAAATTAGACTTCAACTGTAAATTAGTAAGAGAACAATTTCCTGAATATTAACCCCGAAGGCCGAAACCAACATCAGATCAATCTCCAGGAGACCACTCATCTCATCTATTTTCCAGTTGATTTCTAATTCTATATATGATAAAGATGTAAATTTTATTATTAAAATATTTCGTTCAACACATGACTAATCTCAACGGATGAGTACAGTCAACACATGAACCTTTATTTTATAAAGATAAAGATATAAATTTTATTATTAAAATATTTTGTTCAACACATGACCAATCTCAATGAATGAGTACTGTCAACACATGAACCTTTATTTTATATTGTTCTTTATTTTCTACATTGGAATGAGGCCCAATCAATTACCATATAAAGTTAATTATATGGATTTTCATACAACACATGTATATAATAGCATTGAAAAATAATCAACCATCAACCAAAGTGCACTACACTGTATAAGCATCAAATATAGATATCTAACGCTTATAACAGCCTGTCAATCAATCGATCGACATATTTAATCAATTAGGATGAGTGAACTTCATATTTCATCCCAACACCCGTGTGGGGTTTCAAACAATCAAACAAATATTTTATTTGTGCAGTTGGGCGATGTGTAAAATTTACCGTCCCAATCAATGTCATTCAAATAGGTGTACATAAACAAACCGTCCGGTTTGTAAATGAATATTTTATTTTATTTTATTTCCACGTTAAAAATTATATTTTTAACGAGAAAATATTTTATCTCAACATATGAATTTCTATTCAATTCATTTATTCAATAAAATGATATTTTTATTTTTCTAACATATTTTAGAAAATTTCGGCGGCACAACGGCACGATACTAGAAACGGGACGAGGCCTAGCCTTATCCCCGGTCTAGTGAAGGCCCACGCCATTCACACATCAATCAATCCATTCCATTTCACCAAACAATTCAATTCAAACCAAATAATCTAACCAACTACACAACCAAACAATTTTACAAACAAGCCATACATGGTCTGTGGATGACGGGTGTCGGGTGCTACTAAGCACCGTCTACATCCTAGTATATATATATAACTAGAAAAAGAGAATTTAGAGTGAGAAGTTCTCACCGATAGCTATCCAATACCACGACTCTTCATTGATAAAAATCTTCTTCATTCTCGCCTTTTTATCCCCTTCGTTGCCCGTAGTCACTATATATATAAAAATCACACATTTTTATATTTTGATGTCTTTAAAATAAAAAACCACATTTTTATTTGTTTACTTTCAATTTAAAAGTCATATTTTCATAATCACTTTGTATATTTAAAAATCGAATTTTTATTCCGTTATTCGATATATAAAAATCGAATTTTTTCTACGTTGTTCAATATATAAAAATAAGCATATTTCACAACGCTACTATATAGATAAAGATTATATTTTTATCACCTTATTCTTCATATAAAGATTTCGCCCTTTCAAAAATAAAGTTTTCGTCTTTATAAAAATAAAGTTTTCGCCTTTTCAAATTTAAAGATTTCATCTTTATAAAAATCTCGTTTTTATTTTTCTACACATATAAAGATGATATTTTTAATATTCCTATCATGTAAAAATTATATTTTTAACTCTCTACCTAACAAAAAATCATATTTTACATCTTCTACTTAATAAAGATTATATTTTTAATACTTTAAAAATATAAAAATCATATTTTTATCTTTCTTCAATATAAAAGATTATATTTTTACTACTTTAAAAATATAAAAATCATATGTTTATTATCTTCACATCATAAAAATTATATTTTTAACTTCCACAATTCAAAATCAAATCTTTATTTTTCAAAATCAAATCATTTTGATTTTTAAAAAAAACTAATCTTACCTAGTTAATAAAAATCGCATCTTTCTAGTTTAAAAAGAACTATTTTTCCTAAATAAACGTTTATTCTTTTCTAAACTAAAAATCAATGCTTTTAAATTAATAAAAATCAGTTCTTGTTAACTATAAAAATTCAGTTTTAAAATCGAATAGAACAATAACTAAAATTGAAAAATAAATTAAAAAAAATAAAAAAAACTTACAGGAATCGGAGAGGAGGGGGGGGGGGGGGCGTCGGTGGTTGCCTCGCTGCTGGGGGGGGGGGGTGTTCGCGAGGCGCTGGAGGGAGGTAGGTGGCGACGGGGAGAGGCTAGGGTTTCGGCGAGAGGAGGAGGTGGAAGCGGTTTGGGCGTTTTTTTGGTGGTGGCGGCGTTCTTTTCAGAGGAAGAAGAAGAAGGAGAGGAGGGAGAAGGAAGCGGCGGCGCAGGGGCTGCGCCACCCCTGGCGGCGGCGACGGATCATCGGGGAGGGGCGGCGGCTCCTCCCCCGTCGCTCTCCTCTTTTCTTTTCTTTTTTTTATTTCTTTTTTTTTCGTTTCTGTTGAATGAAAACGAGAAGGGGGGGCCTATATATTTTAATTTTTAATTAATTTAATTAATTTAATCGCAAAAAGTTGACTTTTACATACGACCTCTAAACGAGGCCCACCGCCTGTCGTCCATAGCATATTACCCCTATTCTGAACACAATGGGATATGTATCGTAGGTTGATTCGATCGTTACAATCAGTTTCCGTTGAATTTACATTTAAATCGCTATATTGAATTTTAAACCTACATTTCAAATTACCGGGGTCACATACTAACTCTAAAAATTCTCGAAAAATATTTTCTAGCTTCGTATTGACGATATGGTCCTAACAAAACTAGTTTCGTCGAATTCTGAGACCTTTTGAAAAATGGCCAATTTCCAGTCGATTAAAATCAACTAAAACCGGTCAAACGCGTTTTCCTTTGCCACGCTCACATACTGATTCGAAAAATTATGAAATTTAAAACCTAGCAATAACTTTACATCACGGACCCAACAAAACTGGTTTCGTCGAAATCCGAGGTCATTTGCAAAATGTCCATTTTTAAGGGCCTGAATTCCATAGCTACTATTCAGAATTTTCAACTGGACATATCTTTTGATTCCCGCTATGAAATTTTGATTTTTCGGATTCGTTGGAAAGAAATCATCAAATAGATCCTAATGTTTTTGGTTTCACTAAAATCCGGATTGTTTTGCACCCGGTACATTCAATTGAAGTTTGAAATCGAATTATCGAACTACCGCGCCATTTTCAATTCTATATATAATTATATATAAATATTTATATTCTAACGACGACGTATATTATATATACGTTCTAATTCTATTCAAAATAAATTTCACGTCGATATTATTTAAAATAATCTATTTTTAATAATCAAAATTCGCTAAAATTGCCAAAATAAAAATTTTAAACTGGCTCAGAATTTCCGGGTTATTACAATCTCCCCCACTTAAAACTTTTCGTCCCCGAAAAGGAACAAAGTCGAAAGTGATTTGATTAATCAACTCTACGTTCGATCTGGCTTCCATTTTCCAACTTTTCAGTTTCTGAAAATTTCCAAAATTTCAAAAATTTGGCTAACACCCTAAATTTTCGAAAAATTTCGCCATAACCTCCCCTGCACCGGGAGCATCGGGGAATTTCAAATAGCTTCCCCGGTCCTTTAGATCTCAAAAAGAAAAAGAAAAAGCCAAGCGGCTAGCCAATAGGCTCATAAAATCATCATCACCCAAACAAAACAGTAAATTATGTAGTAAACATGTACCTATTTGTCGGGCAAACAAATTTTATTCTTCGGCTCTAGCCTCCTTGCTATGACCTGTTCAATGTAAGTATGTGTATATGCAAGCAAATGCGACCAATTTTCAATACAATTCAATATTTGACTAAATTAGGCGTAATGGTTCAAAATTATCAAACAAATAAACAAACAACACAAACATCAATCAATTATTGAATTAGAGTTTCAAATTCATAATTTTGATATATATACAGAAAATCTTGTTTTTGATGCCAATTCACAACAATGTGTTCTAACTATATAAGTTTGGTTCTCACACCGATCTAATGGAAATATATAGAAATCACACCTTCGAAACACGAATATGAATACTGATGATGCGGCCACATCACCAGAATTATCCCCGGGTGTCTAGAATGTGACTCTATATCTATCCAATATATTAAAACTTCGACTATACGTTCATGACGCGTATACGCGAAATCTATATATACTCGATTGTCCATATTCAAAATAAATAAATATTCAAATACGTATAAAACGATTTAAATTTTCAAAACAAAATTGTTTTCATTTGAAAAATATACTCTTCACACTCGTTCTAGGATACTACTGATCCTATCTCTAACGAGCCATTCTAATTGGATATTACTAATCCAATATCTGATGAATTCTTTCGTATGGTTCTAATGTGTCTTGTTCTCGAGCTCTGTAAACCAAAGCTCTGATACCAAATGTGACGGCAAGGAATTTCGCTCGATCCGAATCAGTCGTTAAACCGATCTAGACCGTTCGAAACCCTGATCGTTGAGAACACGACAAATCAAAACACAAACAGATAGAACATTTCATTGCTATTACAACAATTCCATCAGATACAAGAATATACAGAGTATAAATGAATAAATTACATTCGATAAATTATCAGAGATTACAATAAATTACATAGCAGCGGAAAATAATATAAAGCACAACTGAAGGTGATATACGGATACAGAGCTTTCCGGATATCATTCCAGCTGTAAACCAGGATCCTGTGAATATAAATCTGCAAAACCAAAACTACTAGCTGCCCGTGCGGAAAATAGGGGCACCCAGAGTTTAGGTTAAAACAATAAACTCCAGGTCAGTCATGTGACTGGTGTGAGAACTAAAACAGTTATTTAATGCTTTACTTTAAAAGAGAGTAATTCAAGGGACCACGCCGTATAACACGGAACGGGTTTCCTCCCAAGAACACCAGTGCATAGAATAAACAACGCAATGCTTTTTCGAAAAATGAAGCTATTATAAGACCCAGGTCCCATCACACAATGCAACGCAAGCCGGAGGATAGGGTTTTCCCTTATAATAGCCAAACATGCTTGGTACGTTTAAAACAAATCATTTGATACTATAATAGGTGTATAGTGTCAAAACATTTTCAATCATAAATATCAATCATAGGCGGCATAGCTACCATCTACTATGTCGCCATACTAGTTCTACAATTAAAACCGAAATATCTTGTATTGGAAATTGGATTTCCGTCATGAGTCGAGGCAAGGGGCAAGATCCTCTCCGCGTTCGAGACACTCTAGCAAATGCCTCCGGGTTACGCACTCTGGGCAACCCTGGATGCGGCTGGGCCGGTCCTCACTTACGTTAGAGGATTAATTATGCCTAAACACACGTTTCCCGGTCCTTACAGACCTATAATCGAGGCGCCTCATTCCAACAACCACAAAGGTGAAAAGTATATAAATGTCAGGGCTGGTAAGTCACTGACACCACCATAGCTAGAAAGAAACGTCGTGCTCTCCCAGCGGTCCGTATCCCGTTTTTAACTCATACCGAGGTGTGAGGTTCGCGAATCCACGCTATACACAAAGCTACGCCACAAAGGCCGTGCTCTGATCATCAACCACAAGACTTTGCTTTTCAACAGAAGCCTTGATCCATGCAACTCAGTATGCCACACAGGCAATTCATGCCATGCGATTGATATCTATCGATATATAACCTCTAAGCACGTACGTCTCAGAGAAGGGCGTTAAGCAAGAGAATAAATTCTCCGCCGCCAAACAGATATATATTTAACAGAAATCAATCAACACAGAATAAAATCCAATGTCAGACACACAATCCATTTACAAGTCCGTTCTGGGTCTGAACGAAACCGGAGGCACTTTCCTCGCATATCCATCCATCTCCAAGTACGTCTGGACGACCACCAACTATTTCCATCCTCTTGGGTGTACAGCCCAATCAGGATTGTCAGTAATAATCCAAACGATGTGAAGACTTCCGGTCTTCGACCACCGTCTTCATCTTCGACTTATCGTCGAATCGGTTATTCAGAATGGGTATAAACCCGGCCTTTCCGAACAACCCGCGTATATTAAAACAAATGTTACACAAACACAACATACGCCTCATTCCAATTCCAAATATTCTGTTATTTAAATATTCACATCTTTTGGGAAAGGTTCCCATTAATTTTATCCAAGATAAATTCTTTAGAATTTATCCTTTAATCATCCTTTTGATGTCGTTTCAAACCTAATTATGGTTTCCTGAACTAGTCGAGATTAGCGAACCGTAACGAAGTAATTATTTATTTTATTTCCCAATCCCAACCTGTTCATCCCATGAAGCAAAACTGGCAATACTCCATATTTAGCACCCCAGTGTTATCGGTAAAATTAATTACCATTTCACGTTCAAATCTAATTAAAGATTTAACTATCGCTTTGGAGCAAAACTGGTGATACTCCATTCTCGTTCGTTTTCTAAATTTGATAATTTAGATTGTAAATTCACATTTCAATCTAATTGCAGATTCGTTACAACTCCTTTTATTGGGTTAAAGAACTAGGTGTTATTTAAAGCACAGTTCACGACAAACCCAAATCACATTCTATTTGTTATCGGGTTAAAGAACTAGTGTTATTTAAAACACCGTTCACGATAAACCCATTTCAAATCCAATCAAATATATTAGAAATTCCGATTATTTAAAACCCCTTTTTAAATCTGATTTATTTATTTAAAAACAAATCGGGTTTTAAATTTAGTTCAAAACTAGTTCATTTTGATAAAATCTATTTTTATCTTTTCAAATATGGAGTTTTTCACCCCAAATTTTCCCAAATCATTTCTTATGATTTTACACAAATTATTACTATTTTTAATAATTTTATCAAGGTCCGTACAGTCGATTTCCAACAATGGCCATCGAACTGCACTTACAGCGACCTTTTTCGAATTTGATTTGGACGCATCTCCAAATCCAACCGTTAGATTTCAAATTTCTAATATTCGTTAGAAAGCTCTTTTCGATACGAACCCAACGGTTCCGGTTTTAGGAGAATCCGACGGTCGGATCTCCCGCAATGTTCGTTTGAAATAAATGATCGAAATTCACGAACTGCCGCGGCGCGGCGCGTTCTATTCAGGCCATTATATTATATATATAATATATATTTCGTCGATTACTATTTAAAACAAAGTTTTAAAAATAGTTTTGAATTCGTTTCGAAAACGATTTCAACTTCCATTTCATTTCAAATCAAAATTGAATTTTTCTTTATAAATTCGTTTTAAAATTCATTTCTATTCAATTCAAATTTCAATTCAATTTGAATTCATTTCAATTCGCTTTCAATTCAATTTGAATTCGTTTTCAATTCAATTTGAATTCAAATTGGTTTTATATTCGATTCAAATTCATTTTCTATTCAAATCAAATTCGTTTTGTTTTCTATTTGAATCAAATTCATTATATATTCAATTCAAATCGAAATCGTTGTATATTCAATTCATTTCGAAATCGTTATATATTCAATTCATTTCGAAATCGTTATATATATCGTTCACGTCAAAATGGCGTCAATCTAATCAACACGGCTTCATATATTTCTATTTTCAAATATTCCATTCAACAAATGAATATTTATTTTTGTCAACACACGACTAATCTCAACGAATGAGTACTGTCCACGTGTGACTATTTTTGCTATTTAATATATTTTATAAAAATTAAGGTATCTATCGTTTGATATAAAATTAGACTTCAACTGTAAATTAGTAAGAGAACAATTTCCTGAATATTAACCCCGAAGGCCGAAACCAACATCAGATCAATCTCCAGGAGACCACTCATCTCATCTATTTTCCAGTTGATTTCTAATTCTATATATGATAAAGATGTAAATTTTATTATTAAAATATTTCGTTCAACACATGACTAATCTCAACGGATGAGTACAGTCAACACATGAACCTTTATTTTATAAAGATAAAGATATAAATTTTATTATTAAAATATTTCGTTCAACACATGACCAATCTCAATGAATGAGTACTGTCAACACATGAACCTTTATTTTATATTGTTCTTTATTTTCTACATTGGAATGAGGCCCAATCAATTACCATATAAAGTTAATTATATGGATTTTCATACAACACATGTATATAATAGCATTGAAAAATAATCAACCATCAACCAAAGTGCACTACACTGTATAAGCATCAAATATAGATATCTAACGCTTATAACAGCCTGTCAATCAATCGATCGACATATTTAATCAATTAGGATGAGTGAACTTCATATTTCATCCCAACACCCGTGTGGGGTTTCAAACAATCAAACAAATATTTTATTTGTGCAGTTGGGCGATGTGTAAAATTTATCGTCCCAATCAATGTCATTCAAATAGGTGTACATAAACAAACCGTCCGGTTTGTAAATGAATATTTTATTTTATTTTATTTCCACGTTAAAAATTATATTTTTAACGAGAAAATATTTTATCTCAACATATGAATTTCTATTCAATTCATTTATTCAATAAAATGATATTTTTATTTTTCTAACATATTTTAGAAAATTTCGGCGGCACAACGGCACGATACTAGAAACGGGACGAGGCCTAGCCTTATCCCCGGTCTAGTGAAGGCCCACGCCATTCACACATCAATCAATCCATTCCATTTCACCAAACAATTCAATTCAAACCAAATAATCTAACCAACTACACAACCAAACAATTTTACAAACAAGCCATCCATGGTCTGTGGATGACGGGTGTCGGGTGCTACTAAGCACCGTCTACATCCTAGTATATATATATATAACTAGAAACAGAGAATTTAGAGTGAGAAGTTCTCACCGATAGCTATCCAATACCACGACTCTTCATTGATAAAAATCTTCTTCATTCTCGCCTTTTTATCCCCTTCGTTGCCCGTAGTCACTATATATATAAAAATCACACATTTTTATATTTTGATGTCTTTAAAATAAAAAACCACATTTTTATTTGTTTACTTTCAATTTAAAAGTCATATTTTCATAATCACTTTGTATATTTAAAAATCGAATTTTTATTCCGTTATTCGATATGTAAAAATCGAATTTTTTCTACGTTGTTCAATATATAAAAATAAGCATATTTCACAACGCTACTATATAGATAAAGATTATATTTTTATCACCTTATTCTTCATATAAAGATTTTGCCGTTTCAAAAATAAAGTTTTCGTCTTTATAAAAATAAAGTTTTCGCCTTTTCAAATTTAAAGATTTCATCTTTATAAAAATCTCATTTTTATTTTTCTACACATATAAAGATGATATTTTTAATATTCCTATCATGTAAAAATTATATTTTTAACTCTCTACCTAACCAAAAATCATATTTTACATCTTCTACTTAATAAAGATTATATTTTTGATACTTTAAAAATATAAAAATCATATTTTATCTTTCTTCAATATAAAAGATTATATTTTTACTACTTTAAAAATATAAAAATCATATGTTTATTATCTTCACATCATAAAAATTATATTTTTAACTTCCACAATTCAAAATCAAATCTTTATTTTTCAAAATCAAATCATTTTGATTTTTAAAAAAAACTAATCTTAACTAGTTAATAAAAATCGCATCTTTCTAGTTTAAAAAGAACTATTTTTCCTAAATAAACGTTTATTCTTTTCTAAACTAAAAATCAATGCTTTTAAATTAATAAAAATCAGTTCTTGTTAACTATAAAAATTCGGTTTTAAAATCGAATAGAACAATAACTAAAATTGAAAAATAAATTAAAAAAATAAAAAAAAACTTACAGGAATCGGAGAGGAGGGGGGGGGGGGGCGTCGGTGGTTGCCTCGCTGCTGGGGGGGGGTGTGTTCGCGAGGCGCTGGAGGGAGGTGGGTGGCGACGGGGAGAGGCTAGGGTTTCGGCGAGAGGAGGAGGTGGAAGCGGTTTGGGCGTTTTTTTGGTGGTGGCAGCGTTCTTTTCAGAGGAAGAAGAAGAAGGAGAGGAGGGAGAAGGAAGCGGCGGCGCAGGGGCTGCGCCACCCCTGGCGGCGGCGACGGATCATCGGGGAGGGGCGGCGGCTCCTCCCCCGTCGCTCTCCTCTTTTTTTTTTTTTTTTTTTTTTTCGTTTCTGTTGAATGAAAACGAGAAGGGGGGGGCCTATATATTTTAATTTTTAATTAATTTAATTAATTTAATCGCAAAAAGTTGACTTTTACATACGACCTCTAAACGAGGCCCACCGCCTGTCGTCCATAGCATATTACCCCTATTCTGAACACAATGGGATATGTATCGTAGGTTGATTCGATCGTTACAATCAGTTTCCGTTGAATTTACATTTAAATCGCTATATTGAATTTTAAACCTACATTTCAAATTATCGGGGTCACATACTAACTCTAAAAATTCTCGAAAAATATTTTCTAGCTTCGTATTGACGATATGGTCCTAACAAAACTTGTTTCGTCGAATTCTGAGACCTTTTGAAAAATGGCCAATTTCCAGTCGATTAAAATCAACTGAAACCGGTCAAACGCGTTTTCCTTTGCCACGCTCACATACTGATTCGAAAAATTATGAAATTTAAAACCTAGCAATAACTTTACATCACGGACCCAACAAAACTGGTTTCGTCGAAATCCGAGGTCATTTGCAAAATGTCCATTTTTAAGGGCCTGAATTCCATAGCGACTATTCAGAATTTTCAACTGGACATATCTTTTGATTCCCACTATGAAATTTTGATTTTTCGGATTCGTTGGAAAGATATCATCAAATAGATCCTAATGTTTTTGGTTTCACTAAAATCCGGATTGTTTTGCACCCGGTACATTCAATTGAAGTTTGAAATCGAATTATCGAACTACCGCGCCATTTTCAATTCTATTTATAATTATATATAAATATTTATATTCTAACGACGACGTATATAATATATACGTTCTAATTCTATTCAAAATAAATTTCACGTCGATATTATTTAAAATAATCTATTTTTAATAATCAAAATTCACTAAAATTGCCAAAATAAAAATTTTAAACTGGCTCAGAATTTCCGGGTTATTACAAACTCAGTCTAGCCTCGGGTCCTTATTGGGCTCCGTGTTTAACCACCCACATTGGATAGGTATTGTTGTGACTACTGGACAGCCGGGCGGTTCCGGGCAGGTTTACATCACAACTCAATCCAACCTCGGGTTAAACACATCGTATTTTCTACATTTACATATTTTGTCTCTTTTCTTTTTATATGTAAATATTTGCGGCCCATTATTTAAATTTATCTTTATTGATTAAAATTTATTTATGTCACTTAATTGATTTTCAAGGTTGTTGGCATGCGTCAAACATGCCAACACATATGTTCTATATTTTAGCCCAAACGTCATTACCCCCGTTTTACACGTTCGTTCAAATGTAAGGTGTGTTGGGTTTAATACTTAAACCCAATTTAGCCATATGAAAAGGGGAGGCTTATAACATGGTGTTTATAAGGTAACATAAAAAGGGGAGTGTGAACGCATGAACTTGCAACATAACGATTCAATTAACATAAGGTAGGCATATGTGAACTTGCAATTGTAACAACATATAATATAAGCAATAGGGGTATTTAGTTTTAAGGACACATTCCAATAAAAAATTAGATCAAAGGACAACCAAGTTTCATAATTTAATTAAGGACAAAGACTAAATTGAACTATATTAACATGAAATTCACTTTGTTTCTCATCATTCCTAAATTAATTAAAGAATTATAAATAACCTTCAAAAAAAATTCTTAAAAATAATGTAATTTTAAAATTATTTTAGTCTATTAATGTAATTATAAACATATAAAAATAATCAGCTCGGAAAGCTAAATGAATATAGCTTTATAACTTAAAAATAAAGCTTTATATTGTATCACATAAACACAGAACCAAGTCATTTTAAAGCTAATGTCGTTTACACCCAAAAAAAGCTATATGTAAAAAGCGAAGCTATATTCATTTAGCTTTCCGTCCTGAATTGTCTTATATTCGTTTTTTCTATATTTGTAAATCAAAAAACATTTTCTAATTAAATTTTTATTAATTTTTAAGGTAATAATCATAGAAAAACATTTTTTTTATTAATTTTTATTATTTACAAGATATCAATGTGTGTCCTTAATTTAAAATATATGGACTTTTTTCAATTAAAACATAAAAGTTGTCCTTGATTTAGGTAGCAAAAGTTGTTTGTCCTTGAATCTAATTTTTTACTGAAATGTGTCCTTGAAACAAATATCCACTAAGCAATACTTAAACATGAATCATTCTATTCACAAAATCATGGTATAAACAAAACATGAATCATTCTATTCGTGTAGTCATGGCATAAATGATACTTAAACATGAATCATTATAATTATGGCATAATCATAATTGAACATGAGTCCTTTTATTAATATAGTCATGGCATAAACATGATTGAACATGAATCCTACTACTCATATAATCATGGTTTTTATCCTATCTATGTAACTTGTAAGTGGGATGTAATTCTAGTGTAGTTTCTAATGTAACTTATGTGCCAAATATATTATCATATGATTATGATAACAACATAAACCTAGAAACATGTTTTTAACTAGGCATAATAACAAACATAGTTTAGTCATGTTCATAAAATTAATGCAAGCTTACAAAGACGCTTGCTTTTACCACAAAATCATGATCTTTATACTTGAACTATGATGCCAATTCCAATATAACTTTCATATGAATAATAACACTTAAGTGGATCAAATTACACTAAAGATGACCATAAAATTATACATCATGTTGGCATAACAATAAATCATACACTTGCATGAATTCCAAATAAACTATTACAACATATTGTTGTTATTCTCAACGTGAATCATATACTTGCAATTATCAAATGGGTGTTGTAAATAACTACCACAAACATGTAGTTTTCAATATGAATCATATGCTTGCATGAATCCCAATCAAAATTCCACAACATGTGGTTGTCAACATAAACCATATACTTATATGAATCAAATTGTGCATCATAGCATTGCCAAATCAAAATAATATGTAAACATAAGTTACTATCACCACAGTTCCATTTCGTTGTTAACTTTCAACGCAAATCGCATACTTGCAAATATCCAATCGTATATCATAATATTCCCAAATCGTTTAGCATCAAAGCAACATACAAATGTAAATTATTATCGCTACAATTCCATTTCTTACATTACACAAATCAACACAATTATTTAATTCACATCGGAATAGCACTCTACTTACAGCGTATGACGAATCTTCAATTCAGGAATCTGAATTCTGAATTTGGAGATGCTATCCTTTGTTGTAGGCGTTGCTTTAATTTGATTAACGTTGCTTTAAGCTTTTGATTTATCTCCTAATTGTCTCTCTATTTTCTGACGGCTATCCTCAGTCTCTCCTCAGCAGCATGACGGTCTCATCTCCATTTTAGTTTATGTGAATTAGAGTTAGACTTAGGTCCTTTTTATAGAGTTTCTGAGTTGATTTAGACCGTCGATGGAGCTTGGTTTAATAATAGCCGTTCGTTCAAAGAAGAGACCAACCAGGAGCTGACACCTAGCCCTGGTGACAAGGCAGGGCTCAGAAAATCGACCAAACACAGACTAGGCCAGCCAGGGTGGGCTGGGTTCGACCTGGCTCAGGGGCCAGGTCGACTCCCAGGTCGACCCCCAGGTCGACTGGGGAGTCGACCTGCCTGGGCAGGTCGACACCTAGGTCGACTCCCAGGTCGACCTGGCCTGGCAGGTCGACCCCCGGGTCGACCTGGTGGGCTTGGGTGGGAATTTTCACGCCTGCTTTGATTGGGCTGAATTTAAATTCTGTTTTCGAAATTTGAATTTTCTGAAACTTCGTCGGGCCATAATTTGGTCATACGGGCTCCATTTTTTGAAAACTCGGACTCTATTTCGCGTATTTTTCCGAGACGAACGCAATGGCATATCACGTTTCCCTTAATACTTTGTTTTGAAATTAGTTATACTTTAATTTGTGAATTTCACTGTTATAAAATACACAGGGTGTTACACAACGGCTTCAGACGGCTTGACTCCGTTGAAAACGGTTACAAACCAATGACCAATTAGCCGTTGGAAACCCGTGCTATCCGTTGGAAAATCCGCGTTATTTTTTTTATTGCGGCAAGCATATAACCTTCTTGTCACTACATTTCCAATCCAATACCATTCCAATCCAATTCCAAGCCATTTGCAATCCAATCCCAATCAATTCCATATATATATATATATAGAACACATATATACCAATAACAATATAAACAACCAAAATATATTAAAGAAACATCAATATAAACAAAACAAAACATCCATAAACCAACAAATACATGTTCATAAACCAAATACATCAAAGCTACAGTCCACAAAACATCTAAACATATCAAATTTATCATTCTCATCCACTCAATGCCAAAATATACAACGTACCTTAAGCATCGCTTGCGGAATCAGCAGACGATGAAGGACGACTATCATGAATGTGCACATACTTCGCGAACATATGATTTAGCTGTTCTAATTGCATAGTCTTAAGATGTCTCTGGTCACGTAGTTGCTCAATCATAATTTTAAGCTCTTTAATTTCTTCTTTGTATTGGGCCTTCTTAGGTTGTCGAGTCTACAAATAGAATAAACAGTAAAAATGTTATTTTAGCATATAAAATATTATAACACTGTATATTTATACGTTAATTTATTGTATGCATACAGAAGGATTCATTACCGTCAAATTCTTGAAGTCACTATTCCAATCAGCATGTCGTTGAGAGCCAGACATAATATACCTGCCACATTGATACATATATAAATTATAGGTAAATGTAATGTGGATAGTTGTGAAAATGCAATATTAAACATAGGTTATAAATGTAATGTGAATAGTTGTGAAAATGCAATATTAAACATAGATAATTGTAATGTGAATAGTTGTGAGAATTCAATATTAAACATAGGTAAATATAATGTGAATAGTTGTGAAAATTACCAAATTTAACTTAGTCTTCGTCAATTTCTTCGTCATTTTCTGATTTAGACTCGGTTTCGGGTTCTATGTCTTTTTCTCTACACTCTCAAATGCATCAACTAATACATTTGCCTCATCATTTAAAGGTCCAAAATCAGTTTGATCGTCTGCAATTGTTATTTCAACATTTTCCTCTAAATCTGCTTGATAGACTTGTTCATCAGGAATATTCTGTCGATCGAACATAAATCTTGCCTTGGTTTTAAAAACCGTAGAAAAATCTGCTTTATCCCTTTCTAGAGACGGATAAGGGACATAATAAGCTTGTAGGGCTTGTTTGGCTAGTACAAAAGGGTCGTGATTTTGATAACATGAGGTATGTTTAATTTCTACAAGATTATACTTTGGATGCACGTTAATACCAGACGCCAAATCATTGCTGAACCAATTGCATCTAAACAAATAAACATCCTCTGCGGGCCTTGTAAAATATGTCATTTGCAAGATCTAAGTTAACTCGCCCTAAAAATCATTTATATGATTATTAGGATCTTCACTGCCTTTAACAACCACACCAGTATTGTTTGTTAAATTTTCAGCACCGTATTCTTTGGTGTTGAATTTATACCCATTAACAAAAAATATTGAATATGTTTTGACTCTTTTTTGGGTCCAAAAGCTAAATGTTTTATTCCTTCGTTGTGCACATTATTTGTGGGATCAAAAACATAGTTTCTAAACCAACTACTGAATTCTTTGCTTAAATCACCACTTGGATTTTGTGATTCATAAATACTGCAAACACAAACAATATATGTAACATTATTATTAACACGTTTAACATAAACTTAGTAAAACTTACAAAAAAAATGATTACTTGACGAAAGGAGCAACTTCAGGACAATTAAGAAGAATATATGTGTGTGCTACATTAAATCTTTATCATTTATCCATATTTTCACACATTTTCCAACATGTCAGCCATTTTGTTTAAAAATAGATAATGTTGATTCAGAAGAAGATTCTTGTTCAACCCTCTCATCATTACGCGGAACGCTTGCAAATGATAAGTTCACATGATCATTAAAATAACGAGGGAAAAAAGAGAGGCTTCTTCTTTGATATAGGATTTACAAATAGAACCTTCAACTCGAGCTTTTTGTCTCACTTTTTTTAAATGATTTAAGTACCTAATAAAATATAGTTCGGTTCAATATTAAGTTCTAAATATAATTAAATTATCATTTGAATACTTAGTATAATAACATACCTTTCGAGTGGATACATCCATCCATATTGCACAGGACCTCGAAGAGTGCTTCCTTTGGAAGATGAACAGGTAAATGCTCCATTACATTAAAGAAATGCAGACGAAATATTTTCTCCAGTTTGCAGAGCAGTACAGGGATTTCTTCTTCAAGTTTTAGTAGACGGTCAACTTTTAAAGTGGTTGAACAAAGCTCGTTGTAAAATAAGCTAATTTCTGTTATTACATTCCAAACTTTTCCTTGTAACAATTCTTTGAAGGCGATGGGTAACAAATTTTCCATCATTACGTGGCAATCATGGCTTTTCATTCCACTCAGCTTTCCGTTTTTATAGTCGACACAACTACGAAGATTGGAGGAAATTCCATTGGGAAACCATAATTCTTCCACCTAATTTAATAGTACTTTAACTTGGTTGTTGTCTAGTTCATAACATGCTTTGGTTTTTTTAACTATCATTGGGCTTCATATGAAGCTCGGGACGATTACATATTTCCTCTATATCACGTCTGGATTTCAAATCATCCTTAGTCTTGCCCTTCACATTCAGAACTGTATTAAATACAACATCAAATACGTTTTTCTCGTTATGCATCACGTCAGTGTTATGATGGATTAAGAGATGTTTCCAATAAGGCAATTCCCATAATATACTTTGTTTGTACCAATTATGAATCGTCGATTTACATTGAATATCAATTTGTTTTCCTTCTTTATGTATCTTTGGATAATCTTTACAAGTTCATATATTTCCTCGTTTGACCAAACCGTCGGTGGCCACAGAACCTCATGTCTATTAGACATAAAAAAATTTATCTCTTCTAAAAGTATGATCAATATGAAGAAAGCATCGATGACAATCAAACCATGAAATTTTCTTTCCATACGGTAACGAAAATGCTCGTGTTTTTTCCATGCAATAAGGACAAGCAAGACGACCGGCTGTACTCCAACCCGAAAGCATTGCATATGTAGAAAAATCACTAATAGTCCATAACAAAGAAGCAAACATCCAATTTTTTTTCTTTTTTGATATGTCGTATGTTTCAACTCCTTCATTCCATAATATTTTTAATTCTTCGATTAGCAGCTGTAAGTAAACATCAATACCCTATGTCGGATCATCAGGGCCAGGGACGACAACTGTGAGAAACATGTATGGAGTTTTCATACACATCCACGGGGGTAGATTGTAAGGTGTGATTATTATAGGCCAAGATGAATATTTAGAACCAAACTGAGAAAACGGTGTAAAGCCATCTAAACATAAACCTAGTCTAACGTTGCGGCTTTCCACTGCAAAATCAAGATATTTCTTATCAAAATGTTTCCATGCTTCTCATCCGAAGGGTGTGCCAACGTATCTTCTTGAGGTGTTCCCAAACTATGACATCTCATATGCTGCACGGTTATGGATGATGCATATAATCTTTAAAGTATAGGCGTGATGGGTAAATAATGCATACGCTTGTACAAAACTTCTTTTCCTTTCTTTTTTCTTGGTATGTATGTTTCTTGATTACAAAACTTACATTTTCTAAGATTGTTGTCTTCTTTCCAATACAACATGAAACCCTTTGAACATGTATCTATTTTCTGATATGGAAAACCAAAAGATGACATAAGTTTTTTCATTTCATAATGATTTTTGCACACTAAATTATCAGATGGCATATGGCATTTAGCCGCTTGAACAACAGCTGTAAATCCAGCTTCCGTAAGGTTGTATTTTGATTTCATTGCAATGTATTCAGTAGTTACCAATAATTGAGTGCCACTTTCACATCCATTCCAAAGTTTTTTAGCATTATTCAATAAATCATATTTTTTTTAGCTTCAGCATTTGGCTCCTCTTCGACGTTATCATCGTTGATATCAATTTGAACGGTAGGGAACATTGATCGTGCAGCATCTTCGACCATGTTTTCTATGAGATTCGTGCTAACTTCAACACTATTGACCTTCGTCTACTATTCTTGAGTATTAGGGGATACAATTTCTCCATGATGATCCCACAACAAATAATTGGGTAGAAAACCGTATTGCCGCAAATGAATCTTAACCATATTCGGTACTAAATAGTTCAACAATTTGCATCTACTACATGGACAAGGAATTTCTCTACTGTTTCCGATATTACTTATCACAAAATCAGTGAACAATTTTACCCCATTTTCAAAATGATCACTTATTGCACCACTAATTTCCCTTCTTTGATACATCCAAGTCCAATCATTAAAGTAATTAGCCATTTTTCCTACTTTAAAATCTATGATGAAATAAAAAATAATCATTAATTTTATAGTTGTCTACAAAATTAATTTCAAAATAAATAACTATTGGTTCATTGACGCTTATGTGTCTTCTTTGATGGTCGCTCATCCTACTTCCCATTACAAATATAATAGTAATTATATTTCGTAAATCATATCATTTTAAACGATTTCATAAATATTCGGCAACATTTCCCCCATGCTCCTTGTATCGTACACACGTGCGTGTACATAAGGAACGTAAAGGAAATGTCATCAAAATTTTGTGAATTGTTTAAAGTGATATGATCTACGAAATATAATTACTTTATAGTGTTTGTAACTTGTCCAATACAAGAAAAATCCAATAAATGTTGTATTAGATGAATATGGATTTATGTTTTGTAAAAGAATGAATATCCATATAACGATCATATACAACACTTGTCAGACGGGGCTAAATAATAACTAAGGGTTTAAATAGTTATCTACATTAAATTTAAATATACAATTTGTAAATATTTTACCGTTTTAGTACATGTGTACAAAATTATATATTTTGTAATTTACTTCGTGTTTGCACCAATTATAGTAATTTACTTCATGTATGCATAAATTTATGTATTTTTGTAAATTTACTTCGTGTTTGTCAACATAATATAGTGTTCGTGTTTGCGTAAATTATATTATTCGCAAACACTATCACACACATATAGCATTCACTAACAAAAGTTACCCAAACATACACAATTAAACCCTAAATCAATTTTACCCTAAACAATTTGATCATTATTGTGACAACAATATCAATTAGAGGTTGACATGATGTAATATACATATACAAACAAGTAGAAATTAAGCAAATTACAAATTAAACCCCAAAATAAATTAAACCCTAAAAATTAGGTTTTATGAAATTACCTAATTTGGATAACGAGAAGGGTGGAGATGGGTTTGAAAAGCTCGTAGATGGAGCCCAAAGAGGTTGGAGTGATGGAGGAATCTTTGGCAGCTAATTTGGAAGGAGAGGAATGGTTGGAGGAGATGAACACTTGGTGGAGGAGGAGGAAATGAAGCTTTCAGTTGGCTGGAGTAGACAATATCCCTTAAATTTTCAACGGCTTCTAACGACCACCAACGGTCTTCGTTCCAACGGTTTCTAATGGTTTCCAACGGCTATTAAAAAACAGTTGGCGACCGTTGGAAACTGGACATCGGAATAACATACCATTCTAGTAGTGAGAATAGTTATTAATACCCATCCAAAACAAACCTTAATGGAAAAATATGATATTGTCAGTCATAACACAATAAAACCCTATCTTATTTAAAGTGATTTTATGTATTATTATTGAATTCATTACTTCCAATGAAAATACAAATTTTGTTAGGTAATCAATGAAGGGCACCCTCAGTTAAACCTATGGTTTGAATAACACAGATTGTGCATACAAATATGAGTTAGACCAACGTAACTCAAGCTCATAGCAAATAATTAATGTAATTAAACCGCACACTTAATGTTAAATTCGTTGGGATAGATTATAAGTCAAGCTTTCCCTTAAATTCAAAGTAAATATTCGTAAACCATTGATAAGACAGAGTAGAAGCAAAATTTAACCGTTAAAACTATGAATTTGGTAGTCATCGACAACGATCAAACGAAATAGAATGGAATATTGAACATTGAAAGTAACACCTGAAATGCGTTTGATTTCAAAGAAGGAAGCATTAATTAATGATTTAAGGCATAAAATTAACAGTGAAGGCGGATGATGAAAACATATGATTAACACATATAAGATTCAAAATTAGTTAAATTGAACAATTAGAAGAAATAAATGAAAATCAAGGATTCAAATTTACCCTAAAATGCAGGATACATGGTATTAGTGCATGTAATAAAAGCCAAGCAAGCCTTTTTTGGCTAATTGATTTGGCTTGAATCATTTTTTTGAGAGGGAGAAGCAATAGTCGGGGTCAGAAGGGAAGTGCAAGTTGGAGTCACAAAGAAAAGATATGACCATTAATTATCATAGACGTGGCTTGATTTTAGGTGAAGAAATGAGGCTTGAAGAGAGTATAGAAAGAGAAGTAACACAAGATTTGAGAAGGAATGACAAACAGAAAAAGGAAAAATAATAATAAAGAATTCAACGTTTGATTTCTAGAATTGCTGAAGAGGGCTTGTGCGCCCTTGAAGCACGACTCAGTAATAATAAAACAGTATTATGTCGTCTCAAGACTTTTTGCTTCTCTAGACAAAATGTAATGATTCAGAATTTTATCGCTTTGGGTGGGAATATTAAATTAATTTTCAAATTATATTTCGATAATTGTAGAACCCTCTTTTAGGTTTAAAAAACAATAAAAAATTACTTTTAAATTTAATATACAAAAAAATTGTTTAAAGAAAAACAAACAATGTAATTTAATTTTTTTTTTAATTTTTGATCATATAAAAGTTTTTAGAGACGTTGTTAAGAAATACTAAAAAAAGAAAAAAATCACGCATAAACGTTTAACTTAAGTTAACTTAAATTACGGCGAATAATTATTAGTTACACCAGTTAAACTTTGGGAAGACATTTTGAGTTAAATTAGGAACACTTAAATACACAATACTTGTACATAGATGCACCTTTCTACCATTTAAGCCACTAATATATTGCATAATGTAGAAAGGGATGGAGACCTTAATGATGTGTATGGAAGAGGGGAGGAAGGATAGTAGTGAGGTGGCACTATTTGGTGAAGTGCAATTTGGTAATATCAAATTCTTTTATTTTATATTCAATTTTATTTCCATTTCAACTCTCTTCGTTTTCTTTCATCCTTGGCATTTACTTCATTTTATTTTCTTCTCCTTCCTTGTCATTCTTTAATGGCATCCATCCTTATTTAAAAATCAATTTTTTACAACTTAAATTCTTGTGAAAATTAAGTATAAAGCCTTTTTCCGTTTCTACACTATTCATTTTTAAATTCTAGTGCTTTAACCCTTTGGAAATCCTCGATCAAACCCAAATTGCTCATAAATGATTTAAGTGAGAATGAATTACTTTTTAATTTGATTATCTATAGTGTAATTAGTTATAATTTTTGTTGAATTGTAGCACCTCGTAATTTTAACAAACACTAAGATGATAAACTAAATAATACTTAATTAAATATTGGTAATTAAGTCAAACAGACTGCGCCATTGCGTTCGTCTCGGAATTCTGCTTATAGTAGACACCAAGTTTATGTAAAACGAACATGGTATGAAGAAGATATTAAGGTTTGAAGTTTGTATACACATAAGAAAATTATACACACACACATACATACATACATACATACATACATATATATATATATATATATATAAATCAGACATTCTAGAAATTCAAAATAGTTCAAAATCAGAAGACGCGGGCCTGGGAGGGAGTTCAGATCGTTGGGGGTCGACCCCACCCAAGGGTTCTCGACCTATGGGTCGGCACCACGACAGGGGTGCCAACACCCATGTCGACACCACCCAGATCCGAACCGGATTCATTCCTACGTACATGGACTGAATTTTTGACTAGATTCGTTGACCCTATGCTATAAACAGGACCTTAATCCCATTGTTTTTTTCATTTAACTCAATGGCGACAACGAGGTGCTGCCCCAACATAATCTGATTTAGCCTTGTTCTTCAACAATCTAGTTATAAAAATTTAGAGATCTGTGCTACAACATCTGCAATCATTCTTCTGTTTCTTTGATCCAATCACAATGACTCTATGTTATTTTTAAATTTAAACATTTAAAAGTTAATCTTGACATGTTTATGAATTGGATCTAAGCCTATGCCTATTTATCAAATCAGATCTGCCACCACTTGTACACCCGATCTATTGATTTATACCTATATGCCTATTTGTGACATCCCTATTATGCTAGTTTGCCTAATCATGTCATCTTATGCCTATTAAGCTAGTTTTCCTATCTTGCCATTATTCCCAATTCTTCCACTATATGCTTATTCAGTTGCTATGCCTATTTCTGCCATCATAAGTCTATCTTGTTATTATGCTTAATTTTGTTCTCTTCCCTTCTTATTTTCCCTTTTTATTTTATAGTTAGGCTACCTTTGAGCCTAGGCATAACACTGAAATATGCGAATGCGTGAAATTGGGAACAAGGGGAAACGTTAAAATTGGGGCATAACTTGTATTGGGAAATTTAGGGCATAACTTGAATGGAAAACATGAATAGGGATTTGAGGGATAAACCAAACTGTGATTAAAGATCTTAATTTTGGGCATATGGTAAATGTGACTTGGGAAAGGGACATGAAAACCTATAATAAAATAGGAATAATTGTCGAATATGTCTAGATTTACAGTAATTAGAAACTGTAACTGCGCTTAGACACTAGGTTAGATTACACTTGTGGCAGAAGCCTGCCTTGAGCCAACCGGTATATCCAGCATCCAAAAGTGGTAAATCTAATGTGAGAGGTCAAAGTGCTAAACACGTGACGGTGCTAAGACACGAGGTTAAGTCCGACTTGCGGAAGAAGTCTTCTCAGACTCGACCGGCATAGCCAACATCCACAAGTGGTAGACTTAATGTGGGAGGTCTAGCGCGTTATAACTATAAATGAATAAATTGTAACACCCCGAATTTCGGTTAATGCTAAAATTCACTAATTACAGAATAACTAATCCCAGATGTGGGAATCAAGGGTAACGGGTTGCGTCATTGCGTTCGTCTCGGAAAAATACGCGAAATAGAGTCCGAGTTTTCGAGAATCGGAGTCCGTATGAAAGAGATATGGACGAACGAAGTTAGGCAGAAGAACCCGGAACAGGCCAGAAATGCACTGGCGCACTTGTGAAGTGCGCCAGAACAAAAATGCACTGGCGCACTTGTGAAGTGCGCCAGTACAAAAATAGACTGGCGCACTTGGGAAGTGCGCCCGTGCCGAGCCAAGAAACCTGCACAGTTTCTAGAGAGTTCTGTGGTTGGGTGCACCAGTTTGGGGTTTGGGCTTGGTCTTAGGGCTGATTTCTGGAGAGTTCCGAGATCTAAGGGTCCTAATCTAATCTAGGGTTAATCTAAGGGTCTAAAATGCAACCTAATCCTATAAATAAGACCACAACCCTACCCTAATTCATTCATAATTAAACCTAGTAACTAAACTATGGCAAAATGAAACTTGGTCATGGCCTCCACAAATCAATGAAGAGGAAAGCAAGCTAATCAACCTCTCTAATCAACTTCTAATCCATTCTAAGCATCTTAATCTTCTTCATTTGGAGTGCAAATTGCTAGTGGTGAGTTTCTATCACTTTGATGATCAATTGTTAAGATAAGTAGATTAGGTGTAATGAGACTTATGGTCTTGAATGCGGATTTGTGAGTTTGAATCATTTGTAATGATATGCTAATCTATGTATAATATTAATCCTATGTTGAATATGTAAGTTTATATGAGAGTTTATGCAAGTTGGATATGTGGGTTTATGCATAATAAGTAATTGATTTCATGCAAGTTAAGTATGTGGTTTATGCATGATGAGTATGTGATTCTATGCATGCTAAGTAGGTGATATTATGCATAATGAGTATGTGATTCTATGCATGCTAAGTAGGTGATATTATGCATAATGAGTATGTGATTCTATGCATGCTAAGTATATGATATTATGCAAGTTTAGTATGTGATTCTATGCATGCTAAGTATGTGATAATATGCATGATTAATAAGTTGTTTATGCATATTTAACAAGTGGGTTTATGCATGTTTAACAAGTTCATATGCAAGTTACATGTATGATAATATATGCTATGCAAGTTACATGTTTGTTAATATGCAAGTTACATGTATGTTAATATGCAAGATATGCTATGCAAGTTACATGTTTGTTAATATGCAAGTTACATGTATGTTAATATGCAAGATATGCTATGCAAGTTGCATGTTTGTTAATATGCAAGTATGTGAATGCTTATATGCAAGTTCAACATGTTATGCAAGTTATGTGTGCTTATGTAAGTTATGTGAATGCTTATATGCAAGTTCAACATGTTATGCAAGATATGTGTATAATAATATGCCAGTTCATATGCGATATGTTATGCAAGTCATGTGCGATAATATGCAAGTTTGGGTTAAATGTAGTTGGGTTAATATATGCTCATATATGCAAGTTGACATACTCTTAACCCATGACAAAGTTATATACTAAGATCTGGTTAAACCCATGATATTTGCGATGGATCTTCCCTTTATTTATGTCGTGAAATGAGAACGATTTGCGTGGGGAACGATGGGGTTAATAAATATGTTAATTAAAGTATGATTGGGTATGATTAAGCATACCATAAAAATAAATAAATTAACATAAGTGGGAATTTACCTATTGAGTTAGGTCTACCCCATGGGAATTTACCTATTGAGTTAGGTCTACCCATGTTATGAAAAACTTGATATTAATTAGGGATAATTAATATAAATTATGAGGGTGATTAATTAGGTGTAATTAATCGACTAAGACACGAGGTTGGACTCAGTTGTAGCGTAAAACTTCCCGGACCCAACCGGCTTAACCAGTTGCTACAAATGTTAGCCCAATGTGAGAGGTCTTAGGCACAAACTAAATACGTGATTAATGTAAAGACACGAGGTTAGACTCGGTTATGACATAAGGCTGCCCGGACCCAACCGGCTTAACCAGCGGTCATAAAAGATAGTCTAATGTGAGAGGTCTTTATGAGGATCACGGTCTTAATTAATTAAGAAACACTTAACCATATAAGCATGTAGTGGGGCTTGAGGGTTAAGTGGGTGCCTTGGGTGGCATGAGAAAACTAGTGGGTTGCCTTGGGTGGCAATAGAAAACACGATTAGAATACTTAACCAAAGTGGAACATGTAATTAAACATGATTAAGGGGTTAAGTAAGTGCCTCGGGTGGCATGTGGGAATTAAGTAAAGGACTTGGGTGTCATGTGGAAATCTAGTGGGTGCCTTGAAAGGTAATTAAAATATGATTAATGACTTAACCAAAGTATTTATAACATGTAAGTAGACATGGTTAAAGGGGTTAAGTGGGATACACTAGATAAAATTAACAAGCTTAGGTGGTAGCTTGTGGGGGCCCATCTCAACCAATATCCCAAACGTATCTTTGTGGGCTCGACCCAAGTCGAGTGACGGGACACGCATATTGGGCTTGACTATAAGAGGCCAAAAACGGGTTAGCGGTGGCAACGTAGGACCAACGGGTTTCATATGCGTGTGTGGACCCGGGCTGGTTAGTAAATCGTTGTTGCATCGTGTAGGTATAAAGCCGTGCACCGTTGATATTATCAGGTTGCCACTTGGGGAAATGATACACCCCATTGTGGGACCAGCACGGGTATCTACGTTAGGGAGCCGATCGCTTGGGAGTAGTGGGTACACCTAGTAATGATAGGGGCAGACGGCACCTATGTAGGGGTACCAGAAACTACTGGGTAAAAATTACTAAGTACATTTAGTGGGATCAACCTTTAAGTAGGAATTAATCTTAGGTAGGTAAAACTGGTGTGGTGCAGTGTAGGAATTACTTTTGGGTGGATAAGTCTGGGGCGGTGTAATCTAGTAATTATCCTTGGGTGGATAAATGCGTCTTTACGGTGATCTTAGTTTATCCTAAGTTTACCAAGCTGCTTAGTGTAGCCATTCATCCCCAGTCGTTACCGTATATCAACTTATGTCTTCTCTGGTTATTTTAATGATTGTATTGTTAGGGTTATAGGACTCACTCAGACTTATGTCTGACCCCGTTGTTTTTATCTTTTCCCCCAAACCCAGGTTATTAGAGTGGGCCTGGTGCTAGTGGGCTTTGATCTGATTGCTGTATCTATCCTATGGAGCTTGGACCTCTGAAGTGAAGCCGAGCTTATCTTTCCTTTTATGGCTATTAGTTATGTAGTGGGATTATGTACTTCTATTTTATCAAGATGGATATTATGTACTTGACTCTGGTTTATGGTTTTGTGATGTAACCAAACATGTATTACTTTCCGTTGCAATGAAATGATGATTTAAATTTTCAAGTATTATTTATATCTGTCTTGCTGTAATTTTACTGTTCTATATTCACTTAAAATACTTCACCGAAACTAAGGCATTCCCCTGGTATGAGTGACCTTAGCGGGCGTGGGGTGTTACACGTGGTATCAGAGCTTAAGGTTACCAGAACAGATAAAATTTTTAGAAAAACTATTTTTCTAAGAAAATTTTTGAAGGAGTATTTTCAAAAACATGTCTTTTAAGAGAAAAGTTTTTGAGAGAAAAGCGTAATCCCCGATAGCCATATCTTTATCTTTCGAATTCTCCGTTTGAATCTCTTTCTCTCTCGGTTTGAGTTTCCCCTCCGTGTGTAGATGATCTTTCTAAGATAGATAAGAATGGAAAACCGCTTCAAGGGAATTAGACGTAAATCAGGTTAGAAGTTGGTTCAAGAAGGAGGAGGACTTGTAAGTACTTATTGGATGGGCGATGGGAGGAAGGCTCTAATAGTTGTTTGGTTAATGAAGGACGAAACCTCATTGGTGGGAGGTTACGAGTGGAGAATGGGAAGAAGAAGAAGGCTAGTCGTTATCCTTTTGGGAGGAATAGGACATTTTATTAGGATTATCCAAAGGGGCAAAGGCAAGGTTCGGAATCTCCTGGAGGGTGGTTGTATTCCCTCACGGCTAGTGTACCAGATGGGGATAGGACCATCTAGGTTGGAATTTGGGATTTCTATATTATCTGATTCGAACTTTATTTGATTCTGACGCATCGAGTTCGTTTATCTCATCATTGTTAGTTGAGTCACTGCACTTAGACACCAGTTTGGTAGATGATCCCTTAGTTGTTTCAAACCCAATTGGGGCTCCATGATGTGTTTGGGTTTGAAAGTTTCTATACTTAGCGTTGAGTTTGGATGTGATGCTTGTTGGGCTTCACGGACTATGGGTTAGTTTTGGGGCATGGACTGGTTATCCAGTAGGGGGCCGTTCTTGATTTTGAAGGGAGAGTTGTAAGGCTTATGACCCGCTTGGGTAACACTCTCCAGATCTCTTGTAATCCCATAGAATCTGTTATGCTAAGTTATCTAGAATCGCTTGACACGTCGGTCGAGAGTTTGCGATCTGTTAGAAGTGGTCCGGGAACACTCGGATGTGTTTGAGAAGGTGAAGGGCTTACCTCCGGAGCGGGAGATTGACTTCCGAATATATCTGGTAAACAATGCCAAACCAGTGACTTGGCCAGTGTGCCACAAGGCTCCTCGTGAGAGGAGGGAACTCCATAAGTAAGTAGGCGATTGCTTGAGAAGGGGTTCATAAGAAGAAGTATATCGGAGTGGGGCGCTCCAGTAGTTTTTGCCATGAAGGCGGATGGGTCCCTCAGACTTTGTGTAGGCTAAAGAGAACTAAATAAACTCACAAAGAAGAATAGACACCCATTGCCAAAGATTGATGATCTCTTTGATCAGTTGGTTGGCGCCTCAGTATTTTCGCAGTTGGACTAAGCCACATGGTTTCGTCAGTTGAGAGTGGCTAACGATAGTATAGAGAAGATTGTCTTTAGGACTCCGGATGGTTTTATGAGTGGCTGGTGATGCTATTTGGTTTGACGAACGCCCCTGCATACTTTGTTGATTGGAAGAGAAGGGTGTTCAGGGAGTACCTAAATAAGTTTGTGATGGCCTTTGTAAATGACATCTTGGTCTTTTCAAGGAGCGTAATAAGTTTTCGTATGTGCTCAATAGGGTGAGCAAAGCCAGTTATAGGATAAACGGTGGTTTTGGAGCGAGACTGGCGAGGACATCCAAAGTTGGTCAAAGGCTTAATTGTTTAGCCATTATTATTATTATTTTTAGTATCATCTCACGTAGGTTGCCTGAACTCGAAGGAGATGTCCCTTGGGTGTTTGTCTGATATTGGTTTCGGCCTTTGGGGCTTGCATTTGGGGGATGTCGAATTCGACTAGGGTGGTCTGCGTGAGAGATGGACAGTTGTGACGATTTTGGATAGGATTCTTAGCATCTTATGAGTTTGAGATAGCGTATACCCCTAACAAGGGAAACATGGTAGCAGACGTCTTAAGAAGAAAAAGGTTGTCCGTTGAACTATAGAGTTTAGAATTTATTTCTATGTTTGACTTAGACCTTCCGTTGATTCTGTATCCGGTTTGCTAGCCTCCTTGGAGGTTAGGCCTACTCTTTTGGGGCGTATTGGCAGAGCACAGCGGGACGACCCACAATTGGTTGAGTTAGTAGAGAAGCTCATAAGGAGGGGAGTCGTCCAGCCATTTGAGTAGGTACACCCTAGATGGTAAGGGGTGGTTGCGTAGAGACGGTGGACTTTGTGTACCGCAAGACGAGGATTTGAGGAAGGCTATACTTGATGATGCACATCGATCGAAGATGACCATTCAACCCAGTAGGGACAAGATGTACCAAGACATGAAGCGAGTTTTCTTTTGGGCCAATATGAAGAAAGACGCGGCCAAGTATGTCGCTAGATGCTTGGTGTGCTAACAAGTGAAAGCGGAACAGAAGAAACCCGGAGGGTTGCTTCACCCGTTGGAAGTTCCGAAATAGGAAGTAGGATAGTGCCTCGTTGGATAACCGAAATCAAGGAAGGGTAATACGGGGATTGGGCTTATGGTAGATAGACTTACTAAGTGTGCCCATTTCATACCCGTGAAGAGCAAGAGGACTATTCCATGTCTAGCTTCAGTTTACCTTCAAGGGAGTATTAGATTGCATGGTGTACCTCCCAGTATAGTGAGCGATCGAGATCCTATCTTCACTAGTGAGTTTTGGAGAAGTTTGCAAGAGGCGGTAGGGACTCAGTTGTGTTTGAGCACCGCATCTCATCCTCAGACGGACGGTCAGACCAAGAGGGTGAACCGTATCTAGAACATCTTTTGAGGTTATGTATTTTGGATTTTGGAGGTACATGGGAAGAGCATCTTCCATTGGTGGAGTTCGCATATAATAGCAGCTTTCAGTCCAGTATTGGTATGGCTCCTTCCAAAGCTCTTTATGGAAGGCCTTGTCGATCTCCTACATGTTGGTGGGAATCTACGGATAAGATCTTGCTTGGGCCAGATATGGTTAGAGAGACTTCAGAGAAGATTGATTTGATTCGAAGAAGGATGAAGGAAGCGCAAGATAGACAGAAATCTTATGCGGATCGGAGAAGGACGGATCTTCAGTTTGAGGTTGGGGACATGGTTTTTGTCAAAGTATCTCCGTTGAGAAATGTTGTTCGCTTTGGGTCCGTTGGGAAGTTAGCACCGAGGTTTATTGGGCCATTTCCTATTAAGGAAAGGATTGGACGGATGGCATATAGGGTGGAGTTGCCCGACAGACTTAGTGGTGTTCATGATGTATTCCATGTATCACATTTGAGGAAGTGCTTACATGAGACCGCAGAGGTCGTAGAGCCGAGCTTGCTTAGAGATGTAGAGGTAGAGCGTGATGCGACGATTCGACGAGCTCCTACTTGCATCCTTGGGTCAGAGGCTAGGAAGTTGAGGAACAGAGAAGTTCAGCTAGCTAGAGTGCAATGGGGAGATGACGAAAGAAATGCTACTTGGGAGACGGAAGCGAAGATGCGTTCTTTGTATCCATTTCTTTTGGAGAGTATGTCTTTTAACTTCTCCTTTATCGCTTGCCTAGTACTTATCTTATCTTTAGTAGGTCCTCTCGTTAGTCCTGTTTGACCTTTAGATAGGGAAAACCTATGGTTGAAACATGTGTTTGAGACATGTTATGGTTGATGGATGCAAGTGGATGCAAGTGTTTGCTAGTGGTTGCTCGTGGATGCATATATACACACTCTAGGCACTAGATCGGCTCAATCACTTCATATTGCATATTGCATAAAATTGTGTGTAGTTAGCTATATTGATGGATGTATAATGATTGTGTTATCATATGGATGATGCATTTTGGTGAATGATTGTGCACTCATATAGATACTGTATGTGTCGATAGGGTTATCTCGCATACATATTGGATGCATGGCACTATCATGGTTTGCATATGTTCGTACATTAGATAGGGAACATATACACACACTTTTCGCATATGCTCATACATCATTAGAAATTGTTTAAGGACAATGGATGCCCGTGTTTGGTGGATTGAGTAGATGGTTGTTTGGATGGTAGGATATGCATTCTCCTTAGCTTAGAGATTTCGGGGACGAAATCCTTTAAGGAGGGGAGAATGTAACACCCCGAATTTCGGTTAATGCTAAAATTCACTAATTACAGAATAACTAATCCCAGATGTGGGAATCAAGGGTAACGGGTTGCGTCATTGCGTTCGTCTCGGAAAAATACGCGAAATAGAGTCCGAGTTTTCGAGAATCGGAGTCCGTATGAAAGAGATATGGACGAACGAAGTTAGGCAGAAGAACCCGGAACAGGCCAGAAATGCACTGGCGCACTTGTGAAGTGCGCCAGAACAAAAATGCACTGGCGCACTTGTGAAGTGCGCCAGTACAAAAATAGACTGGCGCACTTGGGAAGTGCGCCCGTGCCGAGCCAAGAAACCTGCATAGTTTCTAGAGAGTTCTGTGGTTGGGTGCACCAGTTTGGGGTTTGGGCTTGGTCTTAGGGCTGATTTCTGGAGAGTTCCGAGATCTAAGGGTCCTAATCTAATCTAGGGTTAATCTAAGGGTCTAAAATGCAACCTAATCCTATAAATAAGACCACAACCCTACCCTAATTCATTCATAATTAAACCTAGTAACTAAACTATGGCAAAATGAAACTTGGTCATGGCCTCCACAAATCAATGAAGAGGAAAGCAAGCTAATCAACCTCTCTAATCAACTTCTAATCCATTCTAAGCATCTTAATCTTCTTCATTTGGAGTGCAAATTGCTAGTGGTGAGTTTCTATCACTTTGATGATCAATTGTTAAGATAAGTAGATTAGGTGTAATGAGACTTATGGTCTTGAATGCGGATTTGTGAGTTTGAATCATTTGTAATGATATGCTAATCTATGTATAATATTAATCCTATGTTGAATATGTAAGTTTATATGAGAGTTTATGCAAGTTGGATATGTGGGTTTATGCATAATAAGTAATTGATTTCATGCAAGTTAAGTATGTGGTTTATGCATGATGAGTATGTGATTCTATGCATGCTAAGTAGGTGATATTATGCATAATGAGTATGTGATTCTATGCATGCTAAGTAGGTGATATTATGCATAATGAGTATGTGATTCTATGCATGCTAAGTATATGATATTATGCAAGTTTAGTATGTGATTCTATGCATGCTAAGTATGTGATAATATGCATGATTAATAAGTTGTTTATGCATATTTAACAAGTGGGTTTATGCATGTTTAACAAGTTCATATGCAAGTTACATGTATGATAATATATGCTATGCAAGTTACATGTTTGTTAATATGCAAGTTACATGTATGTTAATATGCAAGATATGCTATGCAAGTTACATGTTTGTTAATATGCAAGTTACATGTATGTTAATATGCAAGATATGCTATGCAAGTTGCATGTTTGTTAATATGCAAGTATGTGAATGCTTATATGCAAGTTCAACATGTTATGCAAGTTATGTGTGCTTATGTAAGTTATGTGAATGCTTATATGCAAGTTCAACATGTTATGCAAGATATGTGTATAATAATATGCCAGTTCATATGCGATATGTTATGCAAGTCATGTGCGATAATATGCAAGTTTGGGTTAAATGTAGTTGGGTTAATATATGCTCATATATGCAAGTTGACATCCTCTTAACCCATGACAAAGTTATATACTAAGATTTGGTTAAACCCATGATATTTGCGATGGATCTTCCCTTTATTTATGTCGTGAAATGAGAACGATTTGCGTGGGGAACGATGGGGTTAATAAATATGTTAATTAAAGTATGATTGGGTATGATTAAGCATACCATAAAAATAAATAAATTAACATAAGTGGGAATTTACCTATTGAGTTAGGTCTACCCCATGGGAATTTACCTATTGAGTTAGGTCTACCCATATTATGAAAAACTTGATATTAATTAGGGATAATTAATATAAATTATGAGGGTGATTAATTAGGTGTAATTAATCGACTAAGACACGAGGTTGGACTCAGTTGTAGCGTAAAACTGCCCGGACCCAACCGGCTTAACCAGTTGCTACAAATGTTAGCCCAATGTGAGAGGTCTTAGGCACAAACTAAATACGTGATTAATGTAAAGACACGAGGTTAGACTCGGTTATGACATAAGGCTGCCCGGACCCAACCGGCTTAACCAGCGGTCATAAAAGATAGTCTAATGTGAGAGGTCTTTATGAGGATCACGGTCTTAATTAATTAAGAAACACTTAACCATATAAGCATGTAGTGGGGCTTGAGGGTTAAGTGGGTGCCTTGGGTGGCATGAGAAAACTAGTGGGTTGCCTTGGGTGGCAATAGAAAACACGATTAGAATACTTAACCAAAGTGGAACATGTAATTAAACATGATTAAGGGGTTAAGTAAGTGCCTCGGGTGGCATGTGGGAATTAAGTAAAGGACTTGGGTGTCATGTGGAAATCTAGTGGGTGCCTTGAAAGGTAATTAAAATATGATTAATGACTTAACCAAAGTATTTATAACATGTAAGTAGACATGGTTAAAGGGGTTAAGTGGGATACACTAGATAAAATTAACAAGCTTAGGTGGTAGCTTGTGGGGGCCCATCTCAACCAATATCCCAAACGTATCTTTGTGGGCTCGACCCAAGTCGAGTGACGGGACACGCATATTGGGCTTGACTATAAGAGGCCAAAAACGGGTTAGCGGTGGCAACGTAGGACCAACGGGTTTCATATGCGTGTGTGGACCCGGGCTGGTTAGTAAATCGTTGTTGCATCGTGTAGGTATAAAGCCGTGCACCGTTGATATTATCAGGTTGCCACTTGGGGAAATGATACACCCCATTGTGGGACCAGCACGGGTATCTACGTTAGGGAGCCGATCGCTTGGGAGTAGTGGGTACACCTAGTAATGATAGGGGCAGACGGCACCTATGTAGGGGTACCAGAAACTACTGGGTAAAAATTACTAAGTACATTTAGTGGGATCAACCTTTAAGTAGGAATTAATCTTAGGTAGGTAAAACTGGTGTGGTGCAGTGTAGGAATTACTTTTGGGTGGATAAGTCTGGGGCGGTGTAATCTAGTAATTATCCTTGGGTGGATAAATGCGTCTTTACGGTGATCTTAGTTTATCCTAAGTTTACCAAGCTGCTTAGTGTAGCCATTCATCCCCAGTCGTTACCGTATATCAACTTATGTCTTCTCTGGTTATTTTAATGATTGTATTGTTAGGGTTATAGGACTCACTCAGACTTATGTCTGACCCCGTTGTTTTTATCTTTTCCCCCAAACCCAGGTTATTAGAGTGGGCCTGGTGCTAGTGGGCTTTGATCTGATTGCTGTATCTATCCTATGGAGCTTGGACCTCTGAAGTGAAGCCGAGCTTATCTTTCCTTTTATGGCTATTAGTTATGTAGTGGGATTATGTACTTCTATTTTATCAAGATGGATATTATGTACTTGACTCTGGTTTATGGTTTTGTGATGTAACCAAACATGTATTACTTTCCGTTGCAATGAAATGATGATTTAAATTTTCAAGTATTATTTATATCTGTCTTGCTGTAATTTTACTGTTCTATATTCACTTAAAATACTTCACCGAAACTAAGGCATTCCCCTGGTATGAGTGACCTTAGCGGGCGTGGGGTGTTACATAAATGGTAATGAACTTGTAATACTTTACCAGTTTGAATCCATAGGAATTACATGAACATGTTAAGTTAAGTAGAAGTAAACTTGCTTAAAACAGTGAGTGGGTTAAGTAAATCTTGGGGCGGTGGGTGATATTTATATATAGGCCCACAAACTTAGCCCCTGGGTTATGCAATCTTGTTACACTGGTAGGCATAACCTGTTGAAATCCTAGCAGTGGGGATGCAAACCTAAGGGGATGCTTGCATCATCTGGTGTGTGTGGGGTTTGTTTCAGTCAGTAACCCATATATGTATCGAACGAGTACTCCGAACTAGATCGGAGTCGGGGTACGCTTACTGAGCAGCTTATAAGAGGTCACTTGGGAAAAGGTGTCTGATGGCGCACTCCATCGGGCTCATGTGCATGCATGGGTCCGCCTATCCAGGAAAATAAGACATTGTGGCATTAGTTGATATGGTTGTGGACATCCTGTAAAAGAAGGGTTGCCACTTTAGGGAGTGATACATCCTACTGTAGGGCCATAACAGGGTATCTACGGAGTTAGCCGATCGATTGGGGGTAGTAATTAGGGTATATCTAGTCTTGCTTGTTTAGGAACCCATTATTATCCATAGGGGTAACACCGGTATGTTCAGTTGGGCTGCCTATTATTGTATGGGGTAAAACCTCTCACTAGAAGTACGGCTAAGTTTACCATATTGTACTTATTGGTGGAGAGAAAACTTCATTAGAGAAGCGTAATGCCTATTCTGTTCAGTTTATCATGTTTACCTTGTTATACCTGCCATATGACACTGTAATCTCTCTCCAACTTATATGCCTGTCTTGATGCTTTTATTTATTTATATGCTAAAGTAATTGGACTTGCTAGACTTTATGTTTGACCCATTTTGTTTCCTCTTCTTTCTCTTTCGTTCCCCCTAGGTTCTCAGGGTAGGAATACTCAAGCTTGATCGGGATTCTTTTTTCCTTCTGCTTGGAGCTGCTTAGATGTACCGCTTGATTTCATATCTTCTCTACTATGGCTATTTTTCGGGGATTATGCTTCTTTAATTTTGTACTCTGATGTTTTTAGTACAAGACAGAAGTTTTAAGTTGGTGTACTGGGTTTTATGTATTTCAGACTCATGATGTAACTATGTTTTGAACCACGATGTTTTTCTCTTAATAAAGTTTTAAACTCTGCTGTTATTTTATATCTGTCTCGTAATATTTTTGTTTCTGTTTACCTACAATGCTTCAGAAAACTTAAAGCATTCTCTTAAAGAGTGACATTAACGGATGTGTAGTGTCACATTTGGTTTTGGAGCTAAAGGTTACCAGATTGGATAAAATATTTTTGAAAATTGTTATCAAAAAGTTTTTAAATAGAAAGCATTTTCAAAAGAAAAGTTTGTTTGGAAAAACATATTCCCCAAATGTAATATCTTCCGATTCAATGTTTGAATCCCTTTTTCCTTTTCTTTTCAGCATGTCCGGGGAACCTAATATTCCTGAGGGAGTTACGATACCGGGTTGGTTCCATATGTATCTTGAGGCCACGGCGCCTACAAGTGGTCAAGCATGTGTTCCTCCCCCAGCTGCACCCGCTGTTCCTCTTCCTTCTCCGTGTATTCATAATTTCTCTAAGATATGCAAAGATTTATGTGCTATGGGCGAAATGTCTTTCCGAGGAGCTAAGACTTTTACAGAAGCAAGGAATTGGCTTAAAGAGACGGAGGATTTGTTTGGAATTTTCGAAGTTGACAATCATAGGAAGATTTAGTTGGCCGTTTGGCAGCTTAAAGATGAGGCTTCGTTCTAGTGGAAAGTGACGCAAGCAGGGAGTCCAGTGGAGACTTGGGATGATTTCCGTTAGAGATTTGAAATGAAGTTTCATTCGCAAGATGAGCAAAGTATGCAAATGTAAAGGTTTTTGGCACTTAAGCAAGGAGCCATGTCTGTGAAAGAGTATGTTAATAAGTTTAACCAATTAGCGAGGTTTGGTTCGGAGCTAGTGAAACCCCACACAAGAAAGCTTTGAAGTTTGCTAGAGGATTGAATGAACCCTTCCATGGGCTGCCTATGTCTCATATTCCGATGGAAGCAACTTTTGCGAAACTCGTTGATATGGCATTGATGCATGAAGAAGACAAAGGTGAAATGAAAGAAGCTAAGGCCGAGGAAACACAAAATAAGAAAGTGTGGCCCAAGAAAGGAAACAACAACAAAAGAAGGGCAGAAATGACGACAAGGCTAGAGATAAGAGGAGGTGCCATAATTGCGGACGCGAGGGTCACTTGATCAAGGACTACAAAAGAAAGAAGAATGCTTGTTTCAATTGTGGAGATGTCAGACACTTTTATAAGTAGTGCCCGAAGAAGCAAGGACAAGGTCAAAGGGCAGGATCTTCGGGAGGGCAGGTGCATGCTCTCGTGGTCGGTGCACCAGACAGAGGTAGGAAAGTTTCCATTGAAGGTTTGATTTCTCTTTCCAATCATCCTATTATAACACTTTTTGATTCGGGCGCTTCACGTTCATTTATATCTGATTATGTGGTTGAGTCTCTGCATCTTAGTACCAGTATGGTTTTGGATCCAATTGTTGTCTCAAACATCATTGGGGGTATGACTCATTTGTTTATGATTTGTCGGGGTTTGAGAATATCTGTGTTGGGTGTTGAGTTTGAGTGCGACGCATATGTGCTTGGTTTCATGGGCCATGGTTTGATTCTAGGGATGGATTGGCTAGCTACGTATGGTGTCATTCTGGATTGTGAAAGGAGGGTCGTTAGACTTTTGACTTGCCTTAGGAGGGCCCTTGAGATTTCTTGTGACCCTAAGGGGCCTGTTATGCTTAGTTTCCTAGAGTCGCTTGATGCAGCTATCGATGATTTACGATATGTACCAGTAATCTGTGAATATCCTGATGTTTTTGAGGAGGTTCGAGACTTACCTCCGAGGCGCGAGATTGATTTCAGTAAATACTTGGTGGACAATGCAAAGCCAGTTGCATTGCCAGTGCGCCATATGGCTTCAAGAGAAAGGAGGGAGCTCAACAAGCAAGTAGGGGAGCTACTTGAGAAAGGTAGGTGAAGCATATATGAATGGGGTGCTCCAGTAGTATTCACAACTAAGGCGGATGGGGCTCTTCGCTTATGTGTAGACTATAGAGAGTTGAATAAACTCACCAAGAAGAATAGGCTCCCCCTTCCGAGGATAGATGATCTGTTAGACCAGCTTGTTGGTGCATCTGTTTTCTCTCAGTTAGACTTGGCCACGGGGTTTCATTAGTTGAGGGTGGCCGAGGACCATATAGACAAGACCGCTTTTAGAACTCTAGGTGGTTTCTTCGATTGGCTTGTTATGCTTTTTGGGTTGACAAATGCACCCACCTATTTTGTTGATCTGATGAGTAGGGTGTTTCGGAAGTTTCTATATAAGTTCGTTGTGGTCTTCATTGATTATATCTTGATTTTATCGAAGAGCAAGGAAGTGCATGCCCGACATTTAAGGGAGGTTTTGAAGACTCTCTGTGCGCACCAGCTTAAGGCGAAGTTCTCCATATGCCTTTTTCAGAGAAAGGAGGTTTCTAGGGCATGTAGTCTCTAAAGATGGGGTAGCAGTGGATCCCGCGAAGGTAGTTGCAATTCAAGATTGGTAGATCCCAAAGAATGCAATGGAGGTGAGAAGTTTTCTTGGATTAGTGGGCTATTATAGGAAATTCATTATGGATTTCGCAAAGATATCAGCCCCACTCACCAGACTGACGAAAAAGAATCCGACATTTTCTTGGGATACAGATTGTGATAATGCTTTTCAACGATTGAAGAGGGCTCTGACAACAACCACAGTCTTAACCTTGCCTGATGGGAACAAAGTGTTCACATTATACAGTGATGCATGTGGTACAAGACTTAGTGTGGTTCTGATGCAAGAAGGCACGGTAGTATGTTATGGAAGTAGATAGGTAAGATTTCATGAGAAGAACTACCCTACCCATGACTTTGAGTTAGCTACCATAGTATTCACGCTTAAGACTTGACGTCATTATTTTCTTGGAGAGAAGTTCGAGTTGTATACCGATCATAGATCTCTCTAGTACTTGTTCTCGCCGAAGGATCTTAATTTAAGGCAACAAAGATGGATGGAGTTCCTAGCGTCCTATGACTTTGAGATTGCTTATAGCCATGTCAATGGTAATGTGGTGGTAGACGCATTGAGTAGGCAGAGCATGGCCTTAAGTCCTCTGTTTGTGGAGAGAAAAAGCATGGAGTTTATATCAACTTTTGAGTTTAGTCTCTCCACCGAGTTTATAACTGGTTTATTGGCATCGTTAGAGGTGCGACCTACTCTTTTGGATCAGATAGTAACTTCACGGCGAGAGGATCCATAAATTTCAGACATCTTGGATAGGCTCAGTAGAGGGGAGACTTCTAGTCACCTCATTAGATATTTCACGGAAGATAGAGGGTGGTTGCAATGAGATGGAAGGATTTGTGTTCCCCGAATTGTGAGTTTGTTGAAGACGGTCCTTGATGAAGCTCATCATTCTAAGATGACTATTCATCTAGGCAATGAGAAGATGTATAGAGACATGAAGAGGGTTTTCTTTTGGGCTGGGATAAAGAAAGATGTGGCGGAGTTTGTTTCTCGATGTTTGGTTTGCTAGAAAATCAAAGCTGAGAAAAGGAACCCCGGTGGTTTACTTCATCCTTTAGAAGTTCCACAGTGGAAGTGGGAGAGCGCCTCGATGGATTTCATTGACAATTTTCCTAGACCGAGGATAGACTTACTAAGAGCGCTTTTCCATTCCGGTTAAGAGTAAGAGGACTACAACATGGTTGGCAGTAGTTTACGTTCGTGAGATAGTCCGTCTTCATGGAGTACCTTCCAGTATCGTAAGTGATCATGACCCTATTTTCACCAGTGAATTTTGGAGGAGCTTGCAAGAAGCATTAGGTACACAGTTGTGTTTGAGCACCGCTTATCACCCTAGACAGATGGACAGACATTCTTGAGGATCTTTTAAGGCTGTGTATCCTAGACTTCGGAGGGACTTGGGAAGAGCATCTTTCTTTTGTAGAGTTTGCCTACAACAACAGTTATCAAGCTAGTATTGGCATGACACCTTTCGAAGCATTATACCAACGACCCTGTAGATCACTGACTTGTTGGTGGGAATATGCTAAAAGACTTCTATTTGGACCTGAGATGATTAATGAAACTTCAGAGAAGATTGATCTAATTCGCAGGCGCATAAAGACAGATCAGGACTGGCAGAAGTCCTACGCAGATAACAGAAGGACTGACATTGAGTTTGTAATTTGAGACATGGTTTTAATTAAGATATCAACTTTGAGGAATATGGTTTGCTTTGGATCTATAGGGAAATTGGCGCCAAGATTTGCAGGGCCCTTTCCCATAACCGAAAGGATTGGCCAAATGACCTATAGAGTAAAGCTACTAGAGAGGCTGTCTGACATTCATGATGTTTTCCACATTTCGCATTTAAGAAAGTGTTTGCATGATATTGCAGAAGTAGTTGAGTCGAGTATGCTTGAGGAAGTAGAGGTAGAACAGGAGGTGACAGTTAGACGAGTTCCTACCTGTATTCTTAAATCATAAGTTAAGAAGTTACGCAACAGAGAAGTCAAGTTGATGAAAGTTCAGTGGGGAGATGACCAAGAGGATGCAACTTAGTAAACCGAAGACAAGATTCACGCTTCGTACCCTTTTCTTTTTAAGGGTATGTTCTTAACTTCCTTTCCAAAGATTTTATTCATGCTTGTTTCTATCATTTAAAGTATAATCCATTGATCGAATCTTCGACATTTAGGTAGGAATCCCATGGATGTAAACATGTGTTTGATACTTGTTATGTTTGATGGATGCAAGTGGATGCATGTGTTTGCTAATGATTGCTTGTGGATGCATATACACACACATTAGGCATTAGATCGGCTCAATCACTCTCATACTACATATGAATATTTGTGCATTTTTCTTCTTTTAGTGGATGAAAATGGGTGTATCATCATATGAATGTTGCATTTGGATGAATGACTGCGCACACATATAGAACTTACATGTTGTAATAGGATTATTTGCGCACACGTTGGATTCATGGAACTAACATACATTGCATTAAGTTGTCGACTAAATCGGTAGACCATCTGATCTTTCACACTAATATAAGGACATATACACACATCTTTTCATATGTTTATATAAGCATTATAAGTATTTAAGGGCAATGGGTGCTTGTTATTGATGGATGAGTAGATGGATGATGGATGTTAGGATATACATTCTTCTTAACTTAGAGATTTCGGGGATGAAATCCTTTAAGTAGGGGAGAGTGTAAAATCTCGTAATTTTAACAAACATTAAGATGATAAACCAAAGAATACTTAATTTAAAAATTAGGAATTAAGTAAAATGGACTGTGCCATTGTGTTCGTCTCGGAATTCTGCTTAAGACAAACACCAAGTTTGCGTAAAACAGACATCGTATGAAGAAGATATTAAGGTTTGAAGTTTGTATATGCATAAGAGAATTATATATATATATATATTAAACATTCTGGAAATTCAAAATAGTTCGAAATCAGAAGACGCGGGCTTGGGCGGGAGTTCAGACCGTTGTGGGTCGACCCCACCCAAGGGGTGTCGACCCATGGGTCGACACCCCCAAGATCCGAATTGGATTCATTTTTGCGTACATGGACTGAATTTATGGCTAGATTCGTAGAACTATGCTACAAACAGGACCTTAATCCCATTGTTTTATTCATCTAATTCAATGGCGACAACGAGGTGCTGCCCAACATAATCTGATCTAGCATTCTTCTTCAACAAGTTATACAAATTTAGAGATCTGTGCTACAACATCAGCAATCATTCTTCTGTTTCTTTGATCCAATCATAGTGAGTTTATGTTAATTTTAGATATAAACATTTAAAAGTTAATCTTGACATGTTTATGAATTGGATCTAAGCCTATGCTTATTATCAAATCAGACCTGCCACTACTAGTACACCTGATCTATTGATTTATACCTATATGCCTATTTGTGACATCCCTATTATGCTAGTTTTCCTAATCATGTCGTCTTATGCCTATTAAGCTAGTTTGCCTATCTTCCCATTATGCCCAATTCATTCACTATAAGCTTATTCAGTTGCTATGCTTATTTCTGCCATCATATGTCTATCTTATTATTATGCTTAATTTTGTTCTCTTCCCTTCTTATTTTCCCTTTTTATTTTATAGCCAGGCTGCCTTCGAGCATAGGAATACTGCTAAAATATGTGAACACGTGAAATTAGGAATGAGGGGAAACGTTAAAATTAGGGCATAACTTGTATTGGGAAATTTGGGGCATAACTTGAGTGGAAATGAATTGGGATTTGGGGCATAAACCAAACTGTGATTAAAGATCTTAATTTTGGGCATATGGTACATGATGAATGTGACTTGGGAAAGGGGCATGAAAACATATAATAAAATAGGAATAATTGCTAAATATGCCTAGATTTACAGTAATTAGAAATTGTAACCGCGCTTAGACACGAGGTTAGATTACACTTGTGGTAGAAGCCTGCGTTGACCAAACTGGTATATCCAGCATCCAGAAGTGGTAAATCTAATATGAGAGGTCTAAGTGCATAAACACGTGACGATGCTAAGACACGAGGCTAAGTACGACTTGTGGAAGAAGTCTGCCCGGACCCGACTGGCATATCCAGTATCCACAAGTGTTGGAGTTAAAGTGGGAGGTCTAGCGCATTATAACCATAATTGAATAAATGGTAATGAACTTGTAATACTTAACCTGTTTGAACCCATGGGGATTACATGAACATGTTAAATTGAGTAGTGGTTAAGTAAACTTGCTTGAAAAAGTGGGTGAGTTAAGTAAATCATGGGGCGGTGGGTAACATTTATATATATGCCCGCAAACTTAACCCGTCTGATTATTCCATCTTGTTACATAGGTAGGCATAGCCTGTTGAAATCCTAGTAGTGGGGATGCAAACCTAGGGGGAAGATTGTATCATTAGTGTGTGAGGTCCATTTCAGTCAGTAATCCATATAGGTATTGCACGAGTACTCCGAAATAGGCCAGAGTCGGGGCATGCTTACTGAGCTAATTATAAGAGGTCACTTGGGAAAATGTGTCTGACGACACGTTCCACCGGGCTCATGTGCATTGGGTCCGCATGTCCGGGAAAATAAGACGCTATGGCATCAATAGATACGGTTATGCACATCCTGTAAACGAAGGGTTGCCACTTTAGGGAGTGATATATCATATGTGGGGCCAACACAGTGTATCTACGGAGTTAGGGAGCTGATTGATTGGGGTAGTAATTAGGGTACATCTAGTCTTGCTTGTTTAGGAGCCTGTTATTATCCTTAGGGGTAACACCAGTATGTTCAGTTGCACTGTCTGTTATTGTACGAGTAAAACCTCTCAATAGAAGTATGCCTAAGTCTACCATCTTGTAATTGTTGGGGATCATCATGTTCGTATGATACTAGTGTTGGTATAGAGAAAAATTCATTAGAGAAGCGTAATGCCTGTTCTGTTCAGTTTATCATGCTTACCTTGTTATACCTGCCAAATGACACTGTTATCTTTCTCCAGCTTATATGCCTGTCATGATGCCTTTATTTATTTGTATGCTAAAAGTAACTAGACTCGCTAGACTTTATGTCTGACCCATTTTGTTTCCTTTTCTTTCTCTTCCCTCCCCAGGTTCTCAGGGTGGAATACTCAAGCTTGATCAGGATTCTTCTTTCCTTCTGCTTGGAGCTACTTAGATGTAAAGCTTGATTTCATTTCTTCTCTACTATGGCAATATTTTGGGTATTACGCTTCTTTAGTTATTGTACTCTGATGATTTTAGTACAAGATAGAAGTTTTAAGTTGGTGTACTGGGTTTTATGTAATTTCAGACTCATGATGTAACTATGTTTTGAACCACATTGTTTTCTGCTCAATAAAGTTTTAAATTCCGCTATTATTTTATATCTATCTTGTAATATTTATGTTTACCTATAACGCTTCACGAAACTTAATGCATTCTCTTAAAGAGTGACATTAACGGACGTGGGATGTCACTTGAATGGATTTTGTTTTTATGCTTTTTATTTGGTGATACTTGACCGTTGATGTTATATTATGTGTATTAGATGTATTTGGTCATGATTAAATGAATGTGAAGATAAATGGAAGTAATGTTATTTAGCTTGATTAGTAAATAAATCCCATTACAAAGTGATAGTTTCGATAACACATATATGGTGTGAGGTCATTGCTTAATGTTTGAAAACATGAATCTTGATTTAATATTGACTTTGAGATCCTTTGAAAATGAAATCAACACTTGCATAGTTTATGTTTTCTAAGAAGAATTTACATGTTCTACCTTGATTTTTGTCTTCAAAGCTCTTTCTTTTTTCTTTAAACATAATACTACGTATACAAGATTGTTTAAGTGGAAAAGATGTGATTTCTAATGTCATTTGATGTAAAAATCCAATTTTGAAATATCAATATTATAGCGATAATCGCTAAAATTTTAGTACGTAAAACAAATGTTTTTTAAACTTAAAGTAGTTTTATTCTAAGTATGATTTAAAAATTATTTGAAATCTAAAATTGTAATTACAGTTATCTAAATATTATTTTAATGACTATTATAATTGAATGGGGGTAATTAATACTAAATCATTAATTAACAAAGCAATGCATACATAAATTTTAATTAAATAAGTTAAGTATCATTTGTAGAATTAATAAAATTTAATTAGGTTCCTTTAGGTATTAACTATTATTAATGATTTTATTATTATACTTTTAGTTAAATTTTTATTAGAAAATGATTTGGTATTTAATTATTATTGATAAAATTAAGATTTAATTGAAGAATTTGCTTAAGATTGATTTAATTTTCAACTAAGGGTTTAAGTTATTATGTAATTATTAATTATAAGTTAATCTGGGTCTTGATTATTTACTTAAAAGTTATGAACTATTTATTATTTATTTAAAAGATAATTTCAGATTAAATTACTTATTGAATAATTAATTATTGTTTAATCATTATTTAGTGGTTTAGTAATTATTCAATACAAATTCAATTTTATTTAATTATTAAATGCCAGCTTTTGACTTTTTTTGGCAGAACTAAAAGGTTTTTAAAGTGACCGCACACACTTATTATTACAACAAATAATAATTAAAATGTTACAAGGGATTGACAAATTACCAACCAACTAATTCTGTTTTAAGATGGACCATCCACCGTTGGTTTTAATGGTGGACCATCCACCATAGTCTTATAGATTCTATTTTACGATCACATAGTCCACACAGGGAGAATAACATGTGTCACGACATAATTAAAAAAGAAGTGAAATTACATTCCAGAAAAACAATAAACGTTAAACAAACAATATACAAACATTGAATCAACGCACTATACATAGTATAAATACATCATCCAATGACTACGTAGCCTTACAGATTAAGCACAAGTTCAATGGTGATATGACATGGCATAGATGCAGCAGGATCCACGAACCCTAAAGTAACACTCCAGATCTGACTTACTAGTTCGGCACTGCAGCTCAACCAAAGTAGTAAGACCATAACCAACCATCCTTTCTGTTCAGTTATTCTCTCTCATGTTATGCAACTGTTCCAACGAGCCGATCACCTAAAAAGGGGGAACCAGCCACAGACTTGTTTTGGGAGAGGGATACAACGACAAAGAGAAAGCCGTTATAATGTTACAACGGCAAACTCTTTGCCGTTGTAACGTTATAACGACAAACATTTTGCCGTTATAGCATATAACGGCAAAGTGTTTGCCGTTATAACACTTTGCTCCACAAAACCCACGCCGCCACCCCCCTCCTCGGCTCCATTCTCCTTCCCCATTTCAAACCCGAAAAACCAATCTCCTTCCCCATTTTCCACTAAATTTTCTCCACCATTTCACCAATCCATCAACTTTTAACCAAATTAACTAGCTTGTTTGAGATATTCATTCGAAAATATGGCCAGATTACTAAAAAATTCGCCAAAAAATTCATGTACGGCGACGATAGTGGCACCGGGGGAAGTGGCGCAGACGGGAGTGGTGCAGGAGGTAGTGGGGAACAACCAGCGCTCGGAATAGAAGACTTGCTTGCAGCCGCCGAAGACATAGGGGCGCACGAGGAAGGTGGCCATTGTGGACGTGGCGGGCGTAGAGGTGGACGAGCAGGCAGGGCGCGTAGGGGTGTGGGATCGGTTTCCGCTAGAAAGGCCGATCTTGATGGTTTTCTGGATATGAACCTCAGCACCGCGAAGCTTCCTTCGCTATCCAACTTTCGCATTCTTCCAGAAGACGAAGTACACGTTAGCACGCAGTCGAGTTTGGCTGTAAGTATTTTTAGTATTATTTAAATAGTATTCTTTGAGTACTAGATATTGGGTAGATAGTATAACATTTTGTTGAACCGTTGACAGTTGCGGAATATACGTTCACGTGGTTCGTTAGCGACCACACTTAGATATTATCATGCACACTTGGCGGGTAAGGAGGGGGTCGCAGGACTGTTACATGCTCTTGGATTTCAATTTTTTTCTAGGTAATATTAAAGACTTTTTAATGAAACAAGTGGATAATTTAGTATTCATATTTTATCTTATTGTGCGCTTTGCAATTTTAGTAACAAACCATGTTATAAATGCCGATGTCCAATTGTATGCGGCCATTGCTCTACGGTGGTACAAAACCACGCACACATTTCGATTTCCTTGTGGTGAGTTAGGACTTACACCGCTTGATTTCTCCATGCTTACTGGTATTAGCATTGGAGTATGTGCTTATCCCCCACTGCCTTATGACGATGGTCGATGGCGTGATTGTGCACTTGTTCATGATCTACTGCCTCATTTTGATGTTTCTGCTGCGTCGTATCAGGCAGAAGGCGCTATTAGAGTGAGCGCCATCCGTGCGGCCATGGACAGCATACTCGGTCAGTACTCCGTTGATGACGACTAGGAGCTTGCTCGATTATTTGTGTTATACCTTATGGGTAACCTGTTCTTTAGTTCTTTGAGTAGTAGTTTGCCTGTGGGGTTTCTTGAGGTCGCGGCTGAGTTAAATGCCGATGGGGCGATTTTATATGATTAGGGCACACCTATCCTTGCATACCTATACAGATGTCTCAACATGCAGTGCACCATCTCTGATTCTCAGGTTTCTTTATTTGGATTCTGGGAGTTGTTACAGTATTGGTACTTAGAGTACTCTAGGAACTTTCATTTTATCACCCATACTGCAGACCCATCGACCTTTTTCCCCCGTATATGCTTTTGGACTGCGGACAACCGGGGGTCCACGGATAATGAGTCACGCCATGTTTATCCCGTTGCCCATAACCAGATCGAGCTGAGGATGTATAGGGATCAGATTATATGGCATCCATTTGAGCAGAGTACATCCATCGATCTTGAGATCATACAGATTGCTAGGATGCTTGCCGGACGGAGATTTCCACTTATATCTTATCCCGTGGCGCTAGGTGCTTATTGGTATCTTGGTGAGAGGTGCTGGAGACAGTTGTATGACTTCGATGCTATTCCAGATGATCGACACCCACATACTTATCGGTGTATGATTTACCCGACGTAGCAGCTCGATATACCAGTGCAGCAGGCTGGTGGACGGCTGAGAGCTTTGTTATTATCGGGGAGTGTTACCTTACCTTCTGGCGTAGATTTTTCACCGGGTCCTCAGACACGATTACGCATGCAGCATCGATTGATTTAGTTGGGCCATCTGCTATACGACACGGCATACGTCCACCTGTTGTCGAGGATATTACCCAGCCCAGCCAAAGTTTTCGTGCAGCTGATCATGTGGCGGCCTCCAGTCATTTTGGATGGACCATGGCAGTGCCCACCATTGGACCGGATCGTTACGTTGACGTGTTTCATCCTCCGGCCCGTCACTATTACCCGGATCCTACATAGATATCATATCATGATCTGTATGATATGCAGATGGGGATTAGGCGTACGGGCTATATAGAGCATAGGCGTAGCCTAGATTACTATGATGGTGAGCTACGTCATGTTGCAGAGGAGGCACGACAGCAGCAGGCGCATTTAGAGGCCCAGCTTGAGGCAGAGCGCAAGAGAATTTAGGACCTGCAGATGTATTACCACCATAGGTCTAGTGCTGGGTCCAGTCAGCCTCCAGATGTTGGTGATGATGAGAGACGTCATCAGCGCCGCACATGTCCACGTACACATTCAGATGACTCGGACGACTGAGTTACTACCACTTTAATGTACTTTCGCAGTTGTCAGTTGTATGGTCCTACTGTTGGAGTAGATGTTCTGCATTTGTTGACCACCACTATTATGTACTTTTGTTGTATTACCACTGTTATGTACTTTTGTTGTATTACGTTTTCCTAGTTGATAGTTGTATGTTCCTGTTGTTTGAGTAGATGTTCTATATTTGTTCACTACCATGATTATGTACTTTCGATGTATTACGTTTTCGCAATTGTCAGTTGTATGTTCCTGTTGTTTGAGTATGCGTTCTGTATTTGTTGACTACCACTATTATGTACTTTCGATGTATTTTGTGTACGTTTTGATTATGTTTCTGTGTAGAGACTGCATTTGGTTATGTGTAGAGACTGTATTTCTGTGTAGAGAATGTTTTTGTGTAGAGCCGGTATGTTCTGTTGTTCTAGTTCCTGTAAGTGTTGTTTGGAATGTAATAACGTTTGAATTTGATGTTGAACAAGGTTTCCCTCTTCTCGTGTAGAAATGAAAAATTCTTAAATAGCACGCCAACAAAACAAGGTTTACAGATAACTCCATATTCTACGCACAAACATCAAATTAAATAGATAGTAAAACAACAATAAAATCACAATACCATAAGCCTACTCAGTTCCATAGCGGGTCAACCAACTGTAGCGGAGTTTATACGCTTTGTAACCAACGAACTCCTCACCATACTCGAAAAGGTAACGAGAATCATATGTTGCTTGATTTGTTTTAAATATGTTCTCGTCTTCAATAGTTTCGATAATCTTTGTGTATCGATCACAAGCGTTTGCAAAATGACGATTAGCCATTTGGATTTCAACCGATGTTCGTGTAGTGGGCCGGGAACGATGGTTGTTGTATAGCCTCGTGATCATTGCCCATCTTTCTTCATATGTTAAACCCCCTCCACTTTGCATTAGCAACTCATCTCTCTTTTCAACCTCAATATAGGATTTTACGAGGCACAGCAAATCCTTAGACGAAAATTCTGGAGTTGGAGAATTCAATGTCTGAGCACTATTACTAGGTCGTTGATTTACTGGAGAAGGACGCAGAGCTGGAACCGCTCGATGCTGAATCGCGACAGGCACCTCTTCAACTTGTGTATCATGAACTAATCCAATTTCTTTTTCGTTCACTCGGTTTCTTTCGTACTCATCAAAAATCCTTCCCATTTCTTCATCACTTATTTCTGAATTGTCCATGTAACCTATGCATCAGTAGAATAAGTAGAGTTACTAGAAGTACGAATTTAGTTGATAATAAACGTTACCTTTAAGAAACAAGAAAATAAATTTTCCCGCTTGAGTCCACAACGGTGCTGCTTGAAGCTGTAGAAGGTATGAGATGGATTATCAGATATGGAGTACTTATAAGGGCAATGTACGACCAACAGTTACAATTCAACATGCTTGAATACCTGTTACAGGGTTCTCGTGATATTACGTTAGATTCCCTACAGTGACTTTTCACATCACAACAAATGTAGGCAGTTACTACTAATTTCATATACTATTGTCATTTAATTCGGAAGAGACTACTCAATGCAGTGTGCGAAAGATGGAGACGTTTAATGGAATCCCAGCTACGAATGATGGAGACGCGTCTTTAATTTTTTCTTCTTAGTGAATGGTCCAATCATGTCATACATGCATGTGAAAGGGTGTAATCTACATACACGTGAATCGTATTAAATTCACAGTGATATTGCAGTATGTAATATTGTTGTATGCCTCAGTGTCAAGTCATTTCATTGACTGTAGCAGGCTTTGGAAGCATGATTCGTAATTGTTTTGTCATAGAGGCAATTTTGTGTATATGTAGGAGTTTAAAAAATAGGGGTCGTCCACCGGTGCTTTAACCATTTCAATTCACGAAAGAGTTACGAAAAATGGGCCGTTCCCAAGTGCCTTACATAACTTAGAAGCGTACATGACTTGAGAATTATAACAACTACAACTATTTAGCAATTATAACAATTGAAACAACGACAACTAGTACAACAGAAGGAAATGCCAAACCATAATCATACAAACTACAACAACTGAGCACACAAACATCAAATTCAAACACGTACACCTACCATGGTCTAGGGAAAGGACCATCTCTTGTCTTACCGGCATTAATCTTGCTCAAGCGTCTTATTTCTGCTTGCGCTTCGAGTGCATATTGACGTCCACGTTCGCACATGGGAGGGTCAATCCACTGCTTAAAGCAACAACAATCAATTTCATCAGGATAATTCATGTGGTCGTTGAAGGCTTGACAACCGAAAAATCGACGACCGGCATTTGTTTCGGTCTCATCAACAACAACGACTGACACTTGTCCACAATGGCAAATAGGGTTGGATCCAATCGTCCATAGTGGCTTGGAAACCTTCCCTTTGAGTAGAATTTCTTTTCCAAATCTTTGATGAATGCAAGAGCCATCTTCGTTTGAATACGGTGAGTATCCGTATTCATGAGTTGGGCGAAACGATTGCTGGTGTTGGACTGGACGTTGCATGGCATACCATGACGAGCGCAATTGGGCCATGGGTTTCTTGCTTGCAGATTTTTTGCTGGTACGCTTGGGTTCAGACGAAGACATTTTTCTGGTTGTCAAAAATGAATTTGAGAAGGTGGTCTGCTTGTGTGGAACAAGGAGGAGTTAGGTTGGTATATAAAGGGAGGGAATGCGACCGTTTAAGTAGCCGCTGTGGTGCCACGACAATAAAATATAACGGCAAACAGTTTGCCGTTATATTTTTATACAGGAAATTTCTTTTCCTAGTGTGTAGGCCGGTTACTCTTGTTCTACGGTTTTCAGACCAGAGTGTGGTCATATCACTCTTTTTCTAAAGTTAAGAACCCATTTTCCAACGTAGCTACAGGAAACAGTGCATAGTGTAAAGTATAAAGCGGATAGTATGCAGTAAATAGTGCACAGTATACAGTGCACAGTCCAATGGTTGCAATTACCCATTGTCAATTTGTTTTCACATTCCGTGTCTTTTGAAAACGGGAAGTAATATCATTATGCAGTGGTAACTAAATATCCTCCTATATATAGCTAACAATTCTTAAGCAATACCTGATCCATAGGGACTGAAAATTATTTCTCAAATAAGAAAAATGCCAATATCATATCCATCTTCTTACAATTACACGGACCTTCTCTCAGGACCATCAAACCCTAATCCGTCTACACCCAGAGAACCAATAGAGTGGTATATCGAAATGGAAGAGCGACACAATGACGAGGTGCGACAATTAGAACTTGAAGAAGGAATGCATGAAATGAAAATACGACATCAGCATGACAATTGTAATCGACAACGTGAGCGCAGGTCTAACCTTGTAATTCCTCGTGTTAGAGCCACGGTAGAAGAAGGCGAGGTGCAATCCGCAAATATTGTATGCTTTTATGGATTTGAAGCACCGCAATTAGTCGTCCGTCATGGAAACGACGTTGGAAGTCGATATTATAGTTTTCCAGTATGTGGCAACGGATGCGAGTTTGGACAGTGGATAGATGACCGTTTTCCCCGTCGAGCAATTACGTATGCTTTGGAACTAGAGGAAGAAATAAGAAAGCTGCGAAATCAAGTAAACGACCCAAGTAATGCAAATTATCGCCTGCAACGTGGGTTAAATTAGGATTTAAGTATTTTATGTTATGCGTACTATGTACTGTATCATTATGCGTCGTATCATTTTTATCTTTATGCTTTATTTAAGTTGAAAAACTTCACTGTGGTTCGAAATATGTAACCCAAGAGTTGTGTAACGTTTAGGTTATCTAGGCTGATTTTATATGTGGAACCTATTGTTTGTCTAATCTACCGTTTGTGTAATTTATCATTATTTGTAACTTATTATCACTTATGTAACCTATGTGTAAGGGTCGTTCTGTGGTGCATTAAATGATTCAATACAACTACGAGTTAAAAAAAAATGGATCGTTCCGCATTGACTGGTCAAGTCTTGCACAGTTCCCATAGTTCATCTATGTTTTATGCCAGGGTGGAGTCATGCCACTCTTTTTCGTGAGTAGGAGTTAAAAATAGGGGTCGTCCTTGGGAGCATTAACCTTTTCAATACGTGTAGGCGTTAAAAAAATGGGTCAGCATACTTTATGTCAAACATTTTACGGAAACAATCAAACAGTACACAGTGAAACAGTGATACACTATACATTGATACAGTACCAGTAATTATGTTACTGAAAAAATTGATGCATTAAATATCAATACCATAAATTTATCACGGGTATCACCTACTTTTTGTTTTTGTTGGGAATTTCAACATTTCTTTTTACAAATCTGGCCCTGCTTTGTGTTCAAACGCAGCAATAAATATGCACCAGGTTTATATCTCTAACAGAACAAAAATTCCATACACTTTGCATTCATTTCAATTGTTTAAGGTTTTGTTTTGTATTGAAGCTATGGACAACTTGGAGATTGACGATGAAACAATGAATAATTGTTATGAAGAGTTTGAACTGTCAAGGAATAGTGTACAACACAACAAGCCTACGGTGGAATTTGGTGAAGGAGCACAAGTTCAGTCTAAATCAGTGAAGTGGAGAACATAATCTTTCAATGCTTGATTGCGCGAAGTTGTAGCAAATCAAAGACCTGGTAAGCAGATCATATACGAAGGATAAGAAATCGAGCCCCTACATCCAATCGGTCCAACGCTACCTAGTGGAGCTTACCCTATTTGTTGTTGTGGAGATGAATCGGTTGTTGTTGTTGCCAAAACTGAAAAAAAATGCTGGACGCCGATTCTTCGGATGTCCTGCCTTCGAAGACCATAGGTATTACCCCAATGATATTCAATGTTGTAATTTTATGCAGTGGATAGACCCGCCAATGTGCCAACGTGGACTTCAATATGCACTGGAAGCGCAAGCCAAAATAAGGCGGTTGAACAAGATTGTTGCGGATGCAACTAGAGCTGGCTATCTCAGAAATCGTTAGGATTTAGTTTTTCTTGGATCGAAGATTTATTACTGTACTTTGAATTTGATGTTGCTATGTTCTGTTGTTCTAGTTCCTGTAAGTTTTGTTTGGAATGTATTAGTGTTTGAATTTGATCGTGAGCAAGATTATCGTCTTCTCATTTAGAAATGCAAAATTCTTACGTAACACGCCAACATAACAAGGTTTGCAGATAACTCCATATTCTACGTAAGAACTTAACGGGACAACCAACTGTAGTGCAATGACTGGTCAAGTCTTGCATACTTCGCATAGGGCAGTCATGTCATCTACCAGATTCCATACAGTGTTCCCTACAATGTAGCTTTTGACCGTTCACACCATTGCCAATCTTCCAACTATATATACATATGTTAACTTACTCACAACATACAAAACTCAAACAACTTCTTCCCCATTCTTAGAGCACATCCTTTGATTTAAACTCATTGAAAATGTCTTCGTGGGCAACATCTACAGATTCTGAGGAACAAGCTTACGAAAACATGAGGCTACAGGAGCTTGAAGACGAACTTCAGTTCCTAAACCAAATGAAACCGCAAACTATACCGCCGTACGAACAAGTGAACGTTCAAACTCCACATGAAACACCAGTACCACCCGTTCAAGTATCACCTGAACAAGAGGTCACTCAATCAACGCAAGAAGAAGAGTTCTTTCGTGTACCACTCCATGAACATGTAGTGGATTCTTATCCAGTTCGTTGCTATTGCGGGTATGTGGTTGAAGTTGTCGTTCGAGCAGAGGGCAACAATATAGGTCGGCGCGTGCAGCGATGTCCAGCCTATCCAAATGGTTGCAATTACACGGACTGGATAGACCAACCTTTGTGTCCTCGGGGAATAGCATATTCTAACGAACTCGAACGCGAGAATAGACGTGTTCGATGTGAAAATGACCAGTTGCGATTGAACATCCTACGACTCCCTTAAGGCTAAACGTAAAATGGGGTTTATTGAAGTTGCTAATTTTCTCTTAATGCTTTAACGGAGCTAGTTTGCATTACTATCAACAGTTGTTGTACCTTTATAAACTATTGTATCTTTATCCTTATTGTTGTATCTTTATAAATTGTTGTATCCCCATATCCTACTATACTGTTTGACTTTAGTGGAGATTTTAAACATATTTGGATATCACATTATATCAAATTTTTGAATATTTGGATATCCTTTAATAAATAAATGTAAATGAAATTCTCCATTATCCTGCACTTACCTTTGACATCACAATAACTATAGGCAATCACTAATAATTTCGAATACTGTTACTGCCAAAAAATATGCCGGAGCCATTATTGCCAAAACCATTAGTATCCCAACCATTATGTCGGAGCCATTATTATCCCAACCATTATGTTAGAGCCATTTTTGCCAAAAAATATGGCTACAATAATTTGGCTACCCAACAACAGAGATATGGTCCCAACCATTATTGCCAACCATTCTTGCCTACGTGTATTGCCAACAATTATTGCCAACCTTTCACATCACAACAACTGTCCGGATTGACTACTCCATGACATAACCATTATTATCCCAACCATTATGTCGGATCCATTATTGCCAAAATATGTGGGTACGATAATTTGACTACCCAACGACAGAGATATTATCCCAACCATTATTTCCAACCATTCTTGCTAACCATTAGTGCCAACCTTTCACTTCACAACAAGTGTCTGAATTGACCACTCAATGACAGAACCATTATTATCCCAACCATTATCTACGAACCATTATTGCCAACCATTCTTGCCTACATGTACTGCCAACCATTATTGCCAACCTTTCACAACACAACAACTTTATGAATTGACTACTCAATGACAGAATCATTATTATCCCAACCATTATGTCAGAACCATTATTGCCAAAAATATTGCTAGAATAATTTGACTACTCATGGTAGAGATATTATCCTAACCATTATTGCCAACCATTCTTGCCTACATGTACTGCCAACCATTATTTCAACCATTAGTGCCAACCTTTCACTTCACAACAACTGTCTGAATTGACTACTCAATGACAGAACCATTATTGTCCCAAGCATTATCTCGGAACCATTATTGCCAACCATTCTTGCCTACATGTACTGCCAACCATTATTGCCAACCTTTCACAACACAACAACTTTCTGAATTGACTACTCAACGGCAGAATGGTTATTATCCCAACCATTATGTCGGAACCATTATTGCCAAAAAATATAGTTAAAATATGTTAACCATCATTGCTTATATATATCTGTCATACGTCTACACTTAGGGAGAACAACGAAACTCAATTTATAAAAAAATCAAGCAATGGATCCAAATCTATACCACCATTACTACGAAGTCATGAATCAAATTGAAGATTCCGAAATAGAAGTGGAGGAAGAGACGGAGGAGCAGCTGGAACAAGACGCAATGGTTGGGTATTCCAATTATTTCGCTGACGGCTCAATTAGCAACCATCGAGGTAGTAAGTCTGGCCGGATTGACCGACGGTATAAGAGAGACTACAAGAATGGATATGAAAGACTAATGAGAGATTACTTCATCGACAATCCAACCTACAATATAACTTTGTTCCGCCGTCGTTATCGTATGAGTCCGGCAATCTTCTCTAAAATTTATTTTAAACTTCGTCAGTCAAATCCATGTTTCACTTATAGACTGAACGAAGCACAAGAAATCGGCCATTCGCCCCACATCAAAATTTCAACGGCGTTGAGGATGTTAAGCTATGGAACATCTGGCGACCAAATGGATGAATATTTCAGAATCGCAGCATCAACAGCAATAGATTGTCTGAAAGAATTCTGTAAAACAGTTGTTGAAGAGTTCGGGAAGGAGTGTCTATGGATGCCTGGACCAAACGATATAAGCAGGATACTACGCAGGGGAGAAGCCAGAGGATTTCCGGCATGCTTGGAAGTTTAGATTGCAAGCATTGGCCTTTGAAAAACTGCCCAACGGGATGGAAAGGAATGTTCACCGGACATAAGAAAGTGCCATCAATGATCCATGAAGTAGTAGCAACAGACGATTTATGTGTTTGGCATGCTTTTTTTGGAGTCCCAGGTTCATTGAATGATATAAATGTTTTAAAAAAAATCATATCTTTTCACAGAACTTGCTAACGGAATGCCAACAGATGTTTCATATAACGTTGGTAATATCGAACACAAAACTGGATACTTTCTAGTGGATGGAATATACCCAAAGTGGAGAACTTTGATTCAGGGATACAGAGTACCATCAAATGACAAAGAAAGTTATTTCACTGAAAAAGTAGCTAGCTACAGAAAGGACATTGAACCTACATTTGGTTTTCTACAAGCCCGATTTCATATTTTACGAAATCCTGCTCGTTTTCATGATGCAAGAGTGCTTTCAGAAATCATGTATGCTTGTATAATAATACATAACATGATTGTGGAGTCTGAAAGAGGCGGATATAAGAATCAAAAGTCTAATTATCCTGACATGTTTACGGGGTCAAATGCAAAACCCCATAAAGATGTAAACTCAATGGACGAATATGTTGATATGGTTCAACATATTGAAGATCAAGCTGCGCGCTTCCAGTTGCATGACCAGTTAGTGGAACATTTGTGGGCGCATAAAGGAAGAAATAGTCGGAATCAGTAGTTGGTACTAGAACTATGTATCAGCGTGTACTCGTGTACTATGTATCAGTGTGTAGTTGGGTCAATAAATCCGGTTTCCAATCATATTGTCGATTGTATCATTGTTTCAACATCTAGTACATAAATACTAAAAACAGATCACAATCATATTACAACTCAACCCAACATATACAGCTACTATATAAACAATAACTACTGCATACATACTACAAATAGGTCACAATCATATTACAACTCAACCCTAGATAGTGCATAAATACCCACTAGTACATAACTACTACAAGCAGTTCACAATCATATTACAACTTAACCCAACATACATAGCTAGTCCCGATACGAGCCACTACAGCTTCCGCCTCCGCTTCCTTTGTTTCTTCTGTACTCTGCAATCTGCTCGCTTACTAGTTCTTACTGTAAAGGGGAAAGCTTACTAAAATCACATGTAATTATTTTAACATAATTGCTCTCCCACACTAGTGCTTCCTTCTTCTCCAGCCTTTCTCGTAACAGGGCTTGTTTCTCCGTATGTTCTTGTCTGTGGAGCTCTTGATCATCCCTAACTGCTTTTTGGAACTCTTCGTCGCTGCAGTTTCTTTACTTCGAAAATCGAAGTCTATGCTCTTTTGTCTCCGTAGCTGAATTCTCTATTGTTTCCATAAATCTAGAGAACTCTGCACCGCGTTGCTCCAGCTGAATTGACTTGGCTCTGCCAATAGGCCGTCCGTCACTAGTTCCAAATAAAGGGTTTCTTTCTTGCGAACTCGGGTCACTTCTTGGACTAGATTCAGAGTAGTTCATCCTTCTAGCTTTGTTCTGCTGTTCAAGCATAAAGTTGCTTGGGTTCTTCCACTTAGGCAAACTAGATAGAAGCTCGAAACAGTCATTAAATTTAAATGGAAGTCCATACTTTTGTTGGTAGGCCTTTCCTGACTCTTCAGTCTGTAACACAAAGTCGAAATTGTATGAGTGTATGACATTTCTAACTAATCAAGCATAGTATAGTAAGTTACTTTTAAAAGTAATCTATGATACTTACAACGTCATAAGGTGCAGCACCGCTTTGCTGCCTGTTCTGCAAGCCTGTCAGTATTGCCAGATAGTTCTGACATGCGGCATTCATAACTCTATAACCGCCTCTAAGTGATCCCCATGTTCTACTCCTTGTTTCCAACGAATTGTAGAACTCTGCAACTCTTTCCCAAAATTTCTGACCTTTCATATTATTCCCAACAATGCTATCTTGTGAAATGCGTATCCACGATTTAGCAAGTGAAACGTACTGCTCGGAAGTAAACTTAAATTGTTTTCTTCTTCCATCTGCTGCTGTTTCTTCCTCTTCAGCATGATCATCCTCAACATCTTCTATTCCGGGATCCGGCTCCGATTCAACTTCGGTTTGGTGTCGTTTACTGAAAATGCCGCTTAAAGACTTCCACTTCGTCTTCTTTTGGTTATATTCGGGATTGACAGGTGCAGTGCATTCTTGAGTAAATTCTTCAGAATTTGTAACATTCGCATCCTCATTTGCATCTTCCTCCTCCGCCTCCTCCGTTGAAATTTCAGCATTTTCTTCATTACTAGGAGAGACATACCCGTACGAAAACTGTCTTTGCAGATTTTGTGTACCTTCGCGGTCACGAACCTCGGTCTGTTGCGGAGGTAGGTGAGGTTGTTGACTTTGATCGGTCTGCATCATCATTGACATATACGATGAATGATCATCGTACACGCCTTGTACGGGTGGTCGTTGGTAAAAAAGTGGCGGGGCGGAAGAATGGACGGGAGGAAAGTTAGGAGGAGAAAGCGGTTGGTATGGTGGTCGATATGGATAATTTGAATACGGGGAGTAGCCATATTCGTGAGATGGCTGCAACGATTGATGTTGTTGGACTGACTGTTGCATGGCATACGATGACGAGGGCGGTTTGGACATGGGTTTCTTGATTGCGCATTTTTTCGTGCTTCGCTTGGGTGTGGAAGAAGACATTTTTGTTGGTGAAGAAGTTGAAGATGAGAAGGTGGAGTGGTTGTGTGGAAGAAGAAGGAGGAAGGTTGGTGTTTTAGAAGGGAAAATGGGCTAGCCGTTGGAGTGTAACGGCTATGTCTTATAACGGCAAAGAGAAACCCGTTATAAGATTATAACGGAAAACTCTTTGCCGTTATAATTTTATAACGGCAAAGAGTTTGCCGTTATAAGCTTATAACGGGTTTCTCTTTTCCGTTATAAGTTCCAACCTCTGTTCAGTCTACCAGCCACGAACGAGCTCCAAACTAGCCACTGGCTAGCCACGGATGACTAAACAAGCCACACCTGGTTGCTCCGTGGCTTGTTTAGTAACTGAACAAGCCATTGTTGGTTGTGCTCTAAGAACAATAACCAAAAAGAAATGACCAAAGATGTTTCAATTGTGATAATATGGCAGTCGAGAAAGAAAAAAGAAGAGGGCTTGCAGCACAATGACCATGACGCTCCTCCATAGCCAAGCCATTGCCGAGCGAGCCAAGTAAGCAGCAGATCAAGAATACTGGGAAAACAAGTCTGACAACATTACTATGGGTGCAACCAACATGGCACTACAAATATCCATACTCCCAAATAAAATGTATGACCACTCCAGAACAACGAATCACTCAAACAAAACAACAATCAACAAGTCGGTCTTAAAGACTATCTCAGACCGTCAAAAACAAGAAGGAGAGCCCAAAAAATTCCTACCCACAAACCCGAGATGCCAACATTCTCCAATAGCTCATCAAGTACGATACTAAGCGCTTTACTCATCGTATACTAGATATTTTATAAGAAAAAGCATACCAGACTAAGGACAGGAGTGCCACGAAACTACCCATTGTATGACCATACTGAGAACTCCACGTAAGAACCAAGCAAACTCCATCCATTGCAAGTCAAAACTAATCTGAATCTATTGAATCCCACCATCTAATCCTACTCAGAAGCACTAGCAATACCCAACCAAACCAAGACTCTTGGCGATAACCAGATCAAACTGGACAATATACTCAAGAGGCCGTAAAAGGAACAACATCGCCTGGACACCTCGAGAGACACATTATAGTCAAGGAAACTAAAGAGGTACTTGACACTAGAACTGAGGAGGGATCTACAGCGAGGTTTCTAGAAATGAGAGAGAACGCCGCATTACGGAATGGAAGCGATGACTGGATGAAGAAGGGAATTACTGTAGGAGGTGTGTAGGATTGATGAAAATGGAGAGATGGAGATTAAGTTATAGGTCAGATTCAAAATTTAAATTTGGGCTTGGAGTTCCTTCACGTAGTCGAAAGTAAAGGACGAGATAGAGAAGATGTTTGGATCAAAGGAAGAGGAGAAGGAAAATAGATGTTGATTGTAGTAGAAGCGAAGAAAGAGGATGAAAGATAGTCCTCTATCGCCATTAACAAAAGAATTCCAAGCTAACCTTTGTATTAAAATAAATTGGCTTTTGACTTTTATTTACATATTTTCCAGATATGCTTTTGAGGGATGTTTTAATCCGGGGGCTCTCTTCTTTGATTGCCCTTATGTAGTCTCATTAATCAACAACCAAGTAACATTTTTTAGCAGAACCATACACCATTCTACTACTAGCACAACCTGACTGACCGATATCCTTTGACAACTATTAGTAGAAACATAACAACCCGATATTTAAGAACCATTAATTAATGGATTTGAATATTAAAAGTTAATGTTAAAAAAACATTACAAGGTAATAAACAGAGGTAATGAAAATCACTAGTACAAAATATGCCTGTTACTTTGCCTCGTTTGCATCGGTTATGGTTGCAACCGATGTAACTAGCATAATTTGCATAGTTTCTAGGTAAACAGCCGATGCAATTAGTACCTGAAAGTAGTAGAAAATTCTAAAAATTCAATTTGCATCGATTGTCATCAACCCTCGATGCAATTACATCGAAGCAAATGAAGGTTTAGAATCAGTTCTATTTATAACAGATGCAACTAGTTGTATTTGTATCGGTTCTAGAGAGCTGATGCAATTATTCTTGGATCCAAATCCATTTTTGCACCAATTTTTGCATCGATTCTATTTATAACATATGCAACTAGTTGTATTTGCATCGGTTCTAGATAGCCGATGCAATTAATCTTTGATCCAAATCCTTTTTCGCATCGGTTTTTGGACCAGTTCTGTTTATAACAGATGTAACTAGTTGTATTTGCATCTGTTCTAGAGAGCTGATGCAATTAGTCTTGGGTCCAAATAATTTTTGCACCAATTTTTGCATTGATTCTATTTATATTAGATGTAACCAGTTGTACTTTCATCGGTTGTGGAGAGCAATGCAATTAATCTTGGATCCAAATCCTTTTTGCACCGGCTGGAGAGTCGATGCAATTACATTATAGATCCAAATTCCTTTTTGCATCTGTTCTTTGAGAGCCGATGTGATTACATCTTCAATCCAAATCCTTTTATTTATTTGTCCTCTTTGATCTCTCTCATTGCCTTTGATTAATATATGAAATTATGAATTAATTATGGTGAGCAAGCAACTACGTATCAAGCACGTTTATTTATAGGGTATCCAGTTTATAATCAATTGATATATGAATATGTTTGTTAGAAGTATGACGCTTTTACATAAAATAACTTTCTTATATAATGGCACATTTCAATAGGGGTGATAAGCATTCAGTTGGTTTTGGGATAAAAAAGTTCAAAATGAATTAGAACCGAAAATTTTCAAAACCGAACAAAACTAAAATAATTTCGGTTAATTCGGTCAATAACTGATTTAACCGAACTTGAAGGGTATCTTATTGTTCAAATGATTAATTCGACCAAGGAAAAACATAAATTTATCTTTGGAGCAATTTTATTCATTAAATTTTATGTTTATACAATAAAATTTGACTTATCTCTAACAAATGTTTTCGCATTTTGTCACTAAATCAATTATTTAAAGTATGACAGTAACATAAAGTTTGATAATATGGTAAAAGTTCGGTTAAATCGACAACCAAATTTTTTTTTCTATACATCAAATTCAAACCGAACCGAAACAATCGAAATAAATCGGTTCGATTGGTTAATTCGGTTCTAACCAAATACTGCTCACCCCTACACTTTAGTGCTTATAATTTATTTTTATTTCGAATACCAATTTATTCCTAGGTTGTTCAAGTGAATTATATTCCTTTAAAAGTGCATGCATACGGTTTTCCAACATTATCATTATAAATTAAAACCAATTTCAAATGAGTACTAATAATTTGGTGATTTCTTTTCCTTTGGTGTTTGAAGCGGCATTTTGTTTAGATTAATTCACTTTAAACCTACAGATTTGCTAAGTTCTCACATCTATCTTTTTTTTTAATTATAAAACTTTATATTAATTTAATGAGATTGAAATATTTAATAGCATGACATAACGATAAATTAAGTAAATGCGATATGGGTAACAAATATAGCGGGTACGATAATTAAAGCTCCCACCTTAACATTTTTCCGCTCGTTTCTCTTTTTCTTTCTTCCCTTTTTTCATTAAATTTTCCCTAACTCTTCTAAAGCTTTCATACCAGGGGAAAAAATAGACAATGAGGAAACCCCTAACAACTGGAATTTTCGCAATTTTGAGCAAGCTCTCTCGTTAATCCACTGAATCTCGATTTGGAGTTTGTTAGTTTCTCTCGTTAAGGTACCAAAATGCTAATTTTTTCATTTATGTTTTAATCGTCAGTTGTTTACTTTGCAAAATAATTTGCATGCAAGTTAGTTTGAGGTTTGGATAAGATACAAATAAAGTTGAATATGCAGTTTAATGTTTGAATCTATTTTGAGTTTGGGTAAGCGATTGACTAATATCCATTGCACAAAAATTTGTTGCAAATGCAAATTCTATTTGACCCGGTTCTTTTAATATATTTTCGTATATTATACGAGATATTAATGATCTTTTTCTATGTTTACAGTCGTTTGAATCCTTATTGTTAACGACAAAAAATGTCGTAAACTCCCAATATTCTTAATTACTAAGAATTATAGTTTCACGTGGAAAATAAGTGTAGAAAGCAGTAAATAGCACGAGAGATTTATAGTGGTTCGGCCTCGCTAGATACCTATGTCCATTTTGGAAGAGTCGTTGGAATATTATTAATGATGAAGAGTTACAAGGTTGAAAACATCTCATGACATCCCTTTACATACATTTTTAAGTTACATGAAGTCATAACTATCATACATTAATATATCAGGAAAAAGAAAAAAATTCCCTTCTTCTTCCTCAAAGTGGAGAGGCCATTAAAGAGGTTACTTGGAGCTCTCAAAAGGTGTCAAATCACCAAATTTGAAGTGTGAGGTCAAGGGGTATTTGTAGCGGAGTGGTTAGGTGGGAGTAAGTAGGAGTAGGTAGAAGTAGGGAACCACACAAGGAATTTCGTATCCCCTTTGAACTCGTACCCCTCCCTAGGGTACGAAGAATGTACCCCATGGGGTACGAATTTTGTACCCCGTTAGGTATGAATTTTGTACCCCGACGGGTACGAAGAATTCGTGAAGGTGGCAAAGGAGGGCGAGTCTTGGGTCTTGTGATTTTTCGGGGTTTGAGGTATTTTCTTGGCAATGTTTAGAGGAGCGATGAGGTTCTCGTTGGCATGATCACTTCTCGGCTCATTTCCTTTACTCCTTGGCGACACTCTCGACTTTGGCTTTACGCGATGCGTTGAGTCCACTAGCGTGCCTTGCGCACTTTTGTGAACCGGACCAGTGGAGATGGAAGGGGAATGGAGAAGAGGAAGGGGAGATTCGAGCGCCGCCATAGTGATGGAGAGTAAAGAGGCTCCGGACATGGCGAAGGGAGAAACTCGCGTCTCAACCAATGTACGAAACTTGTACCCAGTGAGGTACGTGATTCGTACCCCGTGGTGTACGAGTTTCGTACCCAACGCAGTACGAGTCTCGTACCCAGCAGGATACTAAATTTTGTACCCCATAGGGTGCGAGCTTTCGTATTCCCATTGGGCTACGAAACCTTTCTGTTATTCTGGGGGCTCCGGCCTTTGTTGTCGTCGCACGCGTTTCCATAGGACATTTAATTTTCGACTGTCTACTTCTGGATTTGTACCGCTCTTATGTCGCTCTCGCAACCGCCCCCATGCATACGCTGATGCTCATATGGTTAATTATTCGAATCTTCACATAGGATGGATTATAAACCCCGAACTGTGACTGAACTATTTAACTATTTGGTTTCCCTTGTATAGCTTGAGCGTGATGTTGTTGCGAGTTGGTACGAATCCAGTTAGTCGGTTGCAGTGATGGCGACGGTCTAAGAGACTTGTTGCTGTCGCCACGATCCACGCTTTTGATTAGCGAATTGTATTGTTTTGATATTGCATAACATTGCTTGTACTTATAGTTTGAAGCCACACGAGGGGTACAGGTTATTCAAGTACGATGTCTAACGCTAGTGTGTTAAAGAATAGCTAGCGATGCATACAAGATCCATGATTGGAAAGACTTCGGAAGCTGAGACTTCCTTGCCGTCATCGCCTACTGCTGACTCTACTAGCAATGCTAGCTCGACGGGCAACGAGCTTAAGACTACTTAAAGATCCACCCCTTCTCAAACGACCAATCTTCCAAAGGCATCTCAGCATGGAGAACAAACTGAATGACAACATTCTCCGGTTGTATATGAAGAGGAAGATAACGTGGACATCGTCGAGGGGGACGCACCAGTGGCTCCAAAGGCGCTGGATATGCTTCCTGATGCAGTGGTTCTTGAAAATATGACAGATCCAGTGCCATCGCACATGGATGCAAGGACAGTTAGGAAAATGGCATTGCGGTTCAACATTCCCATGGATGATGTTCATGCACTGGGAGAGGAGGTAGGGCTCACGCACTGCCCAAGGGTTTGACTGCTTGGAACAAACAAGTTTGCATTACAGGGTGCTTGCCCCTAGCCAATAACTTCATTCAGGACATGTTATACTATTTTCGTATTAATCCGTCGCAGCTGCATCTGAATGCTTATGCCTCGCTCCTAGGCACTTTTGTTCTCTACCAGGAGTATTTGCATTCTGAGCCTACCAAAAAGGATATTCGTTATTTGTCCCAGCTGAAAAGAAGAGCTAAAATATCACCATCCCAGTATTTTTTAGAAGCTTCGCCGAATAGCAAATTCTTTGACGGGACGTGGCCCAAGCCATCTATATACAAGTACGAATGGTTCTTCGAGAACTATCCTCCTGGATTTGCAAGGAGGTGGATAGAAGGAAGTAAGCACTCTTGAACTCCACTTTTTAAGTTTGCGGAACTGGTACCTTATGTTCGACATTGTTTTGACATGACAGGAAATCCTAAGGCGTCTACCAGCATCGAGTATAAACGACGCCTTGATGTTCTACAAGCGATTCAGGTGGAGTTTTGTAAAACTGACATAATTACAGGTCAAGAGCGCCTTTGTCATGCAGGGATGCTCCTTGACGACCGAGCTATAACCAGGCCTGCCGTCGTAGAGAGTAGGAAAAAAGAGGAGGCGAGAAGACATAAGGTTTCCGGGCCAAAAGAGAAAGATGCCCTCTATTGGGCCCAAAACGCGAAAGGCTGCTAAGTCCCAAGGAGACACTGGTGGAGGTAAGGCCGGTGGTGAGGAGATAAGTTGCTCGGGACGAGGGCCTGTTGGATGCTCCTGTCCTGCCTTTGACAGGAGAGTCGAGGGGAGAAGCGTCAGCCAAGCCACAGTCCCTTGTGACTCCTTCAGAGATCGCTGCTTTGCTCGAGGCAGAGGACCAGTTTGATGGTCTCAATAAGCTTGCTATAGACTTGTCTCCTTGGATGGGTACAATGAGTATGGAAGAGATTTCTGTAGTTGCAGAGGGGCTTACTCCTTCGAGCGGACCACCATCTGGTCTACTGAGAGAACACCTAGGGCATACATTCATAAACACTGCATAGCATAAAGATTGCCTGTACGTGACCAGTGCCTGATTGTGTACTTGTTTCTTTGGCAGGTAATATGGCAAGAGGACGCGAAGGACGAGGTTATGGGCATGGAAGCCATTGATACCCTAGGAACACCTTTCCTGATGGCTTTAGAAGAGGAACAAGCTTATATGGTGACTCCCAAACTCCACAAGATCGCAGCAGTGAGTATTATCACTGAGATAGACCTCAGAGATCTTCTCCTCCTGTCCGAGTATCTACGCGAGATTCCCGACTCGATTTAGGTGGTTTGAGGCATTTGTCGTCGACTGCCCCTCACACACAACCCCTTTGGCCCCCACTCAAACTCCGATGGGGAAATAATCATCGCTCAGCCATCCAAGGCCAAAAGGAGCGGCTACAACGAGGAAGCAGGATGTAGGAGCGCCCGAGAGGCTAGAGCTTTCCATAGATGAAAGGAAGGCATTATTAAAGCAGAATTTCCTTGGTCATTATTTTGATAAGCTGATTATATTCCTTCCGGACCTTAGTCTACCTCCTGCTAGGGACTCTGGGGATATATGGATGCATGTGAGGGCCATGTATCATCAAGCGAAGGAGCTTACTAGATATTCTTCCCATTTCTCGGAACTGATTAAGAGGAAAAACACGGAGCTCATCAATCAAAGGATGGCTATCGATGGCAAGCAGACCACTGTCGCTAACCTGGAGAAGGAAATAGGTAAATCTTCTCCTTGTGTTGTAAACATTTCCTTATTTGCCTTTATACTTTTGGGTGTTAATTCTTAGCATTGTTGTTGCAGCGGAGATGAAGCTCTCGTATGAGATACTGCAGAAGGAGGCTGCACATGCCGAATCAACTTTCAAGGATAATGTGGGCTCTCTTACTACTGAAAATACATCCTTAAAAAGAGACAAGGCCAAGCTGGAGAAGTCGTACGCCGAACGGGAAAAAGATCATGACCGGGTAACCCAGCTTCAAAATGATAACAATGCTCTAAGGGAGGAGAACGAGAGGCTAAAAGCGGAGAATGCATAGGTGGTTGAGCTGAGAAGGCAGCTTAAGGTGAAGAAGAAGAAGAAGGCGAAGGAGGACACTGAGGCTAGTAATAGGGATGTGTTGAGCATAGTGGAGGGATTAAAGGCCGAGCATCTAAGAGAGGTGGGGCAGTTAAGAGAGGAGCTTGAGGATATCGAATTTTAGGTGGAGGCATCCTTGGTGGAACATAGCTGGAATATGTATGTAAAAGTTCTGAAGTTCCGAGGACTCTCGTGGGTTTAGGATTATTCCCGAGATCTAGCTTGGACCTGGGATAGATTGGTGCCATATGAGGCATATTTACGTCATGTGGACGTGGAAACTTTGGATGAGCGCCAGTTGATGACTAATCTCTTGAATGATGAGGAGCATAAGACGCTGGAGGAAGGGAGGAAGTTTCTACAAGAGGATGCAAAGAATGAGAGATTGGCAAGGCTCGCCATGGAGAAAGGGAATTTTGTTCCCACCGAGAGTGTGGTGGTACCGAATGTGAGCAAATGGATCTTAGAAAAATCAAAACAAATCTATTACTCCGCTAGAAATCATAAAATAAATATGCATATGATTCTTATGAGTAGCTCTTCAATCTGATATGCATTTTAATGGGGTTCGACATGTTTTTGTTCGCTATGTTTGTTACAGCATGCGAGGTTGAAGGCCAGGGTAAAGTATTGAAGAAGATTGGAGCATTGTTGTGCAAAATGAAGTGTATATATGAGTTTTTGGGAAGAATTGGAGAGTGTATGCAAAATTTGGTGAGTTTTGAGAAAACAAAAACTTGTGACACCTGTAGTGTACAACATAGAGAAGGGCATGAGTTCGGTTTTTGGTACAGAGGATCGAGATTTGTTAAATTGGTATGGAGGTGATGAGATTTGAAAGAGGAGAACAATGGTGTTTTTAGTTTGTGGTTTAAGGAATTGTAAAAGGAGAATGAGAGGAAGAATAGTGCGTTAATGGCATAGTGAGCAGCAGGATTAGAGAAGGTGATTAGGAGAGATGAGGTAATAATTAATTATTATGTTAGTGTTAATGACATATATGTATATATAAATCTTGCAAAAGGTATAACTTTTTCATACGAACTCGAAATTCAGCAAAACAAGATCCGCTGGAACCGAATCGACGAGAGCTTCGTAATGAAGCTTATTTGAAGAGATTTGGAGCTCATCTCAATTTTTGGCGATAGAAAACGTCAGAATCGATTAATCGATCATTTGACGATATTTAGCTACAACCGATCAAGGTGAGAAACTTCTCACTATAAAAGGGCTAGACTAAAATTAACTATTTGTTAGTGAATTGTTAAATTATTATAATTAGAACTAAATATAAGTGGATGTTGTGAAATTGATTTGAATAGTAAATGGTTATTTATTATTTGAGAAAATTTAATTAGTTATCGATTATTAATTCATATATGATCACCATTGAATATTGAACAATATTATTGAGTTGAATAGATTTGATTGTTGATAATAGATATCGCGGTTGATCTATTGATTGACGAACCCATATAAGTGTTAAAGGTTTAATGCTTATAAAGTATACACCACGATATGTGGATTGGATATTATAATTGATTATTGATGTGTGATATAAAATAAATAAACAGTTTGGAATTATATTTGATTTTATTTATAAATCAAATTTGGTTTGAATAGGACATGTCGCGTAGCGACCATTCGCGAATTTCAACTGTTAACTTCAAATTGATGTAACGGGAGATCCGACCGCCGGATTCGCCCGAAATTGGAAACGTTGAATTCGAAATTAGAAGAACTTTCAAATAAAAAGAAATTATTTGAAATCCAATGGTTAGATTTCAAGATAAGTCCAAATCAATATTTGAAATGGTCGTTGTAAATGCAGTTCGATGACGTATGTGGAAATCGACTGAAATGGCCATGTTAAAATTACTAAAAATATGGATAAATTGTGTTAAATCATATAAATGATTTAAAAAGATTTTGGATTAAAAATTCCAAATTTTGGAAAGGTAAAAGATATTTATCTGAATGAACTGGTTAACAATTAGAATAAAGAACTGAAAGAAATTACAATGGTTTTAATATAACCAGAATTTTCCAATGTACATTGGAATGTATTTGAATGGAAGTAATCTTCAGAATATTTCGGTATTGGATTTCGTGGTTATACAGATATTGTTGAGGAATTTAGAAGATATAGATATTGTTATTCCCAATATGATATCTGTTAGTTTCAGAATTTAATGTTCAATATAAGCCGATATGATTTCTATTCATAGCCTTGTATTTAATATTAAATTGGATTTTCTGTTTGTCGTGAATGGTGTTTTCAATAACACTGTTCTTAAACCAAGTTGAGAAAGGAATAAATCTTTTTATTAAGATTAATGTAGTTTTCGAATTAATAAATATAATTTGAATTAAATGGAAGTTGATTTTGGATTCATTGTGAACTGCATTTTAAAAAACATTAGTTCTTACAACCCAATTAACCATGAAGTTGTGATTTGGAATTTATTAATCTTTTAACTAAGATTTAATGGAAAAAAATTCAAAGTGAAGTTTTCCAATTTAATAAACTAAATTGGAATTGAATGGAATTCGATTTAATAATAATCGAGATGAGTTTCTGTGAATGAAGATCACTACTATTAATGGAATTTAAAAGGCTTTGTCGTTATTCCACTTATAGTATTAGTTTGATACAGAAATTTATATCGATTACGACTGAACGGATTACCATGAAGGTTCTATATTAAATGGAAGATGATTTTGGGTTTATCGTGAACTGTGTTTTAAACAACATTGGTCCTTTAACGCAGTTAAAGACAACATTAATTTCCTAAGATTTAATGATCATTAAATAATGTTGTTTAGAGATTAAAACTAAGAAGAGTTTTAATAAATTTTTAATTAGATTTGAATGGATAAATGGTAATTAAATTTACCAAAACACAAGAAGTGGTATAAACCAAATATACTTGATTGTTGATATTGACTATGAACGATTGATTGTTTGGATTGTGATCGACCAGTTTATGAGCAAAATATGCTTTTACATTTAGCATTAGGTCGGGCAGAAATATTTGTTTTTGCTAACACCTTGTGAAACACTTCATGATTTGTCTATGAGGTGTTTAATGATGTTGTTGAGCTTATTTCAAATTTAATGAATGATTTTCAAATGAGATTTTCTTAAGTGAAAAGAAATATTGATCCCGATTTTGGATGGAATATTTTATAAAAATGGTTTATAAAACAGAAAGGATTTCGAGGATTAAACCCGATGTTTCCGAAATTATTTAGAAAAGTATTATGTGTTTGACATTTGTAGTTCAAGCGTAACTTATTAGTGGCTGTCGATGATATATCTGTTTGGTGGTGGAGAATTTTTTTTTTCTTAACACCCTTTTTTAATATGTACGAGCTCAAAGGTTATTTGATTAATAGCGACCGATCATGTGTGCGAATTGCTGATGTGTAACACTATAGTTTGAAAGTACTTGTGATTATTATGTTGTGAAATAATTTTTCCTACTTGGGGATATAAAAATGATTTAGTATGTGGCTAAATATTCGAGTAACCCTGACGACTAAAAGTATGGGTAAGAGTGAAACAAGACCTTAGGAATTGGTCAATGGTCATTGTAGTCTGCTCTATTGCAGGAGGTGCATATATATATATATATATATATACATACATACATGTAAGAAAATTTGGTTCGAATTCAAGACCGGTAGTTAAAATTTCAACCAAATTAAACATCAATTTCATGTATTAATTTTGTAAATCGAGAATTATACCTCACTGAAGCTTTATCATTCTTCAATCCATCAATTGGAAATTGGTGTTGCTCGAAACTTAGCCCTCCAAACGTCGAGCCCCTTTGGATGCTTTCATGAAGTCACGAATTCGGATCAGATGGTGGAGGCATCGAATTATCAGAGCACGTCAAGAGCCGCGCCTCTATCAGTTATCCACACGAACACCTTCTTCAAAATTGCCGTACGAATTGAAGGGAAAGGGAAAGCAACGGTGCTAGCCGCCATTTCTTATTTTCATTAGGGTTAGGGTTTCTGAATCAGTCGACCCCTAAAGAAATCATATGCGTGTGTTTTTATAAAAGAGTCAGACTCCTTTTAATGTATACACATGTACGAAATAATAATGATCAATTCCTTATACCAATTCAAACAAAATATCAACGGTTGATATTTTATCTTACCCAAAACAAAAACAGTCTTCTCCTAACAATGATCTAAGTGTGTGACCCTATAGGTTATTACAACGTTGGCAATGATTTTTAATCGTATTTTAAAATAATAAACAGTGATTGGCATCTAGCAATACATCGCTGCTACCCAAGTTATAATAAGATCAACGATTCGATACATCCTTTCTGTGACCAGTGTATCAATGTAATATAATCCTTTTAACCAGTATATCCAGATTTAAACTCGAGGCATGGATCGTATCATCCTCTTTATAATTTAATCCGTTTTTCTTGATCGATGGGTAGACTGTTTAAAACAAATCAATATTTGAGCACGGCCATGCATTTCACAGTCTCTCTCAATCAAGAGGCCCATGGATATCATTACGAATGTATCATAGGGTTAAATTCCATCTAGATCATTCATAATTTCCATTCGATTCGAAATGTATCCAATAATCACCGTTATTGATACTCTGTTACGAATAACTTTAGATGATATCAAAACACAAATATTCTCGAATAAAAGTATAATGATTTCAGGTCTGAGGACCATTACATCACTATCACTATGAGAATAACTTATGATACTGTTAATTATATTCCATGGAGTTATCTCATGATGGGTCAGCCCAATACGCTATTCTCCAATACGTATTTATATCTTGACTTTAATATCACGTATATTAATGATCAATGAGATGTGATCATCAGTCAATCAATATACTAGTCTCAACGCTTTGTTATTGTCCTATATAAACAATAAAACTCAACTAGGGACATTTAAGAATTATAATACTTATCATATTATATAATCTCAAGTTCAGTCTTACTCGTACTATATAATTCCATATTATTATTCTAAGGACTTCTATTATATTATTTTTTATATTACGCAGTAAATACAATATAATAGAATAATATTTTATTCCAAATAAAATAATAACATCAAAAGTGTTATCAATCTCATCAAATGAATTGCCTCTAGGGTACAAACTCTAACAATCTCCCACTTGCACTAGAGTCAATTATTTATGTGTCGTATAATTGTGAAACTATTATGACTATTAAGCTTCTGTTGCGATAGAGTTTAATTCTGCAGGTCTGCAACATTACAACTTTTGTAACTTTGCAGATATGTTTATTTCTTCTGTGAACAACTTCACATCAGAATTATATTTCTTAAAATATATGTTTGGATTGATGATGAGTTTCATGTTTTAGGTCTGAGCAACAACCATATTGTTATCGCAATGTGTATCATTCGATCAACAATGAATTAAGTTCAATCATGAACTTCTTAATCCAAACATATTCTTTCTTAGAATCAGTATCTATTTCTTATTTTTAAACTAATAATATTTACAATAATCAATGTGTTATCAGATAACATTAGAGTTATTGTGTCACTCCCACTCAATTTCTTGTCTATACAAGATTTAATGGTATCTTGTGGTTTTCGATATATCTCGAATTCTATTTTATTCCCATTGGTATCTTAGAGACTGACTCTCCTTCACAAGGATACCAAATCAAGTAATAAACATTTTATTCTCAGAAAATTTATATCCACAAAATAGTTATCTGATTTGTGTCCGATCTTTTCAGAGGAAGAACGTTTAACAAATGCCTTACATCCCAAATCTTCGTATTAGACACACTAGGACATTTCCTAGTTCATGTCTTATATGGCGTCTTCAAATCGTTTTAGTGGGATTTAATATAATTGTTTTAAATTTAACTTATAGGAAGATCTATATGACTTATCATTAATCGTACTATATCTTATAAGGTTCGACATCTCCGTTCAGACATACCATTCTAATATGGTGTTCTAGGTGGACAGAGTTGTGAAACAATTCCAAACTCATTCAGATAGTCATTAAATTTATTGGTTTAAATGTTCTCTTTCGAACTGTTCAAAAAATATTTATTTTCTATTAAAATTGGTTTCTAACTCCACTTTTAATTCTTTGAACTTTTCAAAGGATTCTGATATGTATTTCACAAGATATACATATCTATATCTACTGATATCATTAGTAAATATAATGAAGTAATAAAACCTACCTCTAGCTTATGTATTCGTTGCTCCATATACATCATTATGTTCGAGACGCAATACTTGTCACTCAATCACTGTGTCAAGTGAAAAGGTGATTCAGTTATTTTGCTTAATAAACAAGATTTGTATTCTTCATATGATTCAAAATCAAATGATCTCAAAATTCCATCATTATGGATTTTTGATATACTTTCCTGTTTATCTATTCTAATTGGTAATGCTAAAGGTATGCTGGATTTAATTCATTAAATTTAATCCACTCTTTATTCATGTTTAGTACATTATAGTTAATGATTTATAAAGTTCATCAACTATTCATGAAAGTCCAATAATTATTTCATTTAAATAAAATGAAAAACAATTGTTCACTTATTATAAATGAAATTTTGACTTGTATGAACAAGATTCATAATAACATTTACTTTGTATGGAATTTCATAATAACAATTATTTTGTTTAATTAATTAATCCAATATATATATAACAAGAATTAACTTCCCATTGATAATCCAGCAACATTTGCTTTATTTCCAATCGTAAGTCCACTTGTCCTTTTATCTAATTTCTACTTATTTTGTAATCAACATACATTTATGTGATTTATACCCAGTATATAATACTAGAAATATATATAAGTAGATTTTATAACATTTATATCTTAATAGGTTAAAGTCATACTTTAACTTTTATTTTAGATCCTCTATATTTGTTAGAACAATTATGTTTTAATTTGTTTGAGGACAATCCCCAAATTTCAATGTCAGCCAAGAAATTTGATATAATTCAATTTATCCTTCTTAAGGATTAATATAAATTAATGATTTATTTATTACTTAATATCTACGATGGATAATAAATAATAACTGATTCTTTAGTATTTATTTAATATAAATTTTGACAGTCAAAATTTATATTAACATAAATGTATAACTAAAATACGCTCCCACTCAAATTAACATCCCTCTGTTTATATACACATATCGGTATATATATAATGGTGTTCCGAGATCCATATCTAATCATGTTTTGACTTTGCTTTGGCAAATCCCCAGAACACAACCTTTTAGGTAGACATCTTATGTCAATTATATCGTATATAATTCTTGGATCGCATGATGAACATTTTGTTCAGTATTATTCATTTGCTCAAAATATAGAATAATTCATGCTATTGTCTCTAAGGCCATAATCCTATTATGCAGCCTAGTTAAGTCAGACCCAATAATAGGTTGGAACACCACATTTTACTCCATCGCATATAACCAAAATAAAAGGTGCACAACGCTTTGGCGTTAGTTACAACCATTGATCTTGGACAGTGATGAGTATATTATTGGAAGACTTCACCATGACTTAATATAACAAAAAATTTGCTTTAAAGGGAATTTTATAGTTCGTAATGGGAAACAATATTAGTGTTATTTACATATATCAAATATTTGTTATTTTTTTAATATATGTTCATTACATATATTTAATATATATTAATATCTTACATCACAAGAAAATTTATTTCCACGTTTTCGAGCATTTCAACATTGTTGTTATACATTTCTTTATATCCCATACGTTGCATTTTAAATTTGACTTCCGTTTATCATATAAAAACCCAAGCCAAATTCAAATCAGAATTTCATATATAAGTTTAGACTCAAAATTCTATAAAGTCCAATTATAAATATTGAGCCCATATCATTATATATATATATATATATATATATTGCAGACATTTAAACTACTATTGGATAATGCAACAGTATTATGCTTGCAAAATTAAGAGGTAATTGTAAAACAAATATTTATAACATATATGATGCAAGCTCTCAACATATATCAAACTGATATATATATAAATCACCAAGGATTTCATAAATCTAGGCACAAATACTATAACAGAGTTCATCAAAACAGAAAGTTTGATCACTACGTAAGTTTCAAACGATTTAATATAACAGATAAGAACTTAGCTAACCGTACAATGAAAATTAAGACCCGAAACAAAAGTAAAGGGTCAGACTCTCATATTAATACAAAATGTCTGAATCAGCTATTCAATCATTTAGTCTCAATAAACAATATATACATATATTATCAACATACAATGTCCATATCTAAAACATATACATACAAGACTGTACAGTCATATGAAAATTTTGTATAATATTATGTATCCTCATACATAATACTACTGACTGGAACTTCTACAAGCCAACCCAATTTCATTTGATTTTGGAATTTCCACAGAATTTGCATCAACTTGCCCATCCAATTGCGAGCATTGGTACCATTCTCAATGAAACATACTGCAATTTTTCTGGATCATTATCTGCTGAAACAATTTCAGCATGCATAAAAGTTAGTTAACCTTCCATATGATCATATCACATTAAAACTCTTATACGAATATGAACAGTGCATTATAAACATGAATCAGTATCAAATATCAATCCATTGATTCATCCCACTCTTTACATCAAATGTAAGGAATATTTTCAGTAAAATGATTTCAGAACAGAAATGGATTTGAAAATAAGGTTTACAAATCAGATTTGCGTAATACATTCATGTGAACATATAATGGTTATGCCAAAATATTGTGGTATATTAGATTTAAATAGTTAACCTATTTAAAATTCAGTAGATTATACTTATAATTGTATATCTATATATACAATCTAACTTATCTACTCTACGGCAAAACCAGGATTGTACTTGGCATCCTAAACTATCCAGTTAGGTTTGGAATGACCTAATAATCATATGATCAGGTTTAAAACAAATTTAAATATCAATTGCAGTTTCACATGTATGTCCAAGTATATATATAAACAAATCAATCCAGGTGAGAAGGCTAACTCAAGCCTCTACAAATCATAACATGATGTAACAAGATCATGTAGTGAATAAAACACATAAATCCATGATGTATTATTTTAATAAAACAAATTATCCGGGGTTCATGGATTAAGCGATGACATATGTTTTAAACAGGATATATTGATCTATTGTGTTAACAAAAAAAGTAAAACAGAAAATCAAATTTTTTCTGTAATTTTTAAATCCAGTTTTGAAACCAGGTTTAAAAGATGAAATGCGTATTCATCATTACTTATATGTCAAGTGCATATGCTTTGTTATTATAAAATTATATCATATATATAAATTTTATATAATATTCAAATCACAATACATATATTGTGACTTTGATTTGTTCATTTTACTATAATGAAATGTTTAACTATGTAAAGATCGTATGGATTTCTAAATTCTGCTTTATTATTATAAAACAGACCGCTCTACAAATAAAATTTGATTCAAGTGTTCTGATTTAAAACAATGATTAGCACAAGAAAATAATATCTGGACTTAATCAAACAGGTTTGATTTTATCAGAAGATTTAAGATTAATTCAGAAAAATGACTTAACAAATTTCCAAATGACTGATTTTAGAAATCCATATAAACAGATCAATTCTGTTTACTTTTCAATCAAACAGATTTGATGATAAGATTAAAACTATTTACACATATTAATAGATCATAACTATGTTCCAGGCCATGATTTCAAAAGATCTCATCTTTTGTTCAATGATGAAAGGATGTTATAAATTTAAATCAAAACTGGAATTGAGTCATATTAAAATCGTAGCAGATTCAAACTACAACCAAAAACACAGTTTCAATATAACTTAACAGATATGATCACAAAATTAAAGCCTAACAGTGTGTTGAATCATACATTCGGTAAATGGTATTAATATCTAATATTAATCTAATTTATACTGAAACAGCCTATGGCATATAAAATCTAAATAGCATTTCAAAAAAAATATTTCAGACATGAACAACAATTCCAAATTTCCATAGTTTAGGTTATCAAATATAACAGGTAAACCTGGAAACAAACGAAATTAATATCATATATTAATTAACTATTCTATTCAGATTTTAGTAACAAAACAAATTTTGTTTATTCTGAAACAATCTCATATCATTATTGATCAATCAAAACTGTTTTTGATTTATCACAGAGATTTCAGGATGCACAAAGCAGGGTAATTGAATTTTAAAATTACAGTTAAAGTTCAGGTTTAACCATCAATAAATCCACTTCTAAGTTTTATGTCAAATATAAAACTCTGTGTACTATAAAACATTTTACTGTTTGTATCAACTTACAGTGAAATAAAATCACCTTTTAAATTGCATTTATCTTAATTTCTTGGATCCATGTTTTATAATTTGGATTATCCAATAAACCAAACACACAGAAGCCAGAAACACAGTCATACCATGATATTTAAACACATTTATATATATATATATATATATATATATATAGCATGAAAATAAAATTAACCCAGATTTCCTGAGTTCATGTTTTAATAGTTTCGATTATCAATTCTTTAAACTGCATTTCAGACTTTAATACCCATGTATCAAACAAAATTTGATTATAAATTTTGGCACCTTTTAGTTATATAAACATATCTAAAATAACATAATGTATAAACAGAGTTGATATCTAATATAAATTCTGTTTAAACAAAATAATTTTATTTCAGAATTTACTTTGTCAAGACAAGACAGATTGATATTAAAGTAATCCATGTTCATTAGATTATTGAATCATTCCATAACATAAACAATAACAGGGTATTGCTTAATGGTTTTAATCTGGAAGAAACAATCATTATTGACCCAGAAAACCATTTCAGATTTAATAGGATGAAACAATTTCATCTTAAGCAGTGTATCTAATACTAATCGGGTTTCGATCTGAAATTATCAAATAAAAAACCCTAATTTAACTCAACCTACAAATTACATGAACCTCGCTCTGATACCATTGTAAGAAAATTTGGTTCGAATTCAAGACTGGTAGTTAAAATTTCAACCAAATTAAACATCAATTTCATGTATTAATTTTGTAAATCGATAATTATACCTCACTGAAGCTTTATCATTCTTCAATCCATCAATTTGAAATTGGTGTTGCTCGAAACTTAGCCCTCCAAACGTCGAGCCCCTTTGGATGCTTTCATGAAGTCACGAATTCGGATCAGATGGTGGAGGCATCGAATTATCAGAGCACGTCAAGAGCCGCGCCTCTATCGGTTATCCACATGAACACCTTCTTCAAAATCGACGTACGAATTGAAGGGAAAGGGAAAGCAACGGTGCTAGCCGCCATTTATTATTTTCATTAGGGTTAGGGATTCTAAATCAGTCGACCCCTAAAGAAATCATATGCGTGTGTTTTTATAAAAGAGTCAGACTCCTTTTAATGTATACACGTGTACGAAATAATAAGGATCAATTCCTTATACCAATTCAAACAAAATATCAACGGTTGATATTTTATCTTACCCAAAACAAAAACAATCTTCTCCTAACAATGTTCTAAGTGTGTGACCCCATAGGTTATTACAACGCTGGCAATGATTTTAAATCGTATTTTAAAATCATAAACAGTGATTGGCATCTAGCAATACATCGCTGCTACCCAAGTTATAATAAGATCAATGATTCAATACATCCTTTCTGTGACTGGTGTATCAATGTAATATAACCCTTTTAACTAGTATATCCAGATTTAAACTCGACGCATGGATCGTATCGTCCTCTTTATAATTTAATCCGTTTTTCTTGATCGATGAGTAGACTGTTTAAAACAAATCAATATTTGAGCATGGCCATGCATTTCACAGTCTCACTCAATCAAGAGGCCCATGGATATCACTACGAATGTATCGTAGGGTTAAATTCCATCTAGATCATTCATAATTTCCATTCGATTCGAAATGTATCCAATAATTACCGTTATCGATACTCTGTTACGAATAACTTTAGATGATATCAAAACACAAATATCCTTGAATAAAAGTATAATGATTTCAGGTCCGAGGACCATTACATCACTGTCACTATGAGAATAACTTATGATATTGTTAATTATATTCCATGGAGTTATCTCACGATGGGTCAGCTCAATACGCTATTCCCTAATACGTATTTATATCTTGACTTTAATATCACGTATATTAATGATCAATGAGATGTGATCATCAGTCAATCAATATACTAGTCTCAACGCTTTATTATTGTCCTATATAAACAATAAAACTCAACTAGGGACATTTAAGAATTATAATACTTATCATATTATATAATCTCAAGTTCAGTCTTACTCGAACTATATAATTCCGTATTATTATTCTAAGGACTTCTATTATATTATTATTTATATTACGCAGTAAATACAATATAATAGAATAATATTTTATTCCAAATAAAATAATAACATCAACAGTGTTATCAATCTCATCAAATGAATTGCCTCTAGGGCACAAACTCTAACAATACATACATACATACACACATACACACACACACACATAGTGACTAAGGAAGGTAACCTTTTCCTTGTTGATGGGAGAAACCTCTCGATATTTGGTTGCATACTGTTTGTATGCAATATGATATTTTGGGTTTCATATTTCCAAATATTTTGGTTTGAGATCCCGAATTGAAATCTACTTTGATATAAAAGCTAGTTATATATTTCAAATGATTTGAAATAAGAAATCGGATAATAAAGTCCGAAAACATAATTTTTGTAAAGTGAATTGGATTTTGAAATTTAAGTTTGGGGATTAATCTTAAATGGGTAGATTAAGGAATTGCATGTTGTCTGATGCATTGTAGATCCCATAGGTTCATTTATGGTAGTTTTTTTGTGCATTGGCAATCTAGTGGAGTAAACCGTTCCGTGTTATACGGCATGGTCCCATGATATGCCTCACTTTTAATTATCTTAAGTTTAATTGTTAGAGTTTCTCATACTAGTCCCATGAATAACTTGTAGTTTGTTTTTCCCTTGCAAACTCGGGTGCCTATATTTTTCCACACGGATAGTCAAGTGGTTTGTTTTGTAGATATTTTATTGAGCGGGATTTTGGATCGTAGCGTAAAGCTGTGTCTAGAGCATTGATTGTCTTCTGTTGTGTTAGTTTATATTTCCGTTGTGCATTGTATTACATTTATTGTAAATTTATCTTCCGCTCTATAATTTACGATGTACTCTGATATTCTGTACTCTGATGTAACATTTTTATTATGTTTATAAAGGTCTTCTGTTGTTTGTTCTAATGTGATGTGCACTTAAAGTTAGCGTATTCCCCTTTTTGTTTTGATTTATGTTGGTTTAACGATCGATTTGGATTGCCCGAAAAGGTGGGTCACTACATTATATTTTCTACTTCTCCAAAAAATTCATAGGTTGCACAACATTGTAAAGTTGAAAATTAAAGATATATAAACTGACCTATGTGTACTTGTTTGAACAAAAGCAGGTAGGTCAAGTTGGTTTCCTATTAATTATAGTGTGTCAAAATGAAGCCTTAGTACTTAAATTATGTAATTTCTATGTCGTGCAGCAAGATATGCACTGATACCACTAGATGTTATGTTAATAAAGCATACAACCCATAGTAAATGAATTTGAAGTATCTTAAATAACGTAAAGTGAATGATAGTTTTTTTCTTACTGAAGGACAATTTGATCTTTAGTTATGGTTAGTAAAGTAAGCAGTTAGTGACCGAGCATTTACTTTTTGAGTCATTGTGAGTAAAATAAGCGGTCTTTAAAATGACATTTACTTTTTAAATACTTATAGACTTCTCTTCTAATACGTAAAATAAATCGATTCAATATTTTGAAATATATTTTTTAGGAGTAGATTGTAATTCTCCCATAACTAACATAAAAATGATTTAAGTTCTATATATTTAAACATGCACAATTTACATATTTTGTTTTTTTATGTTTAAAACACGTGCTTAATTGTTAGATAAGAAATAAATATTTAAACAACTACCCAGTTTTTTGTAGCACTTGTACAAAACAGGGTATTTGCATCCAATATTTTGTATTATTTGCGTATGATCCAATGTGGATGCAAATGCAATGGACCCAAATGTTAAATTATTTTTGCTTCTATTGGACCGTCACAAATTTGACATATTTGCGTCTGTTATAGTGTACATCGAACGAAAATACCAATGCATTTGCGCCTGTCTTACTATTATAGTGGGCACAAATTTCAAATGTTTGCGTCTGTTATAACATACATTTCACACAAATATCAATGTATTTGCGTCTGTCTTACTATTACAGTAGATGCAAATTGTTGTGTATGGTAGTTTTACTCTTCAGTGCATTTGTGTTTGTTTTACTAATGCAACAAATGCAAATTTGATTTTTTTTTTAAATGAGTCTTTTAGGCTTGCCACAACATATGCGTACTTATCCCTTACAATCACCTCTTTACACAAATGCAATCACTTCAAACTTTCCAACAGTCAACGAACACTGGAGATACTCATATTAACATGCTCATCTAGAATATTACTTTTTGAATGATGCACAATATGGTATTTATCAATCATAAAACATTAACTGTATGGCCCAATAACATTTTGGTCAAATGCAAGCTATAACGAACAAGGTTGTTGCAGAGGTGGCAGAAAATAAATTAGCAAACAACTGTGAAAACAACCTATGTTTTACGTTACACAGAAATATCGTTCAGACCTAAGTTTTAAAAATTTATACTCTTGAAAGCATGGAGAATAAAAGGATTACCTTCAAGGTTTACTGTATCTGATCCCTTTAGTTCCATGCAACGCCGAGAAAGAAATGGTTTTGGGAGTTTTTATAACCTACAATTGAAGAACACTAACTCTGTTAAGACAGTGCAGTAAAGCTATATTGAAATCTGAACTTTATTGTTCAACTACAATGCAGCAGTGGCGGTGAATCAGATTGGACAATGAAGATGAGTGACAGATCCTAAATTAATATGATTCAGCTTGGGTCCATATAGTATGATACGCCACAATATATAAGAATAATGTCTCAATATAAGTGTAGGTCTCTTCGTAAGAGTTTTGCTGGCACCTAAATGTCATTAGGTTGAAACTGAAACCGTCAAACTATGTATAATGTAATTTAATTCTTGTTTATATTAACCTTGTTGTAACTTGTAATTTATAGAAAGAGCTGAAACTATGAAAATTTGAAACCAGTATGCTAGTCAAGGTTATAATTTATAGTTTAATGTACATTAACCTAGTGATTACTTACTAACATATACAAATTTGATGCCCATTGAAACCATGAAACTCTGAAACAACTATACTAGTCAGCCTTTATGTTTTACATCTCATGCCATAACTTACAGATTATTAACATTTACAAATCTGTGTTGATTACTCCTCAACGTATAACATTGAATATTGAATAAGCTCATATACAGCGAAATGAGATAAAATAAATTTAAAATATTGTATCTCAATTCTTATGATCGATGGACAGTAAGCAAGCAAATAAAACCAAATTGAATTCAGTTTCAACAATATCCTCTATTTTTGTATGCGCCTTAACATTTGAACTAAAAGTCATTTGATAGAATCAGAATGCATATTTTTATTTTTTCCACTAAAAAAAGAAAAAAAAAAACAAGGCAAAATTAGAACCTAGAAACTAAACATGAACTGTCTTGCTCGCTTTCTCACTTGTGTAGTCAGATGAGAATTTAGCTTCTCATACATGGCACGCGCCTCATTTGACCTGTATAAACACTTCATTCTATTTCATGCAAAACAAACAAATACATTAAGATGCAAATAACAACCTATTCATTGTGAAAAATAATGTAAGTTTTGCCAATTCCTATCATTAATAGTGGTATAAATTTAGATAAAAATGTTGAAGCAGACTCATGCAGCGATGGAGATGGCACAACTTAAAAACAAACTAATTAAGTTCACGTTTAAAAGTGTAACAGTACAACCAATGATTTCGAGAAATAGTGGTAAAACTTCTAATTTGAGTGATGAGAGGTCTAAAACCCCTGATTTGCATGATAACCAATGTTTGAAAAAACTATTTAAGCTCTTTGTATGTTGATGAATACACGTAAAAAAACTAACGTCTATGCACTGGAGATGTCATACTTCAATCTTTAGTTCCATTAGTTATTAATTATGAGGCAAAAAAAACTGGTCCTATAACACGAATAATCAATATGACCATACGAGCACATCAGTTTGCCCATTCATTTTGGATTTGTTACATATATGATATTATAATAAGATTTATGGCTCAAAATTACACATAAAGCCTTATAAATTATTAACTACATTGTACATATTAGTGATAATACTACTATTAGATCTTTTTAGGTAGAAGTTGAATATATGATGGAGTTTATATGGATTATATTTTTCTGTATAACACATCATAGTGAGTGCACGGAATACATTTGTTAATCAATTTTATGTTTAAACTGTTTGTATATTTGAAAATATACTTTTAGACTGTTTGTATAACACATCATAGTGAGTGCATGACTAGTTTTTCAAAAAGAGATTTGAATCGTAAATCATAAAATTCAAACTATGAATCGAAATGGGGTTTAAATCGTATATCATGTGTTCAAAAAACAATTATTTTAAAATTTACACATTTTAAATTTAATTTTGATGTCATCTAAACCTAAAACATCATTTTCTCTCTTGTTCCAATTTTATTTTTGTTTGGAAATGATTAAAATTGGAATTGCAGACCCATATAAGTATATTGAATATACTGGTTCGAATTGAATGATATTTCTAATAAGTAATATTAGCTTGTTTTGAATCAGAATATAAATCGAATCGTAAAGAGAGAGATTCGATTTAAAACATGATTCAAATCGTAGGATTTTAAGCTTTTTGACAGCAATGGTCCACTGCAAATAGATCGCCTTTTGAAATATAAAGTAAAATGGCATAGGAAATAACAATAATAAGTATCGATCACATTTTATGTCCATGTTAAATCATATCTGATCAAAAATAAAGCAAAATAGCATTATGATTTGTTTTATAGGAAACACGGCTAAAACATAAACAAAACACGACTACAACTGAGGAACAACGGTAAATAATAAATAAAAACACATTTAGACAGACCCAATCACTGGGGAAAAAGGTAAGGAAAATGATGAGGATAAAACAAAGTTTAAAATGCTAATATTATGTAAATAGATATAAAAATTGTAAATGAGAAGAGTTAGATAAAATTTAAGAAAAAAGCAAGTAGGCATGGTACCTGAAATCCATTAAATGTTCTATAATATGGATCAAGCAATAAACTAGCAAGAGAAACCAACTAGGTTGTTCGATCCCACCCATCACTGCAAAAATAATAATTCCAAATGTCATATAATTATGTTTTATAAAGCAGTATAACACAAAATAAAGAAGCATTATTATATTTCTCCATTACCTGCAGTGTACAGGAAATGGAGTTTTTCTATAGAAATACGTGCAACAATCCAAGCAGAACCAGCTAGCACACTTTGTACATGTGCCAACACTACAACAAAAAACACTTTTCGCAACAGGCCATATCTGTTGCAGTAGACCTATTGCAACAGGCCGAGGCCCCTTGGTATAGCTGAAGTTGCAATAGGTCGGTTTCTTTTCGCAACAGTTTTTGCCTGTTGCGATAAGAACTTGCTGTAGACTTTTTTGCAATTGGCCTTTATTGTTGCAACAGATCCTTTTGCAACAACAAATGACATTTGCAAACCTGAAATAGACGTTTGAAAAGTGAGATACTACAACTATTTCTGACTGTTGCAAATATATATACACACACACACACACACACACACACACACATATATATATATATATATATATATATATATATATATATATATATATTATAATTCACCACTTTCAATATATAATAATTCATTGCTATAAACAAATATCATAATTAATTAATCAAAAGCAAACTCCTTAAAGCAAAGAAAAATGCAATTACATACACAAATTCTTGACGTACATTTCAAAATATTTTATAAGTTACATTCAACCATCAAGTTCTAACATATTAAACACATTATACATTGAAATAATTATAACCACGTTGATGTCAGGCCTCTCACCAGCAGACTTTTTGCCTAGAGCTAGAGTTGGACACGTCAGCTCCAATGATTATATTCAACTCATGTCTTTATGTTGAAAATAAAGGAGATTGAGTTCGCAGCCTGCATGCATAATTATAGAGAAAATGATTTGAGTCATATCATACATGAAGACAACTTAAAACAACAATTTGCCTACTATAAAAAAACAATACAACCTAGAAAACTCAAACAGACAAGTGTTACTTTATGTAGCTTTAGTGCAAAAGCATAACGATGTGACACCAAATACAAATTGCTGGATTACTAGCCAACATAATAGATTTGAACACAAAAACCATCAGTGTCCCATTGTTATAAATGATTGATGTTCTAACTAATCTAATGGGTGGAGTACTAGCTGATTTATACAAGTCTGTCCTTTATATATATATAGGAACTATTTAAATAAAAAGGCAATTACTACAAGGCAAAGTTATCATATATGTACCTGGATATCATTTATAAAATTTGAACACACCACTTCATCAGTATTTATACAACCGCAACCATATTCCTTTGAAGTGAACTGCATATTATTTTCACAAAGTCAGAACCTTTTGTAGCCTGGACTCACCTTAACATCTTAATTGGGTGCTAAAACAACACGGCGGCTCCAATTTCTCAACACAACTAAATCGTAACTCAAACCCAAACAAATAACAACCAAATCTTTCTCCATCATTCTTATTTTCTCCATATCCTTTATTTTGGGAAGATAACTTGAGTTTTGACTGAAAAGTATTTTTAACTGAGTCTTCATCATGTCTGCTCATTCTTTGTTCAAATGCTTCATGGGAGCCCATAAATTCAATCACCGATAAGGTAGACAGATCTTTAGTTTGCTCGATCGTAGTCACGATGGGGTCATATTTACGGGGAATTGAAATTAATTTTTTCTCAACAATCCTCTTGTCAAGAATATTATCTCCATAAGCTCTTATTTGACTAACTACTTCTTTTATTTTGGAGTAATAATCCTTTACGGTCTCTGACTCCTTCATTTTTATCAATTCAAACTCACGCCTTAATGTTTGAAGTTTGATGACGCGTACCTTTGCACTTCCTTGAAACTTGAAACACCCCACCTCCGTTAAGATCACTCACAAAGGGAATGCCTTAACTTCGGTGGAGCATTATAGGTAAAAGATGCAGATAAATTACAAGACAGACAAATAAAGCAGCGGAAAATAAAGTCATTTTATTAATGATGTGGTCCAGTCAAGCTTTTAAAACAGTTCTCTCAATCATACTTAAAAGTAATACATAGAACTTCTGTCTTGATTAAAACATAAAGTAGCATAAAACGATAATAAAGTAGCATAATCCCCATTAAGAGTGTATCCAAAGCCATAGCCCAAGAACAGAAAGTCCAAGCAATACATCTATTCTCTTCAAGCTTGCAAAAGGTCTGAACTACGCTGAGGTGTTCCCTCCCTGCGAATTGGGGTGGAGGGGGGGGGGGAGGGGGAGGGGGAGACGGAAGAAAAGAAGACGAAAGGAAAATGGGTCAGACATGAGTCTGGTAAGTCCAGTGATTGTTTAACATGTAAACAAGAAAAGGATTATGACATGAATAAACTGAATCTAGGACAACATAATAGAAATAAGATAATAAGACTAAATATACTATCGCACTCATTTCGACTTCTCTGCACCCCTTTACAAGTGTTTCAACTAGTAATCTGTATAAAATGATAATATGATAATGTGATCCCAATCCCCGCGATTGTGGCAGCCTTCAGGTGTACATCTATTATGAGGATTCCACCTCAATCTGCCTAATTGCCATGAATGTGTTAGATGTACCCTTACTACCCTATCGATCGGCTCCCTACTTGTATTAGCTTTTCTTGTGTCTGTGTTAATCGGCCCTATCTTACGTGTAGATACCCTGTGCTGGTCCCACCATAAGGTGTATCAATCCTTATGATAGCGACCCAACACGATTCAAGATGACAATGTATAACTACTGGTACCCAGTGCCTGCTTTTTTCCCACTTCGGAGTATGTGCACGCCCGAAAACCGTTGGAACCTCACTGACGTACCCCCTGCAGCTATTTTGACCGCTTATAATCAGCCAAGTAATTGTAACAACCCGTATTTCTAATAACCTGTTATAACGTAAATCGAGGCAGAATTTAATTTATAAATCTGAATCAAGGGAAACGGGCTATGCCATTGCGTTCGTCTCGGAAAAATACGCGAAATAGAGTCCGAGTTTTCGAAAATCGAAGTCCGTATGACCCGATTAAGGCCCAATGAAGTTTTCAGAAAATTTCAAGTTCAAAACAGATTTCGAATTTCGGAAAGGAACAAAAAAGGTTTACGAGAAGGAACAAAAAAGGTTTTTAAACTTTTGGAAAACTATTTTCAAAACCAAGTATAAAGTATTTTCCAAAGAAAAGTCTAGTTTATTTTAAAGGCTATTCCCCAAAAAGCCATTAGCAAAATTCCTTTGTTTTTCTCCATTCTGAATCTGTCTTTTTCTTCGTTTTCAGTATGGCCGATAACTTTGCTATTCCGGAGGGAGTACACGTACCTGTTTGGTATAGGAGACTTTTGGAGGCTAGGGCGACCGAAGCCGGTCCCGCAGATGTCCCTCCTCCTCCTCCTCCTCCAGTAGTTAATGTTCCTCCTCCACCTGTCGCTGAGGTTCCTCTTCCTCCTCCCCCTCAGCATCCTCAAGCTGACTTCGCAAAGACTTGCAAAGATTTCAAAGCAATGGGTGGCAAGAACTTTCAAGGCACCGAGACTTTTGTAGAGGCCAGAAATTGGTTGAAAGAGACCGAGGATTTATTTGCTATCTTTGGGTTAGACGATCAGAGGAAGATCTTGTTGGCAGTTTGGCTTATGAAGGATGAAGCCGCTTATTGGTGGGAAGTCACCAATGGTACTAGGCCTGTTGAGACTTGGGCCGATCTCAGGGCAAGGTTCGTGCTTAAGTTTATATCTTCTGCTGAGGAGAATCTGCAAATGGAGAGGTTCATAACTTTGAAACAAGGAGATATGTCTGTCAAAGAATATGTGAACAAGTTCAATCAGTTAGCTCGTTTTGGCTTGGATATGGTGAGTACTACTCAGAAGAAGGCTCTTCGTTTTGCTAGAGGATTGAATGAGCCGTTACAGGAGTTAGCTATGTCTCATGTGCCCATGGGGGCCACGTTTGAGAGTTTGGTAGATATGGCCCTACTCAATGAAGAGAACAAGAGTGCAAAGAAGGAGGTCAAGGTGAATGAGTCTCAAAACAAGAAAACGGGGCCCAAAAAGGAAATGCAAAAGAAGGAGGAGAAGTCTGAAAATAAGAAGGAAAAGAAGTGCTTTACTTGTGGAAGCTCAACTCATCTAAACAAGGATTGCAGAAAGAGGAAGGGCACTTGCTTTAACTGTGGAGAGATGGGACACTTCACTAGGGACTGCCCGAAGAAGAAAGGGACTACATCGGAAGGAATGGTGAATACTCGCATGGCGAGTGAATAGATTAGGGCTAGAATAATTTGTCTGTAGGATGTTTAATTTTCCTTGTCTGATTTTCAGTTTGAAACTCTTTTTCTGGTATTTTGATTCTGTAATGGAAACTCGGTACTTTAATGCTAGTCTTGCTTCTGATCTGGTAATAGTCTCAAACTCCCTGAGAGTTATAACTCATCTGTTTGTGATAAATTGGGGTTTGAAAGTATCTGTGTTGGGCATGAGGGTGACTATGACGAATACATTCTGGGTTTCTACCATGCTTAGTTTCCTAAGAATCATTTGGGGAAATCTGATCTGTACTAGTAGTCGTTAAGTATATGTACCAAGTTTTTGTTTTATCTGTACTCGCTTCCATCACTCGACTGTATCTTGTTGAGATAGGAATCCTATGGATGTAAACATGTGTTTGAGACATGTTATGTTTGATGGTTGCAAGTGGATGCAAGCGGTTGCTAGTGGTTGCTCGTGGATGCATAAACACACACTAGGCACTATATCGTCTTGAAATACACTCTCATATTGCATATGGACGTGTGTACATTTTCAATTCTTATGGTTGCAAGATGGTTAATTCGGCACATGGATGTTGCATATGGACGAATGTTTGTGCAAACATATAGTATTATATGATTAGGACTATTTGCATACATAATGGATTCATTTCACTAACATACTTTGCATTGAGGATCTTTGCATTAGATAAGAACATATACACACACCTTTTGCATATGATTCATACCACATTAGAATCTTTACGGACAATGATTGCTCGTGAATGATGATTTGAGTAGATGGATGATGGATGGTAGGATGCGTTCTTCCTAACTTGAAGATTTCGAGGACGAAATCCTTTAAGGAGGGGAGAATGTAACAACCCGTATTTCTGATAACCTGTTATAACGTAAATGGAGGCATAATTTAATTTATAAATCTGAATCAAGGGAAACGGGCTATGCCATTGCGTTCGTCTCGGAAAAATACGCGAAACAGAGTCCGAGTTTTCGAAAATCGGAGTCCGTATGACCCGATTAAGGCCCAATGAAGTTTTCAGAAAATTTCAAGTTCAAAACAGATTTCGAATTTCGTGTTCAAAATTCGAAAAAGGGTCAGATTGGGCCAGGCGGGAAAATTCCCGCCAGGGCACCCAAGTCGACAGCCCTATCGACTTGGGAGTCGACTTGGTTGGACCCAAGTCGACAGCCCTGTCGACTTGGCTGTCGACTTGGTTCAGCCGGGCAGTTTTGCCTGCTGCACCATTTTGGAGTTGTGTTGAGTTTGGGGGCCAGATTCGGTTTTGAGGGCTGAGATTGGAACTAGGGTTTAATTCTAAGGCTAAAACTAATCCTAATCTCTATAAATAAGACCCTAACCTAAGCCTAAATCAACATTATTCACTCATACAACTAAACTATGGCAAAATCATTCCTCTCATGGCCTCCACTCTCTTCATAAAATTCCTAAGTCATTTCTATGAGAGATTTTCAATGCATACAAGTGTTTTCAAGCTTGTATGAGTGTCATTAGCTTGCATTCAAGTCAAGTTTCCATATTTACATCTTAAAGCAAGGGTTTTGATCATTTTGGCTCAAGGGTTTTTCTATTGGAGCTTGCATTTTGGGTTTATTTGATTGCATATGGGCTTTGTCTCAATCTATATATATTTTTGTGTCTTCATAAGCATAGTAAGCCCTTTTCTACTTTCATATTTAAACTCTAAAGTTAAATGAATGATGCAAGTTTGGTTGATCATTATGATATGCAAGTTTGCCATGATATGCAAGTTTACTATGTCATGTTATGCAAGTTTGATATGTTATGATATGCAAGTTCATCATGTTATGTTATGCAAGTATGCCATGCTATGATATGCAAGTTTACCATGTTATGCTATGCAAGTTTGCCATGTTGTGATATGCAAGTTTATCATGTTATGTTATGCAAGTTTGATATGCAAGTTTGTCATATGATATGCAAGTTATGTTAGGCAAGTTTGGGTTGATCATTTTGTTCATGTTATCATGTTATGCAAGCTTATCTTGGGTTTATGAGCATAAAGCTTCAAGCTTTATGCTAAAGGTTGCATTTTGGCAACATGTAAGTTATCATATCTCTTATGATAACTTGCATGTGAGGCTAAATGCGAACTTATGGCCATTTCTACATGTCATTTATCACCATGCATCACCAATATGCTAAGTTTGGTTTTATGCATGCTTTTGAGGCCTAAAAATGTAATATGCAAGTATATGAACATATGTACATTTCATATGCCACCATGTTAAACTTGTGGCTTCAACACCTTTATGTCATGATTATGCCAAGTTCCCTCTTTCTATCCTTTATGCACTATCGCGATATGTAAGCGATGAGATTGCGTTTGGGGTTGGGTAAACTTAAAAGACATAAAAACATAAGATTGGGAATTTACCTATTAAGTTAGGTCTACCCATTGGGAATTTACCTATTAAGTTAGGTCTACCCAAATGCTTGAAAACTTGTAATATGTTTTGGAAACATAATGGACATGACACTTAGAAAATATAAGTGTGACCAACTCGAGGTTGGGTTGAGTTTGTAGCGTAAACCTACCCGGAACCGACCGGCTTAACTAGTTGCTACAAACAATAGGACCCAATGTGAGAAGTTGGTCATGTTGTACCCTGAACCCGAGGTTAGACCAAGTTTTGGTGTAAAGCTACCCGGAACCGACCGGCTTAACTAGTAACCGCAACAAAGTCTAATGTGAGAGGTTAAGGCACATTAATTAATTAATGCCTCATGATTAGGGTTAAGTCATGGTCCACTTAATACTTAACCAATTTGGACTTGGTGGATTAATCGAGGTTAAGTCGTGAACCCATCGTTACACTTAACCAAGTTAATCCATGATTAGTAAAAGGGTTAAGTTAACCTACACTTAGCCAATCTGAACTCGGTAATTTAACGGGGTTAAGTTGAACTATACTTAACCAATCCAACTCAGTAATTTGATAAGGCTGAGAACCGATTTGATACCTGGTCTGGATAAACTAACTTGATTGATAAATTAAACGAACCTGTTTTGCGGATCTGTAGGACCCACACCATGTTAGGCAAGTTTGTAAATCTGTTATCTGATCCGTTAGTCTGAAAACTGATCGTCTGAACTTTGTATGTCTGAACTCTGTTAATAAGTTAATCTGAATCTGATAGTCTGGGGACACAAGGGGGAATACTTGTGTCATTTGTTGTTGGGACCCATATTAGTCAGTAACCCTTTCTGGTATCAAAACTTTGACCCAACTGTAGGTAGGGTCCGGGCACGCTTACTGAACTAATTATAAGTGGTTCATTCTGATAATGGCGATGGGTGTTGATGGTGCGTTCCAACCGGGTCATGTGCGTGCATGGATCCCGGTCTGCCTCTGAGGATGTAAGACGCCGTGACATTTGTAAATATGCCTGTGCCAATTGGTTGCCACTTTAGGGAGTGATACACCCTATCGTGGGGCCGACATAGGGTATTTATGTATTAGGGAGCCGATCGCTTGGGTAGGATTTAGGGTACACTTAGCTCTGTCTAATTCTGTTGGTACCGTCTGTTTTGTTGGGTGGTAACACCCGTCTGTTTCTGCGTGGTACCGTTCTGTTAGGGTGGTAAAGACCCATTATTGTTAGCATTCCGTTTCTGTACTTTATCTGTTAGGGTGGTAAAAGCCCATTTTTCCCAAACTCTATCGCTGTATGGACCATTCGGTTCCGTCCTGTTCCGATGTAAACATTGGGGTAACACCTAATCCTGTTATACTAGAATTGGTACCAAGAAGTTGGATCTTGATATAAGTCAAACACCTGATACTGAGCCAAGGTTAGGCCAAGGGATAAATTCTTGTTTATACATGACATGTTAGAATGCTGGTACACCTGTGGTGAAAAACTTCACCTTGATTATGTGATGACTCCTTTGAACTATCTGTTAGATATTCACCATGCTAGTATGTAATTATCCTTATGTTCATCCCTGCTTCTCATGCCAGTTAACTTTATCAGTTTACATTGATTGTAGTAGGGCTTACTCAGTCTTTTTGACTGACCTGTTTTCTTTCGCCTCTTTTCTTCCGTTCCCCCCCAGGTTCTCAGGGAGGGAATATTGGAGCTTAGCTTGGATTTATGATCGCTTGCTTGTGGGATTTTAGCTCATGTACGGTGTTGACATGAAGCTAGCTATGGTTATCACTTATTTTGGGGATAGTACTTATGTATTTCAGTTTTTCAGTGATGTTGTTTTTATCTAGACTTGTGTATTTGGAAAATTGACATTATGTTGTACCAGACTCGTTTTGAAATAGTTTGAAATCTTCCGTTGTTTTACTTATCTTATTTACTCTGTTTACATATATACATATGTTCTTGTTCTGCCTTGATATATCATTATGCATGTTTACCTGATTCAAACACCCCTCCAAAGTCAGAGTGCTTGCAAGAGCCACCCTGGCGGAGGTGGGGTGTTACAGTAATCGTGCCCCCTTTCCTAGTTTCAGGGTACCATGATACATCTGTGTGGGTAACTGCTGAAATGGATCCCCGTTACTAGGGTTTCTTATTGGTTAAGTTTGTGGGCCTGTATATACAAATATTACCCACCTACTCGAGATGTACTTAACCCTCCCACTGATTCAAGCATGTTTACTTAACGATTAAGTTTGTGGGCCTATATGTACTAATATAACCCACTTACACGAGATGTACTTAACCCTCCCATCGATTCAAGCATGTTTATTTAACAGTTAAGTTTGTGGGCCTATATGTACTATCATTACCCACCTACATGAGATGTACTTAACCCTCCCATCGATTCAAGCATGTTTGTTTAACGGTTAAGTTTGTGGGCCTATATGTACTAGTATTGCCCACCTACATGAGATGTACTTAACCCTCTCGTACTTTATGTCATATTGGTTAAGTGTTGTCCATTTGTGTTAACTTAACCCACTCATTCATCCTGTTAGTTATGTGTTTCCTATTAACTTAACCCTCTTCACTTATCATGTTGAATTATTTAAGTGTTATCAATCAATTCAATTTAACTTAACCCCACTTGTTTATCCTGTTGTATTGGTTAAGTGTCATCAATCAATTCAAGTTAACTTAACCCCATGTGTCTATCATGTTGTATTGCTTAAGTGTCATCAGTCAATTCAAGTTAACTTAACCCTACGTGTTTATCATGTTGTATTGGTTAAGTGTCATCGATAAATTCAAGTTAACTTTACCCCTCGTGTTTATCATGTTGTATTGGTTAAGTGTCATCAATCAATTCAAGTTAACTTAACCCCACGTGTTTATCATGTTGTATTGGTTAAGTGTCATCAATCAATTCAAGCTAACTTAACCCACCTACTTGTCATGTTACTTTGGTTAAGTGTTGCCTTCTTGTGTTAACTTAACCCTACCACAAATCAAGTTATATTGGTTAAGTGTTGCCCTCCTGTTTTAACTTAACCATACCACAAATCAAGTTATATCGGTGAAGTGTTTCTTATTACTTAACCCTACCCATTCATCATGCTATACTGGTTAAGTGTTTCCTATTAACTTAACCCTAGTCATTCATGTTATATTGGTTAAGTGTTCCTATGAACTTAACCCTAGTCATTCATGTTATATTGGTTAAGTGTTGCCTTAATTAACTTAACCCTACCATTCCTGTCTTAGCTTTAATTTGTTCATTAAAGCACCAACCATTCACATTAGACAGGTATTGTTGCGGTTATTGGATGTGCCGGGTGGTTTCAGGCAGTTTTACACTGCAACTCAGTCTAACCTCGGGTTCTTTTGGGCTTGATGCACTAACCTCTCACATTACATATATATTGTTATGGTTGCTGGATGTGCCGGGCGGTTCCGGGCAGTCTTACACCGTAACTCAATCTAACCTCGGGTTAGGCATATTCGTCTTTTTCTAAATTTACATATTTACCTTTTTATGTTTATACATAAATTATTGTCATTCATGTCATGCCCAATTTCTCTCTAAATCATGTTCATAATTTTAGGTATATAAATTATACCATTTCAATGCCACTAATCATTTAAATATGCCAATAACATATAACTTCATGTTTCTCCCAACGTTACCCCCACTAAATGTTCGCATAAATTTCATAGAATGTTGGGCTTTGCAATTTAGCCTAACTCAAAATCAAAAGGGGAAAAGGAGGAAACATGTAGCATTCAAGACAAGCATAATATGGATCCAACATACGTCGTATGAATTTGGCATAGAATAAATATATGTTTAATTGTGAACTTGCAATTTTGAGCCTAATCAACATGAACCACAAGCATATAAATGGGAGTTTACATAGAACTACACAATTCCAATTAGTCATATAAAGGTGAACTTGCATTTTTGGACCTAATTAACATGAGTCTTAAGCATATGAAATTACCCAAATCCAACTAGGCATGTAAATGTAAACTTTTAATTTGGATCCAATAAGCATGAATCTCAAGCATATAGAATTACACTGGTTCAACTAGGCATGTGAATGTGAACTTTTATTTTAGATCTAATAAACATGATTCTTAAGCATATGGAATTGCACAAACCCACTAGGCATGTAAATGTAAACTTTAAATTTTGGATCCAATTTTCATATGTTTAAATGTAGATCTAAACATAATACATGTCTAACAACTTGCATGTTACATAACATGAAAATCATAGACCTAAATGTAGATCTAAACATAATACATTTCTAACAACTTGCAAGTTACATAACATAAAAATCATAGATCTAAATATAGATCTAAACATAATACATGATTGGTTTAACATAATAACCACAGTAATCTCACAAGCGTACACGATAGAATCGTTACAAGAATAGACATAAATCAGCATCGTCATTATCTTACAAATAGGAATTACTCTAGTTCTCACTTTATCTCAAATCATATCTTTTACTCATTCACATCTAAATGATAACAGGACTTACAAAAAAAAGATAGTCTTGTTTTCTGGGATCTGTATTTTGAAATCGAATAGCTCTCCTTTGTTGTAGACTTTGAATTCTCTTAGTTGAATTAGATTTGATTTGTAATTCCTAACTTGCTTTATAATTGAAGGAGAATGGCGGCTACTCTAGGCTGAGTATTGACAGCATGACGGTCTTAGGAATACTTTTTGTGTGGCTTAGGGTTTAGATTTAGGTTGCTTATATAGAAGTTTGATTTAATAGGAGCCCTCAGATCAACCTAGGGAAAATCAAAGCCATTCAAACTTAAGAGAACCAACCAGAACTTGCCACACAAGCCACTATGACTCATAAATCGTCACACAGAGAAACACGTCAGGTTTCGGATCTAGCCCGAGGGGGAGGTCGACCCCCTGGTCGACCTGTATGGGGGGAGGTCGATCCCCTGGTCGACCTGGCCTTGGGCAGGAAAATTCCCGCCCAGCCTGCTTCTGATTTCGAAATTTGAATTTTCTGAACTTTAATCTGAGTTGTTTATTTAAATTTTTGAATCTTCTGAAGGTCATAACTCCTTCATACGGAGTCCGATTTACACAAACTCAGACTCTATCTCAAGCAAAATTCTGATACGAACGCAATGGTGTAACCTGTTTCCATTAATTCTTCTTCTAGAAATTAAGTATACTTTAATTTGTTAGTTTGAAGTTCATAGAAAATACGGGGTGTTACATTCTCCCCTCCTTAAAGGATTTCTTCCTCGAAATCTCTAAGTTAAGAAGAGTGCATATCCTAACATCCAACATCCATCTACTCAATCATTCAATCATAGGCATCCATTGTCCTTAAAAAGATTTCTAATGCTTTCATGATCATATGCATAGTGTGTGTACATGTCCTTATCTAATGCAAAATCAGGCGGTCTCATGATTCAGTTGGCCTCCTTAATGCGGATTATGTTGGTGGCATGAGCCCATCATGTATGATTCCTAGTCATACTTTATAACTTCTACATGAGTGCACAGTCATTCATACCAATGCAACATCCATATGATAACACATCAAGTTTCAATCCATATATATGAAATTTCACTCGTGCACATGCAATATGAAAGTGACTGAGCCGATCTAGTGCCTAATGTGTGTATATGCATCTACAAGCAACCACTAGAAAACACTTGCAACCACTTGCATCCACAAAACATAACATGTCTCAAACACATGTTTACATCCATTGGCTTCTACCTAAGGATCGAGGATATGACCGAGAGGATATACTTAAAAGATAAAGACTGGCATGCAAATAAACTTTACAGAAAAAGAGGAATCAAGGATACACACTCAAAAGGGTATGATGCATGTATCTAGTCTTCAGTCTTCTAAGTCGCATCTTTTTGAGCTTCGTTTCACTGTTCTCTGATGGTCTTGACTTCACGATTGCGAAGCTTCTTGACCTCCATTTCCAAAACTAACTAGTAAAGATAGGACCTTAATCACTTACTATGCTAGAGGGTATCCAATGTAGTCGAACTATATTTCCAAGATAAACAGGTGTTAACCATGATATCAAGTGTACATACTAAGATGATTAGAGGTCTCTTTTCTACTTAACTTATCCATCATGTCACAAATCTGGGGGTCTAAAGCTAAAGGTTGCTATGTACTCTTTACCTCTCTTAAGGTCATTCTTACTTACGGCGCCTACCACAACCATTTATTTTCCACGCAAACCATCCTAGTCGAACTCGACATCCCTCAAGTACAAGCCCCAAAGGCCTAAACCAATATCAAACGAGCACCCAAGGAATACCTCCTCCGAATTTGGACGATTTATGTGAGATGATACCAGCAAAACAACCAAACAATTGATCCTTAACCGACTCTGGCTATCCTCACCAATCTTGTTCCAAAACTATCGTTGATCGCATAACTGACTTTGCATTGTCAACTAGATGTATGTTGAAGTCTACCTCACGTTTTAGGGGACAAACCCCTAACCTTAATCAAAAACATCTGCGTACTCATGGACTACTCCAACGAATCGAAAATCGTTGATAAATACATAAAGTGATTCTAGGTAGCTAAGACAAACTGATCCCTTAGGATCGCACGAAATTTCGAGGGTATTCCCGAGGCAAGTCGGAAGTCTAACTACCCTCCTTTCACATTACTAGCTAACCAATCGATGCCAAGAATCAACCCATAGCCCATGAAACCCGAAAACATAAGCATCTCAAATCCTTGCAAACCAAAGATTAATGAGCCGAACCACAAATTGGATTTGAGACAATAAATTGGATTTTCTACTATACAAGTACTAAGGTGCAGAGACTCCACTATGGAGGCAGATATAAATGAATGTTAAGTGCTAAAAAAAGAGTACTAACAGGATGATCAAAGAGGAAAAACTAAACTCTTTCAACAGAAATCTTACTACCTCTCTCTCAGGTACGCTGGCGGTGCGAGCATGCATTTTCCCTCCTGAAAATCTTGTCATTTGTTCTTGTCCTTGTCCTTAATTATACGACCTATTATACCATAATATAGATACTTCCTCTTGTCTTAGGTTTTACTATTCTTTCCTCCCTTCCTTTGTAAACCAAGTCTATATCCATGAGTTCTTCATCCTTGGGTTATGCTCCTTAGCCAAACTCCCTCCTTGTGTAACTTGTTGACAGGTCTCTTGAAAGCTGCCCCCATCGCATGGAAAACCCTACAAACCTTGAAAGAAAATTAGCTACAGGTGAAACTACTGCGGTTATAGATGGAAGTTGGGCACTTCTTCGCCCTTTAACTGGTGTCATAGTCTCATCAAGCCTACGGAACCATGCCACAATGACATTACCTCCTAGAAAGCCAGGAGCTCTGGAGACTCAGGAAAGAAGGAAACAAGGATTCAAACAGAGGATCTAAAGAGTGCTTATGGCTTTGGGGAATATGCCTTTAAAACAAAACTTTTCTTTAGAAAATGCTTCTTTTAAAATCGTTTTGAAAATAATTTTTCAAATCTTTTGTCTGATCTGGTAACCTTCAACTCTGATACCAAGTGAAATACCCCACCTCTGTTTAGTTCGCTCACAAAGGGAATGCCTTAACTTTGTTGGAGCATTATAGGTAAAAGATGCAGATAAATTACAAGACAGACAAATAAAGCAGCAGAAAATAAAGTCATTTTATTAATGGTGTGGTTCAGTCAAGCTTTTACAACAGTTATCTCAATCATACTTAAAAGTAATACATAGAACTTCTGTCTTGATTAAAACATAAAGAAGCATAAAACGATAATAAAGTTGCATAATCCCATTAAGAGTGTATCCAAAGCCATAGCCCAAGAAAGTAAAGTCCAAGCAATACATCTATTCTCTTCAAGCTTGCAAAAGGTCTAAACTACGCTGAGGTGTTCCCTCCCTGCGAAACCCGGGGGAGGGGGGGGAGGGGGGACGGAAGAAAAGAAGGTGAAAGGAAAATGGGTCAAACATGAGTCTAGTAAGTCCAGTGATTATTTAACATGTAAACAAGAAAAGGATTATGACATGAATAAACTGAGTCTAGGACAACATCCCAGAAATAAGATAATAAGACCGAATATGCTATCACACTCATTGCAACTTCTCTGCACCCCCTTACAAGTGTTTCAACTAGTAATCTATATAAAATGATAATATGATAACGTGGTCCCAATCCCCGCGATTCTAGCATGTTTACTTAACGGTTAAGTTTGTGGGCCTATATGTACTAATATTACCCACCTACATGAGATGTACTTAACCCTCCCATCGATTCAAGCATGTTTATTTAACGGTTAAGTTTGTCGGCTTATATGTACTAATATCATCCACCTACACTAGATGTACTTAACCCTCCCATCGATTCAAGCATGTTTGTTTAACAGTTAAGTTTGTGGGCCTATTATATTACCCACCTACACGAGATGTACTTTACCCTCCCATACATTATGTCGTATTGGTTAAGTGTTGTCCATTCATGTTAACTTAACCCACTCATTCATCCTGTCATGTTGGTTAAGTGTTTCGTATTAAATTAACCCTCCTCACTTATCATGTTGAATTGGTTAAGTGTTATCAATCAATTCAAGTTAACTTAACCCTACGTGTTTATCATGTTGTATTGGTTAAGTGTGATCAATCAATTCAAGTTAACTTAACCCCACGTGTTTATCATGTTGTATTGGTTAAGTGTCATCGATCAACTTAACCCCACGTGTTTATCATGTTGTATTGGTTAATTGTCATCAATCAATTCAAGTAAACCTAACCCACCTACTTGTCATGTTACTTTGGTTCAGTGTTGCCTTCTTGTGTTAACTTAACCCTACCACAAATCAAGTTATATCGGTTAAGTGTTGCCCTCCTGTTTTAACTTAACCTTACCACAAATCAAGTTATATTGGTTAAGTGTTTCTTATTACTTAACCCTACCCATTCATCATGCTATACTAGTTAGGTGTTTCCTATTAATTTAAGTCTAGTCATTCATGTTATATTGGTTAAGTGTTCCTATGAACTTAACCCTAGTCATTCATGTTATATTGGTTAAGTGTTACCTTAATTAACTTAACCCTACCATTCCTGTCTTAGTTTTAATTCATTCATTAAAGCACCAACCACTTATGTTAGACAGGTATTGTTGCGGTTACTGGATGTGCCGGGCGCGGTTCCGGGCTGTTTTACACTGCAACTCAATCTAACCTCGGGTTCTTTTGGGCTTGATGCACTGACCTCTCACATTAGATATATATTGTTATGGTTGCTGGATGTGCCGGGATATTACGGGCAGTCTTACACCGTAACTCAATCTGACCTCGAGTTAGGTATATTCGTCTTTTTCTAAATTTACATATTTACCTTTTTATGTTTATATTTAAATTATTGTCATTTAAGTCATGCCCAATTTCTCTCTAAATCATGTTCATAATTTTTGGTATATAAATTATACCATTTCAATGCCACTAATCATTTAAAATATGTCAATAACATGTAACTTTATGTTTCTCCCAATGTTGCCCCCGCTAAACGTTCGCATAAATTTCATTGAATGTTGGGCTTCGCAATTTAGCCTAATTCAAAATCAAGAGGGGAAAGTAAGAAACATGTGGCATTCAAGACAAGCATAATATGGATCCAACATATGTCACATAAATGTGGCATAGAATAAATATATGTTTAATTGTGAACTTGCAATTTTGAACCTAATCAACATGAACCATAAGCATATAAATGGGAGTTTACATAGAACTACACAATTCTAATTAGTCATATAAAGGTGAACTTGCATTTTTGGACCTAATTAACATAAACATACAAAATTATCCAAATCCAACTAGGCATGTAAATGTAAACTTTTAATTTGGATCCAATAAGCATGAATCTCAAGCATATAGAATTACACAAGTTCAACTAGGCATGTGAATGTGAACTTTTATTTTAGATCCAATAAACATGATTCTTAAGCATATGGAATTTACACAAACCCACTAGGCATGTAAATGTAAACTTTAAATTTTGGATCCAATTTTCATAGGTCTAAATATAGATCTAAACATAATACATGTCTAACAACTTCCATGTTACATAACATGAAAATCATAGATTTAAATGTGGATCTAAACATAATACATGTCTAAAAAATTGCATGTTACATAACATGAAAATCATAGATCTAAATATAAATCTAAACATAATACATGATTGGTTTAACATAATAACCATAATAATCTCACAAGCATATACGATAGAATCATTACAAGAATAGACATAAATCAGCATCGTCATTATCTTACAAATACGAATTACTCTAGCTTTCCATTTTGTTTCAAATCATATCTTTTACTCGTTCACATCTAAATAATAACAGGACTTATAAACAAAAGAAAGTCTTGTTTTCTGGGATCTATATTCTGAAATTGAATAGCACTCCTTTGTTGTAGACGTTGAATTCTCTTAGTTGAATTAGATTTGATTTGTAATTTCTAACTTGCTTTCTAGTTGAAGGAGAATGGCGGCTACTCTAAGTTGAGTATTGACAACATGGCGGTTTTAGGAATATTTTTTTGTGTGGCTTAGGGTTTAGATTTAGGTTGCTTATATAGAAGTTTGATTTAATAGAAGCCGTCAGATCAACCTAGGGCAAATCAAAGCCATTCAAACCTAAGAGAACCAACCAGAACTTGCCACACAAGCCATTATGACTCAGAAATCGTCACACAGAGAAACATGTCAGGTTTCAGATTTAGCCCGAGGGGGAGGTCATCCCCCACGTCGACCCCTGGTCGACCTGTATGGGGGGAGGTTGATCCCCTGGTCGACCTGGCCTTGGGCAGGAAAATTTTCGCCTAGCCCGCTTCTGCTTCTGATTTCGAAATTTGAATTTTCTGAAATTTAATCTGAGCTATTTATTTAAATTCTTGAATCTTCTGAAGGTCATAACTCCTTCATACGGAGTCCGATTTACGCAAACTCAGACTCTATCTCAAGCAGAATTCTAAGGCGAACGCAATGGCGTAACCAGTTTTCATTAATCATTCTTCTAAAAATTAAGTATACTTTAATTTGTTAGTTCGACGTTCATAGAAAATACACGGTGTTACAAAACTCCTCCTGCAATGTAGTCCATGCTTCTTTGGCATTTGTAGCTCCCATTGTTCTAGGACATATAGCGTCGGCCACCGCTTGTTGTAGAAAACATAATGCTTTTGAATCTTTTTGTTTATTTTCCTTTAGCTCCCTCTTCTGAGATTAGCTAAAAGTTAATCTTCAGGAATAGTGAACCCTTCATCTACAATATCCCATAGATCTTGAGAGCTAAAAAATGTCTTTATTTTTATGCTTCAAAAATCATAATTTTCACCAGTAAAAATAGGGGCAGAAATTGATGGAGATTGAACAATGTTTGTCATAGCTTATAATGGCTGCGATTTTTTTTTCGTCCCAATATGTGAATGAACCTCGCTCCGATACCACTTGCTAGTAGTTGTTGTAGTGTAAAATAGTTGAATAGTTGAATGGTTAAATAATTGAAATAGTGGAAGTAAAGTTTAATGGAGAAATGGCTCAAAGGTTTTGTTAAAATAACATCTTTATTGCTTTGAGATTGTAGTACACCATTACAATGTGCCTCAACTTATATTTACAGGCATCTTACAATAGTTTTTTATTATTTAGAATACTCTAGATTTTACATACTAGACTTATCAAGTATTATAACATATTACAATTTATTAATTCATTTGGAGTTCTCTAGAAATTTGTAGCACATTTAATAAACAGAAATATAACCTGAGCTACATTTCCAAAAAAAAAAAAACCGCAAATATCAAAGTTCTCAATAACTTGAATAATATAGGACATCAATATTCAGACTTAAGAAGCAAGTTCCCTTCAATTTTAAATTTGCAACACATTAAGATTTAGTCCCACATGATCTAGAAGAGATGACAAAGCACTTCAGAAATGTTCCTAAATTATCTAAGATGTGGCGTTATAAGTGCACAATCATAAACGTAGCTCAAATTGAAGAGGTACCACATCATTTAGGGCATGCATAATTTGTGATGAACCTGTGAAACATGGGAATGTGGGAAAGGTCATTCTGAAAATTTCAAAATGAAAATTTGAGGGTGATTAGCTGATTCCTCATAATCAAACGTGGATTTGCCGCTATTAGAAAACCTATGAAGTTTACGCGAACGAAAGAAAACAGAAGAAGAAAAAAAGAGTACTCACTCACCAAGAAAGATGACATCCTGTCCGATGAAGTGGTTCCATGATTATCTACATAGTCTCTTTGTTCTGGAAGACTCTCCTTCATAGTGTGGATGTTATTAAATCCCAAAAAAGACTACCTAAAGAAACATGTGCGGTAAGAAATAACCCAACTAAATGTATAGCACCATATTATCAGAAAATAATCCCACTGACCTCAGACTGAGAATAATTAGACGATGATTCAGACTCACCGCCCATCGCACTGTTAGCTAAACCATTCTTTCTAGGTCTTGCATCAGCAATATAATGTTTTCTGCGATTGAATTCATAATTTTGTCAAACTTAGCTGAATACCAACAAAGAGTGAAGGCATATATAAAAACATTCTTGTGAGCAATCATGTTTACTAACACCCCTAATAAAATATTTCACTAACAACATAATATAAAATACTTTAGTAGTTTTCTTGATAATTCTATTCAATCATTTAATGAAAGAGAATGTTCGGTCAAAACTACAAGATCTATGATTACTTTTGAAGTTAAAACAATTTTTTAGATCAAAATTTCATATTTGAATACTGCCAGCAACAAGCATTTAAGCGCCCAGTACATAGATGAGGCGAACATACCATAATCTGTAACACGATGGGCTAGTAACATGTAGAGGTATGGAATAATAAAAACTAAGGCTTTGCTGGGTTTTCTTAACAACAGAATGAGCAATTTTGAGAACTTACTGGAAAATGGTCTATTTGGAAAATTGCTTTAATATGTAAAATTGAAAACACCATTTTTTTATGTTTTCCACCTTTTGGAAAATACCAAAAAAATTGGAAACTATCTCCCCATTTCCAATTTTCCCTTTAGTTGTAATGACTAACACAGCCTAAAACATTGCATTTTCGAAAATTTTAAATTGAATCTAGTACCAGCGAGATCTAAATCGGATGTAGTAGTCGAAGTTACAAACTTAGCTTCATCTCTATATCAAACAAAAAAACACTAATTAATTGGACATAATATCATTCGTCGAAGGATTGAATATAAATTCAGTTATTACAACGTTATCTTTTTTACCCTGGTTCGAGAAATATTCTAGTAAGTGGCTCCTAAAGCTGATAATAACATACAATTACAAATTATTATTAACATTTAAATTTCACCGTTAAAAATCTTTTTCAATGCGGGAGAAACATAACAATATATCAAGTAGCATATACATCTTTAAATACCGTGTAAAATTACTGAATTCGACTAAGCGTAGGATTTGATCTCATAGTAGTAAAATACATGTAAAAAATGGCAAAAAGAATCTCAAGACACAAAGCATGCCATCTACATGCTGAACAAGGCTATTTGAGTGAGAAAATAGGACAGATAGTTGCATGTTATCTTGCCCTATTGCTGGAAAGACTACTTTTGAAACATCGATCATGAAATCAAATATCCACAAAAATTGAATCCAAAAATGCACAAATAAAGATGTCTTGAGATTCAACTCGGATATGTTACATATCATACGTATTGTATTACTTGCACATAAACTGGGATGTCCAACTAGCAAGTGCATGCAGATTGGGCATCAAGCACCAACAAGTAAACATATGTGAATCTGACCTACTGTTGGTGTGATAGAGCATTTAATTATCACAAAAATAATTTGCAATCTGAAGAATCCTCGTTTGTAGGGCTGAACAATCTCAAACAAAATACATATAATTATATTTGTGTATTTTGCCTTAAATTTTAGCAGCCTACATGCACACCAAGCATGGTGAGTAAGCACGCAAATGCATACAAACGAAGAAAAAGTGAAAAACACATAAACACAGGGAAAACAATTCACAAACAGAAATAAAAAAGGATTCGAATAAAGTCAACAAAAACAACCTATTTTCTTTCAGTCTGCCATCCTTCTAATCTTAGTAACCAACAGTTAATGAGTTGAAAAAAAAGGAGGTCCAGTGTGTAATAGATATATGGTTTTGACAAAAGGGATCATTTTTCTAGTTTTCTAATTCTCATTCCTCACTGTACTCATTCTTTAATATGTTGAGATTAAATCTGAACATAAATATTTTGCCCTTTAACTAATAATAGCTAAAGGAAGTACTATAATCGGAAAAAATTGCAGAACTTGACCTGAAAATACCATTATTAAACATATTAAATTACTATACCTCTTTCTAGGCATTATCTCATCAGTGATTTCAGTGCAAAGTACAGCAACAAGCTTCTCATCTGCATTACCGTAAGATCATAAATGCACAAAATCATACAAAGGAATTTACATAAAAATATCAAGCATGCTTTGCCAATTCTCAATGACAGCAGGCTAACAGATTGTATTTTCTACCTTCTTCAACCCATCATGAGACCAACTAAAGGCTGGGATGAATGTCCAAGAGCAGCTCTGGTCACTATAAATGAATACGACACTAAATTGGCGACATTTTATGCAAAAAGTGAATATGTACAATATAATACTCTTTCACAACTGTTGTAATATAACAATATAATGCAAACCAAAGTTGCACCAGGAGATAACAGGCAACTGACACCTTGCATGGAAAGAAGAAGCTTGTCGAATGTCATCGTAACTAATATCATGACCAAAATAATTCTTTCATAAAAACATAGGAAAATACTAATTATTTTGAGTATTTCATAATGAGAATGATAATGACAACTTGCCTGATGTTTTTTGGGACAAGCAAGCATGAAGGATAAGCTGAACACAGTGAGTAGTTTGAATTATCTGTCATTCTCCACCACTTATTAGAAACCAAGTAAGCTTTTTCAATTGCACTGACATTTAATTGTTTTCTCCCAAGAAGACGGATATACTCATTTATTAGACAAGATTTTGGACTGCTAATATCACTGAACTTCGATGGACCGCATGTGAATGTGTAAGGATATATCCAACAAATTCACTGGCCTTGTTTGAGTCCACAAAGCATCATAGATGTCACATCTCTGGAAAGTGTCTGTATGACGATAATGAGAAGTTAACAGTCAATTTCATCACTAGTCCACCTGAACAACTGATGTGCACTAAAAAGAGCACAGTACATTTAATTCTAGGATGCTTAACCATAGGTAAACCTATTATTTCATCCCTGGGATAAGATAACTCACAGGTTAAACTAGAAGTACTAATTCCACCTTTATTTATATAATTTTGTCTTCCTAGGAGAAACTGTTTTGCCATTTGACTTACCTTTACCATTTATAATAGAAATTTGCTGTAATTTTTGCCATATTTAATACCGATTTCCTCCTTTTTAATTTATTTTTATTCGTTACGACGCTGGGATGCCGCCACGCGTAACGAAGATGGGGAGATGGACAGTTCCAATTATGTCAGATGGCGCTTCTGGTCTAGCTTACCTTCCTCCACTAGCGGGGACGACGATTGGGGACTTACGTATCTATCCTCCACGAGCTCTCACAGGGATTCACTCATCGATCTTTTACCACGCTGGCCACCGTTCAGGTTTTATTTTTATTTTATTTTAATATTTGTAGTTACTGAACTGTTAAAAAGTATGCCATGTTGGTTTTACGTTATAGTTTAGTGCATGTACGTTATACGTTTTAACAGTATGAACTGTTGGTTTTATAGTCATTTAACTGTTATAATTTAAATAGACTGAGTACATCTACCTTCGCGGGAGTTGGGCAAAGTTTGTTTCACATGCCCTTGACATATTACCACTGCATATTCGGGAGAAGCTAGTTGGTAGTCCGTTCGGACTCTTTTTACGTATTATACCTCCCCAGTCTTTCGATCGACCTTTGGTCGACGCCTTAGCAGAGAGATGGTGGGCTTCGACACACACCTTTCACTTTCCGGATTTTGAGCAAGGTATCACCCCAACAGATTTTTACATGCTTACGGGGATTGAAATAGACCGTCCAGATAGATTCACTTGTCCATTTGATTCCTCTTTTGAATCACCCGATTCCTACCTACAGTATTTGCCAGATTTGTCAGCGGCTCATATAGCTAATGGTGTCGTTTCCGTCACATATTTACTTCAGTATATTACAGTGCATCTCGATGTAGTAGATTTCCACGACATATTATACAGGGCTACAATTTTATACCTCCTTGGTTCGACGTTCTTTACGAACCAATGGAGTACGATTAGGCTGGGCTACCTAGCAGCACTAGCCGATTTAGAGCAGCTGCATAGATTGGGGCTCTGCCACATAGGTTTATCTATACACAGCTCTTGACTCCTATGCTTTTGGAGAGGTTTGCCAGATATTTGGTTTTTGGAACATGTTGTCGTGCTGGTACTACGAGTACACGACCAACATGCACCCACGCATACAGCCCACCGCCAGTCCTGTTGCCGAGACCTTTTTCCCATGCATGCGTAGATGGGAGAGTACTCACGGAGTTCGGCGTGCTCCTACTGGTGTGAGATATGAATTGATGGAGGATCATACCCAGTTAGATATGAGGGAGAGGGGGAACATATTACGAGCACCTTGGGCTTCTTATTGGTTGTTACTTGCAGCGGATGGTCCACTACCTGATGGCCATCCATTAGCCATTGCATGTCACTTATCTACTCGACGTGCCCTCTTCTTCCCACCGGCCCACCATCCTATTTGGTACTTGGGAGATCGATGTTATTACCAGGGTACCGGTCAGTTGTGCTTACCTGGAGATCCATCTCTGCCCCTTGATACGTTCGGGCTGCAGTGTTCTATAGGGAGATAGTATGTGGCTGGTATGAGACAGGTAGGATGGGTTGATATGATCGATTTTCACTTACCTAACGCAGAGTTTGGTCCTTATTGGGTTCGGGTAGCTCTTAGACGGTACTTGCTGCCGGATTATATGCGGGTGTGAACTCCGATCACATTGGTCCCCGATTGGTTAGTGGTAGAGTTCACACTCCGCCGTTTACTTTTGACCCGACCCCTTCATAGATCTCCGACCCGCCTACGGATTTCGCTCTGGCTGATACATTTCAGACATTTGATCTTAGCGATGCACAAATATTCCCGCCTGTTGTTTACCCACCTGCACACATGGTGCACGGTGTCCCTACTGCTGGATTATATCTGACACATGAGGTAAAATCTGTACTTGTGAATTTACGTTGTATGTTATAAGCTGTAGAAACTGATTTTATATGTTCTATATATGCGGTATGCACCCCGGTGGGACCAACATAGGATACATATTGCGGCTATTCAGGAGATGGCGCTGCTACATTCTCAGTCCATGTATGAGGAGCACCAGGCGATTGTTATGGGATTGCAGGAGCAGATCTATGACTTACAAGCCAGATTAGCGGCAGTAGGGGGTGGTGATACAGCAGCATCAGGTACCGTTGTAGGGTCATGTACTAGTGGAGGTTCAAGAGGCGGAGTAGAAGGTTCAGGAGGAAGAGTAGGAGGTTCAGGAGGTGGGATAAGAGGGGGTGACGGAGTTGGAGGGGGTGACGGAGTTGGAGGGGTGACAGACTAGGAGGGGGTGACGGAGTCGGAGGGGGTGATGAACTAGGAGGGGGTGACCGAGTAGGAGGGGGTGACGAACTTGGAGGGGTGAGGGACTAGGAGGTAGTGATGATGATATTCCGTATTATGACCCTTCTGATAGCGGGGACACGAAATGTCTTTGGATGGTGCTGATGATGATGCCGCATATTTATCATGATGTATATTTGTGTATGTCGCGATGTATATATATGTATGACTCGATGTATATATGTGTATGTCTCGATGTTTTGGACTTTATGTTATTTTATAATGTGTTCTGTGATATGTTCTGTGTCGTTTCATATGTTCTGTGTAATGTTTGCTCGTTTATTATGTTCTGTGTAATGTTTGCTCATTTCATATGTTCTGTGTAATGTTTGCTCGTTTCATTTGTTCTGTGTCGTTTCATATGTTCTGTGTAATGTTTGCTCGTTTACTATGTTCCAAATCTGGTACTTTCCCTGGTGCCAAATCTGGTACTTCGGCAAGTGCCAAGTTTGGCACCTTGCCAAGTGCCAAATTTAGTACTTTGCCATGTGCCAAATCTGGTACTTTCCCTGATGCCAAATCTGGTACTTTGGCAAGTGCCAAATCTGGTACTTCGGCAAGTGTCAAGTTTGGTGCCTTGCCAAGCGCCGAATCTGGTACTTTGCCAAGTGCCGAATCTGGTACTTTGCCAAGTGCCAAATCTAATACTTTGCCAAGTGCCAAATCTGGTACTTTGCCAAGTGCCAAATCTGGTACTTTCCCAAGTGCCAAATCTGGTACTTCGGCAAGTGCCAAGTTTGGTACCTTGCCAAGTGCCAAATCTGGTACTTTGCCAAGTGCCAAATCTGGTACTTTGCCAAGTGCCAAATTTGGTACTTTCCCAAGTGCCAAATCTGGTACTTTGGCAAGTACCAAATCTGGAACTTAATTATATTATAAAACGAGCTGCAGTTCATTTTATAACGTTTTGAATTTCAATTGGTTGTAGTAAATCCAATCTATGTCGGACTTGATCAAAACAAGACCTATTCGCATCTAATCGACAATATTTTTCAAGCTAAAGAGAAAAAAAATCAGTTTTAATGTTGTAGATTTTGTTTTACGTCCAAATTAAAATTTCAAAATGTGGCCGTGGATATGGTTTATAAAATATATGGTTTACCTATATAAGTTAAAGGATTCTTATAAAATAAAATGGGGACGGCTCTCCTTTTTAACTCCTTCGTGTGATTAATTGTTTAAATTATGAGGGTAAGTGGACGACCCTCCTTTTTAACTCCTTCGTGTGCTTAAATGTTTACATGGGGACGACCCTCGTTTTATAACGTTCCAAAATTTAATATGTGTAAATAATACAGGTTAGTGGACGACCTCGAACCCACACTCTTGTTTTCCATATATATAGAGGTTTCTCTGAAACCCTTAATCACAATTTATTTTCTTCTAGCCTCCACCTCCTTCCTCTTTCCCCAAAGGAGCCAAGTTGTTAAGAAAAAGTATAGTTCCTTTTCTAGAGTATGGCAGAACAGTGAAAAGAAAGTGTAGCCTACAACATGGACAAATGGGAAAATGACGATTAGGGGGCAGAAAATCAAAAACCGGGAAAAGAAATGGTTCTTGAAGGATGCGTTCTTAAGCCAATACATCTAGGTGGATCCAACCCTGTGTGCCGTTGTGGAGAAGAATCGGTCCTTGTTGTTTCGAAGACCAAAAAAATGTTGGGCGCCAATTTTTTGGTTGTGCAGCCTACCAGGATCACACCGTTTTTCCAGATGAAATTGACTGTTGTTACTTCAAGCAGTGGATTGACCCTCCGATGTGCGAATGTGAAGTTCAATATGCATTGGAAGCGCAAGCCGAAATACGACGTTTGACCAAGAATGTTGCTGACGCGACTAGGGCTGGATTTTACCCACGTCCATGGTAGGTGTGGGTAGAAACTATCGTATCATTTATTACTATACTTTAAATTTGATGTTTATGTGTTTAGTTGTTGTACTTCCTTCAATTGTACTTTGGCATTTATTCATGCTGTAATTGTCGTTGTAGTAAGCTTCTATGTTCTGTAATGCAAAATATTTATGTAATGCAAAGTCCAACACTCTAAACGTTTGTGATGCAAAGACCATTCGTACCAATAAATTTACTGGAGCCATGACAGAGAATCTACACTGTGCGCTATTTACTGTACAATTAAAGCCAATTCGTACCAATAAACGCGGGCTTTGTCCAACAAAGGTGGACTCTGTCCAATAAAGAGGTACTCTTACCAATAAAGGAGCACTTTGTCCAATAAAGAGAAGAACACTCTATACAATAAAATAGCACTTGGTCCAATAAAGGACACGCTGGCCAATAAAGAGGCACTCTTACCAATAAAGAAGAACTCTGCCCAATAAAGAAAGGAACACTCTATCCAATAAAGGAGCATTTTGTCTAATAGAAGACACTCTGTCCAATAAAGAGGCACTCGTACCAATAAAGGAACACTCTTTCCAATAAAGGAGCACATCATCCCTAAAAGGAGAACACTCCACCCAATAAAGCTACCACTTACCAATACCGCATACCTTATATATAACAGCAACATTGCAATTCATTTTTCAAATCAAAACTTATTCACAAATATAAATGGATTGCAGTTTTACAAAATGCTTGCTGACTTTTGCTAGCGATTCGGAGGAAGATGAAATCCTTCAAGAGGAAGCAGAAGAAATACAAGAAATACGGGACCTATACCGTGAAGCATATGGTTCAACATCCACAACTATAGGGGGCTTGGTTCCTGGAAGGTGGTTTATACACCGAAATCATGCTAAATACCATAAGTCTTTGATGTAAGATTACTTTGATGACGATTGCACTTACGGGCCTGATATGTTTCATAGAAGATACATGATGCGGAGAAATCTATTTCTTCGGATATTGGCTAGTATTCAAGGTAACAATGATTACTTTAAGTACAAACAAAATACATCGAAGACACAGGGGTTGTCCCGTGAACAGAAAATGACGGCCGCTATAAGAATGTTAGCTTATGCCACTCCAGCCGATGCTTTGGACGATGCATGCCGCATAGCAGAGAGCACGACAATTGAAACACTTGAAACTTTCTGTTAAGCAGTAGTGGGCATCTACGGAGAAGAATACTTACGGTCTCCGAACGAAGCAGATGTAGTGCAAATCAAAGAGATGCACGAAAGCAGGGGTTGGCCAGGAATGTTAGGAAGTCTGGACTGTATGCACTGGGAATGGAAGTACTGTCCTAAGGGATTTTAAGTTGCATACAATGACAAGGAAAGATGACCAACCATCATTTTGGAAGCTGTGGCATCGTACGAACTGTGGATATGGCACGTTTTCTTCGGAATCCCCGGTTCGGATAACGACTTAAATGTTATAGAACGATCCCATCTGTTCAATGATCTTGCTCAAGACCAGGTACCTCCTTTAACATTTACCCTAGGCCAAAATACTTATAACCATGGCTATTACCTAGGTGACGGCATTTACCCGAAATGGAGCACCATTGTTAAAACATGTCCAAATCCATTGACTCCTAAACAAGTCATGTTCGCGGCGATGCAAGAGGGACAAAGGAAAGATGTAGAACACGCTTTCGGTGTTTTACAATCTAGATTTGCAATGATATGTAATCCATGTCGGTTGTGGTCTAGGAAAATGATGTCTACAATCATATTTGCTCGCATCGTTCTTCACAACATGATTATAGAAGATGAAAGAGATATGGATGAAGACCAACGTCACTGCGATTACGAGGGTGCTTCGCAACCACCGCAAGTATTCCGACAAAACCTACCACTAACAGAGGAGGACTTCAACATTCATTTGACCCATCAGGTTATGTATAGAGATGCAGTACTCCATAACCGGCTGCAGAAGGATCTTATGAATCATTTATGGAACAACTACGGCGATACCTAGGTATGAGCACCCTTATCTGAATTCGTATTTTATTTTATGCTTGTCCGAACTTATCGATCATGTATGCATTAAAGATGTTGTTATTTTCTATTGTACCAACTCGTTCTCTTGTATTCGTAAGGGTTATTAATCATCTATTATTATGTTTCAAATTTGTTTATTCTACAAAAATAATAATGGTTTTTTTTCATATTAGAAAAAATGGTAGGATAAGGAAAAAATAGTCATGAGCCGATTTTATCGGCTCGTGAAGTCGCAAGCCGATTTATCTGGTGCGCACCGATAAAATCGGCTTGCGACTTCACGAGCCGATAAAATCGACTCGCGCACCCAATTCAGAGATCTGAATTGAACCCGTAACATTTGCTTGAATGTTACATGACGTAACATCTGTTGGGTGCAAAAACAACCCATATTCAAGATCGTAACATAAATTTACTCCTTTGTTGGAGATGCTTTTAGTAGGCAGCAAAAGTGGCTCTAAATTATGAATCGATACAGATTTCAACATAAAAAAGATAAGGGTAACAATGTTAGGTATGAAAATGTTCAAACTTTTTGTGTGCGTATGGGGGAGGGAGGGGGTGCGTGTATAGTTGTGAGTAAAGAGTCCTACGACTGCCTGTTAGCTTCCAAAATATAACCGAAGTACAAATTAAGAGAGGAACAACACCATCTCATTCTCATATCACTTGCTTTAGGTTAATATTTGTCTCCTTTTTACTTTCTATTTTTTAGTGAAAAATAATGATTACATTAGTATGGTTGTGATGGTATTACTTACTAAAGCGTCCTAGTGGAAAAAAAGGATATATTACTTACTAAAACCATTGTAAAATCCACAAGCAGAATGCACTGCAGAGGGATCTTCATAGGCTAGACTTGCATGTCCTTTATTCTTTTCGCTGTCATCAGTATATATTTTTATATTCCAAGGCCACTGGTCCTTGTATCCTCTAGCTGATGATTGTTGAAACAGAAGTGATCTTCTTTAAACTTAACACAAATTATTTAATAAAAATTGGCACACAATTTTGGAACAATGTTTAACACATCAAATTAACAGTTACCATTAACACCCAGAACATCTCATTATTTTCAAACTGCATTCGTGTTAAAAATTCAATGAAATGGGATTACCGTTATCTAAGTAGAGTTTAAATGTCCAATGAATTGACGAAGATGATAAAAACACGAGTTTTTCAATTAGACTAAGGTTATAAGTGCAACAATACCGTATCTCTTCAAACTAAGTCTGTGGAGGTACCTGATCAAAGCATGCTCAATGCAGCTTTTGTTAATTTGTGATCTGAAATTCTCATTAGTACAGGTCCAGCTGATGCAAACCTAAAGGATCATGTAGATCCTAGTTTTACTCTCATGTTGAGATATTTTCAGCCACCTAATGGATCAAGTGGATCCTAGTTTTACTCTCACGTGATGATATTTTCCCCTCATTGGCTACATGAAAGTAGAAGACACTTTCTTACTTTTTTTGTCTGCAAGTAGTGCGTAAAACTCTTGTAATTAATTAATAAAGTTTGTTTTTCTCCCGTGATTTTTTCCCAAAAAGGGTTTTCCACGTTGAATCCTATGTGTGCTACTATTTTTGCTTGCTTCTTTGATCATTTATTTGCTAATAAGTGGTATCAGAGCACTGGTTCGCTTTGCCATCTGGGTACGTTCAGCATGACATCATTAAAGTATGATCTTCTGATATTGGATCGGAACACTTGATTCTCATTGTGGAAAGTGAAGATGTGGATGTTGCTCGCACAAGCTGATTAATTATGATGATGCATTGGATGAATTCGAGAACAAGAAATTTGAAATATGGTCCGGTAATGAGAAGAGAAGGGATCAGAAGGCTTTGTCTCAAATTCAACTCCATCTACACAATAATATTTTGCAAGAAGTTTTGAACGAGAAGGCAGTTGCTTCTCTTTGGCTGAAACTGGAGTCAATTTGCATGACCAAAGATCTCACAAGTAAGATGCATCTCAAACAAAAATTGTTCCTGCACTAATTGCAAGAGGGAAGTAATTTGCTAGACCATATTTCTGATTTTAAAGAGATTATTTCTGACTTGGCTGCGATGGAAGTCAAATATAATGATGAAGATTTGGGTTTATTCCTGTTGTGTTCTCTGCCCAGCTCTTACTCAAATTTTAGAGATACCATATTTTATAGTCATGATACTCTCACTCTAAACGACGTTTATGAAGCCTTGCACGCCAAGGAGAAAATGAAACAACTGGTATCTTCAAGTGGATCAAGCTCTCAAGCCGAAAGCTTGTCTATTCGTAGCAGGACAAAGGAAAAAAATTCAAATAATCAATCTCGAGGTTAAGGTTAAGTGCCTATAAAGGTCGATCTAAATCTAAAGGAAAATACAAGTCTTGCAAATATTGTAAGACGGACGGACATGAAATACCTGAATGTTATAAGCTGCAGAACAAGGAAAAGAGAAATGACACATACGAACCAAAGGATAACAAAGAAGATGAAGTTAATGCCAATTGTGCTCGTAATATAGTTTTGATAATGAGGTGTTTGTTGTTACTGTGTTTGCTGGATGTGCTAAGATTAAGGTTGAATGGATATTTGACATTGCTTGCACTTTCCGTATGTGTCCAAATAGAGATTGGTTTACAACCTTAGAACCCATAAATGATGTTGGCTCAGTTTTGATGGGTGATGATTCAACATGTAAAGTAGCATGAATTGTTTCTATTCAGATCAAGATGTTTGATGGCGCAATCAGAAATTTAGCAGATGTTCGGTTCATTCCTAAAATGAAGAGAAATCTGATTTCTTTAAGTGCACTTGATGACAAAGGATACAAATATTCAAGTGGAGGTCGTACCCTGAAAGTCACAAACTATTCTCTTATTGTAATGAAGGGTAGTCTTAGGCAAACAAATGACCATTATTATCTTCAAGGCAATATAGTTTCAGTTAATGCTGCCCCTGTTATCTCAAATAATATTTCTGATTATGATACTGCTAACCTTTGCCATATACGTCTTGGGCATACGAGTGAATTATGTATGTCAGAGTTGATTAAGAGAGGACTTCTTGATGGGTACAATGCAGGCAAGTTGAAGTTCTGTGAGCATTAAATTTTTGGCAAGCATAAGAGGGTGAAGTTCAACACTTAGTTTATACAACAGAAGGCATTCTAGATTATGTGCATTCGGATTTATGGGGACTGTCTAGGAAAGCGTCCATGGGCGGTGCTTGTTACATGATGACAATTATTAATGATTATTCAAGGAGAGTTTAGCCTTATTTTTTGAAGCATAAATCAGAAGTTTTTTCAGCTTTCAAAGAGTGGAATACTATGGTTGAAATGCAAACTGAAAGGAAGGTAAAGAAGCTTCAGACTGATAATGGGATGTAGTTTTGTTTAGATGAATTCAATTCATTTTTCAAGGCTAAAGGCATTGTTAGGCACTACACCATACCTCACACACATTAGCAAAATGGGGTTGCCGAGCATATGAACGGGACTATCATTTCTAAGGCTCACTGCATGCTGTCAAACGCAGGTTTGGATAGGCGTTTTTGGGCTAAAGCTGTTTCCATAGCCTGTTATCTCATCAACCACTGTCCCTCTGTTGCTATTGGTAAGAAAACTCCGATTAAGGTATGGTCTGGTTCTCCAGCAAATTATTCTGAATTAAGAGTTTTTGGATGCATTGTTTATGGTCATGTTGATAATGGAAAGCTAGAGCCAAGAGCTGTTGCGTGCATTTTTCTTGGTTATAAGTCTAGTGTTAAAGGCTATAAATTACGGAATCCTAAAACAAGTAAGGTTGTAATTAGCAGAAATGTTGTGTTTAATGATCTGCTATGCTACATGATATTCCATCTACTAATGATCTTGTTGAGAGTGAGCACAAATCAAATGTCCAGGTGGACCATATTATTGATTCAGATGTTGCAACAAACGCAGAAATTGAGGGATAGAATGAAGCACCCATTGTTGAGGATCCTCCAACATTTATGCAACCACCGCAGCAATCTATTGCAACAAGAAGACCTAGAAGGAATCCAAAACCAGTAAGGAGGTTTATTGAGAAAGCAAATGTTGTTGCTTATGCGTGTGCTGTAGCAGAAGAAATAGATGGTATTGCCGAGCCTTCTTCATATTCTGAGGTTGTTATATCTAGTGATTCTGATAAGTGGATGGCTGCTATGCATGATGAGATGAAGTCACTTGAATGAAATGACACTTGGGACTTAATCAAGTTGCCTAAAGAGAAGAAACCTATTTATTGCAAATGGGTTTTCAAGATAAAAGAAGGTGTTTCGCCAAACGATGGGACAAGGTACAAAGCAAGATTAGTTGCAAAAGGTTACAGTCAGATTCCGGGTATTGACTATAATGAAGTTTTTTCTCCTGTTGTGAAACATAGTTCAATTTGCATTGTACTTAGTATTGTTGCTATGCATGATTATGAGCTTCAACAATTAGATGTAAAAACTGCATTCTTACATGGAGAATTAGAAGAGGATATTTATATGCATCAATCTGAGGGTTTTATCATACCTGGAAATGTAAATCTTGTCTGTAAATTAAAGAAATCTCTTTATGGATTGAAACAGTCACCTAGGCAATGGTATAAAAGATTTGATACTTTTATGCAATCTCAAGGTTATAAAAGGTCCAATTATGATAGTTGTGTCTATTTGAAAATTACTAATCATTCAACCATTTATTTGCTAATTATGTCGATGATACGTTGATTGCTTCAAAAGATAAGTAGAAATTGAAATTTTGAAAGGGCAGTTGAGTAGAGAGTTTGAAATGAAAGATTTAGGGGATACTAAGAAGATTCTTGGCATGAAGATATCAAGAGACAGAACTTCTGGAAAATTATACCCAAGTCAGAGTGGTATGTTAGAAAAGTGCTTCGGCATTTTAATATGCTTGATGTTAAGCCAGTAATTACTTGTAACGACCCGTATTTTTGCCCAACTTTTGCCGGTAACTAAACCGATTTGAACCGTTCACAAAGACGAATTGTTATGGGTACATACATATATTGCACAAAATAGAAGAACTTTTATTACATAATTCACTATTACATCAGAGTTACATGGAATATCAGAGCTACAACATATATATAGCGGAAGAAAAAAAATATAAATATACTCTCAGCAGAAGAACAAAGTGATCCATCGGAAGCTTCAAACTCTAGCGTGGACTCCAACTCAAAAAGCGCTTTGAACCTTGCTCCAACGAATAATAACTGCAAAACTAACCTACTAGCTGCCTGTGTGAAAAATTAATAGGCACCTAGAGTTTAGGAAGGAAAAATAAACCCTAGGTCAATCATGGGACTGGTGTGAGAACATAAAACAGTTGCTTTAAGATTTAATTTAAAATTAGGAAATTCACCAGACCACGCCGCTAACGCGGAACGGGTTTACACCATGTGAATGCCCGTGCACACATATTCGCAATGACTTCTGGAAAATAAGGCTATCATAAGCTCGTCCCACATCACACAATGCAAGCGCGCATCAAATGGGAGAGTTTTATCTTATGATAACCAAAAATGCATTCATACGTAAAATCCTCTTTCAATACTAAATATATAATGTGGAAAACCATTTCACAAATAAATGTATTAATCATAGACGGCATAATACCCATAATATTATGTCGCCATATATATATATATATATATATATATATATATATATGCAAATCAAAGTTGTATGGCTCGTATTGGTGATTTGGGTTTCCAACTTGGTGATTCCTGGCACGAAAGATCAATCGGAATATAAACGAAAGGTAATCACGGCGTTTTCATCCAGATACGGACACCAATACAAATCGCGAGGTAGATCAACGGTTTTCATCTAGACACGGACACCCGAACATACCCTATGCCTTAAGTTCATAAGTAGTTTCCCAATGCTGCAGCTTTCATCATCAATCATATATATTTATATATGTGTATATATATATATGTGTGTGTATATATATACACACACACACAACCTAACCGCTAGTTTCTCGTCATCCGGGGTGTGAGGTTTGCCGATGTCATGTCATATACAAAGCATGCCTAGATAAGCAATGCCATAATCATATAAGCTTATTTCATATCTTAAGTATGTCACATTGTCCACTCACAACATGACCACTGATTTCCATCATTACATAACCACTTTGAGCTCGTACATCACAAACTAGAAACATATCAATGGAAATCAGTGTTATGCCGTCAATTACAATGTCAGACACACAATCCATACAAGTCCATTCTGGGTTTGAACAGAACAAAATCCGAGAATCTCCAAATATACTAAGACCTCATGCTACTTATAACCTCGAATCAGGTGTACGGCCCAATTCTAGACATCAACAGTTAATCCAAATAAATTCAAAGATCCCCGATCTTCATTCGCTCATTCAAAGTTTTGAATTCGCTCCATGCGTCGTATTTATTACTTGGAATGGTTTTCTGACTTAATTCCGATCCCTGTCTTCCCAAGTAATAAGCGTATTCTTAAAACACTTGTTATGAACCACATAGGGTTTCAATTCAAATCTCCTTCCAATCATTACCAATTCGTCTGCAGGTCAAGGTAGGATTTATCATAAATTCCGTTATCATCTTAACTTCCTTTGAAATCAAATATACGATTTACCGACCTTTTTATTTCAAACATACTCTTAAATTCTTATATTCAAAACATACTTCTTTATTCCTTTCCTCAAGTCTTTCAATTTACCAAATATTCATTTGGATTACAATCTCATTTATGATAGTCCAAACAATTCATATTCAAACATAAGTTTTAATAGAGTTAAATCGACTTATGTTTGATATCAATTCCAAATACAATATTTAACCACTTAAAAGTTTTTAAACCATTTAAAAATCCTTTCAACCATTCGAAATAATGTTTTACAATTTATAACCCAAAACCAAATTTATCTTTGGAATTGCGATAGTAACCTTTGGAAACGTTACTAAAAGCGCTGCAATAGCCATTTAAATCAAGTAGATTCCAAATCATTCAAAAATTCAAATATTTTAATTCTAATTACTTTAAATTAATAAAGTAAGATTTATCATAAGTTTTTCCCAAATTTTAAAACTTGATTTATTTAAATTCCGCTACGAGCACTGAAATGCACTTATAGCGACCTTTTCCAAGTTTGTTTTGAATATAACTTGAAAATCGTACGTTGAAATTTGAAAATTTCTCTTTTATTCAAAACCTGTTTGTATTTGAAAATCAACGTTTCTTATTTCAAGTCAAACCGATTTCACACAATCAAGTTATAATCATTCAAAAATTGAAATTGATATTTAGCGAACTGTCGCGCCACAACGCTTTATAAATCGATTTAAATGTACTTCGTTCAAATCCTTTCGAATTGAATTTAAAATTTCAAAATAACTTGATTTCAAACCCGATTATTAAGTTTAATCTAATATCATTTCACAAATCCAAATCTTAATTTAAATAAGTTGCAAACCATAAGAATAAAAAAACCATTTATTTTAAATTTAAATTTAAACTTCATGACCGGTCCTTATGCGACATTTCTTAGTTTAATTCCAATTGTTTTTCTAAGTTATAAAACTACTTCAAATTCAAATTTCAAATTATATTTGAATTAACAGTTCCGTCCGTCGGACCAGTTAGGGGTATTCAGGGAGAGTAGGAAACTGGATTTCCAAACCCAAGCCTAGACATTATCCTCTCTGTCATCTCAGAACGGTCTGGTATATTATGAAAATTTATTTCAATTTCCAAATCTCCTTTCAAACTAAATGGGACTTAAAAGAATAATATTTTAATATTTGAAATTAAATCTTCATTTATATGGAAGGAGGATTGAATCGTTCATCTGTATGATTCCACAAACCATGGTGTTGTATGTGCATCATGCAAACATACTAAATCAACCATATAAGTTAGATGATCATGAATTATAATCATTACCCATAAACAAACAACTCAACTGTGCACAAGATTTATGGTCAATAACACTTTCCAATGTTCAGTATGTTCTCTAATTACATGTAATCCATTCACACAATAACATCCATATCCAACCAATTATCATTAATCCATCACAACTCATTACATAATCACTACTAATTTAAAATAAAAGATTAAATTAAGTGTTCTCACCGAAAAAGCTCCAATCTTCACTACCATAACGAACAAGCCAACGAACACTGACTCCACCACTCGTATTTCTTTCAATTCCATTTCCATTAGCAGCCTGTGATTGTTCTTCTAATTATAGATATCGAAATTGTATTAACAACATCGTTTGTTATATATTGTCATATATATATAAGGAAATTTCATTTTATTATAATTTATTATTGACAAAATTTACGGACTTATGTATAAATGGATTTGTTCTCTAGTACCATTCTAACGGACCCAACGGTGCGTAAATCCGAGTTAAAATGAACGAGATATTAGCCAATAAAGTTTAACAAATTTAAATTTAAATCAAAATAAAAATCATACCCAACAAATATGGCTCAAGGACCAAACCCTTGAACCAAGACCGAACCCGTACTCCCCCTTCTTCTTCTTCTTCTCCTTCTTGCGCAAGACCTCTGGAAACCATCTCTCACACACAACCCATGCACGGTGCACACACAACCACTCAACCATTCGTCGAACCGATTTCACCAACAAGTTTCCCTTCGCATCCTCATCTCGCCGCACCCCATCATCATGTCATCGACCTCCACCTTCAAATTTAACCGTCACGCAATTCCTGGAATCGAACCTCACCTGAGACCCACTGTGAAAAAAAAACCCGCATGCATGCAAATAATGTTGCGACACAAATATCCACCCAACCCCATCAAACTGCACCCCATCGAAGCCCGCTCCTTTCTCATTATCGCGCCATACTTCGTTTCGTCCATCGTCATCCGATTCCCTGACCAATCTCAACCCTAGATTCAAACTTTTCCGATCATCGACAAGGAATCATCCCATATTCGCACGAAAAATAATACGCCTTCTACTGATCTCAACGGTGTTGACGGCGTCGATCAATTCTTTCTGGATTGGGAGAAATGATTTTTTGAAGTTTCTTACTCAAAAGTTCCACCTTGCAGTAAATCGATGATTTCTCTTTTGATTGTTGATGAAATTCGGATCCGTCAATTTCTAAAAATCAGAAATGACAATCTGGACAACTTTTATGTGAATCATTTTTGCTAAAATCGAATGGATTGTGAGTTATGGTTTTTTTTATTAAAGAGGAAAGGTGGTTTTCATTTTTCTGGAAATCTTAACAGAGCATGAAGAAGAAGAGAAAGAAGCCAGATGCGAGATTTTCAATTGCTAAGGTCTTGACCAGAGAAAACATACTTTTGTATAGGAAATTGGAAAGGGTATTTTTGTTATTTGGTTAATGAACACATGGCTTATCTCAAAAACTCAATAACATGCATTAAGACAACCAAGAGGACAACTAATCTCCAACCAATGCATGTTGACATAATTAACTTATTTATTTAATTGTTAAATTTTATGTTTTAGCCATACCTTAGAAACATTTATAAATGTAGTTAATTTCCAATACGTATATGTGCATCCAATGTTTTACTTAAGATTTATAAAACATTTTATTCATATCATTTATCAAATATAACTTATTAAAAATGAGATTTAAATCCGCAACAAGTCTTTATGGAAATCATTACATTTTGTAAACTAAATAATATAATCATTTTTTAATATTTAAAATATTTATTACTTATTACCATTTAAAATAATTTTTCTCAATAAAATCTTAAAATGATCTTTAAAATAAGTTATTCATATCAAAACAAATTGTTTGTTCAAACTCATATATATAATATTTTTAAAACAATATTTGTACTTAAATCTTATTAAATTCACTTGATATTCATAAAAATTGAAATTATATTATATATTAATCATTGAAAAATCTTGGTTCATTACACTCTCCTCCACTTAAGAATTTTCGTCCTCGAAAAGGAGAGTTCGCAGAATTATACATAAGCAAAATAAATCTTACCTATAAATTTCAATTTTGAAATCTCAAGATGATCTCTCGGACTTAGAATCCCCTTTTCCATTCCATTGAAATATTACATATTCATATATAGAATCATATTTTACTTCAGGACTTCCAAAACCAAATTTTCTTCCAAATTTCAAATATACTATGATAAAATCTTTAGGTTATTAGTTCGAGAAGTTCATCCTCATGACATGGCAACTGAGTACCACCCATTGCATGAAATTCAACCTTACATCACAACCCAGTTTTAGTAATGGTTACTCAAACAAACCAAATCTTTCATATCCTGAAGTTGTAAGTCATTTCATAACCATAATTTACGAATACTTATTGTGTTCCAAACATTTCAAAATATCGGTATTCTAGTCGTTGAAATTTCTTTTATCCATAAGCCATTCATCACATCCAAAATAATTGGAAAAAGAATTCGTTCAATTGAGGATAAAATTTCAACTTCAAACATAAAAAATATGCTTCAAAATTTCAAAATCAAGGATCTTATTCAAATGTTTCTAATTTGTAAATCGAAAATTTTAAGGATCATATTCATAAGTTTCAAGTTTTTCCAAAACATCTAACTATTTACATAAGTTAAGGTTCATACAACCATACAATTTCCCTTTAATCAAATTTTACCAATATGATTTCTTTAATAGCTTTTCAAATAAGCCTCTCTACATTCTATAGTTTTAAATGAACATTTACTGTGTAAGTCCTTTTTAACTTCTTTTAGCTCAAATCCTAAATTGTTCCAAATATTTCCATGATCTCCGGTAAATTTTCATATCTCCTATTGTTGGATTTCATCTCTTAGTTTCATATTCACATAATCAAATAAACCTTTTCTTTCTAAATTCGCTTGAAATCCAAAGTATATGCTTTTTCTTCCTTCTTCAGATGTTGAAGCTTGTTTGGGAAAATTTCTTTACTTAACCAGTTGAAAAAACCATCCATTTAAAATAACATCATGCTTTCGCTACGCTACTCTGATTCAGCATATTTCAAACTAGTATTGTTTCAAGCATTTATTCAACCATTTGAGTTAAATTTTCAAAATCAACTAATATTTATAAATCCATATTTCTTGTACAAGTCGGACCCTTTATTTCAAATGCTTTCAATTACTTCGCAACGTCTATTTATTGAGATTTTGTCAACATAACATTTTGGAGAGATCACCATTTTTAGTTTGAATTTTAAAACTTGGTTTCGTTCAACAAATCAAATTGCATGCACTTAAGTTGAGCTATAGATAAAAGTTCAATATCAGAATGAATATTCAAATTAAATTACTTGACCAAGTTCTTAAAATAAAAGGGATTGAATGGTGCTTTTCAAGAACAAATGGTTCTAAAATGGAACAAGCATTGGTCAAGATAGAAAATCGAGTGCACCTAACGATACAATTACGGACAATTCAATTAAGGTAAACTTTACTTTAATATTTCCTTTGCGTTATAAATGATTGCTTGTTAAATAATTTCCAGTTGTCTTACTCATACCGTCTCAATAGGGAAGAGTAGTTTCTCCCCCACTTAGATGTTAGTTATATTTTAAATCATCCTTTACACAAGTTCCTAACATAAGTCAAAAACTCACATTCAAATTTCATAAGGGAAGATTGATTGCAAAAATTTACTTCTAACCAAATTAATTTAAATTGTAATTTATCGTTCACAATTCATGTTAGGTACTGGTTCAACTCTATTATATAACACTCAACGAGGAGTATGATATCTTCTTTGATTACAACTTATTAGATTCCAAAATTCATATTCAAATGTTTGTTATAATCTGATCCATTATTCTTGTCAATTTAGTATATGGATAAATTATCTTTCTTACGTGCATTTTTAAAAATTCATTTCCCAATTCTTTAAGTGAGATTTACTCCTAAAATATATCTTTTTAATTAAACTTATTGTTTAACATATTCAAGGTTTAAGGGGTTCAAAGTCCAAAAGTATTTTAATCTAATCTCAATTTTTTTCTCTTTCAAAACTTCTAGTTTTGTTTTCCTAAATTAAATTAATTTATCAAACCATTTTATTAAGATTTATTCATTAAAACACTTAGTTAAATGATTTAAGTACTCCTCAACGTTTAAATCGGAATTATATAGTTTCACCTTCGGAAATTGAAAATAAATATTAGCAATGTCGTGCTCATCCCAAAATTTATTTCCAAGAGACTAGAGTTTGATTTTACAACTATCTTGTATATATTGGACTTTGTATATACATTGATCAGACGTATATTCAAAATCCTTACATACTCGATAGTCCAATCGTGACGTCGAATAAAATACTAAAAACCCTTATCTTCAATTATATTTCAAAATAGTCACACTTCCAAAATGATTTACTTAGTTCAAAAATACCTTATATTTTCAAAATATGCTCTCTCAATGAAATATCCCAAAATCTCGTTCTAGTGCATTTCTAACCCCATCTCTAATTAGACGTTATAACTCTGATGAGTCCTATATTTTGTTCAAAATATGTCGTACCCCATAGCTTTGTATAACAAAGCTCTGATACCAACTGTAACGACCCGTCTATTTGCCCGATTTTCACCGGTAATTAAACCAACTTAAACCGTTCAAAAAGACGAATTGTTATGGGTACATACATATATTTCACAAAATAGAAAAACTTTTATTGCATAATACACTATTACATCAGAGTTACATGGAATATCAGAGCTACAACATATATACAGCAGAAGAAATAGAATATAAATATACTCTCAGCGGAAGAACAAACTGATACAGCAGAAGTTTCAAACTCTACCGTGGACTCCAACTCGGAAAGCGCTATGATCCTCGCTCCAAACTAATCATGACTACAAAACTAAACTACTAGCTGCCCGTGTGAAAATTTAATGGGTACCCAGAGTTTAGAAAGGAACAATAAACACTAGGTCAGTCATGGGACTAGTGTGAGAACATAAAACAGTTGCTTTAAGATTTATTTTAAAGTTGGGAAATTCATCGGACCACGTTGCTAACGCGGAATGGGTTTACCCCATGTGAATGCCCATGCGCATAAATTCGCAATGACTTTTGGAAAATGAGGCTATCATAATATCATCCCACATCACACAATGCAAACGCACACCTAATGGGCGAGTTTTATCTTATGATAACAAAAAATGCTTACATATGTAAACTCCTCTTTCAATACTAAATATATAGTGTGGAAAACAATTTCGCAAATAAATGTATTATTTCTAGACGACATAATACCCATAATATTGTGTTGCCATATATATATACATACATATGTATATGTGTGTGTGTATATATATACACACACAAATCAAAGTCGTATGGCTCGTATTGGTGATTTGAGTTTCCAACTTGATGATTCCTAGCACGAAAGATCAATCGGAATACAAACGAAATGTAATCACAGCCTTTTCATCCAAACATGGACAACAATACAAATCGCGAGGTAGATCAACTGTAACAACCCGAATTTTTATGGTATATAAATAATTTATTTAATTATTTAAATAATGGTTTGGTTTTTTAAAATGACCAGAATTAAATAATATTGAATATTTAATTAAAATAAATAATATAATAATATATTTAATTTCAGAAATAGTCAGAAATAGTGGAATTCACAAAATAGTGTGAATTGGATCATCTATGATATTTAATTCAGTTTAGAATTGAATTAGAATAACGAATATATTATTTTAATGGCAGTTTGAACGTATAACTATAATATAATTATAATCGAGCTGGAAAAAGCGTTGTAGTTCGCTATTTGGCGATTTGAACTTCAACTAAATATATGGGGTTCATTTTAAATCGGATTTCTATGAAATAAGAAACGCTAGGAGCTGGTGAAGTATATTTTTTTGGTGGAAGAGAAAAATCGGGATTTCATTGTGTAGATTTTTATTTATGTCCAAATCAAAATTTATAAAAGTTGCTATGGAATTCCTTTATAATTTATATTGATTTATTTATATTTTAATATGGATTTTTAAATATAAATCAAATATCGATGTAACACTGGATTTGAAATATCGAGCTATAAATCCCAGTGTAGCAGTATGTGGCCGTACGGGATTTTAATGTGAAAAACAGTCAGTATTCTGATGGTTAAAAATACGCTGTGTGAGCAAACGAAGTCGGAATTCGACGATACCAGTTTCGTTGGGTCCGCAATGTCGAACTGTGGCTGCATGTCCTGTTTCGTGATTTTTGGGTATCATATGTGATCACAGGAATTTTAGAGGATGAATACAAACAGCGATTGCTTAAAATAAAATAAAATAAGCGAATAAAAAAATATTTTTCCTATCCTATAAATACCCTTAAATACACTAACCCTAAATCTTATTTTCTCTGGTGGTCAGCAAACATCGTAGCCGCCGTTTTAATCTCAAAACCCAAATCGTGGGTTATACAAATCAAAAACAAATCCTACAAAACTATATAAAACACCAGACGAATATATTAGGATTCATGGAGTGTTTCTCTTCACAAAAATATGCATTTCCGTGTGGTCGATATCATTTTTATCCAGCTCGAAAGTAGACAGTATCCTAGGGTTTGTTGTCGAGTTATAAGGGTAAGGTCTGAGAGTGTTTTGAGGGCATCGGCGAGTTCGTGGAAGCAACGAGCTCGTGTTGATGAAGTTTGAGGAAATTTCAAGAAGGAAAGTGTCGCGACTTCCTTACTGTAGCACGAGTTGGGACCTGAGAACGGAATTTCATCCGTGGGTGCGAGTTGTGATTTTAGGGTATGGGGAGATCGGGTTTTCGAAGAAGAGGCCCTTGGTGGAGACATTGTACGATTTCGTGCATTGTAGAAGGAGAACGTGATGGAGGAAGTTGGGGAATGGTGTTCAATTTTTGATCTGGAGCACGATCGGTTTGGGAAGAAAGTGTGTGACCTTGGGTCTTAAGGGATGTAGTTGGGCCGAGTTAAAAAGGTAGAGGCCCAATTATAAGTTATAAAGGAAATTTAGTTTAATTTTATCTAAATATATATACAAACTTAATGATATCATACTGTGCTCATACGATATCAAAATCATGAACGGTTAGATCCGTTGGGACCGTAGGGAAGAGGAAACTGACCGGTAGTGAATTAGAGCTCGTTTGGATTTATGGTGGAATTAAACGCCTGAATCAAATCAGTGACCAATTATTGTTAATTAATGATAACCATGCAATGTGAGTAAAACTCAATAACTCTTCTCAGTTATATTTTTATAACATACTTTTATAACTGATAAATAATGGTTGTTTGCTGTGTGTTGCCTGTTTGGTTGAACTGCTAGTCAGTTGATTGAAAATATAGATAACGATATAGATATAAATCATTAATCAAATATTGATTCTGTTTAGCAGAATATTACATAGTAAGAAGAAATTGATGTTACTTTTATTGTTTAACATCTGTGGATGCAGGGAAACAGGTCGGAGGGACCCAACTGGGTTCCTCAACATTTATTTTACTGTTTTTTTTTCATATATTGTGTTATATGATGTGATATGAACTCTGTTGTTGATTTTGTATGGTTGAATGATGCCAATCATTGTTTTATGGTATGTTAAATACCATAGGGAATACTGGAATGTTAAAAAGGAAATTTTCAATGTTATATTGAAAAGGAATATTTATAAAATCAAAAGATTTTATGAAAAGATAACTATTTATTTATAAAATGAATAGATTAAAAGGGGATATTTATTTGTAAAGTAAATAGATAGAATTGAAGGGAAATATTTGTAAAATTATTTACAAATAGAATTGAAAAAGAAATATTTGTAAACTATTACAAATAGAATTGAAAAGGGATATTTGGTTGGAAATAAATAGAATAGAAAGAGGAAATATGTGTAAAGTAAATAGAAAAGGAAATAATCAGATTATCAAAGGAATTACTTATAAAATCAATGAGTTTTATATAAAAAAGAAAACATTTTATAGAATAAATAAAGTTACCAAAAAGGGATTTATTTTGTAAATAAATTGATTTTAAAAGGAAATACTTAAAAAGTGAATAGAATGGTATAAAGGAGAATTTTACATTTGAAGGATTTAGACCCGTGCTTTGCACACGGATATAACATGATATAGATTTAAAGGAAAGATTTTAAATAGAATCTGTTTTTAACCGATAATGTAAGAAGATAAATTTATAAATAATATTTTATAAATTAAATGAAATATTTATCATTGGATAAATAGAATATATAAGTCAGGATTTATATAGGGAAGTAAGAATCGATTTCAACATCGATATTTAAACTGAATAAACGTAGAGTGAATCAAAGTAGTTAATCAATTAGGGTTAATTAGATAGAGTTAATCGAATTAAAAATTTATGAATATTAGTTATTCAATTCAAAGTGATCGAATATAGTTATTTGAGATAGAGTTAGTCAAACATAATTTTTTAGGATGAGTTGCCATTTCGTACGACTGCTAGCGTAATTCGCAGGGCTGCAGATAGCATACGGCGGTCGAATGTTTCCTGAGGTGATCAGGCGTAACCATTGTAATGCTGCTGTAATAACCCGGAAAATCTGAGCCAGTTTAAAATTTTTATTTTGGCAATTTTAGCGAATTTTGAACATTTAAAATAGATTATTTTAAATAGTATCGACGAAAAATTTATTTTGAATATAATTAGAACGTATATATTATACGCGTCGTCGTTAGAATATAAATAATTATATATAATTATAAATAGAATTGAAAATGGCGCGATAGTTCGATAATTCGATTTCAAACTTCAATTGAATGTACCGGGTGCAAAACAATCCAGATTTTAGTGAAACCAAAAATAACAGGATCTAATTGATAATATCTTTCCAACGAATCCGAAAAATCAAAATTTCATAGCGGGAATCAAAAGATATGTCCAGTTGAAAATTCTGAATAGTCGCTATGAAATTTAGGCCCATAAAAATGGAAATTTTGCAAACGACCTCGGATTTCGACGAAACCACTTTTGTTGGGTCCACGATGTCAAGTTATTGCTAGATTCCAAATTTCATAATTTTTCAAATCAATATGTGAGTGTGGCATAGGAAAACGCGTTTGACCAGTTTCAGTTGATTTTAATCGACTGGAAAATGGCCATTTTTCCAATTGTCTCAGAATTCGACGAAACTAGATTTGTTAGGACCGTATCGTCAATACGAAGCTAGAAAATATTTTTCTGGAATTTTTCTAGTTAGTATGTGACCCCGGTAAATTGAAATGCGCGTTCAAATTCAATATATAGAGTTATATGTTGATTTTGACGAAAACTGATCGAAACGACCGAATCAGCTTGCGATACATATCCCATTGGGTTCGGAATGGGGGTAAAAAGCTATGGATGACAGTCGGTGGGCCTCGTTTCGAGTTCGAATTTAAAAGCCACTTTTTGGAGAATTAAATAAATAAATAAATAAATAAAAATAACCCCTCCCCCTAGAAATCATTTGCAAAGGAGAAAAAAATCCCTAAATCGCGTCGATGCCCCCCCTCGCGCCGCGCCACCATCGAAGCCCTCCCCCCTCGTCAGATCGAAGACCCCTCCTCCTCCTCAGTTGCGTCGATACCCCCCCTCTTCTGCCTCGCGCCGACACCCCCCCATCCCCAGACGAACGTGACAGCCCCCCTTCTGCCTGCTCCGACCGAGCTGCTGCACCCCCTCTGATGCGGGCCACCACCTCCAACGAATCCCAGCAAAGCCCCTCCTTCCCCTTTTTTCAACATACAGTGAGTTTTTACCCTTTTTAATTTTATTTTATCATGATAGGAAAATCTGAAGTTATATATGGAAAATCTGAATTTCTATATAGCGAAAAGTTTGAATTTTTAGAAAAAAAAAGGATTAGAATTTTTTTTATATGAGGAAAATATAATTTTTATGTGATGAGAAGATTAAAAATATAATCTTTTATATTGTAGAAAGATAAAAATATGATTTTTACATAGTAGGAACTATAAAAATATAATCTTTATGAGATATAGAATATAAAAATATCACCTTTGTATATGTAGCGAAATAAAAATCTGATTTTTATTATATATACATTGAAATAAAGAGGTGATTTTTATAGTGAGGAAACATAAGCGAAATCTAGATTTTTAAATAGAAAAGAACAGATTTTTAAAATAGTAAAAAATTAGATTTTTAAAATAGAAAAGGTGAGATCTTTAGATAGAGAATAGCGAAATAAAAATAGAATTTTACCTATATGATAACAATATAAAAATAGAATTTTTATCTATAGGATAACGATGTAAAAATGGAATTTTTATCTATACAGTAGCGGTGTGAAAATAGAAATTTCATCCATATAGCGTGATTATAAAAATGGGATTTTTATATATTGAATAGCGAAGTAAAAATGGCATTTTTATATATTGAATAGCGAAGTGAAAATTCAATTTTTATATATTGAATAGCAAAGTAAAAATTCGATTTTTATATATTGAATAGCGAAGTAAAAATTTGATTTTTATATATTGAATAGCGAAGTAAAAATTCGATATTTATATATTGAATAGCGAAGTAAGAATTCGATTTTTATATATTGAATGGCGAAGTAAAAATTCGATTTTTATATATTGAATAGCGAAGTAAAAAATTCGATTTTTATATATTGAATAGCGAAGTAAAAATTCGATTTTTAAATATATGAAGTGATTATAAAAATATGATTTTTTTATTGAAAGTGAACAAATAAAAATGTGATTTTTTATTTTAAAGACATCAGTATATAAAAATGTGATTTTTATATATGTAGTGGCTACGGGCAACGAAAGCGACAAAAGGCGAGAATGGCGATGATTTCTCTAAATGAAGTGTCGAGATGATTGGAATAGCTTTGGTGAGAATTTCTCACTCTTCAATTTCTTTTTCTAGTTATATATATATACTAGGATGCAGACGGTGTTTAGTAGCACCCGACACCCGTCATCCACAGACCATGGATGGCTTGTTTGTTTAATTGTTTGGTTGTGTAGTTGGTTAGATTATTTGTTTTGAATTGAATTGTTTGGTGAAATGAAATTGATTTGATTGATGTGTGAATGGCGTGGGCCTTCACTAGACCGGGGATAAGGCTAGGCCTCGTCCCGTTTCTAGTATCGTGCCGTTATGCCGCCGAAATTTTCTAAAATATGTTAGAAAAATAAAGAAATCATTTTATTTAATAAATGAACTGAATAGAATATTTTCATAGGTTGAATAAAATGTTTTATCGTTAAAAATATAATTTTTAACGTGAAAGTGAATAAATAAATATTTATAAACAAATCGGCCGATTTGTTTATATACACTGATTTGACTGATATTGATTGGGTCGATAAATTTTACACATCGCCCAACTGCACAAATAAAATCTGTGTTTGATTGTTTGAAACCCCACACGGGTGTTGGGATGAAGTTTGAAGTTCACTCATCCTGATTGATTAAATATGTCGATCGATTGATTGACAGGCTGTTATAAGCGTTAGATATCTATATTTAATGCTTATACAGTGTAGTGCACTTTGGTTGATGGTTGATTATTTTTCAATGCTATTATATACGTGTGATGTATGAAAATCCATATAATTAACATTATATGGTGATTGATTGGGCCTCATTCCAATTTAGAAAATAAAGAACCATATAAAATAAAGGTTCATGTGTTGACCGTACTCATCCGTTGAGATTAGTCATGTGTTGAACGAAATATTTTAATAATAAAATTTACATCTTTATCAGTATAAAATAAAGGTTCATGTGTTGACAGTACTCATCCGTTGAGATTAGTCATGTGTTGAACGAAATATTATAATAATAGAAATATTTGAAATAGAAATATTTGAAAAGGAAATATTTGAAAAAGAAATATTTGAAATAGAAATATTTGAAAAGGAAATATTTGAAAACGAAATATTTGAAAATAGAAATATATGAAGCCGTGTTGATTAGATTGACGCCATTTTGACGTGAACGATATTTATATCGATTTTATTCATTTTAAAATGAATATTGAAAAGTGATTTCGAAATCGAATATTTTGAAATGTAATTTGAATTGAATCGAATAGAAAATCAATTCGAATTGAATAGAAAACCAATTTGAATTGAATCGAATAGAAAACCAATTTGAATTGAATCGAATAGAAAACCAATTTGAATTGAATCGAATAGAAAACCAATTTGAATTGAATCGAATAGAAAACCAATTTGATTTCAATTGAATATATAACGAATTGAATTCGAATTGAATATAAAACGAATTTGATTTCAATTGAATATAAAACAAATTTGATTTTAATTGAATATATAACGAATTTGATTTCAATTGAATATACAACGAATTTGATTTGAATGGAAAAGAAAACGAATTCGAAAAGAATCGAATTGAAAAGAAAATGAATTCGAATCGAGTTAAAAATCGATTTGAATTGAAATCAAATAGAAATGAAAGTAAAAAGGATTTATAATAGAAAATCAATTTGAATTTGAATTGGAGGTTGAAATTGTTTTTAAAACGAATTCAAAACTATTTATAAAATTCGTTTTAAATAGCAATCGACAAAATATATTATATATATAATACAATGGCCTGAATAGAATGCGCCGCACCGCGGCAGTTCGCGAATTTCAACCATTGACTTCAAACGGACATTACGGGAGATCCGACCGTCGGATTCTCCTAAAACCGGAATCGTTGGGTTCGTATCGAAAAGAGCTTTCTAACGAATATTAGAAATTCAAAATCTAACGGTTGGATTTGGAGGTACGTCCAAATCAAATTCGAAAAAGGTCGCTATAGGTGCATTTCGATGGCCGTTGTTGGAAATCGACTGTACGGGCCTTGATAAAATTATTAAAAATATCAATAATTTGTGTAAAATCATAAGAAATGATTTGGGAAAAATTGGGATGAAAAACTCCACATTTAAAAAGATAAAAATAGATTTTTATCAAAATGAACTAGTTATGAACTAGAATTAAACCCATTTATTTTTAAATAAATAAATTGGATTTGAAATGGGTTTAAATAGAACTGATTCATGGGTTTATCGTGAACAGTGTTTTAAATAACATTTGTTCTTTAACCTGATAATAAATAAAATATGATTTGGGTTTGTCGTGAACTGTGTTTTAAATAACACTAGTTCTTTAACCTAGTAAAAGTAGTTTTAATGAATCTTCAATTAAATTGAAATGTGAATTGATAATTTAAATTATCAAATTTAGAAAGTAAGCGAGGATGGAGTATTACCTGTTTTGCTCCAAAGCGATAGTTAAATCTTTAATTAGATTTGAACGTGAAATGGTAATTAATTTTACCGACAACACTATAGTGTTAAATATGGAGTATTACCAGTTTTTCTTCATGGGATGAATAGGTTGGGATTGGGAAATAAAATAAATAATTACTTCGGTGTGGTTCGCTAATCTCTACTAGTTTGAAAAACCATAATTTGGTTTGAAATGACATCCAAAGGAAGATTAAAGGATAAATTTTAAAGAATTTATCTTGGATAAAATTAATGGGAACCTTTCCCTGAGAATATGAATTGGAATGAGGCGTATGTTGTGTTTGTGTAACATTTGTTTTTAATATACGCGGGTTGTTCGGAAAGGCCGGGTTTATACCCATTCTGAATAACCGATTCGGCGATATGTCGAAGATGAAGACGGTGGTTGAAGACCGGAAGTCATCACATCGTTTGGGTGATTACTGACGATCTTGATAGGGCTGTACACCCAAGATGAGGGAATTAGTTAGTGGTCGTCCAGACGTACTTGGAGATCGATGGATATGCGAGGAAAGAGCCTCCGGTTTCGTTCAGACCCATAACGAACTTGTAAATGGATTGTGTGTCTGACATTGGATTTTATTCTATGTTGATTGATTTCTGTTAAATATATATCTGTTTGGCGGAGGAGAATTTATTCTCTTGCTTAACGCCCTTCTCTGAGACGTACGAGCTTAGAGGATATATATCGATAGATATCAATCGCATGGCATGAATTGCCTGTGTGGCATGCTGAGTTGCATGGATCAAGGCTTCTGTTGAAAAGCAAAGTCTTGTGGTTAATGATCAAAGCACGGCCTACGTGGCGTAGCTTTGTGTATAGCGTGGATTCGCGAGCCTCACACCTCGGTATGAGTCAAAAACCGGATAAGGACCCAAGGAGTGCATGATGTTTCTTTCTAGCTATGGTGGTGTCAGTGACTTACCAGCCCTGACATTTATATACTTTTCACCTATGTGGTTGTTGGAATGCGAGGCGCCTCGATTATAGGTCCTATAGGGCCAGGAAACGTGTGTTAATTAATCCTCAAACGTAAGAGAGGACCGGTCTTGGAGGATCCCAGGGTTACCCAGAGTGTGTAGTCCTGAGGCATTTGCTAGAGTGTCTCGAAGCGGAGAGGAGCTTGCCCCTTGCCTCGACTCATGACGGAAATCCAATTTCCAATACGTGATATTGCGGTTTTAATTGTAGAACTAGTATGGCGACATAGTAGATGGTAGCTATGCCGCCTATGATTGATATTTATGATTGAAATTGTTTTGACACTATACACTTATTATAGTATCAAATGATTTGTTTTAAACGTACCAAGCATGTTTGGCTATTATAAGGGAAAACCCTATCCTCCGGCTTGCGTTGCATTGTGTGATGGGACCTGGGTCTTATAATAGCTTCATTTTTCGAAAAAGCATTGCGTTTCTTATTTATATGCACTGGTATTCTTGGGAGGAAACCCGTTCCGTGTTATACGGCGTGGTCCCTTGAATTACTCTCTTTTAAAATAAGGTTTTTAAATAACTGTTTTAGTTCTCACACCAGTCACATGACTGACCTGGAGTTTATTGTTTTAACCTAAACTATGGGTGCCCCTATTTTCCGCACGGGCAGCTAGTAGTTTTGGTTTTGTAGATTTATATTCACAGGGTCCTGATTTACAGCTGGAACGATGCTCGGAAAGCTCTGTATCCGTGTATCACTTCTAGTTGTGCTTTTGTATTATTTTCCGCTGCGATGTATTTAAATGTAATTGCAATCTCTGATATTTATCGAATGTAATTCATTTATTCATACTCTGTATATTCTTGTATCTGATGGAATTGTTGTAATAACAATGAAATGTTATTCCGTCTGCGTTCTATTTTTTCCTGTTCTCAAACGATCAGGGGTTTCGAACGGTCTAGATCGGTTTAACGACTGATTCGGATCGAGCGAAATTCCCGGCCATCACATTTGGTATCAGAGCTTTGGTTTACCGAGCTCGAGAACAAGACACATTAGAACCATACGAAAGAATTCATCAGATATTGGATTAGCAACATCCAATTAGAATGACTCGTTAGAGATAGGATCAGTAGTATCCTGGAACGAGTGTGAAGAGCATATTTTTCAAATGAAAACAATATTGTTTTGAAAATTTAAACCATTTTATACGTATTTGAATAATTTATTTATATTGATTTGGACAATCTAGTATTTAAAGGTTTTGCATACACACGTCATGAACGTATATTCGAAGTTTTAATATATTAGATAGATATAGAGTCACACTCTAGTCGCCCGGACATGGTCCTGATGATGAAGTATACCATCAGCAGTATTTATTTTCGAGTGATGAAGGTGTGATTTCTATATATTTCCATTAGACTGGTGTGAGAACCAAAACTTATATAGCTAGAATACATTGTTGTGAATTAGCATCAAAAACATTATTTTCTGTATATGTATCAAATTTTATGGATTTGAAACTCTAATTAACTAATTGATTGATGTTTGTGTTGTTTGTTTATTTGTTTGATAATTTTTAACCATTATGCCTAATCGAACCAAATTTTGAATTGTATTGAAAATTGGTCGCAATTGCTTGCATATACATATACTTACATTGAACAGGTCATAGCAAGGAGGCTAGAGCAGAGAATAAAATTTGTTTGCCCGACAAATAGTTACATTTTTATCATAATTTACTGTTTTGTTTGGGTGATGATGATTTTATGAGCCGATTGGCTAGCCGCTTGGCTTTTTCTTTTTGAGATCAGAAGGCCTATATGGAAATTTCGGAATTTTCCCGTGGCTCCCGGTGCAGGGGAGGTTATGGCGAAATTTTTCGAAAATTTAGGGTGTTAGCCAAATTTTTGAAGAATTTGAAAATTCTCAGAAACTGAAAAGTTGGAGAATGGAAGCCAGATCGAACGTAGAGTTGCTTAATCAAACCACTTTCGACTTCGTTCCTTTTCGGGGACAATTTTTTTTAAGAGGGTGAGATTGTAATAACCCGGAAAATCTGAGCCAGTTTAAAATTTTTATTTTGGCAATTTCAGCGAATTTTGAACATTTAAAATAGATTATTTTAAATAGTATCGACGAAAAATTTATTTTGAATATAATTAGAACGTATATATTATACGCGTCGTCGTTAGAACATAAATAATTATATATAATTATAAATAGAATTGAAAATGGCGCGGTAGTTCGATAATTCGATTTCAAACTTCAATTGAATGTACTGGGTGCAAAACAATCCAGATTTTAGTGAAACCAAAAATAACAGGATCTAATTGATAATATCTTTCCAACGAATCCGAAAAATCAAAATTTCATAGCGGGAATCAAAAGATATGTCTAGTTGAAAATTCTGAATAGTCGCTATGAAATTTAGGCCCTTAAAAATGGAAATTTTGCAAATGACCTCGGATTTCGACGAAACCACTTTTGTTGGGTCCACGATGTCAAGTTATTGCTAGATTCCAAATTTCATAATTTTTCAAATCAATATGTGAGCGTGGCATAGGAAAACGCGTTTGACCAGTTTTAGTTGATTTTAATCGACTGGAAAATGGCCATTTTTCCAATGGTCTCAGAATTCGACGAAACTAGATTTGTTAGGACCGTATCGTCAATACGAAGCTAGAAAATATTTTTCTGGAATTTTTCTAGTTAGTAGTGACCCCGGTAAATTGAAATGCGCGTTCAAATTCAATATATAGAGTTATATGTTGATTTTGACGAAAACTGATCGAAACGACCGAATCAGCTTGCGATACATATCCCATTGGGTTCGGAATGGGGGTAAAAAGCTATGGATGACAGTCGGTGGGCCTCGTTTCGAGTTCGAATTTAAAAGCCACTTTTTGGAGAAATAAATAAATAAATAAATAAAAATAACCCCTCCCCCTAGAAATCATTTGCAAAGGAGAAAAAAAATCCCTAAATCGCGTCGATGCCCCCCCTCGCGCTGCGCCACCATCGAAGCCCCCCCCTCGTCAGATCGAAGACCCCTCCTCCTCCTCAGTTGCGTCGATACCCCCCCCCCCCTCTTCTGCCTCGCGCCGACACCCCCCCATCCCCAGACGAACGTGACAGCCCCCCCTTCTGCCTGCTCCGACCGAGCTGCTGCACCCCCTCTGATGCGGGCCGCCACCTCCAACGAATCCCAGCAAAGCCCCTCCTTCCCCTTTTTTCAACATACAGTGAGTTTTACCCTTTTTAATTTTATTTTATCATGATAGGAAAATCTGAAGTTATATATGGAAAATCTGAATTTCTATATAGCGAAAAGTTTGAATTTTTAGAAAAAAAAAGGATTAGAATTTTTTTTATATGAGGAAAATATAATTTTTATGTGATGAGAAGATTAAAATTATAATCTTTTATATTGTCGAAAGATAAAAATATGATTTTTACATAGTAGGAACTATAAAAATATAATCTTTATGAGATATAGAATATAAAAATATCACCTTTGTATATGTAGCGAAATAAAAATCTGATTTTTATTATATATACATTGAAATAAAGAGGTGATTTTTATAGTGAGTAAATATAAGCGAAATCTAGATTTTTAAATAGAAAAGAACAGATTTTTAAAATAGTAAAAAATTAGATTTTTAAAATAGAAAAGGCGAGATCTTTAGAGAGAGAATAGCGAAATAAAAATAGAATTTTTACCTATATGATAACAATATAAAAATATAATTTTTATCTATAGGATAACGATGTAAAAATGGAATTTTTTATCCATACAGTAGCGGTGTGAAAATAGAAATTTTATCCATATAGCGTGATTATAAAAATGGGATTTTTATATATTGAATAGCGAAGTAAAAATGGCATTTTTATATATTGAATAGCGATGTGAAAATTCAATTTTTATATATTGAATAGCAAAGTAAAAATTCGATTTTTATATATTGAATAGCGAAGTAAAAATTCGATTTTTATATATTGAATAGCGAAGTAAAAATTCGATTTTTATATATTGAATACCGAAGTAAAAATTCGATTTTTATATATTGAATAGCGAAGTAAAAATTCGATTTTTAAATATTGAATAGCGAAGTAAAAATTCGATTTTTATATATTGAATAGCGAAGTAAAAATTCGATTTTTAAATATATGAAGTGATTATAAAAATATGATTTTTTTTATTGAAAGTGAACAAATAAAAATGTGATTTTTTATTTTAAAGACATCAGTATATAAAAATGTGATTTTTATATATGTAGTGGCTACGGGCAACGAAAGCGACAAAAGGCGAGAATGGCGATGATTTCTCTAAATGAAGTGTCGAGATGATTGGAATAGCTTTGGTGAGAATTTCTCACTCTTCAATTTCTTTTTCTAGTTATATATATATACTAGGATGCAGACGGTGTTTAGTAGCACCCGACACCCGTCATCCACAGACCATGGATGGCTTGTTTGTTTAATTGTTTGGTTGTGTAGTTGGTTAGATTATTTGGTTTGAATTGAATTGTTTGGTGAAATGAAATTGATTTGATTGATGTGTGAATGGCGTGGGCCTTCACTAGACCGGGGATAAGGCTAGGCCTCGTCCCGTTTCTAGTATCGTGCCGTTATGCCGCCGAAATTTTCTAAAATAAGTTAGAAAAGTAAAGAAATCATTTTATTTAATAAATGAACTGAATAAAATATTTTCATAGGTTGAATAAAATGTTTTATCGTTAAAAATATAATTTTTAAGGTGAAAGTGAATAAATAAATATTTATAAACAAATCGGCCGATTTGTTTATATACACTGACTTGACTGATATTGATTGGGTCGATAAATTTTACACATCGCCCAACTACACAAATAAAACTGTGTTTGATTGTTTGAAACCCCACACGGGTGTTGGGATGAAGTTCGAAGTTCATTCATCCTGATTGATTAAATATGTCGATCGATTGATTGACAGGCTGTTATAAGCGTTAGATATCTATATTTAATGCTTATACAGTGTAGTGCACTTTGGTTGATGGTTGATTATTTTTCAATGCTATTATATACGTGTGATGTATGAAAATCCATATAATTAACATTATATGGTGATTGATTGGGCCTCATTCCAATTTAGAAAATAAAAAACCATATAAAATAAAGGTTCATGTGTTGACCGTACTCATCCGTTGAGATTAGTCATGTGTTGAACGAAATATTTTAATAATAAAATTTACATATTTATCAGTATAAAATAAAGGTTCATGTGTTGACAGTACTCATCCGTTGAGATTAGTCATGTGTTAAACGAAATATTTTAATAATAGAAATATTTAAAATAGCAATATTTGAAAAGGAAATACTTGAAAAAGAAATATTTGAAATAGAAATATTTGAAAAGGAAATATTTGAAAAAGAAATATTTGAAATAGAATATTTGAAAATAGAAATATATGAAGCCATGTTAATTAGATTGAGGCCATTTTGACGTGAACGATATTTATATCGATTTTATTCATTTTAAAATGAATATTGAAAAGTGATTTCGAAATCGAATATTTTGAAATGTAATTTGAATTGAATCGAATAGAAAACCAATTCGAATTGAATCGAATAGAAAACCAATTTGAATTGAATCGAATAGAAAACCAATTTGAATAGAATCGAATAGAAAACCAATTTGAATTGAATCGAATAGAAAACCAATTTGAATTGAATTGAATATAAAACGAATTTGATTTCAATTGAATATATAACGAATTTGATTTCAATTGAATATATAACGAATTGAATTCGAATTGAATATAATACGAATTTGATTTCAATTGAATATAAAACGAATTTGATTTCAATTGAATATATAACGAATTTGATTTCAATTGAATATACAACGAATTTGATTTGAATGGAAAAGAAAACGAATTCGAATAGAATCGAATTGAAAAGAAAATGAATTCGAATCGAGTTAAAAATCGATTTGAATTGAAATCAAATAGAAATGAAAGTAAAAAGGATTTATAATAGAAAATCAATTTTGATTTGAATTTGAAATGGAGGTTGAAATTGTTTTTAAAACGAATTCAAAACTATTTATAAAATTCGTTTTAAATAGCAATCGACGAAATATATTATATATATATTATATATATAATATAATGGCCTGAATAGAACACGCCGCGCCACGGCAGTTCGTGAATTTCAACCATTGACTTCAAACGGACATTACGGGAGATCCGACCGTCGGATTCTCCTAAAACCAGAACCGTTGGGTTTGTATCGAAAAGAGCTTTCTAACGAATATTAGAAATTCAAAATCTAACGGTTGGATTTGGAGATACGTCCAAATCAAATTCGAAAAAGGTCGCTATAGGTGCAGTTCGATGGCCGTTGTTGGAAATCGACTGTACGGGCCTTGATAAAATTATTAAAAATATCAATAATTTGTTTAAAATCATAAGAAATGATTTGGGAAAAATTGGGATGAAAAACTCCACAGTTGAAAAGATAAAAATAGATTTTTATCAAAATGAACTAGTTATGAACTAGAATTAAACCCATTTATTTTTAAATAAATAAATTGGATTTGAAATGGGTTTAAATAGAACTGATTCATGGGTTTATCTTGAACGGTGTTTTAAATAACATTTGTTCTTTAACCCGATAATAAATAAAATATGATTTGGGTTTGTCGTGAACTGTGTTTTAAATAACACTAGTTCTTTAACCTAGTAAAAGGAGTTTTAATGAATCTTCAATTAAATTGAAATGTGAATTGATAATTTAAATTATCAAATTTAGAAAGTAAGCGAGGATGGAGTATTACCAGTTTTGCTCCAAAGCGATAGTTAAATCTTTAATTAGATTTGAATGTGAAATGGTAATTAATTTTACCGACAACACTGTAGTGTTAAATATGGAGTATTACCAGTTTTGATTCATGGGATGAATAGGTTGGGATTGGGAAATAAAATAAATAATTACTTCGGTGTGGTTCGCTAATCTCGACTAGTTTGGAAAACCATAATTTGGTTTGAAACGACATCCAAAGGAAGATTAAAGGATAAATTTTAAAGAATTTATCTTGGATAAAATTAGTGGGAACCTTTCCTTGAGAATATGAATTGGAATGAGGCGTATATTGTGTTTGTGTAACATTTGTTTTTAATATACGCGGGTTGTTCGGAAAGGCCGGGTTTATACCCATTCTGAATAACCGATTCGGCGATATGTCGAAGATGAAGACGGTGGTTGAAGACCGGAAGTCTTCACATCGTTTGGGTGATTACTGACGATCTTGATTGGGCTGTACACCCAAGATGAGGGAATCAGTTAGTGGTCGTCCAGACGTACTTGGAGATCGATGGATATGCGAGGAAATAGCCTCCGGTTTCGTTCAGACCCAGAACGAACTTGTAAATGGATTGTGTGTCTGACATTGGATTTTATTCTATGTTGATTGATTTCTGTTAAATATATATCTGTTTGGCAGCGAAGAATTTATTCTCTTGCTTAACGCCCTTCTCTGAGACGTACGAGCTTAGAGGATATATATCGATAGATACCAATCGCATGGCATGAATTGCCTGTGTTGCATGCTGAGTTGCATGGATCAAGGCTTCTGTTGAAAAGCAAAGTCTTGTGGTTGATGATCAAAGCACGGCCTACGTGGCGTAGCTTTGTGTATAGCGTGGATTCGTGAGCCTCACACCTCGGTATGAGTCAAAAACGGGATAAGGACCCAAGGAGTGCATGACGTTTCTTTCTAGCTATGGTGGTGTCAGTGACTTACCAGCCCTGACATTTATATACTTTTCACCTATGTGGTTGTTGGAATGCGAGGCGCCTCGATTATAGGTCCTATAGGGCCGGGAAACGTGTGTTCAGGAATAATTAATCCTCAAACGTAAGGGAGGACCGGTCTTGGAGGATCCCAGGGTTACCCAGAGTGTGTAGTCCTGAGGCATTTGCTAGAGTGTCTCGAAGCGGAGAGGAGCTTGCCCCTTGCCTCGACTCATGACGGAAATCCAATTTCCAATGCATGATATTGCGGTTTTAATTGTAGAACTAGTATGGCGACATAGTAGATGGTAGCTATGCCGCCTATGATTGATATGTATGATTGAAATTGTTTTGACACTATAAACTTATTATAGTATCAAATGATTTTTTTTAAACGTACAAAGCATGTTTGGCTATTATAAGGGAAAACCCTATCCTCCGGATTGCGTTGCATTGTGTGATGGGACCTGGGTCTTATAATAGCTTCATTTTTCGAAACAGCATTGCGTTGTTTATAGATATGCACTGGTATTCTTGGGAGGAAACCTGTTCCGTGTTATACGGCGTGGTCCCTTGAATTACTCTCTTTTAAAATAAGGTTTTTAAATAACTGTTTTTGTTCTCACACCAGTCACATGACTGACCTGGAGTTTATTGTTTTAACCTAAACTCTGGGTGCCCCTATTTTCCGCACGGGCAGCTAGTAGTTTTGGTTTTGCAGATTTATATTCATAGGGTCCTGATTTACAGTTGGAACGATGCTCGGAAAGCTCTGTATCCGTGTATCACTTCTAGTTGTGCTTTTGTATTATTTTCCGCTGCGATGTATTTAAATGTAATTGCAATCTCTGATATTTATCGAATGTAATTCATTTATTCATACTCTATATATTCTTGTATCTGATGGAATTGTTGTAATAACAATGAAATGTTCTTCCGTCTGCGTTCTATTTTTTCCTGTTCTCAAACGATCAGGGGTTTCGACCGGTCTAGATTGGTTTAACGACTGGTTCGGATCGAGCGAAATTCCCGGCCGTCACATTCTGCGATCTAGAGTCAAGCAAATGGAGATAAATTGAATATTAACCATTTGAAATAAAGTTAAAACAAACACAGTTATTCGAATATAAATTAATCGAATATAGTTTATTCGAAAGGAGATTTATCGAATGTAAATCATTCGTAGAAAGTTGATCGAATGTAAATCTTTCGAAGAGAGATTATACAATATAGTTATGCGAAGAAAGAGTTATCGAATATAGTTTATTCGTAAAGGAGTTATCGAATAGAGATTTTTCAAAAAAGAGAATTATACGTTGAATTAGATTATATCGAATTGGGGAAAGTTCTATTTACTTTCCGTCTTTAAATCAAGATGTATAATGTTATTCAATTAGTTATTTGCTATTTATTCAAAATAAGGAATAAGAATTTTATTTAAGTTATTTTATTTCGAAAGCACGGGATTATAACACCGTCGTTATAATCAAATGATTTGGTAAAAGAAGTAGATTCACAAATAGAATCCGAGTTATGTAAGGAAGTTGTTAAAGGTTTAAAAGGTGAACTATGTCTATTTTGAGGTTAGAAAGGTTGTTCAGTTAAGGTCTGAGAGGTAATTACACCCCAACTTGATTGACTTCGTTTTAACTAAGAGATGGGTAAGGTTCGATAGTGAAGATTGATTAAGTGAATTTAGTTAATGAATGTAATGGTTTAAATTGGCTTAGTGATGTTTTATTTAAACATCTATTGAATAAATTTTGGAAACATTTTCCAAATATAACCAGAGATAATTTCTAATCATAGAAAATGAAAAGTTAATGAGAAAGAATGCTGGTATGACAGTGATACGTGAAACAGAGATGGAAATGTTTTCCAATGATTGATGTATATTTTCTAAACTTAGAAAATAAGAATGTACAAAATTATAGAAATGGGGAAATGGATAAATTAAAGATAATTTTATAGAAAGAGATAAATGTGGATTGATGATTGATCGATAGAATTTCCATCTGGAAATAATATCGTTGGTAGCACACCTGTTTTTCTTTGATAGTTAAATCACCGACTATCGAAGTTTTTGACCATTTTATCGTCGTCAATATAGAGAGACTGGGATCAGATATATTATCTGAAAACCACTCTGTATGGACATTAGCGTTGCGATCAAATATTGAAGACGGAGTTATGCAAGGGCTATCTTGTTTAAAGAATAGTGCCGTCGGTTTGTCCAGTCCCAGGACAAACGTGAATGGACGAATGTCTGACAGAGTATATCTAACAGATCGCGTAAGTTGATCTCTTCAAACATACTTACGTTTGGTGGTGGAAGAATTCATTTCTTTTAGCTTTATACCCGTGGTAATTTTGAGGAAATCAAGTTGTGATTTGACAGGTATGACAATGTGGCATTCAAAGTGAATGGTGGTCAGATGTTCCAAAGAGACATTATGACCTCAAGCCTCATCAACCGGGAATTGAAAAAAAATCGGACAGACAGCACGGCTAAGTGGGTCGCTCCCATTAGGTTGTATATCACCTATCTAGAGAAAATCCGGTTCATTCTTTTGTCTATTCGATGTTGTCCCTTTTCGGGAAGACATTGGGTAGCTCCCAACCGCTAGTGATAAACATTAGATACACTCAAGAGAAATGAGTGGTCGGTCATGTGTGGGCCGAGTTGCAAGACATTCTTGTTGAACCCAGTGTATTTGCCTCTAGAGATACACTATTGGCAGGTGTTCCCATACCTTGTCATAGTTGGAATTCAACCCCCAATAAGCACCCGCGGTTTTGTTTGTATACTATATATGTGGAACGTGAGATGCAAGCGTTCTGCTAGATTGATAATTACTTGTGATTAGACATTATTATAATATCAGAGAAGTATTGATTTTCAAAACTGTTTTGGGTTATTATAAGGTAAAAACCGTCCATGTTTATGTGTGGATCGGTCTTACGATTATCTTTTCTTTTGAAAAAGGATTTTGAAAAGTTAAACCAAATGATTTGAGTTTACTCACACCAGTCCCATGACTAACCCAGAGTTTTATTTTGTTTTGTTTTCCCTAAACTCTTGGATGCTCAAATTTGTATGGGCAGTCAAGTAGTTCAAGTCTTTACAGATACACTTGGAGAAGCTTGAAGCAGGAGGCTTCAGGATCATATATAGCTATTGTTATTCCCGATGTGTGTAAGTGTTGTACTCTGATAATGTTATTTTATATATACACTGTTTTATTTCAAAGTTATGTTGTATAATATATTTTATTCGTTTCGCTGTGAGATTTGTGTTTACTCTGATTGTGTTCTTCTTCTTCTATTCTAATTTTTTATCTTATCTATTCTCACCCTCTAACTTCTTTCTATTAATGATCTGGAATACTCGATACCTGAATAATTAATATGGGTTTTATGTTGATTTTCTGGGTCGAAAATCGCCAGTTCGTTACAGTGGTATCAGAGTAGAAGGTTAAGTGACTACCTTGGCTCTGTGGCGCGACTCAGTAGAAATATGGGTTAGTAATGCCCTAGATTGAGTTGAGTGTATATATACGAGTGAACATATTTGTAGATTTTATAAAAATTGTTTTATATTGTGGAGATTTATTGGTTGAGTAGTTTGTGAATTCTGGTCGATCAGTTTGATCCACTATATCAGTAGGAATTTCTAAACACTCGAATACAAGGAACCGACACAGTATGTTTTGAAAGTGGGTAAATAAAATAATTTTACCCAAATTATGTTTGTATATAAAAGAAAATGTTTATATTTAAAGTATTATAGTATATGTGGTGTGTTGGTTGATTGTTATTGAAATAGTTATGTAAATAACCAAATGGAGTTCGTATAATATAAAAGCAGATTAATTAAATCTGAACTAAATCAGGATTGGAATTAAAATTCTGAAAAAAACTGGGGAAAAGTGATTGTGATTTGAGTTAAGTTTAAGAAAATTTTAAAATCCTGGGAGATTTTAAATTGTTTGCAAGTATTGTGAATGATATTTTTAAAAAGTTTTCAAAATGAAATGGTTTAAATATGGTTTTGATAAGTGATATAGTATTGAACTCACTTTGATCACTGGGAAATAACTCTGATGATGCTGGCCACATCATTAGTGTTCATTTTCGAGTCCTAAGTGACGGATTACCACCAAGATTTTGTGTTGAATTGTTTTAAGGAAAATAAGTTGTTTTGAATCTCGAAAGGGAAATATTTGATTTTTTGTGAAAAGCAAAGTTATTTATAACTCCCGGGAAAAGATCTTCTGAATTAAAAACAAATTTAAAGAAATTTGTGAAAGCAAATATGAATTGAATTGAAACCAATTAACTGGAAATTTAATTAGAATGTAATATATCAAGAAAGATCAGATTTTGGATTGTGAGATGGAATCTGAAATGGTATTGGATTGATGAGTTAGTAGTTGGAATCAAGAATGGAACTTTGATTTGAAATGGTATTTGTCTTGGAAACTTGAATTATTTGGTTTTGAGGATAAAATTGGAATTTTGTTCGGGAATGCATTTGTATATGCCGACAGGGTAGTAGATGTAAAGAATATGATGATATGCCCGACACGAAGGTACATGTTTAAAGTTTCTATATGTGGTTTTATGCACAGAATCGACAAGCTGCATGGCTATTTGAATTTCTTTTGGATTAGAGAAGGCCTAGAGCGGCGAGTTGGGGTTTGTACTATTGACCGGTACACGGGAGGTGCTGGCGAAATTTTTCGAAACTTTCGGGTGTTAGAAAATTTTCAGGATTTTAGAAAATTATCGTTGATAAGAATTAATTAATATTTTAATTGAAATTAAATTGGTTCAGTTGAAATTGAGTTGATAAGTAAACAAATAAATTTGTACTAGTTAATAGGGTTTGTCTTCTACCTAAGTAATTTTGAGGACGAAATTATTTTAAGGGGGGAAGAATGTAATGACCAGTATTTTTACGGTATATAAATAATGGTTTGGTTATTTAAAATGACCAGAATTAAATAATATTGAATATTTAATTAAAATAGAAATATAATAATATATTTAAATTTTGAAATAGTCAGAAATAGTGGAATTCACAAAATAGTGTGAATTGGATCATCTGTGATATTTAATTCAGTTTAGAATTGAATAAGAATAAAGAATATATTATTTTAATGGCAATTTGAATGTATAATTATAATATAACTATAATCGAGCTCGAAATGGCGCTGTAGTTCGCTATTTGGCGATTTGAACTTCAACTGAATATACGGGGTTCGTTTTAAATCGGATTTCTGTGAAACAAGAAACGCTAGGAGCTGGTGAAGTATATTTTTCTGATGGAAGAGAAAAATTGGGATTTCATTGTGTAGATTTTTATTTATGTCCAAATCAAAACTTAGAAAAGTTGTTGTGGAATTCCTTTATAATTTATATCGATTTATTTTTATTTTAAAATGTATTTTTAAATATAAATCGAATAGCGATGTAACATTGGATTAGAAATATCGAGTTATAAATCCCAGTGTAGCAGTATGATATTCTGCTGTGAATATATACGATAATATTTGTTTTTAAATATTAAATTTAAGTGTTTTTAAATATATTTATATATTTAAATGGCTTATTTAGAGCTTTAAAAATAGCTAGTTTTTCAAACGACCTCAGAATTCAATGATAATTTTGTTGGATCCGCAATATTAAATTATTGCTAGATTTCAGTTTTTGTGATTTTTGAAGTCAGTATGTGGCCGTACGGTATTTTAATGTGAAAAACAGTCAGTATTCTGACGGTTAAAAATACGTTGTTTGAGCAAACGAAGTCGGAATTCGACCAAACAAGTTTCGTTGTTTCCGCAATGTCGAACTGTGGCTGCATGTCCAGTTTCATGATTTTTGGGTATCGTATGTGATCATAGGAATTTTAGAGGATGAATACAAACAGAGATTGCTTAAAATAAAATAAAATAAGAGAATAAAAAAATATTTTTCCTATCCTTTAAATACCTTTAAATACCCTAACCCTAAATCTTATTTTCTCTGGTGGTCAGCAAACATCGCTGCCGCCGTTTTTATCTCAAAACCCAAATCGTGGGTTATACAAATCATAAACAAATACTACAAAATTATATAAAACACTAGATGTATATATTAAGATTCATGGAGTGTTTCTCTTCACAAAAATATGCATTTCCGTGAGGTCGATATCATTTTTATCTAGCTCGAAAGTAGACAGTATCCTAGGGTTTGTTGTCGAGTCATGAGGGTGAGGTCTGAGAGCGTTTTGAGGGCATCAGCGAGTTCGCAGAAGCAACGAGCTCGTGTTGATGAAGTTTGAGGAAATTTCGAGAAGGAAAGTGTCGCGACTTTCTTACTATAGCATGAGTTGGGACCTGAGAGCATAATTTTATCCGTGAGTGCGGGTTGTGATTTTTGGGTATGGGGAGATCGGGTTTTCGAAGAGGAGGCCTTTGGTGGAGACACTTTAGGATTTCGTGCACTGTAGAAGGAGAACGTGATGGAGGAAGTTGGGGAATGGTGTTCAATTTTTGATCTGGAGCACAATCGGTTTGGGAAGAAAGTAGTGTGGCCTTGGGTCTTAAGGGATGTAGTTGGGCCGAGTTAAAAAGGTAGAGGCCCAATTATAAGTTATAAAGGAAACTTAGTTTAATTTTATTTAAATATATATACAAACTTAATGATATCATACTGTGCTCACACGATATCAGAACCACGAATGGTCGGATCCATTGGGACCGTAGGGATGAGGACTTCGCAATGAAACTAACTGGGAGTGAATTAGAGCTCGTTTGGATTTATGGTGAAATTAAACACCTAAATCAAATCAGAGACCAATTATCGTTAATTAACTATAACCATGCAATGTGAGTAAAACTCACTAACTCTTCTCAGTTATATTTTTATAATGTACTTTTATAACTGATAAATAATGGTTGTTTGATGTGTGTTGCCTGTTTGGTTGAACTACTAGTCAGTTGATTGAAAATATAGATAACGATATAGATATAAATCGTTAATCAAATTTTGATTCTGTTTAGCAAAATATTTCATAGTAAGATGAAATTAATGTTAATTTTATTGTTTAACATCTGTGGATGCAGGGAAACAGGTCGGAGGGACCCAACTGGGTTCCTCAACATTTATTTTACTGTTTTTTTTCATATATTGTGTTATATGATGTGATATGAAATCTGTTGTTGATTTTGTATGGTTGAATGATGTCGATCATTGTTGTATGGTATATTAAATACCATAGGGAATATTGGAATGCTAAGAAGGAAATTTTCAATGTTATATTGAAAAGGAATATTTATAAAATAAAAGATTTTATGAAAAGAAAACTATTTATTTTGAAACTGAATAGATTCAAAGGGGATATTTATTTGTAAAGTAAATAGATAGAATTGAAGGGAAATATTTGTAAAATTATTTACAAATAGAATTGAAAAAGAAGTATTTGTAAACTATTACAAATATAATTGAAAAGGGATATTTGTTTGAAAATAAATAGAATAGAAAGAGGAAATATGTGTAAAGTAAATAGAAAAGGAAATAGTCAGATCATCAAAGGAATTACTTATAAAATCAATGGATTTTATATAAAAAAGAAAATGTTTTATAGAATAAATAGAATTATCAAAAAGGGATTTATTTTGTAAATAAATTGATTTTAAAAGGAAATACTTGAAAAGTGAATAGAATAATATAAAGGAGAATTTTACATTTGAAGGATATAGACCTGTGCTTCGCACATGGGTATAACATGATATAGATTTAAAGGAATTTTTTTAAATAGAATCTGTTTTTAACAGATAATGTAAGAAGATAAATTTATAAATAATATTTTATAAATTAAATGAAATATTTATCATTGGATAACTAGAATATATAAGTCAGGACTTATATAGGGAAGTAAGAATCGATTTCAACATCGATATCTAAACTGAATAACGTAGAGTGAATCAAAGGAGTTAATCAGTTAGGGTTAATTAGATAAAGTTAATCGAATTAGACATTTATGAATATTAGTTATTCAATTCAAAGTGATCGAATATAGTTATTTGAGATAGAGTTAGTCAAACATAGTTATTTAGGATGAGTTGTCATTTTGTACGACTGCTAGCGTAATTCGCAGGGCTGCAGATAGTATACGGCGGTCGGATGTTTCCTAAGGGGATCAGGCGTAACCATTGTGATCGCTGCGATCTAGATTCAAGCGAATGGAGTTAAATCGAATATTAACCATTTGAAATAAAGTTAAAACAGACATAGTTATTCGAATAAAAATTAATCGAATATAGTTTATTCAAAAGGAGATTTATCGAATGTAAATCATTCGTAGAAAGTTGATCGAATGTAAATCATTCGAAGAGAGATTATACAATATAGTTATGCGAAGAAAGAGTTATCGAATATAGTTTATTCGAAAAGGAGTTATCGAATAGAGATTTTTCGAAAAAGAGAATTATACGTTGAATTCGATTATATCGAATTGGGGAAAGTTCTATTTACTTTCCGTCTTTAAACCAAGATGTATATTGTTATTCAATTAGTTATTTGCTATTTATTCAAAATAAGGAATAAGAATTTTATTTAAGTTATTTTATTTCGAAAGCATGGGATTATAACACCATCATTATAATCAAATGATTTGGTAAAAGAAGTAGATACATAAATAGAATCTGAGTTATGTAAGGACGTTGTTAAAGGTTTAAAAGGTGAACTTTGTCTATTTCCAGGTTAGAAAGGTTGTTCAGTTAAGGTCTGAGAGGTAATTATACCCCAACTTGATTGACTTCGTTTTAACTAAGAGATGGGTAAGGTTCGATAGTGAAGATTGATTATGTGAATTTAGTTAATGAGTTTAATGGTTAAAATTGGCTTAGTGATGTTTTATTTAAACATTTGTTGAATAAATTTTGGAAACATTTTCCAAATATAACCAGAGATATTTTCTAATCATAGAAAATGAAAAGTTAGTGAGAAAGAATACTAGTATGACAGTGATACGTGAAACAAAGATGGAAATGTTTTCCAATGATTGATGATGTATATTTTCTAAATTTAGAAAATAAGAATGTACAAATATATAGAAATGAGGAAATGGATAAATTAAAGATAATTTCATAGAAAGAGATAAATGTGGATTGATGATTGATCGATAGAATTTCCATCTGGAAATAATATCGTTGGTTGCACACCTGATTTTCTTTGATAGTTAAATCACTGACTATCGAAGTTTTTGACCATTTTATCGTCGTCAATATAGAGAGACCGGGATCAGATATATTATCTGAAAACCACTCTGTATGGACATTAGCGTTGCGATCAAATAGTGAAGATGGAGTTATGCAAGGGCTATCCTGTTTAAAGAATAGTGTCTTCGGTTTGTCCAGTCCCAGGACAAACGTGAATGGACGAATGTCTGACAGAGTATATCTAACAGATCGCGTAAGTTGATCTCTTCAAACATACTTACGTTTGGTGGTGGAGGAATTCGTTTCTCTTAGCTTTATACCCATGGTATTTTTGAGGAAATCAAGTTGTGATTTGATAGGTATGACGATGTGGCATTCAAAGTGAGTGGTGGTCAGATGTTCCAAAGAGACGTTATGACCTCAAGCCTCATCAACCGGGAAATGACAAAAAATCGGTCAGGCAGCATGGCTAAGTGGGTCGCTCCCATTAGGGTGTATATCACCTATCTAGAGAAAATCCAGTTCATACTTTTGTCTATTCGATGCTGTCCCTTTTCGGGAAGACGGTGGGTATCTCCCAACCGTTGGTGATATACATTCGATACACTCAAGCGAAATGAGTGGTCAGTCATGTGTGGGCCAGGTTGCAATACGTTCTTGTTGAACCCAGTGTATTTGCCTCTAGAGATACACTATCGGCAGGTGGTCCCATACCTTGTCATGGTTGGAGTTCAATCTCCAACAGGCGCCCGCGGTTTTGTTTGTATACTATATATGTGGAACGTGAGATGCAAGCGTTCTGCTAGATTGATAATTATTTGTGGTTAGACATTATTATAATATTAGAGAAGTATTGATTTCCAAAACTGTTTTGGGTTATCGTAAGGAAAAAACCGTCCGTGTTTATGTGTGGATCGGTCTTACGATTATCTTTTCTTTTGAAAAAGGATTTTGAAAAGTTAAGCCAAATGATTTTAGTTTACTCACACCAGTCCCATGACTGACCCAGAGTTTTATTTTGTTTTGTTTTCCCTAAACTCTTGTGTGTTCAAATTTGTACGGGCAGTCAAGTAGTTTAGGTCTTTAAAGATACACTTAGAGAAGCTTGAAGCAAGAGGCTTCAGGATCATATATAGCTATTGTTATTCCCGCTGTGCGTTAGTGTTGTACTCTGATAATGTTATTGTATATATACATTGTTTTATTTCAAAGTTATGTTTTATAATATATTTTATTCGTTCCGCTGTGAGATTCATGTTTACTCTGATTGTGTTCTTCTTCTTCTATTCTAAATTTCTATCTTATCTATTCTCACCCTCTAACTTCTTTCTATTAATGATCTGGAATATTCGATACCTGAATAATTAACATGGGTTTTATGTTGATTTTCTGGGTCGAAAATCGCCAGTTCGTTACATCAATGGTTTTCATCCAGACACGAACCCCCGAACATACCCTGTTCCTCAAGTTCATAAGTGGTTTCCCACTGCTACAGCTTTCATCATCAATCATAATATATATACACACACACACACAACCTAACCGCCAGTTTCTCATCGTCCGGAGTGTGAGGTTTGTCGATGTCACGTCATATACAAAGCATGCCTAGATAAGCAATGCCATGATCATACAAGCTCATTTCATATCTTAAGTATGTCACATTGTCCACTCACAACATGACCACTGATTTCCATCATTACATAACCACTTTGAGCTCGTACGTCACAAACCAGAAACACATCAATGGAAACCAGTGTTAAGCCGTCAATTACAATGTCAGACACACAATCCATACAAGTCCATTCTGAGTCTGAATGGAACAAAATCCGAGAATCTTCAAATATACTCAGACCTCATGTCACTTATAACTTCGAATCAGGTGCACGACCCGAATCGAGCATCAACAATCAATTCAAATAAATTCAAAGATCCCTGGTCTTCATTAGTCGATTCCAAGTTTTGAATTTGCTCCATGTGTCGTATTTATTACTTGGAATGGTTTTCGGACTTAATTCCGATCCCGGTCTTCCCAAGTAATAAGCGTATTCTCAAAACACTTGCTATGGACCACACAGGGTTTCAATTCAAATCTCCTTCCAATCATTACTAATTCATCTATAAGTCAAGGTTGGATTTATCGTAAATTTTGTTATCATTTTAACTTCCTTTGAAATCATATATACGATTTACCCACCTTTTCAAATATACTCTTAAATTCTTATATTCAAAACATACTTCTTTATTCCTTTCCTCATGTCTTTCAATTTACCAAATCTTCATTTAGATTACAATTTCATTTAAGATAATCCAAACAATTCATATTCAAACATAATTTTTAATAGAGTTAAATCGACTTATATTTGATATCAATTCCAAAAACAATATTTAACCACTTAAAAGTTTTTAAACCATTTAAAAATCCATTTAACCATTCAAAATAAAGGTTTATGATTCTTAACCCAAAACCAAATTTATCTTTGGAATTGCGATAGTAACATTTGGAAACGTTACTAAAAGCGCTGCAATATCCATTTAAATCAAGTAGATTCCAAATCGTTCAAAAATTCAAATATTTCAATTCTAATTAGTTTAAATTAATTAAGTAAGATTTATCATAATTTTTTCTCAAATTTTAAAACATGATTTATTTGAATTCCGCTACAATCGCCGAACTGCACTTACAACGACCTTTTCCAATATTTTTTGAATATAACTTGAAAATCGTACGTTGAAATTCGAAAATTTCTCTTTCATTCAAGAACTATTTGTATTTGAAAATCAACGTTTCTTAATTAAAGTTATACCGATTTCAGACAATCAAGTTATAACCATTAAAAAATTGAAATCGATATTTTACGCACTGTCGTGCCCACAACGCGTTATAAATCGATTTAAATGTACTTTGTTCAAATCCTTTCGAATTGAATTTAAAATTTCAAAATAACTTGATTTCAAACCCGATTATTAAGTTTAATCTAAAATCATTTCATAAGTCCAAATTTTAATTTAAATATAAATAATTTGCAAACCATAAGAATAAAAAAAAAACCTTTTATTTTAAATTTAAATTTAAACTTCATGACTAGTCCTTACGTGACATTTCTTAGTTTAATTCCAATTGTTTTTCCAAGTTATAAATCTACTTCAAATTTCAAATTATATTTGAATTCACCGTCCTGTTCGTCAGACCAATTAGGGATAGCCAGGGGGAGCAGGAAACTAGATTTCCAAACCCAAGCCTAGACACAATCCTCTCTGTCATCCCAGAACGGTCTGATATATTATGAAAATTTATTTCAATTTCCAAATCTCCTTTCAAATTAAACGGGACTTAAAAAAATGTATTTTAATATTTGAAGTTAAATCTTCATTTATATGGAAGGAGGATTAAATCGATCATCTGTATGATTCCACAACCAAGGTGTTGTCTGTGCATCATGCAAACATACTAAATCAACCATATAAGTTAGATGATATTGAATATAATCATCACCCATAAACAAACAATTCAGCTGTGCACAAGCGTTATGGTCAATGACACTTACCAGTGTTCAGTGTGTTCTCTAATTACATGCACATCGACACATAAAATAACATCCATATCCAACCAGTTATCATTAATCCATCACAACTCATTACTTAATCACTACTAATTTAAAATAAAAGATTAAATTAAGTGTTCTCACCGAAAAAGCTCAAATCCTCACTACCAGAAAGAACAAGCCAACGAACACTGACTCTGCCAGTCGTATTTCTTTCAATCCCATTTCCATTAGCAGCTGGTGATTGTTCTGCTAATTATAGATATCAGAATTGAATTAACAACATCGTTCGTTATATATTGTCATATATATAAGGACATTTCATTTTATTATAATTTATTCTTAACAAAATTTACTGACTTATATATAAATGGATTATATTCTCTAGTACTATTCTAATGGACCGAACGGTTCGTAAATCCGAGTTAAAATGAAGGAGATATTGGCCGATAAATTGTAACCAATTTAAATTCAAATCAAAATAAAAATCATACCCAACCAATATGGCCTAAGGCCCAAACCCTTGAACCAAGACTGAGCCCGTACACCCCCCTTCTTCTTCTTCTTCTTCTCCTCCTCCTTCTTGCGCAAGACCCCTGGAACCCATCTCTCATGCACAACCCGTGCACGGTGCACACACCAACGCTCGACCATTCGTCGAACCGATTTCATCAACAAGTTTCTCTTCGCATGCCTGTCTTGCCGCACCCTATCATCATGTCACAAGCCTCCTCCTTCAAATTCTGATCTTCACGCAATTCCTGGAATTGAACTTCACCCAAGACCTACTATGAAAAAAAAAACCGCACGCACACAACAAATGTTGCGACACAAATATCCACTGAACCCCATCAAACTACACCACACTGAAGCCCGCTCCTTTCTCATCATCGCGCCATGCTTCGTTTCATCCATCGTCATCTGATTCTCCGATCAATCTCAACCCTAGATTCGAACTTTTCCAATCATCGATACATAATCGTCCCATATTCACATGAAAAATAGTATGCCTTCTGCTGATCTCAACAGTGTTGACGGCGTAGATCAATTCTTTCTGGATTGGGAGAAATGAGTTTTCGTAGTTTCCTACTTAAAAATTCCACTTTGCTGTAAATCAACTATTTCTCTTTTGATTGTTGATGAAATCTGGATCCGTCAACTTCTAAAAATCAGAAATGACAATTTGGACAACTTTCATGCGAATCATTTTGGCTAAAATCTAATGGATTGTGAGTTATGGTTTTTTGATTGAAGAGGAAAGGTGGTTTTCATTTTTATGGAAATCTTAACAGAGCATGAAGAAGAAGAGAAAGAAGCCAGATGCGAGATTTTCAGCTGCTGAGGTCTTGACTAGAGAAAGCATACTTTTGTATAGGAAATTGGAAAGGGTATTTTTGTTATTTGGTTAGTGAACACATTGCTTATCTCAAGAACTCAATAACATGCATTAAGACAACCAAGAGGACACCTAATCTCCAACCAATGCATGTTGACATAATTAACTTATTTATTTAATTGTTAAATTCTATGTTTTAGCCACACCTTAGAAAAATTTACAAATGTAGTAAATTCCCAATACATATATGTACACCCAATATTTTACTCAAGATTTATCAAATTTTTTTATTCATACCATTTATCAAATATAACTTATTAAAAATGAGATTTAGATCTACAACAAGACTTTATGGAAATCATTACATTTTATAAACTAAATAATATTATTGTTTATTAATATTTAAAATATTTATTACTTATTACCATTTAAAATAATTTTTCTCAATAAAATCTTAAAATTATCTTTGAAATAAGTTATTCATATCAAAACAAACTGTTCATTCAAACTCATATGTATATAATATTTTTAAAATAATATTTGTACTTAAACCTTATTAAATTCACTTGATATTCATAAAAATTGAAATTACATTATGTATTAATCATTGAAAAATCTTGGTTTGTTACAGTATCCTCTTGTTGCACATTTCAAATTGTCATCTGCCATGTGTCCACAATCAAATGAGGATATTGAATATATGTATAGAGTTCCCTATTCTAGTGCAGTCGGTTCACTTATGTGTGCCATGGTTTGTTCGCATCCTGATTTATCACATGCTTTGAGTGTTGTTAGTAGATTCATGGCCAAACCTGGAAGAGAGCATTAGAAAGCAGTTTAATGGATTTTTAGATATCTTCATGGGGATGTATATGCTTGTTTGCAGTTTGGTAAATCTAAAGATGAACTTGTTGGTTATGTGGATTCTGACTTCGCCGTTGATTTGGATAAAAGGATATCATTAACAAGTTATGTTTTTACCAATGGTGGCTACACTGTGAGTTGGAAAGCAAACTTGCATACTACCGTAGCATTATCTACTGTTAAGGCCCAGTATATCGCTATTTCAGAAGCATGTAAAGAAGCTACTTGGCTGAGAGGTTTATATTTTGAGCTTTGTGGAGATACATCTTGCATTACTATATTTTCTGATGGCCAGAGTGCTATACGTCTTACAAAGCATCAAATGTTTCATGAGATGACTAAACATATAGATGTTAGATATCACTACATCCGAGATGTTATTGCTAAAGGCCGTGTTATAGTTTGCAAGAGAAGTACTCATGACAATCCCACTGACATGATGACACAGCCCGTTCCAGTTACTAAGTTTGAGCTTTGCTTAATGATGACAAAGCCAGTTCCAATTACTAAGTTTGAGCTTTGCTCAAGCTTGGTTGGTGTTACAGTATAGTCTTTAGGGACTATTGGAGCAAGGCAGATATTTATTTGTTGATGGAGTTCGTCTTTTTAGTTTATCTTTCTACTTCAAAATGAGAAATCGTCTCAAGGTGGAGATTTTTAATTTGTGATTCGAAATTCTCATAAGAACTGGTCCAGCTGATGCAAAACCTAAAGGATCATGTAGATCCTAGTTTTACTCTCACATTGAGATATTTTCAGCCACCTTATTTAAATTGTTTTAAATATTTTATTTGAATTATATATAGGAATTTATAAGGAATTTTTTTAATAAAACGATATTTAAACGTATAATTTATAATTATATTTAAAACGAGATCGTAACGGCGCGGTAGTTCGTAATTTGGCGTTTCGAACTTTAAATGAATATACAGAATCCGTTATAAGTCGGATTCCTATGAAACAAGAAACGTTAGAACCGTATTGACGATAATTTTCATATGAAAGAGAAAAATTCAGATTTCGTATTATAAATAGTAAGTTATGGCCAAAACAAAATTTGAAATAATCGCTGTGGAAATCATTATTAAAATATAGGCCTTTAAAATAGCCGTTTTGCAAACGAACTCAGATTTCGACGAAATCAGTTTCATTGGGACCGCAGCGTTAAGTTATTGTACGGTGTTGAATTGCGTGGCAAACCGATGTCGTATGTGACCACGGTAGCCAAAAATGTCCGTTCATTTTCTATAACGCGTAATTAATTTTAAAAAGGGTAATTTGAGTATAACTTGAACAGACGATCGAATTAGGCCACGAAACCAGTCCCGTTGAGTTCGTATCGTCGATTAGAGTCAGAATAGGTATATAGTTTGTTATTTTTAGAGACCGACAAATTCGGTGTCTAAAATGGCATTGCGGTACGTGTAAAAAAAGCCTACCGGGAGAACAGTCTCAGAATGCGACGAAACTGGTGCCGTTGTGTTCGTATTGAAGAATTATTATAGGATATTAAAGTTTTAAGTTGATTTGATTTATCTGGTGATCGTGAAAAATTTAAACGCGTATTTATTTCTGGTTTTATAAAGAATTTTTTTCCAAACGATATCGGAATTCGACGAAACTTGTCCCATTGGGTCCGGAATACCCTTTTACACTAAGATTAGTTTTTTTATCAGTAGACAGGAGTCGACTGTAGTTAGTTTTACTTGATACTTCACCGCTAAGTTTCGTTAATATAAAGTAATATAATAAAATAACAATTATTTTCACCTATATAAACAAGTCTTCTGAAATCCCTAAACGCCCAAAATTTTATTCCGTCTCTTTTCTACAACAAACCATTCTTCTTTCAGAAATGAACACGAGAAAAACAACTCTTCAGAAAACAAATAAATTGCCTAATTTCCCCAAATCCTATTCTACATTTCCGCTCTCTAAATTTTTCCAGTGAACCACCAAAGGAAATTCGCCACTTCTAGATTCATAAACAAAATGAAATCTCGACCAAGTCCAACGACTTTGGATTCGTTAGTCTTCTTGTCTCGAGGGCTTCCTTCCCCTGGTATTTTTGTTGAGTGCGGTTAAGTTTAGGGAGGTTTGTAAAAGAGGGTTACGAAGAATCAATGATATCAAAGGCAGGTGGTGGGCTTTGTGTGAACTCGAGATGTTGAGGGGCCGGGTGGAGAGGCCGACGTTGGTGAAGGTTAGGAGTTCATGAGTGAAACTTTCTCTGAATCTTCATTAACCGTAGATGTTGATTTTAGTTTATTGTATTGTTCATTTTTGGAGTAAAGAGCAAAGAAGCTCATAGTTTTGGATGGTAGTTGCTGGCTTGATTGGTAATGGAGTTTGTTGATAACGTGAAACACAGATGTTAGACAGTGTAGGAAAGTGAAGAGTGCATATCTGTTTTAGGAGAGTTTGGTTACTGTTTTGGGGATAGACAACCCTGTTTGAAATCGTTATTTGTAAATTAGTTTTAATCTGTGTAGTTATAAAAGAAATTGTTAACGATATTATAAATATTTAGGACCTAGAAATGAGATTTTCTATGGACAAATTTTAATAGAAGTTATGGATGAAATTGGACTTGAAATGATAAAATCAAATGGATTTGATGTATTACCGGTTAAAGTGAATAATGGTTAAAGCAAATATGTTGCAAACGAGATATCTAAAAGAAATTTAGATTTGAAATATGAAATCGAATTGGAATTTGAATAAGGGAAATGGATAATCATTTAAATGAAAACGATGAGTTTTATTCCAACATTTGGAATATAAATTGTAATAAATGTTTAGTAAATTCTGGATAGCGATTTTAACGCTACCATTATAATAAGTGTTGGTAAATTCTAGACAGCGATTTTAACGCTGTTGTTATAAAAGATGTTTTTGTAAAACTTAACAGCGATCTTAACGCTATTGCTATAATAAATGTTCTATAATTCTAGACAGCGGTTGTAACGCTGTTGTTAAAAGCAATGTTTTATAAATCAAATATTTAGAGACAACGATTATAACGCTACCGTTATAATAAATATTTTTATGTAAATGAGGTGTGTACTTAGATCTAATCCGAGAGTCGCGTAAGCAATGGGTTGTTTAAAATTGTGAACTTTGACTATTTCAAAGTTGAGAATGTGGTTCAATTAAGGTCTGAGAGGTAAATATACCCTAACTTGATTGACTTCTTGATAGATGGAGAAATGGTTAAGGTTCGATGGTGAAACTTGGGAAAGCAAGATGGTTAGCTAATAATAATTAGTGGGTTGAGTTATAATAACGATGTTTATAACATCGCGTTAATTTGAAATGTTTTTCCCAAATAAAATGAGAGATATTTTCTACACATAGAAAATGAAATGAATTGTCAATGAGGAATTAAGAAACAGGAATTGGGAATAATAATTTAATGAGAAATTAATAATAAGGGGGCCCAGTGTTGTTTGATGCTTGATTAGTAGAATTTCCAATTGGAAATAGGACCGTTGATTGTATGGGTGTTTCTTTGGTTGTTAAATCACTATCTATCAAAGTTTTATTATATTTTTACCTCCGTTATCAGTACAGAGAGACCGGGATCAGATCTAATATCTGGAAACCACTCTGTATTGGTATAAGCGTTATGAATCAACTTATGAACAAAGTTGAAGATGGAGTAAAGTACAAGGGCTGTTCTGTTAATCCTAGGTAGAAATTGCCCAAGATGGATTTATAGAACAGTGCCTTCGGTTTGTCCAGACCCAGGACAACTAGTAAGGACGAGTGTCTGACAGAGTATTTTCAAAGGAGTTACGTACGTTGATTCCTTCAAACGTACGAAGTTGGTGGCATAGAAGGGAAACTTCTTTAGCCTAACAATCTGAGTATTTTTGTGGGAATCAATTAGTGATTTACGATGGATCTTACGATGTGGCATTCAAAGTGAATGGTGGGCAGATGTTCTGGAAGATAATTCAGACCTCAAGCCTCACAACCGGGAATTGACTAAAATCGGGCAGGCAACATGGCTATGTGGGTCGCACCCATTAGGATGTATAATCACCTATCTAGAGAAATTCCATTTGTTCTTAATCTATCGATGCTGTCCCTTTCGGGAAACGGTTGCTGATCCTAACCGTTGGTGATATACATTCGATACACTCAAGCGAAATGAGTGGTCGGTCATGTGTGGGCTGGGTTGCAAGACGTTCTTGTTGAACCTAGTGTATTCGTCTCTAGAAATACACTATCGGCGGGTGGTCCCATACTCTGTCATGTTGGAAATCAAATCTCCAATAAGCGCCCTGCGGTTTTTGATTTTATATTATATATGGGGCGTGAGATGCAAGCGTTCCACTAGATTCTATTTATTTGATGTAGACATTATTATAATATCACTGGATTTGATATCAAAAATATTTTTGGTCATCGTAAGGTAAAAATCATCCGTGTTTATGTATGGATCGGTCTTACGATTATCTTTTCTTTTCGAAAGTATTTTTGAAAGTTAAACCAATGATTGGAGTTTACTCACACCAGTCCCATGACTGACCCAGAATTTATATTGTTTTTTTTCCTAAACTCTTGGGTGCCCAAATTTGTACGGGCAGTCAAGTAGTCGGGATTTTTCAGATTCACTTGGAGGAGCTCGAAGCAGGAGGCTTCATCAGTTAGCGATAGACTATCATATCTTTCCGCTGTATACTATGTTGTATCTGGAAACAGGTGTTTATAACTGTTCCAGGAATAGCTGTTGTGCTCTGATGATGGTATGTATATACAGTTACCGATTTGTATCGCAAAAGTTATGTTATTTAATATATTTTATTCATTCCGCTGTGAGTTTATGATCTTCGTTTTCTTCTATTCTAATATTTCTTTCTTTCTATTTCTCATCCTCTAACTTATTTCTAATAATGATTCGTGTTTTTGTGCAATTTGGGTTAGACGTGTGGTGTTATTAGTCGGCTCAAAGTGTACGGAAATTCGGGTCATTACATTTGGTATCAGAGCTGAAGGTTGAGTGATAACCTTGGCTCTGTGGCGTGATTCAATAGAGATGGGGTTAGAAATACCCTAGGTTGAGTTTGAATATATATATGAGCGCGTATTTGTAGATTTGATATAAAAATGGTTTTATATTGTGTTGGCTGGTTTGTTGAGTGGTTTATGATTTCTGGTCGATACAGGATGTACAATTGTATCGATAGGTGTTTCTAAACTCTCGAACAGAACAATTCGACGCAGTATTGTTTTAAAGTGGGTAAATGAAGTAATTTTGCCCAAAATTATTTTGATATAAAAGGAATAATTTTTGAATTATTATATTTGAATGTGTTGATTGTTATTACAATCAAATGGAATTATGAAATATTGAAATGGTCATATAATTTGTATATGGATAATATATACAAATGAGGTAAATCAAGATTAAGTTCAAATCAGAATTGGAATTTAAATTCCAGGCATTTAGAAAATATTTTCTAAAATTTTAAAGTAATACTACATTACTTTGAAGGATTTTTGGAAAAAAAAAGAATACTCTTTATATGGATTTTGAAAGGGATTAAGCACTGAAATCACTTCATGGGCGAGAGAATAATTCTGATAATGGGTCGCGACATTATCGGTATTCATTTTCGAGTTTCTAAGTGATGGATTGCTACCATAGTAAATGGAAATTTGTGAGAGAAAGGCAAAGTTGTTTTAGAAATTCAAAAGTTTTGAATTGGGTTGATTATAAATATATGTATATAAATATATATGATTTCAAACTAATTTGAAATAAAACCCGGGAATTTGAATTCTAAAATTAAAATTTAACTTGTATAAGTTGAATAAATTGAAATGGTGGAAGTAAATCAAATGAATTGAAATTCAACTTAAGTTAAATGGAAATTGAAACTCAAACTGAATAAGTGGATTGATTATGAAATAAAAAATAAAGGTAATCGATAGAATGGAATTGAACTCAAGCAGAATAAGAGGGTTTATTTTTGGAAACAGAACTCAGTTTGGATTAGGGAATGGAAGTGAACTAAGCAGAAAGTTGATTAGAAAGTAAAGACCAAAGGTTGGATTGATTTGAAACCAGTTGGAAATGGATATATGTATGCCGAGCAGATATTGAATGAAAGCAAATGCAAAGGATAGAATTATGCTCGACAAAAAGGTACATGTTTACAATATTACTTGGATTTGATGGTTTTATGAGCCTATGGGGCTAGCCGCTTGGCTTTTTGATTTTCTTTTGGATTGGAGACGCCTAGATAGGCGAGTTATGGTTGTACCGATTGAGCCGTGCAGAGGAGAAGCTGTCGAAATTTTTCAGAATTTAAAGTGTTAGAAAATTTTCAGAATTTTTGAAAATTTTCGTTAGTGAGAATAAATTAATATTTTAATTGAAATAAATTGTTCTAGTTAAACTAATATTAAGAAGTGAACAAAAAGGAATTTTGGACCTAGTTAATAGGGTATGTGGCATCTTTTCCTACCTTAGCAATTTCGAGGATGAAATTATTTTAAGGGGGAAGGAATGTAACGACCCGGATTTTCAGCCGTTGAATTCTAAATATTTAAATTGGTTTAAATATTTTATTTGAATTATATATAGTAATTTATAAGGAATTTATTTAATAAAATGATATTTAAACATATAATTTATAATTATATTTAAAACGAGATCGTAACGGCGCGGTAGTTCGTAATTTGACGTTCCGAACTTTAAATGAATATACAGAATTCGTTATAAGTCGGATTCCTATGAAACAAGAAACGTTAGAACCGTATTGACGATACTATTCATATGAAAGAGAAAAATTCAGATTTCGTATTATAAATAGTAAGTTATGGCCAAAACAAAATTCGAAATAATCGTTGTGGAAATCATTATTGAAATATAGGCCTTTAAAATAGTCGTTTTGCAAACGAACTCAGATTTCGTCGAAATCAGTTTCATTGGGACCGCAGCGTTAAGTTATTGTACGGTGTTGAATTGCCTGGCAAACCGATGTCGTATGTGACCACGGTAGCCATAAATGTCCGTTCATTTTCTATAACGCGTAATTAATTTAAAAAAGGGTTATTTGAGTATAACTTGAACAGACGATCGAATTAGGCCACGAAACCAGTTCCGTTGAGTTCGTACCGTCGATTAGAGTCAGGATAGGTATATAGTTTGGTATTTTTAGAGACCAGCAAATTTGGTGTCTAAAATGGCATTGCGGTACGTGTAAAAATAGCCTACCGGGAGAACAGTCTCAGAATGCGACGAAACTCGTGCCGTTGGGTTCGTATTGAAGAATTATTATAGGATATTAAAGTTTGAAGTTGATTTGATTTATCTGGTGATCATGAAAATTTTAAACGCGTATTTATTTCTGGTTTTATAAAGAATTTTTTTTTCAAACGATATCGGAATTCGACGAAACTTGTCCCATTGGGTCCGGAATACCTTTTTACACTAAGATTAGTTTTTTTATCAGTAGACAGGAGTCGACTGTGGTTAGTTTTACTTGATACTTCACCGCTAAGTTTCGTTAATATAAAGTAATATAATAAAATAACAATTATTTTCACCTATATAAGCAAGTCTTCTGAAATCCCTAAACGCCCAAAATTTTATTCCGTCTCTTTTCTACAACAAACCATTCTTCTTTCAGAAATGAACACGAGAAAAACAACTCTTCAAAAACCAAATAAACTGCCTAATTTCCCCAAATCCTATTCTACAATTCCGCTCTCTAATTTTTTCCAGTGAACCACCAAAAGAAATTCGCCACTTCTAGATCCATAAACAAATTGAAATCTCGACCAAGTCCAACGACTTTGGATTCGTTAGTCTTCTTGTCTCGAGGGCTTCCTTCCCCTGGTATTTTTGTTGAGTGCGGTTAAGTTTAGGGAGGTTTGTAAAAGAGGGTTACGACGAATCAATGATATCAAAGGCAGGTTGTGGGCTTTGTGTGAACTCGAGATGTTGAGGGGCTGGGTGGAGAGGCCGACGTTGGTGAAGGTTAGGAGTTCATGAGTGAAACTTTCTATGAATCTTCATTAACCGTAGATGTTGATTTTAGTTTATTGTATTGTTCATTTTTGGCATAAAGAGCAAAGAAGCTCATAGTTTTGGACGGTAGTTGCTGGCTTGATTGGTAGTCGAGTTTGTTGATAACGTGAAACACAGATATTGGACAGTGTAGGAAAGTGAAGAGTGCATAACTGTTTTAGGAGAGTTCGGTTACTGTTTTGGGGATAGACAAGGCAGCGAAGGTGTGACGGCCTGGAATTTCGCTCGATCCGAATCAGTCGTTAAACCGATCTAGACCGTTCGAAACCCCGGATCGTTTGAGAACAGGACAAATCAGAACACAAACAGAAGAACATTTCATTACTATTACAACAATTCCATCAGATAAAAGAATATACAGAGTATAATTGAATAAATTACATTCGATAAATATCAGAGATTACAATAAATTACATAGCAGCGGAAAATAATACAAAGCACAACTGAAGGTGATATACGGATACAGAGCTTTCCGAATATCATTCCAGCTGTAAACCAGGATCCTGTAAATATAAATCTGCAAAACCAAAACTACTAGCTGCCCGTGCGGAAAATAGGGGCACCCAGAGTTTAGGTTAAAACAATAAACTCCAGGTCAGTCATGTGACTGGTGTGAACACTAAAACAATTATTAATATTGGTTGTAAAGTTAGGTAAATCAAGGGACCACGCCGTATAACACGGAACGGGTTTCCTCCCAAGAATACCAGTGCATAAAACAACAGCGCAATGCTAAATAAAGAAAAATGAAGCTGTTATAAGACCCAGGTCCTATCACACAATGCAACGCAAGCCGGGGGATAGGGTTTTCCCTTATAACAGCCAAAGCATGCTTGATACGTTTAAAACAAATCATTTGATACTATAATAAGTGTATAGTGTCAAAACATTTCAATCATAAATATCAATCATAGGCGGCATAGCTACCATCTACTATGTCGCCATACTAGTTCTACAATTAAAACCGAATTACACGTATTGGAAATTGGGTTTCCGTCATGAGTCGAGGCAAGGGGCAAGCTCCTCTCCGCGTTCGAGACACTCTAGCAAATGCCTCCGGGTTACGCACTCTGGGCAACCCCGGATGCGGCTGGGCCGGTCCTCACTTACGTTAGAGGATTGGTTATTCCTGAACACACGTTTCCCGGTCCTTACAGACCTATAATCGAGGCGCCTCATTCCAACAACCACAAAGGTGAAAAGTATATAAATGTCAGGGCTGGTAAGTCACTGACACCACCATAGCTAGAAAGAAACGTCGTGCTCTCCCAGCGGTTCATATCCCGTTTTTAACTCATACCGAGGTGTGAGGTTCGTGAATCCACGCTTTACACAAAGCTACGCCACAAAGGCCGTGCTCTGATCATCAACCACAAGACTTTGCTTTTCAACAGAAGCCTTGATCCATGAAACTCAGTATGCCACACAGGCAATTCATGCCATGCGATTGATATCTATCGATATATAACCTCTAAGCACGTACGTCTCAGAGAAGGGCGTTAAGCAAGAGAATAAATTCTCCGCCGCCAAACAGATATATATTTAACAGAAATCAATCAACACAGAATAAAATCCAATGTCAGACACACAATCCATTTACAAGTCCGTTCTGGGTCTGAACGAAACCGGAGGCACTTTCCTCGCATATCCATCCATCTCCAAGTACGTCTGGACAACCACCAACTATTTCCATCCTCTTGGGTGTACAGCCCAATCAGGATCGTCAAAATTATCAAAACGATGTGAAGACTTCCGGTCTTCAACCACCGTCTTCATCTTCGACTTATCGTCGAATCGGTTATTCAGAATGGGTATAAACCCGGCCTTTCCGAACAACCCGCGTATATTAAAAACAAATGTTACACAAACACAACATACGCCTCATTCCAATTCATATTTTCAGGGAAAGGTTCCCATTAATTTTACCCAAGATAAATTCTTTCAAATTTATCCTTTAATCTTCCTTTGGATGTCATTTCAAACCAAATTATGGTTTTCTGAACTAGTCGAGATTAGCGAACCACACCGAAGTAATTATTTATTTTATTTCCCAATCCCAACCTATTCATCCCATGAAGCAAAACTGGTAATACTCCATATCTAATACTATGGTGTTATCGGTAAAATTAATTACCATTTCACGTTCAAATCTAACTGAAGATTTAACTATCGCTTTGGAGCCAAACTGGCGATACTCCATTCTCGCTTATTTCCTAAATTTGATAAATTAGATTATCCATTCACATTTCAATCTAGTTGTAGATTCATTAAAACTCCTTTTACTGGGTTAAAGAACTAGGTGCTATTTAAAACACAGTTCACGACAACCCAAATTACATTCTAGTTCAATTCAAATCGAATATATTAGGAATTCCGATTATTTAAAACCCCTTTTTAAAACTAATTTTTTTATTTAAAAATAAAAAAAATAAAAATCGGGTTTTAAATTGAGTTCAAACTAGTTCATTTTGATAAAATCTATTTTTATCTTTTCAAATATGGAGTTTTTCACCCCAAATTTTCCCAAATCATTCCTTCTGGTTTTACACAAATTATTATTATTTTTAATAATTTTATCAAGGCCCGTACAGTCGATTTCCAACAACGGCCATCGAACTGCACCTATAACGACCTTTTTCGAATTTGATTTGGACGTATCTCCAAATCCAACCATTAGATTTTGAATTTCAAATATTCGTTAGAAAGCTCTTTTCGATACGAACCCAACGGTTCCTGTTTTAGGAGAATCCGACGGTCGGATCTCCCGTAATGTCCGTTTGAAATAAATGGTCGAAATTTATGAACTGCCGCGGCGCGGCGCGTTCTATTCAGGCCATTATATTATATATATAATATATATAATATATATTTCGTCGATTTCTATTTAAAACGAATTTTATAAATAGTTTTGAATTCGTTTCAAAAACAATTTCAGCCTTTATCTCAAATTCAAATCAAAATTGAATTCTCTATTATACATCCTCTTTATTTTCATTTCTATTTGATTTCAATTCAAATCGATTACTAATTCGATTCGAATTCATTTTCTTTTCAATTCAATTCAATTCGAATTCGTTTTCTATTCAATTCGAATTCATTTCGAAATCGTTTTCAATTCAATTCATTTCGAAATCGTTTTATATTCAATTCATTTCGAAATCGTTTTATATTCAATTCATTTCGAAATCGTTTTATATTCAATTCATTTCGAAATCGTTTTATATTCAATTCATTTCGAAATCGTTCTATATTCAATTCATTTCGAAATCATTTTCTATTCAATTCATTTCGAAATCGTTTTCTATTCAATTCATTTCGAAATCGTTTTATATTCAATTCATTTCGAAATCGTTTTATATTCAATTCATTTCGAAATCGTTTTATATTCAATTCATTTCGAAATCGTTTTATATTCAATTCATTTCGAAATCGTTTTCTATTCAATTCATTTCGAAATCGTTTTATATTCAATTCATTTCGAAATCGTTTTATATTCAATTCATTTCGAAATCGTTTTATATTCAATTCATTTCGAAATCGTTTTATATTCAATTCATTTCGAAATCGTTTTATATTCAATTCATTTCGAAAACGTTTTATATTCAATTCATTTCGAAATCGTTTTATATTCAATTCATTTCGAAATCGTTTTATATTCAATTCATTACGAAATCATTTTATATTCAATTCATTTCGAAATCGTTTTATATTCAATTCATTTCGAAACCGTTTTCTATTCAATTCATTTCGAAACCGTTTTATATTCAATTCATTTCGAAATCGTTTTATATTCAATTCATTTCGAAATTGTTTTATATTCAATTCATTTCGAAACAGTTTTCTATTCAATTCATTTCGAAATCAATAAAATCGATATAAATATCGTTCACGTCAAAATGGCTTCAATCTAATCAACATGGCTTCACATATTTCTATTTCAAATATTCTATTTCAAATATTTCCTGTTATCAAAATATTTGTTATTATCAAAATATTTCGTTCAACACATGACTAATCTCAACGGATGAGTACAGTCAACACATGAACCTTTATATTATATTAATAAAGATGTAAATTTTATTATAAAAATATTTCGTTCAACACATGACTAATCTCAACGGATGAGTACAGTCAACACATGAACCTTTATATTATATTGATAAAGATGTAAATTTTATTTTAAAAATATTTCGTTCAACACATGACTAATCTCAACGGATGAGTACAGTCAACACATGAACCTTTATATTATATTAATAAAGATGTAAATTTTATTATAAAAATATTTCGTTCAACACATGACTAATCTCAACGGATGAGTACAGTCAACACATGAACCTTTATATTATATTGATAAAGATGTAAATTTTATTATAAAAATATTTCGTTCAACACATGACTAATCTCAACGGATGAGTACAGTCAACACATGAACCTTTATATTATATTAATAAAGATGTAAATTTTATTATAAAAATATTTCGTTCAACACATGACTAATCTCAACGGATGAGTACAGTCAACACATGAACCTTTATATTATATTAATCTTTATCTTCTAAATTGGAATGAGGCCCAATCAATCACCATATAATGTTAATTATACGGATTTTCATACATCGCACGTATATAATAGCATTGAAAAATAATCAACCATCAACCAAAGTGCACTACACTGTATAAGCATCAAATATAGATATCTAACGCTTATAACAGCCTGTCAATCAATCGATCGACATATTTAATCAACCAGGATGAGTGAACTTCAAATTTCATCCCAACACCCGTGTGGGGTTTCAAGTCAACAAACAAAGATTTTTATTTTTGCAGTTGGGCGATGTGTAAAATTTATCGATCCAATCTATGTCCTTCAAATAGGTGTACATCAACAAACCGTCCGGTTTGTAAATGAATATTTTATTTATTTAACTTTCATGTTAAAAATTATATTTTTAACGATAACACATTTTATTTCAACATATGAATATATTCTATTCAGTTCATTTATTCAATAAAAATGATATTTTTATTTTTCTAACATATTTTAGAAAATTTCGGCGGCATAACGGCACGATACTAGAAACGGGACGAGGCCTAGCCTTATCCCCGGTCTAGTGAAGGCCCACGCCATTCACACATCAATCAAATCAATTTCAATTCACCAAACAATTCAATTCAACCCAAATCATCTAACTAATTTATGCAACCAAACAAACAAGTCCATGGTCTGTGGACGATTGTGTCGGGTGCTACTAAGCACCGTCTGCATCCTAGTATATATATATAACTAGAAAAAGGAATTGAAATGTGAGAAATTCTCACAGATAGCTATCCTAGCTCCACGGCACTTCATTGATAGAAATCTTCATCGCTATCGCATCTTCGTTGCCCGTAGCCACTACATATATAAAAATCACACATTTTTATATTTGCTGATGTCTTTAAAATAAAAATCATATTTTTATAATCGCTTCCTACATTTAAAAATCAAATTTTTATTCCGTTATTCAATATATAAAAATCGAATTTTTACTATGCTATTCAATATATAAAAATCATATTTTTACTATGCTATTCAATATATAAAAATCATATTTTTACTATGCTATTCAATATATAAAAATCATATTTTTACTATGCTATTCAATATATAAAAATCATATTTTTACTATGCTATTCAATATATAAAAATCATATTTTTACTATGCTATTCAATATATAAAAATCATATTTTTACTACGTTATCATATAGATAAAATTCCATTTCAAACATATAGATTTCGCATTTTACATCTAAAAATTTCGCCTTTTCACATTTAAAAATATCGCCTTATCATATTTTTACATCTATATCTCATAAAGGTTATATTTTTATAGTTCCCACTATGCAAAGATCATATTTTTATCTTTCTACAATATAAAAGATTGTATTTTTAATTGCTAAAATTAATTAAAATACCTTTCTCTATCGATTTCAACCCGGGAGAGCTCGAACCCGTGCTCCCCTCGACTTCACCGTTTGCTGTGCTACCCAAAGTTCACCGGAGAAGCTCTAAATCGATGAAACTCGGCGTCGGAGGAGGGCTTGGTTCGCTGGTAGTCTGAGAAGGGTCGCTGGGGTTTGTTGGTGGCGCAGGAGCCTCGTCAGGCGGTGGTGGAGCTCGGTGGGCCGGCGGTGCTGACTTGGGGGAGGGCGCAGGCGGTTTTTGGGTTTTAGGGGGGGGGGGTCTGTGACGCAGTCGAGGAAGAGAAGGGGAGGAGGAAGAAGAAGGGAGGACGGCGCAGCAGGGGGGGTCTCGCCGAAGTCCGGCGCCGGAGGCGGTGGGTGGGTGGCGTCGATCTTCGGTGCGGTGCGATGGCCATTTTTTCCCTTTTTTTTTCTTTTTATTTGTTTTCCTGCTGATCGAAGAAATAGGGGGGGGGGCCAGAACGGGTTAAAGGGGGAGGAGAAGATATTTTTTATTTTTTTATTTAATTAATTATTTTAATTGCATAAAGTTGACTTTTACATACGACCTCTAAACGAGGCCCACAGCCTGTCGTCCATAGCATTTCACCCCCATTCCGAACACAATGGGATATGTATCGCAAGCTGATTTGATCGTTTCGATTAGTTTCTGTTGAATTTATATTTAAATCACTATATTGAATTTTAAACATACATTTCAATTTACCGGGGTCGCATACGAACTCGAAAAATTCCAGAAAAATATTTTCTAGCTTCGTATTGACGATACGGTCCTAACAAAACTAGTTTCGTCGAATTCCAAGACCGTTAGAAAAATGGCCAATTTCTAGTTGATTAAAACCAACTGAAACTGGTCAAACGCGTTTTCCTTTGCCACGCTCACATATTGATTCGAAAAATTATGAAATTTGAAACCTAGCAATAATTTGACAACGCGGACCCAACAAAAGTGGTTTCTTCGAAATCCGAGGTCGTTTGCAAAATTCCCATTTTTAAGGGCCTGAATTCCATAGCGACTATTCAGAATTTTCAACTGGACATATCTTTTAATCCCCGCTATGAAATTTGAATTTTTCAGATTCGTTGGAAAGATATTATCAATTAGATCCTAATGTTTTTGGTTTCACTAAAATCCGGATTATTTTGCACCCGGTACATTCAATTGAAGTTTGAAATCGAATTATCGAACTACCGCGCCATTTTCAATTCTATTTATAATTATATATAAATATTTATATTCTAACGACGACGTATATAATATATACGTTCGAATTATATTCAAAATAAATTTTCTCGTCAATATTATTTAAAATAATCTATTTTAAATATTCAAAATTCGCTAAAATTGCCAAAATAAAAATTTTAAACTGGCTCAGATTTTCCGGGTTATTACAATCTCCCCCACTTAAAACTTTTCGTCCCCGAAAAGGAACAAAGTCGAAAGTGGTTTGATTAATCAACTCTACATTCGATCTGGCTTCCATTCTCCAACTTTTCAGTTTTTGAGAATTTTCAAATTTTCAAAAATTTGGCTAACTCCCTAAATTTTTGAAAAATTTCGCCATAACCTCCCCTGCACCGGGAGCATCAGGGAATTTCAAATAGCTTCCCCGGTCCTTCTAATCTCAAAAAGAAAAAGAAAAAGCCAAGCGGCTAGCCAATAAGCTCATAAAATCATCATCACCTTATGTAGTAAACATGTACCTATTTGTCGGGCAAACAAATTTTATTCTTCGGCTCTAGCCTCCTTGCTAAGACCTGTTCAATGTAAGTATATGTATATGCAAGCAAATGCGACCAATTATCAATACAGTTCAATATTTGATTCAATTAGGCATAAATGTTTCAAAATTATCAAACAAATAAACAAACAACACAAACATCAATCAATTAGTGGATTAGAGTTTCAAATTCATAACTTTGATATATATACAAAAAATCATGTTTTTGATGCCAATTACAACAAAGTGTTCTAGCTATATAAGTTTTTGGTTCTCACACCAGTCTAATGGAAATATATAGATATCACACCTTCGTCACTCGAAAATAAATGCTGATGATGTTTCGAACCACCATCAGAACATTGTTGGGCTACTAGAGTGCGGTTCTATATCTACCCGGTATATTAAAACTTCGAATATACGTTCATGACGCGTATATGAAAAATCTTTATATAGCGGATTGTCCAAATTAAAAATAAATAAATATTCAAATACGCATAAAATGGTTTAAATTTTCAAAACAAAATTGTTTTCATTTGAAAAATATACTCTTCACACTCGTTCTAGGATACTACTGATCCCATCTCTAACGAGTCATTCTAATTGGATATTACTAATCCATTATTTGATGAATTCTTTCGTATGGTTCTAATGTGTCTTGTTCTCGAGCTCTGTAAACCCAAGCTCCGATACCAACTGTGACGGCCTGGAATTTCGCTCGATCTGAATCAGTCGTTAAACCGATCTAGACCGTTCGAAATCCCTGATCGTTTGAGAACAGGACAAATCAGAACACAAACAGAAGAACATTTCATTGCTATTACAACAATTCCATCAGATAAAAGAATATACAGAGTATAATTGAATAAATTACATTTGATAAATATCAGAGATTACAATAAATTACATAGCAGCGGAAAATAATACAAAGCACAACTGAAGGTGATATACGGATACAGAGCTTTCCGAATATCATTCCAGCTGTAAACCAGGATCCTGTGAATATAAATCTGCAAAACCAAAACTACTAGCTGCCCGTGCGGAAAATAGGGGCACCCAGAGTTTAGGTTAAAACAATAAACTCCAGGTCAGTCATGTGACTGGTGTGAGAACTAAAACAGTTATTAATATTGGTTGTAAAGTTAGGTAAATCAAGGGACCACGCCGTATAACACGGAACGGGTTTCCTCCCAAGAATACCAGTGCATAAAACAACAGCGCAATTCTAAATAAAGAAAAATGAAGCTGTTATAAGACCCAGGTCCTATCACACAATGCAACGCAAGCCGGGGGATAGGGTTTTCCCTTATAACAGCCAAAGCATGCTTGATACGTTTAAAACAAATCATTTGATACTATAATAAGTGTATAGTGTCAAAACATTTCAATCATAAATATCAATCATAGGCGGCATAGCTACCATCTACTATGTCGCCATACTAGTTCTACAATTAAAACCGAATTACGCGTATTGGAAATTGGGTTTCCGTCATGAGTCGAGGCAAGGGGCAAGCTCCTCTCCGCGTTCGAGACACTCTAGCAAATGCCTCCGGGTTACGCACTCTGGGCAACCCCGGATGCGGCTGGGCCGGTCCTCACTTACGTTAGAGGATTGGTTATTCCTGAACACACGTTTCCCGGTCCTTACAGACCTATAATCGAGGCGCCTCATTCCAACAACCACAAAGGTGAAAAGTATATAAATGTCAGGGCTGGTAAGTCATTGACACCACCATAGCTAGAAAGAAACGTCGTGCTCTCCCAGCGGTCCATATCCCGTTTTTAACTCATACCGAGGTGTGAGGTTCGCGAATCCACGCTTTACACAAAGCTACGCCACAAAGGCCGTGCTCTGATCATCAACCACAAGACTTTGCTTTTCAACAGAAGCCTTGATCCATGCAACTCAGTATGCCACACAGGCAATTCATGCCATGCGATTGATATCTATCGATATATAACCTCTAAGCACGTACGTCTCAGAGAAGGGCGTTAAGCAAGAGAATAAATTCTCCGCCGCCAAACAGATATATATTTAACAGAAATCAATCAACACAGAATAAAATCCAATGTCAGACACACAATCCATTTATAAGTCCGTTCTGGGTCTGAACGAAACCAGAGGCACTTTCCTCGCATATCCATCCATCTCCAAGTACGTCTGGACAACCACCAACTATTTCCATCCTCTTGGGTGTACAGCCCAATCAGGATCGTCAGTAATTATCCAAACGATGTGAAGACTTCCGGTCTTCAACCACCGTCTTCATCTTCGACTTATCGTCGAATCAGTTATTCAGAATGGGTATAAACCCGGCCTTCCGAACAACCCGCGTATATTAAAAACAAATGTTACACAAACACAACATACGCCTCATTCCAATTCATATTTTCAGGGAAAGGTTCCCATTAATTTTATCCAAGATAAATTCTTTCAAATTTATCCTTTAATCTTCCTTTGGATGTCATTTCAAACCAAATTATGGTTTTCTGAACTAGTCGAGATTAGCGAACCACACCGAAGTAATTATTTATTTTATTTCCCAACCCCAACCTATTCATCCCATGAAGCAAAACTGGTAATACTCCATATCTAATACTATGGTGTTATCGGTAAAATTAATTACCACTTCACGTTCAAATCTAATTGAAGATTTAACTATCGCTTTGGAGCCAAACTGGCGATACTCCATTCTCGCTTATTTCCTAAATTTGATAATTTAGATTATCCATTCACATTTCAATCTAGTTGTAGATTCATTAAAACTCCTTTTACTGGGTTAAAGAACTAGGTGCTATTTAAAACACAGTTCACGACAACCCAAATTACATTCTAGTTCAATTCAAATCGAATATATTAGGAATTCCGATTATTTAAAACCCCTTTTTAAAACTAATTTATTTATTTAAAAATAAAAAAAATAAAAATCGGGTTTTAAATTGAGTTCAAACTAGTTCATTTTGATAAAATCTATTTTTATCTTTTCAAATATGGAGTTTTTCACCCCAAATTTTCCCAAATCATTCCTTCTGATTTTACACAAATTATTATTATTTTTAATAATTTTATCAAGGCCCGTACAGTCGATTTCCAACAACGGCCATCGAACTGCACCTATAGCGACCTTTTTCGAATTTGAGTTGGACGTATCTCCAAATCCAACCATTAGATTTTGAATTTCAAATATTCGTTAGAGAGCTCTTTTCGATACGAACCCAACGGTTCCTGTTTTTGGAGAATCCGACAGTCGGATCTCCCGTAATGTCCGTTTTAAATAAATGGTCGAAATTTATGAACTGCCGCGGCGCGGCGCGTTCTATTCAGGCCATTATATTATATATATAATATATATAATATATATTTCGTTGATTTCTATTTAAAACGAATTTTATAAATAGTTTTGAATTCGTTTCAAAAACAATTTCAGCCTTTATCTCAAATTCAAATCAAAATTGAATTCTCTATTATACATCCTTTTTATTTTCATTTCTATTTGATTTCAATTCAAATCGATTACTAATTCGATTCGAATTCATTTTCTTTTCAATTAAATTCAATTCGAATTTGTTTTCTATTCAATTCGAATTCATTTCGAAATCGTTTTCAATTCAATTCATTTCGAAATCGTTTTATATTCAATTCATTTCGAAATCGTTTTATATTCAATTCATTTCGAAATCGGTTTATATTCAATTCATTTCGAAATCGTTTTATATTCAATTCATTTCGAAATCGTTTTCTATTCAATTCATTTCGAAATCGTTTTATATTCAATTCATTTCGAAATCGTTTTATATTCAATTCATTTCGAAATCGTTTAATATTCAATTCATTTCGAAATCGTTTTCTATTCAATTCATTTCGAAATCGTTTTATATTCAATTCATTTCGAAATCGTTTTATATTCAATTCATTTCGAAATCGTTTTATATTCAATTCATTTCGAAATCGTTTTATATTCAATTCATTTCGAAATCGTTTTATATTCAATTCATTTCGAAATCGTTTTATATTCAATTCATTACGAAATCGTTTTCTATTCAATTCATTTCGAAATCGTTTTATATTCAATTCATTTCGAAATCGTTTTATATTCAATTCATTTCGAAATCGTTTTATATTCAATTCATTTCGAAATCGTTTTATATTCAATTCATTTCGAAATCGTTTTCTATTCAATTCATTTCGAAATCGTTTTCTATTCAATTCATTTCGAAATCGTTTTCTATTCAATTCATTTCGAAATCGTTTTATATTCAATTCATTTCGAAATCGTTTTCTATTCAATTCATTTCGAAATCGTTTTCTATTCAATTCATTTCGAAATCGTTTTCTATTCAATTCATTTCGAAATCGTTTTCTATTCAATTCATTTCGAAATCGTTTTATATTCAATTCATTTCGAAATCGTTTTATATTCAATTCATTTCGAAATCGTTTTATATTCAATTCATTTCGAAATCGTTTTATATTCAATTCATTTCGAAATCGTTTTATATTCCATTCATTTCGAAATCGTTTTATATTCAATTCATTTCGAAACCGTTTTATATTCAATTCATTTCGAAACCGTTTTATATTCACTTCATTTCGAAACCGTTTTATATTCAATTCATTTCGAAACCGTTTTCTATTCAATTCATTTCGAAACCGTTTTCTATTCAATTCATTTCGAAACCGTTTTCTATTCAATTCATTTCGAAACCGTTTTCTATTCAATTCATTTCGAAACCGTTTTATATTCAATTCATTTCGAAACCGTTTTATATTCAATTCATTTCGAAATCGTTTTATATTCAATTCATTTCGAAATCGTTTTCTATTCAATTCATTTCGAAATCGTTTTCTATTCAATTCATTTCGAAATCGTTTTCTATTCAATTCATTTCGAAATCGTTTTATATTCAATTCATTTCGAAATCGTTTTATATTCAGTTCATTTCGAAATCGTTTTATATTCAGTTCATTTCGAAATCGTTTTATATTCAGTTCATTTCGAAATCGTTTTCTATTCAGTTCATTTCGAAATCGTTTTATATTCAGTTCATTTCGAAATCGTTTTATGTTCAGTTCATTTCGAAATCGTTTTATGTTCAATTCATTTCAAAATCGTTTTATATTCAATTCATTTCGAAATCGTTTTATATTCAATTCATTTCGAAATCGTTTTATATTCAATTCATTTCGAAATCGTTTTATATTCAATTCATTTCGAAATCTTTTATATTCAATTCATTTCGAAATCGTTTTATATTCAATTCATTTCGAAATCGTTTTATATTCAATTCATTTCGAAATCGTTTTATATTCAATTCATTTCGAAATCGTTTTATATTCAATTCATTTCGAAATCGTTTTATATTCAATTCATTTCGAAATCGTTTTATATTCAATTCATTTCGAAATCGTTTTATATTCAATTCATTTCGAAACCGTTTTATATTCAATTCATTTCGAAACCGTTTTATATTCAATTCATTTCGAAATCGTTTTATATTCAATTCATTTCGAAACCGTTTTCTATTCAATTCATTTCGAAATCAATAAAATCGATATAAATATCGTTCACATCAAAATGGCGTCAATCTAATCAACACGGCTTCACATATTTCTATTTCAGATATTCTATTTCAAATATTTCCTGTTATCAAAATATTTGTTATTATCAAAATATTTCGTTCAACACATGACTAATCTCAACGGATGAGTACAGTCAACACATGAACCTTTATATTATATTAATAAAGATGTAAATTTTATTATAAAAATATTTCGTTCCACACATGACTAATCTCAACGGATGAGTACAGTCAACACATGAACCTTTATATTATATTGATAAAGATGTAAATTTTATTATAAAAATATTTCGTTCAACACATGACTAATCTCAACGGATGAGTACAGTCAACACATGAACCTTTATATTATATTAATAAAGACGTAAATTTTATTATAAAAATATTTCGTTCAACACATGACTAATCTCAACGGATGAGTACAGTCAACACATGAACCTTTATATTATATTGATAAAGATGTAAATTTTATTATAAAAATATTTCGTTCAACACATGACTAATCTCAACGGATGAGTACAGTCAACACATGAACCTTTATATTATATTAATAAAGATGTAAATTTTATTATAAAAATATTTCGTTCAACACATGACTAATCTCAACGGATGAGTACAGTCAACACATGAACCTTTATATTATATTAATCTTTATCTTCTAAATTGGAATGAGGCCCAATCAATCACCATATACTGTTAATTATACGGATTTTCATACATCGCACGTATATAATAGCATTGGAAAATAATCAACCATCAACCAAAGTGCACTACACTGTATAAGCATCAAATATAGATATCTAATGCTTATAACAGCCTGTCAATCAATCGATCGACATATTTAATCAATCAGGATGAGTGAACTTCAAATTTCATCCCAACACCCGTGTGGGGTTTCAAGTCAACAAACAAAGATTTTTATCTGTGCAGTTGGGCGATGTGTAAAATTTATCGACCCAATCTATGTCCTTCAAATAGGTGTACATCAACAAACCGTCTGGTTTGTAAATGAATATTTTATTTATTTAACTTTCATGTTAAAAATTATATTTTTAACGATAACACATTTTATTTCAACATATGAATATATTCTATTCAGTTCATTTATTCAATAAAAATGATATTTTTATTTTTCTAACATATTTTAGAAAATTTCGGCGGCATAACGGCACGATACTAGAAAAGGGACGAGGCCTAGCCTTATCCCCGGTCTAGTGAAGGCCCACGCCATTCACACATCAATCAAATCAATTTCAATTCACCAAACAATTCAATTCAACCCAAATCATCTAACTAATTTATGCAACCAAACAAACAAGTCCATGGTCTGTGGACGATTGTGTTGGGTGCTACTAAGCACCGTCTGCATCCTAGTATATATATATATAACTAGAAAAAGGAATTGAAATGTGAGAAATTCTCACAGATAGCTATCCTAGCTCCACGGCACTTCATTGATAGAAATCTTCATCGCTATCGCATCTTCGTCATCTTCGTTGCCCGTAGCCACTACATATATAAAAATCACACATTTTTATATTTGCTGATGTCTTTAAAATAAAAATCATATTTTTATAATCGCTTCCTACATTTAAAAATCGAATTTTTATTCCGTTATTCAATATATAAAAATCGAATTTTTACTATGCTATTCAATATATAAAAATCATATTTTTACTATGCTATTCAATATATAAAAATCATATTTTTACTATGCTATTCAATATATAAAAATCATATTTTTACTATGCTATTCAATATATAAAAATCATATTTTTACTATGCTATTCAATATATAAAAATCATATTTTTACTATGCTATTCAATATATAAAAATCATATTTTTACTATGCTATTCAATATATAAAAATCATATTTTTACTATGCTATTCAATATATAAAAATCATATTTTTACTATGCTATTCAATATATAAAAATCATATTTTTACTACGTTATCATATAGATAAAATTCCATTTCAAACATATAGATTTTGCATTTTTACATCTAAAAATTTCGCCTTTTCACATTTAAAAATATCGCCTTATCATATTTTTACATCTATATCTCATAAAGATTATATTTTTATAGTTCCTACTATGCAAAGATCATATTTTTATCTTTCTACAATATAAAAGATTGTATTTTTAATTGCTAAAATTAATTAAAATACCTTTCTCTATCGATTTCAACCCGGGAGAGCTCGAACCCGTGCTCCCCTCGACTTCACCGTTTGCTGTGCTACCCAAAGTTCACCGGAGAAGCTCTAAATCGATGAAACTCGGCGTCGGAGGAGGGCTTGGTTCGCTGGTAGTCTGAGAAGGGTCGCTGGAGTTTGTTGGTGGCGCAGGAGCCTCGTCAGGCGGTGGTGGAGCTCGGTGGGCCGGCGGTGCTGACTTGGGGGAGGGCGCAGGCGGTTTTTGGGTTCTAGGGGGGGTCTGCGACGCAGTCGAGGAAGAGAAGGGGAGGAGGAAGAAGAAGGGAGGACGGCGTAGCAGGGGGGGTCTCGCCGAAGTCCGGCGCCGGAGTCGGTGGGTGGGTGGCGTCGATCTTCGGTGCGGTGCGATGGCCATTTTTTCCCTTTTTTTTTCTTTTTGTTTGTTTTCCTGCTGATCGAAGAAATAGGGGGGGGGGGGGGGCAGAACGGGTTAAAGGGGGAGGAGAAGATTTTTTTTTATTTAATTAATTATTTTAATTGCACAAAGTTGACTTTTACATACGACCTCTAAACTAGGCCCACCGCCTGTCGTCCATAGCGTTTCACCCCCATTCCGAACACAATGGGATATGTATCGCAAGCTGATTTGATCGTTTCGATTAGTTTCTGTTGAATTTATATTTAAATCACTATATTGAATTTTAAACATACATTTCAATTTACCGGGGTCGCATACGAACTCGAAAAATTCCAGAAAAATATTTTCTGGCTTCGTATTGACGATACGGTCCTAACAAAACTAGTTTCGTCGAATTCCGAGACCGTTAGAAAAATGGCCAATTTCCAGTTGATTAAAACCAACTAAAACTGGTCAAACGCGTTTTCCTTTGCCACGCTCACATATTGATTCGAAAAATTATGAAATTTGAAACCTAGCAATAATTTGACAACACGGACCCAACAAAAGTGGTTTCGTCGAAATCCGAGGTCGTTTGCAAAATTCCCATTTTTAAGGGCCTGAATTCCATAGCGACTATTCAGAATTTTCAACTGGACATATCTTTTGATCCCCGCTATGAAATTTCAATTTTTCGGATTCGTTGGAAAGATATTATCAATTAGATCCTAATGTTTTTGGTTTTACTAAAATCCGGATTATTTTGCACCCGGTACATTCAATTGAAGTTTGAAATCGAATTATCGAACTACCGCGCCATTTTCAATTCTATTTATAATTATATATAAATATTTATATTCTAACGACGACGTATATAATATATACGTTCGAATTATATTCAAAATAAATTTTCTCGTCAATATTATTTAAAATAATCTATTTTAAATATTCAAAATTCGCTAAAATTGCCAAAATAAAAATTTTAAACTGGCTCATATTTTCCGGGTTATTACAGAAGGGTTGGTCATTGGATTTTTTTTAAGACAGTGGAGTAAAGGGATCTGGATATTTGGTTTGGTAGTTGAATGCTAGGTTGATCAGTGAAGCAAAAATTGGAGATGTTAAACTGTTGGCAACCAAAATGGATGGAGATACTGGGTAAAGACAAAGAAAAGAGAAGAAGAGGGCAGGAGCGGATTCGTTTCGACAAAGTAGAAGAAGAGCGGGTTCAAAGATAAGGATGCTGGAGGGTGTCTGGTATTGTTTTCGGTGGAAGAATTCACGGCAGTCTACAGCTGTAGCATGTAGCAGGAGACATTGTTGGGAGGAAAGGTCATTTCCACAAAATGAGGTTTAATGAGGTAATTAAAGGAATTTATATTAGTGAACAATTTGATTATATAATACATATACACGGAAGGAATGAACTAAATAAAGATTTGGCCTTGGTTGACATTTATTTTGGAAGACCTTAGCCTGTAGCAGTAAAACGAGGATGGAAAATTACTTAAACGTGTGGTTTAACGTTATTAATATAATTAATGATTAAATTAAATAATTAAGGAACAAATTATTTATTTAAAATCATGTATACCACGACGCTAATAACTTTTAATTTCAAGGTCGGAAACGGACGAAACCAGTCACGTTGATATCGTCGCAGCGAGATCGATTATATGGAACCAACACAGCTGAGAATAGAGCCATTGGTATTTCGAGATAAATCAAACCCTGTTTGATTCTAAAACGAAATAAGGGCAGAACCATCAACGACAAAACAAGGTGACTAAACTCACTAACTCTGACTCGTTTATATTTTTATATAAACGAGCTTTTAAATTTATTTTATACTGTGTGATGGTTGCTTGGTTGAATAGTGATAAAATTGGTTGATATGGTTACATCGTTGATCTATTGATGTGAAATAATATTATTGATGTTATTAACATCTGTGGATGCAGGGAAACAGGTTGGAGGAATCCTACTGGATTCCTCAACATTTATATTATTGTTTATTCTTTATCATGATATATGTTGTGATACACATATACTGTGATGGATTTTGTTGTGATAAATTACACTGGCCCTATAATTTTGGTGTTTAATACCATGAAGTATTTTCAAATATAGGAAAGAAATTTAAAAAGAAAATTTATTTTCGAAATTAGAATTATAATTTCAAATAGATTTGAAGGTAGAAAACTTGTTAAAGTTATGAATGATAATTATGTAAGAAGGGAAAAGTTTATTATTGGAAACTAGTATTTGACATGAAATCAGTGTTTATTTATTGAATGTAAATCGCTATAAGGTTTTAAGAAGAGATTTTAAATAGAAATTTGTTTTTACCAATTAACTGAGAGGATCAAATTATGATTCAACGTTTTAAAATTTAATGAAGTATTTATACTGGGATAAATTGAAAAGTGGTAAAGGTTTTGAAACCGTTATTTGTAAATTAGTTTTAATCATTGTAGTTATAAAAGAAATTGTTAACAATATTATAAATATTTAAGACCTAGAAATGAGATTTTCTACGGACAAATTTTAATAGAAGTTATGGATGAAATTGGACTTGAAATGATAAAATTAAATGGATTTGATGTATTACCGGTTAAAGTGAATAATGGTTAAAGCAAATATGTTGCAAACGAGATATCTAAAAGAAATTTAGATTTGAAATATGAAATCGAATTGGAATTTGAATAAGGGAAATGGATAATCGTTTAAATGAAAACGATGAGTTTTATTCCAACATTTGGAATATAAATTGTAATAAATGTTTTGTAAATTCTAGATAGCGATTTTAACGCTACCGTTATAATAAGTGTTGGTAAATTCTAGACAGCGATTTTAACGCTGCTGTTATAAAAGATGTTTTTGTAAAACTTAACAGCGATCTTAACGCTATTGCTATAATAAATGTTCTATAATTCTAGACAGCGGTTGTAACGCTGTTGTTAAAAGCAATGTTTTATAAATCAAATATTTGGAGACAGCGATAATAACGCTACCGTTATAATCAATATTTTTATGTAAAGGAGGTGTGTTCTTAGATCGAATCCGAGAGTCGCGTAAGCGATGGGTTGTTTAAAATTGTGAACTTTGACTATTTCAAAGTTGAGAATGTGGTTCAATTAAGGTCTGAGAGGTAAATATACCCTAACTTGATTGACTTCATGATCGATGGAGAAATGGTTAAGGTTCGATGATGAAACTTGGGAAAGCAAGATGGTTAGCTAATAATGATTAGTGGGTTGAGTTATAATAACGATGTTTATAACATCGCGTTAATTTGAAATATTTTTCCCAAATAAAATGAGAGATATTTTCTACACATAGAAAATGAAATGAATTGTCAATGTGGAATTAAGAAACAGGAATTGGGAATAATAATTTAATGAGAGATTAATAATAAGGGGGCCCAGTGTTGTTTGATGCTTGATTAGTAGAATTTCCAATTGGAAATAGGACCGTTGATTGTATGGGTGTTTCTTTGGTAGTTAAATCACTGACTATCAAAGTTTTATTATATTTTTACCTTCGTTATCAGTACAGAGAGACCGGGATCAGATCTAATATCTGGAAACCACTCTGTATTGGTATAAGCGTTATGAATCAACTTATGAACAAAGTTGAAGACGGAGTAAAGTGCAAGGGCTGTTCTGTTAATCCTAGGTAGAAATTGACCAAGATGGATTTATAGAAATGCGCCTTCGGTTTGTCCAGACCTAGGACAACTTGCAAGGACGAGTGTCTGATAGAGTATTTTCAAAGGATTTGCGTACGTTGATTCCTTCAAACGTACGAAGTTGGTGGCATAGAAGGGAAACTTCTTTAGCCTAACAATCTGAGTATTTTTGTGGGAATCAATTAGTGATTTCCGATGGATCTGACGATGTGGCATTCAAAGTGAATGGTGAGCAGATGTTCTGGAAGATAATTCAGACCTCAAGCCTCACAACCGGAAATTGACAAAAATCGGACAGGTAGCATGGCTATGTGGGTCGCACCCATTAGGATGTATAATCACCTATCTAGAGAAATTCCATTTGTTCTTAATCTATCGATGCTGTCCCTTTCGGGAAACGGTTGCTGATCCTAACCGTTGGTGATATGCATTCGATACACTCAAGCGAAATGAGTGGTCGGTCATGTGTGGGCCGGGTTGCAAGACGTTCTTGTTGAACCCAGTGTATTCGTCTCTAGAAATACACTATCGGCGGGTGGTCCCATACCCTGTCATGTTGGAAATCAAATCTCCAATAAGCGCCCTGCGGTTTTTGATTTTATATTATATATGGAGCGTGAGATGTAAGCGTTCCACTAGATTCTATTTATTTGATGTAGACATTATTATAATATCACTGGATTTGATATCAAAAATATTTTTGGTCATCGTAAGGTAAAAACCATCCGTGTTTATGTATGATCGGTCTTACGATTATCTTTTCTTTTCGAAAGTATTTTTGAAAGTTAAACCAATGATTGGAGTTTACTCACACCAGTCCCATGACTGACCCAGAGTTTATTTTGTTTGTTTTCCCTAAACTCTTGGGTACCCAAAATTGTACGGGCAGTCAAGTAGTCGGGATTTTTCAGATTCACTTGGAGGAGCTCAAAGCAGGAGGCTTCATCAGTTAGCCATAGACTATCATATCTTTCCACTGTATACGATGTTGTATCTGGAAACAGGTGTTTGTAACTATTCCAGGAATAGCTGTTGTGCTCTGATGATGGTATGTATATACAGTTACCGATTTGTATCTCAAAAGTTATGTTATTTAATATATTTTATTCGTTCCACTGTGAGTTTATGATCTTCGTTTTCTTCTATTCTAATATTTCTTTCTTTCTATTTCTCATCCTCTAACTTCTTTCTTATAATGATTCGTGTTTCTGTGCAAATTGGGTTGGACGTGTGGTGTTATTAGTCGGCTCAAAGTGTACGGAAATTCGGGTCATTACATAAAGGATCATGTAGATCCTAATTTTACTCTCACGTTGAGATATTTTCAGCCACCTCATGTTGTGATATTTTCCACCTCACGTGATGATATTTTTCCCTCTTTGGCTGCATGAAAGTAGAAGATACTTTCTTGCTATTTTTGTATGCAAGTAGTGTGTAAAACTCTAGTAATTAATTAATAAAGTTTGCCTTTCTCCCATGGTTTTTTCCCGAAAAGGGTTTTCCACGTTAAATCCTGTGTATGCTACTATTTTTGCTTGCTTCTTTGATCATTTATTTGCTAATAGCTTTCACTGATTACAATAAATATATTTTGGAACAAACGTGGGTTATAGAATTAGGGCCAACTTAAGTATTTTATATTCCAAAAATACAAAGATACATGTGTTGTTTGCATATAAGACAGATCTGATACCATTCATACCCAAAAACCTTATCATTTTCAAACCACATTCGTGTTAAATTATGAATGCAGCTATCTACTGCTACGCATGGTTCTATTGAGGCTAGGAAATTTTCAAATAAGCTAAATTATGCAGATAAAATGAGAAATGAGAGGAAATCATCACGAATCCATCCAAATGGGAATACCAAACATGGATCAAGGACATGCCTAACCCATCGCATTTCTTCTATAGTGAATTTAAATGCAAATACCTCGCAGTCTTTATTTACTCTCCCTCTTTCCATGTACACAGCAGAAATGAATACCTTACTTCTTTATTTATTAGCTTAATCCATGTCAATAGATGATATACATAAAAAAGCTCCAGCAGTGCATATAACAGATCCATTTTCATGATATTACATGCATAATACATATCAAAAATGAGGTTTTGATTATGAACCAACAAGTGCTGGTAGACAATACGAGTGCAGACGAAAGTAGTATCACTAATAATAAACATCAAACTAGTAATAAAAGTGGTTACTGAAAAAGTTTAACGAGATAGAATATAACAGCTTTCCAGTTATATCTGGAGCAGAACCGTGCACAACCAATGCCAAGCAAATTCCACCTTCACCAATATTGCAGTTGCAAAGTGTAGCATAACAAATGATTGATCTCACACTAAACTAAATTTGACCTATATATATATATATATATATATAATCCACCGATCAAGCGAGCACAAAGATCAATACTAATATCACCATAGAGATTTGGCATTACCAGTACATCAAACAAAGAAGGATTTTTAAGTAACCGTGTTACATAAAAGTTGAATGAATATATTAGAACAAAGAATAAACAAGAGAAAAGAGATTTGAATTTTCAAGGATATTGCCAACATATCAAGCTTTTGGATTTGACTGCTCATTTACCTCAAAAAATAATATCATTTTATTCAGTGATGACCAAATTATATATTCAATAAAAAAGAGTCATACCATCACACAACAATTGTCAGTGATTACTTCTTCATAAGTAATTTCAGGTATTTCTCAGCAACTTCACGACAGCACTGCAAATGTAACACAAACATCACTTCCCATATTATAATAATATATGTTAGACAAATAAAGTAGAAATAAGTTACCTTCGGGAAAAGTCCATCAGACATTCTCATTATGTTTGCTTTGTGTATTGCAGACACCCATTTCCTCCCATTACCCTTGGCATAATGAAAAAAATATTTTGCTTCTCTTGTACTTGCATGTCTAGTAATGATCTTAAGACTTTCTACAACTCCCACCACCTATACTCAAATTCAATAAGAGTTTAATCCTTAATTGAACATATACATTTACACGGTCGCGTTAGTCTAGTCCGAATGCGTGACAAGATTCTGTATTCACATGTTATTATGGCAACTCCACAGTGTGAAGACTTGTAAAGCACACTAATAAAAGGGAAGAATGCAAGAAAAAACACAAGGAGAAAAGAAAGTTCGATAAACATGTGAGATAGCGGTTTTCAAAAATGTTTAGAGTGTTCAACAGCCATATAATTTCCCAGTAAACTGAAGGAATGATAAGCCTTACCTATTATTACCCATAACAAGAGTAACTATCCCTGCCTTTGCCGTTGAATTCTTTTGGCAATTTTTTCCTTCAATTCCATCGTTTCATGAATATAAGCTTCTAGCATGAACTTAATCCTTCAACCATAAACGATCATTATAAAGTCCAAAGTAACTAAACTGGTAATTGCAATAAGCTCCAATAAATTGAAAAGCCCCTTTTTGATTTTGATTTTTCATCTATAACCTCCCACATAATAAAGAAAGGTAAAGGAACAAGAACAGAGAGATAAACGTGCTCTAAACAGGAACTATTATTGCAACATCAAACCAATAGAGATGCAAAAGAAGATGCATTGACACTACTACAAAAGTGGGCATATTCGACACTAATTTGTGTGCGTTGCATGAAAAGTGTGGCGAAAGCTATGCATTCTTTGATCTTCTGCAACAACATTCATTTGTTGTTGCATTAGATGTGAACACAGTGTTGCGGTTGAAATTCTTGTGCTGTGACTTGCAACACCAGTTCAAAGTGTTGCATTACATAAATACATGCCAGGTCAGCGATCCGCGTTATCAGTTTAAACAAATAAATAACCGTAGATGTTGATTAATCCAACGGTTCTTGCCGATCCTTGCAACACCAGTTCAAAGTGTTGCATTACATAAATACATGCCAGGTCAGCGATCCGCGTTATCAGTTTAAACAAATAAATAACCGTAGATGTTGATTAATCCAACGGTTCAAGCTGATCCTTGCTACAGCTTAGTGAAAATTTGGCGCGACAGTTTCCCCATTCACGAAATACTTCCCCCCAAAACAAATTTCTCCGGTACTCCTCCTTCTTTCCGTTTCTCTCTCCACGAAATCCGTCCAAGAACGCCTCCGATTGCTACTCTTCCTCAGGTTACAAACTATAAACCTTCGATTGCTCCTATTTTACGAACTTTACACCTCCAATTTGGATCGTTTAGGACAATTACAGGTAGTGAGGGCTTCATCATTTAGGTTTTATTTAGTTGATTTCATCTCTAACTTATTTTGATCTTCGTTCAAAGTCTCTGGGTGATTTGGGTATACCGATTACCTTAAATTAGGGTTTTTACACTTGAAGTGTTGTATTTATATGTTTGCATGTGTTGAAATTGTGCAAGTTCTGTATTTTTATGTTTGCCAAACCATTGATGTATTGGTAAATAATGCCTATTTCCAAAGGTGTTAACAAAATTTAGAGGATAAAAGAAATCCAATATGAATGTTCAAATGTCTATTTCTGTTTGTAGTTAAATAATGCCTATATCTCTCCCTACATCGTATGACTACGAAGATACCCTGGGCATGGGTGATCTAGGACTGTCAAACCCATCATCACCAGAAAATCCTATTGATTTTTATATAGAGATGCAAGAAAGGCACTACGATGATTTGCTTGAGTATGAACTAGAGCAAGAAGAACTCCGAAGACAATGGCGAGAAGAAGAACGACGTGAAGAAAGGGCGATGCGACGGCATAGTCGTTTGCGTCGTCAGCATCAAAACAACCAAGTGGTTAACGAACAACATGCTGACTCACCAATCATAATGTGTCATTGTGGGTATGCCGCTGCAGAAGATGTTATTTCGATTGGATTCAACATTGGTCGTCGTTATTTTAGATGTCGGGTTTATCCCACAGGGTGTACCTTTTGGCAGTGGATTGACCAACAGTTTCCAAGTCGAGCCGCTGAGTACGCAAATGAGATACAACATCAACTTACAACACAAATGAAATAGGAGGAGTCTACATCAGAAAAGGAACGAGGGGTGGCTGGCAGCTAATACTGAATGACAAGGATGTAAACGAGTACGTACAGGGCTGCAATAAGCAAGAAGACGTGGTTTTTTACATCGACAACACCATTGACAAAGACAGTGAGCCGTTGGTTCAACTGCAGCCACATGTAATCATACGGCCAAGGAAAAACATAATTCAAGGTATATATGTATATGTAATATAGATCCATTCTTATATATATCTCTGTGTGTGTGTACAGAACTTTGAAGGAGGCCATCGTTATTATTTTTATTGTTCCAGGTTCTGCTAAGAAGCCGATTGCAAAGCGCAAGTATACTACTGCACATAGACTTCAGCAGCAACACAAAATGATGAAAAACAACCCAACTCAAGTGGGTCAGAACAAACTATCGTCGGAGCCTGATATGGATAATGATGAAGAAGATGTTACTGTGACGGACAAAGGAACCCGGAGGAAATTAAATGTAGAAAATGAAACAGGTAAAGATGATGTTACCCGAGAGAATGAAGCTGATGTTCAGGTATTTTTCAGTTTTCATTTCAGTTTTATTAATCTGGATGAAATCTTATTCCGACCATGAAGGCTGCAGCTAATTCAAGTAACTGTTTGTTCTTTGTGCATGCATTCTGTCAAAATAGCAAGAACTGTTTATACGTCAACTCTATTTGGTTAACTAGCTTAAATTTATCATCGATGGTGAGTAATAATGCCAATCTGCTTGCAGTTCTCACAACCATCAGTTTTGACGAAGTATGAACAAGGGCGAATCGCGCGCATGCAAGAAAATGATGCAGTTAGTAGATCACTTGGGGTGCCTTCATTGGTTAGTTGTATGAAAGAGGCTGCCGCACGAAATAAGAAAGATAATGTAAAGATGTTGCTGGAAGTGATGAATACATCCCAGACAATGCTGGTGAAGACGTCACTGATGATTCATCAGATTCGGAGGTATAAAGAAGTTATTTGTTTATTACTTATTGTATTTGCCTTTATGAACGTAAAAAATCTTGAACTTCAACTTAATTGTAGAGAATCAAAATTGTTAAGTCAAAGGATCTTTTACCTGGACCGAGAACTCGTGCGCGAACCAATGCAGCCATTGAAATTGAGAAGGAAGCGATGAAGCGCACCCCCTCCAAAGAAAGCTGGCTCCAACAAGGATTTGATCCTGACATTCACTCCCACTCCAAATAAACTCAGTAACCGGGAGAAACAGACAGAAACATTAAAGAAACTTACGAACCCTACACCGTCTTTTTCAGGAGTTATAAAACCTAAAAAGTCTCGGCCATCCGTTTTAAAACCTACATGTAGCAAATTGTTCAAACAATCAACCAGTTCATGTGAAGCTGCTGGTTCAGTTGCTGCTTATTTAGCGATGCGGAAACGTCAAAAGCAGAACGTTGAAGCGCCTCTAACAATGGAAAATCTTACCGATCGATTAGAGCAGGAATGGATTGCACAGGAAGATGAAGCAGGTACAGGTATATATATAAATAATAATGTTTCTTTATCTGTGCACTGCACTGCACTGTTGAGTGTGTCTTTTTTCTATTCACATTTTTGAACCTGGTAGATAAAGTACAAGGTCCAAAAAATCCTAGAGGGAAGTCAAAAATGACCAAGGTGCATGCTAGAACCCTTGATGATAAAGTAGTCATTGAGTTGAATGAGGATGGCCAGCCAGTTTCTGATAATATTACAGAGTTAAGCAATTTTCTTGGTACACTAGCAAAGGATAACGTGTCTCTTACTTACATCAATTGGCATGTGGTTCCTGATCAATTAAAGCGACAAATGTTGGATTATGCTATGGTACAATCTAATTTCCTTAACCATATACAGTTCAACTGACTTCCTAAATGTTTGGTTTTACTTAATTAGTTTGTTTCCTGAATTTTGTGATTGCTATATTGTAGGCTAGGTATGTCATACCGGAAGAAGGACACAAGTGGGTCTTGAACACGCTTAACGACTCTTGGAGGCAGTACAAGTCTCGCATCAAAACAAGGTATTATAAAAAATACTCAACTGATGAGGAAAGGCTTGCAAATAGGTCTAGTACAATTCCGTTGGAGGATTTTAAAATGCTCTTGGACTAATGGGGGGATGAAGAAGTTCAGGTACGGCTTTAATGATATTCACATTTGTATAATGTTTATTAGTTCACATTATCTTGTTTAATGCTAATCTTTAGTAGTTCACATTATCCTTGTTTAGTGCTATTTTTTTTTTGGATTTCCAGGCCCTAGCTGATTCTAATTCCGCGCATCGTAATTCGTTGAATGAGACACATACCATGGGTCCCAAAACTCATGCAGTAGCCAAAGAAAAGATAGTATGTGTTTTTCTGAACTTAAGTTATTTTTTATTGTGATTGAGTTGAATTGACCACATGATAATTCTAATTTGTTATATCATTGAATTATTGGTAATCCTAATACTTGACAGAGAAAGAAGGACCCAGAAAAAGCCTCCCCATCCGCTGCCTTGGTTTATCTAGAAACTTATAAACGAGAACCGGGTCGAAGTTACAAGACTAACACGGATGAACTGAAGGCCAAATACGTGAGTACATATATAATTAGATACCGAAATAGCAATACTTGTGTCAGTATAATTGGCACGTTGTACGTTTGTTGGAGCTGCATATTAAATCGAACACACATATAGTTAGTTTGAAAGAGAACCAGTTCTGTTAATAAATTCATTCCTGCCAGCTGCCTATTTATCTATATGCTTGCCTGGTTTTCATTTTGTAGGCGAAGGTGCAAGCAATGGTGGATGCTGGAAACATTGCTGAGGCAGATGCATTGGTTTCTGGTGGGAAGAGGCACACGCGTAACTGGCTTGTAGGAAGGCGAGGCAAATTGGCTGAAAAGTCTCCAAATCCTGGTTCTTTGGACAGCTATGTCCAAGAGTTGACAAAAAAAATAAGGCAAGAACTGGAGGCGGACTTGGAGGAAAAGGTGAATAGAAAAGTTAAAGAGAACGTGTCGTGGGTGTTAAAAAAGCTAGGTGAAGCCAATCCAGATCTAAATTTAGATGTCGGAGACCTTTGTGTCACCACAACAAGTGATGAAGATGCTGACAATTGTACTCCTTCAACCCGACAACTGACTGAAGTATTTGGATGGTATGTGTTAGCACTTGTGATATATTCGGATTGTTCTTTTAAATGATGGCACTTGTGGTATGTGTTTGTGATGACAGTACTTGTGGTATGTTTTGGTGATGGCAGTACTTGTGGAATGTGTTGGTGATGATACTTGTGAGTTGGTATATATAATTGGTTGGTCTGACTGTGGTGATCAATGTTTTGGGAGGAATTGTTGTATGAATATTTTGGTATATATGTATGAATGTGGTACAATGTTTTGGATTGAATATATGTACTGCAGAATCTGTAATTACAGGATTGTATTACAGCTGCAGTTGATTTTTTCCTGGTGTCGCATTTGATTTTTGTGGTGTTGCGTTAGACTATGCTGTGGTGTTGCATTAGACTGTGCTGTGGTGTTGCATTAGACTGTGCTGTGGTGTTGCATTAAGTTTAACATTATTAATTCCACAATGGTACGGCACGTGGGCCTCACAGCTTACGTGGCGCCATGTGGATAGCTGACGTGGCATGTGACACATGTGCAGCTGACGTGGCGAGCTGACGTGGCATGTGCCACGTTGACAGCTGACATGGAAAGTCAATGCGGACCCCACTATCATGAGCTGGAAGCCAGGGTCTGGCTTCTACTTAAGGCAATGCTGTATGTTGTTGCATTACATGGATATGCTGTTGCAATAGGGCAAAAGTTCTACTTAAGGCAACGCTTTCTTTCCGTTGCCGTAGATGGACAAAAGCGTTGCATTAGATGGCTAATGCAACGGCCGCGGATGCCACACCCCCCTGGTGTTGCCTATTTGAAAAAAGGGCCTACGACAACGCTTTTTTGATCTACGGCCACAGAAGAATAGTGTCGAATATGCCCACTTTTGTAGTAGTGTGAACAACCATCTTAGCCAAGAATATAAAGCATTTTTTCAGTTCCAGTACCATTCAATTATAAATTCTCTCAAGCCAAGAGTAAACAATAATACTACACACATTATAAATTGAAAAAAACACACATACAAATTTGTTAGGGATGAAAAAGGCACTGCATTAGTGAGCAAGATTCAAGGCGGTGTAGGATCCCTTGGAGCAAAAGCAGGAAGCTGCTCATTCCCTTTCCTTTGGGCAACTCCAATCAGGACAGGACCCCCTTAAAAGATAATGCTTCTAGAATACGCCATATCAGCCCTAGAAGTCATAGACCCGCTGGTGTTTTTAGAGGACACAAACCTTCCTGCTTCCTGATCCTAGTAGACAAAAGACCTAGAATTAGAACTCCTTAGCCTATCGTTGATGCTTTCAACAACAGGACATCTTATGACAAATGGAGACCGAGTCGATGAAATCATTGATGCTAAAACCTAATGCATTGTTTTCCGGAAACTAGATTGGATTTAGGGTTTAAAATTTTCGTTCGTTCTAGAAAAGTGCGCTAGTGTTTTCGTTCTCCCTCCACGACCTGCGTGCTTTGATGTCATTTTTTCGTTCCTTCTAGAAATTTAATAGAGCACTACTATGCATCTGGTTTCAATAGAACAGATGTGGACAATTTTGTCTATCCCATATTTGCGTCTGATTATACAACAAACAGACACAAATAACTATACTAAATTTTCATTTCCACCCTATCGCGTCCGTTGGTAGACAACAACTAATGTAAAGGGTGTAGTAATAGTTGCTTTCCCTTATTTATGTCTTTTTTCAGCTAGGAATAGATGCAAATTGTACTATTTGCATCTATTTTTTATACAACAAATGCAAATGAGGAGACACAAAAGATAAGTTTTGTACTAGTGTATGGAAATTTTGTTTGCATCCACCATGTGTATTAGTTAATCTACCCTAAATTTTAGAATTAATAACTACTCTTGTGGGTTTTTTAAATTTTAAAAATTGAATAGTTAATACACCCAATGTATATTTGTCTTTTTCTCGTAGTTCTTTTTCTTCCTTTTTATAATCATCACGTATGTGTATGTAATCTTGATAATAGCAACCTTTATGAAAAGTACTACGTACATTATTTAAGCTTTTATTTCTTTACATCTTTCCCTCCCATGCTGAATTCAAATGAAGGTCTTACCGACTTATGTCTAGAGAATTTTTTTTCAACAACTATAAAAAATGTTGAAGTTCGTACTCATTTATTAAGTGAAAATTCACAAATATGACTTATTGTTCCATAAACTCTTATGTCACACATAAGATAACTTGTGTTGTAGAAATAGTTTCAAATGACAACTGGTCATATTTACATATTTTTAGCTTTCTCCTTTTGGCATAAGTTGTTTTGTTAAGCAATATTATTTTATACTCCTTTACAAATCAATATTTACACTAGATACCGAAATCAAATGAAGGGCATAGTAATTTTTGTTTATTGATTTTATTTTATTTTCAATTAATAAAACCAAAATATATATTAAAGGTCTTACTCATCTCCAAAATATAATTTATAAGCATGTCTTATTGTTCCATAAATGTTGATATCACACCTGAAGGTAACTTGTGCTTCACAAATAGTTTCAACTAGCAATTGTTACATATTTTTGGTTTTCTCCTTTTGATAGAAGTTATTTTGTTAAGAAACATTATTATATACTCTTTGTAAATGTAATGAGCCAAGAATTTTCGGCCCCGAAACTCGACATGAATACATTTACCGTAACTCATGCCGACCTTCCAAACACTGAAAACACTGAAACGTTATTAGAAAGAAATTGGAGGATGAGATAAGAAAGAAATATTAAAATAGAAGAGGAAAAAGAAGAAACACCACAACACAGAATCAGAGTCTCATATCGCAGCGAAACAAAATACAATATAGAAATAAAACTTTACTGAGAGATTTTAAAATACTTACAATCATCAGAGTACATCACACATCTGGACAGTGATAATAACCCGTCCTCATAAACAATACACAGCGGAATAGTAGCTATATAATATCATACATCTGAACACGTCCAGCTCGTCCCTGGACTTCGCAGCATCCGATGGCTTGGACCTGTACACCTGGTCTAACCCGAGCATTTACTAAACAGCGGGTCAGTCTGGTGAACCAGAGTAAGAAAAAATCTTGCATAGTATTAAGGGTAATCATCCAACTTGCTTTTGAAGTTCAAAAAAAATTTCAAAGGAAAAGGATAATCCAAACATAATGACGGACGGTTTTTACCTTATGATAACCCAAAACATTTTTGAAATCAATATCCTTTCTGATATTATAATAGTGTGTAAATACAAGTATATATCAATCTAGCGTGTATACAATCAAAACCGTGGGTGCTTATTGGAGATTGGATTCGTCTATGACAAGGTATGGGACCACCTGCTGATAGTGTATCTCTAGAGGTGAACACATAGGGTTTAACAAGAACGTCTTACAACCTGGCCCTCACATGATCGACCACTCATTTCGCTTGAGTGTATCGAATGTATATCACCAACAGTTGGGCTCACACCATTTCCCGAAAAGGGACAACATCGAAATAGATTAAAGAAGGAAATGGAATTTCTCTAGATAGGTGATTATACACCCTAATGGGAGCGACCCACATAGCCATGCTGCCTGAGACGACCCGATTTCCCGTTCTCACGGAAACAAGGTTATCTTTGGAATATAACACAGAAACATATAATAGCAGAACAGAATTAAATAAATACACCAGATAATGAACAACAAAATATACTGGATAAAAGTATCATCAGAGTTACACAGTATACAGGATCTTACTTAGTACAAATACAGTTCAGCTATACATAAGTGTCTACAGCGGAAATAAACAAAGTATGTACAATAGGAGCTGAACAACATAAAAAGAAATAAATGATAGAATCCATCTTCAGCTCCAGCTATCCAGAAAGAACCAGCTAAACCTGAATACAAGGCTGCCCGTGTAGAAAAAGGGGCACCCGAGTTTGAGAGTGAAACAAACTACGAGTCAGTCATGGGACTGGTATGAGAAATCTACTCAACACATATATAATATGGCTAATCACAGGACCACGCCACTTTCATGGAACAGGTTTACTCCATTGGATTGCCAGTGCTTTAAAACAAATCTTTCTTTTAAAACATCGCTATGCTTTTTATAAAAATGAAGCCGTTATAAGACTCAGTTCCCATCACACAATGCAACGCAAACCGGAGGATAGAGTTTTACCTTATAACAGCCAAAATATGCTTGATACGAATAAAACAAAGGCATTTGGTATTATTGCTAGTGTCTATATGTTTTAAAAACAATTTCAAATCATAACTATCAATCATAGACGACATGAGCGTCCCATGCCACTATGTCGCCAAATGTATATATACAATCGAAACCGCATCGTCACGTATTTGGAAATTGGATTTCCGTCATGAACCAAGGCAAAAGATAGTCCTTACCGAATTCGTGACTCTCTAGCCCGAGCCACAGGCAAGCGCGCAGGCAAGCCTTTAGATCGTCAGGGCCGGTCCACCGATGTGGATTATTATGCCTGAACAATACGTTTCCCCGCCCTTTGGGGCGTAAACGAGCCAACGAATGACTCCATCGGACCCGGATCGTCCGATCAAACCGAGGCGCCTCGCAACAGCAACAACCACATAGGTGAAAAGTATATAAATGTCAGGGCTGGTAGGTCACTGACACCACCCTAGCTAGAAAGAAACGCATGCCCTCCCTGAGGTCCTTCTCCCGTTTTAGGTCCATACCGGGATGTGAGGCTCGCGAATTCACGTTATACACAAAGCTACGCCACACAGGCGGTGCTTTGATCATCACCACAAGACTTTGCTTTTCAACAGAAGCCCTGATCACTGCATCTTAGCATGCCACACAGGCAATTCACGCCATGCGACTGATGTCCATCGATATACAACCTCTGAGCTCGTGCGTCTCAGAGAAGGGCGTTAAGCAAAAGAATAAATTCTCCGCCGCCAAACAGATGTATATTTAACAGAAATCAATCAACACAGAATAAACTCCAATGTCAGACACACAGTCCATCTACAAGTCCGTTCTGGGTCTGAACGAAACCGGAGGCACTAAATACCTCGCAAATCCTTCGATCACCACGTACGTCTGGACGATCACCACTCATTATCCATATTTCGGGATGCCTCCCAATCAGGACCTCGGTTACCATCCAAACGAGGTGAAGATCTCCGGTCTTCGACCATCGTCTTCCTCTTCGACTTTCAATCGTCGGTCAATTATTTGAAATGAGAATTAACTCGGCCTTCTCAAATAATTCACGTATATTTAGAATTTCAATTCAATTTATTTCAATGGTTAAATTATTCGACAACACCAATTTTGTCCTTTAATGTAATTTTCACACCAAACACATTCAACCATCAAACATCACATAAATCAAGCAAATTCAGTTTATTTCCATTCTATATCGCTTATGATATTTTATAACTATTTATCGCTATTTTTATTTATTTTAAAATAGCCATTTTATTCAAAACGACGCTTCGGGCCATAAGGCGGCCGTGGCGCTGTTTTTCTTCAGATTTGATTTACACATATCTGAAAATCTAACCGTTGGATCATCACAAAATTTACATCATTAGAAAGGTCTTTTCAAAACGAATCCAACGGTTCCAGTTTCGGGAAAATCCGACGGTCGGATCTCCCGGTACAATCGTTTGAAGTTTCGATTTCAAAATACGAACTGCAGCGTCGTTATTCGATTAAATATATATATATATATATATATATATATATATAAATATAATCGCTTCTGGCGCTGTTTTTCTTCAGATTTGAATTAAACATTCCAGACAATCCAACCGTTGGATTTTTACAAGGTTGGTGCCGTTGGAAAGATTATTCCAAGGCGAACCCGACGGTTGAGATTTCGGGAAAATCCAATGGTCGGATTTCCCGCACTAGTCGTTTGAAATCACGGTTTCGAAATACGAACTGCACGGCTTCGTTTCGTTTTAATTTTATTTATATTTATATATTTATATAAATATAGTTCATTCAACAATTTCAATATCGTTTTCACTTCAAAAAATTTTCTAACACCTTAAATTTTGGAAAAATTTCGCCATAACCTCCCCTGCACCGGGAGCGTCGGGAAATCGCAAATAGCGTCCCGGTCCTTCTAATCTCAAAAAGAAAAAGAAAAAGCCAAGCGGCTAGCCAACAGGCTCAAAATCATCACCCAAACAAATCAGTAAATGTGTACCTATTTGTTGGGCACAAATTTTATTCCTCTTCTCTAGCCCCTTTGCTATAACCTGTTCAAAGAATATTGCATGTACATATATATATATACAGTTCTTATCATTTATCAATTTCTATTCAACTTCATATTTGATTTCTGTTTGGTTTAAAGACACCATTTATTCTAATGTTACATACATAGGTGCAAATCATTTCATTAGCTAATTAATGAATATTTCAACTCATATATGTTTATTTTGAACATGTGGCTATTTTTAACACTTCACATTTCAACGATTTATGCATACAATAAAAATGTGATTTTTATTATAAAACGATTCATTTCAAAACACTATTTTTCTATATAGTTCATATAGTCGATAAAAGGTGATTTTTATTATCGAACCATTTATTTCAAAATATGAATACCATTCAACACATGAATTTCTAAACAACGAATGAATATCAATTCAACACATGAATGTTTTCAATAGTTTTTATATATAGATAAAAAATGTGATTTTTATTTATCGAACAATTTATTTCAAAATATGAATACCATTCAACACATGAATTTCTAAACAACGAATGAATATCAATTCAACACATGAATGTTTTCAATAGTTTTTATATATAGATAAAAATGTGATTTTTATTATCGAACAATTTATTTCAAAATATGAATACCATTCAACACATGAATTTCTAAACAACGAATGAATATCAATTCAACACATGAATGTTTTCAATAGTTTTTATATATAGATAAAAATGTGATTTTTATTATCGAACAATTTATTTCAAAATATGAATACCATTCAACACATGAATTTCTAAACAACGAATGAATATCAATTCAACACATGAATGTTTTCTATAGTTTTTATATATAGATAAAAAATGTGATTTTTATTATCGAACAATTTATTTCAAAATATGAATACCATTCAACACATGAATTTCTAAACAACGAATGAATATCAATTCAACACATGAATGTTTTCTATAGTTTTTATATATAGATAAAAAAAATGTGATTTTTATTATCGAACAATTTATTTCAAAATATGAATACCATTCAACACATGAATTTCTAAACAACGAATGAATATCAATTCAACACATGAATGTTTTCTATAGTTTTTATATATAGATAAAAAATGTGATTTTTATTATCGAACAATTTATTTCAAAATATGAATACCATTCAACACATGAATTGCTAAACAACGAATGAATATCAATTCAACACATGAATGTTTTCTATAGTTTTTATATATAGATAAAAAATGTGATTTTTATTATCGAACAATTTATTTCAAAATATGAATACCATTCAACACATGAATTTCTAAACAACGAATGAATATCAATTCAACACATGAATGTTTTCAATACAATGAATAAATATAGTTTAAGCATATGAAAATAATTCAAACACACAAATATTATTCAAAATTTCGGCAGCATAACGGCAGGGTAGTTACACCGGCACCGTCCCTAGTACGGCTCCTCGCTCTACCTTAAAACCTCGCGGTTTTTGACAATGGGAATCATGCATCTAGTTCGCACGCAGGCGGCATGTATATATTTATTTCATTTCCACAAACTAATCCTATGTGGTTTCAACCAAATATTTCACAACCACAAATGGGTATTTTTCAACCGCAATCAACCAATATCAATCACAAACAATCCCAAACAATCATTCGCTATCAATCAATTTTCACAACAATTTCAACCAATAAATATCGTCCATGGTTTGTGGACGAGGGGCGTATATATATATCTATATATATATATATATATATTATATGTAGCAATTCACTTTCATTTTCAACACATATATAATTTTTAAATCAGAAATCTCACCAATAGCTATCCAACTGCACGACACTTCCTTGTATAAAATCTTCGCCTTTTGTCGCTTTCGCCCGTATTCTCTACACATGTAAAAATCGAATTTTTACGATGCTATTCAATATATAAATATATGATTTTTACTTTGGCTTTCAATATATAAAAATATGATTTTTACTTTGGCTTTCAATATATAAAAATATGATTTTTACTTTCGACTTTCGATATATAAAAATATGATTTTTACTTTCGACTTTCGATATATAAAAATATGATTTTTACTTTTTAAAGAAATCAGTTTTCATTTCTCTTTAAAATCAGTTTTAATTTCTTTTTTTTTTTTAAATATCAGTTTTAAAATTCCTTAAAAGAAATCAGTTTAAAAATTCTTTTATAAAAACAGTTCTATACTTTTTTAAAAAAAACAGTTTTTACTTTATTTATAAAAATCATTTTTTTCTCTAAAAAGAAAATCAGTTTTAAACTAATTAAAATCCAGTTTTTAAACTTTTAAAAATTTCAGTTTTAATCTTTTTACTTTTAAACAAAATCAGTTTTATACTTAAAAAAAAAATCAATTCAGTTTTATACTTTATAAAAATTCAGTTTTAAAATACTTTAAAAATTCAGTTTAAATCCTCTTTTAAAAATTTCAGTTTTTCTTCCTTTAATAAAAAATCTGTTTTAACTTGCTTTTATAAAATCAGTTTTTAAATTTCAGTTTTTAAACCTAATTTTATAAATTCAGTTTTTAAATTACGTTTATATAAAATAAAAATAAAATAATAAAAATAAAAGGAAATACTTACAGGGGGGGAAGAACTTCGCAGTTCGTCGGCGGCAGGGTTCGAACGGTGGTGGCAGCGGGGAGTTGCTTCGAGGGGGGGGGGGGGGTGGCGCGACGCCTTCGCGAGGGGCTCGAGGGCTTCAAGGGGGGCGCGGCGACTTCGAGGTGGGCGGCGGCTTCGGGGTCGGCGTCGAGGTCTGGAGGGGGGGCGGCTGCTCGATACTTCTAGGTTTTTTTTTTTTCCTTTTCGTTTAACTGAAATATGATTGAACGGGGGGGGGGGGGGGCAGGAGGAAGAATAAAGGGAGGGAGGGAAATAAAAAATATATATATATATATTTTATTATTTTATTTAATTATTTAAAGTTGACTTTTACCCACGACCACGAAACGAGGCCCACCTCCTGTCGTCCATAGCGTTTAACCCCCATTCCGAATGCAATGGGATATGTATCGCAAGCTGATTTGATCGTTACAATCAGTTTCCGTTGAATTTACATTTAAATCACTATATTGAATTTTAAACGTACATTTCAAATTACCGGGGTCACATACTAACTAGAAAAATTCCAGAAAAATATTTTCTAGCTTCGTATTGACGATACGGTCCTAACAAAACTAGTTTCGTCGAATTCTGAGACCGTTTGAAAAATGGCCAATTTCCAGTCGATTAAAATCAACAGAAACTGGTCAAACGCGTTTTCCTTTGCCACGCTCACATATTGATTCGAAAAATTATGAAGTTTGAAACCTAGCAATAACTTGACACTGCGGATCCAACAAAAGTGGTTTCATCGAAATCCGAGGTCGTTTGCAAAATGTCCATTTTTAAGGGCCTGAATTCCATAGCGACTATTCAGAATTTTCAACTGGACATATCTTTTGATTCCCGCTATCAAATTTCGATTGGTCGGATTCGTTAGAAAGATATTACCAATTAGATCCTAATGTTTTTGGTTTCACTAAAATCCGGATTGTTTTGCACCCGGTATATTCAATTGAAGTTTGAAATCGAATTATCGAACTACCGCGCCATTTTCAATTCTATATATAATTATAATTAATTATATTCGTTTTCAAATGTCGATTCAAACTCAGTTTTCATCGCCATTATTTAAAATATTTATTTTAAATATTTAAAATCCATTATTTTAGCCAATTTAAAAATTTTAAATTGGTTCAGATTTTCTGGGTCGTTACAATCTCCCCCACTTAAAACTTTTCGTCCCCGAAAAGGAACAAAGTCGAAAGTGGTTTGATAAATCAACAACCCCACAATACAACAACCAATTTGTTTCTAATATTCAGAGTATAGAATAAACAATGCACATCCATGGGAAGAAAATAGCAACAGAATAGAGAATTAAATGGTAATGCAAAGTATGACAAATGTACCTTGCACCGGAGTCAATCAGAGATATCTACTCGGCATCTGGGGTAAGCTTTCTGAATGCTCCCCTCAGTTTCCCAAGTACAATCTCGCGGATCTCCACTCCATTGCACTTTGACTAAGTGAACCTTCTTGTTTCTCAGCTCTTTGGTTTCTTTAGAGATCGGCAACTTATCGAGAGATGTCCTTGCTTATTGCAGTTAGAGCATATAGCTGTCGTTACTGGTTCTTTTTCGGATCTGGCCCTTTTCCGATTTACCTCGGGCTCCTTACCGACTTTAGACATTGAACTTGCCTCAGAAATATCAGTTTCCGACTCTGCTACGTCACTAGAACTGACTTCTTCTTCGTCGCATAACATTCCTTTCTTATGGAGATCTTCATACTGATAGGCCATATATATCATTTCAGAAAAAGGAAGCTTCACATGCCCTAATACTTTATTCTGGTATCTCCTTTGAAGCCCGTGAATAAATCTCATATTTTTCCCCTTCGGATTTTGAATTAGATGAGGAGCAAAGTGAGAAAGTTCATTGAATTTCTTATGATATTCTGGGATGGTCATATCGCCTTGTATTAGATAAGAAAATTCATCACATAATCGCTCAGTTGCTTCCGGAGGAGTAAATCTTTCTAAGAAAATCACTTTGAACCTATCCCAGGTGATATCACCTTCTGGATTATCCTTTACAACCGAATCCCACCAGAACAAAGCTTCTTCTTTGAGCGCCCAGGAGGCCAGTAATCTTTTCTGGTCATCCCTAAGTTTTAACGCTTCGAAGATTTTCTCTGCCGAATGAATCCAAGCTTGTGTTTTTATAATTGCTTCTTCACCCGAGAACGGCTTTCCACCCAGATTTCTATATTTCATATATAGGGCTTCAATATCCGGGTCAGTATTACTTCTTCTGTTTCTAGCACTCATTTTCTAGTACTTCTGCAAATAGCAGATCAAGTGTCAGGTCACAGAAAAGATATTTCAAAATATAGAGACAAATACTTGAATGTAAATGTGTCTATCGAGGTGTAATTTCATTCTGCTTTACTCATACTAGGATATTACTGATCCTATCTGTATAGAGTTACCCGTCCTAGAACACTACTGGTTCTATTTCTGACGAGTTCGTTCAAATGTTATATTCCAGAACTAAGCTTAACCAAAGCTCTGATACCACGATGAGACGACCCGATTTCCCGTTCTCACGGAAACAAGGTTATCTTTGGAATATAACACAGAAACATATAATAGCAGAACAGAATTAAATAAATACACCAGATAATGAACAACAAAATATACTGGATAAAAGTATCATCAGAGTTACACAGTATACAGGATCTTACTTAGTACAAATACAGTTCAGCTATACATAAGTGTCTACAGCGGAAATAAACAAAGTATGTACAATAGGAGCTGAACAGCATAAAAAGAAATAAATGATAGAATCCATCTTCAGCTCCAGCTATCCAGAAAGAACCAGCTAAACCTGAATACAAGGCTGCCCGTGTAGAAAAAGGGGCACCCGAGTTTGAGAGTGAAACAAACTACGAGTCAGTCATGGGACTGGTATGAGAAATCTACTCAACACATATATAATATGGCTAATCACAGGACCACGCCACTTTCGTGGAACAGGTTTACTCCATTGGATTGCCAGTGCTTTAAAACAAATCTTTCTTTTAAAACATCGCTATGCTTTTTATAAAAATGAAGCCGTTATAAGACTCAGTTCCCATCACACAATGCAACGCAAACCGGAGGATAGAGATTTACCTTATAACAGCCAAAATATGCTTGATACGAATAAAACAAAGGCATTTGATATTATTGCTAGTGTCTATATGTTTTGAAAACAATTTCAAATCATAACTATCAATCATAGACGACATGAACGTCCCATGCCACTATGTCGCCAAATGTATATATACAATCGAAACCGCATCGTCACGTATTTGGAAATTGGATTTCCGTCATGAACCAAGGCAAAAGATAGTCCTTACCGAATTCGTGACTCTCTAGCCCGAGCCACAGGCAAGCGCGCAGGCAAGCCTTTAGATCGTCAGGGCCGGTCCACCGATGTGGATTATTATGCCTGAACAATACGTTTCCCCGCCCTTTGGGGCGTAAACGAGCCAACGAATGACTCCATCGGACCCGGATCGTCCGATCAAACCGAGGCGCCTCGCAACAGCAACAACTACATAGGTGAAAAGTATATAAATGTCAGGGCTGGTAGGTTACTGACACCACCCTAGCTAGAAAGAAACGCATGCCCTCCCTGAGGTCCTTCTCCCGTTTTAGGTCCATACCGGGATGTGAGGCTCGCGAATTCACGTTATACACAAAGCTACGCCACACAGGCGGTGCTTTGATCATCACCACAAGACTTTGCTTTTCAACAGAAGCCCTGATCACTGCATCTTAGCATGCCACACAGGCAATTCACGCCATGCGACTGATGTCCATTGATATACAACCTCTGAGCTCGTGCGTCTCAGAGAAGGGCGTTAAGCAAAAGAATAAATTCTCCGCCGCCAAACAGATGTATATTTAACAGAAATCAATCAACACAGAATAAACTCCAATGTCAGACACACAGTCCATCTACAAGTCCGTTCTGGGTCTGAACGAAACCGGAGGCACTAAATACCTCGCAAATCCTTCGATCACCACGTACGTCTGGACGATCACCACTCATTATCCATATTTCGGGATGCCTCCCAATCAGGACCTCGGTTACCATCCAAACGAGGTGAAGATCTCCGGTCTTCGACCATCGTCTTCATCTTCGACTTTCAATCGTCGGTCAATTATTTGAAATGAGAATTAACTCGGCCTTCTCAAATAATTCACGTATATTTAGAATTTCAATTTATTTCAATGGTTAAATTATTCGACAACACCAATTTTGTCCTTTAATGTAATTTTCACACCAAACACATTCAACCATCAAACATCACATAAATCAAGCAAATTCAGTTTATTTCCATTCTATATCGCTTATGATATTTTATAACTATTTATCGCTATTTTTATTTATTTTAAAATAGCCATTTTATTCAAAACGACGCTTCGGGCCATAAGGCGGCCGTGGCGCTGTTTTTCTTCAGATTTGATTTACACATATCTGAAAATCTAACCGTTGGATCATCACAAAATTTACATCATTAGAAAGGTCTTTTCAAAACGAATCCAACTGTTCCAGTTTCGGGAAAATCCGACGGTCGGATCTCCCGGTACAATCGTTTGAAGTTTCGATTTCAAAATACGAACTGCAGCGTCGTTATTCGATTAAATATATAATTATATTTTTATATATATATAAATATAATCGCTTCTGGCGCTGTTTTTCTTCAGATTTGAATTAAACATTCCAGACAATCCAACCGTTGTATTTTTACAAGGTTGGTGCCGTTGGAAAGATTATTCCAAGGCGAACCCAACGGTTGAGATTTCGGGAAAATCCAATGGTCGGATTTCCCGCACTAGTCGTTTGAAATCACGGTTTCGAAATACGAACTGCACGGCTTCGTTTCGTTTTAATTTTATTTATATTTATATATTTATATAAATATAGTTCATTCAACAATTTCAATATCGTTTTCACTTCAAAAAATTTTCTAACACCTTAAATTTTGGAAAAATTTCGCCATAACCTCCCCTGCACCGGGAGCGTCGGGAAATCGCAAATAGCGTCCCGGTCCTTCTAATCTCAAAAAGAAAAAGAAAAAGCGAAGCGGCTAGCCAACAGGCTCAAAATCATCACCCAAACAAATCAGTAAATGTGTACCTATTTGTCGGGCACAAATTTTATTCCTCTTCTCTAGCCCCTTTGCTATAACCTGTTCAATGAATATTGCATGTACATATATATATACAGTTCTTATCATTTATCAATTTCTATTCAACTTCATATTTGATTTCTGTTTGGTTTAAAGACACCATTTATTCTAATGTTACATACATAGGTGCAAATCATTTCATTAGCTAATTAATGAATATTTCAACTCATATATGTTTATTTTGAACAGGTGGCTATTTTTAACACTTCACATTTCAACGATTTATGCATACAATAAAAATGTGATTTTTATTATAAAACGATTCATTTCAAAACACTATTTTTCTATATAGTTCATATAGTCGATAAAAGGTGATTTTTATTATCGAACCATTTATTTCAAAATATGAATACCATTCAACACATGAATTTCTAAACAACGAATGAATATCAATTCAACACATGAATGTTTTCAATAGTTTTTATATATAGATAAAAAATGTGATTTTTATTTATCGAACAATTTATTTCAAAATATGAATACCATTCAACACATGAATTTCTAAACAACGAATGAATATCAATTCAACACATGAATGTTTTCAATAGTTTTTATATATAGATAAAAATGTGATTTTTATTATCGAACAATTTATTTCAAAATATGAATACCATTCAACACATGAATTTCTAAACAACGAATGAATATCAATTCAACACATGAATGTTTTCAATAGTTTTTATATATAGATAAAAATGTGATTTTTATTATCGAACAATTTATTTCAAAATATGAATACCATTCAACACATGAATTTCTAAACAACGAATGAATATCAATTCAACACATGAATGTTTTCTATAGTTTTTATATATAGATAAAAAATGTGATTTTTATTATCGAACAATTTATTTCAAAATATGAATACCATTCAACACATGAATTTCTAAACAACGAATGAATATCAATTCAACACATGAATGTTTTCTATAGTTTTTATATATAGATAAAAAATGTGATTTTTATTATCGAACAATTTATTTCAAAATATGAATACCATTCAACACATGAATTTCTAAACAACGAATGAATATCAATTCAACACATGAATGTTTTCTATAGTTTTTATATATAGATAAAAAATGTGATTTTTATTATCGAACAATTTATTTCAAAATATGAATACCATTCAACACATGAATTGCTAAACAACGAATGAATATCAATTCAACACATGAATGTTTTCTATAGTTTTTATATATAGATAAAAAATGTGATTTTTATTATCGAACAATTTATTTCAAAATATGAATACCATTCAACACATGAATTTCTAAACAACGAATGAATATCAATTCAACACATGAATGTTTTCAATACAATGAATAAATATAGTTTAAGCATATGAAAATAATTCAAACACACAAATATTATTCAAAATTTCGGCAGCATAACGGCAGGGTAGTTACACCGGCACCGTCCCTAGTACGGCTCCTCGCTCTACCTTAAAACCTCGCGGTTTTTGACAATGGGAATCATGCATCTAGTTCGCACGCAGGCGGCATGTATATATTTATTTCATTTCCACAAACTAATCCTATGTGGTTTCAACCAAAAATTTCACAACCACAAATGGGTATTTTTCAACCGCAATCAACCAATATCAATCACAAACAATCCCAAACAATCATTCGCTATCAATCAATTTTCACAACAATTTCAACAAATAAATATCGTCCATGGTTTGTGGACGAGGGGCGTATATATATATATATATATATATATATATATATTATATAGCAATTCACTTTCATTTTCAACACATATATAATTTTTAAATCAGAAATCTCACCAATAGCTATCCAACTGCACGGCACTTCCTTGTATAAAATCTTCGCCTTTTGTCGCTTTCGCCCGTATTCTCTACACATGTAAAAATCGAATTTTTACGATGCTATTCAATATATAAATATATGATTTTTACTTTGGCTTTCAATATATAAAAATATGATTTTTACTTTGGCTTTCAATATATAAAAATATGATTTTTACTTTCGACTTTCGATATATAAAAATATGATTTTTACTTTCGACTTTCGATATATAAAAATATGATTTTTACTTTTTAAAGAAATCAGTTTTCATTTCTTTTTAAAATCAGTTTTAATTTCTTTTTTTTTAAAAATATCAGTTTTAAAATTCCTTAAAAGAAATCAGTTTAAAAATTCTTTTATAAAAACAGTTCTATACTTTTTAAAAAAAAACAGTTTTTACTTTATTTATAAAAATCATTTTTTTTCTCTAAAAAGAAAATCAGTTTTAAACTAATTAAAATCCAGTTTTTAAACTTTTAAAAATTTCAGTTTTAATCTTTTTACTTTTAAACAAAATCAGTTTTATACTTAAAAAAAAATCAATTCAGTTTTATACTTTATAAAAATTCAGTTTTAAAATACTTTAAAAATTCAGTTTAAATCCTCTTTTAAAAATTTCAGTTTTTCTTCCTTTAATAAAAAATCTGTTTTAACTTGCTTTTATAAAATCAGTTTTTAAATTTCAGTTTTTAAACCTAATTTTATAAATTCAGTTTTTAAATTACGTTTATATAAAATAAAAATAAAATAATAAAAATAAAAGGAAATACTTACAGGGGGGGAAGAACTTCGCAGTTCGTCGGCGGCAGGGTTCGAACGGTGGTGGCAGCGGGGAGTTGCTTCGAGGGGGGGGGGGGGGGTGGCGCGACGCCTTCGCGAGGGGCTCGAGGGCTTCAAGGGGGGCGCGGCGACATCGAGGTGGGCGGCGGCTTCGGGGTCGGCGTCGAGGTCTGGAGGGGGGCGGCTGCTCGATACTTCTAGGGTTTTTTTTTTTCCTTTTCGTTTAACTGAAATATGATTGAACGGGGGGGGGGGGGCAGGAGGAAGAATAAAGGGAGGGAGGGAAATAAAAAATATATATATATATATATTTTTTTATTTTATTTAATTATTTAAAGTTGACTTTTACCCACGACCACGAAACGAGGCCCACCTCCTGTCGTCCATAGCGTTTAACCCCCATTCCGAATGCAATGGGATATGTATCGCAAGCTGATTTGATCGTTACAATCAGTTTCCGTTGAATTTACATTTAAATCACTATATTGAATTTTAAACGTACATTTCAAATTACCGGGGTCACATACTAACTAGAAAAATTCCAGAAAAATATTTTCTAGCTTCGTATTGACGATACGGTCCTAACAAAACTAGTTTCGTCGAATTCTGAGACCGTTTGAAAAATGGCCAATTTCCAGTCGATTAAAATCAACAGAAACTGGTCAAACGCGTTTTCCTTTGCCACGCTCACATATTGATTCGAAAAATTATGAAATTTGAAACCTAGCAATAACTTGACACTGCGGATCCAACAAAAGTGGTTTCATCGAAATCCGAGGTCGTTTGCAAAATGTCCATTTTTAAGGGCCTGAATTCCATAGCGACTATTCAGAATTTTCAACTGGACATATCTTTTGATTCCCGCTATCAAATTTCGATTGGTCGGATTCGTTAGAAAGATATTACCAATTAAATCCTAATGTTTTTGGTTTCACTAAAATCCGGATTGTTTTGCACCCGGTATATTCAATTGAAGTTTGAAATCGAATTATCGAACTACCGCGCCATTTTCAATTCTATATATAATTATAATTAATTATATTCGTTTTCAAATGTCGATTCAAACTCAGTTTTCATCGCCATTATTTAAAATATTTATTTTAAATATTTAAAATCCATTATTTTAGCCAATTTAAAAATTTTAAATTGGTTCAGATTTTCTGGGTCGTTACACTGCCTGCCCGATTTTTGTCATTTCCCGGTTGTTAAGGCTTGAGGCTAAAATTTTCCTTTAGAACATCTGGTCATCATTTTCTTTGAATGTCACATTATCAGATCCGTCAAGTCACTAATTGACGTCCACAAATATACTCTGGGTTTAAAAGAAGTGCCCCTCTTTACCACCACTCAGTATATTTGTAAAAATCAACGTACGTGGTTTCAGGAAATATTCTGTCAGATATTCATCCATACAAGTAATCTAGGAACAAGATGAACCGAAGGTACTCTCCTACCATATCCAATATAGGAATCACCCCATGAATCAGTAGCAAGAAGTCCTCGTAACCCGTAGATTCCAACCACGATAGAACCACAGTACATCTTTAGCTGCAGACCAGAGATTATTAGTAGTTCTTCCGTTTATGAAAATCTACAGTCTTCAATGCTCCATCTCGATCATCTTCTGATATCTTCACATATTTTTTGGTCGGAATGGTTTTTGTATACAAATTCGATCCCGGTCTTTCTGTACCAACAATCGCATTGAATAGATTTGATAGTCGGTTATTTAACTATAAAAATAAACAATGATCAAATCATGAAAATCTAATGGGTCCACTGGTTTGGTATTCAACATCAATTGGACTTTTAATTAGAATAAATGTAAATTTAAAACCCTTAAAATATTACGATATTATACATAAAGTTTTCACTTCTTATTTAACATAAGATATTTCTTTAAACAAATTCATTTCAATACTTAGGAAAATCCTATATTTTATCCAGTCTTCTATTTTCACTGTTAAACATTTGACTTTATTAACTAATATTGGAAAATCGATTTAACTTATTACTCGTAAAACAACATTATGAAATATCGTTTATTCCATTACTTGAAACAATAATCCATGCTTATTATTATAGAATAGAACTCAACTTTACGTTTCCTTTCTAACCCAAAAATATCGTTATGCTTCACGCAACCTCTTTTTGTTTCCCTTTTCACTTTGGAAATCTCATTATATATATTCCAATCTTTACTTAACGTTGCACTATTATCTTTAACGGAAATTATAAATTATCACTAACCCCTTTTACCGTTACAGCTAATATCATCATCGGATAATCCTGATGTCGTTCAAGTTGGATATTCTAATTACCTCTCAGACCTTGATCAACAACGTTCTTATCTTCAGATGGATAAGAGCTGTAACCCAATAATTCATTCCAATATCCACACAAATCCCATTTAACTATTTAATTCAAATACGGTTTCCTAAAACCTTCTCATTTTTTTAAAATCTCTTTCTGGGATATAACTGTTATTCCTTAATTCAATAATTAAGTATTCTCTTCACCACTTTTTAACTTTGCCATTTTCAACAAATTCATTTTATAATTTGGATTTGTTTAAGAAATCCTATGACTCACTTCTCTTACCAGATCCACTCTAACCACCAATTCCTTTCCAAATCCATTCAACCATTCCTGCTTTGAAAACAATTTAAATTTCCCCTTTTTACTTAATTCCATTTTTAAGTAACATTGATTTAAAATTAACGCTTTAACATCTTGAACTTCATTTATATAACATTGGTCTATTATAAACCCCTTTTCATCCTTTTCTTCTTAAACTAGATTGGACTATTAAGTAAGCATTTGATTCAAGCTATCATATCCGCTTGAAATTCCTTTTATAACTTCATTATAAAAATTTGGGTTTTATATATAAAACCCGTACATATTCTCCTTTCACCATTCAACTAGATTTCATTTCAATTTCGATTACCTTTAAATGAATTTCAATTAAAAGGAAATTTTCTAAATGATTATTAAATTAAATAATAATTTACTTCGATCATTAACTACTTCCGTATTATTTTATATCTGTCTTGTAATGTTTCTGTTTACCTATAACACTTCATGAAACTTAATGCATTCTATTAAAGAGTGACACTAACGGATATGGGGTGTCACATTTGGTATTAGAAATGAAGGTTACCGGATCAGATAAAAGATTTCGAAAATTGTTTTCAAAAGGTTTTAAAAGAAAGCAATTTCAAGAGGAAAAGTTTGTTTTGAAAAACATATTCCCCAAAGCCATATAAAATATCTTTCGACTCTCTGTTTGAATCCCAATTTTATTTTCTTTCCAGCATGTATGGGGAACCAATTCTTCCAGAGGGTGTTACGATACCGGCTTGGTTCCGTAGGTACCTTGAGGCTACGGCGCCTGCCGAAGGCCAAGAAGACCCCCCTCCCCAGCTGCAGCCGCTGTTTCCTTCCTCCTCCACGAGCGGATAATTTTTCCAAGATATGCAAGTATTTCTGTGCTATGGGAGGAAAGCCATTTAGAGGAACTAAGAATTTTGTAGAAGCAAGTAATTGGCTTAAAGAGATGGAGGATATTATTTGGATTTTTGAGGTTGACAACCATCGAAAGATTCAGTTGGTCGTTTGGCAACTGAAAGATGTGGCTTCATTATGGTTGGAAGTGACGCAAGCAGGGTGTAACAACACGAATTTTAATAACGTGTTAAGACAAGAATCAAGGAAAAATTAAATTTTAAAATAAGAATCAAGAGAAACGGGTTGCGCCGTTGCGTTTTTCTCGAAATTCTAGTTGGAAACGAGTCCGTAATTTCGTAAATCAGAGTCCGTATGACCGAGATATGGCCTTTAGAAGTTTCACGAAAAATCAGAAACGAAAACAGATTTTCGAATTTCAAAATTTAGCCCCAAACGGACTGGGTGGGAAATTTCCCGCCAAGCCCCAGGTCGACTGGGGATTCGACGCCCCCAGGAACCAGGTTGACTGCCCAGTCGACCTGGGTGTCGACTTCCCTGGTCGGACCATGTCGGCCTGGGTGCACCTGCATGGTCTTTTGGCTCTGGTTTAGGGGCCTGTGACGATTTTGACGGTTCAGAACTAAACTAGGGTTAATCTAAGGGCCTAAACTAGTCCTAACTCCTATAAAAACAACCTAAGACCTAACCTAAATCACTAAAAATCATTCTAGCAACTAAGTGCTGTCAAAATGCTCCTAAATCAGGGCCTCCATCTTCATTATTGAGAGCTTGAGAGTTCTAAACTAAAGCTAAGGCAAAGGAGCAATCTTTCTCCATCAAATCAAGGAGCTACTTACATTCTCAAGACTTCTAGTTTTGCTACATCATTCCTAGAGCTTCTACAACGATTCTATGACGATTCTTGCTCCTAATTCACTAGCCACTCTTTGTAAGTTCTAGCTACTTTTAGATCTAAACGGTAGTTCTAATGTTGACATGGAATAAAATGAGATGAAACCTAAGTATGCTAGTCTATGTGAATCTAATCTTGCCTCTCTCTTGAATCTATGACTTTGGGCTATTTCTTAGTGATTAAATCATGCCACTCATATTGTGTTTGACTTAGTTTATCATGCAAGATTGAATTTTTACTTATGGAATGTTGGCATGAAACCTTAGAACCATTTGGCCTGTGGAAAATTCATATGAACTTGACTTGGGGCTTATGCATGTAAAAGAACCTAAACCTCTCATGACCATTTACATGCTTATAATGATAAACCTATTGTTATGCTATCATACATGTTAGAGGCCAATCCCTTTATGCTATTATACATGCTTGAGGCCAATCCCTTTATTCTATCATACATGATTTGAGGCCAATATGTTGTCATATTATTCCTACTATGTTAACTCGCTTTCACTTGCGTTGGGAATACGCCTTGGGTAGTTTAGGCAAACGTGAGATGGGCTATGAAATTTAACATGAATTAAGTAATGGGACAATGTGCACAAGTGTAAAACATGGACTTTGTCGTAGCCTAAATTTGACATGAACATGATAAGTAGGAAAACATGAAAGTGGCCAACTCGAGGTTGGGTTGAGTTTGTAGCATAAATCTGCCCGAAACCGCCCGGCAAATCTAGTAGCTACAGACAATAGGACCCAATGTGAGAAGTTGGTCATATCGCTCTCAAAACCCGAGGTTAGACTAGGTTGTGGTGTAAAGCTGCCCGGACCCGCCCGGAGTAACCAGTAAACACAACAAAGTCTAATGTGAGAGGTTGGGGTGCATTAATTTACTTAATGCCACATGATAAGGTTAAGTTAGTTTGACTAATGGAACTTAACCAATATGACATGAATGGGAAGGTTAAGTAAGACCGGACTTGATTATTTAAGACACTTAACCATATAACATGATTAGCGGATGGGTTAGTTTAACCTAAATGGGTTGATAACACCCGACGGGGATAACACGATGCGTGGTAGAGTTAAGTAAACCCACAAGAATGATACTTAACCATTATAAATACGTCTAGTGGATGGGGTTAAGTTAACCTACACTTAACCAATCCGACTCGGTAATTTGATAGGGTTAAATTAACTTACACTTAACCAATCCAACTTGATGATTTGATAGGGTTAAGTCACGAACCTCTTAAATATACTTAACCAATACGACTCGATAATTTAATGGGGTTAAGTTAACCTACACTTAACCAATTTTACTCGGTAATTTGATAGGGTTAAGTTAACCCATACTTAACCAATCTGACACGATAATCTAGGGTTAAGTCATGAACGTCTTGATATACTTAACCAACATGATACATGGTTCGTAGGGCTAAGTCTTGAACTTGAATACTTAGCCAATTTTGACATGATTCGTAGGCGGGGTAAGTCATGAACTCGAATGACAACACTTAACCCATTAGACAAAACCCTCGCTTCAGGGGACTAAGTGGAAAATCGTAGCTAATAAGGAAAACGGGAAGGGAAACTAAGTGATAAACCTTAGTTAAGGATAACTAAGTAATAATTCTTAGTCAAGAAAATTAGACCAGTTCATAGATAGATGAGTAACCTGATACGGTAGGTCATCGTTTAAAACAAACACAAGAGGAGGAGCGAATGTTTATATGACTTAGATAAAGGCTCCAGCGAATTGGGTGACGAAGCGGTAGCTTCAGGGGACGTGAGGGTACTCTTGGTATCCCTCTGTGAGGTTGCAGATGATCCTCCTGGGCTAACAGAGGTTAAGGTCTGTGGTAGAAGAACTAAGGGTATGCCTGGGTTGCTGTGCGAGCAACCTAAAGACTGGAGTGGATTAGCGTGGAGTCGGCGATATCTAGTTTAGCCCTGTGACAGCACGTCGTCGACTACCTACCATCTTTAGTCAATCGTGTACGCATGCGGAAAGGCAGAGAACTCCCAACAGACCATATACTTGCTATCTAGTTATGGGTGAGGTTGGCCAATAGGAAAGTTGGGCATGGATGGTCGGAGTATAGTTCTCGTGCATGATTTTCATGGATTTCCTTTCAGTGGTTGAGGGAGGGGTCACGTGGGACCATAACCACCGGTAGAAAAACAGACCTTGATATCTACATCGGTAGATAACCTTAATCTCCCGACCGAGTCCTGTATTTCTTGATTTGCCCTGGCACGGGACTCGGATGGCACATTGAGATACATGGGCATCTAGACATGGAAAAACGATTCACGATACATACGTGGGAAAAAGGGGCGTGGTTGACGGGTAGCGTAATCCCTAGTGGTCCTAGGTGGCTTAAACCTAAACCGAGTTACGAAAACGTTTATTAGGTAGTGTAATCCCTAGTGGTCCTAGGTGGCATAACTCCTAGCCGAACATTCGAGAATTCATGGTAAGAAAACACAGCTAGATCAAGGATGACAGTCCAGATGATTTCAAGGATAATGGAACTACGCTGAAGTAGTATAGAACTACGTGAGGAAGCCCGTAGGATTTATGGCAAAGGACTAAACATATACATGGAAAGAAACATACGAGCTGGGGAAAACCTACATTAGGTTGGCATGGACCATTTCATGACATTGGGCGAGGGACATTTTGTAGCTAACACATGACACGGGTTGGGATACTAGTACGAAAGGTGCAGGGCAAATATACTTGATAGAACCTAGGGTGTATTACTTGATAGAACCTTGGGTGTATTACTCGATAGAACCTTTGGATGTTATACTCGATAAAACCTTGGGAAGTTATACTTGATGCATAGTGACCGTAGTTTATCTCTATACAGTAGTTTATCCTGTTACCTTAGTTTAGCTTGTCTATCTTGTCATCATCCTTATGTTTACTTTCAGTTTATGCATGTTATGTTACCTTTACCTGTTTTTATGCTGGAAGTAGATAGGACTTACTAGTCTTTATGACTGACCCCGTTATCTTTCGCCTCTTTGCCTTCCGTTTCCCCCCAGGTTTTCAGGGAGGAAATACCGTTATTTAGCTCGGACTTCTTCTACTTCAAGGTCATCATGTGTGCCTTGGATTTTTCTTGGCTATGGCTGCTTTACCGTTTTACTTGGGGAATATTTTATGACCGTGGTTTTATGCTTCTTTAACTATTGCAAGACAGGTTTCCAATGTAATGGCTTTTAAAGGCATTTTGATGTAAAAAGGCTTTAGACCTTGAAATTTTATGAGGTGATGAAATTTGGTTTTTCTTCCGCTGTTTTATATGTTCTGTCTTGTAATATTTCTGTGCATGTTTACCTTGACAACGGCCCTCCAAAGCTAGCGCATTCCCATGTGAGTGACCCTGGCGGAGGTGGGGTGTTACACAGGGTATCCAACTGAGACTTGGGATGATTTCCGATAGAGATTCGGGATGAAGTTTCTTTCTCAAGCTGAGCAAAGTATGCAAAAGGAAAGGTTGGCACTTAAGCAAGAAGGCATGTTGATCAAAGAGTATGTCAATAAGTTCAATCAATTGGCGAAGTTTGGAGCTAATAAATACCCCGCACAAGAAAGCTCTAAGGTTTGCAAGAGGGTTGAATGAACCTCTCCATGGATTGGATATATCTTAATTCCAATGGGTGAAACTTTCAAGAAACTATTTGATATGACATTGATGCATGAAGAAGATAAAGGTGAAAAGAAAGAGGCTAAGATTGATGAAATAAAAAACAAGAAAGTATGGCCCAAGAAAGAAAGAACAACAGCAAAATAAGGGCGAAAAGAACAACAAAGCCTAAGAAAGGAGGAAATATTATAATTGTGGACGCATGGGTCATTTGAGAAAAGATTGCAGAAAAAGGAAGAATGCTTGTTTCCGATGTGGAGAGGTCGGACACCTTATTAAGGATACCCCGAAGAAGCAAGGACATAGCCAAAGGGCAGAATCTTCTAGAAGGCAGGTGCATGCTCTCGAGGCCGGTGTACGAGATAGAGGTGTGAAAATTTATGTTGGAGGTTTGATTTCTCTTTCCAATCATTCTGTTAGAACTCTTTTTGTATCTAGTGCTACACATTGTTTTATATCTGATTTTGTGGTTTAGTCTCTGCACCTTAGTACTTGTATGGTTTGGAATCCCGTTGTTGTCTTATACCCCATTGGGGGTATGGCTCATCAGTCTATGATTTGTCGGGGTTTGCGAATATCTGTGTTGGGCGTCGAGTTTGAGTGCGATGCGTACGTGCTTGGTTTCATGAGCGATGGTTTGATTCTAGGGATGGATTGGGTAGCCATATATGGTGTCATTCTGGATTGTGAGAGGATGATGATTAGACTTTTGACTTGCCTTGGGAGGACCCTCAAGATTTCTTATGACCTCAAGGGGTCTGTCATTCTTAGTTTCCTAGAGTCGCTTGATGCGTCTATCGATGATCTACGATTTGTACTAGTAGTTTGTGAGTATCCTGATGTTTTTGAGGAGGTTCGGGTTTTACCTTTGAGGTGCGAGATTGAATTCCAGATATACTTGGTGGACAGTGCATAACTAGTTGCATTGCCGGTGCGCCATATGGCTCCGAGAGAAAGAAGTGAGTTCAGGAAGCAAGTAGGGGAGCTACTTGAGAAAGGGTTTATTAGGTGAAGCATATATGAATGGGTTTCTCCAGTAGTATTCGCCAGTAAGGCGGATGGCTCGCTTCGCTTATGCGTGGATTACAGGGAGCTGAATAAGCTCACTAAGAAAAAAAGGCACCCACTTCCGAGGATAGATGATCTGTTTGACCAGTTTGTTGGTGCATATGTTTTCTCCCAGTTAGACTTGGCCACGGGGTTTCATTAATGGAGGGTGGCCGAGGACAGTATAGACAAGACCACTTTTAGAACTCCAAATGTTTTCTTCGAGTGGCTCGTCATGCCTTTTGGGTTGACGAATGCACCCGCCTATTTTGTAGATCTGATGAGCAGGGTGTTTCGGGAGTTTCTAAATAAGTTCGTTGTGTCTTTGTTGATGGCATCTTGATTTTCTCGAAGAGCGAGGAAGAGCATTCCCCACATTTAAGGGAGGTTTTGAAGACTCTCCAGGTGCATTAGCTTAAGGAAAAATTCTCCAAATTTCATTTTTGGAGAAATAAAGTGAGATTTCTAGGGAATGTGGTCTCTAAGGATGGGATAGCAGTGGATTCCGCGAAAGTAGTTGTAGTTCACGATTGGAAAATTCCTAAGAACGCAACAGAGGTGAGGAGTTTCTTTGGTTTAGCAGGCTATTATTTGAAGTTCATTAAGGACTTCGCAAAGATATCCGCCCCACTCACCACACTAACGAAGAATAATTTGACATTTTTTTTGGGATATAGACTGTGAGGATGCTTTTTAGAAATTGAAGAGGGTTTGACAAAAACCTCAGTCTTGACTCTTCAAAATGGAGGCAAAGTGTTCACAGTATACACTAATGTATGTGCTACAGGGCTTAGTGCTGTTTTGATGCAAGAGGGAGGGGTAGTATTTTATGGAGGTAGACAGTTGAGAGTTCATCAGAAGAGCTACCCCACCCATGACTTAGAATTTGCTACCGTTGTATTCGCGCTTAAGACTTGGCGCCATTATCTACTTGGAGAGAGTTTGTGTTGGATACCGATCATAAATCTCTTAAATATTTGTTCTCGCAGAAGGATCTCAACTTGAGGTAATAGATATGGATGGATGTGGTCGCGGGCGCACTGAATAGGTAGATGATGACTTTGAGTCCACTATTCGTACAAAGGCGGATCTTGGAGTATATATCGACCTTTTCTTTTAGGCCATCTACAGATCTTATACCCGATTTGTTGGCATCCTCAAAGGTGCGACGTACTATTATGGATCAGAGAGGAGCTTCACAGCGAGAGGACCCGCATACAACAGACATCTTGGATAGGCTCAGTAGAGGGGAGACTTCTAGTCACCTCAGTAGATATTCCATGGATGACAGAGGATGGTTGCGAACAGATGGTAGGCTTTGTGTTCCCCGGGTTGGGAGTCTGTTGAAGACAGTTCTTGAGGAAGCCCATCACTTTCGGATGACTATCCATCCAGGCGGTGATAAGATGTATAGAGATATGAAGAGGGTTTTCTTTTGGGCTAGGATGAAGAAAGATGTAGCGGAGTTTGTTTCTCGACGTTTGATTTGCCAGCAAGTCAAAGCTGAGAAAAGGATGCCCGGTGGTTTAATTCATCCTTGGGAGGTCCCATAGTGGAAGTGGGAGACACAACACCAGAAAGTCCCATTTGTCACACTTATAACCGTGAGTAAGTAGTATAGTCACGGTTATAAACGTGGTGCCAACAGGCATTGGTGATTTTTGTCACGCATGCTATCACAGTTATAACCATGACAAATACTAAAGTATATGCTCACGGTTATAAGCGTGATTTTGTTTTCTCTTCTAATGGTTATAAGTGTGATAATATTTAATCTACTAACGGTAATAAGCATGATAATCATTGCTTTTCTAATGGTCTTAAATGTGACGAACTCCATAATTATAACGGTTATAAGCGTGGTTTTAGGATTTTTGCCAATGGTTATAAGTGTTACTTTATCGAAGATTTCGTTGGCTATTGTCACATTTGTCACGGTTATAACCATGAGAAACTACACATAGTACGATGCGTATATAAAACACCTATATTTCATATCAAATACACATAAATATATATTCAGTACTAGAGTTGGCTATATACACAATAATAGCATCGAAACAACAAATAACACGTCGAACATACCAAATTTAAAATAACAAACATAACAGGTTTAAAATACCAAGAGTATACACTGTCATTTACATAATAAGTTTTAAAACAGGATTCAACATATTTCTTCTAAATTCAGTCTTAACTTACGTATGATCTACCAAATTAACTTCAATCCAATTTTCATAGTACTTTAAAATGCATATCCCACTGTTAAAATTTAGACCAGTTATAAACTTCTCAGTGAACCTCTTCTTCTTCTCATTTACTCTTCAAGGTGATACATGTCTCCCGCATGGGTACACCATCATCTACAAAGTCAATAGGTACAACCAAATGTTAAACCATCATTTGCAAAGTCAATAAGTCCAACCAAATCTTAAAATGCGTGCATGTATGATAGTTAGTCTGAAGTTCATCTCTCTAGAACACTGTCCTAGTGAATGTAGCACTAATATTATTATGTGGTTTAGAATAGTCAAGAGACAGAGAACACATCAGATGGATTTTTTTGTCAAGAGGTAGAGAACAACAAATAGCATGCTTGGTTGTCATGCTGTATTAAGATCTGCCCAGTATATCATTCTCAGTTGTGCTTCAGTATTTTGAAACCAAATTACCGGAACAAGGTTAAATTAAATCCTAGATACTAGTCATGCTTGGTTGTCATGCTGTATTAAGATCTATACAATATATCATTCTCAGTCGTGCTTCAGTATTTTGAAACCAAATTACCAAATCAAGGATAGATTAAATCCCAGATACTAGTCAATAATATACTACCAAACAGCCTTTAATTCTTTGGACAATGTATTACAATCAAGGTTAGATTAAATCATTCAGTATTATGTTTTCTTATCTTCAGTTTATTTGAAAACATATTCCAAAAAAAAAAAAAAACAAGTTGCTAAACGTTAATGTTTCTAAAATTTATTCACACACATACATATTCGAGTATTAGAAGAATGTACTAACGTTTTGTTAGCAGAAACACAACATCTATAAGTTGTGTTTGCACACTCAGCATTTATAAATTCTGTTTGCGAATTCAGCATTTATAAATTGTGTTTACAAACCCTGTCTACATTAAGACATGCCTTGTACCTGCATACTTAGTTTGAACTCAGTTGCATCTCAAATTTTGAACTCAGTTGCTAGTGCTATACTCTTTGAGTTTGCAAACTTGGTTTGCACACTGAACAAATGAATAGTGCAACCACCCTAACAGTTATATACAAAACTAAAAGTTCAAAATTGTAATGTCACGTGAAAGTGTTGAAAGAAGTCTAATGATTACTTTCAAGGAAATAATGTAATTTATGACAGAGAAGGAGACATTTTAGGTGGAAACCAAGAGGGAAAAGCAAAAGAGGAATAAAACGGTCAGGCTTACCCAAATGGAGTTTGCTTGAATGATAGTAGTTCAACATTCATCTGCATATCAAAAGGAGGAAAGTAACAAAGTTATTTGATGAACTGATGCAGCAGTATAAAGTCTAAATAGGATGGTAGAAACTTGTATAAACAAAAAAGGAAGCCCACTTGGAAAAGGAAAAAAAATGAAACTTAACAGTGGAATTTATTTTAAAAAAAACACCTTTTTGGATATTTTTCATTTGATTCCTGATATTTTATACAATTACGTGTGAAATATTTAATTAATCCGCAATAATAAATTTGATGGCAATAGGTGCAAAATATAATGGTTTGTCTTGTCCTATAGTCCATTTAAGAAGTTGTTTATTAATTTTCCAACATTCTGCTACACTACAAATATATATATATATATATATATATTCTATTGACTTTCAATCATGACATTAATATCCACAAATGGAATGCACAATTTGATTGATCGATTCCACTGGTTACCTGAAATGGTGTGATGTTTAATACATCGAAGATGGCACTTATTTTCTCTTAGCTATTGATCCTGTAGCCTTTTTCACAACAAATTTATCCAAATTTTGATAGTTAATAATATAAAAAACTGACCATCTTCAGTGTATCTTCAGCGAATTAAACCTAGACATCTGCATTGTGAGAAAAGAGTGTTAATTTATTGATTGGTAATTAATTTAGCCTAAACTCCAGGCTTCATTTAAGAGATAGCAAGTTGATACTTTATATTTAGTACATGGTTACTATAGGATTATAAAAAAAATTCTTCACCCATATATAGTCCATGTACATTTAGCACGTATCATATTTGAAATCGTACTCCTCTTATTTGCGCCCTCCATCATAATTTATGCCATTTGAAGCAGCTTATTTGCTGCATTCCACTCTGTCTCTGGCTTTAGTTTATTTCCTTGTTTCTTCTTTAATTGATGGTTACCTCAGAGAATCGAAACAGTAAAATTTGTTAATTGATTACAATAAAATACATATATCATACACCATGCATTTGGAATTTTCAACGTTTCAAACCATTCTACACAACATAATTTACATGACTGAATTTCGTAAAAAAAAAAAAACAAGTGTTAATAAAATTATATTTTGAAATTTTAGTTAATGGATTTTTTGAGATTATGTGACAAATCCTACAAAAAAAAAATACTACAAATGTAGGGAAAATTTCCAAAGTAACATATTAGAGTTATGACTTTTCATAGAATCAAGTAATTAAAATTTCCAATTTAGATGATATGTTATTATTATTATTATATTATATAAATTAGACTTGTAAATCAGTTCCGCACACAATGGAAAGTTCATGAGAGATGCATAAAATATGAACATCAACGAACTAATGCTGATACAAATCTTACATGCATTTTCACATCTGGAAAAATACAAGTAATGCGCCAATTTGGAGTTTACCATTGATACTAACATAGGCAAACATTAATGGTTGAATAGGCATATAATATTTGGTACTCTGACTATTAGATGATGATCAACTACAATATCATTACCATTTATGAAAATAATAAAGCAATCAAAAATAATAATCTTGGAATCAATTTGCTACCTAGATCAAAAAGAAAGAAAAAAATGCCAGGCTATGACAGAAACCCCCCTCTTTCTAAAAGATAAAAAGTTTCATAGGTAAAATTTGTCATTTTATGACTGAAAGTTGGATCAATAATTCATACCATTAATTAAAAATTTACATAACTCGAGGTGATTTTAATGGATGCAACCTGTCAGTGAAATGACATTACATCATAAAAGTATCAATTGCAACAAATCATGAATGGATTAGGTTTAACTTTGTAAATATCACAACCAACTGCTAAATTCATTGAAAATGATAATTTCTTCGCATTTAGATAACCTAAATACTTAATTTCTATTAATATAAAGTAGTGATGATATCACGATATAAACTTGCAAAAATGCTAGGCACAGTCGCCTATAGGACGATAAACATGAGCAATTAGACGTTCTTCTTTTATAAAATTAATTCAAATATAGTGATGTTTAAATTACAAGTTCTTCTTTTATAAAATTAATAGGATGATAAAAAGCAGCTTAAAACATGATAGCAGTCAATCAAAGCATTATAATATTTTGCTCGATATTTTAACAAACTTGTAATTTAATTCAAAGATAGTAATGAAATATTGCCAAATACCATAGTAAGTTAATGACTAAAAGTATGCCTTTCAGTATCATACACTTATGTAAATTAATATTCCCATATAATACGTAACACAAAAGAATTAAAAATGAGCAAAAACAATAATTATGAAAACTCAATCTTCATTGATTACCTGTTCATCCTGGAAATCCAAGAATGCAAGAATAATAAGATACAACATTATCACACACTACACCAGAAATGCTATTTCGCAACGGCTTTTAGCCGTTGCAAAATCATTTAGCAATGGCTATGAGCCGTTGCAAATTCATGTGTGGCAAAAAATTAGCAACGGCTTTGAGCCGTTGCTAATTTACATTTTGCAACGGCCCCAAGCCGTTGCGGATTTTAGTTTTGCAACGGCTCAAAGCCGTTGCTATTTATAATTTAGCAACAGTTTATAGCCGTTGCGAATTCACATCTCTTTTTATAAAAAAAATTAGTACTTTTTTGGACTATCCTACGATACCAAATTAATTTGATTTTCATAGTCAATAAAAACATTTACAAATTTATTATAATATCACAAAAGAAAGACCCTTAAACTAAATAAATTTTATAGATTCAACACAAATACCAAACTTAACAACAAGTTTTGAAATTACAACGTTCAACAATGGTTCGTTACAATTCAAAGTTCAACAGCAATAGCAATAAAAAAAAGTTACAGAATACAATACATAATTCACAAGTATATTAATATGTACGTAGTTGAGCTAGCATACAAAGTACATAGTACTATGCAGAGATCTATCCTTAATCGGTACATAGTTCATTGTCTCAAAGCCTTCCTCCAATTTGCTCTTGCTTTCATCATTTCTTTTGCATCAGTTGTTGAGGTTATTGAAAGTGATTTAATAACAAACTTATTACTAGTTACTACCTATAGTCACAAACTTACTACTAGTTGATTTTAAGAATGTCTGCGACTTTATCGAAAGACCCGTTGTGTCCCCGATCTTTTTCTGGGCTAACGTGTCATCCTCGCTCCTGTCTTTCTGCAAGGTCAAATTCATCAAAGAGGGTAGAATAACAACTTAGTTCTTTAGCAAATTAACCAGTACTTAGTCTCATATCCGGGAGGATGTAACTTTAACCCTTTCATTCAACCAAAAGCTACATTTATTTTAAATATAAAGATAAGAAAGTAAGATTTTTAATTAAGTTCACACCATGAGCATACACACTCTAGTTTTCACATTCAAAAGCCATTCGTATTTCTAAACATGAAACCAAGAGGAAGTAGAGTCTATCATGCAATTATAATGTTTAAAAATAGTTTTTAAATAACTAAAGTTATCGACCTGTCTGTGTTAAATAGTAATACTAATAACTAATAAACGATAACAGGTTGAAACATTATTGTTCAGTTTCCCCAAGTTACATAGATTACGTACTAATAGAAAAAGGTATAAGTTACTCAACTTGAAAAGAAAAATTCATGCCGTTTCAGGTAATGCATCATCATTAATCTTATGGTTACCCTTCAATGTGGCAAAGCAGTTCTGTGCAGCACCCAACCAGCTTGTCCGAAATTCCTCCCAGGTCAAATCCATGTATTCTGAATGTGTGTTTATATTTAATGAACCTGATTTCTATGTGTTATCAAAAGCTATTATGAGCAGCAAGCTATGATCTGTGTGTTTATATCTCATCAACAGTATGTTACAGAGGACATTATTCATTGAACCAGCATCTGGAAAAAGCACATCCGGTTCTGACGTCATCACAACTTTTTAGGTTAACCTACCATCTCGGTAATTGGAAATATAGATTCTTCATAACTGAAGGAGTTAAACTGGAGTTTACCTCATAGAGCACTTTTAATTGATCTTATAAAGAATGCCGCCTGGAGCTTATCCTGTAATGAACAGTGACTTTGGAAACAACTTCAATATTTCTATGACGCCATAACTGTTTATTCAATAGATAATACTTTGAATCTTCATTGATGCAGAAAGTTGACCTAGTTGCATCCCACTTGGCAATGCGACGTGCAGAAGCTACTTTAGTATCATGTTGCTTATCTCTATCAGTGGCATTTGTATAACTAGAATGGAATCGTTGACTTAACACTTCTGATCCATTCATTAATAATGCTCTGAATCAATAAGATAAGATGAAATCTAACCTGACAAGTACATCTAGATCTACAACATTTTTGCTTCTCACTTCATTATCAAGTACACTTTATTCTTCAACTGTTGACCGATAACATAACTGTTCTTTTTTTTTTAATTTTTCAGTTTACAGGCAATTCATCTACTGGTAATTTTGATCAATGAAGCCGCTTAAGTTTAAACTTGAAATATAAATAAAATATGTTTAGTTTTTCTACTATAAACTACTATTTATAACCCCATTTAATCTTATGAAAATCTACTCAGCATTGTTGACTTTAACCGACTTCTCTTCTTCTACAACATCCAAGTGAATAGGTTTATTTTTCTATTCAAGCCTGTGGACAAAAAACCAAGTATGATTTACAATCAGCAGTTTATCGATCCCTGAATCCGAGAAACCAAAATAAATTGTACTAATAAAATAGAATTAAATTTGTTACTAACTCTGTCCACTGTTCTCTTGAAGCAGGTCTAATGTTTTTTGGTTTTTTACCATATCTTTGTCAAATTCTAGGCTTAAATTCTGAATGTGTGTTTCCGGTATGAGTTCTGTGCATGAACTTGATTTCGTGGGAATTACAATGGATTTCGACAGTCGTTTCTATGGCAATCAACACACTGTTTTTCCATTTCCTACTAGTCAAAATCAGTTCTTTTTCCATGCATTTTGCCACTTACATCTTCTAAATATTTAGTTTCTCAATGTGAAAGAAATGTTAAAAGTAAAAGAAAAAAGGGATAATAAACTATTAACATCAAAATAACAACAAGTTGGATAAAACATCATTTATAAATGTCAAATTCTTTTATTTTTCCTCATAATTAACTTTGTTCCATTTTTACAATAAAAATGCAATTATCCAGTCTAAACCAAGGAGACGATGAAAAAAAACTTCAGTTTTACCTCACTTCAACAGTTTCTCCATGTATATAAAAAAGAAATTATGTAACAATACAAATTGGTCAAAAAACTTGGTCACTGGAGTAGTACCTTTTCTGATGATCTAAGTGCACATATGGAAAAGCATTCTCCTCCGCCACCCTTGTAGGTGTAAACATTTCGAATATATAGGTACCAAAAACGAAATTTGTTTCCTTAAAACCTGAATTTCATCCTTTAAACTTCCCATCCTTTTTGAGTAATCTTCTTCAATTTTCTCACCGTACACCGTGAAAGCAGGGCTCTTCGCCATGATCATTTGGTGTTTGCTGGAGCATCTGTTATGATTGTGCTTTTGACGGAGCTCGATCTTGTATCTGAGGTAATAACATGATTTCTTGATTCTAAAAACTTTGATAATTCGAGTTGAGGATCATAACCAAGCTCTGCATTGATGTACTCATCCCTGTCATTACTGCCCATCTTACTAGGCTTTGCATGAGCCAGTGCTGATCTTCAGTCCAACAGAATTGATCTATTCAATTCTATGCTTTCGGTTTTCAGCCATCAATTTTTTTTTATTCCTCGGCTGTTCAAATTTTCAGGTTCATTAATCAATTTTTGGTCTGTTCTTTGTAACAAGGTGTCACCTTCCAAATTGGTATGAGTACTGTTAACCAAAAAAGGCAATGTGTGTTTATGTGTGTGTATTTAGAAGAAAATCAATTTTTTTCCTGTTTCCTTTGCTAAAAGAAGAAAATAGGATTTCCTAATATCGAATGTGCTACATGTTAAACTGCAGTTCAACAGTGCAATTGATTAAATATGTTTTCTTGTTCAGTTTCCAAGAAGAAAAACTGCCTCAAACGAACAATGAAATACAAGCTTAATGTTTGTAGAGATGGGAAATCAGAGAGCCCTTCTAACCGAAGCCTCCCCACAGCAGAAGACCGGGTAAGTTAGTGATTAAGTTTATAAATTATATCAAACTTTATAAATTAGTGGTTAAGGTTTCCAGTCCATGTAAAAGAATTTTTTTTCCCTCTCTTATCTCGTCTGCACCACAACCGAAGACTTGATAAAAAGCTGTTGTGAATAATCTCTATATTTGCCGATAAATATGCACCTAAAATATATATTTATACAGTTCAATTATTTAAATGAATATCTGTATGCTAAATACTGTATCTTTTTTTATATGGACTAGAAAATAGAGACCCTAAATTAACTGATAAATATGCACCAACGTTAAATAACTGCAAATTTCTGCAAGTCTTACCGTTCTGTCTTTTAATTCATACATAAAAACAAAATATTTATAGAAAAACTCCAATATACCCTCTCTATTTTTTGGGCCTATTTATTCCACAAAGTTTGAACAAGTACAAAATACAAATGAAAGCAGAGCAGCAAACCATGGTTGCCCATACTTCTAGCGCTATCAAAATTATTCCAGTAATCCTCATGGGTTGATAAATTGTCTCTGTATCAGATATTCCAAATTTGCAATCTTTTAAATTGTCTATATTTTTCAATCGAAATTTGAATCTATTATTATATGTTTATGATTCACGATTGCTTATCATTCTCTGTTACTTCTATTTTGTTGTGTTATCTAAAAAAGCATCCACATTAGAATCCATTATATTGTTGTGTAGTCTTTGAGCACTATCTATTTCAAATTCCATTTTGCTACACAAACTGCATTTTGGTATTTTTACCATTTCAGGTTTTATTTGTTCTCAGACTTCATATTCATTACTTGTGTAGTCTATTTCATATATATATAAAAAAAATCAGCGCAGACATATTTTTGTTTAGATATAACAATTTCTCACACTCAACAAGTGACCATTGTCCAACTCTAATAAATTTAGCATAACTTGACATTCAAAGCAAACATATTTTTGTTTAGATATAATAATACATGTGCTGACATGAATATATATCTAAATGTAGTAGAACATCCTTGGTCATTTTCATTCCCAGGTAATCCACTTTACGTTTTGTTGCAAAAATAGAAAAGCTAAAGAAAGGTTTGAAGAATGGAATAGAGAAAGGGTCTCTTGAACTGAAATCATTGAAAGGATCAGAGAGGGAAACAATAATTTATACTTACAGGTACAAGCTATAAGGTGACAATGTAAATTACCTTGGAGTGACAATTATACATATCCTGCACAACGCAAACATGAAGCTAATCTACAACAGCTAACATTCCCATTTGTTTCAGCAGTGAATTCATGAATTCCATTAATAGAAACATCAATGATTCCCTATAGTTCATTAGAATGATGCTTGCAAAAGCGAAGAAATTTGACTTCTTCGGTTGGAACAAATGGTGACAGAACTTGAAGACTTGCTTCCATCTTTCATACATAATTCAGATATGTCAGATATAACAGTTAGGCATCCTATGAAAAAGGTTAAAATAACTTTACAAATGAATAATAGAATATAGTTCATAATGCGTGCCGAACCAAATGCAAAAAAGTATGCCCAAAATATCAATCTAAACTAACATATATCAAAAGATACAGACTTCTAAAGGCCCAAGAGAACAGCACCATCGATGCACACGAAAGCACTGCCATAACTCCCATACTCTAAATGAATACAGAGGGGATTATAACCAGATACCAAATTGTGCTCGCAAGGCAGCACAGCAAAGACCAGACTCGAAGACAGCGAACACTACATGTAAATTGGGACGGAAAGAGAGTCTGCATATACATGTTGATTAGTGAACTGAAAAAAAAGGGAAATGTGTACGGCTCCGACTGAATGAAACTACGGGAAAGCCATGGTAAACTTCGTGTTCAACCGGAAAAAATTTAGCAAGCATCATCTGTCATCTTATTTGGTAATAATTGTCATGTAATTGTAATATTAAGAAACATTTTTTTTCACACACCTTCCTATGGAAATATGCTTAGTTAACATAAGCGCGAAAAGGAAAAAAAATAGCTAGTACATTCCAGACACACATTTGCAACATTAACATTGAATCACATTTAGTCTTAAATGAAACAAACGACATCATTACAAAGCCTTAATACAAAATGAAGAATCGTTCAAAATTATAAAAAATGAAATACAAAAGAGGGCTAATCCAAAACTGCCAAATGGAATATGTAACCCAGTAAACACCATGATTAGCACCACACTTTCGAATGATTATTTCTTGAAGAATGTCATGTGATAATCACTTAGTAGCTTCCGCTAGTGGAAAATATTTAAATAAACAAAGAAGAGAAGTAGCAGATGATAGTGTTAAAGCCTAGCAATTAGCAGGCTTACCCATGAAAGTGCATTAATCACGGTAGACATAGTTGTGCAAGATAAAAATACTTAGAAAGTATTTGAAATAAGACTCGACTATGGTTATATCAAGAGCAATAACATATATTCGTCAATGATGATACATAGCAATCATAATTAATCAGTTTAACAGTAAAAGATTACACCCTAATCAACATGCAAATTAGTATACAGTGAATATTTTATACAGTGAAGTAACCAATCAAATCGCAAACATAACAAATTGAATAAAACTAATCTGACTAATCAATAGCTTTATAAAAGACTAAGATAGTAAATTTACAGTATAATTTAATAACCACTTAGAAATTTTTATCGATTCCAAAAGTATAAATTTCAATTTCAAATCTAACAAGAAATTTGGAGTAGAAAAAATAGAAAAAGGGAAAATAAAATAAAACATGCATAAACAGATCACTATAACCACAAATTATAAATAGAAGTAACAATACCTAAGGAGGAATTTATGAAAACCAGTCAAACCGAAAAACCTAAACTGCTCACCGCATCTCCGATTAATTTGAATCAATTATGGCTGAATACAAGACGATGGATGCTAACTGCCAATTCTGAGATGATAGGAGAGGCCGACTACGATTATGATATGGACGATTTTAGGGGGGGGGGGGGGGGGGGTTACTACGATTATGAGATAATCGAGCTTCGGTTTTCAAGAGTGGGGCAAGTGTTTCTTTTTTTTCCTGCATGAACAACGAAATGGGAATGAGTGGGAACGGGAGGGGGGTTTGGGTGCATGTATTTGATTATAGAACGGATTTAGTCCGTTCTAAAATTCAGAACGGTCTACGACCGTGTTAATTTAGGATGCAACGGACTTTAGCCGTTGTTATTTCGCAATGGCTCAAAGCCATTGCGAAATATCCGCAATAAGGAGTTGCAAAATTGCCTGTATGGTGTAGTGACAGCAAGAAATAAGTCATCCAATTGTCCATCTTGTTGAAAATTAATTATTATTTTTAGCGAGTTAAACATAAATAGTGGTAGGCATATTAATTAACAGTACCTTGGATTATCAAAAAAAAACAATACTATTATGAACTATTTAATGCTCCTTGTTTAATGGGTGCATCTATAATTGTACACATCAAAAGTTGTAATTAACTGTTGAAAAAATATTTAAATTTTTTATTAGTAATTTAAATAGTAAAAACAGACATGCGTCACCACAACAGAATTGTAGGAACTACCTTATCAATTAAACTGTGTTGCATTTCAATGTTATCCACCGAGCTCGTATATCCACTAACTCTTCGACATTCATTTTAATTTTCCTAGATAATAAAACTCTTTTCCCTGATTGACAAAAACTTGCATCCAAATTAAAAATAATACTTGAAAGATTGACAATGTGTACTTCATCTATTTTGAAATAGAAAAATAAAAATGAAAGTAACAGATAATTGTCTTAAGATAATATTAGAATTTTTTCAGAAAATAAATGTTAAATTTAAACCAGTTTTATACTAACTTAGAATCACAAAGCATGAATAGTTTATGGTAGAGCCTTAATTTCCAAAAGGCGAACTGGAATGAATCGCTGCCTCCTGGTCCAAGAGCTGAACTGGACCGCAGCCCCTCTAGGTGGTACGACAAAAGTTCAGAATGAAGATACCCGTTTTTTATTGCAATTTCAATGTAAACATCAATTTCAAACAAAAGTAAAGGAGATTTAGTTTTGAGTTGCGATATAGATCTACAAATCAGTAGAGGAAAAAAATAAGCAGTAAAAAAAGGAATAACAATAAGATACCTGAATTAAAATGTCAGTTATCCTATATTTTATGATTTTTGTCCTTCGTTCAATCTCTGATCTATGAGTTGTAATCCCAGCTGACGGGAAGACAATGCGATTGATAGATGCGAAGACGTTTTTTTTAAGCATGCCTTTGTGTATGGATTGTAAGATATCATATGTAGGATTGACGAAGAACAATTATCTTAATACAATAACAAAATAACACGCTTTGAATTATGTAAGTAGATCCAGAAAATAGAAATTTTCTTTTCGTTAATGGATTCAAGATTCATGTATGGAACAGATTCCAGACTAATTCATAAAATATCATACAGGATCCTAGGCAGAAAATTCATGTTGAATGTGTAATATTACTATAACTAATTTCAAAGTTGTAGAATCGATAATTTTTCCATTCAATTTGGCAAGGAAATGTCAGTGTCGGTGAATTATATAATAATTAAGTTTAAAATTTTTCAGTAAGGTTTTGCGATTAAAAGAGACCACAACTTAGGTGGTTAAAATTCATTGAACTCAACTGGTTTGTAGAGTTAGCAGCTATAGTCGATTGAGCATTATTTGGCATCGCATTAGTATGGCGTATTCTGATTCATTTTGCATGGAGATAGATCTGTGCAAGAAATTAGATGTAATGACCAAACAAATCAGATACACTTACGCTAATGGAGCAATGCAACCAGTATTTCAATAGTAAAGCCAAATACTTCTTAAAAAATGTAATCCTTGCATATGATGAGCAAGTTGAATGATTAAAAAATAGCCTATACATGTTATGTTTCTATGCGAGCAAACATAATGGAGCAAACATAATGTTGCACCCTTGTAGCGGCTACCCTGTTGATGCTCCTACCTGCAGCAATAATTTTTTTCCTATGTTTTTTAAACTTATAGTATAAAATAAATAATTTTTAAAGTCCGACTTATTTAAAATTGATCTCTTTCAAAACATTTAATCTTTTTATAAAAATTAAAATGCTTAAGCATTATATTTGTTTATTCAAGTGTGCAAAGCAAATTGAATTGGAACTTAAAACAAATATATTTGTGAACACATCAAAAGCTTATTTTTGTCTAAAATTAATAAATTCTGAAGTTGGATACCAATACACACACACACACACACACACACACACACACACACACACACATATATATATATATATATATATATATATATATAACTTACACTGGTAAAGCACTTCAAAAAAGATGCCTTAAAAATAAACTTATATCCTTCTCAACTCCAATGTAATAAGAAGTTCCTATATCAAAATCATGACTAAAGTTCCCCTATTGACAATTCATCTTTGTCGCCATCCGCTAAAATAGTTACCAAATTTCATAATATCCTATAGCCAGAGTTTAACTAATATATAAAATAGACTACTACATATTCACAAAATGATTCAACCATACCTAAGCAACTGAATAGATGAGGAGAAAGCTGATAGACAAAGGTGAGCCGATGAATTAAACGTCGGCGGCTGTAGAATGAAGAGAAAGAAAACCCTAGCAACGGCGTGAAAGATTTAGGGATTTCTGTTAAAATGGTTTAACGAGGAAACGAAACAGTGTGAATGCGTTAAAACATTAGGATAAAGTAAACTTCCTGTTTCATCCACGTTAATTCAATATATAAAACAGACTACTGCAATTATTTACAAAACTGATCCAACCATACCTGAGCAGCTGAATAGATGAGGAGAAAGCTGATAGACAAAGGTGAGCTGATGAATTAAACGTCAGTGGCTGTAGAATGAAGAGAAAGAAAACCCTAGCAGCGGCGTGAAGGATTTGGGGATTTCTGTTAATATGGTTTAAGGAGGAAACGAAAAAGTCTGAATGCATCAAAACAAGAGGATAAAGTAAACTTCCTATTTCATCCACATTACTTTAATGTGTTTACAGTATTGCCGAACATTATACGGTTATCACCATGATGGTTGATTATAACGGTAATATCTGTGATTAATTAATCATAGATATAACCGTTACTACAAGAGGCCAGGAATGTGACAAAATGGGGTGTTTGTTGTTGTGAAAGTGTCTCCATGTATTTCATTAATGGTTTGCCTAGATCGAGGAAAAGCAACACCAATATCTATGTTATAGTTGACAGGCTTAACAAGAGCGCTCATTTCATTCCTGTTAAGAGTAAGAGGACGGCAACATGGTTTGCCGCAGTATGTCTTCGAGAGATAGATTGTCTACATGGAGTACCTTCCAGTATAGAGAGTGATCGTGACGTAATATTCATCAGTGAATTTTGGAGGAGTTTACAAGAGGCACTAGGTACACAGCTATGTTTGAGCAACGCTTATCACCCTCAGACCGATAGGTAGACAGAAGTAGTGAACAAAGTTCTTGAGAATCTTTTAAGACTTTGTATCCTAGACTTCGGAGGGACTTGGGAAGAGCATCTTCCGTTGGTAGAGTTCGCCTACAATAATTTTTATCAAGCTAGCATTGGCATGGTACCCTTCGAGGCATTGTATGGACGACCTTTTAGATCACCAACTTGTTAGTGGGTGTCTATATATAGGCGTCTACTTGGACCTGAGATGATTAGAGAAACTTCAGAAAAGGTTGATCTTATCCGCAGACGCATGAAGACAGCTCGGGAGAGGCAGAAGTCCTTCACAGATAAGAGAAGGACTGATATTGAGTTTGAGGTGGGAGACATGGTTTTCATCAACGTATCACTTTTTAGGAATGTGGTTCGCTTTGGATCTGTAGGGAAATTTTCACCAAGGTTTGTAGGGCCATTTCTCATAACAGAAAGGATTGGCCAAATCGATTATAGGGTGAAGTTACCAAAAAAATTAGTAGGTATTCATGATTGTTTCCACGTTCTTCATTTGCGGAAATGTCTGCACGATACATCAGAGGTTGTTGTGGCGAGTATGTTTGAGGATGTAGAGGTGGAACGGGAGGTGACAATTAGACGAGTTCCTACCTGTATTCTTGGATCAGAGTTTAAGAAGCTATGCAACCGTGAGGTCAAGTTGATGGAAGTTCAGTGGGCAGATGACCACGAAGATGCAACTTGGAAGACTGAAGACAAGATTGGCGCTTCATAACCTTTTCTTTTCAACGGTATTTCTTAACAACTTTTCAAAAGCTTTTATTCTTACTTTTTTGTGTCATTTAAGTATATCGTATCGATGGAATCTTCAACCTTTAGGTAGGTAGCCAATGGATGTAAAAATGTGTTTGAGACATGTCATGTTTGATGGATGCAAGTGGATGCAAGTGTTTGCTAGTGGTTGCTCGTGGATGCATACACACACACTAGGCACTGGATCGGCTCATTCACTCTCATACTGCATATGGATGCGTGTGCATTTTTCTTCTTTTATGGATGGATATGGGTGTATCATTATGTTGATGTTGCATTTGGATAGATGATTGTGCACGCATATAACATTTACATGATATATTAGTATTATTTGCATACATGTTGGATTCTTGGCACTGACATACATTGCATTAAGGAGGTCAACTGAATCAGTAGACCGCCTAATCTTTCGCATTAGCACTGGGACATGTACACACACTATTGCATATGTTCAGTTAAACATTAGAAATATTTTAAGGATAGATGCTTGTGATTAGTGGATGAGTAGATGGATGTTAGATATACATTCTTCTTAACATAGAGATTTCGGGGACGAAATCCTTTAAGTAGGGGAGAATGTAACATCCCGTGATTTTAAAGAACACTATAATGGTAAACTAAAGAATAATTAATTAAAATTTGGGAATTAAGTAAAATGGATTGCGCCATTGCATTCATCTTGGAATTCTGCTTAATATAGACTCCAAGTTTGCGTAAAACGGACATCGTATGAAAAGTTATCAAGGTTTGAAGTTTGTATACACATACGTAATACATATATATATATATATATATCAAGTCTAGAAAATCAAAAGTCGAAGAGCGGGAAAGGGTGGGAAATCAACCCATTAGGGGTCGACCCCTATAAGGGTGTGTCTACCCTAGGGTCGACACCAAAGTCGAGCCCACCCGGATATGGGGCAGATCCACTCTGTGAACTGGGACTTGTTTCTTGACCAGATTTGTTGACAGTAGGCTATAAATAGGACCTCATTTCTATTGTTTTATTCATCAAAAACAATGGAGACAATGAGGTTCTTCCCCAACTCATATTGAACTAGCCTATTCTTCTGCACCAACAACTTATACATATAGAAGAATCTCTGCTACAACATCAACAGTCATTCCTCTGTTCTTTAGATATAGTCACTGTGAGTTTATGTTGCTTCTAGATATAAACATTTAATAAGTAATCTTGACATGATTTGTACACCTGATCCTCTATTTAGTTCTTGAATCCTATTTCTGTCGCCATATGTGTAACGCCCCATATTCTCACAACATCAAAAGAGGATAAATTAAATAATAATTAATTTAATATTCAGAAACAAGGGAAACGGACTATGCCATTACGTCCACCTCAAAATTCTGGTCAAGATAGATATTGGTTTGGATAAAATGGGCACCGTATAAAGAAGTTATATGAGTTTGAAGTTTGTATACGCATAGAAGAACTATATATATATGTATGTATATATATCAGTTCAAACTTATCCATAAAATCAGAAAAATAGTTTAAAAATCAAAATTCAGAGAGCGTCAAAATTCCCATTCTAGGGGAGTCGACCCCTTAAAGGGGGTGTCGACCCCTAGGTCAAACCCCCAAGTGGGGTGTCGACACAAGGGCCGACCCCCTAAGGGGTCGGTTGACACCCCTAGAGCTGAGGTGGCAGTCGATTTCTGGGGCTGGAATCTATAAATAAAGGTCCATTTCTCCTGTTTTCTTACACTGAAATCAATGGAGGCCAAATGCTATCGGTGCCTGGACTGAATCAAATCTTTTTTCCTTCTTCTACAATCAAATATTAAAGATTCAAGTGTAGATTTGTGACTCAACAATCTCCTCCTTTAGTTCTATTTTCTTAATCCAAACATTGTGAGTTCTAAGTTACTTTTAGATTTAAATGATTAAAAGTAAACATGATATGACTATAGTTTGGATCCATTCCTGTGACTGAATTATACCAGATCTATTGCAAATTATGAATCTATGACATTCTGAATTAGTTATGACTTGGATGTCAATCTTTATCATATCGGATCTATTGTAACTTGTGAATCTATGACATTCTGAAATAACTATGATGTGGATCTTAACCTTCATTATGTCAGATATACTTTTGATTTTAGATCTAGCTTATTATTTAGATCACCTTGTGCCTATCATATTGGATATAAATTAGTTGGACATCTAAATTATTATTTAGATCTTGTTATGCTTATTATGGCATTCCTACTATATTGAACTTGTTTAATTATCACTAGTTCACCAGATCTATTCTTATATGTCCACCTTATCACTATGTCAGTATATATATATATATATTCTAGTTATGTTAGAATAATCACTTTTTTCATCTTTCCATCACCTTTCCCTTTTGTTGTTTATGGCCAGGCAACTTTATAGCTTAGGCATGCCGCTAAATATGTGCGAATGCGTTAGTTAGGGAACGGGGGAAAACATTAAATTTGTCGTAACTAAAATAATGTTGTGAACATGAATTTGGACATATAAATTCAATATGAACATAATGGGGAAAAAAGGGGCATGAAAACCTATAAAGACATATGTAAAAATTAGATAATAATGAAATGCCTAGGATTACAATAATTAGAAACTGTAATTGCCCTTACGACACGAGGTTAAATTGCACTTGTGATGGAAGTCTTCCCGGAACCGACTGACATTATCCAGCGACCGCAAGCGTTGAATCTAATGTGAGAGGTCTAAGTGCACAAATACGAGCCGTGCTAAGAGATGAGGTTAAGCCTGACTTGTGGAAGAAGTCTGCCCAGAACCAACCGGCATATCCAGCGTCCACAAGTTGTAGGCCTAATATGGGTGGTCTAGCACACTTTAACCATAAAAGAATATGGTAATGAAGTAGAATACTTAACCTAGTTAAATCCATAGGGATTGTGTGAACATGACAAATTGATTAGGGGTTAAGTAATTTTTAAATGGAATAGTGGGAAGTGTAAGTACATCTTGAGTTGGTGGGTAATATTTGTATATATAGGCCCACAAACTTAACCTGCTACGGTTATGTAATTAAAGAGAGTGTTAGGTAAAACTTAACCAATGGAAAATCTAGTAGTGGAGATTCAAGACAAAAGGGAGAGCTTGCATCATCTTGTATGGGACTCATTTCAGTCAGTAAACCGTAGTAGGTATCAAACGAGTACTCCGAACTAGGTCGGAGTTGGGGCACGCTTACTGAACTGATTGTAAGAGATCCAAGCAAAGAGGACGATGTGGGCGGTGCGTACTGACCAGGACATGTCCGTGCATGGTCCGGACAAAGGAAGATAAGATGCAATGACACTAGTAGATATAGTTGTGCACATCAACAAATTGTTGCCACTTTAGGTAAGTGATACCCCCTAACATGGGGCCGACACAGGGTATCTACGAAGTAGGGAGCCGATCGATTAGGGTAGTGGTTAGGATACATTTAGACTCTGTTAAGTTTAGGATTCTGTTATTTGGGCTGCCTGTAGATTGTATGGGGTTAAAATCTCTCACTAAAAGTACACCTAAGTGTACCATCTTGTATATGTTGGGGATCATCTCGTTCTGGTTACACTAGTATTAGTGTAGAGAATAAACGAAGTAATCATTAGGGAATCATATAAACTCTATCATGTTCACCTCGTCATACTTACCTTTTTGACGTTGTCTTTCATGTCCATCTTATAGGCCTGTTATGCTACTTTTACTTATTTACTTACTAAAAGTAACTGGACTTGCCGGAATTTATGTTGACCCTTTTTGTTTCCTCTTCTTTCTTCCATTCCCCCCAGGTTTGTAGGATGGGAATTCTCAAGCTTATTCAGGACTCCGTTATCATCTTGCTTGGAGTAGCTTTTGAAGTATTGCTCAGTTTCTATCTTTAACTACTATGCCTTTGTCTCTTTTGGGGAATTATGCTTTGTTATGTATTTTCTGTACTCTGATGGTACAAGACAGAAGATTTATATATTTTAATGGGTTTTACATGGTTTCAGACTTATGGTATTTTGGACCACGATATTATGATTTATATTTGAAATAAAAATTTAAATTCCGCTGTTGCTTTTATATTTCTCTTGTAATAATTATGTTTCTGTTTACCTATAATGCTTCATTGAACTTAATGCATTCCCTTAGTGAGTGACATTAACGGACGTGGGGTGTCACACTTGGTATCAATGCCGAATGTTACCAGATTAGATAAAAGTTTTTGAAATTTATTTCCAAAAAGGTATTTTAAGAAAGCATTTTTCTTCAAAAATAAAAAGTCTGTTTTGAAAAACATATTCCCCCTAAGCCATATGTAATATCCTCTAGTCCTTTGCCTAAATCTCTTTCCTTTTCTTTTCACCATGTCTGAGGAACCTAATATCCCACAGCGCGTTACGATAACAGGCTGATTCTTTAGGTATCTAGAGGCCACAGTGCCTGCTGGAGGTCAAGCTAATGTTCCTCCTCCAGTTGCACCTATCGTTCCTCTTCCTCCTCCTCCTCTAAGAGAAGATAATTTTGCTAAAATCTGCAAAGACTTCTGTTCCATGGGCGAAAAGCCACTCCGCGGTACTGAGACGTTCGTAAAGGAAAGAAACTGGCTGAAAGAGACGGAGGATTTATTTGGAAATTTTAAGGTGGAAGATCGAAGGAAGATTCAGTTAGCTATTTGGCTGCTGAAAGATGAAGTTTCGTTTTGGTGGGAGGTGGTGCAAGCTGGTCGTTTGGTGGAAACTTGGGAAGATTTTAGAATGAGGTTTGAGATGAAGTTTCTTTCCCAAGCTGAGAAAATCATGCAAATGGAGAGGTTTTTGACGCTCAAGCAAGGGAGCATGACGATTAAAGAATATGTTAAAAAATTTAACCAACTGGCGAGATTTAGACTAGAGTTGGTAGACACTTCGCATAAGAAAGCTTTGCGGTTTGTCAAAGGACTGAATGAACCCCTTAATGGGTTGGCTATGTCCCATATTCCAATGGGAGCTACTTTTGAAAGGCTTGTTGATATGACCTTGATGCATGAGGAAGACAAAGGAGAAAAGAAGGAAGTAAAGGCTGAGGAAACAAATCAAAATAAGAAGGTATGGCCCAAGAAAGGACAACAGCAACAACGGAAGAAGGGCGGAAAGAATGACAAGGCTAAGGATAAGAGGAAGTGCCATAGCTGTGGACGAGAGGGTCATTTGGTCAAGGACTGCAAGAAAAGGAAGAATGCTTGCTTCATTTGTGGAGAGGTTGGACACTATTCTAAGGAGAGCCCAAGTAAGCAAGGACAAGGTCAAAGGGAAGGAACATCTGGGGGGCAAGCGAATGCTCTCGTAGCCAGTGCTCCAGATAAAGGTAGGAAAGTCTCTGTCGAATGTTTGATTTCTCTTTCCAGTCACCTTATTAGAACACTTTTTCATTCTAGTGCTTCACATTCGTTTATACCTAGTTCTATAGTTGAATCTCTGCACTTAAATACTGGTATGGTAGTGGATCCAGTTATTGTCTCAAACCCCATTGGTGGTTCGGCTCATTTATCCATGATTTTTCGGGGTTTGAGAATATCTATATTGGGCGTCGAGTTCGAGTGAGTGCTCGAATTTATGGGCTATGGGTTGATTCCAGCGATGGATTGGCTAGCCATGTATGGTGCCATTCTGGATTATGAGAGAAGGGTCGTTAGACTGTTGACATGCCAAGGGAGGACCCTCGAGATTTCTTGTGACCCACAAGGGTCTGTCATGCTTAGCTTCCTAGAGTCACTTGACGCAACTATCAATGATCTATAATTTGTTCCAATACTCCATGAGTATTCTGATGTCTTTGATGAGGTTCGAGGTTTACCCCCAAGCACAAGATCGATTTCCACATATATTTGGTAGACAATGCAAAGCCAGTTGCATTGCCCATGCGCGATATGGCTCCAAGAGAAAGGAGGGAGCTCAGTAAACAAGTAGGGGAGCTACATGAAAAAGGGTTTATCAGGTGAAGCATATTTGAATGGGGTGCTCCAGTAGTTTTTGCGACTAAGGCGGATGGTTTGCTTCGCTGGTTTATGGACTATAGAGAGTTGAATAAACTCACCAATAAGAACAGACACCCGCTCCCAAGGATTGATGATTTATTTGATCAGCTTGTTGGTGCATCAGTATTTTCTCAGTTAGACTTGGCCATGAGGTCTCATCAGTTGAGGGTGGCCGAGGATAGTACAGATAAGACTGCTTTTAGGACTCCAGATGGTTTTTTTAAATGGCTTGTGATGCCTTTTGGGTTAACAAATGCACCCGCCTATTTTGTTGATCTGATGAGTAGGGTGTTTCAGGAGTTTCTAAATAAATTTGTCGTAGTCTTTGTTAATGATATCTTGATCTTCTCAAAGAGTGAGGAAGAGCATGCCTTGCATATAAGAGAAGTTTTGAAAACTCTGTGTGCACATCTGCTTAAGGGAAAGTTCTCCAAATGTCATTTTTGGAGAAAAGAAGTGAGATTCTTAGGGCATATGGTTTCTAAAGAAGGGATAACAGTGGATACCGCGAAGGTTATTGCAGTTCAAGATTGGCACATCCCAAAGAATGCAAAAGAGGTGAGAAGCTTTTTGGGGTTGGCAGGATATTATAGGAAGTTCATTTAGGACTTCGCAAAGATATCAGCTCCATTCACTAGGCCGACGAAGAAGAATCTGAAGTGTACGTGGGATATACATTATGATGTTTCTTTCCAAAGGCTCAAAAGGGCTCTGCCAGCAGCCCCAGTCCTAACCTTGCCCGATGGAAATAATTTCTTACAATATACACTGACGCATGTGGTACAGGGCTTGGTGCAGTTCTGATGCAGGAGGGAAGGTAGTATGTTATGGGGGAAAACAGCTAAGGGTTTATGAGAAGAACTACCCTACCCATGACCTAGATCCAGCTGCCATAGTATTTGTGCTTAAGACGTGACGTCATTATTTACTTGGAGAGAAGTTCGAATTGTACACCGATCATAAATCTCTCAAGTACTTGTTGTCGCAAAAAGATCTTAATTTAAGGCAGCAAAGGTAGATTGAATTCTTAGCATCTTACGACTTCGAGATTGCTTATACCCCTTGCAAGGTTAATGTAGTGGCAGACGCACTAAGTAGACAAAGGATGGTCTTAAGTCCTTTGTTTGTGGAAAGGAAAAGCTTGGAGTTTATATTGACTTTCGACTTTAGACCCTCCATCAAACTTTTGCCTGGCTTGCTAGCATCACTGGGGATACAACCTACTCTTATGGATCAAATAGGAGTTTCGCAGCGAGAGGATCCAAAATTTTTGGACATCTTGGATAGGCTAGTAAAGGGGAGACTTCTTGTCACCTCAGTAGGTATTCAACAGATGATAAAGGGTTGTTGCGATGAGATGAAAGGCTTTGTGTTCCTCGTGTAGGAAGCTTGATAAAGATAGTCCAAGAAGAAGCCCATCATTCTAAGATGATGATTCATCCAAATGGAGATAAGATGTATAGGGATACGAAGAGGGTTTCTTTTGGGTTGGGATGAAAAGAAATGTGGAGTTAGTATTTGGTTTGCCAGCAAGTTAAAGCTAAGCAAAAGAAGCCCTGTGGTTTACTTCATCCATTGGAGGTTCCGCAGTGGAAGCGGGAGAGCGTCTCTAAGGATTTCATAGATGGTTTGCCTAGATCAATGAATGGCAACACCAATATTTGGGTGGTGGTAGATAGGCTGACTAAGAGTGCTCATTTCATTCCGGTTAAGAGCAAGAGGATGGCACCATGGTTGGCATCAGTTTATGTTCGTGAGATAGTTCATCTTCATGGAATATCTTTCAACATCGTAAGTGATCGTGGCCCCATCTTTACTAGCAAATTTTGGAGGAGCTTGCAAGAAGCATTAGGAACACAATTATGTTTGAGCAACTCTTATCATCCTATGACCGATGGACAGACGGAGAGAGTAAATAGAATTCTTGAGGATCTTTTGAGGCTGTGCATTCTAGAATTTGGAGGTACTTGGGAAGAGCATCTTCCTTTAGTAGAGTTTTCCTACAACAATAGTTATCAATCTAGCATTGGCATGGCACCTTTTGAAGCCTTATACGGCCGACCCTATAGATCACCGACTTGTTGGTGGGAATCTGCAAAGACTATTGCTTCGAGATATGGTTAGGGAAACATCTGAGAAGATTGATCTTATTAAACGGCGAATGAAGAGTGTTCAAAATAGGCAGAAGTCCTATGTAGACCAGAGAAGGACTGACATCAAATTTGTAGTAGGAGATATGGTTTTCACAAAGGTATCTCCGTTGAGAAATGTGGTTCGGTTTGGATCCATGGGGAAATTAGCTCCAAGATTTGTAGGACTATTTCCCATAACAGAAAGGATGGGCCAAATGGCCTATAAAGTAAAGCTACCTAAGAGACTATATGGTGTTCACAATGTCTTCCATGTTTCTCATTTGCGGAAGTGCTTCATGATACCGCAGAAGTTGTTGAGCCAAGTATATTGGAGGAAGTGGAAGTGGAACGAGAGGCGATAGTTAGATGAGTTCCTACCCGTATTCTTGGATTGGAAGTTAAGAAACTATGCAATAAAGAAATCAAGTTGATGAAGGTTCAGTGGGGAGATGTCCCAGAGGATGCGATTTAGGAGACCAAAGATATGGTTCGTTCTTCGTACCCTTTCCTTTTCGAGGGTATATTCTTAACTCCTTTTCCAAAGCTTTTATCTATGCTTGTTTCTATCATTAACGTATATCCTATCGATCGAAATTTCGACCTTTAGCTAGGAATCTCATGATTGTAAACATGTGTTTGAAACATGTTACATTTGATGAATGCAAGTGGAAGCCAATATTTACTAGTGATAGCTCGTGGTTGCATACACACACACATTAGGCACTAGATCGAATCAATCACTCTCATACTAAATGTAATGACCCGGGGATTTTGCGATCCTAGTTATCAACATAGAACATCCATATCGACTAACCAAGCATCGTAAAATACCGGATAGTCTGTGAAAGAAATTAGAGGGTGAGGATAGATAAAATAGAAACTTAGAATAGAAGAAGAAGAAAAACACAACATCAGAGTAACACGAACATCACAGAGGAACGAATAACATATAATATATAACATAACTTTGATATATAAATCTGTACTTGAATATACATATCATTTCCAAAGTATAACACTTAGAACACAACGGAAATAAACAATAGCTATATGATCCTGAAGTTTCCTGCTCCAAGCTCTCCAAGTATCTGTAAATCCCGACCACTTGACCGCCCATACAAAATTGGGCACCCAAGAGTTTGGGAAAACAAAACAAAATAAACTCCGGGTTAGTCATGTGACTGGTGTGAGTAAAACAATTTAAAACAGTTTGAGCAATAAAACGATATCTCATAAGACCACGCCGTATAACAGAACAGGTTTTTCCCTTATGAGAATCCAAACCATTTGATTTAACTTTCAATATCTTTTTGAAAGAAACGATAAACATTATATCAAAACTCTTTAGATATTATAATAATGTCTATCAGCCACAATATAATAATCATCTAGTAGAAACGCTTGCATCTAACATTCTACATATAATATATAATCAAAACTATGGGCTCTTATTTGGGTAATGGATTTACAATTATGACAAGGTATGGATCCACCTTCTGATCAGTGTACTCTAGAAGCGATACACTGGAGTTCAACAAGAACATCTTGCAACTCGGCCACACATTACCGACCACTCATTTCGCTTGAGTGCATCGAATATATTGTCACCTTATAGTTGGTAAACAAACATAACCATTCCCGGGAAATACAAAATTGAAAGAAGTAAAAATATGAATATTCTCTAGATGGTGACAATATACCCTAATTGGTTGTGAACCACTTAGCCATGCTGCCTGCCCGATTTCTGTCATTTCCCAGTTGATGAGGCTGGAGATCATAACGTATCTTTATATAGATCACGTCTTCATTTACTTTGAATGCCACATCATCATACCCATCAAATCACAAATTGATTTCCCGAAAAATACCACGGGTATAAGCTAAGAGAAACGAATTCCTCCCCCACCAACGTAAATACATTTGAAATGATCAAATTACGTGATCTACCATTTATACTCTGTCAGACATTCGTCCATTCAAGTTGTCCTGAGACTGGACAAACCAAAGGCACTATTCCATACACCCATCCCAGGCAATCTCTACCTAGGACTTATACAACAGCCCTTGCACTTTATTCCGTCTTCAATTTGTCTTCGATCTATTTGGTTCGAAACGCTAATGCCCATATGGAGTGGTTCTTTGGATAAGAATCCAACCGGTCCTTCCGTATTGACGACGGAAAAATGGTCAAAACTTTGATAGTCTGTGTTTTAACTATCAAAGAAAAACACGTGTGCAAACAACGATATTATTTTCAGATGGAAATTTTATCGATCAATCATCATTTAACATTTATCTCTTTAGTTCATTAATGTACTTATCTCCTGTTTCCATATATTCTAAATTCTTATTTTCTATTATCAGAAAAACATTTCTGATTCTTATTCGGAAACATTCCCAAAACTCCTTCACTGGATTTAAACTGATGTTTAAATCAAACATCTCCATGCCAACTCAAACCATTTCACTCATTAACTAAATTAACTTAACCATCATTCACTATCAAACCTTACCGTTCCTTAGTTAAGAAGGAAGTCAATCAAGTTGGGGTATAATTACCTCTCAGACCTTAACTGAACAACGTTTTAACTTCGAAATAGTCAAAGTTTATCTTTTAAGTCTTTAACAAACTTCCTTACGTAACTCTCTTTGGAATAAATCTCTATTCGATAACTCTTTCCTTTGAATAAACTATATTCAATAATCTCTCTTTGAATAGCCATATTCAATTAACTCTATTCAATTAACACTATTCGATAACTCTAATCGATTTACTCTTATCAGTTAGCTCTTTTTGATTAACTCTATTTTATTAACTCTATTTGATTAACTCTATTGGATTAACTTTATTTGATTAACTCTATTGGATTAACACTATTTGATTAACCCTACTGGATTAACTCTATTGGATTAACTCTAACTAATTAACTTTTATCAATTAACTCTTTTGGAATAAACTATATTCAATTAAATCCTTTCGATAACTAATTCGATACATTTTTATCTTCGATTAATCAATACTCGACGAACTCTAACTCGATTAACTAACACTTGACTAACTCTAACTCGATTAACTCTAATTCGATTAACTCATTTCAATTAACTTCTTTTTATTAACTCCTTCATTCTATTTGAATAAACTATATTCGATTAACTCTAATTGAATAACTAATACTCAAAAATTCCTAATTCGGTTAACTATGTTCAGTTAACTCTAATTCGATTAATTCTAACTCTAATTGATTTACTCTAACTGATTAACTCTAACTCTAATCGATTAACTCCTCTAAATCATTTTTATTATCACATTTTGATTAACTCCTTTGATTAACTCTACGTCCATATTCAGTTTCAAATATCGATTTTGAAATCGATTCTTACTTCTCTATATAAGCCGTGACTTATATATTCTATTTATCCAATGATAAATATTTTATTTAATTTATGAAATATTAATTATAAATTAGTCTTCTCAATCTATTGGTAACAACAGATTCTATTTAAAATCTTTGCTTTAAATCCATATCATGTTATACCCGTGTGCGAAGCACGGGTCTAAACTTTCCTGAGGTAAAATTCTATTCATTTGCTAAATATTTCCTTATATGACATTCTTTTCATTTCCCAATAAATCCCTTTTATAACTCTATTTATTTTTTAAATAAACATTTCCTTTTTAATTCTATTTATTTTCTAAATAAACATTTCCTTTTTAATTCTATTTGTAAATGTTTTACAAATATTTCCTTTCCACTTCTATTTGTAAATGTTTTACAAATACCCCCTTTTCAATTCCATTTGTGATTTTTTTACAAATACTCCCTTTTCTATTCTATTTGTAAATGGTTTACAAATATCTCCTTTTTAAATATATTTGTTAATGTTTTACAAATATTTCTCTTTCTATTTTATTTGTAAATGTTTTACAAATATTTCTCTTTCTATATTTGTTTTACAAATAATTTCCTTTATAAAATCCCTTGATTTTATAATTATTCCTTTATATAAAATCCTTTGATTTTATAGATATTCTGTTTCAGTATACAGTTTGAAATCTTCCTTCTATATATAATATTTCGATTTTATATAATATTTTATTTCAATATAGTTATTGAGATTTTCCTTTTTCATCCCAGGGTTTTCTTACGGTTTTTAAAATACCAAACAACAGTGATCGATATCATTCAAACACACATAATCAACAACAGATTATATATCACATCATATATCGCAATATATGAAACAAAACATTATTTTATATATTGAGGAATCCAGTTGGGTCACTCCAACCTATTTCCCAGCATCACAGATGTTAAACAATATAATTAACATCAATTTCATTTCACTATGAAATATTCTGCTAAACAGAACCAATATTTGATTAACGATTTATATACATATCGTTATCTAAAATTTCAAACAATACATAAGAAATTCAACCAAACCGTTAACACAAACCAATTAACAGATGATTATCAGTTCTAATGATAAGTTATAGATATATAACTGTTTAGAGTTGGTGAGTTTTACTCACTTTTGCAATTCATCGTTAAAGAATGATAAACTGTTGTTTGATTCTCATCAAGCAATTTATTTCGCCATAAATTCAAACGAGCTCCAATTCACTCTCAGTTAGTTCCATTATGGAGCTCTCGTCCTTACGATCCTAACGCATCCAACCATTAGAAATTTTGATAATGTATGATAAAGATATGTACTATACAAGTTAATACATGTTTAAATAAAACGAACTTGAATTTAATTTAAACAGGGCCTCACCACACTTCTTTATCGGGCTAAACCCAACCCAGCGTGAACAATATTCTTCCCCAAATGCCACTTAACCCTTCGCTCTCCAGTATTGCCATTCACGGTATTCCTTTGCTCCAATCTCCTCAATCCTTCCTCTTAAAATAAAAGTAAATTCATATAAAGTCCTCTCTTTAATTCTTCTTCAATTCCATACCACTTTCACCCATTCTGACCTCCCCATCTATTTGCGTTGAACCCCTTTTCGCTGAAGAGTACAGGAAACTGCGACATTTACTATTCTCGTAAATTCCCAAAAATATGAGGCGATCTGCGGTTTTCCATTTACATCGCAAGTATCAACTTCGAATCACTCATTGAGACTTCAACTTTAGGACTTCTGGAACCCTAGGTTCACCGATTGATTTTGAGCTTGACTGAAACCGCATCGCCCACCATCAAAAAAGCATAGAACTGAATGGGAACTGATAAGGATTCCATCTATATCGTGTTTCTAATTTATAGAAATTTCTCTCATTTATTTTTGAATTTCAAAGTATGGGTTTAGGTCAAGGGTAGGATGGATTATTTGAGAAACCAACGAAAAGGAGAGGCAGATGGTTGGTTTATATTGGAGCAGCAAACTTTGGTATGAAGTTTGTATTATGCCACGCGTTTTGATCACTTCCATATGATAGCTGTACCAACCCCTTTTTTGTGTGTTGAGGGGAAGGTGTACGTATACTTTCCTTTGCTACTAAATAGGGGCGTCAACCAAAACGTTTGTGTTAGATCAAAACATATATGTTTGTTTAAGTTATAATAATATTTAGCGTACCGTTACGTAAAACTCCATTCCTTATAGACATCTAGGGACAAAAATAAAAATATCGTTGTGATGAGTAAGGTACCATGATTTCAAAAATATAAAAATATCGGTAGATTAACTCATATTGTGAAACCCCAAAATCTCGGATTAAGGGTGCAAAATACTCCAAATAAAAAGTTGCTTATTTAATTAATTAAAAAATACAGTAAAATTCTAAAAATTAAATTATACCTATGCCTCAAAGGTCTTGTCTAAATTCGAAGCCAATATTTAATTATAATTAAATATACCGTTATGGTTTATAAATGATTTCATAGCGACTATTATGAAATTTTATTTGAATATAACGCACAGTCTACACGACGAAATACCGTTTTTTCTCTTCCACTAGAAAAATATACTTCTCCAGCTCCTAACGTTTCTTGTTTCACAGAAATCCGATTTAAAACGGACCCTGTATATCCAGTTGAAGTTCAATTCGCTAAATAGCGAATTACCGTGCCATTTCGAGCTCAATTATAATTATAATACAATTATACGTTCAAACTGTCGTTGTTTAAATATATTCGTTATTCTAATTAAATTCTAAGCTGAATTAAATATTAGAAATTATCCAATTCACAGAATATTGTGAACTCCAATATTTCTGAATTAATATATTATTCTATTATTTATATTAATTAAATAATCCATATAATTTAATTAAATGACTCTTTAATTCTCTATATCACTATTTAAGTAATTAAACAAATTAATTATACACCGTAAAAATACGGGTCGTTACTTTCTTCCCCACTTTAAATAATTCCGTCCTCGAAATCTATTACTTATACTGGAAAGCAGAAACAAAATCATTGGTGAGTTTACACGTGTCCTCAACCGCTCTATTCTTTCTTTTAATATTTTCATTTTGTTGTTCCTCCCTTTTGCCGACGAAACAGTTATCATCTTCCCAAAAATTTATCAATACTTCCTCATCTACTACTCCCAATTTGATTCTGATTTCTGAAAATTGAAGATAACGGTCCGATTCAATGTTCGTATCCCCAGTATAATCAATACCTAGCCTTATCATCCAAAACGGAAATTGATTTTTGGTCTTCACTTTGCAGATTTTCCAGTAAAAACTTCTCACCTACGACAAATCTTTCAGATTTGGACAAGATCCATCTTTCAGATTTGGATTCATCGACATATTTCGGAGCGGAAACTATGGATGAATAACTTTGATTTAATGTATCAAATTAAGATAACGGTCTAATTCATTGTTCGTATCCCCAGTGTAATCGAAATCCACCCTTATTTCACAAAACAGAAATTAATTTTTATGTTTCTATTTTCCAGATTTCCAATCAAAACTTCACAACTACTACGATGAATCCTATTTTGGAGAAGACCCATGTTTCAGATTTGTATTCACTGATATCTTTGGTAGTGGATACTATGGATGAATAACCTCGATTTCAGGTATCAAAGTAATATTTAAAATAAATTAGTTACTTTTTAGTTTCAATTTCATTTTTAACATGGGATTACTTTAGAAACATATCTACTCATAATAAGTCCATGTTCACAGTCCCGCTTTGTTGTTGTCTCTGTTTTTAATGGTTATTGCCCTGTAAATGAAATAAGCAAAACGTCATATCATGAATTTGGTATAATCTATGATGCTAATCATAAAAAACCGATGCCTCTGTTCTTTATAAATGTCAGGCATACTATCTACTATTTGGGCTTCTGATATTTGGTTGGATTTTGTTTTTTGAAATGTACAAGTTACCTTTTAAGTTTAGTATATGTTAGATGGTTTTATCGGCAGCTAATACTTTATTGATACTACATGCTACGAAACAGAACAACATTATAATTACTTTTCCACTTCTTACAATTTTATACGTTGATATCGTCGAATATAAACAGAACACGGTATGGTTATAAGTTTTGGAAATTAGGTTCGTCTGCTCTTTTTTTGTATTACACCTATTAATACGTGAAAGCAATTCCGTATATGGATTCGTAAATTTGTAACTATTCTCATTCTATTATTTAATATAACATTAAATTAATATCTAATAATCATGTAGTGTGGAGTTATGATATGAAGACTTTGTTAACTTTTGGTATGGGAAAATTACTCCTCCTTATGAAACATATATTGGTTTTAGTCTTAATATCATAACTCGATGTTACAAAATATGAATTTGTTTATGAAATTATAGCTGTCTTATTTACAATCTTTGGTTCAATTAAAAGTAATTTTATTGCTATTTTTGTTTTTATATGGAATACATTCTTCATGGTTGGACATAAAATGTACGCAACAATTATTTGATTTAAACTATAGTATTTCAATACATCAATTTCAGCTCCATGACATGATGATTTAAATGTTTATTTTTTTAATATCCATTTGTTTTTTTTGCACTACTTCATTAAAGATGGGGACTTTGAATAAAAGATACACTGAATAAGAATACTTGAAGTAAGAGTTGCTTGGATGTGTTTGGTTAATTATTGAGGATGATACCTTACCGGGGTCATTTCAAATATTGTTTTGAGAAATTAATTCATGCCTAAATTGACTACTGGTTCCACTAAATATATGCATTTTTCATAGAACTAAACTTGCATAGGCTGTAATGTGGTACTTTTCGGTGTTTCATTGTTCGAAACCAGATCTCTTGTAACGACCAGGAAAATCTGAACCAATTTAAAATTTTTAAATTGGCTAAAATAGTGGATTTTAAATATTTAAAATAAATATTTAAAATAATAAAGATGAAAACTGAGTTTGAATCGACAATTGAAAAGGAATATTGTTAATTCTAATTATAAACAAGGCCTGAAATGGCGTGGTAGTTTCAAAATTTGAATTCAAACTTTGATTGACTGCACCGGGTGCAAAACAAAACGGATTTGAGTGAAACAAAAAATATTTAAATCTGTTAGTGAATACCTTTATAACGAATCTGAAAAATCGAAGTTTCATAGCGGAAAACAAAAGTTATGGCCAAATGAATTTTCAGAAAGGTCGCTTTGAAATTTATATAGCCCGTGAAATTGGCCATTTTGCAAACGACCTCGGAATTCGACGAAACGACTTTTGTTGGATCCAGGATGTGAAGTTATTGCTAGGTTTCAAATTTCATAATTTTTGAAGCTAGTATGGGAGCGTGGCAAAGGAAAATGTGTTTTGGTCAATTACAGTTAAATTGGATCGACTAGAAATCGGCCAATTTTCAAACGGTCTCAGAATTCGACGAAAATAGTTTTGTTGGGATCGTATCGTCAAAACATAGCTAGATTTAATTTTATGGAATTTTTCGAATCAGTATATGGCCCCGGCAAATTGAAATGTACGTTCAAATTAAATATTAAATGTTTTATATTTTAATTTAAAGTAAAACTGACTGAAACAGTCGAATGGGCCTACGAAACATTTCCCATTGTGTTCGGAATGGGGGTAATTAACTACGGACGATAGTCATTGGGTGTGAGTTGGAGTTCGGAACGTTAAATTTCAAAACTAAACAAAGAAGGAATAAAATGTTATTAAATTCTTTATATGTACCCCTTTAAAAACAAGCAAACCCTAATTGCAAAGCCCAGGAGCCGCCGTCGCATGCGATCTATGGCTGAAATTCTCGATTTAAATTCCCTTAATCTCTTTCGATTCATCATGAATTAAGTTGTGGGTTTTTTACGAAATTCATAGAGATTCTTCAGCTCTTCATATCTGTACGGGTCTGATGTCATCTAGTGTTGAGAGGTGCAAGAGTTCAGGGGCCAAAGTTCCGTCGTTCGAAGGCTGTTCCAGGCTATGTGGGGGCCGCGAGTCCAACACCTTCTTCGGCGTTGGGAGGCGACATGACGGCGGTGAGGGGGGTGGCGTCTGATCGTCGAACGAAGTGGCGTGGAGGCGACTATTTTCAAACCCTAAACGGAGTGCGATGGGTTTCTTTCGGTTCAGACATACGAAGTAGAACGGTGGAAGGGAGGATTAGGCCAGTGACGTGGAAAGGGATTAGGTTAATCACTATGTTAATTATTAATTTAATTATTTTATTAATGTAATCATTGTTTAAATGATCATAACTTCCTTATATGGCATCGGAATTTGATAAAGTAAAGTGCGTTGGAATCGTGGGATTGAGCACTTCAACATGGAACTAACTAGATCAAAAATGGAGCAAATCAGAATTTCAAGCAAAATTCAAATTCAGACAGTACTAAATTCAGAAATTAAAACAGACGAAATGGAAACCCAATGTGAGAATTCTCTCACTATATTTTTCTGATCATTTATTCATAACTGCATATATGAACTATTCCCTGTCGTCCACAGACCATGGACGACTTGTTTGTTTGGTTTTATTCTGTGTGAAAATTGATCGTGATGTGAAGTGAAAAAAAATATCATATATATTGAAAAGTGAAAATATTATATATATAAATGAAAGGTGGAAATAAAATATATATATATATATATATATATGAAATGAAAATGATATATATGAAATGAAAACGATATATATGAAATGAAAACGATATATATATGAATTGAAAACTATATATATATATATATATATATGAAATGAAAACGATATATATATGAAATGTGAAAATGATTTGATTGTTAAAAATATAATATATACACTGTATAAAATAGTCATGTATATGAAATATTCGATTTTGATATTGAATAGAAAATGAATTCGAATTGAATTGTATAGAAAATGAATTCGAATTGAATTGAATAGAAAATGAATTCGAATTGAATTGAATAGGAAATGAATTCGAATTGAAATGAATTTGAAATTTGAATTGAATTGAAATGAATTTAAAAAGAATTTATAAGGAAAAATTCAATTTTGATTTAAATTTGAAATGGAAGTTGAAATCGTTTTGAAATCGAATTTAAAACGAGTAAATAGAAATCGACGAAATATATATAATATATATTATATATATTTAATGGCCTGAATAGAACGCGCTGCGCTGCTGCAGTTCGCGAATTTCGACCATTGACTTCGAATTGACGTTACGGGAGATCCGACCATCGGATTCTCTTGAAACTAGAACCGTTGGGTTCGTATCGAAAAGGGCTTTCCAACGAATATTAGAGATTTGAAATCTAATGATTGGATTTGGAATTATGTCCAAATCAAATTTGGAAAAGGTCGCTGTAAGTGCAGTTCGATGACCGTTGATGGAAATCGACTGTACGAGCCTTGATAAAATTATTAAAAATATCGATAATTTGTGTAAAATCATAAGAAATGATTTGTGAAGAATTAGGATGAAAAATTCTACTTTTGAAAAGATAAAAATATATTTCTATCGAAACGAACTAGTTATTAACTAGAAAAATAATCCAATGGTTATAAATAAATAAATTGGATTGGATTTGAATTGAAATTATCTTTGAATATTTTCGATATTGGATACCGTGATTATACAGATATTGTGATGGGAATTTGAAAGAAATCGATACCGTTATTCCCGATATGATATCTGTTGGTTTCAGGATTTGATGTTGAATATAAGTCGATACTATCTCTATTCAAAACCTTATATTTAATGTCAAATTTGATTGATTGATTGTTCGGATTGTGCTCGACCAGTTTATGAGCAAAATATGCTTTAAATTTTGCATTGGGCTGGGTTGAAAATTTTTGTGTGCTAACGCCTTGTGAAACACTTCACGATTTGACGATAAGATGTTTAGTGATGTTGTGTTCATTTCAAATTTAATGAACGATTGTGAAATGATATTTTTCTTAAGTGAAAACAAATGTATTTCCGATTTTGGATAGGGATGTTTTATAAAAATGTTTTATAAAACAGAAAGGATTTCAAGGCCCAAAACCCGATGGTTTCTAAAATGATTTAGAAATGTATTATGTGTTACATTGCGGTTCATCGCATATTCGATTAGCTGCTATTGATGATGTATCAGTTTTGTGGCAGAGAATTTATTCTCTTGCTTAACACCCTTCTTTGAGACGTACGAGCTCAAAGGTTATTTGATTAATAGTGACTGATCATATGTGTGAATTACTGATGTGAAGTACTATATTTTGAATGTACTTGTGATTATTCTGTTGTGAAATGATTTTCCCTACTTCGGGATATGAAATGATTTAGTATGTGGCTAAAGAGTCGGGTAACCCTGAGACTAAAAGTATGGGTGAGAGGGCGGTATAGCCTGCTCCTATGTGGGGTAGGTGCATCGTCGGTGTAGCCTACTCCTATGTGGGGTAGGTGCACATTTATATATCGAGTTGCAATGTGCATACCCTTTGCCTTATCGATGGGGAGCACGATATTTGGTTGCATACTTGTTTGTATGCATTGTTATGTTTTGGAATTCATATTTCCAAACGATTTGATTTGAGATCCCGAAGTGAAATCTACTTTGATATAGAATGTTAGATAGGTATTTCAAATGATTTGAAATAAGAAATCGGGAATATAATCCAAAGGAATAATTTCTGTAAATTGAATTGGAATTAGAAAATCTAAGTGTAATGATTAATCTAGGTGGGTAGATTGGGGTATTGCATGTTGATTGATGCATAGTAGATCCATATACCTATATTGATTGTCGTTTATACACTGGCACTCATGGGGGTAAACCCGTTCCGCGTTAGCGGCGTGGTCCCGTGATATGCCATATTATTAAATAAGTTAATTATAACTTTTTAGAGTTTCTCACACCAGTCCCATGACTGACCCGTAGTTTGCTTTTCCCTTGCGAACTCGGGTGCCCCTATTTTCCACACGGGCAATCGAGTAGTTTTATTTTGCAGATATATTGAGCAGGATTCTGGATCAAAGCTTTAAGCTGTGTCCAGAGTATTGATAGTCTTCCGCTATGTTATTTTTTATTTCTGCTGTGCACTGTTTTACATTTATGTAAATTTATCTTCCGCTGTGTATTATATTTCGATATACTCTGATATTCTATACTCTGATGTAACATTATTATGATGTTTATAAAAGTCTTATGTTATTTGTTATGATGTGTTGTATGCCCGATTTCTTGCATCCAATGGAAATAATATACATACGGCTTTTTTATAATAGCTGCATATTGAAGTTTTGATGCAAGTAAATTGGATACAACACTACTGTTATTACTGAGGGGGTTGCATATGATCCATATTTTTGCTGAGGAAGTGTTGATCAAACTTACTGTTTGTATTCGCAATAATATTTAACTATACTTTATGAGTACTATTTTTGTTTCATTTATCTACAAAAAGAAAGTTTATAATATATGCTTTGGTTACTAACTATTTGAGAAGTTAGCAGTATTGATTAAGGAAAACTTTGATTAATTTATTTTCTACAATGTTAATGACTTAAAATATTCATCAAACCTTAACAGCTGAAACTTCGCTGAAAATCCTCCTTTTTTAAAAACCTTTGTTAATGATATGTTCCATGATCTTTTCAATCTAATTAGGGGAGAAGTATAGATTATTTTGTTAATTACATTAATAGAAAATACATATAAAATGTATACAAAAAGGACATTACACATTGATGCTTTGTTTGAATACATATGTTTTATTCAGTAAACTTTCTTTCAATTTTCACATTTCCAGATCTTGGTTCTATGTACATATACTTTATTTTTACTGTTGATCCCATTTTTTTTACCCCATCTGAAATTCAGTATAACTTGCAAATTCACTTTACACATAAATTCAGTTGTACGCTACTTCATACATGTCAAAATCATTCAAAGTTTATTGTCTACCAATTCTTTCTCCAGCCATTCAAAACCATCCTAAATCTATGCAGGTATTTCAAGCTAATTTTTGAAGTCCTGATATTCCCATACAATAAGTTATAGAACATTTTCTATAATTGGTAGTTTGATAGAATATCATTCCAAAATAGCGGCTGTGTATTTGTTGGTGTAAATAATTCTGTGGAATAGTATTAATATGTTCTGTCATTATTTGACCATAGTTTCACTTTTCAATGTCTAAACTGACGACTGTGTGTCATGCTCTATAATTAAAATAGTTTAATTGCAAATATTTATATCATCAAATTCTGAATAAACTAGGATTCCCTTTTCATGTTCCAATATTCAGTCCAAATAATCGAAACCAAACAGTAAACGATGGTGCAAACTTGATTCTTTATTCTATAGGTTGCAAATTTGATGATTGATGAGAAAAAAAATTAATTCTCTGAAATTCCTTTTGAATATTGTACTAGCAGTTTTGACTAGCTTCTGTGGTTTTTTAACAGTTTATGCAGCTAACCGGTTCATATGCATTCCGAGCCCACGGCTAGCACGCTGCAGTTCTCTATGGTTTAACCTGGGCTGGGTCTGGTGGTGAGACAAAGGCGGAACCACAAACTGAAAGGATTTGCAAAGGAAGATGTGCACACAATGCATAAGGATCAGTAATTGTAAGAGATAATACTAGAGGTAGAGGGTTCAGGAGCACCACGATGGACAATGTAGCTAGATTGGACAAGAGCGGAAAGCTTGATTCTAAAAATAGCATGTTGTTCAACTAAGAAGAGAAAGCATTCAAATTCTACAATCAAATGCTAAAAGAAAAGGCTCTAGCTTATGAAAAGGTCATCTTTCTAAAAGGGAAATGACACAATTATAGTAATGAAGCAAAGGTATACACAAATAGCATCCTGCTCATGTTACCAAAAAGCTACGCGCTCTTGAGGGAACTAAGTGTTTGGTTTGAATTCAAGTTAAACCAGGATGATGCTTGATCAGAGTCACCCTCTTGCAAGCCCAAATAAAATACTTATGTTAAGGTCACAAAGAATAAAACTGCCTACTCAGCGTTTTTTTTCATTACCGAAATGGATTACATTGAAGTGAAAACAACTCATGCTTATGAGTCTCAAGGACACAGTGTGAACAGTGATTAGAATTCTGGGTTTGCATCTAAGAACAAAAGCTGCCACTCATTGGGCACGCGTAGAATGAAAGCTTTAAGGAAATTAAGTTGTTTTTAATGTAAGATAAATAGTTTTTATTTTCATTGTATCCAAATTTAGAATAACAGTTATTAATTTGTATCATCGTTTTCTAATCTATTGCAAATTAGTAAAAAAAAAAACAACAACCAAATATTAGATTTAGTTCCTGTACATATGAATTTCCTTTTCTTCATCCTCATTTATATTGTTATTTAGCCAAATCTTAAAAACCTTAAAATGTGATGGAATTTAAATTTGAAGGTGAATGATATTAGGGCTGTTACGGTTAAACCGCTTAATCGTACTAACCGTTTACACGGTTACCGTCTATTACAGTGACGGTAACAGTTATGGATTTTGATACCTGCGATAAAACATATCAACCGCACAAATTTTTTTTGGGTAGTATTTCATTAAAAAAATTGTGTTCTTTAAAACTTAAGCTAAAGTAATAACATATGTATAAATTATTTATGTTTTTATTTACGTACAACATGCCAATGGATGGTTTGTTTCAATGATAAACAAATTAATTCTTAAAAAAAAGTTAGAACTTTAATTATTTATGGATAACAATGTAAATTTATGGTAATGGCTCCGATAACTGTTATAAAATTTGTTAGCCGTTAACAACGGTTGCGGTTACGGTTGGAGGTAAAATTGACGCTTGCTGTAACTGTAACACCCTTAAATGATATCCTACTTTAGAAAGGTGCATCATTTAATACATGCACGAGTGCAACATCGTGAAACAGTGGATGATGGATGTACATAACTTAAAAAATATTCAATTTTTTTGTCGATCTAGAACTCATTGTATATATGTTTGATAGTTGGAATACGGAGATAATTATATATTGCTTCAGTTTTATAAACCAACAATTTAAATCATCTCTTAATTGCTTTTAATATTCACCAAAATATCACATGCTCATCCATTAACCCCTACAGTTTAAATATTACTAAATGTTTATTTTTAGAATTAGAGATAGCCACTGAAAATTCTATAAGCATAAAAAATTTCGCAAAGATTTCATGATATTAACCATTGTCACTGTTTTACATTTAAAACAAACAGTAAAAAAACATAATATGTCGTCTCATTTTCAAGAAAATGTAGAGGATGTTGCAATATACAATTTATTAATATCAGTGTACTTCATACAAAAAGTCTACTTTGAAAAAGTATTTGTGACATTTCATATTTTATCATCGAAGCTTAGAATTTCAACAGCTGCCCGTTGCGTAGCATCGGTCACTCACTTGTTGCTAAGGTAGAGAACAACCCTATTAACTGTTTACTTTGTAACTTCAGTTTCAACTGGACCAATAAATTCTAATTAAATTATTAATTCATTCTTATTATTGAAAATTTTCAAAAATCCTGAATTTTTTCTAACTCCCTAAATTTCTGAAAAATTTCGCTAGCATCTCCTTCGTACTGGTCAATCGGTAAAACTACAACTCGCCTCTCTGGGCCATCTCCAACCCAAAAGAAAATCAAACAGCCAAGCAGCTTGCCAATTCTGCTCATAAATCTCATTTCCAATTAGAATATAAATGTGTAACTTTTTGCTGGGAATATCATTATATCTTTTCCATTTGCTGTCAATTCAGCATATACCAATATCATCCCAATCAAATTCCAATCTGTTATTATCCACAAATAAAACCATTCACTTATATCCAAGTCGAATTGCATTTCAAACTCGAGTTTCATTCTTGATTTCAAACTCTTAACTCCCCCATTCAATTTCATTTCAGATTCTTATCTTGACAATCCAGTTTTATCCGATAACATTCTAATCCAATTCAATTCAGTTACCACTGAACTGGCTTTATTTCAATTTCAAATTTTCTTTCATAAATATCTATTTAATTGGTTTTTATTTCAAACAGTCTTTCCTTGGGAATTTCAAACAGTTCAGCATATCGAAAATCAACTTTCCTTTTCAGGATTCAAAATAACCTGCTTTTCTCAAATCAATTCAAAAACAAAACCTATCGTAGTAATCCATCACTTAGAACTTGAAAATGAACATTGATGATGCATGCAGTCATCATTAGAATTATTTTCCAGCGATTGAAGTGAGTTCAATACTATATCACTTTAAAATCATTTTTTAAACTATTCCATTTTGAAATACATTTCAAAATACCATTCATAATGCAGGTAAAACAATTTAAAATCTCCCAGGATTTTAAAATTCTCATACAATCAATTCAAATCCATTTACAAACACTTCTTCAAATTTCTAGGGTTTTAATTTCAATTCAGATTTTAAATTCAGATTTAATTTATCTGCATATGTTTCTCTTATATGATTTATGATTGGTTATTTATATAACCATTTCATATTTTATAATCTTATTCGATTATAATAGTGACCAACACATACAATATATTATAATCATTTCAATATAAATCCTTTATATCAAAATCTAATTTGGGTAAAATTGTTTCATTTACCCTCTTTTTAAAACATACAGTGTCGGTTCATCGTACTCGAGTGTATATAAATCCCTACCGATACAGTGGATCATACTGATCGACTAGAACTCATAAACAACCCAACCAATAAATCTCCATCATATAAAATCATTTTATATTGAATAACAAATATGCACTCATATATATACACTCAAACTCAATCTAGGGTATTGCTAACCCTATCTCTACTGAGTCACGCTACAGAGCCAAGGTAATTACTTAAACTTTGCTCTAATACCACTGTAACGACCCGGGGATTTTGCGATCCTGGTTATCGACATAGAACATCCGTATCGACTAACCAAGCATCGTAAAATACCGGATAGTCAGTGAACGAAATTAGAGGGTAAGGATAGATAAGATAGAAATTTAGAATAGAAGAAGAAGAACAACACAACATCAGAGTAATACGAACCTCACAGCGGAACGAATAACATATAATATATAACATAACTTTGATATATAAATCTGTACTTGAATATACATATCATTTCCAAAGTACAGCACTTACAACACAGTGGAAATAAAAATAGCTATATGATCCTGAAGCCTCCTGCTCCAAGCTCTCAAGTATATGTAAATCCCGACTACTTGACTGCCCCTACAAAATTGGGCACCTGAGAGTTTAGGGAAAAAAAAACAAAATAAACTCCGGGTCATTCATATGACTGGTCTGATTAAAACAATTTAAAATAGTTTGAGCAACAAAACAATATCTCATAAGACCACGCCGTATAACGGAACGGGTTTTTCCCCTATGAGAATCCAAACCATTTGATTTAACTTTCAAAATCTTTTTGAAAGAAACGATAAACTTTATATCAAAACTCTTTTGATATTATAATAATGTCTATCAGCCACAATATAATAATCATCTAGTAGAAACGCTTGCATCTAACGTTCTACATATAATATACAATCAAAACCGCGGGCTCTTATTTGGATAATGGATTTCCAAATATGACAAGGTATGGATCCACCTTCCGATCAGTGTACTCTAGAAGTGATACACTGGAGTACAACAAGAACATCTTGCAACTCGGCCACACATAACCAACCACTCATTTCGCTTGAGTGTATCGAATATATTGTCACCTTACAGTTGGTAAACCAACATAACCATTCCCGGGAGATACAATATTGAAAGAATTACAAATATGAATATTCTCTAGATGGTGACAATATACCCTAATTGGTTGCAAACCACTTAGCCATGCTGCCTGCCCGATTTCTGTCATTTCCCAGCTGGTGAGGCTGGAGATCATAACGTATCTTTATACAAATCACGTCTTCATTAACTTTGAATGCCACGTCATCATACTCGTCAAATCATAGATTGATTTCCCCAAAAATACCACGGGTATAAGCTAAGAGAAACGAATTCCTCCACCACCAACGTAAATACATTTGAAACGATCAAATTACGTGATATACCAGTTATACTCTGTCAGAAATTCGTCCATTCAAGTTGTCCTAGGACTGGACAAACCGAAGGCACTATTCCGTACACCCATCCCAGGCAATCTCTACCTAGGACTTATACAACAGCCCTTGCAGATTACTCCATCTTCAATTTGTCTTCGATCTATTTGATTCGAAACGCTAACGCCCATACAGAGTGGTTCTTTGGATAAGAATCCAACCGGTCTATCCGTATTAACGATGGAAAAATGGTCAAAACTTTGATAGTCTATGATTTCACTATCAAAGAAAAACACGTGTGCAAACAACGATATTATTTCCAGATGGAAATTTTATCGATCAATAATTATTTAACATTTATCTCTTTAGTTCATTAATTTACTCATCTCCTATTTCCATATGTTCTAAATTCTTATTTTCTATTATCAGAAAAACATTTCTGATTCATACTAGGAAACATTTCCAAAACTCCTTCACTGGATTTAAACTGATGTTTAAATCAAACATCTCCATTCCAACTCAAACCATTTCACTCATTAACTAAATTCACTAAACCATCATTCACTATCAGACCTTACCATTCCTTAGTTAAGAACGAAGTCAATCAAGTTGGGTTATAATTACCTCTCAGACAATAACTGAACAACGTTTTAACTTCAAAATAGTCAAAGTTAATCTTTTAAATCTTTAACAAACTTCCTTACGTAACTCTCTTTCGAATAAATCTCTATTCGATAACTCTTTCCTTCGAATAAACCATATTCGATAATCTCTCTTCGAATAGCCATATTTGATAAACTCTATTCAATTAACTCTAACCGATTTACTCTTATCAGTTAGCTCTATTTGATTAACTCAATTCTATTAACTTTGTTTGATTAACTCTATTGGATTAACTCTACTTGATTAACTCAATTAGATTAACTCTATTTGATTAACCCTATTGGATTAACTCTATTTGATTAACTCTATTCAGTTAACTCTAACTAATTTACTCTTATAAATTAACTCCTTTCGAATAAACTATATTCGATTAACTCCTTTCGAATAACTTATATTTACTAACTCCTTTCGAATAACTAATTCGATAAATTCTTATCTTTGATTAATCAATACTCGACGAACTCTAACTCGATTAACTAACACTCGACTAACTCTAACTCGATTAACTCTAATTCGAATAACTCATTTTGATTAACTTCTTTTGATTAACTCCTTCATTCTATTCGAATAAACTATATTCGATTAACTCTAATTGAATAACTAATATTCAATAAATTCCTAATTCGATTAATTATGTTCAATTAACCCTAATTCGATTAATTCTAACTCTAATCGATTTACTCTAACTGATTAACTCTAACTCTAATCGATTATCTCCTCTAACTCATTTTTATTAACACATTTTGATTAACTCATTTGATTAACTCTACGTCCATATTCAGTTTCAAATATCGATGTTGAAATCGATTCTTACTTCTCTGTATAAGCCCTGACTTATATATTCTATTTATCCAATGATAAATATTTTATTTATAAAATATTATTTATAAATTAATCTTCTCAATCTATTAGTTACAACAGATTCTATTTAAAATCTTTGCTTTAAATCCATATCATGTTATACCCGTGTGCAAAGCACGGGTCTAAACTTTCCTGATGTAAAATTCTATTCATTTGCCAAATATTTCCTTATATGACATTCTTTTCATTTCCCGAAAAATCCCTTTTATAATTCTATTTATTTTCTAAATAAACATTTCCTTTTAAATTCTATTTATTTTCTAAATAAACATTTCCTTTTTAATTCTATTTGTAAATGTTTTACAAATATTTCCTTTCCACTTCTGTTTGTAAATGTTTTACAAATACACCCTTTTAAATTCCATTTGTAAATGTTTTACAAATATTCCCTTTTCTATTCTATTTGTAAATGGTTTACAAATATCTCCTTTTTAAATCTGTTTGTAAATGTTTTGAAAATATTTCTCTTTCTATTTTATATATAAATGTTTTACAAATATTTCTCTTTCTTTTTTATTTGTAAATGTTTTACAAATATTTCTCTTTCTATATTTATTTTACAAATAATTTCCTTTATAAAATCCCTTGATTTTATAATTATTCCTTTATATAAAATCCTTTGATTTTATAAATATTCTATTTCAATATACAGTTTGAAATCTTCCTTCTATATAAAATCTTTCGATTTTATTTAATATTTTATTTCAATATAGTTATTGAGATTTTCCTTTTTCATCCCAGGGTTTTCTTACTATATTTAAAATACCAAACAATAGTGATCGATATCATTCAAACACACATAATCAACAACTGATTATATATCACATCATATATCACAATATATGAAACAAAATAGTATATTATATATTGAGGAACCCAGTTGGGTCCCTCCAACCTGTTTCCCTGCATCACAGATGTTAAACAATATAATTAACATCGATTTCTTTTCAATATGAAATATTCTGCTAAACAAAATCAATATTTGATTAACAATATATATATATATATATATATATCGTTATCTAAAATTTCAACCAATACATAATAAGCAATTCAGCCAAATCGTTAACACACAGCAATCAACAGATAATTATCAGTTCTAAGAATACGTTATAGAAATATAACTATTCAGAGTTGGTGAGTTTTACTCACTTTGGCAGTTCACCGTTAAAGAACGATAAACTGTTGTTTGATTCACATCAAACAATTTATTTCGCCATAAATTCAAACGAGCTCCAATCCACTCCCAGTCAGTTCCATTGTGGAGCTCTCGTCCATACGATCCTAACGCATCCAATCATTCGAAATTCTAGTAACGTATGATAAAGATATGTACGATACAAGTTAATACATATTTAAATAAAACGAACTTGAATTTAATTTAAACTGGACCTCACCACACTTCTTTATCGGCCCAAACCTAACCCAGCATGAACAGTATTCTTCCCCAAATGCCATTTAACCCGTCGCTCTCAGTATTTCCATTCACGGTATTCCTTTGCTCCAATCTCCTCAATCCTTCCTCTTAAAATCAAAATAAATTCATATAAAATCCTCTCTTTAATTCTTCTTCAATTCCATACCACTTTCACCCATTCTGACCTCCCCATCAATTTGCGTCGAAACACCTTTTCGCTTAAGACCACAGGAAACTGCGACATTAATATTCTCGTAAATTCCCAAAAATATGAGGCGAGCTACAGTTTTCCATTTACATCGCAAGTATCAACTTCGAATCACTCATTGAGGCTTCAACTTCAGGACTTCTGGAACCCTAGGTTCACCGATTGATTTTGAGCTTGACTGAAACCGCATCGCACGCCATCAAACAAGCATAGAACTGAACGGGAATTGATAAGGATTCCATCTATATCGTGTTTCTAATTTACAGAAATTTCTCTCATTTATTTTTGAATTTCAAAGTATGGGTTTAGGTTAAGGGTAGGATGGATTATTTGAGAAACAAACGAAAAGGGGAGGCAGATGGTTGGTTTGTATAGGAGCAACAAACTTTGGTATGAAGTTTGTATTATGCCACGCATTTTGATCACTTCCATAAGATAGCTGTACCAACCCCTTTTTCTGTGTGTTAAGGAGATGGTGTACGTATACTTTCCTTTGCAGCTAAACAGGGGCGTCAACCAAAACGTTTGTGTTAGATCAAAACATATATGTTTGTTTAAGTTATAATAATATTTAGCATACCCGTTACGTAAAACTCCATTCCTTATGGACCGCTAGGGACAAAAATAAAAATATCGTTGTGATGAGTAAGGTACCACGATTTCAAAAATATAAAAATACGGGTAGATTAACTCATATTGTGAAACCCCAAAATCGCTGATTAATGTTGCAAAATACTCCAAATAAAAAAGTTTCTTATTTAATTAATTAAAAATTACAGTAAAATTCTAAAAATTAAATTATACCTACTCCTCAAAGGTCCTGTCTAAATTCGAAGCCAATAATTAATTATAATTAAATATATCGTTATGGTTTATAAACGATTTCATAGCGACTATTTTGAAATTTGATTTGAACATAACGCACAATCAACATGATGTAATCCCAAATTTTCTCTTCCACTAGAAAAATATGCTTCACCAGCTCCTAACGTTTCTTGTTTCATAGAAATACGATTTAAAACGGACCCCTGTATATCCAATTGAAGTTCAAATCGCTAAATAGCGAACTACTGCGCCGTTTTAAGCTCGATTATAATTATAATATAATTATACGTTCAAACTGTCGTTATTTAAATATATTCGTTATTCTAGTTAAATTCTAAGCTGAATTAAATGTTAGAAATAATTTAATTCACAGAATATTGTGAATTCCAATATTTCCAATTATTTCTGAATTAAATATATTATTCTATTATTATATTAATTAAATAATCCATATAATTTAATTAAATGACTCTTTAATTCTCTATATTACTATTTAAGTAATTAAATAAATTAATTATACATCGAAAAAATACGGGTCGTTACACTATATATGGACATGTGTGCATTTTTCTTCTTTTAAATGGATGAAAATGGATGTATCATCATATGGATGTTGCATTTGGACGAATGATTGTGAACACATATAGAACTTATATGTTATAATAGGGTTATTTGCATACTTGTTGGATTCATGGCACTAACATACATTGCATTAAGAAGATCAACTGAATCAGTAGATCGCCTTATTTTTGGATTAGTATTGGGATATAGACACACACCTTTGCATATACTCATATAAGCATTGGAAATTTATTTTAGGGACAATGGATGCCTATGATTGGTGGATGAGTAGATGGATGTGGATGGAAGAAACATTCTTCTTAACTTGGATATTTCGGGGACGAAATCCTTTAATTAGGGGAGAATGTAACACCCCATATTCTGACAACATTGAAAGAGGATAAATTAAATAATAATTAATTTAATATCGTGAATTAAGGGATAGGGACTGTGCTATTGCGTCTGCATAGAAATTCTGGTCAAGATAGACATTTGGTTTGCGTAAAACGGAAACCGTATGAAGAAATTTTAAGGGATTGAAGTTTGTATAAGCGCAGAAGAATTATATATATCAGTTAAAATTATCCAGAAAATCAGAAAAATAGTTTAAAAATCGAAATTCAGAGAGCGGCAAAATTCCCGTTGTGACGCCCCAAACTCCCAGTAAAGGGAAGACTGGATTGCTTTGAGAACAACACACATAAGAACACAAACTGAAGAACATTTTATTGCTGATTACAACAAGTACATCAGAGTACAAGAATATAACTGAGTATGAACTTATTACACACTAAAAATACAATAATATCAGAGATTTACATTACATTTAAATAGAAACAGAAAAATAATACAAATATACAACTGGAAGGAATACACGGACACAGAGCTTTCCGAATACTGCTTCAGCTGTAAGACAGGATCCTGTAAATATATCTGCAAAAAGCTACTTGACTGCCCATGTGGAAAATAAGGGCACCCGAGTTTGCCAGTGAAACAAACTACAAGCCAATCATAGGACTGGTATGAGAAATCTTAACTAGACTTATCTAATAAAAAGGCTAATCACAGGACCATGCCGCTAACGCAGAACGGGTTTACTCCATTGGATTGCTAATGCATAAAATAAGGTAAATCGTAAAATAACGCCATACTTTTAAGAAAAAAATGAAACCATTATAAGACCCAAGTCCCATCACACAATGCAACGCAAATCGGAGGATAGGGTTTTACCTTATAATATTCAAAAGATGCTTGATATGATAAAATGGATTTAGTATTAGTGTGTATATCTATGGGTATATATATATGTCAAAAACAATTTCAATCATAATGCATCAATCATAGACGGCATAGTACCCCATCCTACTATGTCGCCATACTAGTTCTACAATCAAAATCGCAAGGTCGTATTGGTAATTGGATTTCCATCATGAGTCGAGGCTAGGGGCAAGCTCCTCTCCGATTCGAGACACTCTAGCAAATGCCTTAGGATCCCCCGCAGTGAACCCTTGGATCTTCAGGGCCGGTCCCCGCCTATCGGCAGTGGATTGGTTATGCCTGAACACACGCTTCCCGGTTCCTTTGAACCTACAATATGACCACTAACAGCCTATAAAAATCCGAGACGCCTCAAAATCCATCATCCACATAAGTAAAATGCCAGCCAGTTTAAGCGCTGACACCACTTCTAGCTAGAAAGAAACGTGTGCACTCCCTGCAGTCCATATCCTGTTTTTGACTCATACCGGGGTGTGAGGCTCGCGAAGTCACGATATACAAAAAGTTATGCCGTAATAGGCTATACTTTGATCATCCCACAAGGCCCTGCTTTTCAACAAAAGCCTTGATCATTTGCATCTTGGCGTGCCACATTGGCAATTCACGCCATGCGATCAATCACTATTAATATATACCAGGGTGTTAAGTAGAGAATAAATCCTCCACCACCAAACAGACATACATTAACAGAAATCGATTTAATTCACACGGAACGAAATCCAATGTTAGACATGCATCCACTTACTAGCTTATGCTCTGGGTCTGAGAGAAAACCAAATCCGAATCAATCAACAATAGTCCGGACAACCACCACTGAAGCCCCTTCAAGATAGCTACTCCCATCAAGGTTCTCTGTAGCAACACACCCATTCCATGTGAAGATCGTCGGTGTTCAATCGCCGTCTTCATGTTCGACTCTTCATCGTCGTAGAAATTATCCGGAATAGGTTGAACCTGGTCTTCCGGAATAACTCATGTATTTTAAAATTAATAATCAATTACTATAAAAACACATCCAACGCCTCATTCCAATTTAGAATATTCTTCTAAATAAATATTCGTATTATTCTATCAAACATAAATCCTTTACACTACCTTCAAATCTTTTCTTTAGAGATTTATCGTAACTCAAATTTGGTTTTAAATACCAAAAATCATTAATCAATGGTTATTTGAATTTAAGAAATTAATCTTATCTTTAACTGGGTTAAAGAACTAATGTCATTTAAAACATAGTTCACGGTAAACCCAAAATCGTCTTTCATTAAATATGGAATCTTCACAGAAATCAAATCAATATATGATCGTTATAAATTTCTGTATCCAACCAATAATATAAATGGAATAACGGCAAAGCCTTTTAAATTCCATATGTAGTATCGCTCTTCTTTTACATATGCTTATCTCGGTTATAATTAATTCGAATTCCATCAGATTCTGTAACGACCCGTGTTTTTCGACCATTTGAATATGAATATTTAAATTAGTTTTAAATATTATGTTGGGAATATTAATGGAATTTAATATTTAATTCGTTATTAAAAACGAAGGTCGAACGTTATATATTTATATAATTATAAATCAAGCTTGAAAATGGCGTGCAGTTCGTAAATTCGAGTTTGAACTTCAACTGAATATACAGGATCCGATATAAACCGGATTTCTGTGAAACAAGAAACGCTGGGACCGTATTAACGATGACTTTCATATGAAAGAGAAAAATCCAGATTCCGTGTTGTAGATTGCGAGTTATGCCTAAATCAAATTTGGAGAAAAAACGCTATGGAAATTGTTATCGGCCGTTAAAATGGCCATTTTGCAAACGAACTCTGTTTTCGATGAAATTAGTTTCATTGGAACCGCATCGTCAAATTATTGTCAGAAAATCAAATCGTGTGGAAAAACGATGTCGTATGTGGCCGTAGCAACCGCAAATGCCCGTTCAAATTCTATAGCGCGCATTCAAATAAATATAAGGAGTATTTGGGTGTAACTTGAGCAGACGATCGAATTAGGCCACGAAACCAGTTCCGTTGAGTTCGTATCGTCGATTAGAGTCAGAATAAGTATATAGTTTGTTATTTTTAGAGACCGGAAAATTTGGTGTTAAAAGGGGTATTGCGGTTCGGGGTAAAAACAGCCTATCGGGGAAACAATCTCAGAATGCGATGAAATTAGTGCCGTTGGGTTCGTATCAAAAAGTTATTGTAAGATATACAGGTTTCAAGTTGATTTGATTTATCTGGTGATCGTGAAAAAATTAAACGCGTGTTCATTTCTGGTTTTATAAAGGAAATTTTTTCATACGACCTCGGATTGCGATGAAACTTGTCCCATTGGGTCCGGAATATCTTTTTACATCAAGATTAGCCTTTTTATCAGTAGACAAAAATCGTTGTTGTGGTTTTATCGTGTTACTTCGCGATGAAGTTTCGATAATAATATTATAATATTTATTCACCCCTATAAATACATTACACCGTCAAAACCCTAAACATTCGTTCTCTCTAGTCAATAGCGATTTCCGCCTCCACCCTTCGTATAAACCACCAAAACTCTTTAAAACATTTTTCCTCGAAATTGAGTTCTATTAATCAAATCAGGAAGTTTTCAAAAGAAAGAAATAAAAAAAAAGTAACCGGAACTGTGCTTTTCAAATGGGAAGGAGCTGCCGCACTTAAGAATTGGAGCTGGAAAGTGATTCTTGTGAACTGGAAAAGAGGGGCAACTGAAGAAACGTGGGACCGAGGGCTTGTAGTGGGAGTGCGGTGCGTTGGAACAGGGACTGGAAGAAGTTGCCTGAGTGGAAGAGTTTGGTGTTCTCGGCACTGTATTGGTGGTTACGTGTTTGGAGAAGCATGAGGGAAAAGCTGGTTTGAAGGCCAAGCAGATACTGATGGAAATTCTGGGATTGGCCGTTAGATCTCATTTAACCATGCGATCAGACGGATGGTATTTGGGTGCAAACGAATCAGAAGAACGAATGGTATTATCAGCAGTGACCTATAACCGTGATTTAAGCAAGTCAGGTGAACGAAGCAGAAACTCAAAAAAATCAGCAGTTAAGGGTAATTCGAGGGAGTTAACTAATTAATTATATGGTTAAGTTTATTTAATGTCTAACTAAATGACAAAATTAGATTTTAAACGGTCAACTAAGGAATGTTAGTAATCACCTGTTTTGTATTTCAGATTGAAAGACGTGGGATGTTTTCCAGAACTGGAAGTATGAAGCAATAGTAGTGTGGTTAAAAAGGGATCGGTCCATGATTACAGAACTGGGAACTGAAAATAGCAATTAAAGGTTGAAATTAAAATATGATGGAAAATTATAATTAGTTAGTTAATTATAATAATATTCATTATCATTTGGTGCAGGACTGGGATCCCTAACAGAAGAGATACGCAGGTAGTTTGGACCAGGGAAGTTTGTTGTTGGCCGAATTGTTTAGGGTAATTAACTTAAGAGTTTGCTATAAAATAATTTAGCAAGTTGGTTAGTTATAATCAAATCTTATATAGGACATAAATATGTGCAGGTGACTACCACATGTCTGAACGGTAGGAACAAAGCACAACTTTGGGAAGAAAGAACCTAGTCGGCCCTTATTTTTGGACTAATCCGGATAATTATAATGCAATTAGTTTATGATTAAGTAATAGTTTATTATTAATTAAATTTGAAATTTGATAACTAAATTAATTATAACTAAATCATGTGATATCAGAATTGGACAAACAAGGTGCTACTAGAACCACACTGGCGAGCACTACACTTTGAAACAGGACTGGACAGAATTGGTATCAACCGGGATTTTTAATTAAATTAAACACTCGTTTAATTTAATTAAAACATACTGTTCAAAACAGCGAATCAAAGCAAGGTGAGTTAAACTCACTCAGTTACCCTTTTTATATTTTATATAAATTGGGTATCTTTATTTTGTGTGCTCTGCTTGCCAATGGTTGACTGCTTTGCTAGTTATCTATTTAACTGTTGATTTAACCGATGAAATTAAACTGTGTTTAATTTCAGTAGAATACCAAATCGTTGTTTCAACGACTGGATCCAACGGAGGTAGCTTACCCTGTTGGTCACGTTTATTTATAAACGTGTTTAAATTGTTTGAATTGTTCTGTTATTTGGTTGAGGTTAAATGGTTGTTATTTATCATCAGTTAAATGTGATTGATTTGGTTGTTGTTTATTGACTGGGTATTCAACATCTGTTTGGTTTAAACCAGTGGGCGGTGTTGGTTAAGTGTTTAGCAGAGTACGACCTATAAAATCAATCGCGTTAAAAATAGTGTTTCACCGTCAGGTGGATCGATAGAATTAAAGTTATAAAATTTATTTTATAACTGAAGTTAGATTTGAAATATATTATTTTAAATAAATGTTATTAAAAAGAAATAAGTATTTTATTCAAGACTTTGATTTGTTAGTAAATTATTTTGGTAAAGTAAAATGCTGATGTAAATCAGATTTACAAGCAGAGGTATGCGAGTGGTTAAACTTAGTTGATTGTTTTGTAAAGAAATCAATTAATGGAATCTATTTAAATTAATTATATTTTTATTTAAATTAAAGTGGAAATTAGTTGGAATCGGTTAGTGGAATAACCGCGTTGAAGTAAATTTAATCGACCGTTTTGAATTGGAAGTGATTATCAAATTTATGTGTTGATGAATATTGTTAAATTTAGATAAAGGGTTTAAAGGGGTTTACTATTTACTTTAGTTAATAAAGGGTTAACTGCTAAAGTAGTGGATAATCGAAGTAAAGTATATTCTAAATAATTTAGAAGTTTCTTTCCAAAGTAATCGAAGAAAAATTTAAATCAAGTGAACAGGGAAGAATGGAAATAAGATTTCCAAAGCGGTGAAAGGTCGAATAGTTTTGGAAGGAGAGGAGAGATAAGTAAATCTAGTTCAGAAAGCTGGTTATAGGGTTGTATAACCAAATCAGAGTTAAATGGAAATGGTTTTGAGACTGGAGTGGAATTTTGGTGTTTGGGTTACAACTGATATTTATCTGAGGATAAGAACGTTGTTTGATCAAGGTCTGAGAGGTAATTAAAATACCCCAACTTGAACAGCATCGGGATTATCTGAAGATAGTATTAGTTGATAATCGTAAGAGACGTTAGTGAATATGTTTTGAAAATCTAAACAGCGATTTTAGCGCTGTTGTTATAATATATGTTTTGTGAATCTAATAGCAATTTTAGCGCTGTTGCTATAGTAAATGTTTGTAAACCTAAACAGCAATTATAGCGCTGTTGTTTTGTAAATCTAAATAGTGATTATAACACTATTGTTATAACATATGTGCTATAAATTTCCTTATTAAAACAAATGGATTCCCTGATTTAAATAATAAAGGATGGTGTAACAAATATGCTGGAAGGAAGAATTAATTGGGAAATTGAATATAGTTACAAGTTATTTTACCTAGTATATAAAAATATAGTTATCCAAGCTGGAGTTAGTCAAACATAGTATTCAAGATGAGTTGCCATTTCGTACGATTGCTAGCGTAATTCGCAGGGCTGCAGATAGCCTACGGCGGTCGGATGTTTCCTGAGGGAATCAGGCGTAACCATTGTGATCGCTGCGACCTAGAGTCAAGCGAATGGAGTTAAGTCGAATATTAGTTAATCGATAGGGTTAAATAAGTCGAGTTAGTCAGTTAGAATAAACCAGTTAGAGTTAATCAATTAGAGTTAACCGACTAGAGTTAAACCGAATTAGAGTTATTCAAATATCGTATTTTTGAATATTAAAAGAATTGGAAGTTTTAAATTTGACAAAAGTAAATCAGTTGTTAAAGGCCAAGTGATGCTGAATACTGAATCAGTGAACTCCTTGGAGTGTCATGTTTGAAACACTATATATTTTGATAGTTAAAACACCGACTATCAAATCTGTCCAATACGATTGTTGGTATGGAAAGACCGGGATCGAATTTATATTCGAAAACCATTCCGTCCAACAAATACGTGAAGATATCTGAAGATGATCGAGATGGGGTATTGAAGACCGTGGGATTCCTAAATGGAAGAACCACTAAAATTCTCTGCCTGGCAAGCAGAGATAAGCTGTGATTCTGTCGTGGTTGGAATCAACGGGTTGCAAGGACTTCTCGCTACTGATCCATGGGGTGATTCCTATATGGATGCGGTAGGAGAGTGCCTTCGGTTCATCCTGTTCCTGGATGACGTATATGGACGGATGTCTGACAGAGTATTTCCAAAGGGTCACGTACGTTGATTTCTTCAAACGTGCGATAGTTGTTGGCGGGGAATCGCCGTTCTCTTAGCTTCTAGCTAGAGTATTTTTGGGGACGTCAATTAGTGATATCTGACGGATCTGACGATGTGGCATTCAAAGTGAATGATGACCAGATGTTCAAAAGCTAATCTAAGCCTCAAGCCTCATCAACCGGGGAATGACAAAAATCGGGCAGGCAACATGGCTATGTGGGTCGCTCCCATTAGGGTGTATGATCACCTATCTAGAGAAATTCCTATTTGCTTCTTTAATCTATGTTTCGATGCTGTCCCTTGTCGGGAGACGGTTGCTGATCCCAACCGTCGGTGATATACATTCGATACACTCAAGCGAAATGAGTGGTCGGTCATGTGAGGGCCGGGTTGCAAGAAGTTCTTGTTGAACCCAGTGTATTCGTCTCTAGAGATACACGATCGGCAGGTGGTCCCATACCTTGTCAAGGTCGGAATCCAATATCCAATAAGCGCCTGCGGGTTTTGATTGTATACTATATATGTGGAGCGTGAGATGCAAGCGTTCCACTAGATTCTATTTACTTGTATTTAGACATTATTATAATATCAGACAAGATATTGGTTTCAAAAATGTTTTGGGTTATCGTAAGGTAAAAACCGTCCGTGTTTATGTGTGGATTTGGTCTTACGATTATCCTTTTCTTTCGAAAGGATCTTAACTTTAAAATCAAGTTGTGTGATACCCTTAATACTGTGCGAGTTTTTCTCACTCTGGTTCACCAGACTGACCCGGTGTTTTGTAAATGCTCGGGTTAGCCCGGAGTGTACAGGTTCAGGTTATCGAATGCTGTGAAGTCCAGAGACGAGCTGGAGATGTTTAGACGTATGATATTGTATAGCTACTATTCCGCTGTGTGTTGTACATGGGAACAGATCATTATAACTGTCCCATTGTGTGATGTACTCTGATACTGTAAGTATTTTTAAAGCTCTCAATAAAGATTTATTTCTGTATTATATTTTGTTCCGCTGTGATGTGAGACTCTGTGTTGTGGTGTTTCTTCTTCTTCTATTCTAATATTTCTTTCTTTCTTATCTCACCCTCTAACTTCTTTCTATTAATGATCTGGAATGTTCGATATCTGAATGGTCAACACGGTAGTTTGATGTTGATTTTCGGAGTCGAAAACCCCAGTTCGTTACAGTGGTACCAGAGCTGGTTGCTTAATTGGTACGAATGATAGGGGGTTCTCGCTTCGCGTTTGGTGGCGAACGGGAGACTCTTACCCCTACATCTCCCGACAATGTGGGTTGGTCGAGTCGAGAGGCTGGCCGTAAAAGCAGTTCTGAGGTATCTCTGTAAGCCACGGTGGGAGGTTAGCCCACTGCCCCTGGGTCGTTACAGTGGTATCAGAGCTGAAAGTTAAGTGATTACCTTGGCTCTGTGGCGTGACTCAGTAGAGATGGGGTTAGCAATGCCCTAGATTGAGTTTGTGTGTGTATATATACGAGTGAACGTATTTGTAGATTTTATAAAAATTGTTTTATATTGTGGAGATTTATCGGTTGAGTTATTTATGAGTTCTGGTCGATCAGTTTGATCCACTGTATCGATAAGGGTTTATAAACACTCAAATACGATGGGTCGTCACGATATGTTTTTAAAAGAGGGTAAATGAAATAATTTTACCAAAAGTATATTTTAATGCAGAGAAAATATATATATTGGAATTATAATATATTGGATGTGTTGGTTGTGATTATAATCCAATAAAATTATAAAATGTGAGATGGTTATATATATAACCAATCAGAACTCATAAGTGTAATAATGAAAATCAGAGGAGTTAAATCTGAAATCTAAATCAGAATTGGAATTTAAATTCCTGAATGTGGGAAAAGTGTTTGGAAATAAACTGGGATTGAATATATGAGAATTTTAAAATCCTGGGAGATTTTTGTGTTTGGTATTTTGGAATAGATTTCAAAATAAAAAGGTTTGAATACGGTTTTGATAAGTGATATAGTATTGAACTCACTTTGATAGCTGGGGGATAACTCTGAGGATGCTGGCCACATCATCAGTGTTCATTTCCGAGTTCTAAGTGACGGATTACTACCAAGGATTTTGTTTTGAATTGCTTTGAGAAAAACCAGTTTTTTTTGAATCCTGAAAAGGAATGTTTGATTTTTTTGAAAGAGCTGAACTGTTTAAAAACTCCCAGGGAAATTGTTTGAACAAAGGCAGAATTAAATAGAATTTGTGAAAGCAGATATGAATTGAATTGAAATAGATTAACTGGAAATTAATTCGTGATATATTATCAAGTAGAATCAGATTTGAAATATGAGACAGGAATCTGAAATGGTGTTGATCTGGTAAGTCCAGAGATGGAATTGAAATTGGATGGAAATTGAGTTAAGAATGGAATTTGGTTTGGATGTGTGAATGATTTGGGTTGAGGATAAAATTGGGATCTTGTTTGGAAATGCATTTGTAAATGGTGACAGGGCAACAGATAGGAAAGGTATAATGATATGCCCAACCAAAAAGGTACACGTTTATATTCATATGAGTTTGATGGGATTTCTGAGCTTGTTTGGCAAGCCGCTTGGCTGTTTGATTTTCTTTTGGGTTGAAGAAGGCCGAGAAAGGCGAGTTGGAGTTTGACCGATTGACCGGTATAAAGGAGGTGTTGGCGAAATTTTTCGGAAATTTAAGGTGTTAGAAAATTTTCAATATTTTTGAAAATATATATTAATTGTATTGAATTGATTTTGATTTAAAATAAATTGAATTTGGAAGTTAATGAATTTATAACGTTCTTTCTTACCTTAGCAATTTCGAGGACGAAATTATTTTAAGGGGGGAAGAATGTAACGACCCGTGTTTTTCGACCATTTGAATATGAATATTTAAATTAGTTTTAAATATTATATTGGGAATATTAATGGAATTTAATATTTAATTCGTCATTAAAAACGAAGGTCGAACGTTATATATTTATATAATTATAAATCAAGCTTGAAAATGGCGTGCAGTTCGTAAATTCGAGTTTGAACTTCAACTGAATATACAGGATCCGATATAAACCGGATTTCTGTGAAACAAGAAACGCTGGGACCGTATTAACGATAACTTTCATATGAAAGAGAAAAATCCAGATTCCGTGTTGTAGATTGCGAGTTATGGCTAAATCAAATTTGGAGAAAAAACGCTATGGAAATTGTTATCGGCCGTTAAAATGGCCATTTTGCAAACGAACTCTGTTTTCGATGAAATTAGTTTCATTGGAACCGTATCGTCAAATTATTGTCAGAAAATCAAATCGTGTGGAAAAACGATGTCGTATGTGGCCGTAGCAACCGCAAACGCCCGTTCAAATTCTATAGCGCGCATTCAAATAAATATAAGGAGTATTTGGGTGTAACTTGAGCAGACGATCGAATTAGGCCACGAAACCAGTTCCGTTGAGTTCGTATCGTCGATTAGAGTCAGAATAAGTATATAGTTTGTTATTTTTAGAGACCGGAAAATTTGGTGTTAAAAGGGGTATTGCGGTTCGGGGTAAAAACAGCCTATCGGGGAAACAGTCTCAGAATGCGATGAAATTAGTGCCGTTGGGTTCGTATCAAAAAGTTATTGTAAGATATACAGGTTTCAAGTTGATTTGATTTATCTGGTGATCGTGAAAAAATTAAACGCGTGTTCATTTCTGGTTTTATAAAGGAAATTTTTTCATACGACCTCGGATTGCGATGAAACTTGTCCCATTGGGTCCGGAATATCTTTTTACATCAAGATTAGCCTTTTTATCAGTAGACAAAAATCGTTGTTGTGGTTTTATCGTGTTACTTCGCGATGAAGTTTCGATAATAATATTATAATATTTATTCACCCCTATAAATACATTACACCGTCAAAACCCTAAACATTCGTTCTCTCTAGTCAATAGCGATTTCCGCCTCCACCCTTCGTATAAACCACCAAAACTCTTTAAAACATTTTTCCTCGAAATCGAGTTCTATTAATCAAATCAGGAAGTTTTCAAAAGAAAGAAATAAAAAAAAAGTAACTGGAACTGTGCTTTTCAAATGGGAAGGAGCTGCCGCACTTAAGAATTGGAGCTGGAAAGTGATTCTTGTGAACTGGAAAAGAGGGGCAACTGAAGAAACGTGGGACCGAGGGCTTGTAGTGGGAGTGCGGTGCGTTGGAACAGGGACTGGAAGAAGTTGCCTGAGTGGAAGAGTTTGGTGTTCTCGGCACTGTATTGGTGGTTACGTGTTTGGAGAAGCATGAGGGAAAAGCTGGTTTGAAGGCCAAGCAGATACTGATGGAAATTCTGGGCTTGGCCGTTAGATCTCATTTAACCATGCGATCAGACGGAAGGTATTTGGGTGCAAACGAATCAGAAGAACGAATGGTATTATCAGCAGTGACCTATAACCGTGATTTAAGCAAGTCAGGTGAACGAAGCAGGAACTCAAAAAAATCAGCAGTTAAGGGTAATTCGAGGGAGTTAACTAATTAATTATATGGTTAAGTTTATTTAATGTCTAACTAAATGACAAAATTAGATTTTAAACGGTCAACTAAGGAATGTTAGTAATCACCTGTTTTGTATTTCAGATTGAAAGACGTGGGATGTTTTCCAGAACTGGAAGTATGAAGCAATAGTAGTGTGGTTAAAAAGGGATCGGTCCATGATTACAGAACTGGGAACTGAAAATAGCAATTAAAGGTTGAAATTAAAATATGATGGAAAATTATAATTAGTTAGTTAATTATAATAATATTCATTATCATGTGGTGCAGGACTGGGATCCCTAACAGAAGAGATACGCAGGTAGTTTGGACCAGGGAAGTTTGTTGTTGGCCGAATTGTTTAGGGTAATTAACTTAAGAGTTTGCTATAAAATAATTTAGCAAGTTGGTTAGTTATAATCAAATCTTATATAGGACATAAATATGTGCAGGTGACTACCACATGTCTGAACGGTAGGAACAAAGCACAACTTTGGGAAGAAAGAACCTAGTCGGCCCTTATTTTTGGACTAATCCGGATAATTACAATGTAATTAGTTTATGATTAAGTAATAGTTTATTATTAATTAAATTTGAAATTTGATAACTAAATTAATTATAACTAAATCATGTGATATCAGAATTGGACAAACAAGGTGCTACTAGAACCACACTGGCGAGCACTACACTTTGAAACAGGACTGGACAGAATTGGTATCAACCGGGATTTTTAATTAAATTAAACACTCGTTTAATTTAATTAAAACAGACTGTTCAAAACAGCGAATCAAAGCAAGGTGAGTTAAACTCACTCAGTTACCCTTTTTATATTTTATATAAATTGGGTATCTTTATTTTGTGTGCTCTGCTTGCCAATGGTTGACTGCTTTGCTAGTTATCTATTTAACTGTTGATTTAACCGATGAAATTAAACTGTGTTTAATTTCAGTAGAATACCAAATCGTTGTTTCAACGACTGGATCCAACGGAGGTTGCTTACCCTGTTGGTCACGTTTATTTATAAACGTGTTTAAATTGTTTGAATTGTTCTGTTATTTGGTTGAGGTTAAATGGTTGTTATTTATCATCATTTAAATGTGATTGATTTGGTTGTTGTTTATTGACTGGGTATTCAACATCTGTTTGGTTTAAACCAGAGGGCGGTGTTGGTTAAGTGTTTAGCAGAGTACGGCCTATAAAATCAATCGCGTTAAAAATAGTGTTTCACCGTCAGGTGGATCGATAGAATTAAAGTTATAAAATTTATTTTATAACTGAAGTTAGATTTGAAATATATTATTTTAAATAAATGTTATTAAAAAGAAATAAGTATTTTATTCAAGACTTTGATTTGTTAGTAAATTATTTTGGTAAAGTAAAATGCTGATGTAAATCAGATTTACAAGCAGAGGTATGCGAGTGGTTAAACTTAGTTGATTGTTTTGTAAAGAAATCAATTAATGGAATCTATTTAAATTAATTATATTTTTATTTAAATTAAAGTGGAAATTAGTTGGAATCGGTTAGTGGAATAACCGCGTTGAAGTAAATTTAATCGACCGTTTTGAATTGGAAGTGATTATCAAATTTATGTGTTGATGAATATTGTTAAATTTAGATAAAGGGTTTAAAGGGGTTTACTATTTACTTTAGTTAATAAAGGGTTAACTACTAAAGTAGTGGATAATCGAAGTAAAGTATATTCTAAATAATTTAGAAGTTTCTTTCCAAAGTAATCGAAGAAAAATTTAAATCAAGTGAACAGGGAAGAATGGAAATAAGATTTCCAAAGCGGTGAAAGGTCGAATAGTTTTGGAAGGAGAGGAGAGATAAGTAAATCTAGTTCAGAAAGCTGGTTATAGGGTTGTATAACCAAATCAGAGTTAAATGGAAATGGTTTTGAGACTGGAGTGGAATTTTGGTGTTTGGGTTACAACTGATATTTATCTGAGGATAAGAACGTTGTTTGATCAAGGTCTGAGAGGTAATTAAAATACCCCAACTTGAACAGCATCGGGATTATCTGAAGATAGTATTAGCTGATAATCGTAAGAGACGTTAGTGAATATGTTTTGAAAATCTAAACAGCGATTTTAGCGCTGTTGTTATGATATATGTTTTGTGAATCAAATAGCAATTTTAGCGCTGTTGCTATAGTAAATGTTTGTAAACCTAAACAGCAATTATAGCGCTGTTGTTTTGTAAATCTAAATAGTGATTATAACACTATTGTTATAACATATGTGCTATAAATTTCCTTATTAAAACAAATGGATTCCCCGATTTAAATAATAAAGGATGGTGTAACAAATATGCTGGATGGAAGAATTAAGTGGGAAATTGAATATAGTTACAAGTTATTTTACCTAGTATATAAAAATATAGTTATCCAAGCTGGAGTTAGTCAAACATAGTATTCAAGATGAGTTGCCATTTCGTACGATTGCTAGCGTAATTCGCAGGGCTGCAGATAGCCTACGGCGGTCGGATGTTTCCTGAGGGAATCAGGCGTAACCATTGTGATCGCTGCGACCTAGAGTCAAGCGAATGGAGTTAAGTCGAATATTAGTTAATCGATAGGGTTAAATAAGTCGAGTTAGTCAGTTAGAATAAACCAGTTAGAGTTAATCAATTAGAGTTAACCGACTAGAGTTAAACCGAATTAGAGTTATTCAAATATCGTATTTTTGAATATTAAAAGAATTGGAAGTTTTAAATTTAACAAAAGTAAATCAGTTGTTAAAGGCCAAGTGATGCTGAATACTGAATCAGTGAACTCCTTGGAGTGTCATGTTTGAAACACTATATATTTTGATAGTTAAAACACCGACTATCAAATCTGTCCAATACGATTGTTGGTATGGAAAGACCGGGATCGAATTTATATTCGAAAACCATTCCGTCCAACAAATACGTGAAGATATCTGAAGATGATCGAGATGGGGTATTGAAGACCGTGGGATTCCTAAATGGAAGAACCACTAAAATTCTCTGCCTGGCAAGCAGAGATAAGCTGTGATTCTGTCGTGGTTGGAATCAACGGGTTGCAAGGACTTCTCGCTACTGATCCATGGGGTGATTCCTATATGGATGCGGTAGGAGAATGCCTTCGGTTCATCCTGTTCCTGGATGACGTATATGGACGGATGTCTGACAGAGTATTTCCAAAGGGTCACGTACGTTGATTTCTTCAAACGTGCGATAGTTGTTGGCAGGGAATCGCCGTTCTCTTAGCTTCTAGCTAGAGTATTTTTGGGGACGTCAATTAGTGATATCTGACGGATCTGACGATGTGGCATTCAAAGTGAATGATGACCAGATGTTCAAAAGCTAATCTAAGCCTCAAGCCTCATCAACCGGGGAATGACAAAAATCGGGCAGGCAACATGGCTATGTGGGTCGCTCCCATTAGGGTGTATGATCACATATCTAGAGAAATTCCTATTTGCTTCTTTAATCTATGTTTCGATGCTGTCCCTTGTCGGGAGACGGTTGCTGATCCCAACCGTCGGTGATATACATTCGATACACTCAAGCGAAATGAGTGGTCGGTCATGTGAGGGCCGGGTTGCAAGAAGTTCTTGTTGAACCCAGTGTATTCGTCTCTAGAGATACACGATCGGCAGGTGGTCCCATACCTTGTCAAGGTCGGAATCCAATATCCAATAAGCGCCTGCGGGTTTTGATTGTATACTATATATGTGGAGCGTGAGATGCAAGCGTTCCACTTGATTCTATTTACTTGTATTTAGACATTATTATAATATCAGACAAGATATTGGTTTCAAAAATGTTTTGGGTTATCGTAAGGTAAAAACCGTCCGTGTTTATGTGTGGATTTGGTCTTACGATTATCCTTTTCTTTCGAAAGGATCTTAACTTTAAAATCAAGTTGTGTGATACCCTTAATACTGTGCGAGTTTTTCTCACTCTGGTTCACCAGACTGACCCGGTGTTTTGTAAATGCTCGGGTTAGCCCGGAGTGTACAGGTTCAGGTTATCGAATGCTGTGAAGTCCAGAGACGAGCTGGAGATGTTTAGACGTATGATATTGTATAGCTACTATTCCGCTGTGTGTTGTACATGGGAACAGATCATTATAACTGTCCCATTGTGTGATGTACTCTGATACTGTAAGTATTTTTAAAGCTCTCAATAAAGATTTATTTCTGTATTATATTTTTTTCCGCTGTGATGTGAGACTCTGTGTTGTGGTGTTTCTTCTTCTTCTATTCTAATATTTCTTTCTTTCTTATCTCACCCTCTAACTTCTTTCTATTAATGATCTGGAATGTTCGATATCTGAATGGTCAACACGGTAGTTTGATGTTGATTTTCGGAGTCGAAAACCCCCGTTCGTTACAGATTCCAATTTAATATATTAAATTGGAAATCTCGGCTTTTGGAAAATTCTCGTTTAAATCTTAATAAAAGATTTATAAATTCCAAATCATATTCTCATTGTCAGTTGGGTTAAAGAACACATGTCACTCAAAAAACATAGTTCACAATAAACTCAACTCACATTTTATTTTATTCCAATTACTAAATATAATTGAAATTTTTAATTATCTTAAATTAAAAATTATTCTTTTCATATGGGGTTTAAGAAAAGTGTTATTTAAGACACTATTCACGACAAACCCCAAATCCAATTTATTTAATTTATTTAATATAATTTAATTTCAATTAAATATTCACTAATTGGAAAACTTTAATAAATCTAAATTTAATGATTTATTCTAGTTAATAACTAGTTCATTCAATAGAAATATATTTTTCTAAAACATATTCTTTTCTAACATATTCAATTTCAAAAATATATGTGACTCAATCAACAACCATAAATTGTATGTAATCAACAATCATGATAAATAATTACCAAGCATTCAAATAACACCCAAAGTGGAATTTATAACTGTGTGAGCATTAAAGTAAATAACTAACGCTCATCACAGACTGTCAATCCATCGATTGACAGATAACTAAATATTGGAATCAGTGTGCGTCCAATATCATCCCAATATCCGTGTGGGGTTTCATCCATCAAACAAATAATAAATTATTTGTGCACTTGGGCGATGTGTGAAAATTATCTTCCCAATCACATAGACAAGTCGGATAACTTTTAAATGGGAGTGTAATATTCAAACTTGAAAATACTAAACATTATGTTTAACACACCACACGTTTCAACATCACAAACCTATATTCCTATTCTTTTTATTGTGAGCAAATGGCAATAAAAATATAGTCTTTGGTTTAACTTTTTTTAAAGTAAATGAAAATGTTTATTTTTGTTTAACTCTTTTTAATGTAAAAATATACATTTCTAATTCATTCTTCTTTAAAGTGATAAAATGGATGAATTCTTTCTAAAATCCTGTTTTCACAAAATGTTGTTTTTATATAATCATTATTAAATGACAAAAATGTGACTTTTGGAAAATCCTCATTTAACCACAAAAATGTGTATTCTGCATAATGTCTCTTTTATTTCATCCTTATTAATGTGACAAAAATGTCATTTTAATTCTCATGCTGAAAATAAAATGTTATTCTTCTCTAATGCAACATTTAAAAATAAAAATGTTATTTCCTTTGCTAATGTAACATTTATATGAAAATGTAATCTCTTTTCTAATGCAACATTTTATATGAAAATGCCATTTCTAATCTAATATAACATTTTACATAAATTGAAATTGCCAATTCTAATATTACATAAAATGATAATTTATATGTAAATATTTTCCTTTGAATTCTAATGTCAAACAAATGAATATTTATTTGCAACTAATTTTCTACGTTATTCAAATGACAATAAATGGTCGTTTATTTGTAATCAATTTTCTATGTTATTAATGTCACCTAAATGCACATTTTATTTATAACTGCCTATTTATTCTAATGACATATTTCCTAACCAAACAGTGTTTTTATTCTATTTTTATCAATTCTAACATTTGATTCAAAATGAAAATAAAAATATAGTCTTTTATTTCAACTCCTTTACTGTATAAAGTGTATAATTTTGTTTAATCCTTTCTACGTACAAAATGTTGACTTTACCTAATTCACTTTTAATATCCAAAGATGTTGATTTTGCCTAATTCCCTTTTGATGTACAAAACATGATAATTTTGTTAAATTCATACTAATGTATCAAATATGATAATTTTGTCAAGTTCATTTCTAATGTACAAAATATGATAATTTTGTTTAACTCTTTTTATTGTACAAAATATGATAATTGACAAATCTTTAATGTTAACAAAGATGCTTATTTTGACAAATCCCTTTCTATGTAAACAAAACGTTGATTTTGGTCTAATCACTTTTAATGTAATCAAAATATTGATTTCTAGACCATCCTTTTTAATGTGACAAAAATGTCCATTCCATCATATTTAATCATTCCTAAACAAAAGTGTCCTTTTTATTTCCATAACAAATTTCTAATCAAAAATGTCATTTTGATTTGCATGATATATTTCAAACAAAAGGGTTGTTTCTATTTTCATAGCCAATTTCTTAATCATAAACATTGTTTTGATTTGCAAAACATATTTCAAATAAAAAAGTTTGCTTTTATATTCATAGCCAATTCCTTAATCAAAAATGTTATTTTGTTTCAAGGTAACATTTAAAAGAAATGGTATTTTATTTCAATTCTAATATATCATAAAAGTGATACGTTTAGTTTTAGCTAATTAGTTTTGACAAAAGAAATATAATTTGTATCGTCTACACAGTTTAACAAAAATGATATAATTTGTCTCAAATAAATGGTTTGGACAAAAGTAACATATAAGAGAGTATTCTATTGTTTTGAACCTTTCTACGTGTTCTAATAACAAATAAAAGAATACTTTTATTTGTTTATACTTTCTATATATTCCAAGGTCATATAAAGGAATATTTTATATGTAAATAATTTCCTATATATTTCAATGACCGATAAAAAGAGATTTTATTTATGTATCAATTTCTATATTCAAATACAACAAATAAAAGAGATTTTGTTTCTACACAAATTTCCATATGCTAACATGACAAATAAAAAGAGATTTTTATTCGTCGTAACCAGGTTTACATTTCTAATGGAATGTACAATAAAATAAGAATATTATTATGTAAACAACTTCTTAACAAACATGAATTTTTCCAATACACGTGTGATTTTTATTGCGAAACAAAATTTATCAAACATGAATATTTTCTTGTATAAACAATTCAATCCAGTCGTTATTCGTGATCACGTACAACCAATAACACACATATGAAGTTCGCATCGCAATCACACAACAATCAACATCGAATATATATACAACATCAATCATGAATTTATATAGAATAAATATAAATTTCACATTTGTAATAAATAAATAATTTAAATTTAAAAAAATAGAAATCTCACCAATCAATTCAGATCTGAAATTTTCCTCAAATTCTGTTTTGCCTTATTTCAGATCTAGTCCATTCCATGTCATAGTGCTCGGAAATACGAATCCAACGCAATCCGTTTCATTCGATTCCGTTCTGATTTGAAGAAGATATAGATGTTTAAAGTTTATACAATTTAATATATAATTAATTTATATTTTAATTTCCTTAACCTCTTGTTTTTTACTAATCCTCCTTCTTCATCGTAACTGCTCTGTAAAACCGAACCCAAAACCTTCGACTGGATGTCCTCATCGCGCCCCACCGACGAAGCCACCTGTCGCCGATCCACCGCCACATCGTCGAAGTCCCGACCGCCGACCCTCATCGCCGAGACCGAGGTCGAAATCGGTGGGCCCCAGCGCCACAAACCCCCCCGCCCCCGATGCCGCCGACTTCCGGGCCAAAATCCGCCCATCTCCGATCGCCTATGGCGATCTTAACCGTTGAACTTGTTGATCCCTCTAAGCTCTTCAATGTTTGCTTTATAACCTCTGAAATTACATAATGGATTGGAAGAACGAATGGGTTTTAATTTGGAGCTTTGGAGCCATCCATTTCTGAACACGGCGGTTGTTGGTATTGGGGATTAGGGTTACGTATAATACGGGGTATTTATACAGTGTATTTCTTTTTATTTATTTATTTATTTCAATAATTCATGTTTACATATACGAACCCCAAATCGAACCCAACAAGTGTCGTCCCTAGTTAATAGCCCCCATTCCGGACTCAATGGAACATGTTTCGTAACCCAGTTCGGCTGTTACGATATGCTTTTCTTTAATTTTTAATTATAAATCATTAAATTCAAACGTACATTTTAAATTACCGGGGCCACATTCGAACTCTAAAAATTACAGAAAAATTATTTCTAGTTATATTTTGACGATACGGTTCTAAAAAGAATAATTTCACCGAATTCTGAGACTGGTTGAAAAATGGCCTTTTTCTAGTCGATTAAATTTTGACTGAAACAGTCAAAACACATTTTCCTTTGCCACGCTCACATATTAATTCAAAAAATTATGAAAATTGAAACTTAGCAATAATTTGACATTCCGGTTCCAACAAAAGTGGTTTTGTCGAAAACTGAGGTCGTTTGAAAAATGACTATTTTCAAGGCCAATATATTATAATAAAATCTATATAAATTCTACAGCGACTTTTCTAAATTTTAAACGGGACCTAACTTTTGATTTTTAAAACGAAATTTCAGTTTTTCAGATTCGTTGGAAAGATATGATTAACCAGATTTAAATATTTCTGGTTTCGTTCAATTCTGATTTAAAATGAATCCTGTGTAGTCAGTCAAAGTTCAAATTCAAATTTTCAAACTGCAGCGCTGTTTTAAACTCCTTTTATAATTAAATCGAATTTATTCGTTTTAAACTAAATTTTTAGTCGTTCTTATTTAAAATAATTCATTTTAAATATTAAAATCCATTAAAATTTTCTAAAATAATTTTTTTTAAATTGACCCCAAAATTCCGGGTCGTTACAATCGCCCCCACTTTAAAATCTTTTCGTCCTCGAAAAGGAACGTAGCAAAAAGTTGTTTAATTAACCAACTCGACTAGATTTTACTTATTTATTTCAATAATTTTGTTAGTTAAATTAATTATCATTTCTATACTTTTATTAGTTAAATTAACAATCGAACATCACAACCAGCAATCAATTAGGTGATTAACTTTTCAAATATATATAACTTTTATATATAGCCAAAAATCATATTTTTAGTGCAAATAACAGCAATGTGTACTAACTAAGTTTCGCTTCTCATACCAGTCAATGGAAATATATAAAAATCCCACTTTCGAGACTCGAACATAAATACTGGTGATGGTGCATCGATCATCAGAATTATCTCCGGGCGACTAGAGTGTGATTCTATATCTATCCAGTATATTAAAACTTCGAATATCCGTTAATTACTCGTATATTCGAAATCTTTATATACTCGATTGTCCACATAAAAATATATATAATCAAATACGTATTTTAACATTAAATTTTCAAAACTAAATTTTTGTTTCCATTTTTATTTTATTTTAAAGAAAATAATACTCTTCACACTCGTTCTAGGATACTACTGATCCCATCTCTAACGAGTTATTCATATTGGATATTGCTAATCCAATATCTAGTGAATTCTTTCATTCGGTTCTAATGTGTCTTGTTCTCGAGCTCTGTAAACCAAAGCTCTGATACCACATGTGACGCCCCAAACTTCCCAGTAAAGGGAAGACTGGATTGCTTTGAGAACAACACACATAAGAACACAAACTGAAGAACATTTTATTGCTGATTACAACAAGTACATCAGAGTACAAGAATATAACTGAGTATGAACTTATTACACACTAGAAATACAATAATATCAGAGATTTACATTACATTTAAATAGCAGCGGAAAAATAATACAAATATACAACTGGAAGGAATACACAGATACAGAGCTTTCCGAATACTACTTCAGTTGTAAGACAAGATCCTGTAAATATATCTGCAAAAAGCTACTCGACTGTCCGTGTGGAAAACAAGGGCACCCGAGTTTGCCAGTGAAACAAACTACAGGTCAGTCATGGGACTGGTATGAGAAATCTTAACTAGACTTATCTAATAAAAAGGATAATCACAGGATCATGCTACGAACGCGGAACGGGTTTACTCCACTGGATTGCCAGTGCATAAAATATGGTAAATCGTTAAATAACGCCATGCTTTTTAGAAAAAAATGAAACCATTATAAGACCCAAGTCCCATCACACAATGCAACGCAAACCGGAGGATCGGGTTTTACCTTATAATGGTCAAAAGATGCTTGATACGATTAAACGGATTTAGTATTAGTGTGTGTATCTATGGGTATATATATATATATTTCAAAAAAAAATTCAATCATAATGTATCAATCATAGACGGCATAGTACCCCATCCTACTATGTCGCCAACAATCAAAATCGCAAGGTCGTATTGGAAATTGGATTTCCATCATGAGTTGAGGCTAGGGGCAAGCTCCTCTCCGATTCGAGACACTCTGGCAAATGCCTCTGGATCCCCCGCAGTGAACCCTTGGATCTTCAGGGTCGGTCCCCGCCTATCGGTAGTGGATTGGTTATGCCTGAACACACGCTTCCCGGTTCCTTTGAACCTATAATATGACCACTAACGGCCTATAAAAATCCGAGGTGCCTTAAAATCCATCATCCACGTAAGTAAAATGCCAGCCAGTTTAAGCACTGACACCACTTCTAGCTAGAAAGAAACGTGTGCACTCCCAGCAGTCCATATCCCGTTTTTGACTCATACCGGGGTGTGAGGCTCGCGAAGTCACGATATACACAAAGTGATGCCGTAATAGGCTATACTTTGATCATCCCACAAGGCCCTTCTTTTCAACAAAAGCCTTGATCATTTTCATCTTGGCGTGCCACATTGGCAATTCACGCCATACGATCAATCACTATTAATATATACCAGGGTGTTAAGTAGAGAATAAATCCTCCACCACCAAACAGACATACATTAACAGAATCGATTTAATTCACACGGAACGAAATCCAATGTCAGACACGCATCCATTTACTAGCATATGCTCTGAGTCTGAGCAAAAACCAAATCCGAACAATCAACAATAGTCCGGACAGCCACCACTGAAGCCCTTTCAAGGTAGCAACTCCCATCAAGGGTCCCTGTAGCAACACACCCATTCCATGTGAAGATCATCGGTCTTCAATTACCGTCTTCATGTTCGACTCTTCATCGTCGTAGAAATTATCCGGAATGGGTTGAACCTGGTCTTCCCGAATAACTCACGTATTTTAAAATTAAAAATCAATTACTATAAAAACACATCCAACGCCGCATCCCAATTTAGAATATTCTTCAAAATAAATATTTGTATTATTCTATCAAAGATAAATCCTTTACACTACCTTTAAATCTTTTCTTTAGAGATTTATCGGAACTCAAATTTGGTTTTAAATACCAAAAATCATTAATCAATGGTTATTTGAGTTTAAGAAATTAATCTTATCTTTAACTGGGTTAAAGAACTAATGTCATTTAAAACATAGTTCACGGTAAACCCAAAATCATCTTTCATTAAATATGGAATCTTCACAGAAATCAAATCAACATATGATCGTTATAAATTTCTGTATCCGACCAATAATATAAATGGAATAACGGCAAAGCCTTTTAAATTCCATATGCAGTATCGGTCTTCTTTTACAGAAGCTTATCTCGGTTATAATTAATTCGAATTCCATCAGATTCCAATTTAATATATTAAATTGGAAAACTTGGCTTTTGGAAAATTCCCGTTTAAATCTTAATAAAAGATTTATAAATTCCAAATCATATTCTCACTGTCAGTTGGTTTAAAGAACATATGTCAAAAAACATAGTTCACAATAAACCCAACTCACATTTTATTTTATTCCAATTACTAAATAAAATTGAAAACTTTTAATTATCTTAAATTAAAAATTATTCTTTTCATATGGGGTTTAAGAATGGTGTTATTTAAGACACTATTCACGACAAACCCCAAATCCAATTAATTTAATTTAATTTAATTTCAATTAAATATTCACTAATTGGGAAACTTTACTAAATCTAAATTTAATGATTTATTCTAGTTAATAACTAGTTCATTCAATTAAAATATATTTTTCTAAAATATATTTTTTTCTAAAATATTCTTTTTCAAAAATATATTTTCCAAGATATTCTTTATTGGAATGTGACTCAATCAACAACCATAAATTGTATGTAATCAACAATCATGATAAATAATTACCAAGCATTCAAATAACACCCAAAGTGGAATTTATAACTGTGTGAGCATTAAAGTAAATAACTAACGCTCACCACAGACTGTCAATCCATCGATTGACAGATAACTAAATATTGGGATCAGTGTGCGTCCAATATCATCCCAATATCCGTGTGGGGTTTCATCCATCAAACAAATAATAAATTATTTATGCAGTTGGGCGATGTGTGAAAATTATCTTCCCAATCACATAGACAAGTCGGATAACTTTTAAATGGGGTGTAATATTCAAACTTGAAAATACTAAACATTATGTTTAACACACCACACGTTTCAACATCATAGACCTATATTCCTATTCTTTTTATTGTGAGCAAATGGCAATAAAAATATAGTCTTTGGTTTAACTTTTTTTAAAGTAAATGAAAATGTTTATTTTTTTTAACTCTTTTTAATGTAAAAATATACATTTCTAATTCATTCTTCTTTAAAGTGATAAAATGAATGAATTCTTTCTAAAATCCTATTTTCACAAAAATGTTGTTTTTATATAATCATTATTAAATGACAAAAATGTGACTTTTGGAAAAACCTCATTTAACCACAAAAATGTGTATTTTGCATAATGTCTCTTTTATTTCATCCTTATTAATGTGACAAAAATGTCATTTTAATTCTCATGCTGAAAATAAAATGTTATTCTTCTCTAATGCAACATTTAAAAATAAAAATGTTATTTCCTTTGCTAATGTAACATTTATATGAAAATGTAATCTCTTTTCTAATGCAACATTTTATATGAAAATGCCATTTCTAATCTAATATAACATTTTACATAAAATGAAATTGCCAATTCTAATATTACATAAAATGATATTTTATATGTAAATATTTTCCTTTGAATTCTAATGTCAAACAAATGAATATTTATTTGCAACTAATTTTCTACCATGTCGTAGTGCTCGGAAATACGAATCCAACTCAATCAGTTTCATTCGATTCCGTTCTGATTTGAAAAAGATATAGCTGTTTAAAGTTTATACAATTTAATATATAATTAATTTATATTTTAATTTCCTTAACCTCTTGTTTTTTACTAATCCTCCTTCTTCATCGTAACTGCTCTGTAAAACCGAACCCAAAACCTTCGACTGGAAGTCCTCATCGCGCCCCACCGATGAAGCCACTTGTCGCCGATCCACCGCCACCTCGTCGAAACCCCGACCGCCGACCCTCATCGCCGAGACCGAGGTCGAACTCGGTGGGCACCAGTGCCACAAAACCCCCCACCCCCCGATGCCGCCGACTTCCAGTCCAAAATCCGCCCACCTCCGATCACCTGTGGCGATCTTAACCGTTGAACTTGTTGATCCCTCTAAGCTCTTCTATGTTTGCTTTATAACTTCTGAAATTACATAGTGGATTGGAAGAAAGAATCGGTTTTAATTTGGAGCTTTGGAGCCATCAATTTCTGAACACGGCGGCTGTTGGTTTTGGGGATTAGGGTTACGTATAATACGGGGTATTTATACAGTGTATTTCTTTTTTTTAATTTATTTATTTATTTAATTCAATAATTCATGTTTACATTTACAAACCCCAAATCGAACCCAACGAGTGTCGCCCTTGGCTAATAGCCCCCATTCCGGACTCAATGGAACATTTTTTGTAACCCAATTCGGCTGTTACGATATGATTTTCTTTAATTTTTTAATTATAAATCATTAAATTATTAAATTCGAACGTACATTTTAAATTACCGGGGCCACATACGGACTCTAATAATTACAGAAAAATTATTTCTAGTTATGTTTTGACGATACGGTTCTAACAAGACTAATTTCGTCGAATTCTGAGACTGTTTGAAAAATAGCCTTTTTCTAGTCGATTAAATTTTGACTGAAATAGTCAAAACACGTTTTCCTTTGCCACGCTCACATATTAATTCGAAAAATTATGAAAATCGAAACATAACAATAATTTGACATTCCGGTTCCAACAAAAGTGGTTTCGTCGAAAACCGAGGTCGTTTGAAAAATGACTATTTTCAAGGCCAATATGTTATATCAAAATCTATATAAATTCTACAGCTACTTTTCTAAATTTTAAACTGGACATAACTTTTGATTTTTAAAATAAAATTTCAGTTTTTCAGATTCGTTGGAATGATATGATTAAACAGATTTAAATATTTCTGGTTTCGTTCAATTCTGATTTAAAATGAATCCTGCGCAGTCAATCAAATTCAAATTCAAATTTTCAAACTGTAGCGCTCTTTTAAACTCCTTTTATAATTAAATCGAATTTATTCGTTTTAAACTAAATTTTTAGTCATTCTTATTTAAAATAATTCATTTTAAATATTAAAATCCATTAAAATTTTCTAAAATAAATTTTTTAAAATTGGCCCCAAAATTCCTGGTCGTTACACCCGCTCTAGCGGAATCGACCCCTAGGTCGACCCTCCAAGGGGGTGTGGACACTAGGGTGGACCCCCCTAGGGCTGAGGTGGCAGTCGATTCTAGGGGCTGGCAGCTATAAATAAAGGTCCATTTCTTCTATTTTCTTACATTGAAATAAATGGAGGCCTAATGTTGTCGGTGCCTGGATTGAATCAAATCCTTTTCCTTCTTCTGCAATCAAAGATTAGAGATTCAATTGTAGATCTATGACTCAACATTCTTCTCTTCTAGTTCTATTTTCTTAATCCAAACATTGTGAGTTCTAAGTTACTTTTAGATTTAATTGATTAAAAGTAAACATGACATGACTATAGTTTGGATCCATTCCTATGACTGAATTATACCATATCTATTGTAAACTGTGAATCTATGACATTCTGAATTAGTTATGACTTGGATCTCAATCTTTATCATATCGGATCTATTGTAACTTGTGAATCTATGACATAACCATGATGTGGATCTTAACCTTTATTATGTCAGATCTACTTTTATTTTAGATCTAGCTTATTATTTAGATCACCTTGTGCCTATCATATTGGATCTGAACTAGTTGGACATCTAAATTATTATTTAGATCTTGTTATGCTTAATACCACATTCCTACTATGTTAGAACTAGTTTAATTATCACAAGTTCACCAGACCTATTCTTATATGTCCCCCTTATTACTATGCTAGTATATATATTTATGTCAGGTATGTTAGAATAATCACTTTTGTCATCTTCCCATCAACTTTTCCTTTTGTTGTTTATGGCCAGGCTACTTTCTAGCCTAGGCATACCGCAAAATATACGCGAATGCGTTAGTTGGGGAACGAGGGAAAATATTAAATTTGGCATAACTCGAATAATGTTGTAAACATGAATTTGGACATATAAATTCAGTATGAACATAATGGGGAAAAAGGGGCATGAACACCTATAAAGACATAGGTAAAAATTGGATACTATTGAAATGCCTAGGATAACAGTAATTAGAAACTGTAATTGCCCTTCTGACATGAGGTTAGATTACACTTGGTCTGCCCGGGACCGACCGGCATTTTCCAACGACCACAAATGTTGAATACAATGTGAGGGTCTAAGTGCACAAACATGAGTCGTGCTAAGATACGAGGTTAAGCCCGACTTGTGGAAGAAGTTTTCCCGGAACCAACCGACATATCCAGCGTCCACAAGTTGTAGGCCTTTTGAGGGTGTTCTAGCACACTTTAACCATAAAAGAATATGGTAATGAATTAGAATACTTAACCTAGTTAAATCCATAGGGACTGTGCAAACATCACAACTTGATTAAGGGTTAAGTAATGTTTAAATGGAACAGTGGGAAGGTTAAGTACATCTTAGGTTGGTGGGTAATATTTGTATATATAGGCCCACAAACTTAACTTGTTGGGGTTATTGTAACACCCCACGTCCATTAATGTCACTCACAAAGGGAATGCATTAACTTTCATGGAGTATTATAAGTGTATAGAACAGAATATAACGAGACAGATACATATATTGGTACTTTAAAATTTTAAAACAACTTCATTGAGCGGAAAAATAGTTTGCTTACAACACCAAAACCAATAATAAAACAATGTACACTTAATATCCATCTTAACAAATTATTTTCTGAGTACATAAAACAAAAAGCATAACCCCAACATAAATAGCCATAGAAAGGGATAAGCTGAACTTTACTTTCAGCAATCCAAGCACTTCCAAAAGAGAGAGAAAGAGATCCAAATTAAGCTCCACTAGGCCCACCCTGAGAACCCGGGGGGGAGGGGGGGTGGAGGGGGAGGGGGAGGGGAGGAGGAAAGAAAAGAGGTGAAACAAACGAGGTCAGACATAAAGTTTGGCGGGTCCAGTGACTTTAATAGTATAATCATTAAAGTAACAAGATAAAAACATAAACTGGAAAATAAGAAATGACTGTAAAATAAATAGGCATGACAACACAGAGAAGATGAACAAGATATAACGTTGATTGCGCTTCTAATCACTAAAAGATAATTCCTACACTGCACCAATGCTAATTACACCGCACCATTTCTAGTCCCATACTGGAAGTTGATCCCTCTTACTAATCATAATAATGGTAGTTTCGTGTACCCCTAGCTGCTATCGTAGGTGCCGCCTGCTCCTACCTCCACTAGTTGTACCCACTACCCTCCCCATTCTAATTACAACATTCATTCATAGTATGGTAGTTGTACTTCTAGCTGCTGTCATAGGTGCCGGCTACTCCTATCTCCACTAGTTGTACCCACTACCCTCCCCATTCGATCGGCTTCCTAACTCGTAGATACCCGTGCTGGTCCCACATTAGGGTGTATCACTCCCTAAAGTGGCAAACCAATACTACTAAGAAATGCATGGCTTATACCTACACGATGCAACAACGTCTTACCTACCAGCCCGGGCCCACACACGCACATGAACCCGTTGGACTTGCGTTGCCACCGCTAACCAGTTTTGACCACTTACAATCAAACACAGTAAGTGTTTCCCGTCCTCGACCTAGTTCGAGCTCACACAGATACAGAATGGGTTACTGGTTGAAAAGGGTCCACACACACTTGACACAAGCTTCCTTCCTAAGCTTGGTCCCCACTAGGAATTCCCACTTAACCCCTTCTTATTCCCATGTATTCTTACATGTTTTACCTTTGTTAAGTGCTTCTAATTATATTTCACTTGTCACCCGTGTCACCCACTTAACCCTTTTATTATACCCATGTCGTACTACATGACATATCTTGGTTAAGTGTTATCTAATTATATCTCACATGCTACCCATGTTACCCTCTTATCAAATCAACATGTAATAAGGGTTAAGCTTGTCTTAACCCAATTCACTCATCAGATAAATATATATCATTTGTTAAGCTGGTCTTAACACTATCCACTTATGAGATCAATATATATTATTGGTTAAGTTTGTCTTAACCCTATCCACTTATAAGATCAATATATATTATTTGTTAAGTTGGTCTTAACCCTATCCACTTATCAAATTATTGGTTAAGCTTATCATCTTACACAGGTTAACTTAACCCTACCCACCTAACATGTTTTATGTATCACATATATATATATATGTCATATGAACTTGTTTTACTTAATTTATGATTAAGTACATTTTAGTTTATAGATACATTGGTTAAGAGAATAACTCCCTAAGTATCAACCCTGAAGACCGGAATCAACATCAGATTGACACTAAGAGATTACTCAACTCAACAAATCTTCTGGTTGTCATTTATATTCATCTCTGATCAGCATTAATTAGTTATTAATGCACATACCTCTCACATTAAGTCGATTGCTTGTGGCCGCTGGATATGCCGGGCGGTTCCAGGAAGAATTCCACCATAAGCCAGACTTAACCTCATGTCTAAGCATCTTTTAATTATGCCTACGACCTCTCACATTAGACTGACCGTTTGCGGTTGCTGGATGTGCCAGGCGGGTCCGGGCAGGCTTATACCACAAACCAAGTCTAGCCTCGTGTCTTAGGCGTTCATTATCTCATTCTATTATTCAAACCCAATTTGAATTAATATCCCTATTTCAAAATTGTCCATAATTTCCAATTCAAGCTATGTTTAAAACTATCATCTAATTATGTCCATAATTTCCATGTATATAAACTATACCAATTTATGTCCAAAGTTAATTATATGATTACAACCCAATTTATTCCAATTTCATAATATTCAACTTTTACCCAAACTATTCCCCAACGTTCCCACGTCGTTCGTACGTATTACTCACATAATACGTTAGGCTCGTTGTTAGCCAAACTCATAAGAAAAGGAAAGAAAGAGACATATGACATCCAAACCGGCATAAAATAATATAGATCTAATTAAGCATGTGAAACATAAACTTGGCATGTAACAACATAAATCTAGTTAAGCATATAAATGTGAACTAGCATATAAGATGAATCCAACTAACATATGCAATATGAACTAACATAGATCTAAACATAAGAACTGGCATGGATGTAACAACCCGGAAATTTCGATAACGGGAATATGAGATTAATTAGGGTTTAACTATTAATTATCAAGTTTATATTGATACTTGAGCTAAAAATCAAATATATTGTTGGGTGTATGGATTTAATTCGATCCAGAACATTGGTTGAGAAACAAATATTTGAATTGAATTTAGTTGGATTATTGAATTCGGCTGGAAAATATAAATGATTGAATTTAAAGATGAACGTTATTGATGTTAAGTGAATTAGAGATTTTATTTTGGAAAATTGACTTAGATATGTGTATATTTATATAAAGACATTACAACTTAATGTTTTAAATTTGGATTTGAACAGAGTTGTTGTTGCATAAATGGAATGGAATCAGAGAACCGTTAAATAATTTAAATATTTAAAATAACGTCGTATACAGACGAAGTCGAATGACAACCAAACAAATTTTTATTGGATTCAGAACGTGAAGACGAAGAGGTACGTATAATTTTTGTCGCATTTGGAATTTGTTTGTGGCAATTCAGAAATAAAAACATCAACATATTTTGCAGTAGAAAATTTAAGGAACTATAATAAATAAATAAATAAAAACGTTGGTTCCTTCCTATGCACACAATTAGTTCCTTGGCCATCACAAAAACGTGGTACCCGCGGTATCTGCTTTTATAATAGAATGGCCCCTTTCCCATTTCTTCAGACAATAAAAATCGGATCTTTTCCCCTAATTCACATTAATGGCTAAAGCCTTAAATGTTTTCCCCAAATTCGTTTTCGCCTCCACCATGAAATCAACCTCGTCTCACTGTTACGTCCACATTTGAGCACCAAAAGCGACTTCCCTTCCAACTCATCGCCACAGTGAACTGCGCATTTGTTTGGCCGCAGATCAGCAGTCCTCCGCCGTCGTAACCGTCCCTAGTCGAACCCCTTCGAAGCTCCACTACGCCATCTCAATCCTAGTGGCTACTAAAGTCCGCTCAGCAAAATCGAAGTTGGGGCCTTCATCATTGCATTTTTGCCACTATCATTCCAAGGTGAGCATCTCACTCACGATTAAATTTATTCAAGTAGGTTAAAATCAATCTAAGCTGAAATATGATTAGAAAAAAAATCACTTACTCTGTTGACTTATGTATTGTTGGGTTTTTTCCATTCTTTGTTCATTGCTTGTGACGATTTTTTTTTGGCCTGATCCATCGTTCTGGTGTGTTCTGTGCTTATTTGGATTGTGGGATTTCTAAAGGCACTTATGACATATAGTAAAATTGTTTATTTCTCTGTTGTTATCAACCGGATCATATAGCCTTGTGTATTATTAGATGGACCTGAAATATTTCGTTTAAACTTTGATTATATATTGATTAACATTCAGCTTAGATGTTGGGCGTGAAATCACATCCATGTTTGTTTGAACCTGTATTTTATACATAATATTGTAAACAAACCAGTGAGCCGAATTGGTGAGTTGGATCAAAATTTTAAACTTCTATTTAAACATTTCTTTGATTTATACTAAATGATGTCTATACTAATTAGGTGGATAATTCAGATATAAATTGTTAAGTAGTCCTAATGTTAACTTTGATATACATTCCATGCACAGGCCTTGCTGCTATTTACGGAGAAACATGTAACCAATGTTAATTATTATTAGTTATTCTGGTATACCAGAGGACTACTGGATAATGTTTTAAATAATGAATGTTTGCAGATAATGTTTTAACAACATTTATGCGTTGAGCAATAAACAGTTTAACTATCATAATAAGTGATAATGAACTACTTTGTCACTTAAACCAGATTTTAAGTCGATAATATTGTTCTCTTCCACTGTAAACTGTGTTGACATATATGTGCGTCTTGGGAACGCTGTGTTTTTTTTGACCCCGCTATACCTTGATCAATAGCATGCGGCTTAGTTACTTCCAGTGATGAAGTCGTAACGCTAAAGTGGTATTCCATATGAAATTTATACCCTGCAATATATATATATATATATGATGTTATATCCTGCTTGAAACTAAACACACACTATTCTTTATAGTATACACACCTATGTTAAAAACCTGAAATCCTTGTTCAACTTGTTCAGTCGAGACACTTATGTTGCTTTTGCCTTATTGCAATTTCGATCTGCGTCGAGTGATTTCTTTTGCCAGTTGCCTGCATACTTATAACTTTTACGTCGATCAAAACCCGTAGTAGTACGACGTATGTTTGTTTATTCTGTTCATGGTAGGTAATAAAACCTGAGCCTGAGTATTGGCAGTTGGATCCACTCATTAGTACCCAGGAAAAAGATATAAGTATGAGTACCACTGAGTGCCACTAAACCGTAACTTTTAGGAATTTAAAACACTGTCTTGTTGGGTCACTCTATATATCCCTACACTGTCATTTCGGAGAACAAACCTTGCACTTGCCTGTTTGAAATTATATACGTATACACACATTAAAGATACATTGACTTGTTTTGAGATTTGGTTGGTTAGATATGTCGACTCATATTTCATGCATATAATACTTCTGGAAATCTTGAATACATAAAACCATACAAAGTTGCCATATGACATCTTGAAATGCATGGAAACTAGTAAGTATATAAGAGTAGTAATAGCAAGTATATATGCATGTGTCTCATTGTATTTAGTTCTCTGTCACTCAAATATACATACACATGTTTTCATTGTATAGTTCCTGGTTACTCACGTATACATACATATGTGTGCATCCATAATGCTGCATTGCCATGTTTCCCGAACTAGAGTGCGCATTTCTTCACGCAAGTTTCCTTTATGTTGCAAATTTAACATGACTGCATGAATAAACTGCACGCCCTGTTTTTTAAACCTGAAATATGCATCAATTTGTCGAGCATTGAACTATAATGTAGCAACCTATGCAACTGTTAAACTTTAATATATAAATGTTCAAATCAACAATTCTAAGTTCATAAATAAATATATAGGACCACACAAATGTGTTATAAACTTTCTCTATTGAAATGAGAATTTAAATGATAATTGCGTTTGGCTGGAACATTTTGATGTGGTCTTCACTTGTTGGTTTGGACCTTTAACTAGCATTGAAACTCATTTGTATTAGGATGTAATCTACATAATTAATTTGTTGTTGATTAACTATTATACTCCTACCGTTAAATGTGTCTCGACTGGAATGTTGCTGCAAATGTCTACGGACTCAAACCCCTGCGCATCTAGTCAAGTTTAATATCTCATTTGTGCTTATTGCTAGTAGAAGTAGTCTTTCTCTTTGTCATGGATACACATTGGTTTCATACCCATTTTAATCCGTTTTGATCTGTTCAGCATGCACACATTTGAACCCATTTTAATTTGTTCAATATGACCATAATCCCGAACTAAGTATCTCTGCATTGTTTGGACCCACACTCCTACTAATTGCATGCTATGTTACTTGACTGGTTCCTAGTTCCGGGATGTTGGGGAAGTGCACACGGTTACCTGTACGTGTGTGTACGTGCAGACTTCTGTGATCATCTGTTCTTGAAATAAAAAAGAGTTTGTACGGATACTACACAATCAAATTTTTGTGTATATTTCAAAAATTAGTAATCTTTTATTTCAGTTTATATTTAAGTTAATTTACATGAGCTATGATTTAATTTTGACTCGAGTGTTTTGTGTTTTTGCATGGAACGCTCGTGTCAGACACGAGTAGTGCAAAATTTAAATATTTCAGCTGGATTCGAAATTGGTGAAGTTGGGGTTCTGAAGACGTGCACGCTCTAAAGATTTTTGAACAGTGAATATTTTACTTGTATTTAAACTGTACTTTGAATTCCAATGTATAGGAAATTTTCTTGAATTAAAAATTTGAGAATCAATAAAATTTCATTTTACTGTTCAACACTATGTTATTTATTTCTCTGTGTTGATTCTATTTTAAACTCTGTAAGCTAAATAACGATCTATCGATTCAGACGTTTTAAAATTGGTTTAATTACCGATTTGAAGCAGTCAAATTGGCGGGACGTTACAAGTGGTATCAGAGCTTTGGTTTATTCAAAGCATAGCTTATTGGGTTTAAAAAGGATTGAAAATAAAAAGATTTCGAAAAAAAAAAATTGAAAGTTTTTTCTTTGAATAAAATTTGGAAGATAAATTTTTTTTGGAAATATCAGTATTTTAATTAATTAGTAGTTGAAACTAATACGACGGAAGTAAAAATTTATTTTTAAAATTTGAAGTTTTGTTCGGAATCCCCAGTCTTCAGAAGTCTTCGAATCCAGGTTTGCGAGAATTATTCTTAGATAATATCCCCTTAGATTTGAACATAGATCCATCATCGAATGATGTCAAGTGAAGATAAGTATAAGAGAACCAACGAATCAATTTATCTGATCGTGAATTTTAGAATTCAAGAACAACTGAAATTGATTGGAAATAAGAAATCTGATGAGAATTTGAATAAAATGGAGAAACTTGAAATCGTTCCAAAGATGAGACGATGAATTTTATTTTGTTGAAAATATAAATTAAGGATAATAAAAGAAAATAGGTTATAATTAGAATTTGAATTTGTCAAATTTTATTACTAGTTTATTTAGAACTTTGCAAGATGAACTATAATTGGTTTCAAACCAATAATGTATGATCGAATACACGAATTCGATAGCAAGTTATAAACTAGTTAATAAATCAGCAAGAGGTTAATGGTAAATGAGAATTTTAAATGAAGTGAACCATAAATGAAATAAAGCGAAATGCGAATGAATGTTTTAGAGAGATTTGAATTAATTTGATACGGTGAGTCAAGATTCCTGTAAAATGAATAATATTCACATTTTAAGTGAATAACATTTAAAAGCAGAAATGTTACAAATGAAAATGGAATAAAGGAAATGGATTTGACTAGTACAGTAAGATTATTTTGAAGTTCAGAATAAATCAAAAGAGATTTTTCCGAAAACCGGAATATATTATCAAATAAGATATTATTCGAAAGGAAGTGATTCGGGGAAGTCAATTATGAAGAATTCCAGGAAAGTGCTATTTACTTTTCATTTTTATCAAAAATTTAATATATTATAAATTAATTGTTTATGTAATCAAATTAAAGAATAAAATATTTTTAAAAGTTAAATATTTTGAAACCATAAATTATTGTTATGATCAACGATCTTTGCAAAAGAAGTGAATTCTTAACTCAAATTTCAAAATTTATAAGAATGAATGTTTTGTTGGTATTCAAAGTTGTGAATTTATCTATTTCGAAGTTAATAGCTGTGACGATCTCAAAACCCCGTGCTACCGTGTTAAGGATAATCATTGGAATATAACACATTAATCATCATTAGCAGAGTACAGATAATAGCATAAGCAGGAAATAGAATGATTTACACAAATATGACAGCGGAATCATATACATATCACAACATCAGAGAGCATAGTGCAGGATACTACTTAGTGCAAAATAATACATAATCAGTCTACATCGCCTGACGCGGAATCATATACATAGGAAGTACATAAACGAAACATCAGTCTACATCGCCTGAGGCGGAATCATAGTACATATATAGTAATGGCAGAAAAATCATAGTCATCACTGTGTAGTCAAGCCTCGCCATGAGCCAAAAGTGCACCTTTGCTGTGGTGCCAAGCCAAAATACGCCAGCCACCTGGTACTAGGCTGCTCGTGTGAAAATAAGGGCACCCGAGTTTGCAAGGTGAAACAAACTACGAGTCAGTCATGGGACTGGTATGAGAAATCAACTTAACTAATTAAACAACAATAAAAGGCACATCAAGGGACCACGCCACTTTTGCGGAACGGGATTACTCCAATGAGTGCTAGTGCATGAAATAAAGTAAATTATTAAATCATCGCAATGCTTTTTATAAAATGAAGCCATTATAAGACTCAGGTCCCATCACACAATGCAACGCAAGCCGTAGGATAGAGTTTTTACCTTATAATGGCCAAGAGATGCTTCATACATATAAACAAAAGTGTTTGATATTATTACTAGTGCGTATATGTTTCAAAAGAGAATTCAATCATAAATATCAATCATAGACGGCATAAATGACCCATACCACTATGTCTCCATACTAGTAATATAATTAAATCCGCAGTTTCGTATTGGAAATTGGATTCCATCATGAGTCGATGCAAGGGGCAAGCTCCTCTCCGTTCGAGACACTATAGCAAATGCCTCAGGATCGCACACAGCGGTCCTTGGAATCAGCTAGGCCGGTTCTCTCTTACTTTTGAGGATTGGCAATTCCTGAAGACACGTTTCCCGGTCCTTACAGACCTATAATCGAGGCGCCTCGCATTCCAACAACCACACAGGTGAAAAGTATATATAAATGTCAAGGCTGCTAAGTCACTGACACCACCGTAGCTAGAAAGAAATGTCGTCTTCTCCCAACGGTCCTTATCCCTTTTTTGACTCATACCGAGGTGTGAGGCTCGCGAATCCATGCTATACACAAGGCTATGCCACACAGACCATGCTTTGATCATCAACCCCAAGACTTTGCTTTGCAATAGAAGCCTTGATCATATGCCACTTCTAGGTGCCACACAGGCAATTCACTTCATGCGACTGATTTCTATCGATATATAACCTCTGAGCTCGTACGTCTCAGAGAAGGGCGTTAAGCAAGAGAATAAATTCTCCGCCTCCAAACAGATATATATTTAATAGAGGTCAATCAACACAGAACAAAATCCAATGTCAGACACACAGTCCATTTACAAGTTTGTTCTGGGTTTGAATGAAGCCGGAGGCAACAAATTCCTCGCATATTCATACAATCAACATTATGTCCGGACGGCTACCACTTCAGCTCCTTCAAGGTAGCTACTCCAATCATGAGCATCAGTAGCGCCCATCCATCCAATGTGAAGATCGTCGGTCTTGAACCATCTTCAACTCTTCGACTTCTAACCCTTGATCGATTATTTGAAACAAGAAATAACTCGGCCTTTTCAAATAATCCACATATATTTAGATTTTTAAATCAATTCTTCACATGTTTAAATCATTCGACATTCATATTTCAGTTCTTTAGTATAGTTTTAATGTCAAACACATTCAACCATCAAATATCAAGCAAACCAAGCAGAAATGGTTTATTTCCATTCTATATCATCTATAATATTTAATAACTATATATCGTCATTTTTATTTATTTAAAAACGGCCCTATTTAATTAAATGACGTTTCAGGTCGTGCCGAGGCACTGGCGCTGTTTTTCCCAAAATTTGTTTTACACATATTTAGAAATCTATCCGTTGGATTTCAACAAAGTTTATATCATTGGGAAGATATTCCCAAAGCGAACCTAACGGTTCAAGTTTCGTGAAAATCCGATGGTCGGATCTTTCGGTATAATCATTTGAAGTTATGATTTCAAAACGCGAACTGCACAGCCTCGATTCGTTTTAATTTACATTTACATTTACATATATATATATATATATATATATATATATATGTATATGTAAAAATATAATTCATTCGACGATTTCAATATCGTTTTCACTTCAAATATTTCACTAACACCTTTATATTTCGAAAAATTTCGCCATAACCTCCTTTGTACGGGAAGGGGTTTGGAAATTTATTGGGCCGTATTAGGTACCCAATAAATCCTAATAAGAATACACATATTTATAGTGATTTATTCCGGTGTCCATAGGGGAGTGTGTATAGATCATAACTCCAGAGAATAAATTCTCGTCACCCTATAAATGGTTTTTGTGCCTTAATGACCAGAGAGACGTGTTTATTGTCATCTCCAGACCCGTGTGGTTTTTTTATTAGTCTTGCAATTTACCGTTACAATTTATATAGCCCAGATCAGTCATCAGTTCAACCTGTAGTATATAGTCAGCGCCATACAAGCCTCTCGCTCGTATGGTAAATCTTCAACCTTGTCACACAAACTCCAAATGCTTATGTGGTATATGATGAAGTATGCCTATCGTCAAGAAGTATGCCATGTAGTGTAGTTCAAAATTAATTGTTACTATCCTATGGCGATGTTTATTATTACACATAGAACAACTAGCACTCTGCATCCAATGGCATTCACAAGGGTTGATAAAATAATAAAATTTGCACATCCAACTCATTAAGGTTTACCTATTTGTCGGGCATGCAAATGAATTCTTTACTCAACAGCTAATCCATTTCATGTTCAACACATGTATATATACGTGCAAACCTAAGCTAAAAATTACATTTCTAGTGAACAAAGGTTTATCTCCACTTATGGTTATTTTTAACACTTCCTACTTCATTTAAAAATGATATTTTTGGCGAACTAAAATATATTTCAACACATGACTATTTTATTTAGCTCCTATACATGTTAAAAATAATATTCATAGTAAACAAATATTTATTTCAGCACTTGTATATTTTTAGCAAATCACACACATGATAAAAATGGTATTTTTATCATCAAAAATATTTATTCGACACATGAATGTTTTTAACACTTCATATTCTCAATAAAAATGTAATTTTTATTGTTCGATCTTTTATTCAACACATGAACCTTTTTCACACATGAACTTCTCAACACATGAGCATTTCCACACATGGATATATTTTATATGGTTTGTACATATAAGAAAGATGTTATTTTAATTGTTGAAACAATTTATTTAAAACACGAATATTTTACATACTTCATATATATAATAAAAATGTGATTTTTATTGTTAAAACGATTTATTTATTCAACACATTAATCTATTTTTCAACACATGAGAATTTCCACACATGGATATGGTTTCAACACATGACTTTTGTTTCAACACATGAAAATAATTTTCAACATATGGAAATAATTCTAACACATGAATATTATTAAAAATTTCGGCAGCATAACGGCAGGATAGTTAAAACCGACACCGTCCCAAGTACGGCTCCTCACTCTACCTTAAAACCTCGCGGCTTTTGACAATGGGGATTTCATACATCTAATTCGCACGCAGGCGAGTATGATTTTTCTTTTCCGCAATTTATTTCAATCACAAATGGGTATTTTCAACCACAACCAAACAATATCAACCACAAACAATTCTATCAACCATTCGCATTATTCACCAAATTTTTCACACCAATTCACAATCAATAATTATCGTCATGGTTTGTGGACGAGGGGAGTACACATATATATATATATATATTATTTCCATTCCAACACACACATATCATTTATACTATGCATGTATAATTCATACTTCGCTCATACAACTTATACAACACGTGTACATGAGGTATACAACACGTATACAATTTATATTTTGCTTATATAATTTATACATCACATTTCTATTCACATTTCAGTTTAGAAATCTCACATTGGTTTGTCGCTCTTCTAAAAATCCTAGCAAGCTCAGAAAAATACCTGGACACATCTATACTATAGAGAGCGCCCTTACGGTCACGTTGTTTCCTGTTTCGTCGAATTTCGTCAACACACGATAAAGATATGATTTTTCAAAGTTTGCAACACTTAAAAGTGTTATTTTCAATTTACATAAAAAAAAGGCAGTACCTTTTAGAAGTTGTTCAAAACTAGGTTTTGAAATAACTTCCAATCCGAAGAACGTTGCGTCGATCAGACTACACAGCGTCGAAGGGGGTGGAAAGGGGTTTCCGCGCAGGGGTGTGGGGTCGGGTTCGATGGTCGGGATAGGGCAGGGCGGCGAGTCAAAGTCACAAACCTTGAGCGCACGGAACACGAGGTAGGGGCGACGATAGGGGAAACTTCTGGTATGGATTTGAAGAGTGGAGGATGCTCTTCAAAAAGTTAAACTAGGGGTGGTGCTGAAGATGAACGTGGCAATCAGAAATTGCCTGGGAAGTGGCGAGCACAGTTCTGCCGTCGAGATCGAGGGTTACAGGGGTTTTCTGATTATTTTTTATTTTAAATTATGAATGGAGAATTCTGATTGGCCCATGCTTTATTAAATTTTTAAAATAGCGTTTCTCCAAACGAACTCCAGTCCAAACCCAACAACTGCCGCCCCTAGCTAAATACCCCCATCCCGGACACAACGGGACATGTTTCGTGGGCCGATTTGACTGTTAAAGTCAGTTATTTTACAAATTAAGTATAAAACATTCAAATTCTGTTTTGAACGTACATTTCAATTTGCCAGGCCACAAACTGATTCGAAAATTTCCAAAAAAATAAATCTAGCTATGTTTTGACGCTACGGTCCCAACAAAACTAGTTTCGTTGAATTCTGAGACCATTTGAAAAATGGCCATTTTCTGGTCGATCCATTTTAAAAGAAATTAACCAAACACGTTTTTTTTTGCCACGCTCACATACTATCTTCAAAAATTATGAAATTTGAAACCTAGCAATAATTTGACATCTCGGATCCAACAAAAGTGGCTTCGTCGAATTCCGAGGTCGTTTGCAAAATGTCTATTTTCAAGGGCTATATATTCTCTATAGCGACCTTTCTGAAAATTCATTTGGCCATAACTTTTGATTCCCGCTATGAAACTTCGATTTTTCAGATTCGTTAGAAACATAGTCATAAAAAGATTTAAATATTTTTGGTTTCACTAAAATCCGTTATATTTTGCACCTGGTACAGTCAGTCAAAGTTTGAATTCAAATTTTCAAACTACCGCACTATTTCTAATTCATTTTTTTATTGAAATATTCTGTTTCAATTGTTTAAATTTCTTTGAAATAACCAATTTAAAAATTTTAAATTGGCTCACATTTTCTGGGTTTTTACAATCTCCCGCACTTAAAACTTTTCGTCCCCAAAAAGGAAACAACAGTATAGTAGGAAACAAAATGTAAATGCAAAGTATTGTGAATGTACCTTGCACCGGAGTTAGTCAGAGAGGTCCACTCTGCATTTGGGGTAAGCTTGCTTAATGCTTTCCTCAGTCTACCAAGTACAGTCTCTAGGATCACTACTCCACTGCACTTTAACTAAATGAACCTTCTTGCTCCTTAGCTCTTTAGTTTCTTTACCAACAATTTTTAACGGCTCTCCTCTGACTGCTAATTCTGGAGTAATTTCCAAGTCCTGTTACGTTGCTTCTTCTACAACAAGATTCAGACCATGCACATGTCTTCTGAGTTGAGATACATGAAAGACATTATGCACTCCAGGTAACCAATCAGGTAATGAAACCCTATAAGCAAGAGTTCCAATTCGTTCAAGTATGGGAAAGGGTCCAATAAATCTGGGTGCCAACTTCCCAGTTTTACCAAATCGGATCACTCCTCTCATCAGAGAAACCTTCAAATAAACATAATCACCAACAGAAAATGCCAAATATCTCCTTCTAGAATCCACTTAACTTTTCTGTCATCTTTGTGCGGTTTTCAATCGTTTCTTAATGAAATCGACTTTATCAGATGCTTCCCTAATCATATCGGGTCACAACACAAGTCTGTTGTTAGGTTCTACCCAACATGTGGGAGATCTACACGGTCTACCGTATAATGCTTCAAATTGTGACATTTTTAAACTTGCCAGATAGCTGTTGTTATATGAGAATTCTGCCAAATGCAATTGATCTTCCCATGACCCGCCAAAATCAATAATGCAAGCCCGCAATAAATCTTCTAGAATTCTATTCACCCGCTCAGTTTGGCCATCTGTCTGAGGGTGATAAGCGGTGCTCAGATTCAGTTTTATTCCCAATTCTGTCTGGAATGCCTCCCAGAATTTGCTAGCAAAAATTGGGTCTCTATCAATAACTATGCTGATGGGAACTCCATGTAGCTTAACAATTTCTTTGAAATATATATGTGCTAGACTTTGGGCGGTTCTATTGGATCTGACAGGTATGAAATGGGCGGTCTTCGTGAAGCGATCTATGATCATCCAAATACTGTCATTACCTTTCTTGGTCCGGGGCAAAACATCAATGAAATCCATGGAAATCTGTTCCCATTTCCAACCTGGGACTTCCAACGGTTGCTACAATCCGGCCAGCTTTTGTTGGTCGCTTTTGACTAGTTGACAAGTAGGGTATCTGCTAACATATAAAGAAATGTCCCTCTTCATCGCCTTCCACCAGAAAGTGCGCTTGATATCGTTATGCATTTTACTCACTCCAGGATGAATGTAAAGCTTTGACTTATGGCATTCATCGAGCACCTCTCTTTTGAGCCTAGGGATGTCGGGAACACAAATTCTCCCATTTGATCTCAGAGCTCCCTCACTATCCACTTGGAAACTGGAGCTTTCGCCTTTTTGAATTCTTTTGATCATCTATTTAGCAAAATTGTAGTTTTTCTGTAGAACAGAGATCTTGTCATTCAATGAAGACGTAACGATAAAACTGGCGATGATCTCATTCTTTCTACCGAGCTCATTAGCTACCACAATAGCCTTTCCTGGCGTATAAAAGATATTCAGATCCAATGCTACGAGAAATTCTAGCCAACGCTGCTGTCTCAAGTTTAGATCTTTCTGGGTGAACAAATACTTCAATGATTGATGATCAGTAAACAAGTCGAATTTCTCACCCAATAAGTAATGCCTCCAGATTTTCAAAGCAAAAACGATGGCTAGCAACTCAAGATCATGAGTTACATAATTCTTCTCATGCGGTTTCAGCTGGCGGCTTGCATAAGCGACTACTTGGCCTCTCTGCATTAACACTGCACCAAGACCTCTTGTAGAAGCATCCTTCCAAACCGTCAAATCCTAATTGCCATCGATAATGGTTAATACTGGAGCGGTTGTCAATTTCGATTTCAATTCCTGGAAAGCTTTCTCACAGTCGGAAGTCCACTTAAATTTATCGTTCTTCTTCGTAAGCTTCGTTAATGGACCGGATGTCTTCGAAAAATCCTTAACGAATTTTCGATAATAAGTAGCCAACCCCATAAAACTTTTGACCTCTGTGGGTGTAGTAGGTTGTTTCCAGTCTTGAATTGCTGTAATTTTGCTCGGATCTACAGAAATTCCTTCCTTTGACATGACATGGACAAGGAACTTCACCTCTTCTTGCCAGAAGACACATTTAGAGAATTTGGCTTTGAAGAGGTTCTTTCTCAGAATCCCCGATACTTGTTCTAGATGTATTTCATGCTCGACTTCTGACTTAGAGTAGATTAAAATATCATCGATGAATACCAGGACATATTTATTTAAAACTTCCCTGAACACTCTATTCATTAGATCCACGAAGTAGGCTGGAGCGTTGCATAAGCCGAACGACATTACAAACCATTCTTAAAATATGTCCGGACCTCTGAAAGCTGTCAAAGGAACACACTCTTCGGCAATTCTCAGTTGATGGAAACCTATAGCTAGGTCCATTCTGGAAAATACTCTCGCCCCATTTAATTGGTCTAACAGATCATCGATACGGGTTAACGGGTATTTTTTTTTGAGCGTTTGTTTGTTGAGGTCACGGTAATCAACACACAATTGGAGAGTACCGTCTGACTTAGGGACAAACACTACAGCTGCACCCCAACTAGAAAAGCTAAGTCTGATCAGACTCTTCCATAGCAGTTGATGAGTTTGATCGCTTAATTCTTCTTTTTCTTTTGGAGTCATTCTTCGAATTAGATGTACCACCGGTGTGGCATTCAGAATTAGATCGATTATGAATTCAATTTCTCTTTGCGGAGGTAAGTTTTTGACTTCTTCAAACACATCTGCATAGTTTTTAACAAAAGGAATCTTTTCTAAGGAAGTGGGAATAACTTCTAGCGCAAACCAAAATTCCTTTCTATCTAGGTCTGAACCATGACACGGTACAGTAATATATCCAAGTTTCGTTTTAATGTTTACTATTCTTCCTGCACAATTTACTTTGGCTTCGTATTTCGTTAACTAATCTAGCCCAAGAATGATATCAAACTTAGGCAAATCCATAACGACCAGATCAAAAGGAAACCGGTATCGAGAAAAAGATGCAGGTACTTTACAACATGAACTGAGAATAATAGAACCCCTATTGGATTATGACCCCTAACCAATTCTTTAAGCTTTCTTTGTTTTAACTTTAACTTGTTAACTGTGTTACTTACAATAAAACTACGTGATACACCCATGTCAAATAATACAGAAACATGAATATTTTTAATTGTAAGGGTACCTCCCAAAAACATCGGGTTTACCTGCTTCATCGGAAGCAGCCGGCGGGTTCGCCCCGTCATACACATGGACAATCTCTAACAAGATGTTATGTTCTGCGGCAGTTAAAGCATGAAAGAGAGTTCTGAGAGCTCTGGCTTGACCTTTGAGAGCTGGTCTTCTGCCGTTTCAGGGCTGTGCAAACATTGAAGTAGTATCCCATCTTGCCACAATTGTAGCAGCTTCGCTTTGGCGGCTTGCTAGTCTGCCGATTAGTGGATGCCGCATTGCTTGATTCTGGCTGGTTTGTAGAGGGCTTGCATTTATTCCCCACCTATCTTTTAGCATGGTCCAGATCAACGTTTCTTTGATCCAGGTCCTCATAATTGCATGCCATTTCCACTAACTCTGAGAATGCTAGCTTAATGTAGGCCATTGCCCTGTCTTGGTACTTATGCTTTATCCCGAGGATGAACCTCTTGTTCTTGGACCTGGCGGTCGCGATGAGTGCGTAGCGAGATAACTGTGTAAACTTGTTCAGGTAGTCTTGCACAGAGAGATCTCCTTGCTGTAGGTTTGCAAATTCGTTATGCATGCGTTCAATCACCAGCTCTGGGATGAACTTTTCTTTGAACATATCTTTGAACTCATCCTACGTTCTACCTGCATTTCTGTTCTCTGCAATGACGGCTTCCCACCATAATTCGGCTTCGTCTTGCAAAAGCCAAGCACCAATGAATGCTTTGCCTTGATCTCCCAGCCTCAGGCCTCCTAATATCTTTTCACATGTTTTTAGCCATGCTAAGGCCTCAATCACAGTGCCCATTCCAGACAAGGTTTTTCCTCCTAGATTCTTGTATCTTTTGGCCACTCGGTCGAGCTCGAATGGCTGAGCGGCGGGGGGTTGTATCAATGGTCCTTCTACAGCGGGGTTATCCCCTTGGCCTCTGCCTCGGCCTCGATGGCCTCCTCTTACTGCTGTAGCTCTGGTAGCCATTTCTCAAGTTCTATATAAGCAAGGAAAGAGTCAGCTCTCAGAAATGATAATTTTATTGTATGGTAAAGCAGAAGAACCTAAGGAAAGGCAATGACGTACTGATCAAAATTATTTTTGCTATTCTGCTTAGCTAATTCTAGGACATTACTAGTCTTATCTCTTATGAGCTACTCACCTTAGAATACTACTGATTCTATTCTAACAAGGTGTTTAATGTATTAAATTCTAGAATTAAGGTTTACCAAAGCTCTGATACCAGCTGTGACGATTTCAAAACCCCGTGCTACGGTGTTAAGGATAATCATGGGAATATAACACATTAATCATCATTAGCAGAGTACAGATAATGGCATAAGCAGGAAATAGAATAATTTACACAAATATGACAGCGGAATCATATACATATCACAACATCAAAGAACACAGTGCAGGATACTACTTAGTGCAAAATAATACATAATCGGTCTACATCGCCTGAGGCGGAATCATATAAATAGGAAGTACATAAATGAAACATCAGTCTACATCGCCTGAGGCGGAATCTTAGTAAATATATAGTAATGGCGGAAAAATCATAGTAATCACTGTGTAGTCAAGCCTCGCCATGAGCCAAAAGTGCACCTCTGCTGCGGTGCCAAGCCAAAATACGCCAGTCACCTGGTTCTAGGATGCCCGTGTGAAAATAAGGGCACCCGAGTTTGCAAGGTGAAACAAACTACGAGTCAGTCATGGGACTGGTATGAGAAATTTACTTAACTAATTAAACAACAATAAAAGGCACATTAAGGGACCACGCCACTTTCGCAGAACGGGTTTACTCCAATGAGTGCTAGTGCATGAAATAAAGTAAATTATTAAATCATCGCAATGCTTTTTATAAAATGAAGCCATTACAAGACTCAAGTCCCATCACACAATGCAACGCAAGCCGGAGGATAGAGTTTTTACCTTATAATGGCCAGGAGATGCTTCATACGTATATACAAAAGTGTTTGATATTATTACTAGTGCATATATGTTTCAAAAGCGAATTCAATCATAAATATCAATCATAGAAGGCATAAATGACCCATACCACTAGGTCGCCATACTAGTAATACAATCAAATCCGCAATTTCATATTGGAAATTGGATTCCATCATGAGTCGAGGCAAGGGGCAAGCTCCTCTCCGTTCGAGACACTCTAGCAAATGCCTCAGGATCGGACACAGTAGTCCTTGGAATTGTCTGGGCCTGTCCTCTCTTACTTTTGAGGATTGGCAATTCCTGAACACGTGTTTCCCGGTCCTTACAGACCTACAATCGAGGTGCCTCGCATTCCAACAACCACACAGGTGAAAAGTATATATAAATGTTAGGGCTGGTAAGTCACTAACACCACCGTAGCTAGAATGAAATGTCGTGTTCTCCCAGCGGTCCTTATCCCATTTTTTGACTCATACCGAGGTGTGAGGCTCGCAAATCCATGCTATACACAAAGCTATGCCACACGAACCATGCTTTGATCATCAACCACAAGACTTTGCTTTGCAACAGAAGACTTGATCAAATGCCACTTAGGCGTGCCACACAGGCAATTCACTCCATGCGACTGATTTCAATCGATATATAACCTCTTAGCTCGTACTTCTCAGAGAAGGGCGTTAAGCAAGAGAATAAATTCTCTGCCGCCAAATAGATATATATTTAATAGAGGTCAATCAGCACAGAACAAAATCCAATGTCAGACACATGGTCCATTTACATGTTCGTTCTGGGTTTGAACGAAGCCGGAGGCACCAAATTCCTCGCATATCCGTACAATCAACATTACGTCCGGACGACTACCACTTCAGCTCCTTCAAGGTAGCTACTCCAATCATGAGCATCAGTAGCGCCCATCCATCCAATGTGAAGATCGTCGGTCTTGAACCATCTTCAACTCAACGATTTCTAACCATCGATCGATTATTTGAAACGAGAATTAACTCAGCCTTTTCAAATAATCCACGTATATTTAGATTTTCAAATCAATTCTTCACATGGTTAAATCATTCAACATTCACAATTCAGTTCTTTAGTATAGTTTTCATGTCAAACACATTCAACCATCAAATATCAAGCAAACCAAGCAGAATCGGTTTATTTCCATTCTATATCGTCTATAATATTTTATAATGATATATCGCCATTTTTATTTATTTAAAAACGGCCCTATTTAATTAAACGACGTTTCAGGTCGTGCCGAGGCACTGGCGCTGTTTTTCCCAAAAATTGTTTTACACATATATGGAAATCTAACCGTTGGATTTCAACAAAGTTTATATTATTGGGAAGATATTCCCAAAGCACACCCAACGGTTCCAGTTTCTTGAAAATCCGATGGTCAGATCTTTCGGTATAATCATTTGAATTTACGATTTCAAAACGCAAACTGCACGGCCTCGATTCATTTTAATTTAATTAATATATATATATATATATATATATACATATATAAATATAATTCATTCGGCGATTTCAATATCATTTTCACTTCAAATATTTCACTAACACCTTTATTTTTTGAAAAATTTCGCCATAACCTCCTTTGTATGGGAAGCGGTTTGGAAATTTATTGGGCCATGTTAGGTACCCAATAAATCCTAAAATGTATACATGTATTTATAGTGATATATTCTGGTATCCACAGGGGAGTGTGTATAGACGATAACTCCAGAGAATAAATTCTCGTCACCCTATAAATGGTTTTTGTGCCTTAATGACCCGAGAGACGTGTTTATTGTCATCTCCAGACCCGTGTGATCTTGCAATTTACCATTATAATTTATATAGTCCAGATCAGTCATCAGTTCAACCTGTAATATATAGTCATCGCCATACAAGCCTCTCGCTCGTATGGTAAATCTTCAACCTCGTCACATAAGCTCTAAATGCTTATGTGGTATATGATGAAGTATGCCTATCGTAAAGAAGTATGCCATTTAGTGTAGTTCAAAATTAATTGTTACTATCCTATGGCGATGTTTATTATTACACACAGAACAACTAGCACTCTACATCCAATGGCATTCATAGGAGTTGATAAAATAATAAAATTTGCACATCCAACTCATTAAGGTTTACCTATTTGTCGGGCACGCAAATAAATTCTTTACTCAATAGCTAATCCATTTCCTGTTAAACACATGTATATATATATATATATGTATATATATATATATATGTGCAAACTAAGCTAAAAATTACATTTCTAGCGAACAACGGTTTATCTCCACTTATGGTTAAATTTAACACTTCCTATTTCATTTGAAAATGATATTTTTGGTGAACTAAAATATATTTCAACACATGACTATTTTATTTAGTTCCTATACATGTTAAAAATAATATCCATAACAAACAAATATTTATTTCAACACTTGTATATTTTTAGCAATTCACACACATGATAAAAATGGTATTTAGTTAGGGATTTAATAGGATTATAAAAAGAGTTAATCGATTAGGGTTAAATAAATAGAGTTAATCAAATTTAGTTTATTCGAAGAAAGGTTTTCGAAGCCAATTATTCGTAAGAGAGATTATAAATGAATAGTTTATTCGAAAAGAGTTATCGAATATTAGTTATTCGAATAGGAGTTAAATAGAGTAATCGGATATTAGTGATTCAAATAAAGTAAAAGGAGTTAATCGAATTTGGTTTATTCGAATAGAGTTAAAGGAGTTATCGACTAGAGTTAAATCAAATTGAGTTAATCCAATAGTGTTATTCCAATAGAGTTAATTGATAAGGGTTAATCGAATAGAGTAATTTAAATAGAGTTATCGAATATACCTTATCGAAGGGGGGGAGTTATCGAATAGTGATGATTCGAAAGAGTTACATAAGGAAGTTTGTTAAAGAATTAAAAGGTGAACTTTGTCTATTTCAAGGTTAGAAACGTTGTTCAGTTAAGGTCTGAGAGGTAGTATTACCCAAATTTGATTGACTTCATTATTAACAAAGGAATGGTTAAGGTTCGATAGTAAAGGTGGGTTAAAGGAATTTAGTTAATAAGCGTAATGGTTTGAGTTGGCATCGCGATGGTTTGTTTAAACATCTGTCTAAGTCCAATGAAGGAGTTTTGGAAATGTTTTCCAAATAAGAACCAGAAATGTTTTCTGATATAGAAAACAAGAAATGGAAATGTTTTCCAATGGTAATAACATATATTTTCTAAATTTAGAAAATAAGAAATGTTGAATATAGGGAAACATGAGATAAGTAAATTAATGAACTAAGGAGATATATGATTGATGATTAATTGATAGAATTTCCATTGGGAAATAATATCGTTGTTTGCACACTTGTTTTTATTCAATAGTTAAATCACAGACTATCGAAGTTTTGACTATTTTAACGTTGTTAATATGGATAGACCAGTTGGATTATTATCCAAAGAACCACTCTGTATTGGCATAAGCGTTGCAAATCATATATGCCAAAGGAAATTGAAGACGAAGTTATGCAAGGGCTATCCTGTTTCACACATGAACCTTTTTCACACATGAACTTCTCAACACATGAGCATTTCCATACATGGATATATTTTATATGATTTGTACATATAAGAAAGATGTTATTTTTATTGTTGAAACAATTTATTTAAAACATGAATATTTTACATACTTCATATATATAATAAAAATGTGATTTTTATTGTTAAAACTATTTATTTATTCAATACATGAATCTATTTTTCAACATATGAACTTCTCAACACATGAGCATTTCCACACATGGATATGGTTTCAACACATGACTTTTGTTTCAACACATGAAAATAATTTCAACATATGAAAATAATTTCAACATATGAAAATAATTCTAACACATGAGTGTTATTCAAAATTTCGGCAGCATAACGACATGGTAATTAAAACCGGCACCTTCCCGAGTATGGCTCCTCGCTCTACCTTAAAACCTCGTGGTTTTTGACAATGGGGATTTCATACATCTAATTCGCACGCAGGCGAGTATGATTTTTCTTTTCCACAATTTATTTCAATCACAAATGGGTATTTTTCAACCATAACCAAACAATATCAACCACAAACAATTCTATCAACCATTCGCATTATTCACCAAATTTTCACACCAATTCACAATCAATAAATATCGTCCATGGTTTGTGGACGAGGGGAGTGTATATATATATATTCGTATATAAATATATTTTATTTCCATTCCAACACACATCTCATTTATACTATGCATGTATAATTCATACTTTGCTCATACAAATTATACAACGCGTGTACATGAGGTATACAACACGTATATAATTTATATTTCGCTTATATAATTTATACATCACATTTCTAGTCACATTTCAGTTTAGAAATCTCACATTGGTTTGTCGCTCTTCTAAAAATCCTAGCAAGCTTAGAAAAATCCCTGGACACTTCTAGACTATAGAGAGTGTCCTTGCGGTCACGATGTTTCCTATTTCATCGAAGTTCGTCAACACACGATAAAGATATGATTTTTCAAGGTTTGCAACACTTAAAAGTGTTATTTTCAGTTTAAATAAAACAAAGTCAGTGCCTTTCAGAAGTTGTTCAAAACTAGGTTTTGAAATAACTTCCAATCGGAAGAACGTTGCGTCGATCAGACTACACAGCGTCGAAGGGGGTGGAAAGGGGTTTCCATGCTGGGGGTGTAGGGTCGGGTTCGATGGTCGGGATAGGGCAGGGCAGCGGGTCAAAGTCGCGAACTTTGAGGGCACGAAACACGAGGTAGGGGCGACGATAGGGGAAGCTGCTGATATGGATTTGAAGAGTGGAGGATGCTCTTCAAAAAGTTATACTGGGGGTGGAGCTGAAGATGAACGTGGAGATCAGAAATTGCCAGGGAAGCGGCAAACACAGTTCCGTCGTCAAGATCGAGGGTTATGGGAGTTTTCTGATTTTTATTTATTTTAAATTATGTAAGCGACCCGAACTTCCCCGGTCTCCGAAGAGATGAGAAAGAACGAATTACTGTGAGGACAAGACAAAACAGAACGCAGACGGAAGAACATTTCATTGCTATTACAACAATTCCATCATATACAAGAATATACAGAGTATAATGAATAAATTAAATTCGACAAATATCAGAGATTTAAATACAGTATTGCAGCGGAAAAATAATACAAAACACAACTGAAAGTAATACACGGATACAGAGCTTTCCGAGCATCGTTCCAGCTGTAAATCAGGATCCTGTGAATATAAATCTGCAAAACAAAAACTACTAGCTGCCCGTGTCGAAAATAGGGGCACCCAGAGTTTAGGTTAAAACAATAAACTCCAGGTCAGTCATATGACTGGTGTGAGAACTAAAACGGTTATTTAAAACTTTACTTTAAAAGAGGGTAATTCAAGGGACCACGCCGTATAACACGGAACAGGTTTCCTCCCAAGAATACCAGTGCATAGAATAAACAACGCAATGCTTTTTCGAAAAATGAACCTATTATAAGACCCAGGTCCCATCACACAATGCAACGCAAGCCGGAGGATAGGGTTTTCCCTTATAATAGCCAAACATGCTTGATACGTTTAAAACAAATCATTTGATACTATAATAAGTGTATAGTGTCAAAACAATTTCAATCATAAATATCAATCCTAGGCGGCATGGGTACCATCTATCATGTCGCCATACTAGGCTCTACAAATAAAACCGAGATACACGTATTGGAAATTGGATTTCCGTCATGAGTCGAGGCAAGGGGCAAGCTCCTCTCCGCTTTGAGACACTCTAGCAAATGCTCAGGACTACGCACTCTGGGCAGCCACTTGGATCGGTTGGGCCGGTCATCTCTTACGTTTGAGGATTAGTTATGCCTGAACACACATTTCCCGGTCCTTACAGACCTATAATCGAGGCGCCACATTCCAACAACCACAAAGGTGAAAAGTATATAAATGTCATGGCTGGTAAGTCACTGACACCACCAAAGCTAGAAAGGAACGCCGTGTTCTCCCAATGGGCCGTATCCCCTTTTTAACTCATACCGAGGTGTGAGGCTCGCGAATCCATGCTATACACATAGCTACGCCACGTAGGCCGTGCTTTGATCATCAACCACAGGACTTTGCTTTTCAACAGAACCCTTGATCAATTGCCACTTAGGCATGCTACACTGGCAATTCACTCCATGCGATTGATATCTATCGATATATAACCTCTAAGCTCGTACGTCTCAGAGAAGGGCGTTAAGCAAGAGAATAAATCCTCCGCCGCCAAATAGATATATATTTAACAAAAATCAATCAAAACAGAATAAAATCGAATGTCAGACGCACAATCCATTTACAAGTTCGTTCTGGGTCTGAACGAAACCGGAGGCACTTTCCTCGCATATCCATCGATCTCCAAGTACGTCTGGACGACCACCAACTATTTCCATCCTCTTGGGTGTACAGCCCAATCAGGATCATCAGTAGTTATCCAAACGATGTGACGACTTCCGATCTTCAACCACCGTCTTCATCTTCGACATATCGTCGAATTGGTTATTCAGAATGGGTATAAACCCAGCCTTTCCGAACAACCCGCGTATATAGTAAACAAATGTTACACAAACACAACATACGCCTCATTCCAATTCAGCAGCCACTATCCGTAAATCAACAAGAGAACAATTTCCCAAATAATAACCCCAAAGGCCGAAACCAACATCAGATCAATACCTAGGAAACCATTCTTCTTAACTAACCTACAACTAGTTTCTAAATTTCATATTCTTAGGGAAAGGTTCCCATTAATTTTATCCAAGATAAATTCTTTAAAATTTATCCTTTAATCTTCCTTTGGATGTCATTTCAAACCAAATTATGGTTTTCCAAACTAGTCGAGATTAGCGAACCACACCGAAGTAATTATTTATTTTATTTACCAATCCCAACCTATTCATCCCATGAAGCAAAACTGGTAATACTCCATATCTAACACCACGGTGTTATCGGTAAAATTAATTACCATTTCACGTTCAAATCTAATTAAAGATTAAAATATCGCTTTGGAGCAAAACTGGTGATACTCCATTCTCGCTCACTATCTAAAGTTGATAATTTAAATTATCGATTTACATTTCAATCTAATTGAAGATTCATTAAAACTCCTTTTACTGGGTTAAAGAACTAATGTCTTTTAAAACACAGTTCACGACAAACCCAAATCACATTTCATTTATTATCGGGTTAAAGAACAAGTGTTATTTAAAACACTGTTCACGATAAACCCAGAAATCAATTTTAATTAAAACCCATTTCAAATCCAATTTATTTATTTAAAAATATATGGGTTTTAATTTTAGTTCAAAACTAGTTCATTTCGATAAAAATCTATTTTTATCTTTTCAAAAATGGAGTTTTACATCCTAATTTTTCCCAAATCATTTCTTATGATTTTACACAAATTATTGATATTTTTTATAATTTTATCAAGGCCCGTACAGTCGTTTTCCATCAACGGCCATCGAACTGCACTTACAGCGACCTTTTCCAAATTTGATTTGGACGTATCTCCAAATCCAACCATTAAATTTCAAATTTCTAATATTCGTTAAAAAGATTTTTTCGATACGAACCCAACGGTTCCGGTTTTAGGAGAATCCGATGGTCGGATCTCCCGTAATGTCCGTTTGAAATAAATGGTCGAAATTCACGAACTGCCGCGGCGCGGCGCATTCTATTCAGGCCATTATATTATATATATAATATATATAATATATATTTCGTCGATTTCTATTTAAAACGAATTTTATAAATCGTTTTAAATTCGTTTCAAAAACAATTCCAACTTCCATTTCAATTCAAATCAAAATTGAATTTTTCCTATTAAATTCGTTTTAAAATTCATTTCTATTCAATTCAAATTTCAATTCAATTTGAATTCATTTCAATTCGTTTTCAATTCAATTCGAATTCGTTTTCAATTCAATTCGAATTCGTTTTCTATTCGATTCAATTCAAATTGGTTTTCTATTCGATTCAATTCAAATTCGTTTTCTGTTCAATTCAAATTCAATTCGTTTTCTATTCGATTCAATTCAAATTCGTTTTCTGTTCAATTCAAATTCAATTCATTTTCTATTCAAATCAAATTCAATTCGTTTTCTATTCAAATCAAATTCAATTCGTTTTCTATTCAAATCAAATTCAATTCGTTTTCTATTCATTTTAAATATTCAAAATTCGCTAAAAGTGCCAAAATAAAATTTTTAAACTGGCCCAGATTTTCGGGTTGTTACAATCTCCCCAACTTAAAACTTTTCGTCCCCGAAAAGGAACAAAGTCGAAAGTGGTTTGATTAATTAACTCTACGTTCGATCTGGCTTCCATTCTCCAACTTTTCAGTTTCTCAGAATTTTCAAATTCTTCAAAATTTGGCTAACACCCTAAATTTTCGAAAAATTTCGCCATAACCTCCCCTGCACCGGGAGCCACGGGAAAATCCCGAAATTGGCATACAGGCCTTCTGATCTCAAAAAGAAAAAGAAAAAGCCAAGCGGCTAGCCAATAGGCTCATAAAATCATCATTACCCTAACAAAACAGTAAATTAGGATAAACATGTACCTATTTGTCAGGCAAACAAATTTTATTCTCTGCTCTAGCCTCCTTGCTATGACCTGTTCAATGTAAGTACATGTATATGCAAGCAAATGCGACCAATTTTCAATACAGTTCAATATTTGATGCAATTAGGCATAATGGTTCAAAATTATCAAACAACTAAACAACCAACACAAACCTCAATCAATTAGTGGATTAACGTTTCAAATTCATAAATTTGATATATAGTCAAAAATCATGTTTTTGATGCCAATTCACAATGATATATTCTAGCTATATTAGTTTTGGTTCTCACACCAGCCTGATGGAAATATATAGATATCACACCTTCGAAACACAAACACAAGTTCTGATGATGATCGATCAATCATCAGAACCATCTCCGGGTGTTTAGAATGTGATTCTATATCTATCCAGTATATTAAAACTTCGAATATACGTTCATGACGTGTATATGCAACATATTTATATACTCGATTGTCCAAATTCAATATAATAAATAATCAAATACATATAAAACGATTTAAATTTCAAAACAAAACTGTTTTCATTTGAAAAATATACTCTTCACACCCGTTCTAGGATACTACTGATCCTATCTCTAACGAGTCATTCTAACTGGATATTGCTAATCCAATATCTGATGAATTCTTTCGTATGGTTCTAATGTGTCTTGTTCTCGAGCTTTGTAAACCAAAGCTCTGATACCAAATATAAGCGACCCGAACTTCCCCGGTCTCCGAAGAGATGAGAAAGAACGAATTACTATGAGGACAAGACAAAACAGAACGCAGACAGAAGAACATTTCATTGCTATTACAACAATTCCATCAGATACAAGAATATACAGAGTATAATGAATAAATTACATTCGAACATATCAGAGATTTAAATACAGTATTGCAGCGGAAAAATAATACAAAACACAACTGAAAGTAATACACGGATATAGAGCTTTCCGAGCATCGTTCCAACTGTAAATCAGGATCCAGTGAATATAAATCTGCAAAACCAAAACTACTAGCTGCCCGTGTCGAAAATAGGGGCACCCAGAGTTTACGTTAAAACAATAAACTCCAGGTCAGTCATATGACTGGTGTGAGAGCTAAAACAGTTATTTAAAACTTTACTTTAAAAGAGGGTAATTCAAGGGACCACGCCGTATAACACGGAACGGGTTTCCTCCCAAGAATACCAGTGCATAGAATAAACAACGCAATGCTTTTTCGAAAAATGAAGCTATTATAAGACCCAGGTCCTATCACACAATGCAACGCAAGACGGAGGATAGGGTTTTCCCTTATAATAGCCAACCATGCTTGATACGTTTAAAATAAATCATTTGATACTATAATAAGTGTATAGTGTCAAAACAATTTCAATCATAAATATCAATCCTAGGCGGCATGGGTACCATCTATCATGTCTCCATACTAGGCTCTACAAATAAAACCGAGATACACGTATTTGAAATTGGATTTCCGTCATGAGTCGAGGCAAGGGGCAAGCTCCTCTCTGCTTCGAGACACTCTAGTAATTGCTCAGGACTACGCACTCTGGGCAGCCACTTGGATCGGTTGGGCCGGTCCTCTCTTACGTTTGAGGATTAGTTATGCCTGAACACACGTTTCTCGGTCCTTATAGACCTATAATCGAGGCGCCTCATTCCAACAACCACAAAGGTGAAAAGTATATAAATGTCAGGGCTGGTAAGTCACTGACACCACCAAAGCTAGAAAGAAACGTCGTGTTCTCCCAATGGTCCGTATCCCGTTTTTAAATTATACCGAGGTGTGAGGCTCGCGAATCCACGCTATACACAAAGCTACGCCACGTAGGCCGTGCTTTGATCATCAACCACAAGACTTTGCTTTTCAACAGAAGCCTTGATCAATTGCCACTTAGGCATGCTACACTGGCAATTCACTCCATGCGATTGATATCTATCGATATATAACCTCTAAGCTCGTACGTCTCAGAGAATGGCGTTAAGCAAGAGAATAAATCCTCCGCCGCCAAACAGATATATATTTAACAGAAATCAATCAACACAGAATAAAATCCAATGTCAGACACACAATCCATTTACAAGTTCGTTCTGGGTCTGAACGAAACCGGAGGCACTTTCCTTGCATATCCATCGATCTCCAAGTACGTCTGGACGACCACCAACTATTTCCATCCTCTTGGGTGTACAGCCCAATCAGGATCATCAGTAGTTATCCAAACGATGTGAAGACTTCCGGTCTTCAACCACCGTCTTCATCTTCGACATATTGTCGAATTGGTTATTCAGAATGGGTATAAACCCGGCCTTTCCGAACAACCCGCATATATAGTAAACAAATGTTACACAAACACAACACACGCCTCATTCCAATTCAGCAGCCACTAACCGTAAATCAACAAGAGAACAATTTCCCAAATATTAACCCCGAAGGCCGAAACCAACATCAGATCAATACCCAGGAAACCATTCTTCTTTACTAACCTACAGCTAGTTTCTAAATTTCATATTCTTAGGGAAAGGTTCCCATTAATTTTATCCAAGATAAATTATTTAAAATTTATCCTTTAATCTTCCTTTGAATGTCATTTCAAACCAAATTATGGTTTTCCAAACTAGTCAAGATTAGCGAACCACACCGAAGTAATTATTTATTTTATTTCCCAATCCCAACCTATTCATCCCATGAAGCAAAACTAGTAATACTCCATAACTAACACCACGGTGTTATCGGTAAAATTAATTACCATTTCACGTTCAAATCTAATTAAAGATTAAACTATCGCTTTGGAGCAAAACTGGTGATACTCCATTCTCGCTCACTTTCTAAAGTTGATAATTTAAATTATCGATTTACATTTCAATCTAATTGAAGATTCATTAAAACTCCTTTTACTGGGTTAAAGAACTAATATCTTTTAAAACACAGTACACGACAAACCCAAATCACATTTCATTTATTATCGGGTTAAAGAACAAGTGTTATTTAAAACACTGTTCACGATAAACCCAGAAATCAATTTTATTTAAAACCCATTTCAAATCCAATTTATTTATTTAAAAATATATAGGTTTTAATTTTAGTTCAAAACTAGTTCATTTCGATAAAAATCTATTTTTATCTTTTCAAATATGGAGTTTTACATCCTAATTTTTCCCAAATCATTTCTTATGATTTTACACAAATTAATGATATTTTTAATAATTTTATCAAGGCCCGTACAGTCGATTTCCATCAACGGCCATCGAACTACACTTACAACGACCTTTTCCAAATTTGATTTGGACGTATCTCCAAATCCAACCGTTAGATTTCAAATTTATAATATTCGTTAGAAAGCTCTTTTCGATACGAACCCAACGGTTTCGGTTTTAGGAGAATCCGACGGTCGGATCTCCCGTAATGTCCATTTGAAATAAATGGTCGAAATTCACGAACTGCCGCGACGCGGCGCGTTCTATTCAGGCCATTATATTATATATATATAATATATATAATATATATTTCGTCGATTTCTATTTAAAACGAATTTTATAAATTGTTTTAAATTCGTTTCAAAAACAATTTCAACTTCCATTTCAATTCAAATCAAAATTGAATTTTTCCTTATAAATTCGTTTTAAAATTCATTTCTATTCAATTCAAATTTCGATACAATTTGAATTCATTTCAATTCATTTTCAATTCAATTCTAATTCGTTTTCAATTCAATTCGAATTCGTTTTCTATTCGATTCAATTCAAATTGGTTTTCTATTCGATTCAATTCAAATTCATTTTCTGTTCAATTCAAATTCAATTCGTTTTCTATTCGATTCAATTCAAATTCGTTTTCTGTTCAATTCAAATTCAATTCGTTTTCTTTTCAAATCAAATTCAATTTGTTTTCTATTCAAATCTAATTCAATTCGTTTTTTATTCAAATCAAATTCAATTCATTTTCTATTCATTTTAAATATTCAAAATTCGCTAAAAGTGCCAAAATAAAAAATTTAATCTGGCCCAGATTTTCGGGTTGTTACAAATTATGAGTGGAGAATTCTGTTTGGCCCATGCTTTATTAAATTTTTAAAATAGCGTTTCTCCAAACGAACTCCAGTCCAAACCCAACGACTGTCGCCCCTAGCTAAATACCCCCATCTCGGACACAATGGGACATGTTTCGTAGGCCAATTTGACTGTTACAGTAAGTTATTTTTCAAATTAAAGTATAAAACATTCAAATTCTGTTTTGAATGTACATTTCAATTTGCCAGGGCAACAAACTGATTCGAAAAATTCCAGAAAAATAAATCTAGCCATGTTTTAATGCTACGGTCCCAATAACACTAGTTTTGTCAAATTCTGAGACCATTTGAAAAATGGCCATTTTCTGGTCGGTCCATTTTAATAGAAATTAACTGAACACGTTTTCTTTTGCCACGCTCACGTACTTGCTTCAAAAATTATGAAATTTGAAACCTAGCAATAATTTGACATCCTGGATCCAACCAAAGTGGTTTCGTCGAATTCCGAGGTCGTTTGCAAAATGTTTATTTTCAAGGGCTTTATATTCTCTATAGCGACCTTTCTAAGAATTTATTTGGCCATAACTTTTGATTACCGCTATGAGACTTTGATTTTTCAGATTTGTCAGAAAGATATTCATAAACAGATTTAAATATTTTTGGTTTCACTAAAATCCGTTATATTTTGCACCTGGTACAGTCAGTCAAATTTTGAATTCAAATTTTCAAACTGTCGCACTATTTCTAATTCATTATTTTATTGAAATATTCTATTTCAATTGTTTAAATTTCTTTGAAATAACCAATTTAAAAAAATTAAATTGGCTCACATTTTCCAGGTTGTTACAGTAACGTTGTTCAGTTAAGGTGTGAGAGGTAAATATACCCCAACTTGATTGACTTCATTGTTGATTAAGAAATGATTAAGGTTCGATAGCAAGAGTAGTTAAATAAAGTAAGTAAATGAGTGTTAGCAGTTAAGTGAAAATACAAGTGTTTATTTAATATCTGTTTTAATTCAAATAACAAATTTAGAAAAGTTTCCCTAAGAATAAAATGTATTTTCTATAGAAAATAAAGGTTTGCGAATACTTGGAAATGTTTTTCCCATGGTAGTATGTGATTTTCTAGAATTATAAGAAGAGAAGTATAATAATGTTGTTCAAAAGATCAGGAGAGACTAATGGGTTTTGCTAAATTAGAATGGCAAAAACCGAAGCACAAAAAGCTGCACGTCGAAAACAAAGGATGGCAGAACGTAAGAGAAATGGATTTGTAAATTGAATCCCGAGTTGTGTAAATTTGATAAGAAATTAAGGAACGGAGTTAAGGAAATTAGAAATAGACTGGAGATTAGTTATTTTGAATAATTTCCTAAGTGTTGATCTGATGTTGTTTTCGGCCTTCGGGGTTAATACTTAGGGAATTGTTCGCTTGCTAATTTACAGTCGAAGGGTGTGAATATGGAGTGGTAATAATAATGCTTGCATGCGAAAATTTGTTATAAAAATGAAAATTATGAGATGGTGAGAGCATTTAAATTTGAATTGAGTGAGGAATTTAATAATCGAAAAATGGGAAGAAAATTGTGTTATAGAGATGGATTTATAAATTTGAGTATGGGAGGATACTAGATATCTGAAGTGATTACGAGATCAAAATTAAAATCTTGAGATTTGAATGGAAATTAGAGGATGTTCGATTTAGGATAGGGGATATAGAAGTTTCTGGAACTTATATGGAAAAAATATAAGAATTCTGTGAATTTGGACACTAGTGATTTGGAAGGTAACCAGTTTGAAATGAAATCTTATAAAATGGCATTTATATAAGAATGAGATGTTTGAAAAGATTATTTGAAAGGAGAATCTTATGTAAGTGACATAAGTATGATTTATAAAATAAAGTACTATATATTTTCAAGTCAAGATAAGGAGGTACCATCCTTCTCCATTGAATTTCAAGCTTAGTTGGGATGTGCTGCTGGTGGTAGTAGGTTGTCCGGACATAAAACTCGAGTTGTCATTGTTCCTAGAAGAACACGACCGTCTAGCGTAATTAGCAGGGCTGTAAATGTCCTATGGCGGACAGATGTTTCTTGGGGAAACCAAGCGTAACCATTGTGTCTGCTGCGATCTACAGTCATGATAATGGCATAGTCCGCAGAGCTGTGAAAGCTTATAGGTACGGATGTTTCCTGAGGGAATCAGGCGTAACCATTGTGTACCTGCGGTCCACATGGCATATCTACAAGTGAAAGAGATGTAACCACTAGAGTTACTAAAGGTAGAATGGAGCCATGCGATGTTTGAGATATCTTAGTGATTGTCAGCCACCTGTTTGATGCAGCAGTTAGTCTTCAAGACTTGATTGGTCTTCATGACCCGATTTATCTTTGTGATATGTTTTCTCCTCATGACTTGAAGTATCTTCATAATTCCATGATTTGTTTCTGTGATTCTGAGATAGAGTAGCCAACACAGATTTTCTTTTATATCTTCTGTTGATTTGTCCATGACGAAATTCACTGGGAAGTGATTACCTACGGATACAGATGTTTTTTGGGGGATCCAGACGAAACCATTGTGTATCTGCAATTCATGAACAATCAACATATCAATATCACATTGGTACTTTCCGTATCTGTTTTAAAAAGAATTTTTGGAATTTTTTTTCCACTTGCGAGTTGAAACAAGGATATTTAGTACTTAGAGATTTTAGTCGTGCGTCTGGCTAGCGTATGCCTAACATCTGTGAGAACAACAATAAACTTGTCGAACTTCAGGTTATGAAGTATTTTCAAATAAATAAATTGAGATAAAAATATACCTAACTAAATAAGTTAAGAAAGAGAATTGGAGTAATAACATAAATATTTTTGCATGAATTTCGTGTTATAATTGCAAAAGATTTCGAATTTTGGAAATTTTCAAGTCGATAATTTGTAACTTAAAAAGGGGATGTCATTTACACTCTTCAAGAGCGTTGGAAAGATTAAATAGATTGAATGCAAGGATATTGGGTTGTGGGTTGCTAAGCCTAGACCCATTACAGTGGCGACGATGGATAAGTAACGTTGACTGGTGATGTTGAAGCATGGGATAATTTGAGATGTATAAATCCAACTTATGCGGGATTTGGAAGTTAAACAGAGATTGGTTTTGGAAAAGAATTATATGATTTTGAATCGCTTAGAAGTTTAGATAGAATGAGTAATTAGGAAATATCTCAAAATAATTTGAGACAGAAGTTGGTCTAAGAAAAATTAAGTATAGTTCAAAAAGTGTGAAAATAAATATAACCGATTCGAAAAAAAAAGAATATCGTGTTTGATCAAAAATTGATCTTTAACTATAAGAAAGGAAATCTTATTTCCGAGCTATTTGAAAATAAATGATAAATAAAGGGGATTAATGACTTAAATGTACATATTTAAATTAGTTGTTGTAGAATTTCATACAAATATGAAAATTTAAAGTATACATTGGAATAACTCTAACGATCTATTCTTTTCGAGGATGAAAAGTTTTAAAGGGGGAAAGAATGTAACGACCCAGAAATTTGGACAATGGGAATATGAGATTAATTAGGGTTTAACTATTAATTATCAAGTTCATATTGGTACTTGAGCTAAAAATCAAATATATTGTTGGGTGTATGGATTTAATTCGATCCAGAACATTGGTTGAGAAACAAATATTTGAATTGAATTTAGTTAAATAATTGAATTCGGCAGGAAAATATAAATGATTGAATTTAAAGATAAACGTTATTGATGTTAAATGAATTAGAGATTTTACTTTGAAAAATTGACATAGATATGTGTATATTTATATAAAGACATTACAACTTAATGTTTTAAATTTGGATTTGAACGGAGTTATTATTGCACAAATGGAATGAAATCAGAGAACCGTTAAATAATTTAAAGATTTAAAATAATGTCATATACAGACAAAGTCGAATGACAACTAAAATAATTTTTATTGGATTCAGAACGCGAAGACGAAGAGGTACGTATAATTTTTGTCGCATTTGGAATTTGTTTATGGCAATTCAGAAATAAAAATGTCAACATATTTTCTAGTAGAAAGTTTAAGGAACCATAATAAATAAATAAATAAAAACGTTGGTTCCTTCCTATGCACACAATTAGTTCCTTGGCCACCACGAAAACGTGGTACCCACGTTATCTGCTTTTATAAAAGAATGGCCCCTTTCCCATTTCTTCAGATAATAAAAGTCGGATCTTTTCCTCTAATTCACATTAATGGCTGAAGCCTTAAATGTTTTACCCAAATTCGTTTTCGCCTCCACCATGAAATTAACCTCGTCTCACTGTTACATCCACGTTTGAGCACCAAAAGCGACTTCCCTTCCACCACGCCGCCACAGTGAACTGCGCATCCGTTTGGCCATAGATCAGCAGTCCTCCGCCGTCGCAACCGTCCCTAGTTGAACCCCTTCGAAGCTCCACTGCGCCATCTCAATCCTAGTCGCTACTGAAGACCGCTCAGCAAAATTGAAGTTGGGGCCTTTATCATTGCGTTTTTGCCATTGCCATTCCAAGTTGAGCATCTCACTCACGATTAAATTTATTCAAGTAGGTTAAAATCAATTTAAGCTGAAATATGGTTAGAAAAAAAAATCCCTTACTCTTTTGACTGCCGCATTCTTGGGTTTTTTTCATTCTTTGTTCATTACTTATGACGATTTTTTTGGCCTGATCCATCGTTCTTGTGTGTTCTGTGCTTATTTGGTTTGCGGGATTTCTAAAAACACTTATGACATACAGTAAAATTGTTTATTTCTCTATTGTTATCAACCAGATCATATTGCCTTGTGCATTATTAGATGGACCTGAAGTATTTTGGTTAAACTTTGATTATATATTGATTTACATTCAGCTTAGATGTTAATCATTATTAGTTATTTTTGTATACCAGAGGGCTACTAGATAATGTTTCAAATAAAGAATGTTTGCAGATAATGTTTTAACAGCATTTATGCGTTAAGCGATAAACAGTTTAACTATTATAGCAAGTGATAATGAACTACTTTGTCACTGAAACCGGATTTTAAGTCGATAATGCTGTTTGCTCCCATTGTAAACTATGTTAACATATATGTGCATCTTGGAAATGCTGTGGTTTTTTTGACCCTGCTATATCTTGATAAATAGCATGCGGCGTAGTTCCTTCCAGTGATGAAGTCGTAACGTTGAAGATGAATTCCATATGAAATTTACACCCTACAATATATATATATATATATAATTGATGTCGTTTCCTACTTGAAACTGAACACACACTATAGTATACATAGCTATGTTAAAAACCTGAAATCCTTGTTCACCTTTTTCAGTCGGGACACTTATGTTGCTTTTGCCTCATTGTAATTTCGATCTGCATCGAGTGATTTCTTTTGCCAGTTGCCTGCACACTTATATCTTTTACATCGATCAAAACTCGTAGTAGTATGATGTATGTCTATTTATTCTTTTCAGGTAAAGTAATAAAACGTGAGCCTGAGTATTGGCAGTTGGATTCACTTATTAGTAGCCAAGGAAAAAGATATAAGTATGAGTACCACTGAGTGCCACTAAAGCGTAACTTTTAGGAATTTAAAACACTGTCTTCTTGGGTCACTCTATAAATCCTTGTACTTTCATTTCAGAGACCAAACCTTGCACTTGCCTGGTTGAAATTATATACGTATACACACATTAAATATACATTGACTTGTTTTGAGGTTTGGTTGGCCAGATATGTTGACTCATATTTCATGCATATAATACTTCTGGAAATCTTGAATACATAAAACCATACAAAGCTGCCATATGGCATCTTGAAATGCATGGAATCTAGTAAGTATATAAGAGCAATAATAGCAAGTATATATGCATGTGTCTCATTGTATTTAGTTCTTTGTCACTCAAATTTACATCATGTTTTCATTGTATAGTTCCCGGTTACTCACGTATACATACGTACGTGTGCAACCATAATGCTGCATTGCCTTGTTTCCTGAACTGGATTGCGCATTTCTTCATGCAAGTTTCCTTTATGTTGCAAATTTAACACGGCTGCACGGATACACTACACGCCCTGTTTTGTAAACCTGAAATATGCATGTAATTTGTCGAGCATTGAACTATAATGTAGCAACCTATGCAACTGTTAAACTTAGTGATGTCTTACCATGTTCTGAAGTAAAACATATGAGAGGTTTCACGCATGTTATGTTCAGCTATATATGCTAAGTTGTCCAACTTCCGCCTATTTAATGTATTAATATATAAATATTCAAATCTACAATTTTAACTTCATAAATAAATATATGGGACCACACATGTGATGACCCCGAACTTCCACGGAGTGAAAGAAAGGAGAAATCATATGGAATACAACATAAATATAGTATAACAAGTCACAGAAACAACATAGCACAGGAAATCCATATAGTAACAACATCATGGCAGCAGATACATAATGTCATTAGCAATAGAAAATCCACAGTCACAGAATCTGAAATAGAAATTTACCTTAATAGTTCAGTTTTTTGCTCAAAAATTCAAATCCAGTTTTCTCTTGATTTACTGATCGGTTTTGAGTGTTGTTTGTTGGACAAGGACCGGGAAGGAGAGGTCTACGCGCGCCGGGAAAGGGGTGGCGCTCGGCGGCTTCAGGTAGGCTCGGCGGGGGTGCGAGCGGCAGCCGTTCGGGGCATCGGGGCGGGCGCGACGGTGGACGAGGGCGGGTGAAACTGGTATGGGATCGAAGGTCTTGGTTTTCTCTTCGAAACGGGTATGGGTTTGCAGGATTTCGTGGAGTATTGAAAGAGAATTTGGAGTTTGAAAATTTGAGCAAGAAATGGGTTGCGGCGGCCAAAATTGAACGGGGAAGAAGCAGTACTGCTCACGTATACGGCTGCGTATTTATACCGGTATTTCTAGGGTTTTATTTTTTAATTAATTAATTAATTAATTCCAAAAATTAGTGTTTTCTCATACGATCTTCGATTCGCGCTCAACGACTGTCGAACTTAATGTTTTGACGTCTTCTGAATGCGATGGCGCTATTGCCAAGGCCTAAATCTGAAGTTACAGCCTGGTTTTCTTTTATTTTCAAATTAAATTGTTTAATTTAAATTTGAACATACGTTTTAATTTCCTGAGGCCACATACTGACTTAGAAAAATCCAGAAAAATTATTTTTGACATTGTGATGACGATACGGTTCTAACAAAGCCAATTTCGTCGAAATCTGAGACCGTTCGAAAAATGGCTATTTTCAAGCCGTTCAATTTCAACTGTATTTGACCAAACACAGTTTCTTTCGCTATGCTCACATATTAAATCGAAAAATTCTAAAAATTGAAACCTAGCCATATTATGACATTCCGCGTCCCACGAAAGTGGTTTCGTCGAGTTCCGTGGTCGTTCGCAAAATGGCCATTTTTAACCGTTTCAGAGTTATTTAAAATTGGAAATTTTAAACTTGGACTAAAAATTCAACAAAATTTCCAGAAATAAAATTTTCAAACTGTTTCAGATTCCCGGGTCATTACAACACAAATGTGTGATAAACTTTCTCTATTGAAATGAGAATTTAAATGATAATTGTGTTTGGCTGAAACATTTTGATGTGGTCTTCACTTGTAGGTTTGGACCTTTAACTAGCATTGAAACTCATTTGTATTAGGATGTAATCTACATAATTAATTTACTATTGATGAAATATTATATTCCTACTGTTAAATGTGTCCCGACTGGAATGTTGCTGCAAATGTTTACGCACTCAAACCCCTGTGCATCTAGTCAAGTTTAATCTCTCGGTTGTGCTTATTGCTATCAGAAGTAGTCTCTCTCTTTGTCATGGATACACATTGGTTTCAAACCCATTTTAATCCGTTTTGATCTATCCAGCATGCACACATTTGAAACCATTTTAATTTGTTGAATATGACCATAATCCCGAACTAAGTGTCTCTGCATTGTTTGTACATACACTCCTACTAATTGCATGCTATGTTACTTGACAGGTTCCTAGTTCTGGGCTGTTGGGGAAGTGCACTCGGTTATGCGTGTGTATGTGCAGACTTCTGTAATCATCTGTTCTTGAAATAAAAACGAGTATGTACGGATATACACAACCAAATTTTTGTGTATATTTTGAAAATTAGTAATCTTTTACTTTAGTTTATACTGAAGTTAATTTACTTGAACTATGATTTAATCCTGACTCGAGTGTTTTATGTTTTTGCATGGAATGCTCGGGTCAGACCCGAGCAGTGCAAAATTTAAATAATTCAGCTGGAGTTCAAAAATTGTTGAAGCTGGGGTTCCGAAGTCGTGCACGCTCTGAAGATTTTTGAACAGTAAAAATATTACTTGAATTTAAATTGTACTTTAAATTCCGCTATATAGGAAATTTTCTTGTATTAAAAATTCTGAGTAATCAATAAAATTTCATTTTACTGTTCAACACCATGTTATTTATTTCTCTGTGTTGATTATGTTTTAAACTCTGTAAGCTAAATAACTATCCCTCGATTTGGATGTTTTAAAATTGGTTTAATTATCGATTTGAAGCAGTCAAATTGGCGGGACATTACAATGGATCTAAACATTTAAGCATAAACTGGCATAAATGAACATAACTTGCATATAAACTTGCATAGATGAGCATAACTTGTATAACTTGCATAGAAGAATATAACTTGCATATAAACTTGCATAACTTGCATATAAACTTGCATAAAACATAACTTGCATAGAATGAATCTAATCAAGCATATGCAATTAGACCTAGTAATTAACATCATAAAATGAATCTAATTACATATGATAACAAACTGGAATATATTAACAAAATAGAAGACAATAGAACTGGCTAATAGCATATGATTCAACAGGCATATTCATACATTCCAAATCACAACTTATCATAATTACGTTTATATAATTATCTTGTGAAAGTAACTGCACTCACAGTGATAGAACAAAGAATAGATTCGTTTGTTGTTGTTCTAGAATCATTTTTCACAATTCCTAAGCTTTAATTTGTTGGAGAAGAGACTAGCTTAATTCAGGATGCAGCAGCATGGCGGCTTATGAATGAATTTATGTAACGACCCGAATGTTCGTACTCTTAGAGTTGACTAATCACACCACACGTCCAACCGAAATTGCACAGAAATACGAATCATTATTAGAAAGAAGTTAGAGGATGAGAAATAGAAAGAAAGAAAATATTAAAATAGAAGAAAACGAAGAACATAAGTCACATAGTGGAACGAATAAAATATATTATATAACATAACCTTTGAAATACAAATCAGTAACTGTACATACATACCATCATCAGCGCACAACCGTTATACCTGGAACAGTTATAAACACCTATTTCCAAATACATCATAGTACACAGCGGAAAAATATGACAGTTTATGCTAACTGGTTAAGCCTCCTGCTTCAATCTCCTCCAAGAGAATCTGTAAAATCCCGACTACTAGACTGCCCATACAAATTTGTGCACCCAAGAGTTTAGGGAAAACAAAAAAAATTAAACTCTGGGTCAATCATGGGACTAGTGTGAGTAAACTCCAACCATTTGTTTAACTTTCAAAAGAAATGATAATCATAAGACGGATCCACACATAGACACGGATGGTTTTTACCTTACGATAACCAAAAAAAAATTGATATCAAATCCAATGATATTGCAATAGTGTATAAATCAAATAAATAGCAATCTAGTTTAACGCTTGCATCTCACGCTCCATATATAATATTAAATCAAAAACCGCAAGGCACTTATTGGAGATTGGATTTCCAACATGACAAGGTATGGAAACACCTTCCGATAGTGTATCTCTAGAGGGGAATACACTAGGTTCAACAAGACCATCTTGCAACCCGACCCACACATGACCGACCACTCGTTTCTCTTGAATTTATCGAATGTATATCACCAACACTTGGGATCAGCAACTGTTTCCCAAAAGGGACAACATCGATAGATTAAAGAAGCAAATGGAATTTCTCTAGATAGGTGATTATACATCCTAATGGGAGCAACCCACGTAGCCATGCTGCCTGTCCGATTTTTGTCGATTCACGGTTGTGAGGCTTGAGGTTTGCATTATCTTCCAGAACATCTTACCACCATTCACTTTGAATGCCACATCGCCAGATCCATCGGAAATCACTAATTGATTCCCACAAAAATACTCAGATTGTTAGGCTAAAAAAGTTTCCCTTCTTTGCCACCGACTTCGTACGTTTGAAGGAATCAACATACGTAATCCCTTTGGAAATACACTGTCAGACACTCATCCTTACAAGTTGTCATGGGTCTAGACAAACTGAAGGCACAGTTCTTTTAATCCATCTTGGCAATTTCTACCTAGGGTTAACAGAACAGCCCTTGCATTTTACTCCATCTTCAATTATCTTCAGCATACGTTGATACGTAATGCTTATATCAATACGGAGTGGTTTTCAGATATTAAATCTGATCCCGGTCTCTCCATATTGACAATGGAGGTGTAAAATAAATCAAAACTTTTATAGTCGATGATTTAACTATCAAAGTAACATCCATACAATCAATGGTCCAATTTCCAATTGGAAAATTCTATCGATCAACCATCAACAACATTGGCCCCTTTTTATTTTAATTCCTTATAATATTATCGATTCTAAAATCCATTTTTAATCTTCCATATCCTTTCGAATCCCAATCTCAATTCTTGGAAGACATTTCTAACGTCATCATTTCTTTATTCGAGAAGATATCTCTTGTTCCAATTTGTAAACATTTCTATATATTCATATACTCTTATTTCTATATTTTAGAAAATATACTTTATTAAGATTGGAAAAAACATTTCCAATTATCATCCTTACTTCTAGTTATCCCAAATAATTTCAGTTTCTATACTTAGAAACCACCTTTCATTTACTTTGGAAAATGTTTCCAAGACCTTTTCATTTAGTTAAACCCATGTTACATAATAAACATCATTGCTAAACTCAATTCATTAATTATTCATTTACTAATTGGAACCCTAACCAATCTTCACTACCGAATCTTAACCATTCCTTAGTTAATTATGAAGTCAATGAAGTTGAGGTATAATTACCTCTCAGACCTTAACTGAACAACATTCTCAACTTTGAAACAGTCAAAGCTCACAACTTCAAACAAAACATCGCTTACGCGAATCTCATATTCAACCAAAAATCCACTTCCTTTATGGAAAAACATTGATTATAACGGTAGCGTTGTGATCGCTGTTTTTATAAGACATTTATTATAACGGCAACGTTAAAATTGTTGTTTAGATTTACAAAACATTTATTATAATGAAAGCGCTAAAATCGATGTTTAGATTTACCAAACATTTATTATAACGACATCGTTATAATCGCAATTTAGATTTACAAAACATTTATTATAATGATTGCGTTATAATCGCTGTTTCCAAATATAACTTGTACTTACTAATTTCAAGAAATAAATTAATAGGTAAATAATTAAATTTGATTTAAATGGAAAATAAAAATAACTACTTCCCTAAATTCGATATAATCAAATCCCAATAAATAACTTTCTCTCAAATAATCTATATTCGATTTATATTCCGTACTTCGGAATTTGTCTATCATTTTAGGTTAATTCAAATTCTAATTTTACTCTTGATTTATCCTTTCCAAATCATTACCAAATTCTTTTATAACCTTTCTAGACTTCAATGCGTTATCACCGTTTATTTTATATTACGAAATTTGAAATAAAGCTCATCATTTTCTTCTAAAATGGTTACCCATTTCCCTTCCTTATTCAAATTCCAATTTAGATTCATATTTAAATTTTAAATTTCCTTTATAGATATTTCATATGTAAAATTTTTGCTTTAAACCATTAATCACTTTAACCATGAATATATTTCTTTTATATATAATCAAATCCATTTGATTTTTTCATTTCAAATCCAAATTTCATCTATAACTTCTATTTTAAATTTATCCATAGAAAATCTCATTTTTATTCTGAATATTTATAATCTTGTTCGCAATTTTCTTTATAACTACTAAGTTTAAACCCAAGTTCAATTAACAGTCTGAAAACCATTTTTCTTTCTTTTTTCACTTTTCTATATAAATTCAATTTATTCCATTATAAATATTTCACTGAATTTAAAATGTTGTTCATAATTTAATCTTCTTAATTTATCTATTAAAAACATATTTCTATTTAAAATCTCCCTTCAAAACCTTATATAGCGATTTTACATTCGATAATAAAATACAGATTTCAAGCCAAATATTAATTATTCAATTAGTTCCCTTCAGCCATAAATATCATTTATAAATTTAACTACTTGTTTTTAAAACAAGTTCCTACTTTCAAATCTATTCGAAATCCAATTTCAAATTTTGGAAATAAAATTCCTTTTTAAATCTCCAATTTATTTTCTACATTCAAAAATATATTTCGGTATTAAATACCAAAATTCTAAGGCCGGGGTAATTTAGCATAGCAAAATCAATCACAACATATATCACAGTGAATAACGAACAATAACATAAATGTTGAGGGATCCAGTTGGATCCCTCCAACCTATTTCCCTACATCTACAAATGTTAATCAACGTTAATTTCACATAAATATGAAATATCATAGTAGTAGAACTAAAAATCGATCAACTATATTACTATATCAACCATTCATCCAAACAACCATCACACAGTATAAAATTACTACAAATAAATTTAAAACTCATATAAAAATATAAACGAGTCAGAGTTAGTGAGTTTACTCACCTTGGTTCACAGTTAATGATTCTGTTATTTGTTTTCATTTTATATTCAAAGTGAAACAGTCACTACATTTTTCTACGAAACTCCAGTAGCTCCGTTCTCAGCGACATCATCAGTGTCATGATGCAGATTTCATCGTTATAGTTCCAACATGACTAGATTGGTTGCTTTCTGTTCATGCAATAGAAAGTTACATGTGCTTTAATTAACATGGTTTTAATTAGATTAATTAACTAGATAATTTCTTAGTTATAATTAGTCTCATTAATTAGGTTTTATTTAAAACAAACCAAGCCATTCTAATTTTCACCTCTTTGCCTTTATTCACTCTTGTTGTTTCCATCTGCCAATTTCCTCAATTAATAAACTGTAGCTTCGAGCTTCATTATCATGCCAGTAGCTTCAAATGCCGGTTCCCGCATACTTCGAAAACAACTAAAACCCTTCCACTACTGCTCCTCCTTCGCAATACAATCCGACGTGTCAAAGTCCCCCACTATAAGTCCTTGGCTACTGCTAATGCCCTTACTACATGCCCAATTCGAAGCTTCCCATTCCAAACAATTACTACTTTTTTTAAGGTCTGTTTACTCGTTTTCATACCAGTCAGTTTTGAAACCAACCACTTCCAAAATCTTATTTTTTGCCCCTTTAAGGATTTGTCTTCCTCCTATCTCCACTATCACACTTCAAGCCCAACATCCCTCATCAGCTTCAACCTTTCCCTTTAACATATTCAAACAATGCTACTTCAAAAAAAAATCGACTTCAAGGAAACCCATGAACTTCAAAGCCGTGACCTGGAGTAGAGAATCCACCTTCATAACACTACAACTTCCTCTCAACCATGACTTCGGCACCAACAACACTGACACAGTAACAGTTGCGAAAACACACAAACCCTTTTCAACTCGTGCTAATCAAAACGCCATACCTCACATCGCACTCGCAGTTCCCTTCCACGATGCGTCATTCAGCCTTATACAGTAAACACCAAACTGGAATCACACAGAATAGCCCAGATCCTAGCACGAGAGTGTTGTTCCACCTGTCGATCCCAAAAACACATTCTAATTCGTGAAATAAATCTCCAAATCCCCAAATACCGAAGAACCCTCATTCTTTGTTCCCTTTCGCAGCGACAAAGAACTGTTGAAACCCACAAAATATACACGGAATTCAAGAGGAGGTCAAGAAGAATATAAAAATATAAGCTTGGGAATTTAATGGTTTTTATCTGATTTATTTTGGATTTTAAGAATCGCTATATTGGTTTTCTAGAGGAAGTATTGGCGGCTTGATGTCTGTTGACCACAGGGAGAAAGGAGTTAGGGTTATAAAAGTTTAGGGGTGTTTATAAGGTACCTCGATAATTTTTATTCGATTTGAATATTAATTTCTATGTTATCACTATTTATCATTTGACATCTTAATTTCGTACAATCACATACTAACTCCATTTGCTATGAAAATGGACAATGCTCTATGGTTTAATGTTCCGGATCCAATGAAACTAATTTCGTTGAAAACGGAGACCGTTCAAAAAAAGGCTATTTTTAAAGCTAAATACATCGATTAAAATATAAATAAATACAAAAACAATTTAATTTAATAATAATAAATTATTATTACCGTATATATTCAAATATAATATCGTATGGCTCCAAAATAAATATAATACGATTTTGAACTCGACATTTTAGATTAAAACGACGTTTTAATTATTTAAAATCGATTTATTTATAAAATAAATCATTATAATTTAAAAACGATTCCATAGCGACTATTTGAAATTTTGATTTGGACATAATTCCAAATTTATAAGACGAAATTTCGATTTTTCACTTTCATTAGAAAAATATAGTCAAACAGATCTGAACATTTCTTGTTTCAATGAAATCGGACCTATATTGGATCTTGTATATCCAAATGAAGTTCAAAACGTAATATTACGAGCTACCGTGACATTTCAAGCTCGTTTATAATTTAATATATATTATAAGTTCAAACTCCATTATAAATAAATAAATTCCTTATAATTTTTTTTATATTTCCAATAAAATATTTAAAACAAATTTAAATATTCATAATTAAATGGCTAGTAATCCGGGTCGTTACATTCCTTCCCCCTTAAAATAATTTCGTCCTCGAAATTGCTAAGTACTAAGAATGCTATAACTTTAACTCCTTATTACTTAGTTGAAATCTTACATTCCATATCTTCATAACCCAGTTCTTACATTCTATATCTTCATAACCCAGTTCTTACATTCCATATCTTCATAACCCAGTTCTTACCTGACCTTCGAATTCTCATACCAATACTTGACCATTCATAAATCTTTCCAAATGATCTGTCCAACATTTTTGGACAATCCATCATCACTTACTTGTTTTCAATCCATATGCTCTTTTTCATATCCACACCCATTCCGATTGATTTTAAATCCATTTATCAATTTCATTATTGCACTTGAAATTTTATTAATCAACTCTGGTTTTTTTATTTCATTTACTATTAACAACTCGATTTTAAATTATCAAAATGTTTCTTGAAAAAAATTCTAACTTTTTAAATTTTCGAAAAGTTTCGCCAGCATCTCCCCTACGCAACTCAATCGTTACAACCACAAATCGCCTTTCTAGGCCTTCTCCAATCCAAAAGAAAATCAAAAAGCCAAGCGGCTTGCCCCATAGGCTCATAAAACCATCAAACCCAAGTAATATCGTAAACATGTACCTTTTTGTCAGGCATAATTCTATCTCTTGCATTTGCTTCCATTCAATATCTGCTTCGCATACATATATCCATTTCCAGTTGGTTTCAATATCAGTCCAACTTCCAGTTTAACACTCTAATTAACTTCTGATTAGTTTACTTCCATTCACTAATCCAAACTGAAATCTATTTCCAAAAATCAACCTTCTTATTCTGCTTGAGTTCAATTCCATCAAGGTTTAATTCCAAACAACATCCAGTATATATTCAACTTGTTCATATATAAGTCGAATTTACTTTATTAATTCCAATTTCAAACATTTCTCTTTATTTAATTTCATTTTGGATTATCTCTAATCCAGTCCAATTTCATTTAACATAAATTAAATTTTTAATTCATTTAATTCAATTTTACCATTTTAATCAATTTAACTTTTACAAGTTAAATTTAAATTCTAAATTCAAATTCCCGGATTTTATTTCAATTTTGCTCGAAATCATATATATTTATGTACATATATTTATAATCATCTCAAATCAAAACATTGGAATTTCTAAACCAACTTCGTTTTTCTTAAACAAATTTCCATTAATAAATCTACTATGATAGCAATCCATCACTCAGAAACTTGAAAATGAATACCGATAATGTCACGACCCATTACCAGAATTATTTTCTCGCTATTGAAGTGATTTCAGTGTTTTATCCCTTTTGAAAATCTATTTAAACCATTCTTATTCAAAAATAATTTAAAGTAATGTTATATTACTTTATAATATTTCAGAAAATATTTTCTAAACACCCGGAATTTAAATTCAAATTCTGGTTTGAACTTAATCTTGGCTTATCTCATTTGTATACATTATTCGTATACAAATTATATAACCATTTCAATATTTCATAATTCCATTTGATTGTAATATCAATCAACACATTCATATATAATAACTCAGAAATTATTCCTTTTGTATCAAAATAATTTTAGGGCAAAATTATTTCATTTACCCACTTTAAAACAATACTATCTAGAATTGCTTTGTTCGAGAGTTTAGAAATTCCTATTGATACAGTTGTACATCCTGTATCGACCAGAATTCATAAACTACTCAACAAACCAACCTATACAATATAAAACAATTTTATATCAAATAAACAAATATGCTCTCATAAAAATATACTCAAACTCAATAAAGGGTGTTACTAAACCCATCTCTATTGAGTTGCGCCACAGAGCCAAGGTTATTTACTCAACCTTAAACTCTGATACCAACTGTAATGGCCCGAATTTCCGTACTCTTTGTGTTGACTAATCACACCACACGTCCAACCCAAATTGCACAGAAATACGAATCATTATTAGAAAGAAGTTAAAGGATGAGGAATAGAAAGAAAGAAAATTTTGAATAGAAGAAAACGAAGAACACAAGCCACACAGCGGAACGAATAAAATATATTATATTACATAACCTTTGAAATACAAATCAGTAACTGTATATACATACCATCATCAGGGCACAACAATTATTCCTGGAATAGTTATAAAAACCTGTTTCCAGATACAACATAGTACACAACGAAAAAATATGATAGTCTATAGCTAACTGGTAAAGCATCCTACTTCAATCTCCTCCAAGTGAATCTGTAAAATCCCGACTACTTGACTGCCCGTACAAATTGGGGCACCCAAGAGTTTAGGGAAAACAAACAAAATAAACTCTGGGTCAATCATGGGACTGGTGTGAGTAAACTTAAACCATTTGTTTAACTTTCAAAATCCTTTCGAAAGAAATGATAATCGTAAGACCTTCCACATATAAACACAGATGGTTTTTACCTTACGATAACCAAAAATATTTTTTATACCAAATCCAATGATATTACAATAGGGTCTAAATAAAATAAATAGCAATCTAGTGGAATGCTTGCATCTCATGCTCCATATATAATGTTAAATCAAAAACCACAGGGCGCTTATTAGAGATTGGATTTCCAACATGACAAGGTATGGAACCACCTTCCGATAGTGTAATAACCCGGAAAATCTGAGCCAGTTTAAAATTTTTATTTTGGCAATTTTAGCGAATTTTGAATATTTAAAATGAATTATTTTAAATAATATCAACGAGAAATTTATTTTGAATATAATTCGAACGAATATATTTATATACGTCGTCATTAGAATATAATAATTATATATAATTATAAATAAAATTGAAAATGGCGCGGTAGTTCGATAATTCGATTTCAAACTTCAATTGAATGTACCGGGTGCAAAACAATCCGGATTTTAGTGACACGAAAAACATTAGGATCTAATTGATGATATCTTTCCAACGAATCCGAAAAATCAAAATTTTATAGCGGGGATCAAAAGATATATCCAGTTGAAAATTCTGAATAGTCGCTATGGAATTCATGCCCTTAAAAATGGACATTTTGCGAACGACCTCGGATTTCGACGAAACCACTTTTGTTGGGTCCGTGATGTCAAATTATTGCTAGATTCCAAATTTCATAATTTTTCGAATCAATATGTGAGCGTGGCAAAGGAAATCGCGTTTGACCAGTTTCAGTTGATTTTAATCGACTGGAAAATGGCCATTTTTCCAACGGCCTCAGAATTCAACGAAACTAGTTTTGTTAGAACCGTATCGTCAATACGAAGCTAGAAAATATTTTTTTGGGATTTAAAGAGTTAATATGTGACCCCGGTAAATTGAAATGCGCGTTCAAATTCAATATATAGAGTTAAATGTATATTTGATGAAAACTGATTGTAACGATCGAATCAGCTTGCGATACATATCCCATTGTGTTCGGAATGGGGGTGAAACGCTATGGACGACAGGCGGTGGGCCTCGTTAAGAGGTCGTATGTAAAAGTCAACTTTTAGAAATTAAATAATATAAAAATAATAGAAAAAAATATCTTCCCTCCTCCTTAAATCACTATGCCCCCCCATTAAAAATCGAACGAAAAGAAAAAAAAGGAAAAAAACGGGCTATGCCCTAGCTCGCCCACGCGGCTCCAGGAGGGCGCATCGCCCACCGCCGCCAGGGCATTGGCCTCCCTCCCCCCTCCCGCGTCTCAGCCTGGCCGCGCTGCCGCGACTTCCCCTGCCTCATCAGACTCCGGCGCACCCCCTTGCCTTCTCCGACCCTCAGCTCTAGTTCGGCGCAGCAGACATTGATTAACAGTAAGCTTCTTTATTTATTTATTATTTTAATTAGTTTAATTAAGCTGAAATTTAATTTTTATATATATTATTGCATAGGGAAAAATCTGATTTATATATATATATTATTGCATAAAAAGATTAGCTTTTTGTTTAAATAGAAAAGATTAGATTTTTAAACTAGTTGTAGAAAAAAAATATTTTTATAATATAAGTAAGAAAAATATAATTTTTATATTTTATAGATAGTAAAAATATCATCTTTACATATGTAGCAAAATAAAAATGTGATTTTTATAGTGATGAAATTGAAAAGGTAAAATCTTTATAGTTGAAAAGGCGGAGTTTTTATATATTGAATAGCAAAGTAAAAATTCGATTTTTATATATTGAATAGCATAGTAAAAATTCGAGTTTTTATATATTGAATAGCATAGTAAAAATTCGATTTTTATATATTGAATAGCATAGTAAAAATTCGATTTTTATATATTGAATAGCGAAGTAAAAATGTGATTTTTTTATATATAGTGGCTACGGGCAACGAAAGTGAAGAAAGGCGAGAACGTTGAAGATTTCTCTAAATGAAGAGTCGTGGTATTGGATAGCTTTCGGTGAGAACTTCTCATCTTTCAAAATTACTTTTTCTAGTTATATATAAATACTAGGATGCAAACGGTGCTTAGTAGCACCCGACACAATCGTCCATAGACAATGGACTTGTTTGTTTGGTTGTGAAGTTGATTAGTTTATTTGGTTTGAATTGAATTGTTTGGTGAAATGGAATGGATTTGATTGATGTGTGAATGGCGTGGGCCTTCACTAGGCCGGGGATAAGGCTAGGCCTCGTCCCGTTTCTAGTATCGTGCCGTTATGCCGCCGAAATTTTATAAAATAAGTTAGCAAAATAAAAATATCATTTTATTTAAAGAATGAACTGAATAGAAATTCCTATGTTAAAATAAAATGTTTTATCGTTAAAAATATAATTTTTAACGTGAATATGAATATAGTGAATGTGAATAAATAAATATTCATTTACAAACCGGACGGTTTGTTTATGTACACCTATTTGAAGGACATTGATTGGGACGATAAATTTTACACATCGCCCAACTGCACAAATAAAACCTGTGTTTGATTGTTTGAAACCCCACACGGGTGTTGGGATGAAATTTGAAGTTCACTCATCCTGATTGATTAAATATGTCGATTGATTGATTGACAGACTGTTATAAGCGTTAGATATCTATATTTGATGTTTATACAGTGTAGTGCACTTTGGTTGATGGTTGATTATCTTTCAATGCTATTATATACGTGTGATGTATGAAAATCCATATAATTAACATTATATGGTGATTGATTGGGCCTCATTCCAATTTAGAAAATAAAGAATAATATAAAATAAAGGTTCATGTGTTGACTGTACTCATCCGTTGAGATTAGTCATGTGTTGAACGAAATATTTGAAAACGAAATGTTTGAAATAGAATATTTGAAAATAGAAAACCAATTTGAATTGAATCGAATAGAAAACCAATTTGAATTGAATCGAATAGAAAACCAATTTGAATTGAATCGAATAGAAAACCAATTTGAATTGAATCGAATAGAAAACCAATTTGAATTGAATCGAATAGAAAACCAATTTGAATTGAATCGAATAGAAAACCAATTTGAATTGAATCGAATAGAAAACCAATTTGAATTGAATCGAATAGAAAACCAATTTGAATTGAATCGAATAGCAAACCAATTTGAATTGAATCGAATAGAAAACCAATTTGAATTGAATCGAATAGAAAACCAATTTGAATTGAATCGAATAGAAAACCAATTTGAATTGAATCGAATAGAAAACCAATTTGAATTGAATCGAATAGAAAACCAATTTGAATTGAATCGAATAGAAAACCAATTTGAATTTAATCGAATAGAAAACCAATTTGAATTGAATCGAACAGAAAACCAATTTGAATTGAATCGAATAGAAAACCAATTTGAATTGAATCGAATATAAAACCAATTTGAAATAAATTGAATATAAAATGAATTCGAATTGAATTGAAAATGAATTGAAATAAATTCAAATTGAATTGAATGGAAATGAATTTTAAAACGAATTTATATGTAAAAATTTAATTTTGATTTGAATTGAAATGGAAGTTGAAAATGTTTTTGAAACGAATTCAAAACTATTTATAAAATTCGTTTTAAATAGGAATCGACGAAATATATTATATATATATATATATATTATATATAATATAATGGCCTGAATAGAACGCGCCGCGCCGCGGCAGTTCGTAAATTTCGACCATTTATTTCAAACGAACATTACGGGAGATCCGACCGTCGGATTCTCTTAAAACCGGAACCTTTGGGTTCGTATCGAAAAGAGCTTTCTAACGAATATTAGAAATTTTAAATCTAACGGTTGGATTTGGAGATACGTCCAAATCAAATTCGAAAAAGGTCGCTATATGTGCAGTTCGATGGCCGTTGATGGAAATCGACTGTATGGGCCTTGATAAAATTATTAAAAATAGTAATAATTTGTGTAGAATCATAAGAAATGATTTGGGAAAAATTGGGATGAAAAACTCCATATTTGAAAAGATAAAAATAGATTTTTATCGAAATGAACTAGTTTAGAACTAAAATAACAACCCATTTATTTTTAAATAAATAAATTGGATTTGAAATGGGTTTTAAATAGAATATGATTTGGGTTTATCGTGAACTGTGTTATAAATGACACTAGTTCTTTAACCCAGTAAGAAGAGTTTTAATGAATCTACAATTAGATTGAAATTTGAATTGATAATCTAAATTATCAAATTTGGGAAGTGAGCGAGGATGGAGTATTACCAGTTTTGCTCCAAGCGATAGTTAAATCTTTAATTAGATTTGAACGTGAAATGGTAATTAATTTTACCGATAACACCGTGGTGTTAGATATGGAGTATTACCAGTTTTGCTTCATGGGATGAAAAGGTTGGGATTGGGAAATAAAATAAATAATTACTTCGATGTGGTTCGCTAATCTCGACTAGTTGGAAAAACCGTAATTTGGCTTGAAATGACATCCAAAGGAAGATTAAAGGATAGATTTTAAAGAATTTATCTTGGATAAAATTAATGGGAACCTTTCCCAAAATATATGAATATTTAAATAACAGAATATTCAGAATTGGTATGAGGCGTATGTTGTGTTTTCTAGCACTATTTTTAATATACGCGGATTGTTCGGAAAGGCCGGGTTTATACACATTCTAAATAACCGATTCGACGATATGTCGAAGATGAAGACGGTGGTTGAAGACCGGAAGTCTTCACATCGTTTGGATAATTACTGACGATCCTGATTGGGCTGTACACCCAAGAGGATGGAAATAGTTGGTGGTCGTCCAGACGTACTTGGAGATGGATGGATATGCGAGGAAAGTGCCTCCGGTTTCGTTCAGACCCAGAACGGACTTGTAAATGGATTGTGTGTCTGACATTGGATTTTATTCTGTGTTGATTGATTTCTGTTAAATATATATCTGTTTGGCGGCGGAGAATTTATTCTCTTGCTTAACGCCCTTCTCTGAGACGTACGAGCTTAGAGGTTATATATCGATAGATATCAATCGCATGGCATGAATTGCCTGTGTGGCACGCTGAGTTGCATGGATCAAGGATTCTGTTGAAAAGCAAAGTCTTGTGGTTGATGATCAAAGCACGGCCTTTGTGGCGTAGCTTTGTGTATAACGTGAACTCGCGAGCCTCACACCTCGGTATGAGTTAAAAACGGGATACGGACTGTAGGGAGAGCACGGCGTTTCTTTCTAGCTTTGGTGGTGTCAGTGACTTACCAGCCCTGACATTTATATACTTTTCACCTATGTGGTTGTTGGATGAGGCACCTCGATTATAGGTCTGTAAGGACTGGGAAACGTGTGTTCAGGAATAAATAATCCTCTAACGTAAGTGAGGACCGGCCCTGAAGCATCCAGTATTGCCCAGAGTGTGTAGTCCTGAGGCACTTGCTAGAGTGTCTCGAAAGCGGAGAGGAGCTTGCCCCTTGCCTCGACTCATGACGGAAATCCAATTTCCAATACGAGACCTTTCGGCTTTACTTGTAGAGCCTAGTATGGCGACGTAGTAGCATGGGATGCTATGCCGTCTATGATTGATATTTATGATTGAAATTGTTTTGACACTATACACTTATTATAGTATCAAATGATTTGTTTTTAAACGTACCAAGCATGTTTGGCTGTTATAAGGTAAAACCCTATCCTCCGGCTTGCGTTGCATTGTGTGATGGGACCTGGGTCTTATAATAGCTTCATTTTTCGAAAAAGCATTGCTCTGTTTATTATATGCACTGGTATTCTTTGGAGAAAACCCGTTCCGTGTTATACGGCGTGGTCCCTTGAATTGCTCTCTTTTAAAGTAAAGCTTTAAATAACTGTTTTAGTTCTCACACCAGTCACATGACTGACCTGGAGTTTATTGATTTAACCTAAACTCTGGGTGCCCTTAATTTCGACACGGGCAACTAGTAGTTTTGGTTTTGCAGATTTATATTCACAGGATCCTGGTTTACAGCTGGAATGATATCCGGAAAGCTCTGTATCCGTGTATCACCTTCAGTTGTGCTTTGTATTATTTTCCGCTGCTATGTTGTTTATTGTAATCTCTGATATTTATCGAATGTAATTTATTCAATTATACTCTGTAAATTCTTGTATCTGATGGAATTGTTGTAATAGTAATGAAATGTTCTTCCGTCTGCGTTCTGTTTTGTCTTGTCCTCACAGTAATTCGTTCTTTCTCATCTCTTCGGAGACCGGGGAAGTTCGGGTCGCTACAGTTGGAATCAGAGATTTGGTTTACAGAGCTCGAGAACAAGACACATAAGAACCATACGAAAGAATTCATCAGATATTGGGTTAGTAATATCCAATTAGAATTGCTCGTTAGAGATAGGATCAGTAGTATCCTAGAACGAGTGTGAAGAGTCTATTTTTCAAATGAAAACAATTTTGTTTTGAAAATTTAAATCGTTTTATACGTAATTGATTATTTATTTATTTTGAATTTGGACAATCCAGTATATAAAGGTTTTGCATATACGCGTCATGAACGTATATTCGAACTTTTAATATACTGGATAGATATAGAATCGTACTCTAGTGGCCCGAAGATGATTCTGATGGTTGAGTACTCGTCATCAGAATTTATATTCGAGTGACGAAGGCGTGATTTTCTATATATTTCCATGTGACTGGTGTGAGAACCAAAAACTAATATAGCTAGAATACATTGTTGTGCTTTGGCATCAAAAACATGATTTTCTGTATATGTATCAAAATTATGAATTTGAAACGTTAATCCATAAATTGATTGATGTTTGTGTTGTTTGTTTATTTGTTTGCTAATTTTTAACCCTTTAGCCTAATTGAACCAAATATTGAACTGTATTGAAAATTGGTCGCATTTGCATGCATATACATGTATATCATTGAACAGGTCATAGCAAGGAGGCTAGAGCCAGAGAATAAAACTTGTTTGCCCGACAAATAGGTACATGTTTACTATAATTTACTGTTTTGTTTGGGTGATGATGATTTTATGAGCCTATTGGCTAGCCGCTTGGCTTTTTCTTTTTCTTTTTTAGATCAGAAGGCCTATATGGCAATTTCGGGATTTTCCCGTGGCTCCCGGTGCAGGGGAGGTTATGGCGAAATTTTTCGAAAATTTAGGGTGTTAGCTAAATTTTTGAAAATTTGAAAATTCTCAGAAACTGAAAAGTTGGAGAATGGAAGATAGATCGAACGTAGAGCTGATTAATCAAACCACTTTCGACTTTGTTCCTTTTCGGGGACAAAAAGTTTTAAGTGGGGGAGATTGTAATAACCCGGAAAATCTGAGCCAGTTTAAAATTTTTATTTTGACAATTTTAGCGAATTTTGAATATTTAAAATGAATTATTTTAAATAATATCGACGAGAAATTTATTTTGAATATAATTCGAACGAATATATTTATATGCGTCGTCGTTAGAATATAATAATTATATATAATTATAAATAAAATTGAAAATGGCGCGGTAGTTCGATAATTCGATTTCAAACATCAGTTGAATGTACCGGGTGCAAAACAATCCGGATTTTAGTGAAATCAAAAACATTAGGATCTAATTGATGATATCTTTCCCATGAATCCGAAAAATCAAAATTTTATAGCGGGGATCAAAAGATATGTCCAGCTGAAAATTCTGAATAGTCGTTATGGAATTCATGCCCTTAAAAATGGATATTTTGCGAATGACCTCGGATTTCGACGAAACCACTTTTGTTGGGTCCGTGATGTCAAATTATTGCTAGGTTCCAAATTTCATAATTTTTCGAATCAATATGTGAGCGTGGCAAAGGAAATCGCGTTTGACCAGTTTCAGTTGATTTTAATCGACTGGAAAATGGCCATTTTTCCAACGGCCTCAGAATTCGACGAAACTAGTTTTGTTAGGACCGTATCGTCAATACGAATCTAGAAAATATTTTTCTGGGATTTATAGAGTTAATATGTGACCCCGGTAAATTGAAATGCGCGTTCAAATTCAATATATAGAGTTAAATGTATATTTGATGAAAACTGATTATAACGATCGAATCAGCTTGCGATACATATCCCATTGTGTTCGGAATGGGGGTGAAACGCAATGGACGACAGGCGGTGGGCCTCGTTTAGAGGTCGTATGTAAAAGTCAACTTTTAGAAATTAAATAATATAAAAATAATAGAAAAAAATATCTTCCCTCCTACTTAAATCACTCTGCCCCCCCCCCCCCCCCCCCCCGTTAAAAATCGAACGATCAGAAAAAAAAGGAAAAAAACGGGCTATGCCTTAGCTCGCCCACGCGGCTCCAGGAGGGCGCGTCGCCCACCGCCGCCAGGGCACTGGCCTCCCTCGCCCCCGCCAGCGGCGCCGCGTAACCCCCCCCCCCCCCCCGCGTCTCAGCCTGGCCGCGCTGCCGCGACTTCCCCTGCCTTGTCAGACTCCGGCGCACCCCCTTGCCTTCTCCGACCCTCAGCTCCAGTTCGGCGCAGCAGACATTGATTAACAGTGAGCCTCTTCATTTATTTATTATTTTAATTAGTTTAATTAAGCAGAAATTTAATTATTATATATATTATTGCATAGGGAAAAAATCTGATTTTTATATATATTATTGCATAAAAAAATTAGCTTTTTGTTTAAATAGAAAAGATTAGATTTTTAAAACAGTTGTAGAAAAATTATATTTTTATAATATAAGTAAGAAAAATATAATTTTTATATTGTATAGATAGTGAAAATATCATCTTTACATATGTAGCAAAATAAAAATGTGATTTTTATAGTGATGAAATTGAAAAGGTAAAATCTTTATAGTTGAAAAGGCGGAGTTTTTATATAATGAATAGCAAAGTAAAAATTCGATTTTTATATATTGAATAGCATAGTAAAAATTCGAGTTTTTATATATTGAATAGCATAGTAAAAATTCGATTTTTATATATTGAATAGCATAGTAAAAACTCGATTTTTATATATTGAATAGCGAAGTAAAAATGTGATTTTTTATATATAGTGGCTATGGGCAACGAAAGTGAAGAAAGGCGAGAACGATGAAGATTTCTCTAAATGAAGAGTCGTGGTATTGGATAGCTTTCGGTGAGAACTTCTCACCTTTCAAAATTTCTTTTTCTAGTTATATATAAATACTAGGATGCAGACGGTGCTTAGTAGCACCCGACACAATCGTCCACAGACCATGGACTTGTTTGTTTGGTTGTGGAGTTGATTAGTTTATTTGGTTTGAATTGAATTGTTTGGTGAAATGGAATGGATTTGATTGATGTGTGAATGGCGTGGGCCTTCACTAGACCGGGGATAAGGCTAGGCCTCGTCCCGTTTCTAGTATCGTGTCGTTATGCCGCCGAAATTTTCTAAAATAAGTTAGAAAAATAAAAATATCATTTTATTTAAAGAATGAACTGAATAGAAATTCCTATGTTGAAATAAAATGTTTTATCGTTAAAAATATAATTTTTAACGTGAATATGAATATAGTGAATGCGAATAAATAAATATTCATTTACAAACCGGACGGTTTGTTTATGTACACCTATTTGAAGGACATTGATTGGGACGATAAATTTTACACATCGCCCAACTGCACAAATAAAACTTGTGTTTGATTGTTTGAAACCCCACACGGGTGTTGGGATGAAATTTGAAGTTCACTCATCCTGATTGATTAAATATGTCGATCGATTGATTGACAGACTGTTATAAGCGTTAGATATCAATATTTGATGTTTATACAGTGTAGTGCACTTTGGTTGATGGTTGATTATCTTTCAATGCTATTAAATACGTGTGATGTATGAAAATCCATATAATTAACATTACATGGTTATTGATTGGGCCTCATTCCAATTTAGAAAATAAAGAATAATATAAAATAAAGGTTCATGTGTTGACTGTACTCATCCGTTGAGATTAGTCATGTGTTGAACGAAATATTTGAAAACGAAATGTTTGAAATATAATATTTGAAAATAGAAAACCAATTTGAATTGAATCGAATAGAAAACCAATTTGAATTGAATCGAATAGAAAACCAATTTGAATTGAATCGAATAGAAAACCAATTTGAAATGAATCGAATAGAAAAACAATTTGAATTGAATCGAATAGAAAAACAATTTGAATTGAATCGAATAGAAAACCAATTTGAATTGAATCGAACAGAAAACCAATTTGAATTGAATCGAATAGAAAACCAATTTGAATTGAATCGAATAGAAAACCAATTTGAATTGAATCGAATAGAAAACCAATTTGAATTGATTCGAATAGAAAACCAATTTGAATTGAATCGAATAGAAAACCAATTTGAATTGAATCGAATAGAAAAACAATTTGAATTGAATCGAATAGAAAACCAATTTGAATTGAATCGAATAGAAAACCAATTTGAATTGAATCGAATAGAAAACCAATTTGAATTGAATCGAATAGAAAACCAATTTGAATTGAATCGAATAGAAAACTAATTTGAATTGAATCGAATAGAAAACCAATTTGAATTGAATCGAATAGAAAACCAATTTGAATTGAATCGAATAGAAAACCAATTTGAATTGAATCGAATAGAAAACCAATTTGAATTGAATCGAATAGAAAACCAATTTGAATTGAATCGAATATAAAACCAATTTGAAATAAATTGAGTATAAAACGAATTCGAATTGAAAACGAATTGAAATGAATTCAAATTGAATTGAAATATGAATTGAATAGAAATGAATTTTAAAATGAATTTATAAGGAAAAATTTAATTTTGATTTGAATTGAAATGGAAGTTGAAAATGTTTTTGAAACGAATTCAAAACTATTTATAAAATTCGTTTTAAATAGGAATCGACGAAATATATATTATATATATATTATATATATAATATAATGGCCTGAATAGAACGCGCCGCGCCGTGGCAGTTCGTAAATTTCGACCATTTATTTCAAACGAACATTACGGGAGATCCGACCGTCGGATTCTCTTAAAACCGGAACCTATGGATCCGCATCGAAAAGAGCTTTCTAACGAATATTAGAAATTTGAAATCTAACGGTTGGATTTGGAGATACGTCCAAATCAAATTCGAAAAAGGTCGCTATCGGTGCAGTTCGATGGCCGTTGATGGAAATCGACTGTACGGGCCTTGATAAAATTATTAAAAATAGTAATAATTTGTGTAAAATCATAAGAAATGATTTGGGAAAAATTGGGATGAAAAACTCCATATTTGAAAAGATAAAAATAGATTTTTATCGAAATGAACTAGTTTAGAACTAAAATAACAACCCATTTATTTTTAAATAAATAAATTGGATTTGAAATGGATTTTAAATAGAATATGATTTGGATTTATCGTGAACTGTGTTATAAATGACACTAGTTCTTTAACCAAGTAAGAAGAGTTTTAATGAATCTGCAATTAGATTGAAATTTGAATTAATAATCTAAATTATCAAATTTGGAAAGTGAGCGAGGATGGAGTATTACCATTTTTGCTCCAAGCGATAGTTAAATCTTTAATTAGATTTGAACGTGAAATGGTAATTAATTTTACCGATAACATCGTGGTGTTAGATATGGAGTGTTACCAGTTTTACTTCATGGGATGAATAGGTTGGGATTGGGAAATAAAATAAATAATTATTTCGATGTGGTTCGCTAATCTCGACTAGTTGGAAAAACCATAATTTGGCTTGAAATTACATCCAAAGGAAGATTAAAGGATAGATTTTAAAGAATTTATCTTGGATAAAATTAATGGGAACCTTTCCCAAAAGATGTGAATATTTAAATAACAGAATATTCAGAATTGGAATGAGGCGTAAGTTGTGTTTTCTAGCACTGTTTTTAATATACGCGGATTGTTCGGAAAGGCCGGGTTTATACCCATTCTGAATAACCGATTCGACGATATGTCCAAGATGAAGATGGTGGTTGAAGACCGGAAGTCTTCACATCGTTTGGATAATTACTGACGATCCTGATTGGGCTGTACACCCAAGAGGATGGAAATAGTTGGTGGTCGTCCAGACGTACTTGGAGATAGATGGATATGCGAGGAAAGTGCCTCCGGTTTCGTTCAGACCCAGAATGGACTTGTAAATGGATTGTGCATCTGACATTGGATTTTATTCTGTGTTGATTGATTTCTGTTAAATATATATCTGTTTGGCGGCGGAGAATTTATTCTCTTGCTTAACGCCCTTCTCCGAGACGTACGAGCTTAGAGGTTATATATCGATAGATATCAATCGCATGGCATGAATTGCCTGTGTGGCACGCTGAGTTGCATAGATCAAGGCTTCTGTTGAAAAGCAAAGTCTTGTGGTTGATGATCAAAGCACGGCCTTTGTGGCGTAGCTTTGTGTATAATGTGAATTTGCGAGCCTCACACCTCGGTATGAGTTAAAAACGGGATACAGACTGCAGGGAGAGCACGACGTTTCTTTCTAGCTTTGGTGGTGTCAGTGACTTACCAGCCCTGACATTTATATACTTTTCACCTATGTGGTTGTTGGATGAGGCGCCTCGATTATAGGTCTGTAAGGACCGGGAAACGTGTGTTCAGGAATAAATAATCCTCTAACGTAAGTGAGGACGGGCCCTGAAGCATCCAGGATTGCCCAGAGTGTGTAGTCCTAAGGCACTTGCTAGAGTGTCTCGAAAGCGGAGAGGAGCTTGCCCCTTGCCTCGACTCATGACGGAAATCCAATTTCCAATACGAGACATTTCGGCTTTATTTGTAGAGCCTAGTATGGCGACATAGTAGCATGGGATGCTATGCCGTCTATGATTGATATTTATGATTGAAATTATTTTGACACTATAAACTTATTATAGTATCAAATGATTTGTTTTTAAACGTACCAAGCATGTTTGTCTGTTATAAGGTAAAACCCTATCCTCCGGCTTGCGTTGCAATGTGTGATGGGACCTAGGTCTTATAATAGCTTCATTTTTCGAAAAAGCATTGCGCTGTTTATTCTATGCACTGGTATTCTTGGGAGAAAACTAGTTCCGTGTTATACGGCATGGTCCCTTGAATTACTCTCTTTTAAAGTAAAGCTTTAAATAACTGTTTTAGTTCTCACACCAGTCACATGACTGACCTGGAGTTTATTGTTTTAACCTAAACTCTGGGTGCCCTTAATTTCGACACGGGCAGCTAGTAGTTTTGGTATTGCAGATTTGTATTCCCAGGATCCTGGTTTACAGCTGGAATGATATCCGGAATGCTCTGTATCCGTGTATCACCTTCAGTTGTGCTTTGTATTATTTTCCGCTGCTATGTTGTTTATTGTAATCTCTGATATTTATCGAATGTAATTTATTCAATTATACTCTATAAATTCTTGTATCCGATGGAATTGTTGTAATAGCAATGAAATGTTCTTCCGTCTGCGTTCTGTTTTGTCTTGTCCTCACAGTAATTCGTTCTTTCTCATCTCTTCGGAGACCGGGGAAGTTCGGGTCGCTACAGATAGTGTATCTCTAGAGGGGAATACACTGGATTCAACAAGAACATCTTGCAACCCGGCCCACACATGACCGACCACTCATTTTGCTTGAGTGTATCGAATGTCCAACGATTGGGATCAACAACCGTTTCCCAAAAGGGACAACATCGATAGATTAAAGAAGCAAATGGAATTTCTCTACATAGGTGATTATACATCCTAATGAGGGCGACCCACATAGCCATGCTGCCTGCTCGATTTTTGTCAGTTCTCGGTTGTGAGGCTTGAGGTTTGCATTATCTTCCAGAACATCTGACCACCATTCACTTTGAATGCCACATCGTCAGATCCATTGGAAATCACTAATTGATTACCAAAAAAATACTCAGATTGTTACGCTAAAGAAGTTTCCCTTCTTTGCCACCAGCTTCGTACGCTTAGAGGAATCAACGTACGTAATCCCTTTGAAAATACTCTGTCAGACACTCGTCCTTACAAGTTGTTCTGGGTCTGGACAAACTGAAGGCACCGTTCTTTTAATCCATCTTGGCAATTTCTACCTAGGGTTAATAGAACAGCCCTTGCATTTTACTCTGTCTTCAATTATCTTCAGCATATGTTGATACGTAACGCTTATATCAATATGGAGTGGTTTTCAGATATTTAATCTGATCCCATTCTCTCCATATTGATAACGGAGGTATAAAATTAATCAAAATTTTGATAGTCGGTGATTTAACTATCAAAGTAACATCCATACAATCAATGGTCCTATTTCCAATTGGAAAATTCTACCGATCAACCATCAACAACACTGGCCCCTTTTTATTTTAGTTCCTTATAATATTATCGATTCTAAAATCCATTTTCATTTTCCATATCCTTTCAAATCTCAATCTCAATTCTTGGAAGACATTTATAACGTCATCATTTCTTTACTAGAGAAGATATCTCTTATTCCAATTTGAAAACATTTCTATATATTTATATATTTTAGAAAATATACTTTATTAACATTGGAAAAAACATTTCCAATTATCATCCTTACTTCTAGTTATCCAAATCATTTCATTTTCTATACTTAGAAACCACATTTGATTTACTTTAGAAAATGTTTCCAAGACATTTTCATTTAGTTAAACCCATGTTACATAATAAACATCGTTGCTATAACTCAATTTATTAATTATTCATTTACTAATCGGATCCCTAACCAATCTTCACTACCGAACCTTAACCATTCCTTAGTTAATTATGAAGTCAATGAAGTTGGGGTATAATTACCTATCAGACCTTAACTGAACAACATTCTCAACTTTGAAACAGTCAAAGCTTACACCTTCAAACAAAACATCGCTTATGCGAACTCGGATTCAATCCAGAAATCAACTTCCTTTACGGAAAAACATTGATTATAACAGTAGCATTATAATCATTGTTTCCAAATATTTTATTTATAAGACATTTATTATAATGATAGCGTTAAAATTGCTATTTGGATTTATAAAACATTTATTATAATGACAGCGCTAAAATCGCTGTTTAGATTTGCAAAACATTTATTATAATGACAACGTTATAATCGCTATTTAGATTTACAAAACATTTATTATAATGACAGCGTTATAATCGCTGGTTCCAAATGTAACTTGTACTTATTAATTTCAAGAAATAAATTAATAAGTAAAAAATTAAATTTGATTTAAATGGAAAGTAAAAATAACTACTTCCCCAAATTCGATATAATCGAATCCGAATAAATAACTTTCACTCGAATAATATATATTCGATTAATATTCCGTACTTCGGAATTTATCTACCATTTTAGGTTAATTCAAATACTAAATTTACTGTAACAACCCGGGTTTTTGGAAGGGGTTGTAACAGTTTAGAAAATTTTGGCACTTAAAAATAAATTAATTTTAAGATTTAATCGTTAAAAAATGAATATTTATATTTGGGTTTCTATATAAAATTTGGAATTTTATATACTTTGAACATAGTATATACTTTTATAAATAAATAATAATAAAATAAAAATGTTTTTGTAATCTCAGTGTAATTTTTTTGTCAAAGTTAACATTATCAACAAATACTGGTTTGGAACCCGTGCTCCGCACACAGGTCAACATTGAAAGCAAGTGTTATTAACGTTTTCAACTAATTTTGGAATTGTTTCGATATTAAAACTTAGCTTCAATATTGATTTATTCTACTTTGAAACATAAGCGGTGTAATTTAGAAATTGAAGATTATTCAGAACTATGAATTTAGACATATTTACAGAAATTAAAAGAGCTAGTTTATTTTAAAGGTAGTTTGAAAGCAAATTGTTAAAATTTAGCTTTTATTTTAAAGGTAATTTGAAAGCAATTTGTTAAATTTTAGCTTACATATTTTATGTGAACTTGCATTTGAGATTAAACATTAATATTTGTTTAATCTATTACTTGATAAATTTATTTGATGTGTAAATTGGAAATCTGAAGTCAAGATTTAACGTTATGAACGTTTAAACATGATTTACAATGTTAACTAAGTTGTATGTTTAACATTGGGCTTTCTTGTTGTTTCAAATATGAACAACAAGTGTTATTATCGCTACGTGTGAATTTATTATGATTAAGAAATTGATTTGTTGATTTTAATATAATTTATTGATTGGTAAAATTGTTGAAAATTTGAAGGTGTTGAGAACAAATAACATTGTATTTTGTTCAAAACCACTTATCTGTTCGGTCAAACGATTAGTTCAAACATCTAGAAAAAAAACCTGGAGTTGGAGATTTGAGGTTGGACACTTGGGTATTTCGCAAGAAAAATAAAAACACTTGTCCTAGGCCACTCGAAATTGCTTACACGAATTGTTTATAATCCGTAAATATCTAGATCATTCCAGCAGCTCCTTCGTTGAATTATAAAATGGGCGTAACACCTTTTGTTTGGGAGGGGGGGACAGAAAAAAAGGAGACTCTCTTCCCTCAATCCTTTAACAGCCGATGCCTAACCTCCACAGTTGGATGGTATTTGTTTTTCCCAAATTAAATCCATTCTCCCCTGATATTGAAGCCACCGCCACTCAATTCGAGACTGGTCTCCGTTCCATGCCACCGTAGATCGCTGCTGCTCCGCTTCCTTCGCCTTCGCTCCACCAGCGTTCGACACCGCAGCCTCTTTCGAAGCCGCTGTCATACGGATGCGTTGCAAGCCACGGCAGCGAGCGAGGTCCGACTTCTCCACCCGTGGTCTCCGATGCCTCCACCACGTCCCAGAAAGCTTCCGCCTTCATGCGTGATTTCAAGGTGATTTATTTTATTTTGACATTTTCATTCTGTATGTAGATCCGAAAGTGTTTGTATGTTATCTTTCAATCGTTTTGTTCTCAAATGTTTCTTGTTCGTATGATACATATTTAAGAGTTAATCGTACTTTATTATCATTTCATCGAGTTTAAACTTGTCCGGGTTCCTATGAGCCTATATCGTAGGTTATAGTCATCAAGTAAAAATGGATTTTATGCACTAAATTACCTTGAGAGCTTGTAAATGGCATATTTGCAGTTGTTCACTGGTTGCAAATTCATCAACATGTACCTTATCCTGTAAACTACCAATCTTTCCATGAATTGAGAATCTCAATGGTACTAAGTAAACCTTTGTGGTATTTTTAGACTTGGTTAGGGTGTTTACTGAAATAAACTTTTCAACGTTTGAAACCAATGTTAATTTTTTTTATGAATTTCTTGCGCCTGTTAAGGTATGAAACCAATAGCCTAGTCACTAGTATGGCCATCTTACCTTTTTGCAATACTGAGACCTTTCTTTATGCATATATTAAAAGTTGGAACATAGTGTTTTAGTGGTATTGATTTGGGTCTCTAACATATGCCAAATGATATTAGAGTGCTTATTGCGATGTATACTGAAACTTGTCAGTTTCATTTATCCTAGGCATGCAAAATGATATTAAAGTGCTTATTGCGATGGTTTTCTAATTAAACATTTTTTTACCATCACCTAATCTCGTTGAGAAAGACTTGCTGACAGAGAGAAAAGTTTCAGCTGGTCTATTTTAACAGTTATTGATGAGAAAATAGTCGGAAAAACATCAGTCATATAATTTATATCAAATGGGAATATTTTCCAATATTCAGTACTGATATGCAACTTTTGTATTTCGATTCATCTCCTTTGCTCGTTTTTTGTTCTTTGCCAAATTTTAGTTATGTTAAAAATTATAATAATAATATTATCCTGTATTAGAGCATTTGTGTTAGGTCCCATTTACATAATTAAATATATGCCTAAAACCAACGCAACCATGTCATGTATGTATTCCCATTATAAGCACAATTAACTACCACCTCAGCACATTTGTTTGCAGTCCCCATTTTCCTTGTCATTAATATGTAGTTGGACGCTGCTGGCTGTGGATTTTAGTTATTGTTAATACTTAAAATTTTGAACTGCATGCTATAATAACCTATTTTGTAATAATGGTTGGCATGGCTGCTTGCTTGTGTTCTTTTAGAGGTAAATATTGAGCCACTTAGGTGTATCACTCACCATGCTGTCTCTATAATTTTTCATGTACACCCTAACGATTGTATAATAATTGCTCTTACATGGACAAGAGTTACTTAATATAGTAGCAGGTCATTATAATGTGGCATAAATAAATGCAGAAAATCCTAGAATCTATGGTAGCGAGATTTACAGTTTAATTTATTTGTAGCATTTCATTCAAAATCCTGTTTGTCAAACTACATAACTTGAGTTATACTTTGCTTTGATTCCAGTTGTAAATTTTGTAGTAGATTTTTCCATGCATCTTGTCTTGTTTAGCTTTTGCATGCATTATGTTGATAAACTATGGTTTATTAAACTATTCTACAAAAATAAAATTTTAGAGCCATAGCAATAAGAATAGTAACATTATTATTTGCTAATCAAATAGTATACTACATGTATAGGGTATGATGCATTAGTATGTTCGCTACAGTACATTGCATCATTGCTCTTGGTTATTTCCAAGACCATGCTAGTGTTTCGATAGTACACATGCTTACCTTATACTACATGGGACTTGTACATATTTTACAACTCATAAAATTGTCGCACACCCTAAATCTTGGTATATATATTTATATATAAATGGAATAAGAATAATCACATTCCAACATTTGTTGTACTTGCTGCGTGGAAGCCTAGCTTGTTGCTGGAATTGAAAATGACTTGGTGGCACTTTTATATTGATCTTAATATGCAACACTTCTTGAACTTAAGATGTTAAGGTTAACTATTTAGTTTTTATAAAGTGTAATTTACTTGAACTTGATTTAAGACCCCAAGTGTACAGATGCAAAGATTTTAGCCCTTAAAGAGGAGAGGAGCGAGAAGATGTAGGTGTGCGCAGAGCTCGATAAATGTTGTAATTTATGAAAAGATACTTATGTACAAATTTGTATTTCTCCGCTGTATAAAATGATGTAAAATCTGGTATTTAAATAAAAAAATATTTTGCTGTAATTATTGTGTGCTGTGATTCTATGTTAAATTTCATTTTTAAACCCTGTAAGCTAATAACAATCCGTCATGTTGAACGCTTCGAGCCGGTTTAATCACCGATTCGGGGCGGTCAAAATGGCGGGTTGTTACAGTTGGTATCAGAGCTATGGTTTTTCTAAAATTTGGCTTATTTGGTTTAAAACTCATTAGAAATAGGGTGGAAATACCCTAGAATGAGCGAGATTGATACAGAATCACTCTTGAGGGAGAGCAATTTGTGGTTTTGGGAAAAAATAAAATAAAAAAATAAAATATATATGTATATATATACTTTGAAATTGATTAAATGGGGTTCGGGCGTTTCCCGATTTAAAATAGTTGTTAAACAAGAATTGAATCAGTTTTGAAATTGAAGTAAAGTAAGAATACCGGTAATAATAAATAAATAATACAAACAACTAAAAGTAAATTAGTTATTTTTCCTTGATAGATATATGGTTTGAATCCAGTACAATTTCCATTGAGATATTCTGTATGATGAGGATTTTGAGTAAATGGATTAGTAATACCAAGCGGTATGGGACGTTTGGTGATACTTTTCTGGTTACTCTCTTGACTTCTCATATGGAATATTCGGTTGTTTTTGTATTCTCAGTTGTGAAATATACTGGTAACATAATGTGATATAGGAGAACACATTACATTCGAATAACTACTATTTCAAAGTGTACTTCAATTACTGAATTGAAGTGTTTTCTAAGTTTACATGCTTTTAGTATGATGATATTTTGTTCTATATCACAACTATTATGATTTGATTTATTTTTTCCTATTGTTTTATATAGGATATTTATTATGAGTATCATATTGATTTGTATATGACGCTCTAACTTGATCTATTTTATCATATTGTTTTATATATGATAAAGTTGAATATTGGTTTTATTTTGTTGTGATTACCATTTTGCCTTTATATGTGATGGTTTATTTCTCTAAGTCATAGTTAGATTTTTAAAGTGTTTTGACGTTATAAACACTTTGAACTTCATGGCAAGTTTTATATAATATAGCATTTCAAAAATATTTTTGATTTAGGGATTGGGATAGATTGGACTCTGTTGTATCAATGGGCCAAAACTCCATCTTGGTTGACCTGATTCAGGTTCGCTACCTGAATCACGGTGGTTTTAATTTCCGCCCATCTACCACCAAAGGTCAAACGGTCTGCTATGTTGGGCAATTTTGTTGTTTTGATCGGGATTCCCGATCGGTGGGTCACGGACTACATCAGATGGAGGCGTTGGTGTGCCACGTGTAGCGCCGTGAACGGGTAGCATACGGCCTTCGCCATAGACCGTCTTGGTTATCCTGGGTTGATCGCCAAGTGTCGTTATGGCGCTATGAGTGGATTACGGTGTGGATGTCTCGATGCACGCTCGAGCTCTACCACTGTGATTTTACAATACTAGCGTCTGTTTATTTGGTATTTATGAGTCAAGTTACATTTATCCCACAATGCCTTAATATTTATTACATTACTATAACTAATTTGATTTCATTATCATATTGATTTTATATATGATAATTGTTATGAGTATCGTATTGATTTATATACGGCACTCTGATTTGATTTATATTATCATATTAATTTTATATATGATAATTGTTATGAGTATCGTATTGATTTATATACGGTACTCTGATTTGATTTATATTATCATATTCATTTTATATATGATAATTGTTATGAGTATCGTATTGATTTGTATACGGTACTCTGATTTGATTTATCATATTGATTTTATATATGATAATTGTTATGAGTATCGTATTGATTTATATACGGTACTCTGATTTGATTTATATTATCATATTGATTTTATATATGCTAATTGTTATGAGTATCGTATTGATTTACAAACGGTACTCTGATTTTATTTTGTTATCATATTGATTTATATATGATAATTGTTGTATTGATTTATACTCTATTTGATTTACAAAGGATAAATGCCTTGAAGATTTTATCGACTTGATTGATTATCGTAAGATATTAACAAGTATCGCATTGATTTATATGTGATACTTTGTTTTGATTCATTTTATCATATTGATTTATATATGATAATTGTTATGAGTATCGTATTGATACTCTGATTTGATTATATTATCATATTGATTTATGTATGATAATTGTTATGAGTATCGTATTGATTTACGTATGATACTCTGATTTGATCATATTGCATTTACATATGATAAGAGCCATGGAGATTTATTTTACCTTATTAATTATCATAAGATATTTATTATGAGTATCGCATTGATTTATATGTGATACTCTGTTTTGATTCTTTTTGTCATATTTGGTTATGGGGTACTCTAACTCAATGTATTTTATCATAATGTTTTATGACAAATGCCATGAGTTTTTACTTTAAATAAGCTACTCTATTGGTTTACTCTTACCGTTTCATTGTACTTGTTATGGGTATCGTATTGATTTATATATGATACTCTGTTATAGTTGCTCTTATCGTTTTATTATTAATTTGGAAATTGTTATGAGTATCGTATTCATTTATACTTCATTTTGATCACATTGTTTTATGTATATAAAGAGTATTATGAGTATCTTATTGCTTTATATATGATACTCCGACTTAATTTATTTTATCATATTGCTTTATATATGATAAATGTCATGAAATATCTGGTTTATATATGATACCCTGTTTGATTTTATCATACTTCCTAAAATTCTTATGAATGGAATCGTATTGATTTACATGCGATACCTCTTTATGGAACATGGGGAGTGGGTATTCTATTATGTGTAATTTTACTTGGGATAAGAAGTGAAACTTCATAATGTCATATATATATATATATATCAACCCAAGTAAATTGCGATGACGCAATTTCTTTAAGGAGGGGAGTCTGTAACAACCCGGGTTTTTGGAAGGGGTTGTAACAGTTTAGAAAATTTTGGCACTTAAAAATAAATTAATTTTAAGATTTAATCGTTAAAAAATGAATATATATATTTGGGTTTCTATATAAAATTTGGAATTTTATATACTTTGAACATAGTATATACTTTTATAAATAAATAAAAATAAAATAAAAATGCTTTTGTAATCTCAGTGTAATTTTTTGTCAAAGTTAACATTATCAACAAATACTGGTTTGGAACCCGTGCTCCGCACACAGGTCAACATTGAAAGCAAGTGTTATTAACGTTTTCAACTAATTTTGGAATTGTTTAGATATTGAAACTTAGCTTCAATATTGATTTATTCTACTTTGAAACATAAGCGGTGTAATTTTGATATTGAAGATTATTCAGAACTATGAATTTAGACGTATTTACAAAAATTAAAAGAGCTAGTTTATTTTAAAGGTAGTTTGAAAGCAAATTGTTAAAATTTAGCTTTTATTTTAAAGGTAATTTGAAAGCAAATTGTTAAAATTTAGCTTACATATTTTATGTGAACTTGCATTTGAGATTAAACATTAATATTTGTTTAATCTATTACTTGATAAATTTATTTGATGTGTAAATTGGAAATCTTAAGTCAAGATTTAACGTTATGAACGTTTAAACATGATTTACAATGTTAACTAAGTTGTATGTTTAACATTGGGCTTTCTTGTTGTTTCAAATATGAACAAGTGTTATTATCGCTACGTGTGAATTTATTATGATTAAGAAATTGATTTGTTGATTTTAATATAATTTATTGATTGGTAAAATTGTTGAAAATTTGAAGGTGTTGAGAACAAATAACATTGTATTTTGTTCAAAACCACTTATCTGTTCGGTCAAACGATTAGTTCAAACATCTAGAACAAATAACCTGGAGTTGGAGATTTGAGGTTGGACACTTGGGTATTTCGCAAGAAAAATTAAAACACTTGTCCTAAGCCACTCGAAATTGCTTACACGAATTGTTTATAATCCGTAAATATCTAGATCATTCCAGCAGCTCCTTCGTTGAATTATAAAATGGGCGTAATACCTTTTGTTTGGGAGGGGGGACAGAAAAAAAAGGAGACTCTCTTCCCTCAATCCTTTAACAGCCGATGCCTAACCTCCACAGTTGGATGGTATTTGTTTTTCCTAAATTAAATCCATTCTCCCCTGATAATGAAGCCACCGCCGCTCAATCCGAGACTGGTCTCCGTACCATGCCACCGTAGATCGCTGTTGCTCCGCTTCCTTCGCCTTCACTCCACCAGCGTTCGACACCGCATCCTCTTACGAAGCCGCTGTCATCCGGATGCGTTGCAAGCCACGGCAGCGAGCGAGGTCCGACTTCTCCACCCGTGGTCTCCGATGCCTCCACCACGTCCCAGAAAGCTTCCGCCTTCATGCGTGAATTCAAGGTGATTTATTTTATTTGGACATTTTCATTCTGTATGTAGATCCAAATGTGTTTGTATGTTATCTTTCAAGCGTTTTGTTCTCAGATGTTTCTTGTTCATATGATACATATTTAAGAGTTAATCGTACATTATTATCATTTCATTGAGTTTAAACTTGTCCGGGTTCCTATGAGCCTATATCGTAGGTTATAGTCATTGAGTAAAAATGGATTTTATGCACTAAATTACCTTGAGAGCTTGTAAATGGCGTATTTGAAGTTGTTCACTGGTTGCAAATTCATCAACATGTACCTTATCCTGTAAACTGCCAATCTTTCCATGAATTGAGAATCTCAATGGTACTAAGTAAACCTTTGTGGTATTTTTAGACTTGGTTAGGGTGTTTACTGAAACAACCTTTTCAACGTTTGAAACCAATGTTAATTTTTTTTATGAAGTTCTTGCGCCTGTTAAGGCATGTAGCCAATAGGCTAGTCACTAATATGGCCATCTTACCTTTTTGCAATACTGAGACCTTTCTTTATGCATATATTAAAAGTTGGAACGTAGTGTTTTAGTGGTATTGATTTGGGTCTCTAACATATGCCAAATGATATTAGAGTGCTTATTGCGATGTATACTGAAACTTGTCAGTTTCATTTATCCTAGGCATGCAAAATGATATTAAAGTGCTTATTGCGATGGTTTTCTAATTAAACATTTTTTTACCATCACCTAATCTCGTTGAGAAAGACTTGCCGACAGAGGGAAAAGTTTCAGCTGATCTATTTTAACAGTTATTGATGAGAAAATAGTTGGAAATACATCAGTCATATAATTTATATCAAATGGGAATATTTTCCAATATTCAGTACTGATATGCAACTTTTGTATTTCGATTCATCTCCTTTGCTCGTTTTTTGTTCTTTGCCAAATTTTAGTTATGTTAAAAATTATAATAATAATAATAATATCCTGTATTAGAGCATTTGTGTTAGGTCCCATTTACATGATTAAATATATGCCTAAAACCAACGCAACCATGTCATGTATGTATTCCCATTATAAGCACAATTAACTACCACCTCAGCACATTTGTTTTCAGTCCCCATTTTTCTTGTCATTAATATGTAGTTGGGCGCTGCTGGCTGTGGATTTTAGTTATTGTTAATACTTAAAATTTTGAACTACATGCTATAATAACCTATTTTGTAATAATGGTTGGCATGGCTGCTTGCTTGTGTTCTTTTAGAGGTAAATATTGAGCCACTTAGGTGTATCACTCACCATGCTGTCTCTATAATTTTTATGTACTCCCTAACGAGTGTATAATAATTGCTCTTACATGGACAAGAGTTACTTAATATAGTAGCAGGTTATTATAATGTGGCATAAATAAATACAGAAAATCCTAGAATCTATGGTAGCGAGATTTACAGTTTAATTTATTTGTAGCATTTCATTCAAAATCCTGTTTGTCAAACTACATAACTTGAATTATACTTTGCTTTGATTCCATTTGTAAATTTTGTAGTAGATTTTTCCATGCATCTTGTCTTGTTTAGCTTTTGCATGCATTATGTTGATAAACTATGGTTTATTAAACAATTCTACAAAAATAAAATTTTAGAGCCATAGCAATAAGAATAGTAACATTATTATTTTCTAATCAAATAGTATACTACATGTATAGGGTATGATGCATTAGTATGTTCGGTACAGTACATTGCATCATTGCTCTTGGTTATTTCCAAGACCATGCTAGTGTTTCGATAGTACACATGCTTACCTTATACTACATGGGACTTGTACATATTTTACAACTCATAAAATTGTCGCACACCCTAAATCTTGGTATATATATTTATATATAAATGGAATAATAATAATCACATTCCAACATTTGTTGTACTTGCTGCGTGGAAGCCTAGCTCGTTGCTGGAATTGAAAATGACTTGGTGGCACTTTTATATTGATCTTAATATGCAACACTTCTTGAACTTAAGATGTTAAGGTTAACTATTTAGTTTTTATTAAGGGTAATTTACTTGAACTTGATTTAAGACCCCAAGTGTACAGATGCAAAGATTTTAGCCCTTAAAGAGGAGAGGAGCGAGAAGACGTAGGTGTGCGCAGAGCTCGATAAATGTTGTAATTTATGAAAAGATACTTATGTATAAATTTGTATTTCTCCGCTGTATAAAATGATGTAAAATATGGTATTTAAATAAAAAAAATATTTTGCTGTAATTATTGTGTGCTGTGATTCTATGTTAAATTTTATTTTTAAATCCTGTAAGCCAATAACAATCCGTCATGTTGAACGCTTCGAGCCGGTTTAATCACCGATTCGGGGCGGTCAAAATGGCGGGTTGTTACATTTACTGTTGAGTTTATCCTTTCCAAATCATTACCAAATTCTTTTATAACCGTTCTAGACTTCTATGCGTTATCACCATTTGTCTTATATTCCAAAATTTGAAATAAAGCTCATCATTTACTTCTGAAACGGTTACCCATTTCCCTCCCTTATTCAAATTCCAGTTTGGAATCATATTTAAAATCTAAATTTCTTTTATAGATATTTCATTTGTAAAATATTTTCTTTAAACCATTATTCACTTTAACCGCGAATATATTTCTTTTATATATAATCAAATCCATTTAATTTTTCCATTTCAAATCCAAATTTCATCTATAACTTCTATTTAAAATTTATCCATAGAAAAACTCATTTTATTCCGAATATTTATAATCTCGTTCACAATTTTCTTTATAACTATTAAGTTTAAACCCAATTTCAAATAAACCGTTTTTTTTCTTTTTTCACTTTTCTATATTAATTCAATTTATTCCATTATAAATATTTCACTGAATTTAAAATGTTGTTCATAGTTTAATCTTCTCAATTTATCTATTAAAAACATATTTTTGTTTAAAATCTCCCTTCAAAACCTTATATAGCGATTTTTCATTCGATAATAAAATATCGATTCCAAGCCAATTATTAATTCTTCAATTAGTTCCCTTTAGCAATAAATATCGTTTATAAATTTAACTACTTGTTTTATTCATTAAAACAAGTTCCTACTTTGAAATCTATTCGAAATCCAATTTCAAATTTTGGAAATAAATTTCCTTTTTAAATCTCCAATTTATTTTCTACATTCGAAATATATTTCGGTATTAATTACCAAAGTTCTATGGCCGGGGTAATTCATCACAACAAAATCAATCACTGCATATATCACAGTGAATAATAAACAGTAACATAAATGTTGAGGGATCCAGTTGGAACCCCCAACCTGTTTCCTTACATCCACAGATGTTAATCAACATTAATTTCACATAAATATGAAATATCATAGTAATAGAACTAATAATCAATCAACTATATTACTATATCAAGCATTTCAACCAATTTTATCAACCATTCATCCAAACAACCATCACACAGTATAAAATTACTATAAATAAATTTAAAACTCATATAAAAATATAAACGAGGCAGAGTTAGTGAGTTTACTCACCTTGGTTGGCAGTTAATGATTCTGCTATTTGTTTTCATTTTATATTCAAAGTGAAACAGTCACTATTTTTTTTGTGAAACTCAAGTAGCTCCGTTCTCGGTGACATTATCAGTGTCATGATGTAGATTTCATCGTTATAGTTCCAACATGACTGGATTGGTTCCTTTCTGTTCATGCAATAGAAAGTTACATGTGCTTAAATTAACATGGTTTTAATTAGATTAATTAACTGGATAATTTCTTAGTTATAGTTTGTCTCGTTAATTAGGTTTTATTTAAAAAAAAACCAAGCCCTTCTAATTTTCACCTCTTTGCCTTTATTCACTCTTCTTGTTTCCATCTCCCAATTTCCTCAGTTCATAAACTGTAGCTTCAAGCTTCATTATCATGCCAGTAGGTTCAAATGTCGGTTCCCATGTACCTCGAAAACAACCGAAACCCTTCCACTACTGCTCCTCCTTCGCTTTACAATCCGACGAGTCAAAGTCCCCCACCATAAGTCTTGGCTAGTGCTAATGCCCCCATTACATGCCCTGTTCGAAGCCTCCCATTCCAAACAATTACTATTTTTTTAAGGTCTGTTTACTCGCTGTTTTCACACCAGTCGGTTTTGAAACCAACCACTTCCAAAAATTTTTTTCCCCTTTAAGGATTTGTCTTCCTCATATCTCCACTATCACACTTCGAGCTCACCATCCCTCATCAGCTTCAACCTTTTCCTTTAACGTATTCAAACAATGCTACTTCAGAAAAAACGCGACTTCACGGAAACCCATGAACTTCATAGTCGTGACCTGGAGCAGAGAACCCACCTTCATAACACTGCAACTCCCTCTCAATCTTGACTTCGGCCCCAACAACACTGACACAGTAACAGTTGATAAAACAAACAAACCCTCTTCAACTCGTGCTAATCAAAACGCCATGCCTCACATCACACTCACAGCTCCCTTCCACGATGCGTCGTTCAGCCGTATATAGTAAACACTGAACTGAAATAACACAGAATAACCCAAATCCAAGCACGAGAGTGTTGTTCCACCTGTCGATCCTAAAAACCCATTCTAATTTGTGAAATAAATCTCCAAATCCCCAAATATCGAAGAACCCTAATTCTTTGTTCCATTTCGCAGCGACAAAGAACTGTTGAAACCCACAAAATATATACGGAATTCAAGAGGAGGTCAAGAAGACTATAAAAATATAAGCTTGGGAATTTATAGATTTTTTATCTAATTTATTTTGGATTTTAAGAATTTCTATTTTGGTTTTCTGGAGGAAGTATTAGCGGCTTGATGTTTGTGGACCACAGGGAGAAAGGAGTTAGGGTTAGAAAAGTTTAGGGGTATTTATAGGGTACTTTACTAATTTTTATTCGATTTAAATATTAATTTCAATGTTATCACTATTTATCGTTTGACATTTTAATTTCGTACAATCACATACTAACTCCGTTTGCTATGAAAATGGACAACGCGCTATGGTTTAATATTCCGGATCCAATGAAACTAATTGCATCGAAAACGGAGGCCATTGACAAAAAGGCTATTTTTAAAGCCAAAAACATGGATTAAAATATAAATAAATACAAAAACAATTTAATTTAATAATAATAAATTATTATTACCGTATATATTCAAATATAATATCATATAGCTCCAAAATAAATATATCACGATTATGAACTCGACATTTAAGATTAAAACGACGTTTTAATTATTTAAAATCGATTTATTTATAAAATAAATCGTTATAATTTAAAAACGATTCCATAGCAACTATTTGAAATTTTGATTTAGACATAACTCCGAATTTATAAGACGAAATTTCGATTTTTCACTTTCATTAGAAAAATATAGTCAAGCAGATCTGAACATTTCTTGTTTTGAAGAAATCCGACCTATATTGGATCTTGTATATCCAAATGAAGTTCAAAACGTAATATTACGAACTACCGCGACATTTCGAGCTCGTTTATAATTTAATATATATTATACGTTCAAAATCCATTATAAATAAATAAATTCCTTATAAAAATTATTTTTTATTTCCAATAAAATATTAAAACCAATTTAAATATTCAGAATTAAATGGATTAAAATTGGGGTCGTTACAATTTAGTTTAGATTAGGGTTTAGGTTTATGGGTGTTTAAATAGATGTGTAGGATTAATTAGAGCCCTTAGATTAGTTTAGTATCAATAAATCATCCATTTCACAATGATACATCACTCAGCCAACCAAATGAAGCCACATAAGCCCTAAAACCAGAAAATTCGTCACCCGAACACATCAGCCCAACCTGGCCGACAGGGGTCGACTCCCCTATAAGGGGGTCAACACCTATGCTGACACCCCTATAGGGGGTCGATACCTGTGTCGACTCCCACTTGGGAGGGGGTCGACACCTCTAAGCGGGAAATTTCCCGCTCAGTCCAATTCTAGTGTTTTGAAATTCGAACAAGTTTTAGATTATTAATTATTATTTTAATTTAATTTCTGTTTAAACTTGAAATCTTCTAAGCTTCATAACTTCCTCATACGGAGCCCGCTTTAGGCAAACGCGGACTCTATCTCAAGCAGAATTCCTAGACGTACGCAATGGCATAACCCGTTTCACTTGATTCTTCTTGTAAAATTTAATTGTCCTTAAATTTGTTAATTTTAATATTTTAAAATTACGAGGTGTTACATTCTTCCCTCCTTAAAGTATTTCGTCCCCGAAATCTTCAAGTCAAGAAGAATGTATATCCTACCATCCAATCTTCCATCTACTCAACCATCAATCACAGACATCCATTGTCCTTAAAAGATTTCTAATGTCATATGAACAAATGAAAAAAGTGTGTGTATATGTTCCTTATCCAATGCAAAATCAGGCAGTCTACTGATCCAGTTGACCTCCGTAATGCAAAGTATGATAGTGCCATGCGTTCATTATGTATGCAAAAGAATCCTAATGATACATATTATTTTTACATGAGTGCACAATCATTTCATTCAAATTCAATAACCATATGATAACACAATCAATATACATCCATTAAATTAAATATGCACACATATTCAAATTGTAACAACCCGGAAAATCTGGGCCAGTTTAAAATTTTTATTTTGGCAATTTTAGCGAATTCTGAATATTTAAAATGAATTATTTTAAATAATATCGACGTGAAATTTATTTTGAATAGAATTAGAACGTATATATTATATACGTCGTCGTTAGAATATATAATAATTATATATAATTATAAAAGGAATTGAAAATGGCGCGGTAGTTCGAAAATTCGATTTCTAATTTCAAATGAATATACAGAATTCAATATAAGTCAGAATTGAACGAAACAAGAAATATTTGAATCTGTATAACTATATCTTTGTAATGAAGTTAACAAACTGAGATTTAATCTTAGAAATGATAAGATATGTCCAGTTTAAAATTAGAAATAGTCGCTGTGGAATTTATATATATTTTTATATATATAAGGCCCTTAAAAATAGCAATTTTGCAAACGACCTCGGATTTCGACGAAACCAGTTTTGTTGGGTCCGTGATGTTAAGTTATTGCTAGATTCCAAATTTCATAATTTTTCAAATCAATATGTGAGCGTGGCGAAGGAAAACGCGTTTGGCCAGTTTCAGTTGATTTTAATCGACTGGAAATTGGCCATTTTTCAAACGATCTCAGAATTCGACGAAACTAGTTTTGTTAGGACCGTATCGTCAATACGAAGCTAGAAAATATTTTTATAGAATTTTTCGAGTTAGTATGTGACCTCGGTAAATTGAAATGTACGTTTAAAATTCAATATAGAATTTAAATGTAAATTCAACAGAAACTAATCGAAACGATCAAATCAGCTTGCGTTACCTATCCCATTGTGTTCGGAATGGGGGTAAAACGCCAGGGACGGCAGTCGTTGGGTTCAATTTCGAGTTCGAATTTTAAAGTTGTTTTTTTTTGAAATAAATTAAATAAAATATATTATTATTTAAGGGCCCCTCCCTCCTTAACCCTCTTCCTCCCACGTTGACTTCACGGAAAAGAAAAAAAAAACCCCGATCGTTCAAATCGCGCCCTCCCTCCTGACCTCCGCCGTGACCGACGCGCCTCCCCCATCCGATCTGCTCCTTCTTCCTCTCCCCTCCTTCTTCCCTCCAGCCTCGCCCCTCTCCTCGAATCCGCACCCAAATCGAACCCTCGCCCTAACCCTAGAATCGCCCGACGCACAGCTCCTCCGACCAGGCCCCTCGCGTCAGCCCCCTCTACGATCGATGAACCCCAAAACTGCATCGACCCTCCTCCTCTTCCATCGCCACTCACTCCTCTCTCCTCTTCTGTACGACGCAAACCCCATGACCACCCGACGCCGCCATTTCCCCCTTCAGCCCGCTGTAAGTTTAGTTCCTTTTTGTTTTTATTTTTTTTTGTTGTTTTTATTATTATTTTTATTTTGCTTTATTAATTTAAAGTAATTAAAAATAGGATTTTTATATATTGAACTAGTAATTAAAAATAGGATTTTTATATATTGAACTTCGATAGAAAAATAGGATTTTTATATATTGAACTTCGAATTAAAAATAGGATTTTTATATATTGAACTTCGATAGAAAAATAGGATTTTTATATATTGAACTTCGAATTAAAAATAGGATTTTTATATATTGAACTTCGAATTAAAAATAGGATTTTTATATATTGAACTTCGATAGAAAAATAGGATTTTTATATATTGAACTTCGAATTAAAAATAGGATTTTTATATATTGAACTTCGAATTAAAAATAGGATTTTTATATATTGAACTTCGATAGAAAAATAGGATTTTTATATATTGAACTTCGAATTAAAAATTCGATTTTTATATATTGAATAGCGAACTAAAAATTCGATTTTTATATATTGAATAACGAAGTCAAAATTCGATTTTTACATAGGTAGTGAAAGCGGACGACGAAGATGACGAAGATGCGATAGCGATGAAGATTTCTATCAATGAAGAGCCGTGGAGCTAGGATAGCTATATGTGAGAATTTCTCACCTTTCAATTTATTTTTTTTCTAGTTATATATATATATACTAGGATGCAGACGGTGCTTAGTAGCACCCGACACAATCGTCCACAGACCATGGACTTGTTTGTTTGGCTGTGTTGTTAGTTAGATTGTTTGAGTTGATTTGAATTGTTTGGTGAAATGAAATTGATATGATTGATGTGTGAATGGCGTGGGCCTTCACTAGACCGGGGATAAGGCTAGGCCTTGTCCCGTTTCTAGTATCGTGCCGTTATGCCGCCGAAATTTTCTAAAATAAGTTAGAAAAATAAAAATATCATTTTATTTAAAGAATGAATTGAATAGAAATTCATAGGTTGAAATAAAATGTTTTATCGTTAAAAATATAATTTTTAACGTGAAGTGAATAAAATAGAATATTCATTTACAAACCAGACGGTTTGTTTATGTACACCTATTTGAATGACATTGATTGGGACGATAAATTTTACACATCGCCCAACAGCACAAATAAAATATGTGTTTGATTGTTTGAAACCCCACACGGGTGTTGGGATGAAATTTGAAGTTCACTCATCCTGATTGATTAAATATGTCGATCGATTGATTGACAGGCTGTTATAAGCGTTGAGTATCTATATTTGATGCTTTTACAGTGTAGTGCACTTTGGTTGATGGTTGATTATTTTCAATGTTATTATATACATGTGTTGTATGAAAATCCATATAATTAAATTTATATGGTAATTGATTGGGCTTCATTCCAATTTGAAAAATAAAGAATATTATAAAATAAAAGTTCATGTGTTGACAGTACTCATCCATTGAGATTGGTCATGTGTTGAACGAAATATTTTAGTAATAAAATTTACATCTTTATCGATATAAAATAAAAGTTCATGTGTTGACAGTACTCATCCATTGAGATTGGTCATGTGTTGAACGAAATATTTTGATAACAACTATTTTGAAAAAAAATATTTGAAATAGAATATTTGAAAATAGAAATTTATGAAGCCGTGTTGATTAGATTGACGCCATTTTGACGTGAACGATATTTATATCGATTTTAACGATTTCGAAATGAATTGAATTGAAAACGATTTCGAAATGAATTGAATTGAAAACGATTTCGAAATGAATTGAATTGAAAACGATTTCGAAATGAATTGAATTGAAAACGATTTCGAAATGAATTGAATTGAAAACGATTTCGAAATGAATTGAATTGAAAACGATTTCGAAATGAATTGAATTGAAAACGATTTCGAAATGAATTGAATTGAAAACGATTTCGAAATGAATTGAATTGAAAACGATTTCGAAATGAATTGAATTGAAAACGATTTCGAAATGAATTGAATTGAAAACGATTTCGAAATGAATTGAATTGAAAACGATTTCGAAATGAATTGAATTGAAAACGATTTCGAAATGAATTGAATTGAAAACGATTTCGAAATGAATTGAATTGAAAACGATTTCGAAATGAATTGAATTGAAAAAGATTTCGAAATGAATTGAATTGAAAACGAATTCAAATTGAATTGAAAGCAAAGTGAAATGAATTCAAATTGAATTGAAATTTGAATTGAATAGAAATGGATTTTAAAACGAATTTATAAAGAAGAATTCAATTTTGATTTGAATTGAAATGGAAGTTGAAAATGTTTTTGAAACGAATTCAAAACTATTTATATAATTCGTTTTAAATAGAAATTGACAAAGTATATATTATATATATTATATATATAATATAATGGCCTGAATAGAACGCGCTGCGGCAGTTCGTGAATTTCGACCATTTATTTCAAACGGACATTACGGGAGATCCGACCGTCGGATTCTCCTAAAACCGGAACCGTTGGGTTCGTATCGAAAAGAGCTTTCTAAAATATGTTAGAAATTTGAAATCTAACGGTTGGATTTGGAGTTACGTCCAAATCAAATTTGAAAAAGGTCGCTGTAAGTGCAGTTCGGTGACCGTTGATGGAAATCGACTGTACGGGCCTTGATAAAATTATTAAAAATAGTAATAATTTGTGTAAAATCATAAGAAATGATTTAGAAAGAATTGGGATGAAAAACTCCCTATTTGAAAAGATAAAAATAGACTTTTATCGAAATGAACTAGTTTTGAACTAGAATTATAATTCTATTTATTTTTAAATAAATAAATTGGATTTGAAATGGTTTTGAAAATAACCAGAATTTCCAATGTTTGCATTGGAGTGGATTTGAATCGAAATTGTCTTCGGAATATTTCGATGTTGGAATTCGCGATTATACGGATGTTGTTATGGAAATTTGAAAGATATATACTCATATCGTTATTTCCAATACGACATTTGTTAATCGTAGAATTTGATATTGAATATAAGCCGATATATTTTCTATTCAGAGCCTTGTATTGAATATCAAATGTGATTTGGGTTTGTAGTGAATGGTGTCTTCACTAACACTGTTCTTGAACCCAGTTGAGAAAAGATTAAATCTTTTTATTTAGATTTAATGAAGTGTACCAATTAAATGATATTTAATTGGAATTGAATTGGTATTGATTTTTGGGTTTATTGTGAACAGTGTTTTAAATAACACTCGTTCTTTAACCCGATAATTAATGGAAAGTGATTTTGGGTTTATCGTGAACCGTGTTTTAAATGACACTGATTCTTTAACCCAGTTAACGATTAAAACTAAGTGGAGTTTTAATGAATCTTTAATTAGATTGAAAAATCGAGAATGGAGTATCACCAGTTTTACTCCAGGCGATAGTTAAATCTTTAATTAGATTTGAACGTGAAATGGTAACTGAATTTACCGATAACACTGTGGTGTTAGATATGAAGTATTACCAGTTTTACTTCATGGGATTAATAGGTTGGGATTGGGAAATTAAAACCAATGATTACTACGGTAAGGTTCGCTAATTCCGACTAGTTGAATCGAAATTCAAAGGAAGATTAGAGAATAAATTCAGGAATTTATCTTGGATAAAATTTATGGGAACCTTTCCCTATGAATGTGAAATCAGAAACTAACTGTCGGTTAGCTAAGCAGAATGGTTTTCTGGATATTGATCTGATGTTGGTTTCGGCCTTCGGGGTTAATATTTGGGAAATTATTCTCTTGATTAATTTACGGTTAGTGACTAATGAATTGGAACGAGGCGTATGTTGTGTTTGTGTAACACTTATTTAAAATATACGCGAGTTATTCGGAAAGACCGGGTTTATCCTATTCTGAATAACTGATACGACGATAAGTCGAAGATGAAGACGATGGTCGAAGACCGGAGGTCTTCACGTCGTTTGGGTAATTACTGATGATCTTGATTGGGCTGTACACCCAAGAAGATGGAAACAGTTAGTGATCGTCCAGACGTACTTGGAGATCGATGGATATGCGGGGTACTAGGTGCCTCCGGTTTCGTTCAGACCCAGAACGGACTTGTAAATGGACTGTGTGTCTGACATTGGATTTTAGTCTGTGTGTTTGATTTCTATTAAATATATATCTGTTTGGCGGCGGAGAATTTATTCTCTTGCTTAACGCCCTTCTCTGAGACGTACGAGCTCAGGGGTTATATATTGATGGATATCAAACGCATGGAGTGAATTGCCTGTGTGGCATGCCTAAGTGGAAATTGATCGAGGCTTCTGTTGAAAAGCAAAGTCTTGTGGTGATGATCAAAGCACGGCCTTTGTGGCGTAGCTTTGTGTAACGTTTACCTCGCGTGTTTCACACCCGGTATGAACCAAAAACGGGAGACGGACCTCAGGGAGGACTTGCGTTTCTTTCTAGCTAGAAGTGGCGTCAGTGGTTTTACACGCCCTGACGAGTTTGACTTATGTGGTTGTTGCTGTTGCGAGGCGCCTCGGTTATATCGGTTTTGGCCGATGCATTCTGGTCGGCTGACGGGCCAGACTTACACCCCATAGGGTGGGGAGACGTATTGTTCAGGCATAATAATCCACTCCGTGTGGACCGGCCCTGACGATCCAAGGGGCAGTTGCGGCTGTTCCTGAGGGGCGGGCTAGAGCGTCTCGAATCGGTTGAGGACTATCTTTTGCCTCGGTTCATAGATGGAAATCCAATTTCCAAATACGTGACATTTGCGGTTTTATTTGTAAACCTATATATGGCGACATGATATATGGTACCCATGCCGCCTATGATTGATACTTATGATTTGAAGTTGTTTTATACACTATGCACTTATTATAGTATCAAATGATTTGTTTTAAACGTATCAAGCATTCTTTGGCTGTTATAAGGGAAAACCCTATCCTCGACTGCGTTGCATTGTGTGATGGGACCTGGGTCTTATAACAGCTTCATTTTTCTTTATTTAGCATTGCGCTGTTCGTTTTATGCACTGGTATTCTTGGGAGGAAACCCGTTCCGTGTTATACGGCGTGGTCCCTTGATTTACCTAATGATTTAAAATAAAGATTAATAACTGTTTTAGTTCTCACACCAGTCACATGACTGACCTGGAGTTTATTGTTTTAACCTAAACTCTGGGTGCCCTTATTTTGACACGGGCAGCTAGTAGTTTTGGTTTTGCAGATTTATATTCACAGGATCCTGGTTTACAGCTGGAACGATATCCGGAAAGCTTTGTATCCGTATATCTCTTCTAGTTGTGTATTGTATTATTTTCCGCTGCTATGTATTTAAATGTAATTTAAATCTCTGTTATTTCTGTGTAATATTCATTTATACTCTGTATATTCTTGTAATCTGATGCACTGTTGTAATATACAATGAAATGTTCTTCTGTATGTGTTCTGTTGTGGTTTGTTCTCGAACTATCCGACGCTTTCCTTTACGGGGAAGTTACGGGTTTTCACAGTTGGTATCAGAGCTTTGGTTTACAAAGCTCAGAGAACAAGACACATTAGAACCCTACGAAAGAATTCATCAGATATTGGATTAGAAAAAAATCCAATGAGAATGACTCGTTAGAGATGGGATCAGTAGTATCCTAGAACGAGTGTGAAGAGTATATTTTTAAAATGAAAACAATTTTTGTTTTCAAAATTTAAATCAATTATTCGTATCTGATTATCTATTTATATTGAGTTGGACAGTCCAGTATATAAAGATTTTGCGTATACGTCTGATCCGCGTGTATTCAAAGTTTTAATATACTGGATAGATATAGAATCACACTCTAGTCGCCCGGAGATAATTTTGGTAATGCGGCCGCATTATCAATATTTATATTCGTGTTTCGAAGGTGTGATATCTATATATTTCCATTAGGCTGGTGTGAGAACCAAAACTTATATATAGCTAGAACACATTGTTGTGAATTGGCATCAAAAACAAGATTTTCAGTATATATCAAAATTATGAATTTGAAACTCTAATTCACTAATTGATTGATGTTTGTGTTGCTTGTTTGTTTGTTTGATAATTTTGAAACATTATGCCCAATTGAACTATATTGAAATTTGGTTGCGTTTGCTTGCATATACTTGTACTTACATTGAACAGGTCATAGCAAGGAGGCTAGAGCAGAGAATAAAATTTGTTTTCCCGACAAATAGGTACATGTTTACTACGTAATTTACTGTTTTGTTTGGGTGATGATGATTTTATGAGCCTATTGGCTAGCCGCTTGGCTTTTTCTTTTTCTTTTTGAGATCTGAAGGACCGGGGAAGCTATTTGAAATTCCCCGATGCTCCCGGTGTAGGGGAGGTTATGGCGAAATTTTTCGAAAATTTAGGGTGTTAGCCAAATTTTTGAAATTTTAGAAAATTCTCAGAAACTAAAGAGTTGGAGAATGGAAGCCTGATCGAATGTAGAGTTGATTAATCAAACCACTTTCGACTTTGTTCCTTTTCGGGGACGAAAAGTTTTAAGTGGGGGAGATTGTAACAACCCGGAAAATCTGGGCCAGTTTAAAATTTTTATTTTGGCAATTTTAGCGAATTCTGAATATTTAAAATGAATTATTTTAAATAATATCGACGTGAAATTTATTTTGAATAGAATTAGAACGTATATATTATATACGTCGTCGTTAGAATATATAATAATTATATATAATTATAAAAGGAATTGAAAATGGCGCGGTAGTTCGAAAATTCGATTTCTAATTTCAAATGAATATACAGAATTCAATATAAGTCAGAATTGAACGAAACAAGAAATATTTGAATCTGTATAACTATATCTTTGTAATGAAGTTAACAATCTGAGATTTCATCTTAGAAATGATAAGATATGTCCAGTTTAAAATTAGAAATAGTCGCTGTGGAATTTATATATATTTTTATATATATAAGGCCCTTAAAAATAGCAATTTTGCAAACGACCTCGGATTTCGACGAAACCAGTTTTGTTGGGTCCGTGATGTTAAGTTATTGCTAGATTCCAAATTTCATAATTTTTCAAATCAATATGTGAGCGTGGCGAAGGAAAACGCGTTTGGCCAGTTTCAGTTGATTTTAATCGACTGGAAATTGGCCATTTTTCAAACGACCTCAGAATTCGACGAAACTAGTTTTGTTAGGACCGTATCGTCAATACGAAGCTAGAAAATATTTTTATAGAATTTTTCGAGTTAGTATGTGACCTCGGTAAATTGAAATGTACGTTTAAAATTCAATATAGAATTTAAATGTAAATTCAATAGAAACTAATCGAAACGATCAAATCAGCTTGCGTTACATATCCCATTGTGTTCGGAATGGGGGTAAAACGCCAGGGACGGCAGTCGTTGGGTTCAATTTCGAGTTCGAATTTTAAAGTTGTTTTTTTTGAAATAAATTAAATAAAATATATTATTATTTAAGGGCCCCTCCCTCCTTAACCCTCTTCCTCCCACGTTGACTTCACGGAAAAGAAAAAAAAAAAAAAACCCGATCGTTCAAATCGCGCCCTCCCTCCTGACCTCCGCCGTGACCGACGCGCCTCCCCCATCCGATCTGCTCCTTCTTCCTCTCCCCTCCTTCTTCCCTCCAGCCTCGCCCCTCTCCTCGAATCCGCACCCAAATCGAACCCTCGCCCTAACCCTAGAATCGCCCGACGCACAGCTCCTCCGACCAGGCCCCTCGCGTCTGCCCCCTCTGCGATCGATGAACCCCAAAACTGCATCGACCCTCCTCCTCTGCCATCGCCACTCACTCCTCTCTCCTCTTCTGTACGACGCAAACCCCATGACCACCCGACGCCGCCATTTCCCCCTTCAGCCCGCTGTAAGTTTAGTTCCTTTTTGTTTTTATTTTTTTTGTTGTTTTTATTATTATTTTTATTTTGCTTTATTAATTTAAAGTAATTAAAAATAGGATTTTTATATATTGAACTAGTAATTAAAAATAGGATTTTTATATATTGAACTTCGATAGAAAAATAGGATTTTTATATATTGAACTTCGAATTAAAAATAGGATTTTTATATATTGAACTTCGATAGAAAAATAGGATTTTTATATATTGAACTTCGAATTAAAAATAGGATTTTTATATATTGAACTTCGAATTAAAAATAGGATTTTTATATATTGAACTTCGATAGAAAAATAGGATTTTTATATATTGAACTTCGAATTAAAAATAGGATTTTTATATATTGAACTTCGAATTAAAAATAGGATTTTTATATATTGAACTTCGATAGAAAAATAGGATTTTTATATATTGAACTTCGAATTAAAAATTCGATTTTTATATATTGAATAGCGAACTAAAAATTCGATTTTTATATATTGAATAACGAAGTCAAAATTCGATTTTTACATAGGTAGTGAAAGCGGACGACGAAGATGACGAAGATGCGATAGCGATGAAGATTTCTATCAATGAAGAGCCGTGGAGCTAGGATAGCTATATGTGAGAATTTCTCACCTTTCAATTTATTTATTTTCTAGTTATATATATATATATACTAGGATGCAGACGGTGCTTAGTAGCACCCGACACAATCGTCCACAGACCATGGACTTGTTTGTTTGGCTGTGTTGTTAGTTAGATTGTTTGAGTTGATTTGAATTGTTTGGTGAAATGAAATTGATATGATTGATGTGTGAATGGCGTGGGCCTTCACTAGACCGGGGATAAGGCTAGGCCTTGTCCCGTTTCTAGTATCGTGCCGTTATGCCGCCGAAATTTTCTAAAATAAGTTAGAAAAATAAAAATATCATTTTATTTAAAGAATGAATTGAATAGAAATTCATAGGTTGAAATAAAATGTTTTATCGTTAAAAATATAATTTTTAACGTGAAGTGAATAAAATAGAATATTCATTTACAAACCAGACGGTTTGTTTATGTACACCTATTTGAATGACATTGATTGGGACGATAAATTTTACACATCGCCCAACAGCACAAATAAAATATGTGTTTGATTGTTTGAAACCCCACACGGGTGTTGGGATGAAATTTGAAGTTCACTCATCCTGATTGATTAAATATGTCGATCGATTGATTGACAGGCTGTTATAAGCGTTGAATATCTATATTTGATGCTTTTATAGTGTAGTGCACTTTGGTTGATGGTTGATTATTTTCAATGTTATTATATACATGTGTTGTATGAAAATCCATATAATTAACTTTATATGGTAATTGATTGGGCTTCATTCCAATTTGAAAAATAAAGAATATTATAAAATAAAAGTTCATGTGTTGACAGTACTCATCCATTGAGATTGGTCATGTGTTGAACGAAATATTTTAGTAATAAAATTTACATCTTTATCGATATAAAATAAAAGTTCATGTGTTGACAGTACTCATCCATTGAGATTGGTCATGTGTTGAACGAAATATTTTGATAACTATTTTGAAAAAAAAAAATTGAAATAGAATATTTGAAAATAGAAATTTATGAAGCCGTGTTGATTAGATTGACGCCATTTTGACGTGAACGATATTTATATCGATTTTAACGATTTCGAAATCAATTGAATTGAAAACGATTTCGAAATGAATTGAATTGAAAACGATTTCGAAATGAATTGAATTGAAAACGATTTCGAAATGAATTGAATTGAAAACGATTTCGAAATGAATTGAATTGAAAACGATTTCGAAATGAATTGAATTGAAAACGATTTCGAAATGAATTGAATTGAAAACGATTTCGAAATGAATTGAATTGAAAACGATTTCGAAATGAATTGAATTGAAAACGATTTCGAAATGAATGGAATTGAAAACGATTTCGAAATGAATTGAATTGAAAACGATTTCGAAATGAATTGAATTGAAAACGATATCGAAATGAATTGAATTGAAAACGATTTCGAAATGAATTGAATTGAAAACGATTTCGAAATGAATTGAATTGAAAACGATTTCGAAATGAATTGAATTGAAAACGATTTCGAAATGAATTGAATTGAAAACGATTTCGAAATGAATTGAATTGAAAACGATTTCGAAATGAATTGAATTGAAAACGATTTCGAAATGAATTGAATTGAAAACGATTTCGAAATGAATTGAATTGAAAACGAATTCAAATTGAATTGAAAGCGAAGTGAAATGAATTCAAATTGAATTGAAATTTGAATTGAATAGAAATGGATTTTAAAACGAATTTATAAAGAAGAATTCAATTTTGATTTGAATTGAAATGGAAGTTGAAAATGTTTTTGAAACGAATTCAAAACTATTTATATAATTCGTTTTAAATAGAAATCGACGAAGTATATATTATATATATTATATATATAAAATATAATGGCCTGAATAGAATGCGCCGCGCTGCGGCAGTTCGTGAATTTCGACCATTTATTTCAAACGGACATTACGGGAGATCCGACCGTCGGATTCTCCTAAAACCGGAACCGTTGGGTTCGTATCGAAAAGAGCTTTCTAAAATATGTTAGAAATTTGAAATCTAACGGTTGGATTTGGAGTTACGTCCAAATCAAATTTGAAAAAGGTCGTTGTAAGTGCAGTTCGGTGACCGTTGATGGAAATCGACTGTACGGGCCTTGATAAAATTATTAAAAATATTAATAATTTGTGTAAAATCATAAGAAATGATTTAGAAAGAATTGGGATGAAAAACTCCCTATTTGAAAAGATAAAAATAGACTTTTATCGAAATGAACTAGTTTTGAACTAGAATTATAATTCTATTTATTTTTAAATAAATAAATTGGATTTGAAATGGTTTTGAAAATAACCAGAATTTCCAATGTTGGCATTGGAGTGGATTTGAATCGAAATTGTCTTCGGAATATTTCGATGTTGGAATTCGCGATTATACGGATGTTGTTATGGAAATTTGAAAGATATATACTCATATCGTTATTTCCAATACGACATTTGTTAATCGTAGAATTTGATATTGAATATAAGCCGATATATTTTCTATTCAGAGCCTTGTATTGAATATCAAATGTGATTTGGGTTTGTAGTGAATGGTGTCTTCACTAACACTGTTCTTGAACCCAGTTGAGAAAAGATTAAATCTTTTTATTTAGATTTAATGAAGTGTACCAATTAAATGATATTTAATTGGAATTGAATTGGTATTGATTTTTGGGTTTATTGTGAATAGTGTTTTAAATAACACTCGTTCTTTAACCCGATAATTAATGGAAAGTGATTTTGGGTTTATCGTGAACCGTGTTTTAAATGACACTGATTCTTTAACCCAGTTAACGATTAAAACTAAGTGGAGTTTTAATGAATCTTTAATTAGATTGAAAAATCGAGAATGGAGTATCACCAGTTTTACTCCAGGCGATAGTTAAATCTTTAATTAGATTTGAACGTGAAATGGTAACTGAATTTACCGATAACACTGTGGTGTTAGATATGAAGTATTACCAGTTTTACTTCATGGGATTAATAGGTTGGGATTGGGAAATTAAAACCAATGATTACTACGTTAAGGTTCGCTAATTCCGACTAGTTGAATCGAAATTCAAAGGAAGATTAGAGAATAAATTCAGGAATTTATCTTGGATAAAATTTATGGGAACCTTTCCCTATGAATGTGAAATCAGAAACTAACTGTCGGTTAGCTAAGCAGAATGGTTTTCTGGATATTGATCTGATGTTGGTTTCGGCCTTCCGGGTTAATATTTGGGAAATTATTCTCTTGATTAATTTACGGTTAGTGACTAATGAATTGGAATGAGGCGTATGTTGTGTTTGTGTAACACTTATTTAAAATATACGCGAGTTATTCGGAAAGACCGGGTTTATCCCATTCTGAATAACTGATACGACGATAAGTCGAAGATGAAGACGATGGTCGAAGACCGGAGGTCTTCACGTCGTTTGGGTAATTACTGATGATCTTAATTGGGCTGTACACCCAAGAAGATGGAAACAGTTAGTGATCGTCCAGACGTACTTGGAGATCGATGGATATGCGGGGTACTAGGTGCCTCCGGTTTCGTTCAGACCCAGAACGGACTTGTAAATGGACTGTGTGTCTGACATTAGATTTTAGTCTGTGTGTTTGATTTCTATTAAATATATATCTGTTTGGCGGCGGAGAATTTATTCTCTTGCTTAACGCTCTTCTCTGAGACGTACGAGCTCAGGGGTTATATATTGATGGATATCAAACGCATGGAGTGAATTGCCTGTGTGGCATGCCTAAGTGGAAATTGATCGAGGCTTCTGTTGAAAAGCAAAGTCTTGTGGTGATGATCAAAGCACGGCCTTTGTGGCATAGCTTTGTGTAACGTTTACCTCGCGTGTTTCACACCCGATATGAACCAAAAACGGGAGACGGACCTCAGGGAGGACTTGCGTTTCTTTCTAGCTAGAAGTGGCGTCAGTGGTTTTACACGCCCTGACGAGTTTGACTTATGTGGTTGTTGCTGTTGCGAGGCGCCTCGGTTATATCGGTTTCGGCCGATGCATTCTGGTCGGCTGACGGGCCAGACTTACACCCCATAGGGTGGGGAGACGTATTGTTCAGGCATAATAATCCACTCCGTGTGGACCGGTCCTGACGATCCAAGGGGCAGTTGCGGCTGTTCCTGAGGGGCGGGCTAGAGCGTCTCGAATCGGTTGAGGACTATCTTTTGCCTCGGTTCATAGATGGAAATCCAATTTCCAAATACGTGACATTTGCGGTTTTATTTGTAAACCTATATATGGCGACATGATATATGGTACCCATGCCGCCTATGATTGATACTTATGATTTGAAGTTGTTTTATACACTATGCACTTATTATAGTATCAAATGATTTGTTTTAAACGTATCAAGCATTCTTTGGCTGTTATAAGGGAAAACCCTATCCTCGACTGCGTTGCATTGTGTGATGGGACCTGGGTCTTATAACAGCTTCATTTTTCTTTATTTAGCATTGCGCTGTTCGTTTTATGCACTGGTATTCTTGGGAGGAAACCCGTTCCGTGTTATACGGCGTGGTCCCTTGATTTACCTAATGATTTAAAATAAAGATTAATAACTGTTTTAGTTCTCACACCAGTCACATGACTGACCTAGAGTTTATTGTTTTAACCTAAACTCTGGGTGCCCTTATTTTGACACGGGCAGCTAGTAGTTTTGGTTTTGCAGATTTATATTCATAGGATCCTGGTTTACAGCTGGAACGATATCCGGAAAGCTTTGTATCCGTATATCTCTTCTAGTTGTGTATTGTATTATTTTCCGCTGCTATGTATTTAAATGTAATTTAAATCTCTGTTATTTCTGTGTAATATTCATTTATACTCTGTATATTCTTGTAATCTGATGCACTGTTGTAATATACAATGAAATGTTCTTCTGTATGTGTTCTGTTGTGGTTTGTTCTCGAACTATCCGACGCTTTCCTTTACGGGGAAGTTACGGGTTTTCACACAAATGCAATATGAAAGTTATTGAGCCAATCTAGTGCCTAATGTGTGTGCAAATGCATCCACGAGCAACCACTAGCAAACACTTGCATTCACTTGCATCCACCAAACATATCATGTCTCAAACACATGTTTACAACCATAGGATCTTCCTACCTAAAGATCAAAGACATAATTGAGAGAACATACCAAACGATAGGACAAGTATAAACAAAGTGATAGAAAAAGGAGAAGTTAAGAATATACCCGCAAAAAGGAAAGGGAACATACGCATCTTTTCTTCCATCTCCCAAGTCGCGTCTCCTTGATCATCTCCCCATTGGATCTTAACCAACTTGACCTCTCTGTTGTGTAACTTCTTGATCTTCAATCCAAGGATGCATGTAGGTGCTCGTCTAATCGTGACATCTCGCTCCACTTCCATTTCTCTAAGAATGCTCGGTTCCACTACTTCCACGGTATTATGTAAACACTTCCGCAAATGCGACATGTGAAACATGTCATGAACACCGCGGCAAATTCACTTTGTATGCCATATGTCCAATCCTCTCTGTAATGGGAAAGGGTCCTATGAACCTTTGTGCTAATTTCCCCACACTCCCCAAAGTGAACTACGTTCCTCAACGGTGACACTTTAATAAAAATCATGTCTCCAACATCGAACTCAAGATCGGTTCGTCTCTTGTCAGTGTTTGACTTTTACCTGTCCTATGCTGTCTTCATTCAACTTCGAATCAAGTCCATATTCTCCGAAGTTTCCCTCTAATCAGCTCAAGTCCAAGCAAAATCTTATCCGTAGACTCCTACCAACAAGTTGGTGATCGATACGGTCATCCATAAAAACCCTAATACTAGCTTAATAACTATTGTTATAAGCAAACTCCACCAATGGAAGGTGCTCTTCTCATGTCCCTCCAAAATCTAGGATACATAACCTCAAAAGATCTTCAAGGATTCTATTGACCCGTTTTGTCCGTCCATCCGTCTATGGACGATACGCGATGCTCAAACATAACAGCATACCTACCGCCTTTTTCTCTTGCATCGAAAAATACTCCAAGCCCTGTCCCACAAGCACTGGTATATACTATGAACGGCTTGCTCCCATCTAGCAAAGTCAAAACTGGGGCTGACATCTTTGCAAGGTCCTTAACGAACTTCCTATAGTAGCCCGCCAATCATAGAAAACTTCTTACTTCCGTTGCTTTTATAGGAACCTTCAAATCTTGGATTTCCACCACCTTTGTAGGATCCACTGCTATCCCTTCCTTAGAGACCACATGTCCTAAGAACCTCACTTCTTTCCCCCAAAAATGACATTTGGAGAACTTTGCTTTGAGTTGAGGTGCTCGTAGGTTCTCTAAGACTTCCCTAAGATGTAGGGCATGCTCTTCCTCGCTTCTACAGAAAATCAAAATACCATCCATAAAGAGTACCACAAACTTGTTTAGAAACTCCCTAAACACCCTACTCGTCAAGTCTATGAAATATGCGGGTGCATTCGTCAAACCAAACGGCATGACGAGCCACTCGAAGAAACCATTGGGAGTCCTAAAAGTAGTCTTATCTATGCTGTCCTTAGCCACCCTTAGCAGATGAAATCCTATAGCAGAATCCAACTGCGAGAAAACTGAAGCGCCAACCAACTGATCGAACATGTCATCTATCCTCGGCAATGGGTGTCTATTCTGCTTTGTGAGCTTATTCAGCTCTCTATATCCACGCACAATCTAAGCGAACCATCAGCCTTCGTAGCAAAAACGACTGGAGCGCCCCATTCCAAAATGCTTCTTCTTATGAAACCTTTCTTAAGCAACTCTTTCAATTGCTTACTGAGTTCCCTTCTCTCTCTCAGAGCCATGTGGCGCACTAGTAATGCAACTAGTTTTGCATTATCTACTAAGTATATACGGAGGTTTATCTCGCGCCTCAGGGGTAAACCCCGAAACATGTCAAAGATGTCACCATACTCATGGACCACACGAACAGATTCCAAATCATCGATGGATGCATCAAGAGATTCTAGGAGGCTAAGCATCACTGGACCTCTAGGGTCACAAGAAATATCAAGGGTTCTTCCACAACGAATCAACAATCTAATTACCTTCCTTTCACAGTGTAGGATGGCACTATACCTAGCTAGCCAATCCATCCCTATAATCAAGTCGTAGCCCATGAAACCAAGAACATAGGCGTTGCATTCAAACCCAACGCCAAAGATAGACACTCTCAAATCCCGAAAAAGCATAGATAAATGAGTCGAACCACCAATACGATTTGAGACCACAACGGGATACATAACTAAACTACTATTTAGGTGTAATGTTTCAACTAACGAAGAAGATATGAATGAATGTGAAGCGCCAGAGTCAAACAAAGTTCGAACATGATGATCAAAAAGGAAAAATCAAACTTTCAACAAAAATGTTTTTCTTTCTCTCCTGTCCTGGTGCCATGATAGCATGAACCTGTCCTCCATAAGTAGGTTCTGTCCTCTGCCCTTACCCTTGTACTTACCTCCTCGGGAAGCCTTTAATCACATGTCCTACCTCATCGCAATGAAAACAATCAGGCTTCTTCTTCTTCTTCCTACATTCCTTAATTACATGTCATGTTATACCACAATAAAGACACCTTCTTTTGTCATGGGGTTAATTTTTCTTTCCACTTTCTTCTTTATCTTTTTCATGGATTAAAGCCATATCAACAAATTCCTCATCCTTGGGTTGTGCTCCTTAGCCTAAACTCCCTCATCGACCAAGCAGCTAGCTGAAACTTCCTTCCATCGTCTATCTCAATGATACCAAATGAGTCCTCTAGTTCCTTGAGCCAATTCTAGCTTCAACAATACGTCTCAGTCCTATGAAACGGTTTTCCGCCCATCGCATGAAAGTCCCTACATATCTTAGAAAAGCATATACATGCGGGGAAAGAGACTCAAGAAGGAAAAAGGAAGAGATTTGAAAAAAAGAATCAAAAGAAAGATATATGGCTTTTGGGGATTATGTTTTTCATAATAAACCTTTCTCTTGAAAAATCCTTCTTTAAAACATGTTTTTTGAAAATACTTCTATATAAAAATTGCTTTTGAAAACGTTTTTCAAGATCTTTTATCTGTTCTGGTAACCTTCATCTCTCATACCACGTGTAACACCCTACGTCCATTAATGTCACTCACAAAGCGAATGCATTAACTTTCATGGAGTATTATAAGTGTATATAACAGAATATAACGAGACAGATAACATATATTGATACTTTAAAGTTTTAAAAAAACTTAATTGCAACGGAAAAATAGTTTGGGTACAACACCAAAACCAACAATAAAACCAAGTACACTTAAAATCCATCTTGAAAAATTATTTTCTTAGTACATAAAACAAAAAGCATAACCCCAACATAAATAGCCATAAAAAGAGATAAGTTGGACTTTACTTTCAGCAATCCAAGCTTCCAAAAGAGAGAGAAAGGGATCCACATTAAGCTCCACTGTCCCCACCTTGAGAACCTGAGGGGAGGGGGGAGGAAAGAAAAGAGGCGAAATAAACGAGGTCAGACATAAAGTCTAGCAATTCCAGTGACTTTAACAATATAATGATTAAAGTAACAAGATAAGAACATAAACTGGAAAATAAGAAATGACTATAAAATAAATAGGCATGACAACGCAGACAAGATGAACAAGATATAACGTTGATTGCGCTTCTAATCACTATGAGATAATTCCTACACTGCACCAATTCTAATTACACCGCACCATTTCTAGTCCCATACTGGAAGTTGATCCCTCTTAATAATAATAATAATGGTAGTTTCGTGTACTCCTAGCTGCTATCGTAGGTGTCGCCTGCTCCTACCTCCACTAGTTGTACCCACTACTCTCCCCATTCTAATTACAACATTTATTCAAGTATGCTAGTTGTACTTCTAGTTGTAGTCATAGGTGTCGCCTGCTCCTATCTCCACTAGATGTACCCACTACCCTCCCCATTCGATCGGCTCCCTAACTTGTAGATACATATGCAGGTCCCACAGTAGGGTGTATCACTCCCTAAAGTGGCAACCTGATACTACTAAGAATTGCACGGCTTATACCTACACAATGCAATAACGTCTTACCTATCAGCCCGGGCCCACGCACGCACATTACCCCGTTGGACTTGCGTTGCCACCGCTAACCCGTTTTGACCTCTTACAATCAAACCCAGTAAGCGTGTCCTATCCTCGACATAGTTCGAGCTCATATAGATACAGAGTGAGTTACTGGTTGAAAAAGGTCCACACACACTTGACACAAGCTTCCCTCCTAAGCTTGGTCCCCACTAGGAATTCCCACTTAACCCCTTCTTATTCCCGTGTCTTCTAACATGTTTTACCTTGGTTATGTGCTTCTAATTATATTTAACATGTCACCAATTTAACCCTTTTGTTATACCCATGTCGTACTACATGTCATATCTTGGTTAAGTGTTATCTAATTATATCTCACATGCTACCCATGCTACCCTCTTATCAAATCAACATGTATTATTGGTTAAGCTTGTCTTAACCCTATCCACTTATCAGATCAATATATATTATTGGTTAAGATGGTCTTAACCCTATCAGCTTATCAGATCAGTATATATTATTGGTTAAGCTTGTCTTAACCCTATCCACTTATCAGATCAATATATATTATTGGTTAAGTTGGTCTTAACCCTATCCACTTATCAGATTATTGGTTAAGCTTGTCATCTTACACAGGTTAACTTAACCCTACCCACCTAACATGTTTTATGTATCATATATATATATATATATATCATATGAACATGTTTCACTTGATTTATGATTAAGTACATTTTAGTTTACAGATACATTGGTTAAGAGAATAACTCCCTAAGTATCAACCCAGAAGACCGGAATCAACATCAGATTGACACTCAGAGAATTACCCAACTCAACCAATCTTCTGTTTGTCATTCATATTCGTCTCCGATCAGCATTAATTAGTTATTAATGGACAAACCTCTTACATTAAGTCGATTGCTTGTGGCCGTTGGATATGTCGGGCGGTTCCGGGCAGACTTCCACCACAAGCCAGACTTAACCTCGTGTCTACGCATCTTTTAATTATGCCTCCGACTTCTCACATTAGACTGACCGTTTGCGGTTGCTGGATGTGCCAAGCGAGTCCAGGCAGGCTTATACCGCAAACAAAGTCTAACCACGTGTCTTAGGCGTTCATTATCTCATTCTATTATTCAAACCCAATTTGAATTAATATCCTTATTTAAAAATTGTCAATAATTTCCAAATCAAACTATGTTCAAAACTATCATCTAAATTATGTCCACAATTTCCATGTATATAAATTATTCCAATTTATGTCCAAAGTTAATTATATGATTACACCCAATTTATGCCAATTTCATAATATTCAACTTTTAACCAAACTATGCCACAATGTTCCCACGTTGTTCGTACGTATAATTCACATAATACATTAGGCTCGCTGTTAGCCTAACTCATAAGAAAAGGAAAAGAAAAAGACATATAACATCCAAACTGGCATAAAACAATATAGATCTAATTAAGCATGTGTAACATAAACTTGGCATAGAACAACATAAATCTAATTAAGTATTTAAACGTGAACTAGAATATAAGATGGATCCAATTAACATATGCAATGTGAACTGACATAGATCTAAACATAAGAACTGGCATGGATCTGAACATATAAGCATAAACTTGCATATATGAACATAACTTGCATATAAACTTGCATAGATGAGCATAACTTGCATAGATGAATATAACTTGCATATAAACTTGCATAGAACACGACTTGCATAGAATGAATCTAATCAAGCATATGCAATTAGACTTAGGAATTAACATCATAAAATGAATCTAATTACATATGATAACAAACTGGCATATATTAACAAAATAGATGATAACAGAACTGGCTAATAACATATGATTCAACAGGCATATTCATACAGTCCAGATCACAACTTATCATAATTACGGTTAAATAATTATCTTGTGAAAGTAACCACACTCATAGTGATAGAAGAAAGAATAGATTCATTCTTTGTTGTTCTAGTATCCCTTTTCACAATTCCAAAGCTTTAATTTATTGGAGAAGAGTCTAGCTTAGTTCAGGCTGCAACAGCATGGCGGCTTATGAATGAATTTAGTTTAGATTAGGGTTTAGGTTTATGGGAGTTTATATAGATGTGTAGGATTAATTAGAGCCCTTAGATTAGTTTAGGATCAATCTAAACCATCCATTTCACAATGACACATGACTCAACCAACCAAATGAAGCCACATAAGCCCTAAAATTAGAAAAATCTTCACCCGAACACGTCAGCCCAACCTGGCCGATAGGGGTCGACTCCCCTATAGGGGGTCGACACCTATGTCGACACCCATATATAGGGTCGACACCCCTGAGCGGTAAATTTCCCGCTCAACCCAATTCTGCTGTTTTGAAATTCAAACAGGTTTTAGATTATTAATTATTATTTTAATTTAATTTCTGTTTAAACTTGAAATCTTCTATGCTCCATAACTTCCTCATACGGAGCCTGATTTACGCATAGTCGGACTCTATCTCAAGCAGAATTCCTAGACGAACGCAATGGCGTAACCCGTTTCACTTAATTCTTCTTCAAAAATTCAAGTGTCCTTAAATTTGTTAATTTTAATATTTTAAAATTACGGGGTGTTACAGTTATTTAATTAAAGACACTATTAGGTAAAACATAACCAGTGGAAAACCCAGTAGTGGGGATGCAAGACAAAGGGGGATAGCTTGCATCATCTTGTGTGATACCCGTTTAAGTTGGTAACCCATAGTGTGGGTGGTGCGTACCGACCGGGTCATGTGCGTGCATGGTCTGAACAAAGGAAGATAAGATGCTGTGACGCTAGTAGATATGGTTGTGCACATCAGTGAAGGGTTGCCACTTTAGGGAAGTGATACCTCGTAATGTGGGGTTGACATAGGGTATCTACGGAGTAGGGAGCCAATCGATTAGGGTACTGGTTAGGGTACACCTGGACTCTGGTATGTTTAGGAGTCCATTATTTGGGCTGCCTGTAGATTGTATGGGGTTAAAATCTCTCAACAGAATTACGCCTAAGTCTTCCTTCTTGTGCATGTTGGGGATCATCTCGTTCTGGTTATACTAGAATTAGTGCAGAGAATAAACGAAGTAATCATTAGGGAAGCATATAAACTCTATCATGTTTACCTCGTCATACTTACCTTTTTTTGATGTTGTCTTTCTTGTCCATCTTATAGGCCTGTCATGCTACTTTAACTTATTTACTTACTAAAAGTAACTGGACTTGGAAAACTATATGTCTGACCCTTTTGTTTCTTCTTCTTTCTTCCGTTCCCCCCCACCCCACAGGTTCACACAGTGGGAATTCTCAGGCTTAGTCAGGACTCAGTTATCATCTTGCTTGGAGCATCTTTTGAAGTACTACTCAGTTTTTATCTTTAACTACTATGGCTTTGTCTGTTTTGGAGAATTATGCTTTTTATGTATTTTCTGTACTCTGATGGTACCAGAAGATTTATATTATTGTAATGGGTTTTATGTAGTTTCAGCCTTATGGTATTTTGGACCACATTGTTCTGATTTATGTTTGAAATAAAATTTTAAATTCCGTTGTTGCTTTTATATTTGTCTTGTAATAATTTTGTTTCTGTTTACCTATAATGCTTCACTGAACTTAATGCATTCCCTTAGTTAGTGACACTAAGGGACGTGGAGAGTCATAATACGCCTATTTTGTTAGTATGTCTATTTCTGTCATCATATGCCTATTTTGTTATTATGCCTATTTCGGTTCTCTTCACTCCCTCCTTCCCTTTTTATTTTTATAGTCGGTCTACCATCGAGCCTAGGCCTATTGACGAAATATGCAATCAAATGAAATCGGGAATAATTGGGAAAGATAAATTAGGGCATAACTTATACTGTAAAACCTGACTGGGATTTGGGGGCATAATCTAAACCTTGATTTTAAACTTGAATCGAGGCATAACTTGTATCATGAATTAGACTGAGACTTGGGTAATAACCTTTGATAAACATGAAAATTGTTTAGGAATGAACATGCCTAAATTTGCAGTAAATAGAGACTGTAACCGCACTTAGACACGAGGTTAGATTACACTTGTGGAAGAAGTATGCCCAAAATCGCCAGGCATATTCAACATCCACAAGTGGTTAATCTAATGTAAGGGGACTAGTGTGTAAATGTACAAGTAATGGTGCTAAGACACGAGGTTGAGTCCGACTTTTGGTAGAAGTCTGCCTGGAACCGCCCCGCATATCCAGCATCCACAATGACTTAATGTGAGGGGTCTAGTGCATTAACAAACATGATAGGAATAATGATGTTAATAACCAGTTAACTTGTAATACTTAACCTATTTAAATCTGTGGGGTCATATGAACCTGTCAAAACTGTGTGAAAGTTACGTAAACTTGCTTGAGTCAACGAGGGGTTAAGTAAATCTGTTAAATCTATGGGGGCGGGTTATATAAACATGAAAAACTTAACCTGTTTTATATGTAGGGTTATGCGGGCTTGTTAATCTGTTAGGCGTAATCTGTTAAAATCCTAGTAGTGGGGATGCAAGCCTAGGGGGTGGCTTGTATCATCTGTTGTGTGGGACCTATATCAGTCAGTAACCCATCCTGGTATCTAAAAGATGACCCTGAACTAGTTAGTGATCAGGGCATGCTTACTGAGTTGAATATAAGAGGTCCATTTGAGTGGGGTTGTTTACGACACATTCCATCAGACTCGTATGCATGCATGAATCCTCTTGCTTAGGATGATAAGACGCTGTGACATCAGTAGATGGTTGTGGCTCTCGAAAATAAAGGGGTTGCCACATTAGGAAGCGATACATCTTACTATGGGGCCAACACTGGGTATCAACAGCATAAGTAGCTGATCGATTAGGGTAGTAGTTAGGGTACATCTTGTCTTTCTTGCTTGTTTAGAAGCCCGTTATTCTCGTTGGGGGTAACACCTCTCATTTATGTTGGGCTACCCATTATTATTGTGGGGGGTAAAACCCGTACTAGAAGTACACCTAAGTATACCATCCTGTTTCTGTTGGGATCATCCTGTTTCTATAATACTAGTATTGGAGGAGAGAAAAGTACTTGAGAAGTGCAATATATTATGTTCTGTTTATTCAGTTTATCCTGCTCAGTCAGTGTAACAACCCGTGTTTTTATAACGTGTAATAACCATAAATCAAGGCAGAATTAATTTTTAAAATAATAATCAAGGGAAACGAGTTGTGCCATTGCGTTCATCTTGAAATTCTGCTTGGAAACGAGTCTGAGTTTTCGAAAATCGGAGTCTGTATGACCAAGTTATGACCTTTCAAAGTTTTCAGAAGTTTTCAAGTTCAAAACAGACTCAATTCGAATTCAAAATTCGAATTTCAAACCTCAGAATGGACTGGGCGGGAAATTTCCCGCCCAGGACCAGGTCGACCTGGGGGTCGACTATGTAGTCGACCTATCCAGGACCAGGTCGACCATAGTGTCGACCTGGGGGTCGACCTGGTGCCCGAGCCCATTTCTGAAGCTGGATCCACTTTGATGTATTTGGCCTCGTTTCTGTCCACATTCGTTGACCTGACCCTATAAATACATCCCCTAACACCAGTCTCACTACACAAAATTCTTTCTGACTTTATGCTGCTCTAATTCTGGTTGAAAAGCTTGAGAGAGTGACTGCTTCTTCAACGTTGAGACTGCGTTAAGGGAATTGCTGATTTGGGGACTTCTATTAGGACTTGACTAAGCATATTCAACATCGACTCTCTTTTTCTAATTCTCGAACCACGATCTATAAGCCCCAGTTATTTTCAGATTTAAGCTGTAAATGTAATATGAATATGATGTAAATTGAAATTGGACCTATGTATGATGACTGTTTACATTCATTCTCGTTCATCTTGGATCTTGACTCTTGGATATTACTATGAGATTGATTCAGGGCCTATTCATGTTGTAAATCAAAAAGAAAAACCCCTCATATTATCATGTTGAACCTGCTATTAGTCACAAGTTTATGACTATCACCTTATGTCAATCGTTACCATGACTATATTATCACCTTATGATAGTCGTACCATGACTATACTATCACCTTATGATAGTCGTATCATGAATATACTATCACCTTATGACAGTCGTATCATGACTATACTATCACCTTATGACAGTCGTTACCATGACTATACTATCACCTTGTGACAACTGTTATTTTGACTAGTACCTTATCTTGCAAGATTCGGAATCTTTATTTTTGAGGCCAATATTTCATATGCCAGTAATGTTTTAATCTTTTTATTTTGAGTCATATCATGTTATGCTAGTAATCACTTTTGCCACATTATACCCGTTTCTTTTTATGTTATTCCCTATTAGGTTTATTTGTATCGATTCGAACTTACGAGCGATGGGAATACGATTTGGGTGTGAACGTTGTTATGACTTGAACCTGAATATGGACATGAACTTGACACGATTTGACATGAAACATGACTAGAAAACTTGACATGAATCTAGACATGAAAACTTGAACGTGGGCATGACAGTTAGATAAACTTGAAAATGGCCAACTCGAGGTTGGGTCGAGTTTGCAGTGTAAATCTGCCCGGAACCGCCCGGCAAATCCAATGGCTGCAAACAATAGGATCCAATGTGGGTAGTTGGTCATATTGCACGTAAAAACCCGAGGTTAGACTATGTTGTGGTGTAACTCTGCCCAGAACCGCCCGGCAAATCCAGTAACCACAACAGTTAGTCTAATGTGAGAGGTTGGCGTGCACTAATGAATTAATGCCACATGATAGGGTTAAGTCATGAACCACTTGAATATACTTAACCAACTTGACACGATGATTTGATAGGGTTAAGTCATGAATTGCTTGAACACACTTAACCAACTTGATACACGATCTGATAGGGTTAAGTCACGAATTTGAATGACAACACTTAACCCATTAGAAACCCTAGTTACGCGGTCCTTTTCAGTAGTAACCCACTTAGATGTATCACGATACCCTGGGACTAGGAAGGGTGGGGCACGATTACTGGGTTGTTGTAAGAGACCAGAACGACGACTGAGTAGGTGCGCCATTGTAGGTTTAGGCAGGCTATGGTCGTGCACGTAGCCTGGAGTTGAAAAAGTAGGCATTGGGCACCCGTAGATTTACACTGTGTGTGCTTGATTCGTGTCGGTGGTTGGCACCATAGGACTTGATACACCCTGTGGTGGACCTAGCACAGGTAACTACATTTCAGGATAGGGCCGTATGACATAGACACATGACGAGCTAGGACTTGTAGGGAGCCGATCGATTAATAGATCGTATGGTAGGACCCCGTAATGGGTCACTTCATGACACTGGGCTAAGGGATCATTTCATGGTTAATACTTGACAAGGGTTAGAATACTAGTACAGTTGGTGCAGCAAACCTTGAATATGCGATGCCAGACTTGACTTATCTTGTTATCTTAATTATCCTACTAGTTCTGTTATCATCCTTATGTTTAATTCCAGTTTTCACATGTCATGTTACCTTTACTAGTTTTCATACTGAAAGTCACTAGGGCTTACCAGTCTTTATGACTGACCCTTTTTCTTTCGCCTTTTTTTCTTTCATTTCTTCCCCCCAGGTTCTCAGGGAGGAAACACTAGCTCTTAGCTTGGATTTAGCTTGCTTTCTGACAGCTCATGTATGGTTTGGTCTTGGGCTATGCTATGGTTGCTTCTGCTATTTATGGGGAATAATTTACTTTTATTTTAAGTTTATGCTTCTTTATTATGAACTTGATGTAATGGAACAATTTGTATCTTGGATATATGAGCTTTTGACTCTTTTCTGGAAAATAATAAAAAGTTGGTTTTTAATTTCTTCCGCTGCTTTATTTATGCTCTGCCTTGTGATATCTCTGTGCATGTTCACCTAGATAATACTCCACCAAAACTAGTGCATTCCCATTGTGAGTGACCATAGAGGAGGTGGGGTGTTACATTTGGTATCAGGGAAGAAGGTTACCAGGCTAGGCAAAAGTTTTAAAAACCTTATGAAATTATTTTCCAAACCATTTATAAAGAAGCATTTTTCAAGAAAAGTTTTATGTTTAAAAAGGTTATTCCCCAAGAAGCCATTATCACTTTCCTTTGTTTCCTCGTTTGAATCCTTTCTTTTTGTTTTTCAGCATGGCCGATCTTAACCTTCCTGAGGGAATACCCGTGCATGTATGGTTCCTAAGTTACTTAGAAGCCAGGGCCAACGACGCGGGCACGGCAGACATCCCTCCTCCTCCTCCCCCAGTGGCTGCGGTTCCTCCTCCTCCTGGTACCGCCTTTGCCAAAATATGCAAAGACTTTAAAGCAATGGGCGGCAAGAACTTCATTGGATCTGAAACCTTTGTTGAGGCATGAAACTGGCTAAAGGAGACAGAAGACTTGTTCATTATCTTTGATATGGAGGACCATAGGAAAGTTCAGTTGGCAACATAGTTGTTGAAAGAGGAAGCTGCATTTTGGTCGGAAGTCACCAATGCTACCAGGCCAGTTGAGACTTGGGAAGACTTTAGAGAGAGGTTTGGGCTTAAATTCCTATCGTCAGCAGAGGAGAACCTTCAGATGGAGAGGTTCCTAGCACTCAAGCAAGTGGATATGTCTGTTAGGGAGTACGTGAATAAGTTTAATCAACTTGCTCGGTTCGGTTTTGATTTGGTCAACACAGCCCAGAAAAAGGCTGTACATTTTGCTCGAGGATTGAACGAGCCACTACACAGCTTGGCCCTAACACATATACCCATGGGGGCGACCTTTGAAAGCTTGGTGGATATGGCTCTACTTCATGAGGAAGACAAGAATAGAAGAAGGAGGTTAAGCCTAACGAGACTCAGAATAAGAAAGCTAATTTCAAGAAGGGGAACAACAAGAATAACAAGAGCAACAACAAATCACATGAGATGAGGGAGATAAACTTCTGTGGTATTACTAGACATCTAGCTAAAGACTGTAGAAAGAAGAAGAGGAAGTTGGGTGAATGCTTTCATTGTGGAGATACTGGACACATCAGCAAGGATTATCCTAAGAAGCTAGGGTAGGGGCAAGGGCAGACCCAGTGAACAAGACCTTCTGGAGAGCAGTTGAATGCTCTCAACACCACTCCAGCTCTTGACCGAGGTAGTAATATTTCCGTAGAAAGCCTTGTTTACATTTCTGACTTTCCTGTTCGAACCTTATTTGACTCCGGCGCATCGCATACTTTAATTTCTTCTTATATTGTTGAAAATCTGCACTTAAGTACTAGTCTGGTTGAGGATCCCATTATAGTTTCAAATCCAATTGGGGGCTCCGCCCATTTATCTATGATGTGTGTGGATTTGAGGATCTCTATCTTAAGCGTAGAATTCACGTGTAATGCTTATGTTCTCGGATTCATGGGATACGGTTTGATCCTAGGTATGGATTGGCTGTCCAATTATGGAGCCATTCTTGATTGTGAACGAAGGGTAGTGAGGCTCATGACTCGCCTTGGTAATGCCCTTGAAATTTCTTGTAACCCTAAGGGTCCGGTCATGTTATGTTATCTTCAATCTCTTGACTCGTCTGACGATAATTTGCAATCTGTAAGGGTGGTCCGAGAATATCCAGATGTCTTTGATGAAGTGAGGGGATTACCTCCTAAACGCGAGATAGAATTCTGAATTTATCTTGTTGATAATGCCAAGCCAGTTTCATTTCCCGTTAGGCACATAGCCCCGCGAGAAAGAAGAGAGCTCAGTTAACAAATCAACGAGTTGCTTGAGAAAAATTTCATAAGACGAAGCATTTCTGAATGGGGTGCTCCGGTGGTATTCGCTACTAAGGCGGATGGATCGCTTCGTCTGTGCGTAGATTATCGTGAGTTAAACAAGCTGACAAAGAAAAATAGGCACCCGCTACCAAGAATTGACGATTTGTTTGACCAACTTGTGGGGGCATCTGTTTTCTCTCAACTCGATCTAGCCACAGGATTCCATCAGCTCAGAGTGGCTGAAGATAGCATTGACAAAACTGCGTTTAGGACTCCAGACGGGTTCTTCGAATGGCTCGTCATGCCGTTTGGGCTAACAAATGCACCCGCATACTTTGTAGATTTAATGAGTAGGGTGTTTCGGGAGTTCCTTAACAAGTTTGTGGTAGTTTTCGTGGATGATATTTTGATCTTCTCAAAAGATGAAGAAGAGCATGCTAGGCATCTCAAGGATGTCATGGAAACACTTAGAGCACACCAATTAAAGGCTAAGTTTTCCAAATGCCATTTTTGGAGGAAGGAAGTTCGGTTCCTTGGGCATGTAGTTTCTAAGCAAGGCATAGCCGTGGACCCCGCAAAGGTAGTTGCGGTACAGGACTGGAAAACTCCTAAGAATGCGACGGAGGTAAGGAGCTTTCTCGGCTTGGCGGGCTACTACAGGAAGTTCATTAAGGACTTCGCTAAGATTTCAGCCCCTCTTACTAAATTAACAAAGAAGAACCTACCTTTTGCATGGGACATAGAATGTGACGCTGCTTTTCAGAGACTTAAGAGAGCCCGCACCGCAGCTCCAGTTTTGGCATTACCCGATGGAGGTAAGATGTTTACCATGTATACAGATGTGTGCGGCACGGGATTAGGCGTTGTCCTAATGCAGGAAGAAAGAGTAATATGCTATGGGGGCAGACAAATTAAAGTTCATGAGAAAAACTATCCCACGCATGACTTGGAGTTGGCCACGATTGTTTTTGCAGTTAAAGCTTGGCGCCATTATCTTCTAGGGGAGAGGTTCGAGCTGTATACCGACCACAAATCGCTTAAGTACCTCTTCTCACAGAAAGACTTGAATCTGAGACAACAGCGGTGGATGGAGTTCTTGGCATCATATGACTTCGATATAGCTTATACCCCTGGCAAGGGTAATGTGGTAGCGGACGCGCTAAGTAGAAAAAGGTTGACTTTGAGCCCCTTGTTTGTTGAAATGAAAAGCCTTGAGTTTATAGCAACCTTTGATTTTACACCTGCTATTGGGTCGTTGACTACTATGTTAGCATCTCTTGAGCTAAGACCTACACTTCTATATCAAGTAGGGACTCCACAGAAGGAAGACCCACAGATAGTCGAAATCATGTACAAGCTGATTAGGGGTGAGGCGTCAAGTCACCTCAGTAGGTATGCCATAGATGACAAGGGAAGGCTAAGGCGCGATGGAAGACTATGTGTCCCACAAGTGGGAGACTTAGTAAGGAGAGTTCTCGAAGAGGCGCATCACTCGAAGATAACTATACATCCCGGAAGGGATAAGATGTACAGGGATATGAAACGCATTTTCTTTTGGGTTGGAATGAAAAAGGACGTGGCAGAGTTCGTTTCGAAGTGCATGGTGTGCCAACAAGTAAAGGCCGAGTCGAAGAAGCCTGGTGGGCTATTACATCCTTTGGAGGTTCCGTAATGGAAATGGGAAAGTATCTCGATGCATTTCGTGGATGGACTGCCTAGGTCTAGGAAGGGAAATACTAGCATATGGGTCATAGTTGATAGACTCACGAAAAGTGCTCACTACATACTGGTGAAAAGCAAGAGGACTGCATCAGGGCTAGCGTCTATTTACCTTCGAGAGATAGTACGATTGCATGGAGTTCCTTCTAGTATAGTTAGTGATCGAGACCCGATTTTCACTAGCCAGTTCTGGAATAGTCTGCAAGAAGCAATGGGAACACGACTGAACTTGAGCACGGCCTATCACCCACAGATGGATTGACAAACCGAAAGGGTAAATAGGGTACTAGAAGATCTCCTGAGGCTATGTATTCTTGACTTTGGTGGTACTTGGGAAGACCATCTTCCTCTCGTGGAGTTTGCATATAACAATAGTTACCAAGCTAGCATCGGTATGGCATCGTTCGAAGCCCTCTATGGAAGACCGTGCAAGTCACCAACTTGTTGGTGGGATACGATAGATAGGCTTATACTTAGTCCTGATATGATAAGGGACACTTCTGAGAAGATTGAGTTGATACGAAGACGGATGAAAACGGCCCAAGATAGACAGAAATCTTATGCGGACCAGAGAAAGACAGACCTAGAGTTCGAAGTCGGAGATATGGTCTTTATAAAGGTTTCTCCGTTAAGCAATGTAGTTCGTTTTGGGGCAATTGGAAAGCTAGCGCCAAGGTTCATAGGACTGTTCCCTATCATTAAGAGGATTGGACGAATGGCCTATAAGGTAGACTTACCCGGGAAGTTATCTGGAGTACACAATGTCTTTCACGTCTCGCATCTCCGGAAGTGCTTGCATGAGTCAGCCGAAGTGGTTGAGGCAAGCATCCTTGAAGACGTAGAAGTGGAAAAAGAAGCGACATTGAGGTGAGTTCCGATTCATATCTTAGGAACGGAGATTAAGAAGCTAAGGAATCGAGAAGTCAAGCTAGTGAAAGTGCAGTGGAGTGAAACCCAAGAAGACGCAACTTGGGAAACCGAAGTGAAGATACGCGCGCTTTACCCATTTCTTTTTGAGGGTACATTCTCGATCTCTTTTTCCTATAAACTTGAAAACCTTTTCATATCATGCTTCTAATATCTATGTTTATCTTGTTATCTTCTCGATCTTATCTTGAGAACCTTAGGCAGAACCATATGGATGTAAACATGTGATTAAAACATGTTATGGTTGATGTTTGCAAATGGTTGCAAGTGGTTGCAAGAGGTTGCTAGTGGATGCATGACACACATTAGGCACTAGATCGGCTCAATCACATTTTCATGTTGCATATGCATGAGTGCTTATACTTGTCCATAAATAGAACTTTTTATGCTATCACTTGGATGTTGCATATGGATGAATGATTGTGCACTCATGTAGAGATTATGAACTATGCTAGGAATTTGCATACATGTTGGATTCATGAAACTAACATATTTTGCATTAAGGAGGTTTACTGAATCAGTAACCGCCTGATCTTTTGCATTAGATAAGTACACACACTTACTGCATATGTTCATACAGCACTAGAAATCTCTTAAGGACAACGGTTGCCTTTGGATGATGCTTTGAGTAGATGGATGATTGGATGGTAGGACACATCCACCCTAATTTAGAGATTTCGGGGACGAAATCTTTTAAGGGGGGAGAATGTAACAACCCGTGTTTTTATAACGTGTAATAACCATAAATGAAGGCAAAATTAATTTTTAAAATAAGAATCAAGGGAAACGGGTTGCGCCATTGCATTCGTCTTGAAATTCTACTTGGAAACGACTCCGAGTTTTTGAAAATTGGAGTCCGTACGACCAAGTTATGACCTTTCACCGTTTTCAGAAGTTTTCAAGTTCAAAACAGACTCAATTCGAATTCAAAATTCGAATTTCAAACCTCAGAATGGACTGGGCGGGAAATTTCCCGCCGTGGACCAGGTCGACCTGGGGGTCGACTATGTAGTCGACCTACCCAGGACCAAGTCGACCATAGTGTCGACCTGGGGGTGGACTGGTGCCCGATCCCATTTCTGAAGCTAGATTCACTTTGATGTATTTGGCCTCGTTTCTGTCCACATCATTGACCTAACCCTATAAATACAGCGCCTAACACCAGTCTCTCTACACGAAATTCTTTCTGACTTTACGCTGCTCTAATTCTAGTTGAGAAGCTTGAGAGAGGGACCGCTTCTTCTACATTGAGACTGCGTTAAGGGAATTGCTGATTTGGGTACTTCTATTAGGACTTGACTAAGCATATTCAACATCGACTCTCTTTTTCTAATTCTCGAACCACGATCTGTAAGCCCCAGTTATTTTCAGATTTAAACTGTAAATGTAATATGAACATGATGTAAATTGAAATTGGACCTATGTATGATGACTGTTTACATTCATTCTCGTTCATCTTGGATCTTGACTCTTGGATATTACTATGACATTGATTTGGGGCCTATTCATGTCGTAAATCAAAAAGAAAACCCCCTCATATTATCATGTTGAACCTGCTATTAGTCACAAGTTTATGACTATCACCTTATGTCAATCGTTACCATGACTATACTATCACCTTACGATAGTCATACCACGACTATACTATCACCTTATGATAGTCGTATCATGACAATACTATCACCTTATGACAGTCGTATCATGACTATACAATCACCTTATGACAGTCGTTACCATGACTATACTATCACCTTGTGACAACTGTTATTTTGACTAGTACCTTATCTTGCTAGATTTGGAATCTTTATGTTTGAGGCCAATATTTCATATTCCAGTAATGTTTTAATCTTTTTATTTCAAGTCATATCATGTTATGCTAGTAATCACTTTTGCCACATTATACCCATTCCTTTTTATGTTATTCCCTATTAGGTTTATTTGTATCGATTCAAACTTACGTGCGACGGGAATACGATTTGGGTAGACTAGGTAAAACATAAATTAGCTTTAAACTTGAACATGAACGTTGTTATGACTTGAACCTGAATATGGACATGAACTTGACACGATTTGACATGAAACATGACCAAAAAACTTGACATGAATCTAGACATGAAAACTTGAACGCGGGCATGACAGTTAGATAAACTTGAAAATGGCCAACTCGAGGTTGGGTTGAGTTTGCAGTGTAAATCTGCCCAGAACCGCCCGGTAAATCCAGTGGCTGCAAATAATAGGATCCAATGTGGGTAGTTAGTCATATTGCACGTAAAAACCCGAGGTTAGACTATGTTGTGGTGTAAATCTGCCCGCAACCGCCCAGCAAATCCTGTAACTACAACATTTAGTCTAATGTGAGATGTTGGCGTGCACTATTGAATTAATGCCATATGATAGGGTTAAGCCATGAACCACTTGAATATACTTAACCAACTTGACACGATGATTTGATAAGATTAAGTCATGAACTGCTTGAATACACTTAACCAACTTGATACAGGATCTGGACAGGGTTTAGTCACGAATTTGAATGACAACACTTAACCCATTATATACCCTAATTATGTGGTCCTTTTCAATAGTAACCCACTTAGATGAATCACGATACCCTGGGACTAGGCAGGGTGGGGCACGATTACTGGGTTGATTGTAAGCGACCAGAACGACAGCTGAGTAGGTGCGCCGTTGTAGGTTTAGGCGGGCTATGGTCGTGCACGTAGCTCGGAGTTGAAAAAGCAGGCATTGGGCGCCTATAGATTTACACTGTGCGTGCTTGATTCGTGTCGGTGGTTGGCACCATAGGACTTGATACACCCTTTGGTGGACCTAGCACATGTAAATACATTTCAGGATAGGGCCGTATGACACAGACACATGACGAGCTAGGACTTGTAGGGAGTCGATCGATTAATAGATCGTACCGTAGGACCCCGTAATGGGTCACTTCATGACACTGGGCTAAGGGATCATTTCATGGTTAATACTTGACAATGGTTAGAATACTAGTACAATTTGTGCAACGAACCTTGAATATGCGATGCCAGACTTGACTTATCTTGTTATCTTAATTATCCTACTAGTTTTGTTATCATCCTTATGTTTAATTCCAGTTTTCACATGTCATGTTACCTTTACTAGTTTTCATACTGAAAGTCACTAGGGCTTACCAGTCTTTATGACTGACCCTTTTTCTTTCGCCTCTTTTTCTTTCTTTTCTTCCCCCCAGGTTCTCAGGGAGGAAACACTAGCTCTTAGCTTGGATTTAGCTTGCTTTCTGACAGCTCATGTACGGTTTGGTATTGGGCTATGCTATGGCTGCTTCTGCTATTTATGGGGAATAATTTACTTTTGTTTTAAGTTTATGCTTCTTTATTATGAACTTGATGTAATGGAATAATTTGTATCTTGGATATATGAGCTTTTGACTCTTTTCTGGAAAATAATAAAAAGTTGGTTTTTAATTTCTACTGCTGCTTTATTTATGTTCTGCCTTGTGATATCTCTGTGCATGTTTACCTAGATAATACTCCACCAAAACTAGTGCATTCCCTTTATGAGTGACCCTAGCGGAGGTGGGGTGTTACAGTCAATTATACATGCCTTATGATATTGTTATCTCTCTCATCCAGTTTATATACCATTCAGATGCTTTTACTTATTTATATGCTAAAACAAACTGATACCATTCAGATGCTTTTACTTATTTATATGCTAAAACAAACTGGACTCACCAAACTTTATGTCTAACCCATTTTGTTTCCTTTTCTCTATCTTCATCTCCCCCCTAGGTTCTCAGGGTGGGAATACTCAGGCTTGATTAGGATTCTCTCTTTTGTTTCTGCTTGGAGCTGCTTAGATGTATCGCTTTGATTATCTATCAATCTAGCTATGGATAATTTTAGGGACTCTGCTTTTGCATTACTGTACTCTGATGCTTTTAGCACAAGGAAGATACTTTAAATTAATGTAATGGGTTTTCTGTATTTCAGACTTATGTTGTAACTGGATTTTAACCACGATGTTTTCTACTTCGAAAATAAATTTTAAATTCCACTGTTATTATATATATGTCTTGTGATGTTTCTGTTTCTGTTTTCCTATAATGCTTCACAAAACTTAATGCATTCTATTCAAGAGTGACATTAACGGACATGGGGTGTCACAGAAGTTTTCTAAATATCTTCTTCTAAATCATTGCTTCTTAGTTACTGAACTTAAATAAAAAATGAATAACTCTAATAAGCCAATGAGCAGGCTTATCTATTTTTGAGATTCGAGACTTTGGTGTCTTAGCGAGGGGCGATGCAAGTAGTGCTCTAACTTTCATGGCTTTGCTCTTGAATAAGGAATAGTTAAGTTAAGAATGTCATAAACGAGTTAAGTATCCAAATAATGATAAATTATTAGTTATGGATTTAATTAAGACTGTTGTAATTAAGTAATCAAATTTTATTAGTGACACTTGTAATTAGAGTCAACCATCGTTTTTTCTATTATAAAACTAGGATAACTGCTTATGTGTTAGTTGATTAGCATTGATAAACATTTTGTTATTTATTAATCATCATTTATCAATGGTTTTTGTTATCTGCCTAATTGTGCTGATTGCACTCGACCAATTTATCAACAAATATTTGTTTGTATTTAGCATTGGGATCAGGTAAAAAATATTTGTACGCTAACTCCTTGTATTTAGTATTTGATTCGTTTAATTTCAGAACTTATATTTAAGTAAATTGTTTTTAAGACTATTTTCATAAAAGAGTATGAAAGGAAATGTTTGATTTTAAAGTAGAAAATATTTTGAAATAAATATTTTAAGATGATAAATTGTTAATGAAATATGTTTTATAAACAAAGAGAATTTCAAAAACTTAAATCACAATGTTTAAAAGATATACAACCTTGTGTTTGTATATATTTCTGATCATTATTGCGAAATGATTTTTCACTACGCGATAATAATTGATTTTTTGTGTTTTCATATATTCGGTAACCCAGGAATAAAAACTATGTATGTGGTTTATATGGCCCTAAACAGTGTCCTGCTCTGGAATAATGGAGAGACATATTAATTTATTTATGGAGGCAACTAGTACCAAGTGGCCTTCTAATTGGGAGAAACCTCCTGGTCTATTGGCATATATGTTGATATGCTTCCATTGTAGATATTCGAGATTCTGATTAATGATTTGTTTTTAAATTCTGAAGTCAAGTATGATTTGATACAAAAGATATACATTATCATTTCAATGATTTATGATAAAACCAGGGTACTAAGTTCGAAGTGATTTTTTTTCAAAAGAATGAATTTTAAAATAATAAATTTGATCAGATTTGATAAACCTAAATATGAAGATTAAGCCTAAAGTGTAGTTTGGGAATTGCATATTTCTTGTGCATTGTAGACTCATGAGTCCTATTTGTGAATAGAAGAACTATGTTGGATTGAATCTGTATTTGATTAGGTACCCAATTAGACAGGGGTACGTAGTCATTAACAATTGGTGGTGATGTCGCCTCAAAAATAATATAACACTTTCCTGTTTGTTGTTTGTCATTATCTTGTGATTTGGTATCATTCCTATTTACTACGTTATTCCACATTTGACTTGTTTTGAGTTTGCAAGAGTGGCTTTTTCTTCTATCTCATCTTATTTATGCAGCGGTAGATTTATTTATTTATGTTTTCTTGTATTATAGCACACATATTTTAATCAAAAATCTCTGATAATTTGTATAATTAAAAATTGTATCCTACATGTTTAGAAGTTTCAAGTATTTCTCAAGGATTGTGCATTAATTTGGTAGTTTTCATTATTAGTTTTATAGAAGACATATATTTCAACAAATTTGACAATTTCGAAACTTCGGGTCAATACAGCTGGTGTTAGAGCGTAGGTAAGGTTAGTAATTCAATCTGGGAATTTAAAATGAAACTACTTTAGTTTGACAAATATTAATGGATAAGAAAAGATACCGTAACACCCCGTAACTTAAAAAAGGAAATTATAACTATAAACTAAAGAAAATTTAATTAGTATTGGGAACTAAGTAAACGGACTGCTCCAATGCTTCATCTTGAAATTTTGCTTAATATAGACTCCATGTTTGCATAAATCGGACATCGTATAAAGGAGATATTAAGGTTTGAAGTTTATATTCATATAAGAAAAATATATATACAAATCAATTCCAGAAAGTCAAAAGTCGAAGAGCGGGAAAGGGAGGAAAATCGACCCGTTAGGAGTCGACCCTACACAGGGGTGTCGACCCAGGGTCGACCCCACCTAGATTTGGGGTAGATCCATTTCTGGGTATGTGGACTCGTTTCTTGACCAGATTTGTCGCTAGCAGTTTATAAATAGGACCTCATTTCTATTGTTTTATTCATAAAAAACAGTGGAGACAACGAGGTGCTGCCCAATTCAAATTGTATTAGCCTATTCTTCTGCAACAACAACTTATAAGCATACAAGGATCTCTGCTACAACATCAAAAATCATTTCTCTGTTATTTAGATCCAGTCACAGTGAGTTTATATTATTTTTAAATATAAACATTTAATTAGTAATCCTAACGTGTTTATAAGATTGGATCTAAACGTGTGCCTGTTAATAACCTAAATCATAACTAATTAGATCTATCATTACTTATGCACCAAGTCTACTTATTAGTTCTCAAATGACTATTCCTGATATACCCGTTCTGTTATCATGCCTAATTTTGTCATCATATGCATATTCTGCTACTAGGGCTATTTCTGTCACCGTATGCCTATTCAGTTAGTATGCCTATTTCTGACATCGTATGCCTGTTTTGTTATTATGCTTATTCCAGTTCTCTTCTCTCCCTCCTTCCCTTTTTATTTTTATAGCCAGACCACCTTCGAGCCTAGGCCTAGCGCTGAAATATGCGAATGAACGAAATTGGGAATGGTTAGGAATGATATTGGGGAATAACTTGTATTGTCAAACTTGAATGGAATTTAAGGGCATAATCTGTATGTTGATTTAAAACATTAATTCGGGGCATAACATGTATCATGGACTAGATTGGGATTTGAGGCGTAACCTTGGACAAACAAGAAAAATTGCTAAGAATAAACATGCCTAAATTTACAGCAAATAGAAACAATAACTACACTTAGACATGAGGTTAGATTATGCTTGTCGTATAAGTCTTCCACGAACCTCTCAGCAAATCTAGTATCCACTAGTGGTTAATCTAATGTGAGGGGGGTTAAGTGCATAAATGTACACGTAGCGGTGCTAAGACAGGAGGTTAAGTCCGACTTGTGGTAGAAGTCTGCCCGTAACCGACCGGTATATCAATCATCCACAAGTGTTCGACTTAATGTGAGAGGTCTGGTGCACTAACATGCATAAATGGAAAATAGCAATAACCTGTTAACCAGTAATACTTAACCTATTTAAATTCGTGGGGTTATATGAACCTGCCAAAATTGTATAAGGGTTAATTAAACTTGCATGAATCAATGGGGGGTTAAGCAAACATGCTTGAATCTGTGGGAGGTTATATAAACCCAACAAACTTAACCTGTTTAACATGGTGGGGTTATGCGGGCTTGTTAATCTGTTATGCATAATCTATCAAAATCCTAGTAGTGGGGATGCAAGCTTAGGGGGTGACTTGTATCATCTGTTGTGCAGACACGTATTAGTTAGTAACCTGTCTTGGTATCAAAAGGGGAACCCTGAACTATAGGGGTCAGGGCACGCTTACTGAGTTGATTACAAGAGGTCATTTGAGTTGGCGTGTTGACGGCACATTCCGTCGGACTCATGTGCGTGCATGAATTCGCTTGCGTTGGGATAATAAGATGTTGTGACATCAGTAGATAGTTGTGCATCTTGAAAATAGTGGGGTTTCCGCTTTAGGAAGCTATACGTCCTACTATGGGGCCAGCACAGGGTATCTACAGGATAAGGAGCCGATCGATTAGGGTAGTAATTAGGGTACATCTAGTCTTGCTTGTTTAGGAGCCCGTTATTATCGTTGGGGGTAACACCTGTCATTTCTGTTGGGCTACCTGTTATTATTTTTGGGCATAAAACCCGTCATTAGAAGAACACCTAAATCAACCATCTTGTTCTTGTTAGGATCTTTCTGTTCTTATTATACTAGTATTGGTGTAGTAAAAAGTATTTAGGAAGTGCAATATGTATATTATGTGCTGATTATTCAGTTTATCCTGCTTAGTCTTTTCTACCTGCCTAATAATATTGTTATCTCTCTCATCTAGTTTATATAACCGTCATGTTGCTTTTACTTATTTATGTGCTTAAAGTATCTGGACTCTCTAGACTTTATGTCTGACCCATTTTATTTCCTTTTCTCTCTTTTCCTCTTCCCCCCAGGTTATGAGGGTGGGAATACTCAAGCTCGATTAGGATTCTCTCTTCTATTACTGCTTGGATCTGCTTAAATGTACTTCTTTGATTACCTATCTACTCTGATATTGTTCTTTTTGGGGACTATGCTTTTATATTATTGTGCTTTGATAATTTTAGTGCATGGAAAATACTTTAAATTGATGTAATGAGTTTTGTATATTTTATACTTATATTATAACTGAATTTGGACCCCAATGTTTTCTACATGGAAAATATAGTTTTAAATTCTACTGTTATTTTATCTGTCTTTAATGTTTCTGTTTCTGTTTACCTATAAAGCTTCACGAAACTTAATGTATTCTATTAAAGAGTGACAATAATGGACCTGAGGTGTCACATTTGGTATCAGAGCAGAAGGTTACCAGATCAGATAAAAGGTTTTGAAAATTATTTTCAGAAGGTTTAAAAAAAGCATTTTCAAAAGAAAACTCTATTTTGAAAAAAATATTCCCCAAAGCCATACAGATATCTTTCGACTCTCTATTTGAATCCCTTTTTCTTTTCATCATGTCTGGGGAACCGATTCTTTCCGAGGGTGTTACGATACCAGCTTGGTTCCATAGGTATATTGTGGCTACGACGCCAGCCGGAAGCCAAGCAGACATCCCTCCCCCAGCTGCGGCTGATGTTCCGCCTCCTCCTTCGCAAGCGGATAATTTCTCTAACATATGCAAGGATTTCTGTGTGATGGCAGGAAAGCCATTCATAGGAACTAAGACTTTTGTAGAAGAAAGAAATTAACTTAAAGGGATGGAGGATTTTCTTGGGATTTTTGAGGTTGATAACCATAGGAAGATTCAGTAGGCCATTTTGCAGCTGAAAGACGAGGCTTCATTCTAGTTGGAAGCTAGTGGGTAGTGACAAAAGCAGGGCATCTAGTTGATACTAGGGATGATTTCAGACAAAGATTCTAGGTGAAGTTTCTTTCTCCAACTGAGCATAGTATGCAAATGGAAAGGTTTCTGGCACTTAAGCAAGGAGGCATGTCTATCAAAGAGTATGTGAATAAGTTCAATCAATTGGCAAGGACTGGTTTGGAGTTAGTGAATACCCCACATAAGAAAGCTTTGAGGTTTGCAAGAAGATTGAACGAACCCCTCCGTGGATTGGCTATATCTCATATTCCAACGGGAAAACTTACGAGAAACTCATTAATATGGCATTGAAGCACAATGAAGATAAAGGTGAAAGCAAAGAGGCTAAGATTGATGAAACACAAAACAAAAAAGTATGGCCTAAGAAAGAACAACAACAAAAAAAGAAGGGAAGAAAGAACAACAAAGCCCAAGATAAGAGAAAATGTTGTAATTATGGACATGTAGGTCATTTGAGCAAAGATTGCAAAAAAAGGAAGAATGCTTGTTTCCAATGTGGAGTGGTCGAACACCTTATTAATAATTGCCCGGAGAAGCAAGGACATGGCCAAAGGGCAGGATCTTCTAGAGGGCTGGTGCATGCTCTCGTGGCCGGTGTAACGGATAGAGGTAGGAAAATTTCCATTGAATGTTTGATTACTCTTTCTAATCATCATGTTAGAACTCTATTCAATTCTGGCACTTCACTTTCTTTTATATCTGATTCTGTTGTTGAGTCTCTGCACCTTAGTACTAGTATGGTTTTGGATCCCATTGTTCTCTCAAACTCCATTAGGGGTGCAACTCATCTATCTATGATTTTTTGGGGTTTGAGAATATCTGTGTCGGGGGTCGAGTTTGAGTGCGACACATATGTGCTTGGTTTCATGGGTCATGGTTTGATTCTACGGATGGATTGGCCAGCCATGTATGCCTCTATTCTGGACTGTGAGATGAGGGTCGTTAGACTTTTGACTTGCCATGGGAGGACCCTCGAGATTTCTTGTGACCCTAAGGGGTTTGTCATGCTTAGTTTCCTAGACTCGCTTGATGCATCTATCGATGACTTACGATCTGTACCAGCAGTCTATGAGTATCCTGATGTTTTTGAGGAGGTTCAGGGTTTACCTCCGAGGCAAGAGATTGATTTCCAGATAAACTTGGCGGACAATGAAAAGCAAGTTGCATTGACTGTGCGCCATATGGCTCCAAGAGATAGGAGGGAGCTTAGCAAGCAAGTAGGGGAGCTACTTGAGAAAGGATTTATTAGGCGAAGCATATCTAAATGGGGTGCTCCAGTAGTATTCTCCACTAAGGAGGATGGTTCGCTTCGTTTGTGTGTCGATTACAAGGAGATGAATAAGCTCACTAAGAAAAATAAGCACCCACTTACGAGGATAGATGATCTGTTCGACCTGCTTGTTGGTGCATCTATTTTCTCCCAGTTAGACTTGGCCATGGTGTTTCATGAGTTGAGGGTGGTCGAGGACAGTATAAACAAGACCGCTTTTAGAACTCCAAATGGTTTCTTTGAGTGGCTCATCACGGTTGACGAATGCACCTGCCTATTTTGTGGATCTGATGAGTAGGGTGTTTCAAGAGTTTCTAAATAAGTTCATTGTGGTCTTTGTTGATGACATCTTTATTTTCTCGAAGAGCAAGGAGGAGCATGCTCTACATTTAAGGGAGGTTTTGAAGACTCTCCTAGCGCATCAGCTTATGGAAAAATTCTCCCAATGTCATTTTTGAAGAAAGGAAGTTAGATTTCTAGGGGATGTGGTCTCTAAGAATGGGATAGCATTAGATCCCGCGAAAGAAGTTGTAGTTCAAAATTGGCAGATTCTAAATAATACAACAAAGGTGAGGAGTTTTTTTGGTTTAGCGGGCTATTATAGGAAGTTCATTAAGGACTTCGCGAAGATATCATCCCCACTCACCAGACTAACGAAGAATATTCTAACATTTTCTTGGGGTGTTGACTGTGAGGATGCTTTCCAATGATTGAAGAGGGCTCTGACAACATCCCTAGTCTTGACTTTTCCTGATGGGAACAAAGTGTTCACAGTATACACCGATGCATGTGGTACATTGCTTGGTGTTGTTTTGATGCAAGAGAGAAGGGTAGTATGTTATGGTGGTAGACAGTTAAGAGTTCATGAGAAGAACTACACTACACAAGACTCAGAGTTGGCTGCTATTGTATTCATACTTAAGATTTGGCATCATTATCTACTTGGAGAGAAATTCGAGTTCTATACTGATCATAAATATCTCAAGTATTTGTTCTCGCAAAAGGATCTCATTTTGAGGCAACAGAGATGGATGGAGTTCCTAGCGTCCTATGACTTTTAGATCGGTTATACCCCTGGCAAGGGTACTTCAGTGGCGGATGCACTGAGTAGGCAAAGAATTAATTTGAGTCCACTATTCGTAGAGAGGCAGTGCTTGGAGTACATATCGACTTTTAATTTTAGGCCATCTATGGATCTTATACCTGGTTTATTGGCATAGTTAGGGGTGCGACCTACTCTTATGGACCAGATAGGGACTTCGCAGCGAGAGGACCCACAAATAGTAGACATCTTAGATAGGCTCAGTAGAGGGGAGACTTCTACACACCTCAGTAGATATTCCACAGATGATAGAGGGTGGTTGCGACGAGATGGAAGGCTTTGTGTTCCTCGAGTTGGGAGCCTGTTGAATACAGTTCTTGAGGAAGCCCATCATTCTAGGATGACTATCCATCTAGCGGTGATAAGATGTATAGAGATATGAAGAGGGTTTTATGTTAGGCGGGGATGAAGAAAGATGTAACGGAGTTTGTTTCTCGATTTTTGATTTGCCAACAAGTCAAAGCTAAGCAAAACAAGCCCAGTGGTTTACTTCATCTTTTATAGGTCCCACAGTTGATGTAGAGAGCGTCTCTAAGGATTTCATTAATGGTTTTCCCAGATAAAGGAATGGCAATACTAGTATTTGGGTTATGGTTGACAGGTTTACTAAGAGCGCTCATTTTATTCCTGTTAAGAGTAAGACGATGGCAGCACTGTTGGCAGTAACTTATCTTCATGAGATAGTTTGTCTACATGGAGTACAATCCAGTAGAGTAAGTGATCGTGACCCCATATTCAATAGTTAGATTTGGTGGAGCTTGTAAGAGGCAATAGGTACACATTTGTGTCTGAGCACCACTTATCACCCTCGGACTGATGGGAAGACGGAAAGGGTGAATAGAGTTCTTGAGGATATTTTAAGACTGTGTATCCTATAATTCGGAGGGACATGGGAGGAGCATCTTTCTTTGGTACAGTTCGCCTACAACAATAGTTATCACGCTATTATTGGCATGGCACCCTTTGATGCATTGTACGGACGACCATGTAGATCATCGACTTATTGTTGGAAGTCTACAGAAAGGCTTCTACTTGGACCTTAGATAATTAGAGAAACTTTAGAGAAGATTGATCTTATTTGTAGATGCATGAAGACCACTCAAGGCAGGCATAAGTCCTATGCGGATAAGAGGAGAACTAATATTGAGTTTGAGGTGTGAGACATGGTTTTCATCATGGTATCACCTTTGTGGAACATGGTTCGCTTTGGATCGGTGGGAAAATTAGCACCAAGGTTTGTAAGGCCATTTCCCATAAAAGAAAGGATTGGCCAAATGGCCTATAGAGTAAAGATACCGGAGAGACTGATGGGTGTTCACGATGTTTTCCACGTTTCTTGTTTAGGAAAGTTTCTGTTTGATACCGCATAATTTGTTGAGAAGACTATGCTTGAGGAAGTAGAAGTGGAACGGGAGGCGATAGTTAGACGAGTTCCTACCCGTATTCTTGGATCGGAGGTTAAGAAGCTACACATTCAAGCGTTCAAGTTGATGAAAGTTCAATGGCGAGATGACCATGAGGATGCGATTTGGGAGACTGAAGGCGAAATACGCGCTCCATACCCATTTCTTTTAAGGGTATATTCTTAACTTCTTTTCCAAAACTTTTATTCGTACTTTTTTGTGTCACTTAAGTATATCCTATCAATCGAATCTTCGACCTTTAGGTAGGGAACCAATGGATGTAAACATGTGTTTGAGACATGTTATGTTTGAGGGATGCAAGTGTTTTCTAGTGGTTGCGGTGAATGCATATACACACACATTAGGCACTAGATCGGCTCAATCACTCTCATACTACATACGAATGCTTGTGAATTTTTCTTCTTTTATGGATGAAATGGGTGTATCATCAAATGGATGTTGCATTTGGATGGATAATTGTGCACACATATAGAACTTACATGTTATACTAGGATTATCTACATACATGTTGGGTTCATGGCACTAACATACATTGCATTAAGGAGGTTGACTGAATCGGTAGACTGCCTGATCTTTCACATTAGTATAGGGACATATACATGCACCTTTTCATATGTTCATACAAGCACTAGAAATCTTTTAAGGACAATGGGTGCTTGTGATTGGTGGATGAGTAGATGGGTGATGGATGTTAGGATATACATTAATCTAAACTTGGAGATTTTGAGGACTAAATCATTTAAGTAGGGGAAAATGTAACCCCCTATAATGTAAAAAGAACATTATAACAATAAACTAAAGAATACTTAATTAAATATTGGAAATTAAGTAAAATGGACGGTGTCATTTTGGTCGTCTCGAAATTCTGCTTAAGATAGACTCTAATTTTGCATAAATCAGACGTTGTATGAAGAAGATATTAAAGTTTGAAGTTTATATACATATTAGCAATATACACACACGCACATACAAAAATCAATTCCAGAAAATCAAAAATCGAAGAGTGGGAAAGGGAGCGAAATCATCCAGTTAGGGGTCGACCCCATGCCCCATGGGCGTCCACCCATGGGTCGACCCCTACAAGGGGGTGTCGACCACAGGGTTGACCCCTAGGTCAACCCCACCCAAATCTAGGTAAGATCCATTTCTATGTACATGGACTTACAGCGGTAGTAGGCTATAAATATGACCTCATTTCATTGTTTTATTCATCAAAAATAATGGAGTGAACGAGGTGCTGCCCTAGCCTATTTTTCTGTAACAACAACTTATAAGCATACAAGGACCTCTTCTACGACATAAACAGTCATTTATCTATTATTTAGATCTAGTCACAATAAGTTTATGTTATTTTTAGATATAAAAATTTAATGAGTAATCCTGGCATGTTTATAAGATTGGATCTAAATGTGTGCATGTTAATAACTTGAATCATAACTAATTAGATCTATCATTACTTGTACTCCTAATCTACTGATTAGTTCTCATATGCATATTCCTGATATGCATGTTCTGTTATCATGCCAAATTTTGTCATCATATGCCCATTCTGCTACTAGGCCTATTTCTGTCACCGTGTGCATATTCAATTAGTATTCCTATTTCTAACGTTGTATGCCTGTTTTGTTATTATGATTATTCTTGTTCTCTTCACTCCCTCCTTTCCTTTTTATTTTTATAGTCAGGCTACCTTCGAGCCTAAGCCTATCGCTGAAATATGCGAACAAAATTGGGAATGGTTGGAAATGATATTGGGGCATAACTTGTATTGTAAAACATGACTGGGATTTAGGGGCGTATTCTATGCCTTGATCTAAAACTTTAATTTGGAGCATAACTTGTATCATGGACCAGATTGAGGTTTGGGGCATAACCTTGCATGAACTTGAAAAATGGTTTAAGAATAAACATGCCTAAATTTATAGCAAATAGAAACTGTAACTGCACTTAGACACATTGTTAGATTATTCTTGTGGCAGAAGTCTGCCTAGAACCGCCAGACAAATCCAACATCCACAATTGTTTAATCTAATGTGAGGGGTCTAGTGCAAAAATATACACCTATCGGTGCTAAGACACGAGATTAAGTCCGATTTATGGTAGAAGCCTACCCGGAACCACCCGACAAATCCAACATCCATAAGTGGTTAATTTAATGTTCCACAAGTGGTTAATTTAATATAAGGGGTCTAGTGCATGAATGTTCATGTAGCGGTGCTAAGACACCAGGTTAAGTCCGACTTATGGTAGAAGTCTACCCAGAACCAACCGGCATATCACGCATCCACAAGTGGTCGACTTAATGTGAGAGGTCTAATGCATTAACATGCATAAATAGAAAATGGTAATAACCTATTAACTTGTAATTCTAAATCTGTTTAAATCCGTGGGAGTTATATGAACTTGTCAAAATTGTGTGAGGGTTAAGCAGACTTACATGAATCAATGGGGGGTTAAGTAAACTTGCTTGAATCTGTGAGCGGTTATATAAACCCCGAGAAACTTAACCTGTTTTACATGTTGGGGTTATGCGAGCTTGTTAATCTGTTAGGCATAACCTGTTAAAATCCTAGTAGAGTGGAGCAAGCCTAGGCGGTGACTTGTATCATCTGTTATGTGGACCCATATCAGTCATTAACCTATCTTGGTATCAAAAGGGGAACCCCGAACTAGTTATGGGTCAGGGCATGCTTACTGAGTTGATTATAAGAGGTCATTCGAGTAGGGGTGTAGACGGCGCATTTCGTCGGATTCATGTGTGTGTATGAATCCGCTTGATTTGGGATAATAAGATGCCGTGACATAAGTAGATATTGTGCATCTTGAAAATAGCAAGGTGGACGCTTTAGGAAGCGATACATCCTACTGTAGGGCTAGTACAGGGTATCTACAAGATAGGGAGCCGATCGGTTGGGGTAGTAATTAGGGTACATCTAGTCTTGCTTGTTTAGGAGCCTTTTATTATCGTTGGGGGTAACACATGCCATTTCTATTGGGCTACCTGTTATTGTTGTTGGGGGTAAAACTAGTCACTAGAAGTACATCTAAGTCTACCATATTGTTATTGTTGGGATCATTCTGTTCCTGTTATACTAGTATTGGTGCAGAGAAAAGTATTTAGGAAGTGCAGTATATGTATTCTATCATGATTATTCAGTATATCCTGCTCAGTCTGTTATACTCGCCTTATGATATTGTTATCTCTCTCATCCAATTTATATAACCATCTAGATGCTTTTACTTATTTATATGCTAAAAGTAACTGGACTCGACAGACATTATGTCTGACCCATTTTGTTTCCTTTTCTCTGTCTTCCTCTTCCCCCTAGGTTCTTACGGTGGGAATACTCAGGCTTGATTAGGATTCTCTCTTCTATTACCGCTTGGAGCTGCTTCGATGTACCGCTTTAATTACCTGTCTATTATCATAAGGCTCTTTTTGGGGACTATGCTTTAATTATTGTACTCTGATGATATTAGTTATAAGGCATATACTTTAAATTGATGTAATGAGTTTTCTGTATTTCGTACTTATGTTGTAACTGAATTTGGACCACGATGTTTTCTATTTGAAAAATAAAGTTTTAAATTCCGCTGTTATTTTATACATGTCTTGTAATGTTTATGTTTCTGTTTACCTATAACGCTTCACCAAATTTAATGCGTTTTGTTATAGAGTGATACTAACAGACTTGAGGTGTCACAGTTACCGTACCTCGGACCGAGGATATGGGTTGAATAATTTTTCATGTGCTTAACTTAACTTGACTATTTGTTTTTTGTGACATGTTACTATTAATTCTTGTAATTTCAACGACAAAATATCTAGGTGAGAGAGAATATAAATACCAAGAAATTTGAACACTTAATCTTCGAATATCGTAACAATTTGTAATATTGTTAAAAGTTATAAATACGTGTTGACCAGCTTTTTGGTAAAAGCCAGCCGGTTATTGTAGTGATTTTGTAACACTCTTTTATTAATAAAACCAAATACATTGGAGATAGGTGATATAAAAAGCATATATCAACTAAGAGCTTCCTCACAGGCAAGAGAGCTCATACAAAATACGTGGACCGATACATAACAAATTATCATGGCATGAGTTAAATTTAACTCGTAATGAAGACGAATTACAAGTACCTATTGTTAGAAACACAATTTCTAACCATTTTCTTGTTGATTCTTCATCATTTCTTTTTTCATACTCCGTGTGATAGGAGTCATTAGCTATGCTTTCTCACCCCAGTTCGTTGTTTCTTGCTCAAATAGGATATCAAGTGGCCTAGGCTTGTTACCCGGAGGAGGTGCAATTTTGGCATACCAGACACTTTAGTTTATGGGAATTTAACCTTGTCTTTTACTTGACCGGAAGTGGATGTAGGTCGAGCTTGGTGTTCTTTGATGTTCTTTCTAATCAACCTTGTAATATCTTTTGCCCACTCTTTCTTGAGATCACCATTTTTCAAACCAAGCAAAAAATTTGAGCATTCACCAAGCTTTTTTTGTAATGAAACAACCCTAGCTGGACTGTTATCACCATCCGCAAATTCTTTGTGTAGTAGTTCAATAAATTGAATTACAAGTATGGTCAGGTCGCCATATTCATTCGAGATTTCACTGATGTCTGAGCTCTTTTGCAGCCAAACATTCTGATTGTAATTCTGCTATAAGTACTCATCCAGCAGCTTGTGCAAAGGCAAGTCCTTTTTAACCATATCCACAGAAACACTCAAGTCTACTGCAGAAGTGACATCACATGGCTGGTTAGACACATCAGCATTAAGATCACTATGATCAGTGTTTCGAATTACACTACTACTAACATTCTCTATCACATTGTTCATGTCTCTACCATAACTGTGCACTTCTTCTAGCATCTCATTCATTTTAGTCAAACTATTTTCTTTTCCTACTAGTACTTCATGTTTTCTCGCCTTACAATTCTCTAACTCTATGTCTTTTTTATTGCACGCCACTTCCTTGCCCCAATCAGTGCACAACGGATCATGCACTGTAATACCTGATTGTACAATAATAGGTCTTACCAGTGTGTCAGTGAATACTGGCATCGTTATTTCAAGGAGCCCCTCATGTTCACTAGATTAAGCTTATGTTTCACCTTCTTTGAGCTCCATAGAGTGCTCAATGTTTTCAACATTTTGAGAATCAACCGGAATATAGCTAACATCACATTCATTAGTTAAAGTTTCATACTTGTTGCTGATTATATCAACAGGCATAAACAATTCAAATGTTCTTCCTTGATTCACAGTAACATGATCAACTCTTTTCCATTTCTTATGTGATAAAGTGGGAAGAACCCTTATCCTTCGCCTACTCCGCGATGGTATGAATTTGGATTGTCTTTTGGCTGCTTCTACATGTTGTTCAACTTCACTTATAACTTAAAGGTTCATATAACCACTCCCAATATTAGCCATTTGTATACCATACCACTTTTTATCATTCTAAGAAGCGACTTTATAACAATTACTTAACGAGCAGTTCTGAAGTGTATGACCAAATGCCACACAAGATTGGCAAATATCAGGCTTCCATATATATTTGACTTTGACAACATGCTCAGTGCCATCGTCGAGGAGAACAAATATGGTTCCAGGTAGCTCATTGGATGGGCATATCTCCACTAATACTTTAACATAACTAAGCCAATCGAGACTCTCGGTTGACTTGTCCATACATAAGAATCTTTCCACATGTGTAGCAAGCTAAGATATACCTATTTTCGACTATGCTACCATCGGAAAAATTGGCATTCTGATCTAAACTGGAACTTGTTTGATTCCCTTTCCAGAGTTGCCCAAATTGGCATCCCATTTCTGAAAAATGAATACCTTATTTCTAATCACAATTGGGTCAACCTATGATATTCTCTTTCTGTCTTCTGGGTCAGCAAAGAGAAGGAAAAACATTGTTCTGTTCGATTTCACTTTGATACTCCACACGGTCTCCACGGTTTTTTTAAATGTGAAACCACAACTGTGTACGATAGTGGTGAATCAAGAAAGAAGCCATCAATGTATTCATGCCAAACCTCAGTACTTGACATGACCTCTGCAGTTAAAGCCCCACTAAAGCCCCGCAAAATCCCTACAATAGCCCGTAGCGCTCTCCAGAAACTACGCTATTTCAATTTAGCCATGATGAAGTGTAGCTCCTCTTAAATCCCCGTTATTTTCCACTTCATCTGCTAAATTAATGCCATTTAGCACCAGCTTTAGAAATATTAATAAACAAAGGATTATTTGACCAATTCTCTTTAAAATTAAATCAAAAAGTTAATGTAAAGAGTTAACTTTAAGTTATATTTCCTTATATATATGATAAAAATCTGCAGTAATCCTCAAATCTAGTGTGCATAACCATGATATTCTTTGATTTTGTTGTATAATATTAATTAATATTCGTTCCTTTTACAAAAATGATGTGAGAATTATAATTGATTAATTTTAACTTTATATTTTTACATCTAATTAACATTTTTACACCTCCGCTATATCCCCAATATTTCCCCGCTATAGCTGCTTACACCTCTACCGCTATAGACCGCTATGCGCTTTAACTGCACAGGACATGACTATGTCTTCAGTAGGAATAAGGCTTTTACCTTAGTATTTGAGGGTGAATGTTGGAGGCATGAAAACTCCAGCGCTACATGGCTTCGATGTAAAGAGACACGACCACCTGACTATGGGCATGGGTGGTTGCGATGGTGATTGGTTGAGCGAAGCAACCTCTGGAGGAGGTTTAGGGGGCGGCAGAGCTAGGTTTAGCGGTGGATCTGGCATGGCGGTGGATCGAGGCTGAGAAGGGGAATTAAGTTTTAAGGGGCTCGAGGAGGTTTGTAGGGCTGTCGCCATTTTTGTTAAAGGATCTCCATATTGCAAAGTGTTTTTCTTAATATAAACATGTATTTGTCCTAATACTTTTGTATCTTATGCTCACACTAAAAATCACTGGAACTCGCCTAACTTTATGTCTGACCTATGTTGTTTTTCCTTCTCTCTCTTCCTTCCCTCCTAGTTCTCGATGTGGTGAATTGCAGTAGTGACCGTGATTCTTAGATTTAGCTTGGACTTGGACTATTTCTTACTCGAGGTATTATTTCGATTTCTGTTCTATGGCTATTGTTATGTCTCACGAGGAAAATGATTTTTATTGTTTTGTACTTGTACTCTAATGGTTATTTTCCATGAGGCAGATTTTTTATGATTATGACTATGATATTTGAAATTGTAACACTGTCTTTGTTTTGATAATAAAAGTTTGAAAGTTTTCCGCTGCATTTTATATTCTGTCTTTTGAATTTTAGCCTTTGTATTATTACTTTATACCTATTACGCTTCATAGAACTTAATGCATCCTTATATATGTGATATTAAGGATGTGAGGTGTCGCAATGTATCACAATTCTTCTTCTTCTTCGCTCTCTCCTCAGCAAACTCGGCCAACTCCCCTATAGTGAGGTTGTGCTTCTTCTTGGACTTATCAATATGGGCATCTTTAACTGAAGAAGAAGACACATCATGTTTCTTCTTGCTCCATTTGGCTAAGATAAGAGGATGAGTTTCCATGATTGGTGGATCTATAATAGAGGGAGCAATAACTTGAAGTGGTTTAACCATAATAGGCCTAGAGCTTGATTCAAATTTTAGAAGGAGAAGCTTACCTTCATCTCTCACTTTCAAGTCCGCAAGGGTCAAATATCCCATCTTAACAGACTCCCGAATATACACCATATACTTTTCTTCCAGTTGAGAATCTTTGCCATCTACCCATTAATGAATCTTTGTTTCTTTATCTTTGCCTGGGTCTTAATTGGGGCAACTTTTTTCTCCTCGGTTACTTTCATCTCAGTTTTAGAAGTAGTCTTTTCTTCAGGTGTACCTAAAGCAGGAAGAGCAATGATCAGTACCGGTGGAATAATAATTCTCTCGACTGGAGGCCTCGCTGCCAGACGACGAGATACAATCATTTTTTGAAATTTAGGAGAAAGAAGAGATGTACCCTCGACTGAGGCATCCTTAGGAATAGCGGGAGTCCCACTTTCTTAGATAGGAGTGAGAGGCTTTCATGGGACCAGGCTTGGGTCATTTGGTGGGTTGTAATCTTCCACTACTCCTAATGACTGGGTTGGAGGAGGCGGAATGATTGCTTCATTTTTAGAAGGATCCGCAATGGGAGCAGGTTGACTAGTGGATTGTGTAGGGGATGCATCACCTTTACCCGCATTGGGTTCCTCTTCAATTGTTGTTTTCCTTTCTTCCCATACGATTCGGCATCCTCCTCCTTTTTCAAAAACTGTCTTACCTCAGCCAAGACCTCCGGTTTGTTGCCTCCCAAAAACTAGGTCATCAGTTCCTTTTCATTCACCACACCCCCAACAACAACCCTTATCTCCTCATCCATAAACACCTCCTATGTGTTGGCCGGTGTTTGCGGATAATCAAGAACCCACAATATGTCCTGATTATGGAGAAAGCGAGCATAAAACATGAGTATGTTACTGCCAAATTCCTGATTCAACTTTTCCTGCTCGTCGACATGATCCTCCTTGATCCCTTGAATTTCTAAAGTAAAATGAGCGTATTCCTCTACCTTTTTCGAACTTCCTCGAAGGCAGCTAACTTTTTCTTAAGATCAGCTAAATCTTGTTTAGTCAACCCCTTATCCTTTTTCGAAAACTCATTCTTGACATTTAGGGAATCACATTGCTGACCCACCAGCTTCACATCATCCTAGGCAGTTTTGGTTAGAAGCGGCCAATGGATAAGCTTAGTTTTAATTTGATTATATACACTGTCAAGGTCTTCTTTTGTTTTACTATATTGCTCCTTTATGGTGGCTAGTTTAGTCGTGTGCTTAGCTGGTTCTTTCCTCATATGCTCAAGAATGTTTTACTTGAATCCCCATTCTAGCTTCATACCCTCTATCTCTACCTCCATATATTCTCTTACTTTAGGCAATCATCTTGATTATATGGACATTTCATTATACTAAGTCATAGAAAAATCAATATATGGCCTAACCCATTTGCCAAAAGATTCTGGAACTGGTTGCAACATTAGGACAAATTTTATACGAAAGAAGTGGTATTCGTAAAATGTCTTCTCTAGTTTTTGACCCTTTCCGCAGGGTTTTTCTTCAGCGCATATGAGATTGGCAGTTGATGAATTTTGTCGGTACACTTGGCAGGGATAGGAAGATCTCGGTCTCTAAAAGCAACTGATTGTGACTATTGAGGGGAATCATTAAGGAGTTTTTGGTAAGAAGTCTATGTATGAGATTTTTTGCTGGATGTTTTTCCATCACCCCTAAAGGATTTTTCATGAGAGCGGGAAGTGGAGTGACGTCTTTCTCTGTTACATTCTTTTTCTTCCTCTCGAGCTTTTTCCCTTACTTTCTCTTTCTTCTTCTTTTCTTTTTTCTCTCGACCCTCCTTCTCATGCCTCTCCCAATCATGATCATTCTATTTTCTTTCATGAGACCCCTCTAATTGTATTCCCGGTCCTACTTTTCTTGTGAGGAAGTCAGGCCAATAGGACCACCTCTATATAGACTAGCACCAAATAGATCGTGGTATCATGCTCCTCTTTTTATGGGACCTATAATTCAAGAAAGAGATTGAGTTATCACTTTGCATACACAAACGGAAAAATTGTTGTGACATGCAATGCTTGTGTGTCCTAGTGCTCCCCCAAAAGATGCATCAAAGGTTGGAGTTTGGCTTGTCATTGTCTCCTTGGCCTTTACAGAGGTTGTATCGTCTCCACACTTTGGGAAGAAGGAGGAGGAATTAATCTAGATTCTAAGAAAATATAGTATTTGGGAGATCCACATATTCCAAGCCTCGATATGGTGACTCCATTTCCTCTTGTTGACAACCTTGGACAAGAGGTTTTTCCTTCTCCCCTTTCATGGGATCTCGACTAGACCCAAGAAGGTCTTCCTCCTTAACAATTCTTCTTCTTTTAGCGACCTTCATGATCTTGGCTGGAGATCAGGTCGCGATGACCGTAGACCCTCCGACTGAGGGTAGAGTTGCTTATCCCCGACTGGGGGCACATTGACGACAGTAACCGAAGGCCCCTTGATTGGGGGCACGATAACTAGCGATATGACAATCAGTCGAATTTAACCTTCGCCGGCTCCTAGATTCCATTTAACATCAAGAAGGTGGTTATGATGTAGAAGTGCATCTGTAAGGCTTCTCTTAACCTATTGATCCTTCTTGGAGATGCTTAATAGAGTTGTTAGATGCCTATGGTACAGTTGACGGATGGTTTTACCAGATTGCCACTTATAAGGAGTAATAGATATAAGATACTTTTCTATGCAACCAACATAACACTAAGTTGGAATTCGACGCTTACTGCAATTGAGCCATCTTTGGGTGCACCCGGCTATTGAGGAGTGTAGAGTCATTCAGGCCTAATGTCTAGCTTGCTTGGTACATCCTCAATAATTTTTCTCCCATGGTAGCCTAAAAAAAGAGAAATGAAGGAGTTGGGACCTCCCTATGCTTAAAGTCAAAAAGGAAAACCACATCCTCAAAGGTCGGGCCTGAGGTGGATTCCTTATGTACAAGCAATACAACGACATTAAGTTGGCATACGCAATGGGATAATGTTGCATCAGTGTCAGTTTCATGCATTTAAGAAATTCAAAAATGAAAGGTTGGAAAGGAGGAATGACCCCAACCATACAAATTTTTCGTATGCATTGAGGCAGTCTCCACTATTGATGAATTCGGTCGTACGTGGTGCATAATTAGTTTTAATCGAAGAAGAAAAGGAATACATGGATTCGTGTTTACGCCATATGAATTTTATGGCTATGAGCATGAATTGAAACATAACTAATTTCAAATTTTGAAAGGAATAGTGGGCTTTATTTGATTAGAGGGAAAACAGATTCTTGAGTTCTTGAATTGAGTTTGACTTGAAGTATGCAATCAAAGGTAAAGTGGAAAGTAAAAAATAAGGTGAGTGAGCCTTATATAGTAAAAGCAAGAGAGACTCTTCGTGTTTTGTTTAAAATGATATCTTCTGGACTAAAATGGCCTATGTAGAAAATGTCAACCCAAGGTGGGCCGCCTAGAGATATCGAACTAGATTTTGGTTTGATTATTCACCCGGGAGAGTAAATTTGAATTTGTTTCTCTTCCATATAGAGAATTCAATGACTTTGATCTACGTCAACTCTTATAAGATCCTAATTGCGATTCGTATTAGCTTATACGTAATCGTCTAGTCTGGCTTGTCCTCGCGCTTGACGAGCACAAAATAAAACATCGTTTGGCAACGACCTATGTGTGACATTACATTCAGGAACCAACGATTCGACATGGCAAATGAAAAACTATACATTTAGACATGATAATCCAGGTACAATGGCATCTCAAATGGACATGACTACTCGTTATCACCATTCATGGATTGAATGACTTTTATGAGATTGCAGCTCAACAGATGAAAAGCACATCTCATGTATGACACGATGTACTTTATGGGGCAAACTATTAACCAGCCTTTTGGTAATACCATCAACTTCACACACATTCCAGAAAACTTAGACAAATCATCATCGAGAGGCTATCATATCGGTTTGATCAACATTGGGCTCAATATAGATGCCAAAGACAACTCTAAAATCATGTCACGTCGGATCAAGCAGTTCGGGTCGACATGGATCCATATACAGGTAGAAAATCTGACAAGTTCGGATCAAGTATCATCAGTACGGCCTTAAAGATGCTCAGGAAGATCGGGTGATATATGGACCTACACAAGTTCACGAAAGACATGTACCAAATAGCCTAGCAAGGCTCAGTTCGAAGTGATCTTAGGTCAGATAGGAGCTTGTTGACCCGAACCTAAGGATAAACACATGAAGACCAAAAAAGAGCATGCCTTGCACGATTTGGTGTTTGGGTCGAATAAGCCTAGGGTCGGTCACTGACCCAGTTTCGGTCTTACATGCAAAATATCCTTCTTTGACCTGTTCTGGTCCGTTTTGACCGCCTCTTCTACCTATTGAATTCTGGATCATTTTCTACTTGTCAATGCCTGGCCGGGCCAAGCCTTTTCACATGAGAAGAAACATTCTTCTACCATTTCTATAGTCCTAAGATGGATGCCAAGTGTCCTTGTTGACCCGAGAATCGTAGCATCTATAAATAGCCATCCAGAGCAACAAAAAAGGACCTTTGGTCGTTCTATTATCATTTTATTTATTTCTACTACATTTTACTTGGATTTAGCCATTAAACCACCATTTTTACTCAAAGTTTATAGTTACTAAGAGATTATAAAGTGAATGTAGGCTCGTTAATGGAGAACTACTATAAATTTGTGTGTGATTCGGTTTTCATTTATATTTCTTTATTTTACACTCTAGTTCATCTCTATTTAGGTGTTGGGTCAATTTTTGGTGTCAATAGCTTAATTTTTCTTAAGGCTTTGTACTTGGTTAAGCCCGAATCTAAATGAGTTACATCATTATATCTTTGTCATAAATTGTTTATACAAATAAATTTATATGTTGTGTTTGAAGTATTAAGTAAAAATGATATTAACTGTGTAAAGTTATCAACTTTAGACCCACCTTGCTTTTGAAAGGAAACAAAAACTTTATATCATGTACATTACTTCTATTATTCTCTTAAACATGAGTGTGGCCTTGACGTAATGTCTAAATGATTGTTTAATTTTTATATTAAAATCTAAGAAAGTCTACAACGCTTGAACTAAGAAAAGTCACATAAGTGCACTTTCTAATCCCTTGTTTTAGGGAAATCTATATCTTCTTCTAAATCATGTCTTGTTAATGACTTAAGTGAAAAGTAATTTAAAATGCGTAACTCTAATAAGAAAATGAGTAAGCTTATTTATTTTTTAGATTTGAGAATGGGGTATCGAGGCAAGGGGTGATACAACCAATGTTCAAACATACATGGCTTTACTCTTGAACAAGGAATAGTTAAGTTGAGAATGTCAAACACATGTTAGGTATATAAATAATGATAAAATATTGGTTATGGATTTAAATTTATTTGACGTAATTAAGTAAATTAAATTTGATTAGTGTCACGTGTTAGCGGAATCAAACATCGTTCTGCTATTATAACAATTTGGACAATTGTTTATATGTTAGTTGATTAGTATTGATTAACATTCTATTATTTATTAATTGTCGTTTATCGTTGCTAATTATTATCGGATCGATTATGTAGATTGTGATTGGCTATTTCATAGTAAAATATTTGTTTCTGTTTAGCATTTGGTCAGGTAGAAAACATTTCTGTTCTAACACCTTGTGATTTATTTCACGATTTGATTGTAAGGTGTTCAGTGATAATATGTAACTCATTTAATTTGTGAACTTAAATTAAATGGATTGCTTTTAAAGACTGTCCTTATAAAAGAATATGAAGTGAAATGTTTGATGTCAAAGAAGTAGAAAATAATTGAAAACAAATATTTCAAGATGATAAATGGTTAATAAAAGATGTTTTACGAACGAAGAGAGTTCCGAAGACCTAAATCCAATATTTAAAAGATTCTGAAAATAACAACAATATAACATGTAAATATTTGCGATTATTAGTGCAAAATGATTTATCTCATCGAGATAGTAAATGATTTTTTGTTTTACCTGGGATTTAATTAACCTGTTGTTAAAAACTTGCGATTATTAGTGCAAAATGATTTATCTCATCGAGATAGTAAATGATTTTTTGTGTTACCTGGGATTTAGTTAACCTGTTGTTAAAAACTGGGTATGTTGCTTATAGTGCCCTTAAAGGTGGTCTATTATTGAATGATGGAGAGACAAATTTATTAATTATTTGAGGCAGCTAGTACCCTGCGGCCTTGTTATTGAGAAAATATCCCGATCTTGTGGCATATATGTTAAAATGCTTCTATTGTAGATATATGAGACTTTCGTAGGTAATTTGTTTCTAAATACCGAAGTGATGTATGACTTTATAAAAAAGATATATATTATGATTTCAAATGAAACCATGATATCAAGTTCGAAAAGATTATCTTCAAAGAATGGATTTTGAAAATAATAAACTTTTTTATATTTAATAAATCTAAATATCGAGATTAAGCCTGGAGGGTAATTTAGAATTGAATATTGTTTGTGCATCGTAGGCTTCGTGAGTCTTATTTGTGAATAGGAGAACTATGTCAGCTTGATCTTGCACTTAATTGGGTACCCAATTATATAGGGGTACGGAGGCAGTCACACGTTGTAGTGATGTAGCCTCGAAACTTAACACTTTTCTATTCATTGTTCGATATTTATCATGTTATACGATATCTTTCATGTTTAATATATTATTCCGCATTTGGCTTTTTTTTTAGTTTACAGGAATGGTTATTGCTTCTTCTCATCCAAGTTGTGTAGCAATATATTTATTTATTTAATTTTTCTTGTACCATAGTAAACTTAGTGTATTAAAAGATCTTTGATAATTTGTATATTTAAAAATTGTATGTTATACTTCTAGTAGTGTCGAATATTTATCAAATATTGTGTAGTAAGTTGCTAGTTTTCATTAGTAGTTTTATACCGGATGGATATTTTTGAAATTTTGACTGTTTCAAAATTCTAGGCCATCACATATAAAATTAAACATTCTATATAACACTATTAGAGACGGGAACTATAGAGGTCACAGTTGAAAGCTCAAGACCATAGGTTATTGTGTAATTATTTTGTACATTTCATAATTTAGGTAAATTGGGTTTGTAATTGTCTTACATTTCGCTATTATCTTTCTTCTGGTTTTCAAATAATTTCCTCTAGTGTTTCTATAAGTTCTTTTGGTTATTTTCTACAAGAATTTTCAATTTTTTTTTTGCAGTTTTCTTTTTATTCAATTTCTATAAGATAGACTCTCGGTTTTCTTTACTTTTTTAGTATTTATGCCTATCGGTTATTTTACTGTTTCTACACTTATTTTTGGTTATGCAAAGACATGTCAGGATCTGCAAATGTTAGTTTATTGATGGTTGATTTAATCATTTTATTTTTCACATGGAAAGATAAAATTAAAGTTCTAAATGTACGAACGTGGACAAAAAGAAAAGGGAATAAATTTACATAAAATGCATGCATAAAATAGATCAGTAATTCAAAAAGAGATTGGACCGAAATAGTAAAATTAATGTGGATTTATAGTAAAATTATAACACGGGTTATAATTGAGAAATATTTGACATATTTTCAAGAATAATATTATGATAATTGTATGGACATATAAATAGGTCATAATAGATAGATTGGACATATTTGTAAGAAAAATATTATGATAATCATACTGACATGTAAACAAATTATAATAAACAGGACATAGTTGCAAATAGAACTATAACACAAGGGTTATAATTAAAAGGAATAATGAAAAGTCTTATTATAAAGTTAAACATTGATTTGGGATTAAGTTTAATAAGCATGTAATACTGTGTTTCATTTCGCTAGTACGGTGCTTAGGGAAAATAAGTGATAAATCAATAAGACCCGGATCGAGAGGCATTTTAGCGGGAAAGGGGGGGGGGGAATTAAAATATTTTTTTACTTGGATCTGTACCTATGGCATTCGCTTTCAGGTTTATCACCGATGGTCTCGTAATCGGTGGTGGTGGAGGCTAGGCACGATTATGCTGATTTGGATAAATTTGGGATCAATGGAGTTAGCGACGTGGGTAGGTGCGTTCCAACATTGCAACGAGTGTGGGGGTGCATCGACAAGGGAAGATAAGTCAATACAACGTCCAAAAGCAATAGTTATGTTTTTACCGATGGATCATCTAGGATAAAGCCCGAATCCATAGTGGCATAAGTTACCATGTTGGATAGTGTACTATGAGAATAAAGCCGACTAATGGGTAGTATTAGGAAATTATCGTAGTCAGTTTTATTGCATTCAATAATTGGGAAAGTGCAAATAATCAAGTGACTAGTTGAATTAGATGAAAAATCAAACAAATCTTTACTTGTACAGTTCAAGTATATTACCTTGTACATCATTCCAATATATTTATCTTTTGTAGTTGTACACGGACACTTACCCTGTCTGACACTAGAACAATTATTGAGACTATTTCTCTTTATTTCTCAATAATGCTACTAACTACATCATTCACTAGAATTTATGTCTGATCCACACCTATTTCTTCCTTTTTTCTTTCCCTTCTATGCTCACAGGGCAGATATTGATTTATACTAGCAGCTTTGGAGCATTAATGTTTGAGTTCCTATATTCTTCAATTTGATGTACTTAATTCCATTCACAATAATAGCTCATTTGTTATGGTCCGGATTTCTACTTGAGAAGGGAAATGTTTTATTATATGCTCAGATTTGAGCAAAGATTATGTAAAATATACAATTTGTGTTAAAATTTATTTGCGTAAAAATATAGTTTTGAAACAATAAGTTACTAAAAAAATGTTTCCATTTTTTCTATTTTATATCTTGTGAATCTTAGTCTATGTGGTTAGTTTTTTATATCTACAACACTCCACCTTACTTGGTATGACCTGTTTGAGGAATACTAAGCGGTGCGGGGTGTTTTAAGAAACATGTTTGTTATATTAGAACATAGTAGATTAAACTGGATCTCTTAAGTTAAATGAAATTCCATTCTATTATTATGGTAACTTATATATATATAGTTAGTAGAACAACTCTTCTTATGGTATTATTGTTATTTAAACACTTCTTATATGCTTATTGGCATTATTCGGTTGAGTTGTTCACATACCTGGATGTTAGCTAATTATCAATGCTATAATTTAGATAAGTTGAACTGAATTAGATAAGAATCAATGTGGAAACTAAGTCTCACACTCACATTTTTAAATCTAATGTTTTTTTGAAAGGTTTCGAAGGCTATTTTTTTTATATTTAAAGTAAAATTAAGAAATGATTTTACTTTGGATATTCTAAACGTAAATAAATACTTTTCAAACGATTGTTTAAAGCCATAATTTTATTATCATGGTTTATAAATAATTCAAAAAAGTATTTTTATTAATAACTTATTATTTAAAGTGTTTTACATAGATGTTTTATTAATAAAGAAAGCTTATAAATGATTTTGGTATTTATAAATAATGTTTGAAATGTTTTTGATACTCATAAGGAATTAATAAATAGTCTTATATTTATTTAAGAGTTGTATGAATAAACTTGTTGGTATATAAAGATGTTTATTAGATGGATTTTCAGAATTTAACAAGGGAGTTTCCATGACCAGATAAGATTTATTAAAAGGTTATTCAAGTGATGTTCTAAATGATTTTAAGGTTTGCGTTATTCTTATTTCTTTTTTAAAAATATTGCTTAATCCTCTAGAATGATTTTAGAATGAGAAATTCAATTTAACATTTTGTGAATATTGTTTGGCTGATTAGATAAGTACACAAATATTTTTAATAAATATTCAAAATGTTATTTTTTAAAAGTTGGATTTATTTAAATGAGACTTAGTGGTTGTCATGGTTGCTGAATCCTAGAATTATGCGTGACGTTTGTTATTTTTTAATTAAATAACCAACTATAAAATCTTCACCAAACATAACCTTGGAAATATTTGGAAAAAACACGAGTCATATGGCATAATCATCCTCAATAATATGACAATTTGCGTGTAAACCTCAAGTAAGGACTCTGTAACGACCCCAAACCCCCATTCCACAGTAGCAAGGGTAATCTTTGGAATATAACACATAAACACATAACAGCGGAACAGAAATAAATAAATACACCAGATAATGTACAATGGAATACGCCGGATAAACATAATCATCAGAATTACACAGTATACAGGATCATACTTAGTATAAAATACAGTTCAACTTTACATAGAATGTCTACAGCGGAATCAAAAAACATAATATGTACAACAGGAGCTGAACAACATAAAAAGAAAGAAGTGATAGAATCCATCTTCAACTCCATAGTTATCCAGAAAGAGCCTGCTAAAACCTAAATACAAGGCTGTCCGTGTAGAAAATAGGGCACCCGAGTTTGAATGTGAAACAAACTACGAGTCAGTCAAGGGACTGATATGAGAAATCTACTTAACTTATTCTATAATATGGCCAATCACAGGACCACGTCGCTAACACGGAACGGGTTTACTCCATTGGATTACTAGTGCTTAAAACAAGTAAATCATTATAACATCACAATGCTTTTTATAAAAATGAAGCCATTATAAGACTCAGTTCTCATCACACAATGCAACGCAAACAGGAGGATAAAGTTTTACCTTATAATGGCCAAAATATGCTTGATATGAATAAAACAAAAGCATTTGATATTATTACTAGTGTTTATATGTTTCAAAAACAATTTCAATCATAAGTATCAATCATAGACGGCATCGGTACTATATATCATGTCGCTATATATAGTATTCAATCAAAATTGCACGATATCGTATTTGGAAATTGGATTTCCGTCATGAACCAAGGCAAGGGATCGTCCTCACCGCTTCGAGACTGTCTAGCCCGAGCCTCAGGGTCAGAGCGCATCGACACTTGGATCGTCGGGGCCTGTCCACACGGAGTGGATTAAAATGCCTGAACACTGCGTTTCCCTGCCCTATGGCCATAAACTGGTCATATACCGACCAAATCATCGGCCCCGAAGCGACCGATATAACCGAGTCCTCTCTCGTTTCTGGTCCATACCGGGGTGTGAGGCTTGAAAATCAATGCTAAACACAAAGCTAGCTATGTAAAGCCCTGCTTTGATCATCAACCACAAAGATCTTCTTTTCAACAAAAGCCTTGATCACAGCATCTGTGTATGCCACATTGTCAGTCTACAACGTCAGACGCACATCCATTTACAAGTCCGTTCTAGGTCTGAACAAAATCGGAGGCACCGTATTCCTTTCCGTATGTCCAATACAGAAGAGAGGCCCTCGCACATCTGAAAGACCAACAAGTATGTCCATACAACCACCACTGTAACCACTTCAGGGCACCATGTAATAACCCGAAAAATCTGAACTAATTTAAAAATTTTAAATTGGCTATTTAAGTGAATATTATATATTTAAAATAAATATTTTAAATAATAACGATAAAAAGTAGTTTGAATCGATGTTTTAAAATGAATATAATGATTTTAAATTAAAAACAAGGCCTGAAATGGCACAGCAGTTTCGAATTTTCATTTCAAACTTTGAGTGACTGTACCGTGTGCAAAATAAAACAGATTTCAGTGAAACCAAAAATATTTAAATCTGTTAGTGAATATCTTACTAATGAATCTGAAAAATCGAAGTTTCGTAGCGGGAGTCAAAAGTTATGGCCAAATGAATTTTCAGAAAGATCGCTATAGAATTTACATAGCCCATGAAAATAGACATTTTGCAAACGACCTCGGAATTCGACGAAACCACTTTTGTTGGATCCGGGTGTCAAATTATTGCTAGGTTTCAAATTTCATAATTTTTGAAGCTAATATGTGAGCGTGGTGTAGAAAAATGTATTTTGGTCAATTATAGTTAAATTGGATCGACCAGAAAATGGCCATTTTTCAAACGGTCTCAGAATTCGAAGAAACTAGTTTTGTTGGGACTGTATCATCAAAATAGAGCTAGATTTAATTTTCTGGAATTTTTCGAATCGGTTTGTGGCCCCGGCAAGTTGAAATGTACGTTCAAATTAAATATTGAATGTTTTACATTTTAATTTGAAGAAAAAGAGACTGTAATAGTCGAATAAGCCAAACCAATTGGGGATTGGGCGCTTGTATACCTCGCCACAGATTTTTATAACCAAGAATGCTTCTTTTTATTATTTTCATAAAGGAGCACTCTATATAGCGCATCTATATAGCGCATCTACATAATCCCAATAATTAAATTTTATAGAAATTTTCTTTTTTGGAACAAACATTTCTTTCTCTTTTAGGGCCGATAGTCCCCATTCTTCAGGTAGTATCAACCTTTTGATTAATATTTTACTGAAACTGTAAATATTTGGATCATTTCCATGAAAATGTGTTATTTCAGCTGTTTCAGTTCCCTTTAAAATTGCTTCATAATAACCTCTTTGCTTATATGCAGTAACAGCATAAGATGATGTATCGACATACCTTTGCATTAAGGCCCATGGATTATCTTCCCTATTTATATCAGAAAATTCTAACAGAAGTATTACTTCTTTATAAGCACTTTCTTCATATGAAGTTATATTTCCTTCATTTTCTTCATTCCCAGTGACACTAGCATAAGTCTCAGTCTGGTCTTACATATCCCATTGTGTTCAGAATGCGGATATTTAGCTAGGGACGACAGTCGTTGAGTTTGGATTGGAGTTCGTTTGAGGAAGGGGTATTTTTGGAATTTTAAAAAATATATAAATAAAAGAAATTATGGGCCAATCAAACTCTTTTCTCATTCTTCTTCAAAACCCGATCCCCCTGTAAACGAATGTCGCCTCCTCTTCAATCCTTCTCTCCTCTTTTTCTCCTTCCACGCACCAAATCAGACCCCCTCCAGTGGAGGAAATTGGAGTACTCTCTCTCCTCTTTAAATCCATACCCTCCTCGCCGGGTATCGTTGACCATTTTTCGAGAATCGCACTGCGAAAGGTTCGCCATTCGCCGCCATCTACCTCATTCAATCTGTGTGCGAATTGACCACCAAGGGGTGGCGCCAGTGTGGTTTTCCGTTCTCTACAGCGTGGCGTAAGCGGATTATATCAAGTGCTACGGATAACGAGAAATCTTCAAAACTAGTTTTGAAGAAAATAGAGAGGTATACAGCTGATATTATTTAAACTATTCTATAGCACTTTAAAGTGCAACGGTTAATGATTTTACAATAAAAATTATATCTTTTTTGTTTCTGGTCGAAATCTAGTGAAACAAGAGACCGCATATTTTTCTGAGCCTTATGCAATTTTTGGTGGAGTGGAACCCAATGTGATATTTTTAATTTATAAATGATATGGAAAACAACGATGTATAAATTATATAGTCGATGTATGAGTTATTTAAGCATTGTACACCTCATGTATAAGCATTTTATAAGTTGTATGTTTGATGTATAAGTTATATATGCGTTGTAAAAATAATATATGCGTTGAAATAAATTGAAATGATATTGAATTGAAATCGAAATATAGTTATATGTGTGTGTATGTATATATATATATACACACACACTCCCCTCGCCCACAGACCATGGACGATATATATTGGTTGTGATATTGTTTGGATTATTGGTTGGTGTGAAATTTGGTGAATATCATAAATGGTTGAATTGAAATGATTGATTGTGATTGAAATCCCAGTAGGATTAGTATATTGGAAAATTCGCCTGCGTGCGAACTAGATATTGAAAATCCCCATTGTCAAAAACCGCGAGGTTTTAAGGTAGAGCGAGGAGCCGTACTAGGGATGGTGCCAGTTTTAACTACACTGCCGTTATGCTACCGAAATTTTCAACAATATTCATGTGTTAGAATTATTTTCATGTGTTGAAACTATATACATGTGTTGAATAGAAATTCATGTGTTGAATAGGTTCATTTGTTGAGTAAATTATTTGAAAGATAAAAATCATATTTTTATTATATATATAGCCTATATAAAATATTAGTATTTTAAATAAATTGTTTTAACACCAAAAATAACATTTTTGCCTTATGTATAGACTATATATAATAGTCGTGTTTCGAAATAAATTGTTATACAATAAAAATCACATTTTTATTATATATATAAACTATAGAAAATATTCATGTGTTGAATAAAGGACTAGAACGATAAAGATCATATTTTTATCGTATGTGTGAAGTCGAAAACGTTCGTGTGTTGAATCTATAGATTGAACAATAAAATCTACATTTTTATTGTGAATATGAAGTGTTAAAAATGGTGATGTGTGGAATAAATATTTTTGATGATAAAAATATCAATTTTATCAAATATATGAAGTGAATATAGTTTTGAAATCGAAGGAAGAATTAAATTTATATATTTATATATAAATGTAATTAAAATATATGAATAATGAAGCTGTAGTTGGTGTTTTGAAACTGTGATTTCAAGCGATTAGTGCGGGAGATCCGACCATCGGATTTTCCCGAAACCGAAACCATTGGGTTCGCCTTGGAAATATTTTTCCAACGGCACCAACTTTGTAAAGATGCAACGGTTGGATTGTCTGGAATGTTTAATTCAGATCTGAAGAAAAACAGCGCCAGAATCGATTATATATATATAATTAAATTAAATCGAATAACGACGCTGCAGTTCGTATTTTGAAATCGTAACTTCAAACGATTAGTGCGGGAGATCCGACCATCGGATTTTCCCAAAACTGGAACCGTTGGGTTCGCTTGGGGAATATCTTCCCAATGATATAAGCTTTATTGAAATCCAACGGTTAGATTTTCAGATATGCGTAATTTTTATTGGGAAAAACAGCGCCACGGCCGTGTTATGGCCTGAAGCGTCGTTTGAATGAATTGGCTATTTTTATATAAATAAAAATAGCGAAAAATCATGATAAAATATTATAAATGATATGGAATGGGAATAAACTGAATTTGCTCGGTTTATGTGATATTTGATGGTTGAATGTGTTTGGCGTGAAATTACATTAAAGAACAGAATTGGTGATGTCGAATAATTTAACCATTGAAATGAATTGATTTGAAATACTAAATATACGTGAATTATTTGAAAAGGCCAAGTTAATTCTCATTTCAAAAAATTGATCGACGAGTGAAAGTCGAAGATATAAAGACGGTGCAAGACCGATGATCTTAAAGTGAATCGAGGGGTGCTACTGATGCTCAGGATGGGAGTAGCTACCTTGAAGGGGATGAAGTAGTAGCCACCCGGACGTACTTGATTGTACGGATATGCGAGGTATTGAGTGCCTCCGGTTTCGTTGAGACCCAGAACGAACGTGTAAATAGACTGTGTGTCTGACATTGGATTTTGTTCTATGCTGATTGATCTCTATTACATATATATCTGTTTGGCGGCGGAGAATTTATTCTCTTGCTTAACGCCCTTCTCTGAGACGTACGAGCTTAGAGGTTATATATCGTTAGAAATCAGTCGCATGGAGTGAACTGCCTGTGTGGCATGCCTAAGTGGCAGATGATCAAGGCTTCTGTTGAAAAGCAAAGTCTTGTGGTTGATGATCAAAGCACGACCTGTGTGGCACAACTTTGTGTATAATGTGAATTCGCGAGCCTCACACCCCGGTATGGACCAGAAATGAGAGAAGGATCCAAGGAGGACATGAGTTTCTTTCTAGCTAGGCTGGTGTCAGCGACCTACCAGCCCTGACATTTATATTATTTTCACCTGTGTGGTTGTTGCTGTTGCGAGGCGCCTCAGATATATTAGTCGATCCGGGACCGATGGAGCCATTGGGCTCATTTATGCCCCAAAGCATGGGGAGACGTAGTTTTCAGGCATTTTAATCCACATCGGTAGGCCGGCCCTGTGGCTCCTAAGGCTTTATTGAGTACTTTCCTGAGGCTAGGGCTAGAGAGTCTCGAATTCGGTAAGGACTATCTTTTGCCTTGGTTCATGACGGAAATCCAATTTCCAAATAAGACATCGTGCGGTTTTGATTGTATATATATATATATGGCGACATAGTGGTATGGGGCATTAATGTCGTCTATGATTGATAGTTAAGATTGAAATTGTTTTCAAAACGTATAAACACTAGAAATAATATAAAATACTTTTGTTTTATTCGTATCAAGCACATTTTGGCCATTATAAGGTAAACTCTATCCTCCAGTTTGTGTTGCATTGTGTGATAGGAACTGAGTCTTATAATGATTTCATTTTTATAAAAAGCATTGCGATATTTAAAAGATTTACTTGTTTTAAAGCACTGGCTATGCAATAGAGTAAACCCATTCCGCGAAAGTGGCGTGGTCCTGTGATTAGCCATATTTGAAAATGAGTTAAGTAGATTTCTCATACCAGTCCCATGACTGACTCGTAGTTTGTTTCACTTGCAAACTCGGGTGCCCCTTTTTCTACACAGGCAGCCTGGTATTCAAGTTTTAGCTGGCTCTTTCCGGATTGCTGGAGCTGAAGATGGATTCTATCATTTATCACTTTTAATGTTGTTCAGCGCCTGTTGTACATATTATGTTTTCTTTTCTGCTGTAGACATTTTATGTATAGCTGAACTGTATTTTGTACTAAGTATGATCCTATATACTGTGTAACTCTGATGATTTTATTTATCCAGTGTATTCTATTGCACATTATCTGAGTATTTATTTATTTCTGTTCTGCTATTATTTGTTTATGTGTTATATTCCAAAGATTACCCTTGCCACCGTCTTATCGGGGTTTGGGGTTGTCACAAATGTGGTATTAGAGCTTTGGTTAAGCTTAGTTCAGGAATATAACATCTTAATGAACTCGTCAGAAATAGATCCAGTAGTGTTCTAGGGCGAATAACTCATTACAGATAGGATTAGCAATATCCTAGTATGAGTATAGCAGAATGAGATACACCTCAATAGACACACTTTCATTCAAGTATATGTCTCTATGTTTTAAAATTACCTTTTCTGTTGACCTGACACTTGGTCTGCTATTTGCAGAAGTACTAGAAAATGAGTGTCAGAAATAGAAGGAATGCAGAACCCGATCTAGAGGCTCTATTAAAGAGGTATCGAAATCTGGGCAGAGCACAATTCTTGGGCAATGAATCTATAATTCAAACTCAAGCTTGGATGAGTTCTGTTGAAAGAAATTTTGAACGTATCCAGCTGAGAGATGATCATAAAAGATTAGTGGAATCTTGGGCACTCATAGAAGAAGCTTTAATCTAGTGGGAAACAATCATTAAAGATAATCCAGAAGGTGATATCACCTGGGATAGATTCAAAGAGATTTACAGTGGAAGATTTACTCCTCCAGAAGCAACTGAGCGGTTATGTGATGAATTCTACTATCTGATACAAGGTGAAATGAATATCCCAGAATATCATAAGAGATTCAATGAACTTTCTCATTTTGCCCCTCATCTAATTCAATATCCAAAGAGGACGAATCTGAGGTTTATTAATGGTCTACAAAGAAAATGCCAGAATAAAGTAATGGGCCATGTGAAGCTTCCTTTTTATGAAATGATATACATGGCTTATCAGTATGAAGATCTAAATAATCGAGGTCTTTTAGTCGACGAAGAGGAAGTCGGTTCTGGCAACAAAAGGAAATTTGAAACTGATAGCCCAGAGACAAGTGCACAACCTGAGGCCAGCACGAAGTTTGAGCTCAGAAAGAAGCCTAGATTCCATCGGGAAAAGGTTAAGCCTCAAAAAGGACCAGTAACAACTGCCATATGCTCTAACTGCAAGAAGCAACGGCATCTGTCGATAAGTTGCAAATCTCTAAAGAAAAGAATAAAAGGGGTTCTAATCTCAATGAGAAGAAAGAGAAGTCTCATGGTTCAAGGGTATGCCATAAGTGTCACTAGACAGGTCGTCTTGCTAGAAATTGCCTGCTATCCAGAAAATCTGAAGTAGTTCAGGTAAATGAAGTAGCAGAAACTTCTGAACCCTCAGCTAGACAGGAAAGGCCAGATGTTTTGGAAGGCACGCTTATTGTCAAAAACATTCCAATGAAAGTACTGTTTGATACAGGTGCGTCGAGAAGCTTTATTGCAAAGAATGCGGTTAAGAAATTGGATTTGAAATTGAAAAAGCTTAAAGAACCCATCATTGTCCATAATCCGGTTGGGGGTTCCCTCGATCTTAGTTGGGTTTATGGGTACCTGTTTCTTTTTCTCATTATTGGTTCCCTTGTATCTCGATCGTGATGAATTATACCGAATTCGAGCTTACTTTAGGATTGGATTGGTTAACCAAATACGAAGCGGAAGTTAAATGTGCAGAAAGGGTTGTCAAGGTGAAAATGAAGCTTGCCAATATTGTAATTCCCTGTGAAGTTCCGAATTCTGATAGAAAAGACTTCTGGGCAGCATTAGATGTTTCTCCTGCTCAAATAGAACCTGTTCCTGTCGCTCCGGAGAATATTTCGGTCGACATTGCAAATTCCCAGTTGTTAAGAACTATGCGGACGTGTTCAAAGAAGTTGTTAGCTTACCTCCACAGAGAGAAATTAATTTTAAAATCTCTTTAGTTCTGAATGCAAGGCCAGTAGTTCACTCTATTCGAAGAATGATCTTGAAGGAAAAAGTAGAGTTAGATAATCAAACTCGACAACTAGTATGGAAAGGTCAGATTAGGCCTAGTTTCTCTGATTGGGGAGCAGCAGTGGTATTTGTCCCAAAGTCAGATGGTACTCTCAGACTATGTGTGGATTATCGTGACTTAAATAAGAAGACGCTGAAGAACAAATATCCATTGCCACGGATTGATGATTTGTTAGACTGATTGAATGGAGCACAAGTGTTTTCCCGAATGGACCTAGCTACAGGTTTCCATCAGCTTCGTATTGCCCAAAGTGTGTTCCTTTGACAACATTCAGGGGCCCAGACTTATTCTATGAGTGGCTAGTAATGTCGTTAGGCTTATGTAATGTTCCAGCGTATTTAGTCGACCTGATGAACAGAGTATTCAGAGGAGTTTTGAACAAATTTGTTCTGGTTTTCATTGACGATATCCTGATCTTCTCTAAGTCAGAAAGCGAGCATGAAAAACATTTGGAACAAGTGTTAGAAATTCTGAGAAAGAATGTTTTGAAAGCAAAGTTTTCCAAATGTATATTCTGGCAAGAAGAAGTCAAATTTCTTGGCCACGTCTTGTCTAAGCATGGAATTTCAGTGGATCCTAGTAAAATCACTGCTATTCAGAATTGGAAACAGCCTCGTACACCCACAGAAGATAGAAGTTTTCTCGGATTGGCCATTCATTATCGGAAGTTCATTAAGAATTTTTCGAGGATATCCAGTCACTTAACGAAGCTTACTAAGAAACATTCGAGATTCAACTGGACTCCCGAATGTGGGGCAGCTTTACAGGAGTTGAAGTTAAAATTGACGACTACTCCGGTGCTCACAATTATTGACGGCAATCATGATTTGAAATTCTGGACTGATGCTTCTAAGGAAGGCCTTGGCGTAGTGTTAATGCAAAGAGGCCACGTAGTCGCTTATGCTAGCCGTCAATTGAAACCACATGAAAAGAATTATGTAACTCACGATCTTGAATTGCTAGCTATCGTTTTTGCTATGAAAATCAGTAGGCATTATCTATTGGGTGAGAAGTTTGAATTATTCACTGATCATCAATCATTGAAGTATTTATTCACCTAGAAGGATCTGAATATGAGACAGCAACGTTGGTTAGAATTTCTCACGGCATATGATCTTGATATCCTATATACTCCGGGAAAAGCCAATTTTGTAGCTGATGCGCTCAGCAGGAAGAATGTATCATCGCCAGTATTATCATTACACCATCATTGATTTATAAAATAGCTATTCTTTAGAAAGACGATAGTTTTATTAAGGAGATGATCAGAAGAATTCAAAAGGGCGAAGTCTCCAGTTTCCAAGTGGATGGCGCAGGAGTTCTGAGATTGAAAGGTAGAATTTGTGTTCCTGACAATCTTGATCTCAAAAGGAAGTAATGGACGAGAGCCACAAGTCCAAACTGAGCATCCACCCAGGGGTTAGTAAAATGTACAATGACCTCAAGCGAATTTTCTGGTGGAAGGCAATAAAAAGAAATATCTCTATATATGTTAGCCGGTGTTCCACCTGTCTGCAAGTCAGAAGCGATCAGTAGAAACTCGCCGGATTATTGCAACTGTTGGAAATTCCAGGTGGAAAGTGGGAACAGGTTTCTATGGACTTCATAGATTGTTTGCCCAGAAGCAGGAAAGGAAATGACAGTATTTGGGTGATCGTAGATCGTTTCACGAAGACCGCCCATTTCATACCTGTCAAATTGAATAGAACTGCTCAGAGTCTGGCGCAGGTTTATTTCAAAGAAATTGTTAGACTGCACGGAGTTCCCATGAGCATCGTTAGTGATCATGACCCGATTTTTGCTTGTAAATTCTGGGAAGCATTGCAAGCAGAATTAGGAACGAAACTGAACTTGAGCACCGCATATCATCCTCAAGCAGATGGCCAACTAAGAGGGTGAATCGTATTCTTGAAGATCTATTGCGGGCTTATATTATTGATTTTGGCAGATCATGGGAAGACCACTTGCATTTGGCTGAATTCTCATATAATAACAACTACCAGGCGAGCTTGAAAATGTCACCATTCAAAGTATTGTATGGTAGACCGTGCCGATCCCATGCTTGTTGGATTAAACCTGGTAACAGACTTGTATTGGGGCCTGATATGGTTCGCGATGCTGCGGATAAAGTCGATTTCGTTAAGAAATGATTACTGGCCGCCCAAAGCTGACAGAAAAGTTATGCAGATAAGAGAAGAAGAGATATATCATTTGTTGTTGGCGACTATGTATATTTGAAGGTATCTCCGATGAGAGGAGTTATCCGGTTCGGTAAAACAGGGAAATTGGCGCCCAAATTCATTGGTCCGTTTTCTATTCTTGAACGGATTGGAACTCTTGCATATAGGTTTCAATTACCTGATTGGTTGCTTGGAGTGCATGATGTATTCAAGTATCTCAACTGCGAAATCATGTGCATGATCCAGATCTCATTGTAGAAGAAGCCGCACAATAGGATTTGGAAATCACTCCAGAATTGGCAGTGAGAAGAGAGCCGCTAAAGATCATTGGCAAAGAAACCAAAGAGACGAGGAACAAGAAGGTTCACCTAGTCAAAGTGCAATGGTGTGGAGATCCGCGAGATTATACTTCGGAAACAGAGGAAAGCATTAAGAAAGCCTATCCTAAGTGAAGGGTGGATATCTCTGATTGACTCTGGTGCAAGGTACATTTACCATATTTTGCAATTTCCATTATGTTCTCCACTTTGCTGTTGTTTTCTTATCATGGATGTAAACTTTTAATTATATGGTCTAAATGATGTTAAAAGAGTATATGAATAAGTTAGTATATTTTTGAAAGTTAAAAAAAAAATTGATTTTTGTTTGTGTTGTGTGATTGTGAATTTGATCAATTGAATTATTAGAATGATAGGTTAAATTAATCAACGAAGAAATGGTAAATTTATGCAATTAAATCACACATTGAACTGTTTTAAAAATAGATAGGAATACATATACATGTGCATTATATATGTTTGAATAGGTAAATGGATTAGCTGTTGAGTAAAGAATTTATTTGCATGCCCGACAAATAGGTAAATCTTAATGAGTTGGATGTGCAATTTTATTATTATATCAACTCCTGTTAATGCCATTGGATGCGGAGTGCTGGTTGTTCTGTGTGTAATAATAAATGTCACCATAGGATAGTAACAATTAATTTTGATCTACACTACATGGCATACTTTTTGAGGATAGGCATACTTCATCATATACCATGTAACACCCCGTATTTCTGTTAACACTAAAGTTACTAATTTAATAATAAATGTGTAAAGGGGGGATGTATCTAATGTGCATACAAATTTAGTAATAAATGTGTAAAGGGGAGATGTATCTAATGTGCATACAAATTTAATAATAAATGTGTAAAGGGGGGATGTATCTAATGTGCATACAAATTTAATAATAAATGTTAATAATGTACATTAAGAAAGTAATTGTGAACATAATTGGCTTCCTTTTAGAACGGATGGCTTTGATTAACCTTGGCTTCATCGACGGCTCAAATTAACTTGCAATCCTATATAAACAGCCCCCTGGTCTCCTTCTCTTTGCACCATTCTTCTTTAACCTTATGCTGCACAAATTCTTGATGGACATGGCTTCTTCTTCTTCCTCTAAATCTAAATAAATAAATTAAAGTAAAATATAAATCAAGACGAGGAAATCCTGCTCAAGTCTTTCAAGAGAAGATTCAAAATAACTTAGGATTCAAGTAAAGATTCAACGGATTCAAGCAACGCTATCTTTCTATTCTTTTCTAGATCCAATCAATGTAACTCGGTTACTTTTTAGATTTGAACGCCTTTTCTATTTGTGACATGAAATTAAAAGAATATAAGAAATATGCCTTATCATTTCATTGAATCTGTGCTTGTTTATGACTTTGGATCTGATTCTTAATTATGGCCTAGAACACATTGTGACTAAATTGCCAACGCTTAAGATTATGACTATGGAACTGTGGCCTTTGAAACCATAAGCCTTTGACTATGAACATAAGCCTTTGACTATGAACATAAGCCTTTGACTAGGAGCATAAACTAATGCCTATGACTATGACAAGGACAATAGTGGATAATTACCTATGATTCATGAACATGATATTATTGCCTAGGATTATGACTGTGAGATTGGATCTAAACTTGATTATCTATTCAGTTTATTCTTAAATATCCTTGGATCTTGATTATGGGAATTTATCTATTAAGTTAGATCTACCCATGTACTTGAACCTATATTATTTGTTCAACCCTTTTTATGTCATAATATTATCAGATCTATAGGCCTTCGATGCTTTAATCAATTTATTTAGTGTAATTTGTTAGATCTGTGATTAGTGAATTATCATCTTCTGCCAGTCATTATGTCTATCTTTTCATGGCATTTTGGTTCATTCCCTTTTTATCCACGAATCCAGATTTATCTGTAATCTATGATGAAATCACGATTACACGAACGATGGGAATACAATTTGGGCAAATCATAAATTTGACTTAAACATGGTTGTAAACTTGGAAATTGGCATAATATGGAACATGAACATAATTATGATTGACATAATTTAGAACATGTATTATGGCATGTTTATTAGAACGCAAATTTGAAAATTTGACATGAATTATGGAATATGTAATTTGACATATTAAATTTAGTATTGGCAAGTAAGCTAAGTTTTAAGCGTAAACGGTAAACTAGAATAATAATTCTAGTCTTGCCATAAACTGTAAATTAGAATGTTAAATCAGAATTGGGTCAATTAAAGTTTATTTGACATAATAAGTATATTAGCACAAATTTTGAATTTAGTCATAATTGTGAGTAATTGTCATGTTTAGAATAATCATGGTTAGTGACACTTAATTTGGTATAATTTACATACCAAAAACTATAAATATGATATATAGGGAAAATTGGCCATAATAATAAATGTTGACAATGTACATTAAAAGAGTAATAATGGAATAAGTAAATTAGGGAAAATTTACTTATAGAATTTATCCTAAATGAGAAAAGTAAATTTAGACAATACGAACATGCTTAACCCGATGTTGGATTGAGTTGTAATGTAAACCTACCCGGACCCTCCCGGTTGTCTAGTGATCACAACAATATCTATCCAATGTGGGAGGTTAAGGCATTGAGCCCAATAAAGGCCCGAGGTTAGACTGAGTTGTGGCGTAAGACTGCCTGGAACCAACCGGCATACCGACAGCCACAACAATACCTGTCTAATGTGAGTGGCTGGTGCTTTAATAAGACAATTAAAGTTAAGCTAGAATGGGAGGGTTAAGTCCATAAGAACACTTAACCAACTTAACACAGTTAAGCTAGAATGGGAGGGTTAAGTCCATAGGAAAACTTAACCAACTTAACACAGTTAAGTTAGAACGATAGGGTTAAGTTAACTAGAACACTTAACTAACTTAACATGGTAACAAGACAAGATTTGTAGGGGTTAAGTAACTAAGAAAAACACTTAGCTAATTTAATATGTTAACCAGACTAGAAAGTGGGGGTTAAGTAAATTCCATACACTTAGCCAATTTAACATGCTAACTAGACTAGAGGTTGGGGTTAAGTAAAATTAATACACTTAGCCAATTTAATATGTTAGCTGGACTAGACCGTAGGGTTAAATAAGCTTGAACACTTAACCATCAGAGTGTGATAAATGAATAGGGTTAAGTTAAAAACATGAAGGGACAATACTTAACCATTACAACATGTTAATCAAACCAATGTTAGGGTTAAGTTAACTAAGGGAACACTTAATCATTATAACATGTTAGTTAAAATAGATAGGCAAGGTTAAGTTAAAAAGGAACACTTAACCAATACAAGATGAATGGGTAGGGTTAAGTAAATACTTAACCAATATAACTTGATGCTGGTAGGGTTAAGTCAACGTGAATTACTGATAGCACTTAACCAGTTTAATATGACAAAGGAACGAGTTAAGTTAACTTGAATTGACTAATGACACTTAACCAATCCAACTTGACAAGAAAGAGGACTAAGTAGTAAACCATAGTTAAAAAGGGATAAGTAGTAAACCTTAGTTAAGAAAATGATGATTCAATACACTAAGTGGTAAACCTTAGTTAGAAAAACTAAGTAGTAATCCTTAGTATAACACGAAGAGGAGCGAGCGTCCATCTGATCTTAAAGAAGGCTCCAACGAATTGGGTTACGAAGCCCGAGGCTTCGAGGGGACGTAAGGGTACTCTTGGTATCCCTTTGTGAGAATGCAGATGATCCGCCTGGGCTCACAGAGGTTAAGGTCTGCTTGAGAAGAACCAAGGGTATGCCTTGGTTGCAATATATGGAAACCTAACGACTAGGATGGACCAGCGAGATTCTACGAGACCAGTAGCCCTGTGATAGGGACTCGTCGTCTACCTACCATCTTGAGTCAGTCGAGATACGTAAAGCGGAAAGGCGGAGAACTCTAAAAGACCATATACTTGCTATCTAACTATGGGTGAGGATGGCCATAGGTTAGTGGGGCATAGAGGGCCTGCGTATAGTTCTCATCTTTCAAGGTGTGCCTTTCATTAGTTGAGGGAGGGGTCAAGTGGGACCATAGCCACTGGAAAAACAGACCTTAGCATCTGCATAGGCAGATATCTGAAAGCTCCCGACCGAGTTCCGTGTTTCTAGAGCAGCCCTGCCACGGGACTCGGGTCGCACATTTCAGGACATGTGCATCTAGACAGCGATAAACGATTCGCGACACATACGTGGGGAAAGTCTAGGAACATATACCGCTCTAGGTAGTGTCCTAGACTAGGGGCATCGTTCGACAGGTAGCGTAATCCCTAGTTGGACCTAGGTGGCATAAACCCTGAATCTGTGAAGCATTAGATAAGCCGCGTAAACCCGAGTGGAATCTAGGAAGCACTTTGATATAAAACCCTAGATTAGATCTAGGTAACAAATAATAAATGTACGCCTAAAGGCAACCACAATTACTGGGATTGGGATCACGTTATCATTTTAGACAGATTACTAGTTGGGACACTAGATAGGTGGTGCAGAGACGTAGAAACCATAATAATAGGTTAATAGCGAAGCGGAGAAAGTATCAAAGCATATCCAGTTTATTTTGTCTTAGCATATCTTGTGTTAATCTTATCCTATCTTGTTGGCCCTATCATCATGGTATTGTCTTGTATTCAGTTAATTCATGTCGTTTTGTTTTTCCTTGTTCACATGCTAGAAGTAACTGAACTTACCAGACTTTATGTCTGACCCAGTTTTCTTTCGTCTTCTTTTCTTCTGTCCTCCCCCCAAGGTAGTTAAGGAGGGAATAGTATAGCTCAGGTTAGATTGGACCGTCACTCTTCCCAAGCTCGAAGAGTCGTTGACAAAGTGCTTTGGACTCTCTTTTTCTGCTGCTATGGCTGGCTTATGCTACATTAGGGAATATAAATGTTATTTTATGCTTCTTTATTTTGTAAGACAGATGATGCTCTGATATTGGAAAACAATTGTTGTACAAACTATTTTATCAATAAAGTAAAGTTTTATTTTCCGCTGTTTTAATTTTGTCTGTCTTGTAATTTATCTGCATCTTTTACCCTAAATGCTCCACAGAACTTAGTGCATTCCCTTTGTGAGTGACACTAAATGATGTGGGGTGGTACATACCACATAAGCATTTGGGGCTTGTGTGACGAGGTTGAAGATTTACCATACGAGCGAGAGGCTTGTATGGCGATGACTATATTTTACAGGTTGAACTGATGACTGATATGGACCATATAAAATATAACGGTAAATTTCCAGATTAATAAAAACCCCATACGGTCTGGAGATGACAATAAACACGTCTCTCTGGTCATTAAGGCACAAAAACCATTTATAAGGTGACGAGAATTTATTCTCTGGAGCTATGATCTATACACACTCTCCTGTGGACACCGGAATATATCACTATAAATATGTGCATGCTTATTAGGATTTATTGGGTACCTAATACAGCCCAATAAATTTCCAAACCCCTCCCCGTACAAAGGAGGTTATGGAGAAATTTTTCGAAAATTCAGGGTGTTAGCCAAATTTTTGAAGAATTTGAAAATTATTAGAAACTGAAAAGTTGAAGAATGGAAGCCAGATTGAAAGTAGAGTTGATTAATCAAACCACTTTCGACTTTGTTCCTTTTCGGGGACGAAAAGTTTTAAGTGGGGGAGATTGTAACAACCCGGAAAATCTGAACCAATTTAAAAAATTTTAATTGGCTATTTTAGTGAATTTTAAATATTTAAAATAAATATTTTAAATAATAATGACGAAAAGTAGTTTGAATCGATGTTTGAAAATGAATATAATTATTTTAAATTATAAACAAGGCCTGAAATGGTGCGGCAGTTTCAAATTTTCATTTCAAACTTTGACTGACTATACCGGGTGCAAAATAAAACGGATTTTAGTGAAACCAAAAATATTCAAATCTATTAGTGAATATCTTACAAACGAATCTGAAAAATCGAAGTTTCGTAGCGCGAGTCAAAAGTTATGGCCAAATGAATTTTCAGAAAGGTCGTTATAGAATTTATATAGCCCGTGAAAATAGACATTTTGCAAACGACCTCGGAATTCGATGAAACCACATTTGTTGGATCCAGGATGTCAAATTATTTCTTGGTTTCAAATTTCATAATTTTTAAAGCTAATATGTGAGCCTGGCGAAGAAAAATGTGTTTTGGTCAATTAAAGTTAAATTGGATTGACCAGAAAATGGCCATTTTTCAAATGGTCTCAGAATTCGACGAAACTAGTTTTGTTGTGACCGTATCATCAAAAAATAACTAGATTTAATTTTCTGGAATTTTTTCGAATCGGTTTGTGGCCCCGTCAAGTTGATATGTATGTTCAAATTAAATATTCAATGTTTTATATTTTAATTTGAAGAAAAAGAGACTGTAACAGTCGAATGGGCCTACGAAACATATCCCATTGTGTTTGGAATGGGGGTATTTAGCTAGGGACGACAGTCGTTGGATTTGGATTGGAGTTCGTTTGAGGAAGGGGGTATTTTTGGAATTTTTAAAAATATATAAATAAAAGAAATTATGGGCCAAATCAAACTCTTTTCTCTTTCTTCTTCAAAACCCGATCCCCCTGTAAACGAACGGCGCCTCCTCTTCAATCCTTGTCTCCTCTTTTTCTCCTTCCGCACACCAAATCAAACCCCCCTCCAGTGGAGGAAATTGGAGTACTCTCTCTCCTCTTTAAATCCATACCCTCCTCACCGAGCATCATTGACCATTTCTCGAGAATCGCGCTGCGAAAGGTTCGTCGTTCGTCTCCATCTACCTCGTCCGATCTACGTGCGAGTTGACCACCATGGGGTGGCGCCAGTGCGGTTTTCCGTGCTCTATGGCGTAAGCGGATTATCCTCAAGTGCTACGGATAACGAGAAATCTTCAAACCTAGTTTTGAAGAAAATAGAGAGGTATACGGCTGATATTTGGTGGCGCCAGTGTAGTTTTCCGTGCTCTATGGCGTAAGCGGATTATCCTCAAGTGCTACGGATAACGAGAAATCTTCAAACCTAGTTTTGAAGAAAATAGAGAGGTATATGGCTGATATTATTTAAACTATTCTATAGCACTTTAAAGCGCTACGGTTTATGATTTTACAATAAAAATCATATCTTTTTCGTTTCTTATTGAAATCCCATGAAACAAGAGACAGTGGACTCGTGTGGACGTCTTCTACATTCTATAAGAGACCGCATATTTTTCTCAGCCTTCTGCAATTTTTGGTGGAGTGGAACCCAATGTGAGATTTCTAATTTATAAACGATATGGAAAACAACGATGTATAAATTATATAGTCAATGTATGAGTTATATAAGCATTGTACACCTCATGTATAAGCGTTGTATAAGTTGTATATTTGATGTATAAGTTACATATGCGTTGTAAAAATGATATATGCGTTGAAATAAATTGAAATGATATTGAAGTGAAATCGAAATATAGTTATATACGTATATATATATACATATACTCCCCTCGTCCACAGACCATGGACGATATATATTGTTTATGATATTGGTTGGATTATTGGTTGGTGTGAAATTTGGTGAATATCATGAATGATTGAATTGAAATGATTGATTGTGATTGAAATCCCAATAGGATTAGTATATGGGAAAATTCGCCTGCGTGCGAACTAGATATTGAAAATCCCCATTGTCTAAAACCGCGAGGTTTTAAGGTAGAGCGAGGAACTGTACTAGGGACGGTGCCGGTTTTAACTATCCTGTCATTATGCTGCCGAAATTTTCAATAATATTCATGTGTTAGAGTTATTTTCATGTGTTGAAACTATATTCATGTGTTGAATAGAAATTCATGTGTTGAATGGGTTCATGTGTTGAGTAAATTATTTGAAAGATAAAAATCACATTTTTATTATATATATAGCCTACATAAAATATTAGTATTTTAAATAAATTGTTTTAACACCAAAAATAACATTTTTACCTTATGTATAAACTATATAAAATAAGGGTGTTTTGAAATAAATTGCTTTACAATAAAAACCACATTTTTATTATATATATAAACCGTAGAAAATATTCATGTGTTGAATAAAGGACTAGAACGATAAAGATCGTATTTTTATCGTATGTGTGAAGTCGAAAAGGTTTATGCGTTGAATATAAAGATTGAACAATAAAATCTACATTTTTATTGTGAATACGAAGTGTTAAAAACGGTGATGTGTGGAATAAATATTTTTGATGGTAAAAATATCATTTTTATGAAATATATGAAGTGAATATAGTTTTGAAATCGAAGGAAAAATTATATTTATATATAAATATATAAATATAATTAAAATATAGTGAAAAACGAAGTTGCAGTTCGTGTTTTAAAACCGTGTTTTCAAACAATTAGTGCGGGAGATCCGACCATCGGATTTTCCTAAAACCGAAACCGTTGGGTTCGCCTTGGTAATATCTTTCCAACGACACCAACTTTGTAAAGATGCAACGGTTGGATTGTCTGGAATGTTTAATTCAAATCTAAATAAAAATAGCGCCCAAATCGATCTTATATATATAATTAAATTAAATCAAATAATGACACTGAAGTTCATATTTTGAAATCGTAATTTCAAACGATCAGTGCGGGAGATCCGACCGTCGGATGTTCCCGAAACTGGAGCCGTTGGATTCGCTTTGGGAATATCTTCCAATGATATAAACTTTGTTGAAATCCAACGGTTAGATTTTCAGATATGTGTAAAACAAATATTGGGAAAAATAGCGCCATGGCCGCGTTATGGCCTGAAGCGTCGTTTGAATGAATTGGCTATTCTTAAATAAATAAAAATAGTGATAAATCGTGATAAAATATTATGAACGATATGGAATGAAAATAAACTGAATTTGCTTGGTTTATGTGATATTTGATGGTTGAATGTGTTTGGCGTGAAATTACATTAAAGAACAGAATCGGTGATGTCGAATAATTTAACCATTGAAATGAATTGATTTGAAATTCTAAATATATGTGAATTATTTGAAAAGGCCAAGTTAATTCTCATTTCAAATAATTGATCGAAGAGTGAAAGTCGAAGATATGAAGACGGTGCAAGACCGATGATCTTCACATCGAATGGAGGGGTGCTACTGATGCTCAGGATGGGAGTAGCTACCATGAAGGGGTTGAAGTAGTAGCCACCCGGACGTACTAGTTGATTGTACGAATATGAAAGGTATTGAGTGCCTCCGGTTTCGTTCAGACCTAGAACGAACGTGTAAATGGAATGTGCGTCTAACATTGGATTTTGTTCTGTGCTGATTGATCTCTATTACATATATATCTGTTTGGCGGCGGAGAATTTATTCTCTTGGTTAACGCCCTTCTATGAGACGTACGAGCTCAGAGGTAATATATCGATAGAAATCAGTCGCATGGAGTTAATTGCCTGTGTGGCATGCCTAAGTGGCAGATGATCAAGGCTTCTGTTGAAAAGCAAAGTCTTGTGGTTGATGATCAAAACACGGCCTGTGTGGCACAGCTTTGTGTATAACGTGAATTCGCGAGCCTCACACCCCGGTATGGACCAGAAACGGGAGAAGGATCCAGGGAGGACATGCGTTTCTTTCTAGCTAGGGTGGTATCAGTGACCTACCAGCCCTGACATTTATATTATTTTCACCTGTGTGGTTGTTGCTGTTGCGAGGCGCCTCGGATATATTGGTTGATCCGGGACTGATGGAGTCATTGGGCTCATTTACGCCCCAAAGGGTGGGGAGACGTAGTTTCCAGGCATTTTAATCCACATCGGTGGACTGGCCCTGTGGCTCCTAAGGCTTGACTGAGTACTTGCCTGAGGCTCGGGCTAGAGAGTCTCGAATTCGGTAAGGACTATCTTTTGCCTTGGTTTATGACGGAAATCCAATTTCCAAATACGACATCGTGCGGTTTTGACTATATATATGTATGTATATATATATATATATATGGCGACATAGTGGTATGGGGCATTAATGCCGTCTATGATTGATAGTTATGATTGAAATTGTATTCAAAACGTATAAGCACTAGCAATAATATCAAATACTTTTTTTTATTCGTATCAAGCATATTTTGGCCATTATAAGGTAAAACTGTATCCTCCGGTTTGTGTTGCATTGTGTGATGGGAACTGAGTCTTATAATGGCTTCATTTTTCTAAAAAGCATTGCGATGTTTAAAAGATTTACTTGTTTTAAAGCACTGGCAATCAGATGGAGCAAACCCGTTCCGCGAAAGTGGCGTGGTCCTGTGATTACCCATATTTGAATATGTGTTAAGTAGATTTTTCATACCAGTCCCATGACTGACTCGTAGTTTGTTTCACTTGCAAACTCGGGTTCCCCTTTTTCTACACGGGCAGCCTGGTATTCAGGTTTTAGTAGGCTTTTTCTGGATAGCTGGAGCTGAAGATGGATTCTATCATTTATCTCTTTTTATGTTGTTCAGCTCCTGTTGTACATATTATGTTTTCTTTTCCGCTGTAGACATATGTATAGCTGAACTATATTTTGTACTAAGTATGATCCTATATACTGTGTAACTCTGATGATTTTATTTATCCAGTGTATTCTATTGTACATTATCTGGTGTATTTATTTATTTCTGTTCTGCTATTATCTGTTTATGTGTTATATTCCAAAGATTACAGTTGCCACCATATTATTGGGGTTTGGGGTCGTCACACAGCAACTCCCATTAAAGGCATCAGTAGCCATCCATTCAATGTGAAGATCCTCAGTCTTTCACCGTCTTCATATCTTCGACTTCAAACCATTGATCAATTATGTCGATTAATTATTTGAAATGAGAATTAACTCGGCCTTTTCAAATAATTCACGTATATTTAGAATTGCAAATCAATTCATTTCTATCGTTAAATTATTTGACATCCATAATTCAGTTCATTAATGTAATTTTCATGTCAAACACATTCAACCATCAAATATTCTATAAACCAAGTAAATTCAGTTTATTTCTATTCCTTATCGTTTATAATATTTTATAACGATTTATCAAAAATAGCTAATTTATTCAAACGATGCTTCAGGCCATAACGTGGTCATAGCGCTGCTTTTCTTCAAATTTGATTTACACATACCTGAAAAATCTAACTATTGGATCTTTAAAAGTTTTATATCATTGGAAAGATCTTTTCAATGCGGACCGAACGGTTCCAGTTTTGCGAAAATCCGACGGTCGGATCTCCCGGTACAATCGTTTAAATTTAGGATTTCAAAATACGAACTGCAGCGTCATTATTCGATTTATTTTAATTATATATATATATTTAAATGTAATCCATTCTTCGATTTCAAATACCATTTCAACTCATATAGGTGATAAAAATGATATTTTATCCAACAGATATTTATTTCAACACATGACTATTTTTAACAATTCATATATATAGTAAAAATGTGATTTTTATTGTCAAAACAATTTATTTCAAACATGATTAATTTATATACTTCATATAGATGATAAAAAATGTGATTTTTATTTTTAAAGCAAGTTATTTCAAAAACGAATATTTTTAGCGATTCATATATATTATAAAAATGCGATTTTTATTGTAAAAACAATTTATTTCAAACACGATTATTTTATATACTTCGTACATACAATAAAAATGTTATTTTTGTTGCTTAAACTATTTTATTTCAAAAATGAATATTTTCCAACACATGAATGTATTTCAATACATGAATATAAATCAAACACAGGACTATTTCAGAAAATTTCGATAGCATAACGGCAGGGTAGTTAAAATTGGCACCGTCCCGAGTACGGCTCCTCGCTCTACCTTAATGTCTCGCAACTTTCGACAATGGGGTTTTCAAAAACTAGTTCGTACGTAGACGAATTTTCCCACATACTAATACTATTGAGATTTTAACCACAATCAATCATTTCAACCATTCATATTTATCCACCAAATTTCACATCAACCAAAATCCAAACAATCACAAAAAATATATGTTGTCCATGATTTGTGAACAAAGGGAGTGTATATATATATATAAGTATATATATATATTTCGATTTCATTTAAATTCATTTCAATACCATTCAACGCATATATGATTTTTACAATGCATATATAACTTACACATCGCATATACAGCTTACACAACGCTTACACATAAGGTGTACAACACTTATATAACTCACACATCGATTATATAATTTATACATCGTCATTCCATATCGTTTATAATTCAGAAATCTCACATTAGGTTCCACTCCTTCAAAAATTGTAGAAGGCTCAGAAAAATATTCGTTCTCTTCTAGAATGAAGAAGACGTCCACACGGTCCCGGTGTCTCTTGTTTCACTAGATTTCAACAACATAGCAAAAAGATATAATTTTTATTGTAAAATCATATTTCGTAGCACTTTAAAGTGCTATAGAACAGTTTAAAATATATCAAGTTGTACCCTTTTTAATTTGTTCGAAACTAGGTTTCCGATTTTTACTCAAACCATGAAGCTTCTTGTAGATCGACCGCTGCCACGTTGTTCTGCTCTGAAGGTCGTGCCGGATGGTCCCCCTCTAGTCGAGTTCAACGACGACCCGGTGGAGGAATCAGTTGATGAACGATGGAATTTCTCGGAGGTGGTTTGAACAGAATACATAGCCATAAATTATGGAATTTATATGGATTCATAAATCGTGCAGAGTACTACAGAATTCCCTAAATGATTGATTGATTTTGTTGAGTGTGGAAGGAGAAATCAAAGAGAGAAGGATTGAAGAGGAGGCACCATTCGATATTGAGGGGGTCGGATTTTCAAAGAGTGAAGATGAGATTTGATTGGCCAATGAATTTATATTTAATTTTAATTCGATTAATTTCGAAAATACCCACCAATCCATACGAACCCCAAATCAAACCCAACAACTTTCGCCCCTAGCTAAATACCCCCATTCCGAACGCAATGGAATATGTTTCATATGCGCATTCGACTGTTTCGGTCAGTTATTCTTCAAATTAAAATATAAAACATTCATATATGGATTTGAACATACATTTCAATTTGCCGGGGCCACATACTGATCCCAGTAATTCCAAAAAAATAAATCTACCTATGTTTGGACAATACGGTCCCAACAAAACTTGTTTCATCGAATTTGGAGACCGTTTGAAAAATGGCAAATTTCGGGTCGATCCAAATTGATTGAAATTAACCAAACACATTTTCCTTTGCCACGCTTACATATTAACACCAAAATTTATGGAATTTGGAAACTAGAAATAATTTGACATCTCGGATCAAACAAAAGTGGTTTCATCTAAAATGGAGGTCGTTTGCAAAATGGCTATTTTCAAGGCTATATAAACTCCATAGCGACCTTTCTGAAAATTCATTTAGCCATAACTTTTGATTCCTGCTATGAAATCTCGATTTTTCAGATTCGTTAGAAAGATATTCATAAACAAATTTGATAATTTTGGTTTCACTAAAATCCGTTTTATTTTGTATCATGTACAGTCTGTCAAAGTTCGAATTCAAATTTTCAAACTGCTGCGCCATTTAAGGCTTTGTTTTATAATTAAAATAAATATATTTATTTTCCAACATCGATTCAAATAGACTTCTGGTCGTTATTATTTAAAATAGTTTATTTTAAATATTCAAAATCTGCCAAAATAGCCAAATTAATTTTTTTAAATTGGTTCAGATTTTCTGGGTAGTTACAATCTCCCCCACTTAAAAATTTTTCGTCCCCGAAAAGGAAAGAAGCGGAAAGTTGTTGTAACACCCCACCTCCACTAGTGTCACTCACAAAGGGAACGCACTAGTTTTGGGGGAGCATTATCTAAGTAAACATGCACAGAGATATCACAAGACAGAACATAAATAAAGCAGCGGTAGGAACTAAAAACCAAATCACATTACTTTCAAAAGAAGAGTCAAAACCTTATATATCCAAAGTACAAATTGTCACTATTCCATTACATTTAGTTCTAGATAAAGAAGCATAAACTTAAAAATAACAAAAGTAAATTATTCCCCAAAATAGCAGATGTGCAACCATAGCATAGCTCAAGACCAAACCGTACATGAGCTGACAGAATGCAAGCTAAATCCAAGCTAAGAGCTAGAGTTTCCACCCTGAGAACCTGGGGGGAAAACGAAAGAAAAAGAGGTGAAAGAAAAAGGGTCAGTCATAAAGACGGGTAAGACCTAGTGACTTTCAGTATAAAAACTAGTAAAGTTAACAAGACATGAATAAACGGAGAGTAAACATATGGATGATGATAAGTCTGGCCTGATAACTAAGATAACAAGATAAAAAAAGTCTAGCATCGCATATTCAAGATTCGCTGCACCAACTGTACTAGTATTCTAACCCATGTCAAGTATTAACCATGAAATAATCCCTTGGCCCAATATCATGAAATGACCCATTACGGGGTACTACATTACGATCTACTAATCGATCGGCTCCCTACAAGTTCTAATTCGTCATGGGTCTGTGTCATACGGACCAATCAGGAAATGTAGTCACCTGTGTTAGGTCCACCATAGGGTGTATCAAGTCCTATGGTGCCAACCACCAACACAAATCAAGCACGCACAGTGTAAACCTACGGGTGCCCAAAGCCTGCTTTTTCAACTCCGGACTATGTGCACGACCATAGTCCGCCTGAACCTACAACGGCGCACCTACTCAGCCGTCGTTCTGGTCGCTTACAATCGGCCCAGTAATCGTGCCCCACCCAGCCTAGTCCCAAGGTATCGTGATACATCTAAGTGGGTTACTGCTGAAAAGGATTGCGTAACTAGGGTTTCTAATAGGTTAAGTGTTGTCATTCAAATTCATGACTTTACCCTACCAAATCATGTATCAAGTTGGTTAAGTGTGTTCAAACGGTTCATGACTTAACCCTACTAAATCATCGTGTCAAATTGGTTAAGTATATTCAAGTGGTTCATGACTTAACCCTATCATGTGGCATTAATTCATTAATGCACCCCAACCTCTCACATTAGACTAGGTGTTGTGGTCACTAGATTTGTCGGGCGGTTCCGGGCAGAGTTACAACACAACATGGTCTAACCACGGGTTTTACGTGCGATATGACCAACTACCCACATTGGATCCTATTGATTGCAGTCAGTGGATTCACCGGGAGGTTCTGGGCAGATTTACACTGCAAACTCAACCCAACCAAACCTCGAGTTGGCCAATTTCAAATTCATTCTAGCGTCATGTCCATATTCAAGTTTTCATGTCAAATTCATGTCCATATTCAAGTTCAAGTTATAACAATGTTCGTGTTTCAAGTTCATAGTAAATTCAGGTTTTTCCTAATCTACCCAATCACATTCCCATCGCACGTAAACTCGAATTGATACAAACGAATCTAATTAGGGAATAACATAGAAAGAACTGGCATAAGGTTGCAAAAGTGATTACAAGTCAAGCATGGTATAACTTGAGATAAATGATTACAACAATACTGGCATATGTAATAGTGGTCTCAAATGTAAAATCTAGCAAAATAGGGTGATAGTCATGGTAATAGTTGACATAAGATAATAACCACAAACTTGTGAATAACAATTGTTTCAACATCACAGGCACGAATATTATGGACATTAAGGGTTTCTAGATCTACAACATGTATAGGTCCCAAATCAATTTCATATAAATATTAATACAAGTCAAGATTCAAGATGGATAGATCCAAGGTGAACAAATAGTAGATCCAAAATACTAGATCCAAAATGAACAATGATTGATCCAAGATATACAATGATAGATCCAAGATAATTGTCATACATAGGTTCAATCACGATTTACAACATGTCCATATTAAGTTTAAAGTTTTGATCTAAAAGTAACTAGGGCTTACAGATCGTGGTTAGAGAATTAGAAAATAAAGAGGAGACGTTGAATCTCGAGTCTAACAGAAATCCTCCAAATAGCAATACTCTACACGTAGCTTTCTTGAAGAGGAAGCAATCCCTTTTTTTCTAACTTTTCAACCAGAGTTTTAGCAGCATAAGGTCAGAGAGAATTTGTGTAGAGAGACTAGAGTTAAGAGCTGTTTATATAGGGTCAGGCCAAAGAATTTAGACAGAAATCGAACTAGAAACATCAGAGTGAATTTTGACTCAAAAATGGGCTCGGCAACCAGGTCGACACCCAGGTCGACTCTATGGTCGACCTGGTCCTGGGCAGGTCGACACTATAGTCGTACCCCTGGTCGACCTGGTCATGGGCGGGAAATTTTCCGCCCAGTCCGTTCTTGAGTTTGAATTCAAAATTTGAATTTGAATTCTAAGCTGTTTTAAACTTGAAAATTTCTGAAAACTTCGAAGGGTCATAACTTGGTCATACGTACTCCGATTTTCGAAAACTCAGACTCGTTTCCAAGCAGAATTTCGAGACAACGTAATGGCATAACCCGTTGCCCTTGATTCTTACCATAAAAATTAATTCTGTCATGATTTATGGTTATAACACGTTATAAAAATACGGGTTGTTACATTGTCCCCTCCTTAAAGGATTTCGTCCCCGAAATCTCTAAGTTAGAAAGAATATTTCCTACTATCCAATCCTCCATCTACTCAAAACATCATCCACATGAAACCATTGTCCTTAAAAGACTTCTAATGTTGTATGAACATATGCAGTATGTGTGTGTATATGTACTTATTTAATGCAAAAGATCAGGCGGTTACTGATTTAGTAAACCTCGTTAATGCAAAATATGTTGGTGTAATGAGTCCAACATGTATGCAAATTCCTAACATAATTTATAATCTCTACGTGAGTGCACATAACATTCATTCATATGCAACATCCAAGTGATAGCATAACAAGTTCCATCCATGTACAAGTATAAGCACTCATGCATATGCAACACGAAAATGTGACTGAGCCGATCTAGTGCCTAATGTGTGTCATGCATCCACTAGCAATCAGTTGCAAACACTTGCAACCATTTGCAAACATCAACAATAACATGTTTCAATCACATGTTTACGTCCATATGGTTCTACCTAAGGTTCTCAAGATAAGATCGAGAAGATAACAAGGCAAACATAGGTAGTAAAAGCATGATACGAAAGGTTTTCAAGTTTATAGGAAAAGAGATCGAGAATGTACCCTAAAAATGAAATGGGTAAAGCGCGCGTATCTTCTCTTCGGTTTCCCAAGTTGCGTCTTCTTGGGCTTCACTCCACTGTACTTTAATTAGCTTGACTTCTCGATTCCTAAGCTTCTTGATCTTCGTTCCTAAGATACGAGTCGGAACTCGCCTCAATGTTGCTTCTTTTTCCACTTCTACGCCTTCAAGGATGCTTGGCTCAACCACTTCGACCGACTCATGTAAGCACTTTCGGAGATGCGAGACGTGAAAGACATTGTGTACTCCGGTCAGCTTCTCGGGTAAGTCTACCTTATAGGCCATCTGCCCAATCCTCTCAGTGATAGGGAACGGTCCTACGAATCTTGGTGCTAGCTTTCCAACCGCTCCAAAATGAACCACATTGCGTAAAGGAGAAACTTTTATAAAGACCATATCTCTGACTTCGAATTCTAGGTCTGTTCTTCTCTTGTCCGCATAAGATTTCTGTCTATCTTGGGTCATTTTCATCCGTCTTCGTATTGGCTCAATCTTCCCAGAAGTGTCCCTTATCATGTCAGGCCCAAGTATAAGCCTGTCTGTCGTCTCCCACCAACAAGTTGGTGACTTGCACGGTCTTCCATATAAGGCTTCGAACGATTCCATTCCTATGCTGGCTTAGTAGCTATTACTGTATGCAAACTCCATGAGAGGGAGATGGTCTTCGCAAGTACCACCAAAATCAAGAATGCATAGTCTCAAGAGATCCTCTAGTACCCTATTTACCCTTTCGGTTTGGCCATCCGTCTGTGGGTGATAGGCCGTGCTTAAACTCAGTCGCATGCCCATTGCTTCTTGTAGACTATTCCAAAACTGGCTAGTGAAAATGGGGTCACGATCACTAACTATACTAGAAGCAACCCTGTGCAACCGTACTATCTCTCGAAGGTAAATAGATGCTAGCCATGATGCGGTCCTCTTGCTTTTCACCGGAATGAAGTGAGCACTTTTCGTGAGTCTATCAACTATGACCCATATGCTACTATTTCCCTTCCTTGACCTAGGCAGTCCATCCACGAAATCCATCGAGATACTCTCATATTTCCATTGCGGACCTCCAAAGGATGTAATAGCACACCAGGCTTCTTTGACTCGGCCTTTACTTGTTGGCACACCATGCAATTCGAAACAAACTCTGCCACGTCCTTTTTCATTCCAGACCAAAAGAAATTGTGTTTCATATCCCTATACATCTTATTCACTCCGGGATGTATGGTCATCTTCGAGTGATGCGCCTCCTCGAGGACTTTCCTTACTAAGTCTCCCACTTGTGGGACACATAGCCTTCCATCATGCCTTAGCCATCCCTTGTCATATATGGCATACCTACCGAGGTGACTTGACGTCTCACCACTAATCAGCTTGTCCATGATTTCGACTATCTGTGGGTCTTCCTTCTGTGAAGTCCCTTATTGATCTAGAAGTGTAGGTCTTAACTCAAGAGATGCTAACTTAATAGCCAATGACTCAACAGCAGGTGTAAAATCAAAGGTTGCTATAAACTCAAGGCTTTTCCTTTAAACAAACAAGGGGCTCAAAGTCAACCTTTTTCTACTTAGCGCGTCCGCCACCACGTTACCCTTGCCTGGGGTATAAGCTATATCGAAGTCATATGATGCCAAGAATTCCATCCACCACTATTGTCTCAGATTCAAATCTTTTTGCGAAAAGAGGTACTTAAGTGATTTGTGATCAGTGTACAGCTTGAACTTTTCACCTAGAAGATAGTGGCGCCAAGCCTTAAGCGCAAAAACAGTCGCGGCCAACTCCAAGTCATGTGTGGGATAGTTTTTCTCATGAGCTTTAAGTTGTCTGCCCCTGTAGCATATCACTCTTCCATCTTGCATTAGGACATCGCCTAATCCCGTGTCGCACGCATTTGTGTACACCGTAAACATCTTGCCTCCGTCAGGCAATGTCAAAACTAGAGCTGTAGTAAGAGCTCTCTTAAGCCTTTGAAAAGCAACGTCACACTCTATGTCCCATGCAAAAGCTAGGTTCTTCTTTGTTAACTTAGTAAGAGGGGATGAAATCTTAGTGAAGTCCTTAATAAATTTCCTGTAGTAGCCCGCCAAACCGAGAAAGCTTCTCACCTCCGTTGCATTTTTAGGAATTTTCCAGTCTTGCACCGCAACTACCTTCGCGGGGTCCATAGCTATATCTTGCTTAAAAACTACATGCCTAAGAAACCGAACTTCCTTTCTCCAAAAATGGCATTTGGAGAACTTAGCCTTTAACTGGTGTGCTCTAAGCGTATCCATGGCTTCCTTGAGATGCCTAGCATGCTCTTCTTCATCTTTTGAGAAGATCAAAATATCGTCCACAAAAACCACAACAAACTTGTTAAGGAACTCCTGAAACACCCTACTCATCAAATCTACAAAGTACGCGGGTGCATTCATTAACCCAAACGGCATGACGAGCCATTCGAAGAACCCATCTGGAGTCCTAAACGCAGTTTTGTCAATGCTATCCTCAGCCACACTAAGCTGATGGAATCCAGTGGCTAAATTGAGTTGAGAGAAAATAGATGCTCCCACAAGCTGATCAAACAAATCGTCGATTCTTAGCAGTGGGTGCATATTCTACTTCGTCAGCTTGTTTAACTCATGATAATCTACACACAGACGTAGCGAACCATACGCCTTAGTAGCGAATACCACCGGAGCACCCCATTCAGAAATGCTTTGTCTTATGAAATTTTTCTCAAGCAACTCCTAAACTTGTTTACTGAACTCTCTTCTTTCTCGCGGGGCCATATGCCTAACGGGCAATGAAACTGGCTTGGCATTATCAACAAGATAAATTCGTAAGTCTATCTCGCGTTTAGGAGGTAACCCCTTCACCTCATCAAAGACATCTGGATATTCTCGGACCACTCTTACAGATTGCAAATTGTCGATGGATGAGTCAAGAGATTCAAGATAACACAACATGACCGGACCCTTAGGGTTACAAGAAATTTCAAGGGTATTACCAAGGCGAGTCATGAGCTTCACTACCCTTCGTTCACAATCAAGAATGGCTCCATAATTGGACAGCCAATCCATACCTAGGATCAAACCGTATCCCACAAATCCGATAACATAAGCATTACACGTGAATTCTACACTTAAGATAGAAATCCTCAAATCCACGCACATCATAGATAAATGAGCGGAGCCCCCAATTGGATTTGAAACACTAACGGGATCCTCAACGAGACTAGTACTTAGGTGCAGATTTTCAACAATATCGGAAGAAATAAAAGTATGCGATGCGCCAGAGTCAAATAAGGTTCGAACAGGAAATACAGAAATGTAAACAAGGCTTTCTACGGAAATATTACTACCTCGGTCAAGAGCTTGAGTGGTGTTGAGAGCATGCAACTGCCCTCCTGAAGGTCCTGCTCGCTAGGTCTGCCCTTGCCATTGTCCTTGCTTCTTAGGGCAATCCTTACTAAAGTGTCCAGTATCTCCACAATGAAAGCATTCACCCAACTTTCTCTTCTTCCTTCTACAGTCTTTAGCTAGATGTCCCGTAATACCACAAAAGTTGCACTTCCTTGTCTCACGTGGTTTGTTAGCATTGTTGTTGTTGTTCTTGTTATTCTTGTTATTCTTGTTATTCTTGTTGCCTCCCTTCTTGAAGCCAACCTTCTTATTCTGAGTCTCATTAGGCTTAATCTCCTTCTTGCTATTCTTATCTTCTTCATGAAGTAGGGCCATATTCACCAAGCTTTCAAAGGTCGCCCCCATGGGTATATGAGTTATGGCCAAACTGTGTAGTGGCTCGTTCAATCCTCGAGCAAAGCGTACAGCCATCTTCTGGGTCATATTGACCAAGTCCAAACCGAACCAAGCAAGCTGATTAAACCTATTCACGTACTCCCTAACAGACATGTCCCCTTGCTTGAGTGCTAGGGACTTCTCCATCTGAAGTTTCTCTTCTGCTGACGATAAGAATTTAAGCCCAAACCTCTCTCTAAAGTCTGCCCAAGTCTCAACTGGCCTGGTAGCGTTGGTGACTTCCCACCAAAATGCAGCTTCCTCTTTCAACAACCATGCTGCCAACTGAGCTTTCCTATGATCCTCCACATCGAAGTTAACAAACAAATCTTCAGTCTCCTTTATCCAGTTTCGTGCCTCAACGAAGGTTTCAGTTCCAACGAAGTTCTTGCCGCTCATTGCTTTAAAGTCTTTGCATATTTTGGCAAAGATGGTACCAGGAGGAGGATGAGGAACCGCGACCATTAGGGAAGGAGGAGGGATGTCTGCCGGGCCCGCGGCGTTGGCCCTAGCTTCCAAGTACCTTCGGAGCCATCCAAGTACGGGTACTCCCTCAGGAAGGTCAAGGTCAGACATGCTGAAAAACGAAAAGAAAAAGATTCAAATGAGGAAACAATGGAAAGTTGTAATGGCTTTTGGGGAATGGCTTTTGGGGAATAGCCTTTTCTTAAAAATAAAACTTTTCTTGAAAAATGCTTCTTTATAAATGGTTTTGAAAATAGTTTCAGAAGATTTTTGAAACTTTTGCCCAGTCTGGTAACCTTCTGCTCTGATACCAAATGTAACACCCCACCTCCGCTAGGGTCACTCACAAAGGGAATGCACTAGTTTTGGTGGACCATTATCTAGGTAAACATGCATAGAGATATCACAAGACAGAACCTAAATAAAGCAGCGGTAGAAACTAAAAACCAAATCTTATTACTTTCAAGAGAAGAGTCAAAACCTTATATATCCAAAGTACAAATTGTCATTATTCCATTACATCCAGTTCTAGATAAAAAAGCATAAACTTAAAAATAACAAAAGTAAATTATTCACAAAAATAGCAGAAGTGCAACCATAGCATAGCTCAAGACCAAACCGTACATGAGCTAACAGAATGCAAGCTAAATCCAAGCTAAGAGCTAGAGTTTCCACCCTGAGAACCTGGGGGGAAAACGAAAGAAAAAGGGGCGAAAGAAAAAGGGTCAGTCATAAAGACTGGTAAGCCCTAGTGACTTTCAGTATAAAAACTAGTAAAGTTAACAAGACATGAATGAATGGAGAGTAAACATAAGGATGATGATAAGTCAGGCATGATAACTATGATAACAAGATAAATCAAGTCTAGCATCGCATATTCAAGATTCGCTGCACCAACTGTAATAGTATTCTAACCCATGTCAAGTATTAACCATGAAATGATCCCTTGGCCCAATATCATGAAATGACCCATTACGGGGTCCTATAGTACGATCTACTAATCGATCGGCTCCCTACAAGTTCTAGCTCATCATGCGTCTGTGTCATACAACCCAATCACGAAACGTAGTCACCTGTGCTAGGTCCACCATAGGGTGTATCAAGTCCTATGGTGCCAACCACCGACACGAATCAAGTACGCACAGTGTAAACCTACGGGTGCCCAATGCCTGCTTTTTCAAATCCGGACTACGTGAACGACCATAGTCTGCCTGAACCTACAATGGCGTACCTACTCAGCCGTCATTCTGGTCACTTACAATTAGCCTAGTAATCGTGCCCCACCCTGCCTAGTCCCAGGGTATCGTGACACATCTATGTGGGTTACTGCTGAAAAGGACCGCGTAACTAGGGTTTCTAATGGGTTAAGTGTTGTCATAAAAATTCATGACTTAACCCTACCAAATCATGTATCAAGTTGGTTAAGTGTGTTCAAGCGGTTCATGACTTAACCCTACCAAATCATCGTGTCAAATTGGTTAAGTATATTCAAGTGGTTCATGACTTAACCCTATCATGTGGCATTAATTCATTAATGCACCCCAACCTCTCACATTAGACTAGTTGTTGTGGTCACTGGATTTGCCGGGCGGTTCTGGGCAGATTTACAACACAGCATAGTCTAACCTCGAGTTTTACGTGCGATATGACCAACTACCCACATTGGATCCTATTGTTTGCAGTCACTGGATTCATCAGGCGGTTCCGGGCAGATTTACACTGCAAACTCAACCCAACCCAACCTCGAGTTGGCCATTTTCAAATTCATTCTAGCGTCATGTCCATATTCAAGTTTTCTTGTCAAGTTCATGTCCATATTCAAGTTCAAGTTATAATAATGTTCATGTTTCAAGTTCCTAGTAAATTCAGGTTTTTCCTAATTTACCCAATCGCATTCCCATCGCACGTAAACTCGAATCGATACAAACGAATATAATTAGGGAATAACATAGAAAGAACTAGCATAAGGTGGCAAAACTGATTACAAGTCAAGCATGGCATAACTTGAGATAAATGATTACAACAATACTGGCATATGGAATAGTGGTCTCAAATGTCAAATCTAGCAAAATAGGGTGATAGTCATGGTAACAGTTGACATAAGATAATAACCCCAAACTTGTGAATAACAATTGTTTCAACATCACAGGCATGAATATTATGGACATTAAGGGTTTCTGGATCTACAACATGTATAGGTCCCAAATCAATTTCATATAAATATTACTACAAGTCAAGATTCAAGATGGATAGATCCAAGGTGAACAAATAGTAGATCCAAAATACTAGATCCAAAATGAACAATGATAGATCCAAGATATACAATGATTGATCCAAGATAATTGTCATATATAGGTTCAATCTCGATTTACAATATGTCCATATTAAGTTTAAAGTTTTGATCTAAGAGTAACTGGGGCTTACAGATCGTGGTTAGAGAATTAGAAAACAAAGAGGTGACATTGAATCTCGAGTCTAACAGAAATCCCCCAAACAGCAATACTCTACACGTAGCTTTGTTGGAGAAGAAGCAATCCCTTTTTTTCTAACTATTCAACCAGAGTTTTAGCAGCATAAGGTCAGAGAGAATTTGTGTAGAGGCACTAGAGTTAGGGGCTGTTTATATAGGGTTAGGCCAACGAATTTAGATGGAAATCAGACTAGAAACATCAGAGTGAATTCTGACTCAAAAATGGGCTCGGCAACCAGGTCGACACCCAGGTCGACTCTATGGTCGACATGGTCCTGGGCAGGTCGACACTATAGTCGACCCCCCAGGTCGACCTGGTCCTGGGCGGGAAATTTCCCGCCCAGTCCGTTCTGGGGTTTGAATTCGAAATATGAATTCGAATTCTGAGCTGTTTTGAACTTGAAAAATTCTGAAAACTTCGAAGGGTCATAACTTGGTCATACGGACTCCGATTTTCGAAAACTCGGACTCGTTTCCAAGCAAAATTTCGAGACGAACGAAATGGCATAACCCGTTGCCCTTGATTCTTATCTTAAAAATTAATTCTGTCTTGACTTGTGGTTATAACACGTTATAAAAATACGGGTTGTTACAGTTGTTTAATTAACCAACTCAACTTTCATTCTGGCTTTCATTCTTCAACTTTTTAGTTTCTAACAATTTTCCAATTCTTCAAAAAGTTGGCTAACACCTTAAATTTTTGAAAAATTTCACCATAACCTCCTTTGTACGCGGCGGGATTTGGAAATTTATTGGGCCGTATTAGGTACCCAATAAATCCTAATAAGCATGCACATATTTATAGTGATATATTCCGTTGTCCACTTGGGAGTGTGTATAGATCATAACTCCATAGAATAAATTCTCATCACCCTATAAATTATTTTTTTGCCTTAATGACCAGAGAGATGTGTTTATTGTCATCTCCAGACCCGTGTGGGATTTTAATTAATCTGGCAATTTATCATTACATTTTATATAGTCCATGCCAGTCATCAGTTCAACCTTTAATACATAGTCCTTGCCATACAAGCCTCTCGCTTGTACGGTAAATCTTCAACCTCGTCACGTAAGCTCCAAATGCTTATGTGGTATATGATGAAGTATGCTATCTTCAAGAAATATGCCATGTATTGTAGTTCAAAATTAATTGTTACTATCCTATGGCGACGTTTATTATTACACATAGAACAACCAACACGCCGCATCCAATGGCATTCACAGGAGTTGATATAATAATAAAATTGCGCATCCAACTCATTAAGGTTCACCTATTTGTCAGGTATGCAAATAAATTCTTTACTCAACAGGAAATCCATTTACCTGTTCAAACATATATAATGCACATGTATATATTTCTATCTATTTTCTAAACCAGTTCAATCTTTGATTCAATTGCATAAATTTACCCTTCAGGCTCTTATTGATTTTATTATTCCAATGCGATTTAGTTTAAACTAACAATCACTCCATACAAACAACGATCAATTTATTTTTAACCTTTTCAAATATATTGTAATTAATTCATATACCCCTTTAAAATCATTTCATACTATATGATTAAAAATTCTACATCCATGAAAAGGAAACAACAACCAAGTAGAAAACAATAAGGAAATGCAAAATATGGTAAATGTACCTTGCACCAGAGTTAATCAGAGATATCCACCCTGCACTTTGGATAGGCTTTCTTAATGCTCTCCTCGGTTTCCCAAGTACAGTCTCGCGGATCTCCACTCCATTGGACTTTGACTAAGTGAACCTTCTTGTTCCTCGGTTCTTTAGTTTCTTTTCCAATAATCTTTATCGGCTCGCTTCTCACAGCTAATTCTGGGGTAATTTCCAAATCTTGCTACGTAGCTTCTTCCACGACCAAGTCTGGATCATGCACATGCTTTCGAAGTTGAGATACATGAAACACATCATGTACTCTAGGCAACCAATTAGGCAATTGAACCCTATAAGCGAGAGTTCCAATTCGCTCAACCACAGGAAATGGACCAATAAATCTGGGTGCCTACTTCCTTGTCTTACCGAATCGGACTACTCCTCTCATTGGAGAAACCCATAAATATACATAGTCACCAACATAAAAGGACAAATCTCTTCTTCTCACATCTGCAAAGCTCTTCTGTCGGCTTTGAGCTACTAGTTATCGTTTCTTAATGAAATTGACTTTGTCTGCAGCCTCACGAATCATATCGGGTCCCAATACAAGTCTGTTAGCAGGTTCTACCCAACAAGCGGGGAATCTGCACGGTCCATCATACAATGCTTCGAACGGTGATATTTTCAGGCTCGCTTGGTAGCTGTTATTGTATTAGAACTCAGCCAAATGCAGGTGGTCTTCCCATGATCCGCCAAAATCAATAACACAAGCCCGCAATAAATCTTCTAGAATACGATTCACCCTCTCAGTTTGACCATCTATTTGAGGATGATAAGCGGTGCTCAAGTTTAGTTTCGTTCCCAATTCTTCTTGGAATGCTTCCCAGAATTTACTAGCAAAAATCGAGTCACGATCACTAACGATACTCATGGGAACTCCACGAAGTTTAACAATTTCTTTAAAATAAATCTGCACCAGACTCTGAGCAGTTCTATTCGATCTGAAAGGTATAAAATGGCCGGTCTTCGTGAAACGATCTACGATAACCCAAATACTGTCATTTCCTCTCCGGGTTCTGGGCAAACCATCTATGAAATCCATAGAAATTTGTTCCCACTTCCAACCTGGAATTTCTAACGGTTGTAACAATCCTGCGAGTTTCTGTTGATCTCTTTTAACTTATTGATAAGTGGAACATCGGCTAACGTATAAAGAAATGACTCGTTTAATAGATCTCCACCAGAAAGTGCATTTGATATCATTATACATTTTTCTCACTGCTGGATGGATACTAAGTTTGGCTTTGTGACATTCATCCAATACTTCTCTCCGGAGTTCGAGAATGTTTGGAACACAAATCCGGCCTTTCAACCTCAGAATCCCATCTTTATCAATCTCAAAACTCGAGGGCCCGCCTTTTTGAATTCTCTCTCTGATCTTCTAAATGAAGTGATCATCCTTCTGAAGAGCAGATATGTTATCAATCAATGAATGCGTGATGATAAGACTGGCGATGATTACATTCTTTCTGCTGAGCGCATCAGCCACAACATTGGCTTTCCCCGGAGTATATAAAATATCAAGATCAAATGCCGCGAGAAATTCTAACCAACGCTGGTGTCTCATGTTCAGATCATTCTAGGTGAATAAATACTTCAGTAATTGATGATCAGTATATAATTCAAATTTTCACCCAGTAGATAATGCCTCCAAATATTTATAGCAACCACGATGGCTAACAATTCAAGATCGTGAGTTGCATAATTATTCTCATGTGGCTTCAATTGACGGCTAGCATAAGAGGCTATTTGGCCTCTTTGCATTAATACTGCACCAAGACCTTCTTTAGAAGTATCTGTCCAGACTTTCAAGTCTTGATTGCCATCGATAATTGTTAACACTGGAGCCTTTGTCAATCTTAACTTCAGCTTTTGGAAAGCCGCCTCACATTCAGGAGTCCAATTGAACCTTGAATTTTTCTTAGTAAGCTTCGTTAAGGAACTAGATATCTTCGAAAAATCTTTAACGAACTTCTGATGATAACTAGCTAGTTAGAGAAAACTTCGGACTTCTGTCGGAGTAGTAGGCTAATACCAATTTTGAATAGCTGTGATCTTACTGGGATCCACATAAATTCCTTCTTTTGATACAACATGGCCAAGGAATTTTACCTCTTCTTGCCAGAATATACATTTGGAAAAATTTTCTTTTAAAACATTCTTTCTGAGAATTTCTAACACTTGTTCCAAATGTTTTGCATGCTCTCTCTCTGACTTAGAGAAGATCAATATGTCATCAATGAAAACCAGAACAAATTTATTCAATACTTCTCTGAATACTTTATTCATTAGATAAACAAAATAAGATGGACCAATACATAAGCCGAACGGCATTATTAACCACTCGTAGAATAAATCTGGACCTCTGAATGCTGTCAAAGGAACACATTCTTCGGCAATACGAAATTGATGGAAACCTGTAGCTAGGTCCATTCGTGGAAATACTTGCATGCCATTCAATCGATCCAATAAATCTTCAATTCGCAGCAATGGATACTTATTCTTTAATGTTTGCTTGTTCAAGTCACGATAATCCACACATAATCTGAGAGTACCGTCTGACTTTGGGACAAGCACCACTGCTGCTCCCTAATCAGAGAAACTAGGCCTGATAAAACCCTTCCATAAGAGCTGTCGAGTCTGATTGTCTAATTCTTATTTTTCCTTCAAGGTCACTCTTCGAATAGCGTGAACTACTGGCCTTGCATTCGGAACTAAAGTAATCTTGAAATCAATTTCTCTACGCGGAGGTAAGCTAACAACTTCTTCAAACACATCCACGTAGTTCTTGATGACAGGAATATTTTCTACGTCGACCGGAGTATTCTCCGTAACGACGGGAAAAGGTTCAAATTGAGTAGGAGAAACATCAAGAGCTGACCAAAAGTCTTTTCTATCAGAATTCGGACCTTCACATGGTACGGTTATATAGTCCCCCAAGTTTTGTCTTTGCCTTAACAACTCTTTCGGCGCATTTGACTTCAGCTTCATATTTGGTTGACCAATCCAATCCTAGAATAAGATCAAATTCTATAAAATTCATGATGATCGAAATGGTAGGGAATAGATAACGGGAAAAAGAGATAGGCACCCCACAAATCAAACTAAGATCGAGGGAACCCCCAACCGGATTGTGGAAATTCATGGGTGCTTTAAGATTTTTCAAATTAAAATCCAGTTTCTCAACCACATTCCTTGCAACAAAGCTTCACGACGCACCTATATCAAACAGTACTTTAACTGGAATATTTTTGACAGTAAGCGTGCCTTCCAAAACATCTGGCTTTCCCTGACTAGCTGAGGGTGCAGAAGTTTCTGCAACTTCATTTACATGTATCTTTTCAGATTTCTTTAAGAGCAGGCAATCCTTTGCTGGATGACCAGTCTAATGGTATTGACTGCATTTTCTATTCTCTTGAAACTTGTTATTGGATTTAAATCCCTTCTTCTTTTGCTTTCGATTGGATTTAGATCTATCCTTTCTCCGCATTTTCAAAGATTTACATTTTCTGGACAAATGGCCTTTCTGATTGCAGTTAAGGCATATGGCAGTCATTACTGGTTCTTTCTCAGACTTAACCTTTTTCCTATTAACTCTAGGCTTCTTTCAGGCCCCAGACATCGTACTTCCTCAGGCTGCGTACTTGCCTCTAGGCTGTTAGTTTCGAATTTCCTTTTGTTAATAGAACTATATTCCTATTCGTTGCCCAAAAGACCCCGCTTATCTAGATCTTCATACCGATAAGCCATGTATATCATCTCAGAAAAAAAAATGTTGCACATGTGCAGTAACACTACTTTGGTACTTTCTTTGAAGCCCGTTAATAAACCTCTGATGTAATACTCCGCATTTTTAATATAATTAAAAATGAGATATATGTATATATGCATGGATATATTTAAAGGAAAAATTAAATAATATTAATGTAATTGCATGTAAGAAGTTTATGCAGCGAAATAAAGAAAAAGATTAATAAAGAAATTACATGCAATATTTGAAATAAGAAGAAATATAGTGAAATGCGAAGAAATACATGCGAACATCTAAAAAGAAATAAAAAGGAGAATTTGAAGAGACTGTAGAATTTGGTCATGAAATTAGCGTCATTACGTTCGTGGTGATTTTCTGGTCAATTTAGACCTGTAGTTTGTAGAAAATGATTTAAAACGAAGAAATTATCCTTAATTTAAGAAAGGCAACAAAACATGAAAAAGAGCAATGGGAAAAGAATAAGTGAAAATTAGGCACACATCCCTAAAAGCAAACATAATTAGGCTCACATCCTCCTGTTTCAAAACATATAAATTACATCCCTAATTTCAAACAGCGGCTGGTATTTTTACAAAAGTGCCCTTTTTCTTAATTCACGCCGTATTTAGCTAGGTTGGATCTATTCATTACGTATTTACTTTTTTTTTCTTTTCCAGAAACCTAAAATTCGTTCTTCATGGCGGCGGCGGCTCCAACGAAATTGATGGCCTCTAATCGGTGGCTGCTTCCTCCTTCAACCGAAACCCCTTAATCCCCAAAATTCTTATCGCGTTCAATTTTTGGTTCTAGCGAAGAGTCAGCAGCGATTCTGGCAGGCATCGCATCGAATCCAGTCAAGCGATTTGGATTTCAATTTGCATAGAAGGAGAGATTAGCAATCCAGGCAGACGTGCGCGACAACGAAGTGATTTCAGCGAAAGGTATTCTTCTAGTTTTTTTGGGCGGCTAGTAATTCAATCATTTGACTATGTTTTAATTTTATTTGTATGTCACTATATTTATATTTTCTATCTGTAAAACTCATTCGACAACTCCCTGGAATGACAATTTGTAATGTGTGTTTTAATTGAGAGTGTATACAGTTTTAAAGTTTTCTTTTGCAACATGGTTGATTCTTGCTGAATTTCTGTTAAAAAGTTGCGGACAATTATGCAGCTATTCTTAAATATATGCATATATATTTGCAATTTTTGATGAAAATGCAAACAGAAAATATTCAAAATCGCAATCTGTAAGATGATGAAAAGTTGCGGACATATATGCAGCTATTCTTAATATTTGCATATATGTATGCAGTTTTTTATCAAACAAACAGAAGAACATATTATTTTACAAATATATTCATATTTCTATGCATATATCTGGAATACTTGCATATAAATATTTAGAAATTATTGTGTAAGATGTAGGAAAATATCTGATTTTTGCTGAACTTCTGATAAAAAGTTGCGGACAAATATGCAGTTATTTTTAATATATGCATATATGTATGCAATTTTTTATCAAACAAACCGAAAAACATATTATTTTACAAATATATTCATATTTCTATGCATATATCTGGAATACTTGCATATAAATATTCAGAAATTATTGTTATTTTGATGAATTGTACGCATGTATTTATATTATTCTGAAGCAATTTTTTTTATTTTAGGTTACTGCACATTAAGCCTACTAATGTTGATTTTTTTTTTATATAACAGTGTTCCGACAGATATTGGTGTTATCATGTTGTTGAAGATTGGCCGTCCATCCTTTTCCAAATGATTGAAATCTGCATGTGTTTCTACAGAGACTACTAGATGTGGTTTGCGCAATAAGCTGGGTCTTAACAAAATTATTTGTTCTTCAAAAGACCGTCATCTCTGCTTTGTAATTGTTTTGAAATTTTTGATGTAGTACATGTAAATGTGGTCTGTACTTATTTTTTGATGTAGTACATGTAAATGTTATGAAATTTTTCATGTAAGTATGCACATGTTTCTGTTATTTGCATATATATATATAAGCATCTTGTTATAATTATATGTTTTTACTTTTTTGTCATTTTTTTTGTTCCAGCAATTACGCAGTACAGTTCTGTATATGTATGCAATTATTTCACTTAGCTACGCAAAACTAATAATTTATTTTCTGCATAATATTAATATATGCATGCAATTATTACACTTAGTTGCATAAATGTATGCAATTTTACGTAATATATGTATATAATTGTCTAGTTTTTTGTAAAAAATAAAAAAAAAGTATTAAAAAAATCATTTTATGTAATATTTTTTTATATAGTTGTCTAGTTTTTCGTAAAAATAAAAAAAAAGTAATAAAAAAATTGTTGTTGGATTGAACGACTGTTTTCCAGAATTGTTGATTTAGGTTTATGGGCGAGATAATAGGAGCGATTGACTGAGTAAATGAGGACAAACAGTTGTTGGATAGTTTTTTAGGTGTATAAGGGTAGATCTGGAATTTTTTTAGCGGAAGTTCAAAAATAGGGATGTATTCTATATTATGTTTATCACCGGGTTTTTTTTATATTTTGAAACTTAATAGGGACCTGTAAAAAACGCACCCTTTATTTTAATTATTATATCCTGTATGTATATCTATATATTTATTTATATGAAATTTATATTATTATTATTATTATTGATATTGTTTTTATTATATATGAACATTTAGTTTACAAGTGTTTTGTAATTATAAATTTCTTCCGAATGGGAATGCTTGAGTTGAACCGCTGGTTCAAATGGAGTTGAGTTAAGAATCCGTGATAATTTGAAATCTTTGAGATAAATTATATTCGATTTGAGTAGAAGTCGTTTTGAAATATTATATGATTATAGTATAATGATATGAAATATATTCTAGTTTTAGAATATAATCGGTTTGGGTATGATTATGATATGTTGATATGAAAATTTTATTCGTTTGAATATAAATTGGGTTCGAAACAGAAGATGATATTTGATATGAAAGCGAACCTTTATCAAATATAAAAGAACCGACCGATGTGAAAGATGTAAGCGTTGGTTGTTAAAGAGACCGGAGTCGACATAAGGCATACTCTCTGTCTGTGTCGATACCACTTTGACAACTGTGAACGTTATGACGTATCCAGATTAAGTATGATGACTTGGAGGTGATTATTGAATCAAAGAAGATGATCGATGACGAAATAGCCCTGACCTTTCGGTCAGAATTGAAATGACTAAAACAGGAGCTATACCGTGACTAACTGAGGTAGCACCTTTGATCGAACACACTTCTTCGATACTATTTCTATAAATATAATGATGATGATTTGTGGGTCCTTTATGATTTTGGGAGTGTGTTCCGAGGTGGGCGGTAGTGGCTGCTATGCGTTACCACCGGTCCGGGAGTGCAATTTTTAGAATCCTACCCTGGGCATTGCCTCGATTGCCTTGTCATATTTATCCATATCGAGCCCCATAGGATTTTGATTTGTATCGTACCTATGGAGTGCCCTCTGATGCCATCGTTACGGTGGGTTTACGGTACTGTATAGACTACGATATTATAAACGGTGTAAGGGTAAAAATGTAATCTCGCTTATGCTATTTTTAGTATTTATACTTTACTGAGTAGACACTATCATAATAGCATATTATACTATCCATGTATTAGTTTAACGGATCCTTGGGAGATGGAAAAATCCCGTAACATCTCTGGAGTTACTGCACCCATGACACTGATGTTGTTTCATATTTTGATTTGACTAATATGAGAATGATTTAGTGCTGATCCGAGTGTTTGTTGTGTTTTATTTTTATGCAATACGCTCGGGTCAGCAGAAGTTGCAGTTAGCGAAGTTTACCTTGCCTTGGAGATCGAAGACGAAGATTGGTACATATATCAATTATAAGTATGTATTTCCGCTGTGCTATGTAGTGATCTATATATATATAACTTTGATAATCATTGTATTATATAGACAAATGTATGTATTTCAACTGTTTAAGTTGTTAGTTATTTATTATATTATGTCCTTCCGCTGTGAGAACTCTGTTTGTTTTTTTCTTTTCCCTTCTTTCTTCTTTTTCTTCTTTTCCCAATAACTACCTATATTTGAGATTTATTTGGGTCATTTGGGTCGACATGTGTGGTTTACTGTCGATTTGAACGGTTAAAAAAAATATGGGTCGTTACAAAAATAGTCGAATGGGCTTACGATACATATTCCATTGTGTCCGGAATGTGGGTATTTAGCTAGGGGCGATAGTCGTTGGGTTTGAATTGGGGTTCGTACGGATTGGAGGGTATTTTCGAAATTAATTGAATTAAAAATTAAATATAAATTCATTGGCCAATCAAATCTCATCTTCACTCTTTGAAATCCCGACCCCCTCAATATCGAACGGCGCCTCCTCTTCAATCCTTCTCTCTTCGATTTCTCCTTTCATACTCAACAAAATCAATCAATCCTTTAGGGAATTCTGTAGTACTCTCCATGATCTACGAATCCATATAAATTCCATAATTTATCGTTGCGTATTCTGTTCAAACCACCTCCGAGAATTTAGTAACCCGTGACTTCCCCGGTAAGGAAAGCACGAATTGCTTTGAGAACAAGACGAATCAGAACAAAAGCAGAAGAACATTTCATTGTTTATTACAACGATTCCATCAGAATACGAGAATATACAGAGTATGAATAAATAAAATACATTCGATAAATATCAGAGATTACAATAAATTACATAGCAGCGGAAAAATAATACAAAACACAACTGAAAGTAATACACGGATACAGAGCTTTCTGAGTATCGTTCCAGCTGTAAACCAGGATCCTATGAATATAAATCTGCAAAACCAAAACTACTAGCTGCCCGTGTAATATAGTGGCACCCAGAGTTTAGGTTAAAACAATAAACTCTAGGTCAGTCATGTGACTGGTGTGAGAACTAAAATAGTTATTAATCTTTATTTTTAAAGTTAGGTAAATCAAGGGACCACGCCGTTTAACACAGAACGGGTTTCCTCCCAAGAATACCAGTGCATAAAACAAACAGCGCAATGCTAAATAGAGAAAAATGAAGCTATTATAAGACTCAGGTCCCATCACATAATGCAACGCAAGCCGGAGGATAGGGCTTTACCTTATAATAACCAAGAATGCTTAGTACGTGAAATTTCATGTTTTATTATTACTATACGTGTATAGTGTCAAAACAATTTCAAATCATAAGTATCAATCATAGATGGCATGGGTACCACATATCATGTCGCCATACTAGGCTCTACAATCAAAACCACAAAGTCACGTATTTGGAAATTGTATTTCCATCTATGAAGCGAGGCAAGGGATCGTCCTCTACCGAATTCAAGACACTCTAACCCGTGTCTCAGGATCAGAGCTCGAGTGACCCTTGGAGCGACAGGGTCGGTCCACCGATGTGGATTAAAATGCCTGAACACTGCGTTTCCCTGCCCTTTGGGGCGTCAATGAGCCAAATGACTCCATCGGCTTCACACATTCACCGATATATCCGAGGCACCTCGCAACTGCAACAACCACACAGGTTAAAATAATATAAATGTCAGGGCTGGTAGGTCACTGACACCACCCTAGCTAGAAGGAAACGCATGCCCTCCTTGAGGTCCTCTCCCGTTTTTGGTTCACAACCGGGGTGTGAGGCTAACGAATCAACGCTACACAAAGCTATGCCACACAGGTGGTGCTTTGATCATCAACCACAAGACTTTGCTTTTTAATAGAAGCCTTGATCAATTGCCACTTAGTGTAACAACCCGAAAATCTGGGCCAGTTTAAAAATTTTATTTTGGCAATTTTAGCGAATTTTGATTATTTAAAATGATTTATTTTAAATAATAACGACGAGAAATTTATTTTGAATAGAATTCGAAAGTATATATTTATATAGTTCGTCGTTGGAATATAATATTTATTTTAAATTATAAAAGGAATTGAAAATGGCGCGGTAGTTCGATAATTCGATTTCAAACTTCAAATGAATGTACAGGATTCAAAATAAACCGGAATTTAGCAAAACCAAAAATAATGGAATCTAATTGGGAATATCTTTCCAACGAATCCGAAAAATCGAAATTTCATAGCGGGGGTAAAAAGATATGTGGCGTTGAAATTTTAGAATAGTCGCTTTTGAATTTCAGCCCTCAAAAATTGCCATTTTGCAAACGACCTCGGATTTTGACGAAACCACTTTTGTTGGATCCGCGATGTCAAATTATTGCTAGATTCCAAATTTCGTAATTTTTCGAATCAATATGTGTGCGTAGCAAAGGAAAACGCGTTTGACCATTTTCAGTTGATTTTAATCGACTGGAAATTGGCCATTTTTCGAACGGTCTCATAATTCGACGAAATTAGTTTTATTAGGACCGTATCGTCAATACGAAGCTAGAAAATATTTTTCTGGAATTTTTCTGGTTAATATGTGACCCCAGTAAATTGAAATGCGCGTTCAAATTCAATATATAGAGTTATATTTTGGTTTTGACGAAAAATGATCGTAACGGCCGAATTGGCCTACGTGACATATCCCATTGTGTTAGGAATGTTGGTAATTAGCTAGGGGCGATAGTCATTGGAGTTCATTTGGACTTCGGACGAAAAGGTACTAATTATAGGATAAAATAGAATTAAATATTATTAAAATTAAATATATATCGTTTTAAGCAGAAACCCTAGCCCATAATTTAACAGCCGCCGCTTCCATCTTGAATGCCATAAATCGCGCCATCTTCTTCCCCTCCAATCTCGCTATCCCCTCAACCATTCAACCAGCTCATAGCGGCGAAAATGCTCACCGCAACATGCTTTACACGATGGATGAAACACCCCACCTCCGTTAGGGTCACTCTCAAAGGGAATGCCCTAATTTTGGTGGAGGTTTATAAGTATAAGTCACAGATATACAAGACAGATATAAGAACACATATTGGTAAACAGCGGAAAATCAACAAACTTTTATTTCATGAAAGCAAATACGTGTTACAACAACATCACCATAATTGTCTTACATCTTTTCCAAAACATAACATAACACTTTCATAATCTGTCTTGATTACATTATTTAAAGAAGCATAAATAAAACATAGATAAACTGCAAAAGCCCCATAGAGTTTGTCCAAAGCCATAGTTTCAAACGAAAAGGTCCAAGCAATACATTTCTCTTCTTCAAGCTGGATGTTAAGACTGGTCAAGCTGCTGTGTTCCCTCCCTGTGGACCTGGGGGGGGGGAAACGGAAGAAAAGAAGACGAAAGAAAAGTAGAGTCAGACATAAGCCTGAGTAAGTCTAGTACTATTTTGTCTATGAATAAAGAACTGGGTATGATAAGTATAAACAAGAAGTGGAAAAGCACTCTAACTTGGTTAAGTTGTCTAGGGTCGAATATACTATCGTACCCCATGTTAATCTCTGAACCCGTATAAACTAGTTTCCAACTGGCACCCCATAATCAGGGCGATGTGATCCATTCTACGATGATCGGCTCCTACTCGCATAGTTACATGTGTCTTACGGCCCCCGATGTTGTAGTTACCTATGCTGGTCCCACCATGGGGTGTATCAAGTCCCATGGCGGCGGCCCGACACAACCTTAGAATGCACAGGTATGCTACTGGTGCCCAGTGCTTTATTTTTCTGCGCCGAAGTGTGTGCACGCCCGCACCCCGTTAGAACCTACACTGCTACACCACCGCCGTCGATTTGACCTCTTACAATCAGCCCAGTAATTGTGCCCCACCCTGCCTAGTTTCAGGGTATCCTGATACACCTTCTAGGGTTACTGCTGAAAAGGGTCCCCCGTTACTAGGTTTTCTATCTCTAGCCAACATGCTAAGTTGGTTAAGTGTTTTCTAACCTAACCCCCACCAGTCCGTTTTGTTTATCATGTTCCATTTTGATTAAGTCTTTAGTTCACTTAATCCTAACAATCCTGACTCAGCCTTAATTGTCTTATTAAAGCCTTGACCTCTCACATTAGACAGGTATTGTTGTGGCTGCCTGTTGCCGGTTGGTTCCGGGCAGTCTTACGCCACAACTCAGTCTAACCTCGGGTCCTTATTGGGCTCCATGTTTAACCTCTCACATTGGATAGGTATTGTTGTGACTACTGGACAGCCGGGCGGTTCCGGGCAGGTTTACATCACAACTCAATCCAACCTCGGGTTAAACACATCGTATTTTCTACATTTACATATTTTGTCTTTCTTCTTTATTTATATGTAAATATTTGCGGCCCATTATTAAGTTAATGGTGTAAAGGTTACACCAATCATGGGCCCAACCCATACTTGAATTTGGGCCCTTCTGCTTTATATTTTCATTCATTAATTAATTTGGCGCAGCGTTATTTTCCCCCGTTTAGTACGTTTGTTTATATGTTGGGCTTAACCTTTTTAAGCCCAACTTAGCCATGCGAAAGAGGGGAGGCTTAAAGCGTGATTACATACACAAAAAGGGGATTGTGAGCGCATGAACTTGCAATGTGACGTTGGAACTACAAAATAGAAACTGGTGTACTTGCATAGTAGTAACATGTACTTTGGTCATAAAGCATAAGTGACATGAATCAAACCATGTAAACTTGTAGTTAAGTTAAGAATAGCACTATTGACACATAGGCCTAACTACAACATGAACCTATATTTTTATTTTAGGCATAATGTCAAACATAAGCATAGCATAAATATTTCTACATAAGCATGGCATAATGTCAAACATAAGCATGGCATAATGTCAAACATAAGCATGGCATAAGCATAGTTAAATTTGTTCACATAACCATGGCATAAATATTTCTAACATGAAATCATGATTTTTACTTTAGTCATGTAAACTTGCAAAAAAGGATTTTTGAACCTAACCTAGCTATGTACCACATATGTCATCATATAATTCTTGTTGACAATTCCAATTATGCAAATTATCAATCATAGCCTAGTCATATTCATAAGTTTGCAAATAGGTGTTTTAGTACAAAAGCATGGCTTAATACATGATGCCCAATTTTCAACATAATTTCATATGGATTATGATAACCCAAACTTATTCCAATTACTTCACAAAAATGATGTTTATATAAAAATACACATTATGATGGCATAGTAGCAAAGCCCCAAACTTGCATGAATTTCAATCAACTACATACATGTAGCTTCAACATGGATTACATAATTTGCGAAATATTCCAAACGTATACTTCAATAGAACTACCGCATGTAGTTCTTTATAATGAATAACATAATTTGAGAATATCCAAACATATACAATATTCCAAATCGATAAGAATCATAGAAATGCACAAATTATGAATTATTTATCACCACAACCAAGTATACAAATCAACACAGTTATTTGTTCATACCAAAGTAATACTCTACTTACAATTGTATGGCGAATTCTCCAATTTAGGGATTTGGAGATACGAATCCTTGTTGAATTGATTTGATTTAGGTTGCTTTATGCTTTAGAATTTTCCTCCTAATCCTCTCTCTCCAATTGGCGGCTACCCCTAGTCGTTCCTCAGCAACATGGCGGCTTTGTTCTTATTTTTGAATGAATAGATTAGGGTTAAGTCTAGGGTCCTTTTTATAGGGGTAATGAACTGATTAGGGCCATTGATGTTGCTTGGATTAATCATAGCCATTCATCCTAAGGAGAGACCAATTAGAGCCTGCCACCTAGCCCTAACGACAAAGCAGACCACAGAAAATCGACCAACATAGAATAGGCCAGCCAGGTTGGACTGGGTTCGACCTGGCTCTGGACCAGGTCGACATGCCTGTCGACAGCCCTGTCGACAGCCCTGTCGACCTGGTTAGGCCAGGTCGACAGCCCAGTCGACCTGGGTGCGTCAGGCGGGTGTTTTTCCGCCCTGGCCCATTGGGCCCCATTTTGGAATTTAAAACTGTTTTATTCTGTTTGAAATTTAAACTTAATTCAGAAACTTCCGAAGGCCATATCTTCTTCATACGGACTCCGTTTTTCGAAAACTCGGACTCTATTTCGCGTATTTTTCCGAGACGAACGCAATGGCGTATCCCGTTTCCCTTAGTTCTTTGATTTCAAGTTAATTATACTTTAATTTGTAAATTTCACAGTTATAGAATTTTCGGGGTGTTACATTCTCCCCCACTTAAAAGGATTTCGTCCCCGAAATCTTCAAGTTAAGGGGAATGTATATCCTAACATCCAATCATCCATCTACTCATTCATCAAACACGAGTATCCATTGTCCTTAAAAGACTTCTAATGCTTCATGATCATATGCGAAATGTGTGTGTACATGTACTTATCTAATGCAAAATCAGGCGGTCTACTGATTCAGTTGACCTCCTTAATGCGAATTATGTAAGTGCCATGAATCCATTATGTACGCAAATTTTCCTATTCATGATTCTACATGAGTGCACAATCATTCAATACAAATGCAACATCCACATGACAACACATTAAAGTTCAACCACATACGAATGCAAACATATATGCATATGCAAATATGAAGTGACTGAGCCGATCTAAAACCTAGATTGTGTGTGTATATGCAACCACGAGCAACCACTAGCAATCACTTGCAACCACTTGCAACCATCATCCATAACATGTTTCAATTACATGTTTCCATCCAAAGAGGTTTCTACCTAAAAGATAAGGTCGAGGAAATATACCTAAAAAGATAGATAAAAGCGCAACTTAAGGAAAAGGAAAGATCAAGGATGTACCCTCGAACAAAAAAGGGTAGGCAGTGCGGATTCTAGCTTCAGTTTCCCAAGTCGCGTCTCCCTCGGCGTCGCTCCACTGAACTTTGACGAGCTTGACTTCGCGGTTGCGTAGCTTCTTCACTTCCGTTCCTAAGATGCGGGTTGGAACTTTTCTTATGGTTGCTTCGCGCTCCACTTCGGCCTCTTCGAGGATATTTGGCTCTACCACTTCAGCAGACTCATGTAGACATTTTCGGAGATGTGAAACGTGAAAAACGTTGTGGACTCCAGCCAACTTCTCGGGTAGCTCTAATCTATAGGCCATTTTCCCAATTTTCTCGATGATAGGGAATGGCCCTACGAACCTTGGTGCCAGTTTTCCTGTGGTTCCAAAACGAACAACGTTTCTTAGCGGTGACACCTTGAGAAAAACTCTGTCTCCAACCTCAAATTCAAGGTCGGTCCTTCTCTTGTCGGCATAGGACTTTTGTCTGTCTTGGGCCGTCTTCATCCTTCTTCGTATTAAGTCTACTTTCTCTGAAGTCTCTCGGATCATATCTGGTCCAAGTATGAGCTTATCAGTAGACTCCCACCAACAAGTGGGCGATCGGCACGGTCTTCCATATAAAGCTTCGAAGGGCGCCATTCCGATGGTTGCTTGATAGCTGTTGTTGTAGGCAAATTCCACCAAAGGAAGGTGGTCTTCCCATGTCCTTCCGAAGTCCAGGACGCATAGCCTCAAAAGGTCTTCCAAAACTCTGTTCACTCTCTCTGTTTGGCCGTCGGTTTGGGGATGATAGGCTGTGCTCAAGCATAACTGCGTTCCTACTGCTTCTTGCAGACTCCGCCAAAACTCACTGGTGAAGATGGGGTCTCGGTCACTAACAATGCTAGATGGTATTCCATGGAGTCGAACGATTTCCTTAAGGTAAAGTGATGCTAGGGATGAGGCAGTTCTTTTACTTTTGACAGGTAAAAAGTGGGCGCTCTTAGTAAGCCTATCCACTATTACCCAAATGCTAGTGTTGCCTCTCCTAGACCTAGGCAGCCCATCGATGAAGTCCATTGAGATGCTATCCCACTTCCACTGCGGGACCTCTAGAGGATGTAGCAGTCCGCCAGGCTTTTTCTGTTCCGCTTTAACCTGTTGGCACACCATACACTTAGAAACGAATTCTGCCACGTCCTTTTTCATGCCATTCCAGAAGAAAGTCCTTTTTATGTCTTTGTACATTTTATCTCCGCCTGGGTGTATCGTCATCTTGGAGTGATGTGCTTCCTCGAGAACCTTCTTTATTAAATCCTTTGTCTGTGGGACGCATAGTCTTCCGTCTCGCCTTAGCAACCCCTTATCGTCGATGGAGTATCTATTGAGGCGACTTGAAGTCTCACCCCTAATTAGCCTGTCAATTATTTCCACAAGCTGAGGGTCTTCGCGTTGTGCTATCCCTACTGAATCCACTAAGGTTGGGCGCACTTCGAGAGATGCTAGCAAGCCTGGTACGAAATCGGAGGAAGGCCTAAAGTCGAAGCTGGCTATAAACTCTAGGCTTTGTCTTTCAACAAACAACGGGCTTAGGGTCAATTTCTTTCGGCTCAACGCGTCTGCCACTACGTTGCCTTTGCCCGGAGTATAGGAGATTTCGAAATCGTACGAGGCAAGAAACTCCATCCATCTTTGTTGCCTCAAGTTAAGATCCTTCTGCGAGAAAAGATATTTCAACGATTTATGGTCAGTGTAAAGTTCGAACTTCTCACCTAGGAGATAGTGTCGCCAAGACTTGAGTGCAAAGACGATGGCGGCTAACTCAAGATCGTGGGTTGGGTAGTTCTTTTCGTGCACCTTCAACTGCCTCCCGCCATAAGCTACTACCCTTCCTTCTTGCATTAAGACGGCGCCTAGCCCTGTCCCACATGCATCCGTATAAATAGTGAACATCTTGCTCCCGTCTGGCAGCGTCAAAACTGGGGCTGTTGTAAGAGCCCTTTTCAGTCGTTGGAAAGCAAACTCGCAATCCAAGTCCCAATTGAACACTAGATTCTTCTTAGTTAATTTCGTGAGCGGAGCTGAGATTTTCGCAAAATCCCTTATAAACTTTCGATAGAAACCTGCTAGTCCTAGAAAGCTTCGGACCTCAGTTGCATTCCTTGGTGTCTTCCAATCCTGTACCGCCACTACCTTAGCAGGGTCCACTGCTAACCCTTGTTTGGATACTATGTGCCCAAGGAACCTCACTTCTTCTCTCCAAAAGTGGCATTTGGAGAATTTGGCTTTTAGTTGATGGACTCGCAAAGTTTCCATGATTGCCCTTAAGTGCTGAGCATGTTCCTCTTCACTCTTTGAGAAGATAAGGATATCATCTACGAAGACCACTACGAATTTGCTGAGGAAATCTCTAAATACCCTACTCATCAGGTCCACGAAGTAAGCAGGTGCATTTGTCAAGCCGAAAGGCATGACAAGCCATTCAAAGAAGCCGTCTGGGGTTCTGAACGCCGTTTTATCGATGCTATCTTCAGCCACCCTTAGCTGATGAAAACCGGTTGCTAAATCGAGTTGGGAGAAAACAGACGCTCCTACAAGCTGGTCAAATAAATCGTCAATTCTAGGGAGAGGGTGCCTATTCTTTTTCGTTAGCTTGTTGAGCTCCCTATAGTCAACACATAGACGGAGTGAACCATCTGCCTTTGTAGCGAACACCACTGGAGCGCCCCATTCTGAAATGCTCCTCCTAATGAACCCCTTTTCTAGAAGCTCTTTAATCTGTTTACTGAGCTCTTTCCTTTCCCGTGGAGCCATGTGTCTAACGGGCAACGCAACGGGCTTTGCATTATCTACAAGATATATGCGGAAGTCTATTTCCCGCTTTGGAGGCAAGCCCTTCACCTCTTCGAAGACATCCGGATATTCCCGGACCACTCTAACTGATTGCAAATTTTCAACAGAGGCATCTAGCGATTCAAGATAACTAAGCATAACCGCATATGAGGGATTACAAGAAATTTCCAAAGTATTACCGAGCTGGGTTAGGAGCCTAACAACCCTTTTCTCACAATCAAGGATGGCCCCATTACTGGATAGCCAATCCATACCCAAAATCAAACCATATCCCGAAAAGCCCAAAACAAAGGCACTACATTGAAATTCTACACTTAGAATAGAAATTTTCAATCCTAAACAGATCATAGACAAATGAGCTGGGCCCCCAATTGGGTTTGAAACAATTAAGGGGTCCTCTACCATACTAGTTTTTAGGTGCAGAGATTCTACTAGAGCAGACGAGATAAAGGAGTGTGATGCGCCAGAATCAAATAAAGTGCGAACGGGGTGATCATAAAGATAAACTACACTTTCTACAGAAGTATTTATACCTCGCTGTTGCAGAGGTGGCGCTTCCAGCACATGAACCTGTGCCTCTGGGGTGGATCCAGCCCTCTGCCCCTGTCCTCGTTTCTTTGGGCAGTCCTTAGCCCTATGGCCCGTCTCACCGCAAGAAAAGCACCCACCATTTTCCTTGGCCTTCTTTTTCCGGCAGTCCTTTACTAAGTGCCCCACTTTGCCACAGAAATTACACTTCCTCTTCTCTTTGTTGCCTTTCCCGCCCTTCTTAAAGTCTGTCTTCTTAGGCTGCAAACCCTCTTTCTTCCCTTGAGAGCTTTCTGCCTTTGTCTCCTTCTTGCCCTTATCCTCTTCATTCAGCAATGCCATTTGCACCAATCTTTCATACGTGGCTCCCATGGGTATATGGGTCATGGCCAAACTATGTAATGGCTCATTTAACCCTTTGACGAAACGGAGAGCCTTCTTGTGCGGGGTGTTGACTAGGTCAAGCCCAAACCTAGCCAGCTCATCGAACTGATTCACATACTCTCTGACTGTCTTGTCCCCTTGCTTAAGAAATAAGAATTTTTCCAACTGCAAACTTCTTTCCGCATCTGAGAGAAATTTAGTCTCAAATCTTACCCTAAAGTCCTCCCATGTCTCCACTGGTCTTTCAGCATTAGTGACTTCCCACCAGTAGGAAGCCTCACCCTTCAATAGCCACACTGCCAATTGTACTCTTTGTCTATCCTCTACCTCAAAGATGATGAATAGGTCCTCAGTTTCTTTCAGCCAATTTCTTAGCATATCTTAGCAAACGCGTTTCCCCGAGGAGGAGGTGGAGGAAAAGGTGCCGTTGCGGCTGGATGATTTCCTTCAGCTGGGGGAGGAGGAACGGTAGGACCTGGCTGAGTGGCTCTTGCTTCTAAGAACCGTCTAAACCAACCAGGTATTGGTACCCCTTCCGGCAAGTTAAGATCTTGGGACATGCTGAAACAAAAAGGAGAGATTCAAAACGAAGGATAAGAGATAATACCTATGGCTTTGGGGAGTGGACTTTGCCTTTAAAAATAAAATAATATTTTTTTATCTTTTAAAAATGCTTCTTTCAATTTCCTTTTTGAAAATAATTTTTCAAAACTTTTTACCTTATCTGGTAAACCTATGCTCTGATACCAAGTGAAACACCCCACCTCCGTTAGGGTCACTCTCAAAGGGAATGCCCTAATTTTGGTGGAGGTTTATAAGTATAAGTCACAGATATACAAGACAGATATAAGAACACATATTGGTAAACAGCGGAAAATCAACAAACTTTTATTTCATGAAAGCAAATACGTGTTACAACAACATCACCATAATTGTCTTACATCTTTTCCAAAACATAACATAACACTTTCATAATCTGTCTTGATTACATTATTTAAAGAAGCATAAATAAAACATAGATAAACTGCAAAAGCCCCATAGAGTTTGTCCAAAGCCATAGTTTCAAACGAAAAGGTCCAAGCAATACATTTCTCTTCTTCAAGCTGGATGTTAAGACTGGTCAAGCTGCTGTGTTCCCTCCCTGTGGACCTGGGGGGGAAACGGAAGAAAAGAAGACGAAAGAAAAGTAGAGTCAGACATAAGCCTGAGTAAGTCTAGTACTATTTTGTCTATGAATAAAGAACTGGGTATGATAAGTATAAACAAGAAGTGGAAAAGCACTCTAACTTGGTTAAGTTGTCTAGGGTCGAATATACTATCGTACCCCATGTTAATCTCTGAACCCGTATAAACTAGTTTCCAACTGGCACACCATAATCAGGGCGATGTGATCCATTCTACGATGATCGGCTCCTACTCGCATAGTTACATGTGTCTTACGGCCCCCGATGTTGTAGTTACCTATGCTGGTCCCACCATGGGGTGTATCAAGTCCCATGGCGGCGGCCCGACACAACCTTAGAATGCACAGGTATGCTACTGGTGCCAAGTGCTTTATTTTTCTGCGCCGGAGTGTGTGCACGCCCGCACCCCGTTAGAACCTACATTGCTACACCACCGCCGTCGATTTGACCTCTTACAATCAGCCCAGTAATCGTGCCCCACCCTGCCTAGTTTCAGGGTATCCTGATACACCTTTTAGGGTTACTGCTGAAAAGGGTCCCCCGTTACTAGGTTTTCTATCTCTAGCCAACATGCTAAGTTGGTTAAGTGTTTTCTAACCTAACCCCCACCAGTCCGTTTTTTTTAGCATGTTCCATTTTGATTAAGTCTTTAGTTCACTTAATCCTAAGAATCCTGACTCAGCCTTAATTGTCTTATTAAAGCCTTGACCTCTCACATTAGACAGGTATTGTTGTGGCTGCATGTTGCCGGTTGGTTCCGGGCAGTCTTACGCCACAACTCAGTCTAACCTCGGGTCCTTATCGGGCTCCATGTTTAACCTCTCACATTGGATAGGTATTGTTGTGACTACTGGACAGCCGGGCGGTTCCGGGCAGGTTTACATCACAACTCAATCCAACCTCGGGTTAAACACATCGTATTTTCTACATTTACATATTTTGTCTTTCTTCTTTATTTATATGTAAATATTTGCGGCCCATTATTAAGTTAATGGTGTAAAGGTTACACCAATCATGGGCCCAACCCATACTTGAATTTGGGCCCTTCTGCTTTATATTTTCATTCATTAATTAATTTGGCCCAGCGTTATTTTCCCCCGTTTAGTACGTTTGTTTATATGTTGGGCTTAACCTTTTTAAGCCCAACTTAGCCATGCGAAAGAGGGGAGGCTTAAAGCGTGATTACATACACAAAAAGGGGATTGTGAGCGCATGAACTTGCAATTTGACGTTGGAACTACAAAATAGAAACTGGTGTACTTGCATAGTAGTAACATGTACTTTGGTCATAAAGCATAAGTGACATGAATCAAACCATGTAAACTTGTAGTTAAGTTAAGAATAGCACTATTGACACATAGGCCTAACTACAACATGAACCTATATTTTTATTTTAGGCATAATGTCAAACATAAGCATAGCATAAATATTTCTACATAAGCATGGCATAATGTCAAACATAAGCATGGCATAATGTCAAACATAAGCATGGCATAAGCATAGTTAAATTTGTTCACATAACCATGGCATAAATATTTCAAACATGAAATCATGATTTTTACTTTAGTCATGTAAACTTGCAAAAAGGGATTTTTGAACCTAACCTAGCTATGTACCACATATGTCATCATATAATTCTTGTTGACAATTCCAATTATGCAAATTATCAATCATAGCCTAGTCATATTCATAAGTTTGCAAATAGGTGTTTTAGTACAAAAGCATGGCTTAATACATGATGCCCAATTTTCAACATAATTTCATATGGATTATGATAACCCAAACTTATTCCAATTACTTCACAAAAATGATGTTTGTATAAAAATACACATTATGATGGCATAGTAGCAAAGCCCCAAACTTGCATGAATTTCAATCAACTACATACATGTAGCTTCAACATGGATTACATAATTTGCGAAATATTCCAAACGTATACTTGCATAGAACTACCGCATGTAGTTCTTTATAATGAATAACATAATTTGAGAATATCCAAACATATACAATATTCCAAATCGATAAGAATCATAGAAATGCACAAATTATGAATTATTTATCACCACAACCAAGTATACAAATCAACACAGTTATTTGTTCATACCAAAGTAATACTCTACTTACAATTGTATGGCGAATTCTCCAATTTAGGGATTTGGAGATACGAATCCTTGTTGAATTGATTTGATTTAGGTTGCTTTATGCTTTAGAATTTTCCTCCTAATCCTCTCTCTCCAATTGGCGGCTACCCCTAGTCGTTCCTCAGCAACATGGCGGCTTTGTTCTTATTTTTGAATGAATAGATTAGGGTTAAGTCTAGGGTCCTTTTTATAGGGGTAATGAACTGATTAGGGCCATTGATGTTGCTTGGATTAATCATAGCCATTCATCCTAAGGAGAGACCAATTAGAGCCTGCCACCTAGCCCTAATGACAAAGCAGACCACAGAAAATCGACCAACATAGAATAGGCCAGCCAGGTTGGACTGGGTTCGACCTGGCTCTGGACCAGGTCGACAGCCCTGTCGACAGCCCTGTCGACCTGGTTAGGCCAGGTCGACAGCCCAGTCGACCTGGGTGCGTCAGGCGGGTGTTTTTCCGCCCTGGCCCATTGGGCCCCATTTTGGAATTTAAAACTGTTTTATTCTGTTTGAAATTTAAACTTAATTCAGAAACTTCCGAAGGCCATATCTTCTTCATACGGACTCCGTTTTTCGAAAACTCGGACTCTATTTCGCGTATTTTTCCGAGACGAACGCAATGGCGTATCCCGTTTCCCTTAGTTCTTTGATTTCAAGTTAATTATACTTTAATTTGTAAATTTCACAGTTATAGAATTTTCGGGGTGTTACAATGGATGGTCACGATTTAATTTAAAGTGGCAATTCAAGAGTTTTTCGAGCTTAAAGCTTTGAATCTCGAACGCAAAGTCAAGCATCGGAGGGGGTGCGATCTGCGCCTATCTCTTGGCAATGGTGGGTCGTGCAAGGGGCTTCAGTCTAGAGGTGGTCGATCGGGTGTTGGCTGCATGGATGAGCGTGTGTGATGGAGTGATTGTGATGAGCACGGTTGGTTTTCTACCTGGAGCAACCGACAGAGATGAATTAAGGTTAACAGTAATTAAGGGACATTCGGGTTTTAATTAAAATCATATAGCTTGTAATGCCTATAACTCTCTCGTATTTTATCAGAATCGGACGATTTAAAATGCGTTGAAACCGTCATGAAGAGCGCTCTACAGCATAGAACCAACCTGGACAAATTCTGAAGTAGCTGGTAATTTTGATTAAATTAAACGCCTTCGTTTAATTTAATTAAAATCATCGTATTCAACAATCAGAAACCAGTCAAAGTGAGAATTCTCTCACTTTAAATTTTCTGTTCAGTTATTTATTTCATAACTGCATATATAAACTGTTCCCCGTCGTCCACAGACCATGGACGACTTGTTTGATTGTATTCTGTGTGAAAATTGATCGTGATGTGTAATGAAATATATATTGAAAGTGAAAATGTCGTATATATTGAAAGTGAAAATATCGTATATATTGAAAGTGAAAATATCGTATATATTGAAAGTGAAAATATCGTATATATTGAAAGTGAAAATATCGTATATATTGAAAGTGAAAATATCGTATATATTGAAAGTGAAAATATCGTATATATTGAAAGTGAAAATATCGTATATATTGAAAGTGAAAATATCGTATATATTGAAAGTGAAAATATCGTATATATTGAATGTGAAAATATCGTATATGTTGAAAGTGAAAATATCGTATATGTTGAAAGTGAAAATATCGTATATGTTGAAAGTGAAAATATCGTATATGTTGAAAGTGAGAATATCGTATATATTGAAAGTGAGAATATCGTATATATTGAAAGTGAGAATATCGCATATATTGAAAGTGAGAATATCGCATATATTGAAAGTGAGAATATCGCATATATTGAAAGTGAGAATATCGCATATATTGAAAGTGAAAATATCGCATATATTGAAAGTGAGAATATCGCATATATTGAAAGTGAGAATATCGTATATATTGAAAGTGAATTGTATGTATTGAAAGTGAAAATATCGTATATATTGAAAGTGAAAATATCGTATATATTGAAAGTGAAAATATCGTGTATATATATATATGAAATGAAAACGATGTATATGAAATATTCGAATTGAACTGAATAGAAAATGAATTCGAATTGAGCTGAATAGAAAATGAATTCGAATTGAACTAAATAGAAAATGAATTCGAATTGAACTGAATAGAAAATGAATTCGAATTGAATTGAGTAGAATATGAATTCGAATTGAATTAAATAGAAAATGAAGTCGAAGTGATTTGAATTTGAAATAGGAAGTTGAAATCGATTTGAAAAGGAATTTAAAACGATTTATAAAATTCATTTTTAAATAGAAATCGACAAAATATATATTATATATATAATATAATGGCCTGAATAGAACGCGTCGCGCTGCTGCAGTTCGCGAATTTCGACCATTAACTTCGAACGGACATTACGGGAGATCCGACCGTCGGATTCTCCTGAAACCAGAACCGTTGGGTTCGTATCGAAAAGAGCTTTCTAATGAATATTAGAGATTTGAAATCTAATGGTGGGATTTTGAATTATGTCCAAATCAAATTTGGAAAAGGTCGTTGTAAGTGCAGTTCGATGACCGTTGATGGAAATCGACTGTATGGGCCTTGATAAAATTATTAAAAATATCGATAATTTGTGTAAAATCATAAGAAATGATTTGTGAGGAATTGGGATGAAAAACTCCATATTTGAAAAGATAAAAATATATTTTTATCGAAATGAACTAGTTTTGAACTAGAATTAAAATTCTATTTATTTTTAAATAAATAAATTTGATTTGAAAGGGTTTTAAAAGTAACCAGGATTTCCAATAATTGAATTGGATTTGAATCGAAATTGTCTTTGGATCATTTCGATGTTGGATTTCATGATTATACAGATATTGTTATGGAAATTTGAAAGATATATTTATATCGTTATTTCTAATATGATATTTGTTAGTCATAGAATTTGATATTGAATATAAGCTGGTATATTTTCTATTCAGAGCCTTGTATTTAATATCAAATGTGATTTGGGTTTGTCGTGAATAGTGTCTTCATTAACACTGTTCTTAAGCCCAATTGAGAAAAATATTAAATCTTTTTATTTAGATTTAATGAAGTGTACCAATTAAATGATATTTAATTGAAATTGAATTGGTATTGATTTTTGGGTTTATCGTGAACAGTGTTTTAAATAACACTTGTTCTTTAACCCGATAATTAATGGAATGTGATTTTGGGTTTATCGTGAACCGTGTTTTAAATGAAACTGATTCATTAACCCAGTTAAAGATTAACACTAAGTGAAGTTTTAATGAATCTTTAATTAGATTGAAACGATCGAGAATGGAGTATCACCAATTTTGCTCCAAGCGAGAGTTAAATCTTCAATTAGATTTGAACGCGAAATGGTAATTGAATTTACCGATAACACTGTGGTGTTAGATATGAAGTATGACCAATCTTACTTCATGGGATGAATAGGTTGGGATTGGGAAATAAAATAAATGATTACTTCGTTGTGGTTCGCTAATCCCGACTAGTTTGAATTGATATTCAAAGATGATTAAAGAATAAATTTAAAGAATTTATCTTTGATAAAATTAATGGGAACCTTTCCCAAAGTGTAAGAATATGTGAATAAAAGAATATTCTGAATTGGAATGAGGCGTATGTTGGGTTTGTGTAACACTCGTTTATTATATACGCGAGTTGTTCGGAAAGACCGGGTTTATCCCATTCTGAATAACTGATTTGACGATAAGTCGAAGATGAAGACGGTGGTCGAAGACCGGAAATCTTCACATCGTTTGGGTGATTGCTGATGATCTTGATTGGGCCGTACACCCAAGAGGAGAGAAACAATTGGTAATCGTCCAGACGTACTTGGAGATCGATGGATATGCGAGGAAAGTGCCTCCGGTTTCGTTCAGACCCAGAACAAACTTGTAAATGGACTATGTGTCTGACATTGGATTTTAGTCTGTGTGGTTGATTTCTATTAAATATATATCTGTTTGGCGGCGGAGAATTTATTCTCTTGCTTAACGCCCTTCTCTGAGACGTACGAGCTCAGGGGTTATATATTGATGGATATCTAACGCATGGGGTGAATTGCCTGTGTGGCATGCCTAAGTGGCAATTGATCAAGGCTTCTGTTGAAAAGAAAAGTCTTGTGGTGATAATCAAAGCACCGCCTGTGTGGCATAGCTTTGTGTAATGTGAATTCGCGAGCCTCACACCCCAGTTGTGAACCAGAAACGGGAGAGGACATCAGGGAGGACATGCATTTCTTTCTAGCTAGAAGTGGCGTCAGTGGTTTTACACGCCCTGACGAGTTTGACTTATGTGGTTGTTGCTGTTGCGAGGCGCCTCAGATATATCAGTCGATCCGGGACCGATGGAGTCATTGGACTCATTTACGCCCCATAGGGCGGGGAGACGTAGTGTTCAGGCATAATAATCCACATCGGTGGACCGACCTTGATGATCCATGGGGCAGTTGCGGCTGTTCCTGAGACATAGGCTAGATTGTTTCGAATCGGTAGAGGACTATCTTTTTCCTCGGTTCACAGATGGAAATCCAACTTCCAATACGCGACTTTGCGGCTTTATTTGTAGAGTCTAATATGGCGACATAGTAGCATGGGATGCTATGCCGTCTATGATTGATATTTATGATTTGAAGTTGTTTTATACACTTATTATAGTATCAAATGATTTGTTTTAAACGTACTAAGCATGTTTGGCTATTATAAGGGAAAACCCTATCCCCCGGCTTGCGGACCTGGGTCTTATAATAGCTTCATTTTTCTTTATTTAGCATTACGCTATTTGTCTTATGCACTGGTATTCTTGGGAGGAAACCCGTTCCGTGTTATACGGCATGGTCCCTTGATTTACCGTACTTTAAAATAAAGAATAATAACTGTTTTAGTTCTCACACCAGTCACATTACTGACCTGGAGTTTATTGTTTTAACCTAAACTCTGGGCGTCGTTATTTTGACACGGGCAGCTAGTAGTTTTGGTTTTGCAGATTTATATTCACAGGATCCTGGTTTACAGCTGGAATGATATCTGGAAAGCTTTGTATCCGTATATCTCCTTCTAGTTGTGTGTTGTATTATTTTTCCGCTGCTATGTAATTTAAATCTCTGATATTCCTGTGTTCATTCATAATCTGTATATTTTTGTTTTCTGATGGAATTGTTGTAATAAACAATGAAATGTTCTCCCGTCTGTGTTCTATTTTGTCGTGTTCTCAAAACAATCAGGCGTTTCGAACGGTCTAGATCGGTTTAGCGACTGATTCGGATCGAGCGAAATTCCTTTTCGTTACACCTTCTATTTAATGTCAAATTGGATTGATTGATTGTTTGGATTGTGCTCGAACAGTTTATGAGAAGATCATGCTTTTACATTTAGCATTGGGTTGGGTTGAAAATATCTATGTGCTAACGCCTTGTGAAACACTTCACGATTTGACGATAAGGTGTTTAGCGATGTTGTGTCCATTTCAAATTTAATGTATGATTGTGAAATGATATTTTTCTTAAGTGAAAAGAAATGTATTCCCGATTTTGGACAGGGAATGTTTTATAAAAATGTTTTATAAAACAGAAAGGATTTCGAGGCCTAAAACCCGACGATTTCTAAAATGATTTAGAAATGTATTATATGTTACATTGTAGTTCATCACATATTCGATTAATAGTGACTGATCATATGTGTGAATTACTGATGTGAAGTACTATATTTTGAAAGTACTTGTGATTATTATGTTGTGAAATGATTTTCCCTACTTTGGGATATGAAATGATTTAGTATATGGCTAAAGAGTCGGGTAACCCTGAGACTAAAAGTATGGGTGAGAGGGCGGTGTATGCTCTCCATGTGTGGGAGGTGCATCGTCGGTGTAGCCTACTCCTATGTGGGGTAGGTGCACATTTATTTATCGAGTTGCGAGGTGCGTACCCTTTGCCTTGTCGATGGGGAGCACGATATTTGGTTGCATACTTGTTTGTATGCATTGTTATGTTTTGGAATTCACATTTCCAAATGATTTGATTTGAGATCCCGAAGTGAAATCTACTTTGATATAGAAAGTTAGATAGGTATTTCAAATGATTTGAAATAAGAAATCGGGAATATAATCCAAAAGAATAATTTATGTAAATTGAATTGGATTTGGAAACTCTAAGTGTAGTGATTAATCTAAGTGGGTAGATTGGGATATTGCATGTTGATTTATGCATAGTAGATCCATATACCTATATTGATTGTTGTTTATACACTAGCATTCATGGGGGTAAACCCGTTCCGCGTTAGCGGCGTGATCCCGTGATATGCGATATTATTAAATAAGTAAATTATAACTGTTTAGAGTTTCTCACACCAGTGCCATGACTGACCTGTAGTTTGCTTTTACCTAGCGAACTCGGGTGCCCCTATTTTCCACAAGGGCAGTCGAGTAGTTTTATTTTGCAGATGTATTGAGCAGGATTCTGGATTGATACTTTAAGCTGTGTCCAGACATTTACAGTCTTCCGCTGTGTAGTTTATATTTCCGCTGTGCATTGTATTACATTTATGTAAATTTATCTTCCGCTGTGTATTATTCCCGATATACTCTGATATTTTGTACTCTGATGTAACATTATTATGATGTTTATAAAAGTCTTCTGGTATTTGTTCTGTTGTGTTGAATACCCAAAGTTAGTGTATACGGGATTCGAACGGTCTTGGTCAATTTAGCGATCGATTAGGCTCGGGCGAAATCCGTGTCGTTACATGTGGTATCAGAGCTTTGGTTAAACTCAAATCTTTGGGGTACAACTCGTTAGAACTGAATAAAAGACTCATCAGAGGTAGGATTAGTAATATCCTATGAAAGAATCCTCATTAGAGATAGAATCAGTAGTATTCTAGAATGAGTGACTCGTTAGAGATGGGGTTAGTAATGCCTCAGAATGTGTTGAGGATTATATGTTTATAATAATGTATTTGTGATTATATATATAATCTGGTTTTAGAAAATATGAGTTTAAATATATAAAATTATATTTGTTTGAAAAGTTAGTCAACAAATTGATTGATGGTTGTGTTGTTTGATTACTGTTTTGATTAATTGAATGTTGAATTTTTAGCCAAATTATATCAAATAGTGAATTGTATTGAAAATTTATCGCATTTGCTTGCATATACATGTACTTACATTGAACAGGTCATAGCAAGGAACCTAGAGCAGAGAAATAAAATTGTTTGCCCGACAAATAGGTACAGGTTTACCATAATTTACTGTTTGTTTGGGTGATGATGATTTTATGAGCCGATTGGCTAGCCGCTTGGCTTTTTCTTTTTCTTTTTGAGATCAGAGGGCCTGTATGGCAATTTCGGGATTTTCCTGGTGCTCCCGGTGCAGGGGAGGTTATGGCGAAATTTTTCGAAAATTTAGGGTGTTAGCCAAATTTTTGAAAAATTTGAAAAGTTCTTAGAAACGGAAAAGTTGAAGAACTTAAGCCATAAAGAAAACAATGGAAGTTGAGTTGGTTTTTAAAACAACTTTCGGCTTCGTTCCTTTTTGGGGACGAAAACTTTCAATATATACGATATTTTCACTTTCAATATATACGACATTTTCAATCTCCCCCACTTAAAACTTTCAATATATACGATATTTTCACTTTCATGTCTTTAACTGGGTTAAAGAACCAATGCCATTTAAAACACGGTTCACTATAAACCCAAAATCACATTACATTAATTATCGGGTTAAAGAACAAGTGTTATTTGAAACACCATTCCTGATAAACCCAAAAATCAATTCAAATTCAAATTCAACTCCAATTAAATACCATTGAATTGGTACACTTCATTAAATCTAAATAAAAAGATTTAATCTTTTCCTCAACTGAGTTTAAGAACAGTGTTATTGAAGACACAAACCAGTTCAATATCGTCGAATTTAATTTAAATTGGTACACTGCCATAATAATATCTGTATCATCATAAAATCCAACATTAATTTAAATTCCCATAATAAATAGATTTAATCTTTTTCTCAACTGAGTTTAATAATATCTTTTAAGTTCCCATAATAATATCTGTATCATCATAAAATCCAACATCGAAATATTCCAAAGACAATTTTGATTCAAATCCATTCCAATTCAATTATTGGAAATTCTGGTTATTTTCAAAACCATTTCAAATCCACTTTATTTATTTTAAAAATAAATGGTTTTTAATTCTAGTTCAAAACCAGTTCAATTCGATAAAAATCTATTTTTATCTTTTCAAATTTGGAATTTTTCATCCTAATCCTTCACAAATCATTTCCTATGATTTTACACAAATTATTACTATTTTTAATAATTTTATCAAGGCCCATACAGTCGATTTCCATCAATGGCCATCGAACAGCACTTACAACGACCTTTTCCAAATTTGATTTGGACATAATTCCAAATCCAACCATTAGATCTCAGATTTCAAATATTCATTGGAAAGCTCTTTTCGATACGAACCCAACGGTTCTAGTTATAGGAGAATCCAACGATTGGATCTCCCGCAATGTCCATTCGAAGTCAATGGTCAAAATTCGCGAACTGCCGCGGCTCGTTCTTTTCAGTCCATTATATATATAATATATATATATATATATATTATATTTCCTAGATTTCCTTTTAAAAAATGTATTTTATAAAACGTTTAAATTCGTTTTCCAAACGATTTCAACTTCATATTCTGTTTCAAATCAAAATTGAATATACCCTATCATTAGTGTATAAATGATAATATTTTCAAAATGTTATATTTTGAAATCACTTCTTATTCTATATTCATTATAAAAACGAATATAATCGATAAAAATATCGATATTATTTAACTTGGGAAATCATATCATGTCTTTATTTTTCCGTTTCTAAGAACTCCAATTAAATACCCAAGTTAAATATCGCTCGCGTCAAAATTGCGCATCTCTAATCAACACGTCTTTATATATTTCAAAATCTTCGTTATTCTATTCAACAAATGAATATATATTTTATTCAACACATGAATATATATTTTATTCAACACATGAATATTTTCAACACTTGAATATATAATTTATTCAACACATGAATATTTATCCCATTCAACACATGAATCTATATTTCTATAATATTCTTTATTTTCTCGATTGGAATGAGGCCCAATCAATTACCATATGAAGTTAATTATATGGATTTCATACAACATATGTATATAATAGCAACGATAAATAATCAACCATCATCCAAAGTGCACCACACAACTGCATAAGCATTAAATATAGATAATTAACGCTTACACAGTCTGTCGACCAATCGATTGACATACAACTAAATAATTGGGATTAGTATACGCCAAATATCATCCCAACACCCGTGTGGGGTTTCAATCCATAAACACTGAATATTATTTGTGTTGTTGGGCGATGTGTAAAATTTGTCATCCCAATCAATATCCTTCAAATAGGTGTACATAAACAAACCGTCCGGTTTGTAAATGATTATTTATTTATTCACATTCATGTTAAAATTATATTTTTTAACGCTAATTAATTTATTTCAACACATGAACGTTTTATTATCTATTTCACATCAACATCACAAACAAACTTCACAACACATCAAATAAGCATACAAGTCGTCCATGGTCTGTGGACAACGGGTGTCGGATGGTGCTAAGCACCATCTGCATCCTAGTATATATTTTAACTAGAAAACAAGATTTAAAGTGAGAAGTTCTCACCGACTAGCTAAACCAATACTCCGCGATTCTTCTTATGTAGAAATCTTCGTCATGCTCGCCTTTTGTCAATTTCACTGTCCGTAGCCACTACATATATAAAAATCACATTTTTATATTGTTGCTATGTATATAAAAATCACATTTTTATAATCACTCTATATGGATAAAAATCACATTTTTATACCGGTACTGTATAGATAAAAATTCTATTTTTACAACGGTGTTTATAGAATAAAGATTATATTTTTATCACGCTATTCTCTATATAAAAATTATATTTTTATATTTCTACTTTTAATATAAAAATCAAATATTTTATATCATCGCTATAAAAATCAAAATTTTACTTCAACATATATATAATAAAAAAAAGATTTTTATTTCGCTACATATATAAAGATCAAATTTTTACTATCTACATAATATAAAAAATCATATTTTTATTCTTCCTATACGATAAAAATCATATCTTTACATTGCTACTTCTATAAAGATCACATCTTTATCTTCACTTCATATATGGAATTCATTTCATATATGTATATAAATTATATTTTTACAACACCTCACACACAATAAAAAAAATCATACCTTTTCTCTATGTTATCATATATATACATATATATAAAAATTAAATCTTTATAGTTCTAAAAATCAAATCTTTGAACAATAAAAATCCTAACTTTTCTATGTTAAAAATATGAACTTTCTACGATTAAAAATCTAATCTTTAAGGTGTTAAAAATCTTAACTTTATGTTAATAAAAATATAAACATTCTATGAATAAAAATATAAACTTCCTTATCTAAAAGATTACATTTTTAAACTGATTTTTCAATATAAATTAAAATAATAAATATAAAAACTTATAGAAGGCATACGGGGAGGCTCGGCATCGAAGTGGTGCAGGGAGGCTGAAGGGCGGTCGGCGGCCTTGGGAGGTGGTGGGTTGCGGTGCAGGCGGAGGGGGGGTCGAGGTGCGTGGGGTTTGGGGGAAATAGGGGGGCCACGGTCAGAGATCGAGGGGGGCCTTGCTTTGGCGGTGGCGCGCCAGAGGGACGGCGGCGCACAACTGGGGGGAGTGCAGCTCCTCCCCGTTCGTTTTTTTTCTTTCTTTCTCATTTCTGTTGAAAACGATGAAGGGGGGCCTGAGATAAAAGGAAGAGAGAGAGAGGGTTTTCTTTATTAACCCACGGACTGTCGTCCATAGCTAATTACTCCATTCCGAGCACAATGGGATAGGTATCGCAGGCGGATTCAATCGTTTCGATACGTTTTCATCAAAATCAAAATATATCTCTATATATTGAATTTGAACGCGCGTTTCAATTTACCGGGGCCACATACTAACTAGAAAAATTCCCGAAAAATATTTTCTAACTTTGTATTGACGATACAGTCCTAACAAAACTAATTTCTTCAAATTCCGAAATCGTTTGAAAAATGGCCATTTTCAGGTTGATCGAAATCAACTTAAACTAGTCAAACGCATTTTCTTTCGCCACGCTCACATATTGATTCGAAAAATTACGAATTTTGAAACCTAGCAATGAATTGACATCACGGATCCAACAAAAGTGGTTTCGTCGAAAACCGAGGTCGGTTGCAAAATTTCCATTTTTAAGGGCCAGAATTCCATAGCGACTATTCTGAATTTTCAACTGGACATAACTTTTGAGTCCCGCTATGAAATTTTGATTTTTCGGATTTGTTGGAAAGATATTCTCAATTAGATTCTAATATTTTTGTTTTTGCCAAAATCCGATTTATTTTGAATCCTATACATCCATTTGAACTTTGAAATTAAATTATCGAACTACCGCGCCACTTTCAATTCCTTTTATAATTGGAATAAAATATTTATATTCTAACGTCAAGCTATATAAATATATACGTCTAATTCTATTCAAAATAAATTTCTCATCGATATTATTTAAAATAATTCATTTTAAATAATAAAAATTCACTAAAATTGCCAAAACAAAAATTTTAAATTGGCTCGGATTTCCGGGTTGTTACAATCTCCCCCACTTAAAACTTTTCTTCCCCAAAAAGGAACGAAGCTGAAAGTTGTTTAACAAATCAACTCAACTTTCACTATTTTCATTACGGCTTAAGTTCTTCAAATTTTCAATTTCTAAGAACTTTTCAAATTTTTTAAAAAAACTTGGCTAACACCCTAAATTTTCGAAAAATTTCGCCATAACCTCCCTTGCACCGGGGACTTCAGGATATTTCAAATAGCCTCCCATGGCCCTCATCTATCCAAAAAGAAAAAGAAACAGCCAAGCGGCTAGCCAATCGGCTCATAAAATCATCCAAGCCTAATAAATTTGTAAACATGTACCTATTTGTCAGGCAAATTTTTTTATTCTTCTGCTCTAGCCTCCTTGCTATGACCTGTTCAATGTATGTACATGTATATGCATGCATTTTCAAACAATTTCCAATACAGTTCAATATTCGGTTCAATTTGGCATAATGGTTCAAAATGTCAATTAATCAAAACAATAATCAAACAACACAACCATCAATCAATTAGTTAATTAGCGTTTCAAATTCATAATTTGATATATATATATACAGAAAATCATGTTTTTGATGCCAAATCGCAACAATAAACCTATCTAGTTTTGGTTCTCACACCAGTCTAATGGAAATATATATAAATCTCACTTTCGAAACACGAAAATAAGTACTGATGATGACGCGTCAATCATCAGAATCAGGTCCGAGCGACTAGAGTATGATCCTATATCTATCCAGTATATTAAAACTTCGAATATACGTTCATGACGCGTATATGCAAAATCTTTATATACCCAATTGTCCAAATTCAATATAAATTAATAATCAAATACATCGAATAAGGTTTAAATTTTCAAAACAATATTGTATCCATTTGAAAAATATACTCTTCACACTCGTTCTAGGATACTACTGATCCTATCTCTAACGAGTCATTCTAATTGGATATTACTAATCCAATATCTAATGAATTCTTTTGTATGGTTCTAATGTGTCTTGTTCTCGAGCTCTGTAAACCAAAGCTCCAATACTAACTTTAGTAACCCATGACTTCCCCGGTAAGGAAAGCACGAATTGCTTTGAGAACAAGACGAAACAGAACACAAACAGAAGAACATTTCATTGTTTATTACAATGATTCCATCAGAATACAAGAATATACAGAGTATGAATAAATAAAATACATTCGATAAATATCAGAGATTACAATAAATTACATAGCAGCAGAAAAATAATACAAAACACAATTGAAAGTAATACATGGATACAGAGCTTTCCGAGTATCGTTCCAGCTGTAAACCAGGATCCTGTGAATATAAATCTGCAAAACCAAAACTACTAGCTGCCCTTGGAAAATAGGGGCACCCAGAGTTTAGGTTAAAACAATAAACTCCAAGTCAGTCATGTGATTGGTGTGAGAATTAAAACAGTTATTAATCTTTATTTTTAAAGTTAGGTAAATCAAGGGACCATGCTGTATAACACGGAACGGGTTTCCACCCAAGAATACTAGTGCATAAAACAAACAGTGCAATGCTAAATAAAGAAAAATGAAGCTATTATAAGACCCAGGTCCCATTACACAATGCAACACAAGCCCGAGGATAGGGTTTTACCCTATAATAGCCAAGAATACTTGGTACGTGAAATTTCATGTTTTATTATTATTATACGTGTATAGTGTCAAAACAATTTCAAATCATAAGTATCAATCATAGACGGCATGGGTACCATATATCATGTCGCCATACTAGGCTCTACAATCAAAACCGCAAAGTCACGTATTTGGAAATTGGATTTCCATCTATGAACCGAGGCAAGGGATCGTCCTCTACCGAATTCGAGACGCTCTAGCCCGTGTCTCAGGATCAGAGCTCAAGTGAGCCTTGGAGCGATAGGGCCGGTCCACCGATGTGGATTAAAATGCCTGAACACTGTGTTCCCCCCCTTTGGGGCGTCAATGAGCCAAATGACTCCATCGGCTCCACACAGTCACCGATATATCCGAGGCGCCTCGCAACTGCAACAACCACACAGGTGAAAATAATATAAATGTCAGGGCTGGTAGGTCGTTGACACCACCCTAGCTAGAAGGAAATGCATGCCATCCCTGAGGTCCTCTCCCGTTTTTGGTTCACAACCGGGGTGAGAGGCTCACGAATCAACGCTACACAAAGCTATGCCACACAGGCGGTGCTTTGATCATCAACCCCAAGACTTTGATTTTTAACAGAAGCCTTGATCAATTGCCATTTAGGCATGCCACACAGGTAATTCACTCCATGCGATTGATATCCATCAATATAAAACCCCTGAGCTCGTACGTCTCAGAGAAGGGCGTTAAGCAAGAGAATAAATTCTCCGCCGCCCAACAGATATATATTTAATAGAAGTCAATCACACAGAATAAAATCCAATGTCAGACACACAGTCCATTTACAAGTTCATTCTGGGTCTGAACGAAATCGGAGGCACCTTGTGCCTCGCATATCCATCGATCTCCAAGTACGTCTGGACGATCACCAACTGATTCCCTCCTCTTGGGTGTACAGCCCAATCAAGATCATCAGTAATCACCCAAACGATGTGAAGACCTCCGGTCTTCGACCACCGTCTTCATCATCAACACCACGTCGAATCTGTTATTCAAAATGCGATAAACATGGTCTTTCTGAATAACTCGCGTATATAATAAACAAGTGTCACACAGACACAACATACGCCTCATTCCAATTCAGAATATTCTTTTATTCAAATATTCTCACTCTTTGGGAAAGGTTCCCATTAATTTTATCAAAGATATATTCTTTAAATTTATTCTTTAATCTTCTTTTGAATATCAATTCAAACTAGTCGGGATTAGCGAACCACACCGAAGTAATCATTTATTTTATTTTCTCAATCCCAACCTATTCATCCCATGAAGTAAAACTAGTAATACTTCATATCTAACACCATGGTGTTATCGGTAAATTCAATTACCATTTCACATTCAAATCTAATTAAAGATTTAACTATCGCCTGGAGCAAAATTGGTGATACTCCATTCTAGATCATTTCAATCTAATTAAAGATTCATTTAAACTCTAGTTGGTTTTAATCTTCCGAAAAATCACTATCAATGATTATTTAACTTGGCAAATCATATCCTGTCTTTAACTGGGTTAAAGAACAAATTCCATTTAAAACACGGTTCACTATAAACCCAAAATCACATTACATTAATTATTGGGTTAAAGAACAAGTGTTATTTGAAACACCGTTCACGATAAACCCAAAAATCAATTCAAATTCAATTCCAATTAAATACCAATTAATTGGTACACTTCATTAAATCTAAATAAAAAGATTTAATCTTTTTCTCAACTGAGTTTAAGAACAGTGTTAATGAAGACACCATTCACGGTAAACCCAAATCACATTTGATATTAAATACAAGGCTCTGAATAGAAAATATATCGACTTATATTCAATATCAAATTCTACGACCAGCAAATATCGTATTGGAAATAACGATGTAAATATATCTTTTAAATTCCCATAATAATATCTGTATCATCATAAAATCCAACATCGATATATTCCAAAGACAATTTCGATTCAAATCCATTCCAATTCAATTATTGGAAATTCTGGTTATTTTCAAAACCATTTCAAATCCACTTTATTTATTTCAAAAATAAATGTTTTTTAATTCTAGTTCAAAACCGGTTCATTTCGATAAAAATCTATTTTTATCTTTTCAAATTTGGAATTTTTCATCCCAATTCTTCACAAATCATTTCTTACGATTTTACACAAATTATTACTATTTTTAATAATTTTATCAAGGCCCGTACAGTCGATTTCCAACAACAACCATCGAACTGCACTTATAGCGACCTTCTCCAAACTTGATGAGATGACCCCAAATCCCGTACTGACGGAGACAGGGGTAATATGTGGAATATAACACAGAAACAGATAATAGTAGGACAAAATTTAATAAATACACCAGATAATGTACAATAGAATACACTGGATAAAAGTAATCATCAGAGTTACACAGTATACAGGATCTTACTTAGTACAAATACAGTTCAGCTATACATAGATGTCTATAGCGGAAAACAAACAAAATATGTACAATAGGAGCTGAACAACATAAAAAGAGATAAATGATAGAATCCATCTTCAGCTCCAGCTATCCAGAAAGAACCTGCTAAACCTGAATACAAGGCTGCCCGTGTAGAAAAAGGGGCACCCGAGTATGAAAATGAACCAAACTACGAGTCAGTCATGGACTGGTATGAGAAATCTACTCAACACATTTATACTATGGCTAATCACAGGACCACGCCACTTTCGCGGAACGGGTTTACTCCATTGGATTGCCAGTGCTTTAAAACAAATCATTCTTTTAAACATCGCTATGCTTTTTATAAAAATGAAGCCATTATAAGACTCAGTTCCCATCACACAATGCAACGCAAACCGGAGGATAGAGTTTTTACCGAATAGACCAAAGGCATTTGGTATTATTGCTAGTGTTTATATGTTTTGAAAACAATTTCAAATCATAACTATCAATCATAGGCGGCATGGGTACCATATATCATGTCGCCATATATATATATACAATCAAAACCGCACAGCCACGTATTTGGAAATTGGATTTCCGTCATGAACCAAGGCAAAAGATAGTACTTACCGAATTCGAGATGCTCTAGCCCGTGTCTCAGGAACAGCCGCAACTGCCCCTTGGATCGTCAGGGCCGGTCCACCGATGTGAATTATTATGCCTGAACACTACGTCTCCCCGCCCTTTGGGGCGTAAACGAGCCAACGAATGACTCCATCAGACCGGGATCATCCGATCAAACCGAGGCGCCTCGCAACAGCAACAACCACACATGTGAAAAGTATATAAATGTCAGGGCTGGTAGGTCACTGACACCACCCTAGCTAGAAAGAAACGCAGGCCCTCCCTGATGTCATCTCCCGTTTCCGGTTCATACCAGGGTGCGAGGCTCGCGATTTTACGTTATACACAAAGCTATGCCACACCGGCGGTGCTTTGATCATCACCACAAGACTTTGCTTTTCAACAGAAGCCCTGATCACTGCATCTTAGCATGCCACACAGGCAATTCATGCAATGCGACTGATGTCCATCGATATACAACCTCTAAGCTCGTGCGTTTCAGAGAAGGGCGTTAAGCAAAATAATAAATTCTCCGCCGCCAAACAGATGTATATTTAATAGAGATCAATCAACACAGAATAAAATCCAACGTCAGACACATAGTCCATTTACAAGTCCGTTCTGGGTCTGAACGAAACCGGAGGCACTAAATACCTCGCAAACCCATCGATCACCACGTACGTCTGGACGATCACCACTCATTATCCATATTTTGGGATGCCTCCCAATCAGGACCTCGGTTACCATCCAAACGAGGTGAAGATCTCCGGTCTTCGACCACCTCTTCATCTTCGACTTTCAATCGTCGGTCAATTATTTGAAATGAGAATTAACTCAGCCTTTTCAAATAATTCACGTATATTTAGAATATCAAATCAATTTATTTCAATGGTTAAATCATTCGACAACACCAATTTTGTTCTTTAATGTAATTTTCACACCAAACACATTCAACCATCAAATAACACATAAATCGAGCAAATTTAGTTTATTTCCATTCCATATCGTTTATGATATTTTATAATGATTTATCGCTATTTTTATTTATTTTAAAATAGCCAATTTATTCAAAACGACGCTTCGGGCCTTAGCGCGACCGTGGCGCTGTTTTTCTTCAGATTTGATTCACACATATTTGAAAATCTAACCGTCGGATCTTCACAAAATTTACATCATTTGAAAGATCTTTTCAAAACGAATCCAACGGTTCCAGTTTCGGGAAAATCCGATGGTCGGATCTCCCGGTACAATCTTTTGAAGTTTCGATTTCAATATACGAACTGCAGCGTCGTTATTCGATTAAATATAATTATATTTATATATATATATATATAAATATAATCGTTTTTGGCATTGTTTTCCTTCAGATTTGAATTAAACATTCCAGACAATCCAACCGTTGGATTTTTACTAAGTTGGTGTCGTTGGAAAGATTTTTCCAAAGCGAACCCAACGGTTGCGATTTCAGGAAAATCCGGTGGTCGGATCTCCCGATATAATCGTTTGAAATCACGGTTTCAAAATACGAACTACACGGCCACGTTTCGTTTTAATTTTATTTATATTTATATAATTATATAAATATAGTTCATTCAAAAATTCCTATATTGTTTCCACTTCTAATATTTCACTAACGCCTTTAAATTTTGGAAAATTTCTCCATAACCTCCTTTGTACGGGAGGGGCTGGGAAAATTCCCAAATAGCCACACGGGCGTCTCATATCAAAAAGAAAAAGAAAAAGCCAAGCGGCTAGCCAACAGGCTCATAAAATCATCACCCAAACAAAACAGTAAATGTGTACCTATTTGTCGAGCACAAAATTTTATTCCTCTTCTCTAGCCCCTTTTGCTATAACATGTTCAATAAATATGCATGTACATATATACAGTTCTTATCACTTATCATTTTCCATTCAACTTCATATTCGATTCCATTTGGTTTAAAAACACCATTCATTCTAATGTTGCATGCATAGGCAAAAATCATATCATTAGCTAATGAATGAATATTTTGACTCATGCATATTTATTTGAACGAGTTGCTATTTTTAACACTCCACATTTCAACAATTCATGTATATAATAAAAATGTGATTTTTATTGTAAAACAATTCATTTCAAAACACTATTATTTTATATAGTTTATATAGGTGATGAAAAATAGGATTTTTTTATTGCAAAACAATTTATTTCAAAATGTGAATACCATTCAACACATGAATTTCTAATCAACGAATGAATATCGATTCAACATATGAAGGTTTTCTATAGTTTCTATATATAGATAAAAAATGTGATTTTTATATTTAAAACACGAATACCATTCAACACATGAATTTCTAATCAACGAATGAATATCGATTCAACACATGAAGGTTTTCTATTCAATGAATAAATATAGTTTCAGCAAATGAAAATAATTCAAACACATGAATATTATTCAAAATTTCGGCAGCATAACGTCAGGGTAGTTAAAACCGGGACCGTCCCCAGTACGGCTCCTCGCTCTACCTTAAAACCTCGCGGTTTTTGACAATGGGGATCATGCATCTAGTTCGCACGCAGGTGGCATGTATATATTTATTTCATTTCCATAAACTAATCCTATGTGGTTTCGACCAAATATTTCTCAACCACAAATGGGTATTCTTCAACCACAATCAATCAATATCAACCACAAACAATCCCAAACAACCATTCGCTATCAATCAATTTCACATCAATCACAATCAATAAATATCGTCCATGGTTTGTGGACGAGGGGCGTATATATATATATATATATATATATATATATATATAGCAATTCACTTCTATTTCAACACATATATAATTTTTACAATGCATATATAACTTATACATCGAACATACAACTTATACAACGCTTATACAAGAAGTGTACAACGCTTATATAACTCATACATCGACTATATAATTTATACATTGTCGTTTTCCATATTGTTTACAAATTAGAAATCTCACATTGGGTTCCACTCCACCAAAAATAGCATAAGGCTCAGAAAAATATGCGGTCTCTTCTACAATGTAGAAGACGTCCTCACGGTCACGATGTTTCCTGTTTCATTGAATTTAGTCAACACACAAAAAGGATATGATTTTTAGAAGTTTGCAACGGTTTTAAACTGTTGAAATCAGTTTAAATAGTATAAACCGTATATTCACTATTTCGTTCAAAACTAGGTCGCCCGATTTCTTCCAATCCGCGAAGTTGCAGCTCGATCGGAGGATACAGCGTCGAAGAGCTACGAGAGACCTTCGCGAGCATGGTGGTGCGGTGCAGCTCGGTGGGGCCTAGTTGACGTGGCGGAGCTCGAAACGGCGGAAGTTGAGGGAGGTGGATCTCGCTGGATACTCGATGGTGGGGGTCGAGGGTGGTATTGATTTGAAGGTGGAAGGGAGATCTTCAAAAAGTTCCAAAGGGTCGGGGGTCAACGAGGTGTGTGGCGGCCGGAAAAAGCTCGGGAACTGGCGAATAGGTTTCCGCCTTCGATCGTCGAGAAGAGAGAAAGTATTTCTTTTTTTTTATAAAAATTCTGATTGGTCGGGGAAGTTTTAAAGGGGTTTTCTGACACGACCACCAATCGAAACCCAACGACTGTCGTCCCTAGCGTTTTACCCCCATTCCGAGCACAATGGGATATGTTTCGAAGGCCCATTCGAATGTTTCAATCAATTTTCCTTCAAATTAAAATATAAAACATTCAATATTTAATTTGAACGTACATTTCAATTTGCCAGGGCCACAAACTGATTCGAAAAATTCCAGAAAAATAAATCTAGCTATGTTTTGATGATACGGTCCCAACAAAACTGGTTTCGTCGAATTCTGAGACCGTTTGCAAAAAGGCCCATTTCTGGTCGATCCAATTTAACTGTAATTGGCCAAAACACGTTTTCCTCTGCCACGCTCACATACTAGCATCAAAAATTATGAAATTTGAAATCTAGCAATAACTTCACATCCCGGATCCAACAAAAGTGGTTTCGTCGAATTTCGAGGTCGTTTGCAAAATGGCCAATTTCACGGGCTATATAAATTCCATAGCGACCTTTCTGAAAATTCATTCGGCCATAACTTCTGCTTTCCGCTATGAAAATTTGATTTTTCAGATTCGTTAGAAAGGTATTCACTAACAGATTTAAATATTTTTGGTTTCGCTAAAATCCGTTTTGTTTTGCACCCGGTACAGTCCGACAAAGTTTGAATTCAATTTTTGAAACTGCAGCACCATTTTAGGCCTTGTTTATAATTAAAATTAATTATATTCGTTTTCAATTGTCGATTCAAACTCACTTTTCATTGCCAATATTTAAAATATTTATTTTAAATATTTAAAGTCCATTATTTTAGCCAATTTAAAAAATTTAAATTGGTTTAGATTTTCTTGGTCGTTACACTTGATTTCGACATAATTCCAAATCCAACTTTTATATCTTAGATTTCTAATATTCTTTGGAAAGCTCTTTTCGATACGAACCAAACGGTTCCAGTTTCAAGAGAATTTGACGGTTGGATCTCCCGCAATGTACATTCGAAGTCAATGGTCGAAATTCGCAAACTGCCGCGGCGCGTCGCGTTCAATTCAGGCCATTATATATATGATATATATATATATATATTATATATTTCCTTGATTTCCTTTTAAAAAACGTATTTTATAAAACGTTTTAAATTCGTTTTCGAAACGATTTCAACTTCATATTCAATTTCAAATCAAAATTGAATATTCCCTATCATTAGTATATAAATAATAATATTTTCAAAACCTTATATTTTGAAATCACTTCTTTTTCTATATTCATTATAAAAACGAATATAATCAATATAAATATCGCTCACGTCAAAATGCCGCATCTCTAATCAACACGGCTTTATATATTTCAAAATCTTTGTTATTCTATTCAACAAATGAATCTATATTTTATTCAACACATGAATATATATTTTATTCAACACATGAATATTTTCAACACATGAATATATACTTTATTCAACACATGAATATTTATCCCATTCAACACATGAATCTATATTTCTATAATATTCTTTATTTTCCCGATTGGAATGAGGCCTAATCAATTACCATATAATGTTAATTATATGGATTCCATACAACACATGTATATAATAGCAACGATAAATAATCAACCATCATCCAAAGTGCACCACACAACTGCATAAGCATTAAATATAGATAATTAACGCTTACACAGTCTGTCGACCAATCGATCGACATACAACTAAATAATTGGGATTAGTGTACGCCAAATATCATCCCAACACCTGTGTGTGGTTTCAATCCACAAACACTGAATATTATTTGTGTTGTTGGGCGATGTGTAAAATTTATCGTCCCAATCAATATCCTTCAAATAGGTGTATATAAAAAAACCGTCCGGTTTGTAAATGAATATTTATTTATTCACATTCACGTTAAAATTATATTTTTAACGCTAATTAATTTATTTCAACACATGAACGTTTTATTATCTATTTCACATCGACATCACAAACAAACTTCACAGCACATCAAACAAGCATACAAGTCGTCCATGGTCTGTGGAAGACGGGTGTCGGGTGCTCCTAAGCACCGTCTGCATCCTATTATATATTTTAACTAGAAAACAAGATTTAAAGTGAGAAGTTCTCACCGACTAGCTAAACTAATACACCGCGATTCTTCTTATGTAGAAATCATAATCGTGCTCGCCTTTTGTCAATTTCACTATCCGTAACCACTACATATATAAAAATCACATTTTTATAATCATTCTATATGGATAAAAATCACATTTTTATAATCATTCTATATGGATAAAAATCACATTTTTATACCGCTACTGTATAGATAAAAATTCTATTTTTACAACGGTGTTTATATATAATAAAGATTATATTTTTATCATGCTATTCTCTATATAAAAATTATATTTTTATATATCTACTTCTAATATAAAGATTGAATATTTATATTAGAATGGTGGTGGGTTGCGGTGCAGGCGGAGGGGGGGGTTCGGGTGCGTGGGTTTTGGGGAAATAGGGGCGCCACGGTCAGAGATCGAGGGGGATGGGCCTTGCTTTGGCGGCGGCACGCCAGAGGGGCGGCGGCGCACTGCCAGGGGGAGCGCAGCTCCGTCCCGTTCATTTTTTTTCTTTCTTTCTCATTTCTGTTGAAAACGATGAAGGGGGGCTGAGATAAAAGGAAGAGTGAGAGAGAGAGGGTTTTCTTTATTATTTATTTAACTATTTAATTTCAAAAAGCAACTTTTAATTTCGACCTCGAAATCGAACCCACCGACTGTCGTCCATAGCTAATTACCCTCATTCCGAACACAATGGGATAGGTATCGCAGGCTGATTCGATCGTTTCGATCAGTTTTCGTCAAAATCAAAATATAACTTTATATATTGAATTTGAATGCACATTTCAATTTATCGGGGCCACATACTAAGTAGAAAAATTCCCGAAAAATATTTTCTAACTTTGTATTGACGATACAGTCCTAATAAAACTAATTTCGTCAAATTCTGAGACCGTTTGAAAAATGGCCATTTTCAGGTCGATCAAAATCAACTTACACTGGTCAAATGCATTTTCTTTCACCACGCTCACATATTGATTCGAAAAATTACGAATTTTGAAACCTAGCAATAACTTGACATCACGGGTCCAACAAAAGTGGTTTCGTCGAAAACCGAGGTCATTTGCAAAATTTCCATTTTTAAGGGCCAGATTCCATAGTGACTATTCTGAATTTTCAACTGGACATAAATTTTGATTCCCGCTATGAAATTTCGATTTTTCGGATTTGTTGGAAAGATATTCTCTATTAGATTCTAATATTTTTGGTTTCGCTAAAATCTGATTTATTTTGAATCCTGTACATCCATTTCAACTTTGAAATCGAATTACCGCGCCACTTTCAATTCCTTTTATAATTAAAATAAAATATTTATATTCTAACATCGAGCTTTATAAATATATACGTCTAATTCTCTTAAAAATAAATTTCTCGTCGATATTATTTAAAGTAATTCATTTTAAATAATCAAAATTCACTAAAATTAACAAAATAAATTTTTTAAATTGGCTCGGATTTCCGGGTTGTTACAGAGAAGTTCCGCCGTTCATCGCCTGATTCCTCCACCAGGTCGTCGTCGAACTCGACCAGAGGGGGACCATCCGGCGCAGAACAACATGGCAGTGGTCGATCGACGAGAAGCTTTATGGTTTGGGTAAAAATCGGAAACCTAGTTTCGAAAAAATTAAAAAGGGTACGTCTTCATATATTTTAAACTATTCTATGGCACTTTAAAGTGCTACGAAATATGATTTTACAATAAAAATCATATCTTTTTGCTATGTTGTCGAAATCCAGTGAAACAATAGACATCGAGACCGTTTGGACGTCTTCTACATTCTAGAAGAGACCGAATATTTTTCTGAGCCTTCTACAATTTTTGGAGGAGTGGAACCCAATGTGAGATTTCTGAATTATAAATGATACAGAATGACGATGTATAAATTATATAATCGATGTATGAGTTATATAAGCGTTGTACACCTCATGTATAAGCATTGTATAAGTTGTATATGCGATGTGTAAGTTATATATGCATTGTAAAAAACATATATGCGTTGAATGGAATTGAAATGAATTGAAATGAAATCGAAATATATTTATATACATATATCTATATATATACATACTCCCCACGTCCACTGATAATGGACGATATATATTGGTTGTGATTGTTTAGATTTTGATTGATGTGAAATTTAGTGGATAAATACGAATGGTTGAAATGATTGATTGTGGTTAAAATCCCAATAGGATTAGTATATGGGAAAATTCATCTATGTACGAACTAGTTATTAAAATCCCCATTGTCAAAAGCTGTGAGGCTTTAAGGTAGAGCGAGGAGCCGTACTCGGGACGGTGCCGGTTTTAACTACCCTACCGTTATGCTGCCAAAATTTTCTGAAATATTCCTGTATTTGATTTATATTCATGTATTGAAATATATTCATGTGTTGGAAATTATTCATATTTGAAATAAAATAGTTTAAGCAATAAAAATAACATTTTTATTGTATGTACGAAGTATATAAAATAATCATGTTTGAAATTAATTGTTTGACAATAAAAATCGCATTTTTATAATATATATGAATCGCTAAAAATATTTATTTTTGAAATAAATTGCTTTAATAATAAAAATCACATTTTTATCATCTATATGAAGTAAATAAATTATTCGTATTTGAAATAAATTGTTTTGACAATAAAAATCACATTTTTACTATATATATGAATTGTTAAAAATAATCATGTGTTGAAATAAATATCTATTTGATAAAAATACCATTTTTATCACCTATATGAGTTGACATGGTTCTTGAAATAGAAGAATGAATTACATTTATATATATATGTATATATATAAAATAAATCGAATAATGATGTTGTGGTTCGTATTTTGAAATCGTAACTTTAAACGATTGTATCGGGAGATCCGACCGTCAGATTTTCCCAAAACTAGAACCGTTCGGTCCGCTTTGAAAAGATCTTTCCAATGATATAAAATTTGTGAAGATCCAACGGTTAGATTTTCAGGTATGTGTAAATCAAATTTGAAGAAAAATAGTGCCATGGCCGCGTTATGGCCTGAAGCATCGTTTGAATAAATTGGCTATATTTAAATGAATAAAAATAGCGATAAATTGTTATAAAATATTATAAACGATAATGAATAGAAATAAATTGAATTTACTCGGTTTATAGAATATTTGATGGTTGAATGTATTTGGCGCGAAAATTACATTAATGAACTAAATTATGGATGTCAAATAATTTAACCATAGAAATGAATTGATTTGCAATTCTAAATATATGTGAATTAATTGAAAAGGCCGAGTTAATTCTCATTTCAAATAATTGATCGACGGTTAGAAGTCGAAGATATGAAGACGCTGCAAGACCGAGGATCTTCACATCGAATGGATAGCTACTGATACCTTTGATGGGAGTTGCCGCCCTGAAGAGGTTACAATGGTGGTTTTCCGGACGTACTTTTTGAACATTCGGATGTGCAAGGGCCTCTCTCCTATATTGGACATACGTGAGAGGAATAAGGTGCCTCTGATTTCGTTCAGACCTAGAACGGACATGTAAATGGATGTGTGTCTGACGTTGTAGATTGACAACGTGGCATACACAGATGTTGTGATCAAGGCTTTTGTTGAAAAGCAGAACTTTGTGGTTGATGATCAAAGCAGGGCTTTAGATAGCTAGCTTTGTGTTTAGAATTGATTCGCGAGCCTCACACCCCGGTATGGACAAGAAACTGGAGAGGACTTCATGGAGGACCTGCGTTTATTTCTAGCTAGGAGTGTTGTTTTGGGTTTTACACGCCAGGGGCATTTTACTTATGTAGATGATGGATAGCGAGGCGTCTCAGTTATATCGGTCGCTCCGGGGCTGATGGTTTGGTCGGTATATGACCAGTTTACGCTTTATAGGGCGGAGATATGCAGTGTTCAAGCATTTTAATCCACTCTGTGTGGACCGGCCCTGACGATCTAAGGGTCAATGCGCTCTGACCCCGAGGCTCGGGCTAGACAGTCTCGAAGCAGTAAGGACAATCCCTTGCCTTGGTTCATGATGGAAATCCAATTTCCAAATACGATATCGTGCGATTTTGATTGTATACATATATATGGCGACATGATATATAGTACCCATGTCGTCTATGATTGATACTTATGATTGAAATTGTTTTTGAAATATATAAACACTAGTAATAATATCAGATGCTTTTGTTTTATTCGTATCAAGCATATTTTGGCCATTATAAGGTAAAACTCTATCCTCCGGTTTGCGTTGCATTGTGTGATGGGAACTGAGTCTTATAACGGATTCATTTTTATAAAAAGCATTGCGATGTTTTAATGATTTACTTGTTTTAAGCACTAGCAATCCAATGGAGTAAACCCATTCCGCGTTAGCGGCGTGGTCCTTTGATAGGCCTTATTATAGAATAAGTCAATTTGATTTCTCATACCAGTCCCATGACTGACTCGTTGTTTGTTTCACTTGCAAACTCAGGTGTCCTTTTTTTTACACGGGTAGCCTTGTATTCAGGTTTTAGCAGGCTCTTTCTTGATAGCTATGGAGCTAAAGATGGATTATATCACTTCTTTCTTTTAATGTTGTTCAGCTCCTGTTGTGCATATTATGTTTTTTAATTCCACTATAGACATTCTATGTAAAACTGAACTGTATTTTGTACTAAGTATGATCCTGTATACTGTGTAACTCTGATGATTATGTTTATCCAGTGTATTCTATTGTACATTATCTGGTGTATTTATTTATTTCTGTTCTATCGTTATTTGTTTATGTGTTATATTCCAATGATTACCCTTGCCATCGTGGAACGGGGGTTTGGGGTCGTCACAACGTGGTATCAGAGCTTTGTTTAAGCTTAGTTATGGAATATAACATATTAATGAACTCGTCAGAAATAGAATCAATGGTATTCTATGACGAATAACTCATTTCAGATAGGATGAGTAATATCCTAGAATGAGTTTAGCAGAATGAAATACACGTCGATAGACACATTTTCATTCGAGTATTTGTCTCTATGCTTTAAAATACCTCTTCTGTTGGCCTGACACTTTGTTTGCTATTTGTAGACATAGAAAATGAGTGGCAGAAGTAGAAGAAATAATCCTATGGTTCAACAACCTAATGAGCCAGTTGTGCTTCCACAGCCAGGATCAGATACAGAAGCTCTATTAAAGAGATATCGAAATCTGGATGGAGTACCGTTCTCGGGCTATGAATTCGTTATTCAAACTCAAGCTTGGATGCATTCTGCTGAAAGAATATTCGAAGGTTTCAAGCTGAGAGATGAGCAACAAAGATTACTGGCATCTTGGGCACTCAAAGCCGAAGCTTTAATCTGGTGGGAAACTGTCACTAAAGATAATCCAGAAGGTGATATCACCTGGGATAGATTCGAAGGAATTTTCAATGAAAGGTTTATTCCTCCAGTAGCAACTGAGCGGTTAAGTGATGAATTCTACTATCTAATTCAAGGGGATATGACCATTCCGGAGTATCATAAGAAATTCAATGAATTTTCTCGTTTTTCCCCGCATCTAATTCAAAATCAAAACATGAAGAATCTGATGTAACAACCCGAATTCCGATGGGCCGATTTTTTCTCAAAAACCCAATCCATCAAAACCCGAGTTGGTTGCTCTGGTATCCTGCAGAAAAGACAGAGACAAGAAATATGTCAGAGTTCAGAAAACACCTCACAGCGGAAGGAATAAAATATAATATATATACAAACATAGCTTTACCTTAATTACAATACTGCTAAACCAGTATCTCCAAAGCTATAAGTCTCTGTCATGAATCTAACATGCGAATGTTATGAGGAGGGGTTCAGAACATAAGTTCTGTGTGAATGAGTTTAAACTACACTTCTTGAATAATCCTACATATAACGTTCAATTACATTTTATTGTTTATTAGGTTATTTGTGTCGTTAGCGCTCAAGGCTTACGCACACATCACACCCATCTACTCCTATTAGATTAAACTAATATAATGTATATGTAGCTACCCCAAAACTGAGGTACACCCCATTGTACCCCACTCGCATAGTCCCCACTGTATCCTCGCAGTGATATACGCAGTCCCCCGTCCTATGTCATAGTAATGTATATTCCTCTTATTTATATAATACAACACTACACCCACATAGGATCATTATAATTTGACTGCCGTTATCGAATAATGCCCAGTAGTCTTCGATACACCACCCAGAGCAGACATAGTTATATCTAGACTCTTCCATGTATGTATTCTCTATCGTATTCGATATCTAACCCGCACACCCATTGTGTGTGCGTGCCCGAGTTCCGTTGCAGGGCTACACAAGAAACACAGAACTCGGTCGGGAGCTTTCCATATATTTGTGCAAGGCCCTCCTTTAAGAGCCCCCCCCCCCCACACAAATATCCCTAGTGTCTGTTTTCTATGGTGGCTATGGCCCCAACTCAGCCCCTCCCATAACTAATAAAGACTACGAGAGCTAAGCGACAAGCCCCTAAGCAACCAATGTAAACATCCATGTGGCGTCTCCCCTTAACCACCGTCCCACGATAGTGAATGGTTAATGATATATTGGGTCTAGCTCTAGTATTTCTGCATACTACTAGCTATGGTAATAGGCACTTGACGACCTATTATCCTTGTTGGTCCTGACCCTCCACCTCCGTTGAGGCAGCCGTCGAATCACCTTTTCCGTCACCGCGAATAGCATTCTGACTACCGGCTATTCTTGCAGTCAAGGCCCACCCACCAAGTAGTTACGCGTAGACCAAACCTCTGCGGGCACAGCCTGAAACATCTGCCACCACAAAGAGGACTATTAGGAGCACCTTTAACGTCATAAGAAGCCGTGTGCTTCCCCTTCCAGTTCGTTGGAGCCTCCCAAACAACGAATGTGCGCTCTCCTCGTGTCTTATGACACCATGATGATTTACCTTGTTGGGTTATTCATACTACAACGTACGGATTGCCCCAAGCGCATTGATTTTATATGTCACTAGACCCTATGTCTAATCAATTCTTATGCGCTTTTGTTACCTTGTCAGTTTTTCTTATTTAACTTGGTTATTCTTATTCATATTGACCTCCTTTTCAAGTTTACCAAGTTACCCTTGCTTATTAATTCAATTTATACTTAACCCATTTAAGTCCATTAATAAGACCACAACATGTTGTTCTCCAACTTTATAAATTATTCCCTTTTAGGGTTACAACAACATGTTATACATAATTCATAGCTAAGTATGTCTTATCCACATGTATACTGATTAGGAGAATAATCCCCTAAACACCAGCCCCGAAGACCGAAATCAACATCAGACTGGCACCCAGAGAATTTCTCAACCCAACCAACATATTTACTTCTTTTCCATTCATATAACATATATCATCTTAAATTTCACACTTCTCCTACCCGAACTACTTAATTTATAATTAAGTATATCTTCACATATATGTTACCTTATTTTCCTCTATCGTTTCTTGCAACTTACCTTATCCCATAAGTTATACTTTCCACTTGTCCCAAGGACAAGTCTAACCTATTATCCTTCCTTTTCTTATTCAAATTCATTCCTAATAGGTTATTTACCATTCCCCACTTTTGTCATTAATTTAGATTTATTTAAACCTTTCCATTTATTTAACCTGTTACCTAAACTTTACCCAATTCAATTAATTTGTGATGCCATAACGGCTCCCGTTGGTTAAGCATTATTTATTTATGTCTTACATGTCGCTCATGTCCCACTTAACCTCTTTTATTATTGCTTCCATGTCTTACACATGCTTTAATACGGTTAAGTCCACCTTAGTCATGTTTTACTTCACGTATCTTACTACAGTTAAGTCGACATTTACTTGTTTTACATGTCTTGTCTTACTACGGTTAATTCCATATTTACATGTTTTACATGTCCTATTTTACATGTCACCCACTTAACCCTCTAACCATACCCATGTCACCCACATGTCTTATTATGGTTAGCATTCCTTAATTCATTCATTATGACGAACGGTGCATGACCTCCCACATTAGACCAAACACTTTGTAGCTGCTGGATTTGCCGGGCGGTTCTGGGAAGTCTTACACCACAAAGCGGGTCTAACCTCGTGTCACCAACCGTTACGCCTACAATTCATGCCTTTGACCTCTCACATTAGACGTCCAATTGTGGCAGCAGGATTTGCCAGGCGGTTCCGGGCAATCTTACACCACAATTGCGCCTAACTCGTGTCAAAGGTTCATTAACATCGTATTTCACCCAAATCCCAATTTTCATGTTATGTGTTTCCAATTCAACATATAGTCATGTTTACAATTTCTCCTATTCCAACTTGTCACTAATTACATATTAATTAGCCTTAATTACAAGTTTCCAATTATAGGCAATTTCATTAATTCCATGTAATCCATACCCAAATATGCCAATTCCTTTTATATTCCAATTATCCAAAATATCCAATAATACTCAAGTTCATAAAATCAATTTTTTCCAATATATTTCCCAATGTTCCCATGTTCATACATATAACCTAATTCACCTTTTAGGCTTATCTTACCAATAAATTTCACCAATCCATGATATCCAATTACATGTTGTTAATATTAAATTGTACTAATTTCATATCCAATTTCAATTATGTCAAACTACATAAATTTAAAATTACCATACAATTATGTCAATAATTCTATTCAAATCATACATAAATCCTTCCAACCCATATTATGCCCAAACAACCCTTTTTCCCCTTTTACTTTCTCGTTCTCGTTTACAACGCATAAATTCATGATAGATGTAGGCTCGAGATAGTCTAGCTATAAAAATAAAAAGGGGAAAGAATATAAAAGAGGGAATTTAATTGTAAGCATAAATGAAATAACTGATCTTATTAAATTATCATCATATTCATTATGGGGAATGGCAAACGATAGAAGTACAATTATACAACAACTGTATTTTAAACCACTCACCTTGACGGGATTAGAGAAATAAACAATTGGTTGTTGACGTAGAACGTTGGTTTAGGCTTCTTATTTGATTATTAACGCAGAATGTGAATTGTTGTTGAAGAAACTTGCTACTTGATTTGACTAAACTCCAAAATTGATGAAGAACTTACAATTTAATTTAGAGTTTAGAGGCGGCGGCTATGTTGGGTTGAAGTTTGGTGGGATGGAGGCGTCTTATAAGAGATAGAATGATTTTAGGGTTAGGTTAGGTGTTCTTTTATAGGTGGGTTATAGCAACTAGGACCTTAGGATTACATAAAAACTCATCTAAACAGTCCACCTCACCGTAGAAAAGAACCATCCAGAACAACCCTTTTCACACTTAGTGCTCCTATAAATAAAAAAAAGAAAAAAGAAACCGCTTTATTTCTTTATAATTAATGCATTACATACTATTTTTAACGTATAGCAACCTCTTTCCTTCATGCATTCAATTATTTATTTTTTTGTTTGTTTATTTGCACTTATACGTGAACCTTTATTTGCTATATTCTTCTCCTAATCAATTAATTGATTTCTTTCGCTTTTTGTCTACTCTTTTGGAAAAGAAACCACATGTCCTTAAACCACTTTCTTTTATTTATTTACATCTAATCACATGTGCATGCGTCTCTGATTTGAATGTTATTTAATAACATTAACCTTCCTCCAATTATGGCTTGCTTATGGCCTTATTAGTTTACTTTTTAAACGTTTAAATTTCAAAAGTTGATCCCCTTCCCATTTAATTGCTCCATTTTAATGTTTACAATCTTTTTCTATGCATGCTTTAATTACACATTTGACATGTTTTGCATTTCATATTCTCTTTCTTTTATTTGCATCACATTAATTTATTTTTATTTAGGTTCATGCATCATCCATTTATTTAATGCAATAATTTCACATATCCTCTTTCCCTTATTGCATTAATTTCAAATAACATGTATACATATATGCCCCCTTTTTGTTTGTCTCTATGTTTGCGCGCAACTTCAAATTTGAATCATGTTCATATGCATCCATCTCTTATGCGTATACTAATTTTTATATGCGAACAATTGTCTATTTTATTTGGAAATTATCCTCCTTAATAAATTAATGGTTTATTTCCATTCTTTCAATTAAACCTCCAATTAACTTATCCCCTTTCGCACTAAACCAATTTGCTAAGCCACTATTTAGCCGCTCCTTAAAACAATACAAGAAATATATGGCACTGGTGGGGATTGTACTCACAACCTCTTATGTACAAGTCTCATGTATTAACCAAATGAGCTACTAAGTCTTTTGTTAACAAGACTTAGGACCAAGTTACATATTATTCTTTTCCCATTGCTCTTTTTCATGTTTTGTTGCATTTCTTAAATTAAGGATAACTTCTTCGTTTAAATCAGTTTTCTACAAACTATAGGTCTAAATTGACCAGAAAATCGCCACGAACGTAATGATGCTAATTTCATGACCAAATTCTTGACTCTCTTCAAATTCTCCTTTTTATTTCTTTTTAAATGTTCGCATGTATTTCTTCGCATTTCACTGTATTTCTTCTTATTTCAAATATTGCATGTAATTTTAATCTTTTTCTTTATTTCACTGCATAAACTTCTTATATGCAATTACATCAATATTATTTAATCTTTCCTTTAAATATATCCATGCATATATACATATATCTCATTTTTAATTATATTAAAAATGCGGGGTGTTACATTCTCCCACCCTTAAGGAATTTCGTCCTCGAAATTCAATAGGGGTAAAATATATAATTCCTCGCATAATATCAAACCATCAAGTGTGCATCCAATATTCTTTTTTTTTTTTTTTTTTTTTGCAAACATTGTGTACATGTGCAAAGTGAAATACATCGTAGTTATGCATGTATGCCTAAGTTGGTACCACCGATATGTATGCAAACTTTCAAATTTTTTTCTTCAAAACATGATACTCACATCCTAAATATACAAACAGTTCTATATGAATGCAATATTTTTGGCAAACCAAAACATTTTTCATCCAAATTTTCCCATACTCTTATAGAATAAGAGCATAGTTCATCCAATTGTTGCATCCAAAATCCTACCAACAATTATTAAATTCGAAATTTAGAAAAATCTAATTTTCCAAATTCGATTTCTTATGTTACAAAAAGGTATAAAACGGAAGAATTTACATTTTCCGTTTTTCTTTTATGTACATTTTCTGGTTGCACTTGGATTTTTGCATATCTATTCTATAAAAAGTTCCTATTTTCCTATCCAAGCACAATTACGTAAGAAACTTTTTTTTTCAACTTATCTATTTCGAGCAACAATTCTAGTCTTTATAATGCTTATGCATTCTATGGGAATTTATTTTTATTATTCTAGGATAGTCCTTATTATTTACTTCCTAGTCTCAAACTCGTTCTTTCTAGACACTAAATCTTACCTACTCCATTATTTTAAAACATGGTTTGGTCTCTTTTTTTTCTAAATTTTTCTCCCAAAAATTAAAAATGGTAAAACTTTATTTTCTTTACCAAAACTTACTTTTGCCAAACCATAAAAACACGTCGTAACAAAAATGCAAAACATTTTTTCAAACATCATAAACTGGAGTAGACAAGAACATCTATTTCTTAATTTGGTTTCCAAATTACCTAGGCTTTCCTAGACACATCCACGAAATCATTTCTTCCAACTATATATATTCCTAATCCATTTTCCACTTTATAAGGTTTCCCTACTAAACCCACTAATCTCAGTTACTATTGCATGGGATACATCTTTCTTAACACCAACCATTTTGTACACTTTCCACCCATCATACCTAAGGGTCTCAGATTTCCTTTCTCATTCTTTTAGCGTATAAAACAGTTATCCCAATTCTTTCCATATTTTACTCTTTTTACTTAGTGTGCTTCTTTATAGATCTAGGTTTATATATAATATATTTATATTTTTGAAAATACAAATACGCCCTCTCATTATCTATATAGGAATCGTAAACCTATGCTCTGATACCAAATGTAACAACCCGAATTCCGACGGACCGATTTTTTTTCAAAAACCCAATCCATCAAAACCCGAGTTGGTTGTTCTGGTATCCTGCAGAAAAGACAGAGACAAGAAATATGTCAGAGTTCGAAAAACACCTCACAGCGGAAGGAATAAAATATAATATATATAAACATAGCTTTAACTTAATTACAATACTGCTAAATCAGTATCTCCAAAGCTATAAGTCTCTATCATGAATCTAACCTGCGAATGTTATGAGGAGGGGGTCAGAACATAAGTTCTGTGTGAATGAGTTTAAACTACACTTCTTGAATAATCCTACATATACCGTTCAACTACATTTTATTGTTTATTAGGTTATTTGTGTCGCTAGCGCTCAAGGCTTACACACACGTCGCACCCATCTACTCCCAATTGATTAACCTAATATAATGTATATGTAGCTACCCCCAAACTGAGTTACACCCCGTGATACCCCACTCGCATGGTCCCCACCGTATCGTCGCAATGATATATGCAGTCCCCCGTCCTATGTCATAGTAATGTATATTCCTCTTATATATATAATACAACACTACGCCCACATAGGATCATTCTAATTTGACTACCGTTATCGAATAATGCCCACCAGTCTACGATACATCACCCAGAGCAGACATGGTTATATCTAGACTCTTCCACGTACGTATTCTCTATCGTATTCGATATTTAACCCACACACGCATCGTGTGTGCGTGCCCGAGTTCCGTGGCAGGGCTACACAAGAAACACGGAACTCGGTATTTGTGCAAGGCCAGCCTTTAAGAGCCTCCCACACAAATATCCCTAGGGTCTATTTTCTATGGTGGCTATGGCCCTACCTCGACCCCTCCCATAACTAATAAAGACTACGAGAGCTAAGCGACAAGCCTATAAGCAACCAATCAAAACATCCATGTGGCGTCTCCCCTCAACCACCGTCTCACGATAGTGAATGGTTAATGGTATATTGGGTCTAGCTCTAGTCTTTCCGCATCCTACTGACTGCGGTAACAGGCACTCGACGACCTACTATCCTTGTTGGTCCTGACCCTCCACCTCTATTGAGGCAGCCGTCGAATCACCTTTTCCGTCACAGCGAACAACATTCTGACTGCCCAGCTATTCTTGCAGTCAAGGCCCACCCACCTAGTAATTAAGCGCAGACCCAACCTCTGCAGGCACAGCCTGAAACATCTGCCACCACACAGAGGACTACTAGGAGCACCTTTAACGTCTCAGGAAGCCGCATGCTTCCCCTTCCAGTCCGTTGGAGCTGCCAAAATAACGAATATGTGCTCCCCTCGTGTCGTATGACACCGTGATGATTTACCTTGTTGGGTTATTCATCCTACAGCGTACGAATTTCCCCAAGAACCTTGATTTTATATGACATTAAACCCTACGTCTAATCAATTCTTATGCGCTTTTGTTACCTCGTCAGTTTTTCTTATTTAACTTGGTTATTCTTATTCATATTGACTTCCTTTTCAAGTTTACCAAGTTACCCTCGCTTATTAATTCAATTTATACTTAACCCATTTAAGTCCATTAATAAGACCACATCATGTTGTTTTCCAACTTCATAAATTATTCCCTTTTAGGGTTACAACAACATTTTATACATAATTCATAGTTAAGTATGTCTTTTCCATATATATACTGATTAGGGTAATAATCCCCTAAACACCAGCCCCGAAAACTGAAATCAACATTAGACTGGCACCCAGAGAATAACTCAACCCAACCAACATATTTACTTCTTTTCCATTCATATAACTTATATCATCTTAAATTTCACACTTCACCTTCCCAAACTACTTAATTTATAATTAAGTATATCTTCACATACAAGTTACCTTATTTTCCTCTATCGTTTCTTATAACTTACCTTATCCCATAAGTTATACTTTCCACTTGTCCCTAGGACAAGTCTAACCAATTATCCTTCCTTTTCTTATTCAAATTCATTCATAATAGGTTATTTACCATTCCCCACTTTTGTCATTAATTTAGATTTACTTAACCCTTTCCATTTATCCAACCCGTTACCTAAATTTTACCCAATTCAATTAATTTGTGATGCCATAACGGGTCCCTTTTAGTTAAGCATTATTTATTTATGTCTTACATGTCGCCGATGTCCCACTTAATCTCTTTTATTATTGTTTCCATGTTTACACATGCTTTACTATGGTTAAGTCCAACTTAGTCATGTTTTACTTCACGTATCTTACTACAGTTAAGTCCACATTTACATGTTTTACATGTCTTGTCTTACTACGGTTAAGTCCATATTTACATGTTTTACATGTCTTATTTTACATGTCACCCACTTAACCCTCTAACCATACCCATGTCACCCACATGTCTTATTATGGTTAGTGTTCCTTAATTCATTCATTATGACGAACGGTGCATGACCTCCCACATTAGACCGAACACTTAGTGGCTGTTGGATTTGCCGGGCAGTTCCGGGCAGTCTTACACCACAAATCTGGTCTAACCTCGTGTCACCAACCGTTACGCCTACACTTCATGTCTTTGACCTCTCAAGTTAGATGTCCAATTGTTGCAGCTGGATTTGCTGGGCAGTTCTGAGCAGTCTTACACCACAATTGCGTCTAACCTCGTGTCAAAGGTTCATTAAAATCGTATTTCACCCAAATCCCAATTTTCATGTTATGTGTTTCCAATTCAACATATAGTCATGTTTACAATTTTTCCTATTCCAACTTGTCACTAATTACATATCAATTAGCCTTAATTACAAATTTCCAATTATGAGCAATTTCATCAATTCCACGTAATCCATACCCAAATATGCCAATTTCTTTTATATTCCAATTATCCAAAATATCCAATAATACTCAAGTTCATAAAATCAATATTTTTCCAATATATTTCCCAATGTTCCCATGTTCATACATATAACCTAATTCACCTTTTAGGCTTATCTTACCAATAAATTTCACCAATCCATGATATCCAATTACATGTTATTAATATTAAATTGTATTAATTCCATATCCAATTTCAATCATGTCAAACTACATAAATTTAAAATTACCATACAATTATGTCTATAGTTCTATTCGAATCATACATAAATCCTTCCAACCGATATTATGCCCAAACAACCCTTTTTTCCTTTTACTTTCTCGTTCTCGTTTACAACGCATAAATTCATGATAGATGTAGGCTCGAGATAGCCTAGCTATAAAAATAAAAAGGGGAAAGAATACAAAGGAGAGAACTCAATCGTAAGCATAAATGAAATAACTGATCTTATTAAATTATCATCATATTCATTATGGGGAATGACAAACGATAAAAGTACAATTATACAACAACTGTATTTTAAACCAATCACCTTGACTGGATTGGAGAAATAAACAATTGGTTATTGAGGTAGAACGTTGGTTTAGGCTTTTTATTTGATTATTGAAGCAGAATGTGAATTGTTGTTGAAAAAATTTGCTACTTGATTTGATTAAACTCTAAAATTGATGAAGAACTTGCAATTTAATTTAGAGTTTTGAGGCGGCGGCTATGTTGGGTTCAAGTTCGGTGGCATGGAGGCGTCTTATAAGAGATAGAATGATTTTTGGGTTAGGTTAGGTGTTCTTTTATAGGTGGGTTAGAGCATATAGGACCTTAGGATTAAATAAAAAAATCATCTAAACCGTCCACCTCACCCTAGTAAAGAACCATCAAGAACAACCTTTTTCACACTTAGTGCTCCTTTAAACAAAAAAAAAGAAAAAAAGAAACCGCTTTATTTCGTTATAATTAATGCATTACATACTATTTTTAACGTATAACAACCTCTTTCCTTCATGCATTCAATTGTTTATTTGTTTATTTATTTGTTTGCACTTATACATGAACCTTTATTTGCTATATTCATCTCCTAATCAATTAATTGCTTTCTTTCTCTTTTTGGCTACTCTTTTTGAAAAGAAACAGCATGTCCTTAAACCGTTTTATTTTATTTATTTACATCTAATCACATGTGCATGCGTCTCTGATTTGAATGTCATTTAATAACATTAACCTTCCTCCAATTATGGCTTGCTTATGGCCTTATTAGTTTACTTTTTAAACGTTTAAATTTCAAAAGTTAATCCCCTTCACATTTAATTGCTCCATTTTAATGTTTACAACCTTTTTCTATGCATGCTTTAATTGCACATTTGACATGTTTTGCATTTTATATTCTCTTTCTTTTATTTGCATCACATTAATTTATTTTTATTCAGGTTCATGCATCATCCATTTATTTAATGTAATAATTTCACATATCCTCTTTCCCTTATTGCATTAATTTCAAATAACATGTATACATATATGCCCCCTTTTTGTTTGTCTCTATGTTTGCGCGCAACTTCAAATTTGAATCATGTTCATATGCTTCCATCTCTTATGCGTATACTAATTTTTATATGCGAACAATTGTCTATTTTATTTGGAAATTATCCTCCTTAATCAATTAATGGTTTATTTCCATTCTTTCAATTAAACCTCCAATTAACTTATCCCCTTTCGCACTGAACCAATTTGCTAAGCCAATATTTAGTTGCTCCTAAAAACAAAAACAAAAAAATATGGCACTGGTGGGGATTGAACTCACAACCTCTTATGTACAAGTCTCATTTATTAACCAAATAAGCTACTAAGTCTTTTGTTAACAAGACTTAGGACAAAGCTACATATTATTCTTTGGGTGCGTTTTTTACAGGTCCCTATTAAGTTTCAAAATATAAAAAAAAAACCGGTGATAAACATAATATAGAATACATCCCTATTTTTGAACTTCCGCTAAAAAAATTCCAGATCTACCCTTATACACCTAAAAAACTATCCAACAACTGTTTGTCCTCATTTACTCAGTCAATCGCTCCTATTATCTCGCCCATAAACCTAAATCAACAATTCTGGAAAACAGTCGTTCAATCCAACAACAATTTTTTTATTACTTTTTTTTTATTTTTACGAAAAACTAGACAACTATATAAAAAAATATTACATAAAATGATTTTTTTAATACTTTTTTTTTATTTTTTACAAAAAACTAGACAATTATATACATATATTACGTAAAATTGCATACATTTATGCAACTAAGTGTAATAATTGCATGCATATATTAATATTATGCAGAAAATAAATTATTAGTTTTGCGTAGCTAAGTGAAATAATTGCATACATATACAGAACTGTACTGCGTAATTGCTGGAACAAAAAAAATGACCAAAAAGTAAAAACATATAATTATAACAAGATGCTTATATATATATGCAAATAACAGAAACATGTGCATACTTACATGAAAATTTTCATAACATTTACATGTACTACATCAAAAAATAAGTACAAACCACATTTACATGTACTACATCAAAAATTTCAAAACAATTACAAAGCAGAGATGACGGTCTTTTGAAGAACAAATAATTTTGTTAAGACCCAGCTTATTGCGCAAACCACATCTAGTAGTCTCTATAGAAACACATGCAGATTTCAATCATTTGGAAAAGGATGGACGACCAATCTTCAACAACACGATAACACCAATATCTGTCGGAACACTGTTATATAAAAAAAAAATCAACATTAGTAGGCTTAATGTGCAGTAACCTAAATTAAAAAAAATTGCTTCAGAATAATATAAATACATGCGTACAATTCATCAAAATAACAATAATTTCTGAATATTTATATGCAAGTATTCCAGATATATGCATAGAAATATGAATATATTTGTAAAATAATATGTTTTTCGGTTTGTTTGATAAAAAATTGCATACATATATGCATATATTAAAAATAGCTGCATATTTGTCCGCAACTTTTTATCAGAAGTTCAGCAAAAATCAGATATTTTCCTACATCTTACACAATAATTTCTAAATATTTATATGCAAGTATTCCAGATATATGCATAGAAATATGAATATATTTGTAAAATAATATGTTCTTCTGTTTGTTTGATAAAAAACTGCATACATATATGCAAATATTAAGAATAGCTGCATATATGTCCGCAACTTTTCATCATCTTACAGATTGCGATTTTGAATATTTTTCTGTTTGCATTTTCATCAAAAATTGCATACATATATGCATATATTTAAGAATAGCTGCATAATTGTCCGCAACTTTTTAACAGAAATTCAGCAAGAATCAACCATGTTGCAAAAGAAAACTTTAAAACTGTATACACTCTCAATTAAAACACACATTACAAATTGTCATTCCAGGGAGTTGTCGAATGAGTTTTACAGATAGAAAATATAAATATAGTGACATACAAATAAAATTAAAACATAGTCAAATGATTGAATTACTAGCCGCCCAAAAAAACTAGAAGAATACCTTTCGCTGAAATCACTTCGTTGTCGCGCACGTCTGCCTGGATTGCTAATCTCTCCTTCTATGCAAATTGAAATCCAAATCGCTTGACTGGATTCGATGCGATGCCTGCCAGAATCACTGGAATCGCTGCTGACTCTTCGCTAGAACCAAAAATTGAACGCGATAAGAATTTTGGGGATTAAGGGGTTTCGGTTGAAGGAGGAAGCAGCCACTGATTAGAGGCCATCAATTTCGTTGGAGCCACCGCCGCCATGAAGAACGAATTTTAGGTTTCTGGAAAAGAAAAAAAAAGTAAATACGTAATGAATAGATCCAACCTAGCTAAATACGGCGTGAATTAAGAAAAAGGGCACTTTTGTAAAAATACCAGCCGCTGTTTGAAATTAGGGATGTAATTTATATGTTTTGAAACAGGAGGATGTGAGCCTAATTAAGTTTGCTTTTAGGGATGTGTGCCTAATTTTCACTATATTATATTGAATCGAACTAGAATTTTCAGGTCAATATAAAAAATTCACCTTTGTCTACTTTATTGAATTGAATTAAAATTTTCAATTCAATATAAAAATTTCACCTTTGTCTATTTTATTGAATTGAATTAGAATTTTCAATTCAATATAAAAATTTCACCTTTGTCTATTTTATTGAATTGAATTAGAATTTTCAATTCAATATAAAAATTTCGCCTTTGTCTATTTTATTGAATCACCTTTGTCTATTTTATTGAATTGAATCAGAACTTTCAATTCCATATAAAAGTATCACTTTTTTATTTTATTGAATTGAATTAGAAATTTCAATTCAATATAAAATATATCACTTTGTTTGTTGATTGAATTAGAATTTTTGATCAAATAAAAATATCAACTTTGTTATTGTTTGATTAAACTAGAGCTTTCAATCAAATAAAATATTGTTTTCGTTGTCATAATTAAACTTGCAACAAAAATGGACATTTGGGTAAATAGAAAAAAAATAGTTAAACAAAAATCCTTATTTTTGTTTATTGAACTTGTGACACCAAAAATGAAATTTATGTAAATAGAGAAAATGTTCATGTTTTTAATCCAAATATGAATTCATTAAAATATACAATTTTAATGTTATGAATGTAAATAGAGAAAATGTTCATGTTTTTAATCAAAACATGAATTCATTGAAATATACAATTTTAATGTTAAATAAAAGAATAAATTAAAAAGTTACACTTTTATTTACATTTTAGATGTAAATAAAAGAATAGATTAAAAAATACATTTTTATTTACATTTTAGCTGCAAAAGGAATGATAGAATTAAAGGTTGCATTTTTATTGTCAAATTAGATGTAAATAAAAGATAGAATTTAAAAGTTACATTTTTATTTACATTTTAGCTGTAATAAAAATGATAGAATTAAATGTTGCATTTTTATTGTCAAATTAGATGTAAATAAAAGATAGAATTTAAAAGTTACATCTTTATTTACATTTTATCTGTAATAAAAATGATAGAATTAAAGGTTGCATTTTTTATTGTCAAATTAGAGACAATAAAAAGAATAGAATTTTTAAGTTACATCTTTACTTACATTTTAGATCTAATAAAAAGAATGGAACTAAAAGCAATGTTTTTATTGCCAATTTAGAGACAATAAAAAGAATAAAATTAAAAGTTACATTTTTGTTGACATTTTAGTTGTAATAAAAAGAGTAGATTTAAATGTTACATTATTATTGTCAAATTAGAGACAATAAAAAGCATAGAATTAAAAGTTACATTTTTATATGTAATAAAAAGAATAGTATTAAATGTTACATTTTTATTTTCATTTTACAAACAATAAAAAGAATAGTTTTAAATAAAATATTTTTATTGTTAAATTAGAGACAATAAAAAGCATAGAATTGAAAGTTACATTTTCATTGCCATGTTATATGTAATAAAAAGAATAGTTTTAAATGTTACATTTTTATTGCCATTTCAGAGACAATAAAAAGAATAGTTTTAAATGTTATATTTTTATTGTCAAATTAGAGACAATAAAAAGCATAGAATTAAAAGTTACATTTTCATTGCCATGTTATATGTAATAAAAAGAATAGTTTTGAATGTTACATTTTTATTGTCATTTTAGAGACAATAAAAAGAATAGTTTTAAAAGTTGCATTTTTATTGTCATTTTAGAGACAATAAAAAGAATTGTTTTAAATGTTACATTTTTATTGTCATTCTAGAGACAATAAAAAGAATAGTTTTAAAAGTTTCATTTTTGTTGTCATTTTAGAGGCAATAAAAAGAATAGTTTTAAAAGCTGCATTTTTATTGTCATTTTAGAGATAATAAAAAGAATAGTTTTAAAAGCGGAATTTTTATTGTCATTTTAGAGACAATAAAAATAATAGTTTTAAAAGTTGTATTTTTATTGTCATTTTAGAGACAATAAAAAGAATAGTTTTCAAAGTTGCATTTTTATTGTCCTTTTAGAGACAATAAAAAGAATAGTTTTAAAAGTTGCATTTTTATTTTCGTTTTAGAGACAATAAAAAGAATTGTTTTAAAAGTTGCATTTTTATTGTCATTTTAGAGACAATAAAAAGAATAGATTTTAAAGTTACATTTTTATTGTCATTTTATATGCAATAAAAAGAATAAATTTAAATTTCACATTTATATTGTCATTTTAGATGAAATAAAAATAGTAGAATTAAAAATCATGTTTTTTATTGTCGTTTGGTTTCAATAAAAAGAGCGAACATTAAAAAATACAATTTCAATGTAATTTAGTTTCCACTGAAAGGAATTAGGCACTAAAATATGATTTGCCTCAAATCGTCATTTTTATCATGTTAGTTAGGATTAAGAAAATCATATGTAGAATTTCTAACATGAATATGGACTGTAGTTGGCTTGTATGTGATTGATTGAAAGTAGTTGAAATCGCCAAACGATTAATATTTATATTTATATATATAAATTAAAATTTAACGAATCGCGCGCGGTAGTTTGCGTTTCAAAATCATAACTTAAACGATTATACCGAAAGATCCAACCGTCGAATTTTCACTACTACAAAACACGACTGTTGCTTCGCCTCATTTGTGACAAAATTAGATGCAAATAATGATAGTTGCATCAGTTCGATGCAATTAATAAGAGCAAAGCAGTAGATAATACAAAATTGCATTTTGCATCGGTTGTCAACAACAACCGAAGAAAATAAATAGATGCAAATAGTTGTAGTTGCACTGGTTGTATATATAACCGATGCAATTATATTTATTTGCACAACACAATGTTTGCAATCGGTGAAATTTAAATTGCATCGGCTAAGTTAGGGATGCAGTTTAACACATCAAAAGCCTTTTTTTCCGCTTTACACGTTACTTGCAGCCCCTTTATCCCGCTTCCTATTCTCCTTTCCCAAAAAAAGCTTCGTATACCTAATTTCCCCTCAGAAAATAGATCAACGCAAGAATAGAAAAAAAACAGCCAGGTATCGAATCTTCCTCTTAGCTTCACACTTGATTTCGTCGCTTGGATTCGACTACGCCGGTATCGAATCTTCCCTTTCCAAGTTCTTTATTTTGTTTCGATGTTTTATATGTTTTTTTCGTTGTCAAGTAAAGATTAAGTACTGGAATTTTCTCGATTATGCCAATTATGTCAATTAGAATACAGTGTCAAGGCACTATTCAATACTGAGATGATAACTGCACTAACATAATAAGTGGTTATGTTTGGTAAAAAGGCCATAACATCAAGCAATAGCAAAAAGAGAGATATTGTTATTTGCGTGCATTTAGAATGAAAAGGTGATTTTCATTAAAAAGAAAAGCAGGAAATTTTTGGTAAGATTTAGAGGAAGGGATAAAAAGGATTGTTCTTAATCATCACTCTGACTGGAATGAGATTATCTGATTAAGGAAATTCATGGTAAACTAAATTAAAATATACAGTTATGCTGCATGATAATTAATAGCATGTGAATGATGTACCTTGATTTTTGAAAGACTGAGAAGTGGTTTAGATGTAAAGTAAGATGGCTTAAGATGGATTGAATTGGAAAAGAAGTTATACTTTAAGCAAACACTCGGTTTGGATACCAATGGGGAAATAGAGATATAGCGAAAAGCTAAGTAGGAAGTACCATAAAGTAGACACTGTCCAAGTTCGAGTTGTCCCACTTGGTATCTAGAGTTTGAGGTGATTGGTTATACCATTGGATGAGTAAAGGCAGTATGTTGTGCATTAAGTATGCAGGCCTAAATTTTTTTGGAAGCATATTCATGCAAAATTTATTTAATGTAGTTCAAGTCGACACTTTTAAGCTGCTAGCAAGGATTGTTGAAGGCTATTGATGCATAGAATATAGCCCGTGGAACGGAGTCCATGTATATATACTCAGTTCATGAATTTGAGTCCACATGCATGTAGTCTATGAAGCCGAGTCTACATTCTTATAGTCCATAGAGTTGGTCTGCATACATATAGTCAATGAAGCCAAGTCCTCACACATAGTCTGCGGGGATGAGTCCATGCACATATAGCATGTGCAGCTGAGTCCACATACGTATTCTATGGAGCTGAACCCACATATGTACAAAATGTGAAGTTGAGCCCACAGCTAGGAAGCTAGCTAGTAAAAAGTTCCCCAAGCACTGTACAATATGACTAAATTATTGTGAAGCAATCATTGGATACCCACAGAAGTATTTATATGATGACATATCTCAGTTAGGAGAAGTTAAAAAAGATAAGTGAATCGCTTGTTGCTCATGCACCTACCCGCGTTATTGGATATAGAACAAATTGACTTCATGAAGAAAGAAGCAATTAAAGTAGTTAAAGTTCGGTAGGGAGACGATTCAATTAAAAGTACATAGGAGTCTGAGAAGAATTCAAGCTAGCCATCCAAAACACTTTTCTGGTATGTTTGCATTGTACTTATAATGGCCAATACTTTTTAAGTTATTCTCGACTAATTTGTTTTGTGATATTTAAATTTAATCTACCCATCCAAAACAAGAAGTCATGCTAGTAGTTATTTAGTACAAACAGCAAGCAAGATTAAAGCGTATGTCCTCTACCGTGAATGCAAATTTTTGTTGTATGCATTGAATGATTTCACTAATTATGCAGTCGTTTATACATGAAAAATTGATAATAGTACGTTGTTTATTATTATTATTATGAAATTACTGTTGTACATGGCCTATAATCGCTAATCTCAATTAGGTTAGATATCATAGTTGGTTTAATTTTTATTTTTTATTTTGAAAATTACGTTGTTTCAAACCATTCTAAACTATTGATTGTCGTGTCAACAATTGGACTATGGTATATCGTTTGAATCTTTTATCATTATTCGTCATATGAATTTTTTTCATATTTTATATACGATACAAACAACTAAAAGCACACTAGTTTATTTGTCCATATGAACTTGAATGGTTTTTTTTTTCTTTTTTAATTTAGAGAGTAGGTACTGTTTATATATTAAGTGTTTTCATAGTATTTTCAGCAGATTTATTGATGCTAACACTCAAAAAAAGAGCGCAGACTGAAGGTCAATAGTAAAATTAAATAATCGCAACACAGATGTCACACTACCAAATTAAATCACCCTACCAAATAAATGGGTGCATGTTTCTGAAAAGTTTCTAATTTCACACTACCAAATAAAATCAAAACAAAACAAGGTTAATTAATGGGTTATATAAAGTATTAAATAAAAAGAAAAAAAATATTACTTTATATTTATGTTGCTTTAGATTGTAAGTTAACTGACACTGGAACTTTTATAAACTACAAAGTATTAGCTAACTAATAATTCTGTTAAAATTGAAAATTACACACTTTTGTTAAAAATTTATAAACAAACTAAAATAGTTTTATAAATTACAAATACTTTAACAAACATTCTTTTCACCTGACCGAAACAGCAGGTCGTTGACTGGCTTCAGACATATGTTTTATGAACATATTTGAGAAATTGATATTTGATAGATTTGGTATATTTTTTAGACCTATAGTTGGTACATTTGTTATCTGATGGCTCAGAGGGTTTGGGTATGTAAGTCCGAAGTATGTTAATGAAGGTTGCACAGTTAATGAACTAAATTAAGTTGCAGTTTATTTGTATTTTCAACATTTGTTTCATTTTGGATTTAGTGCAAATGAGAGCAAGCTTTGAATTGGATATGCTACGAAGAATAGGCTGGAAAAATAATATCAACACGTATGTCTAAAAATAAACAAAATTAAGTTTTTTGTTGTTCATTAGTAAATTAGATTAAGTTTGCAATTTATTTTTCCAAATATATACCTTTCTTTGGTGAATTAGAGTAAGTTTTTGTTGTTTGGTAGTACAAAGGAGCTCATACATACTCACATATCCAACCTCAGGGTTAATTGGCTAGTCTGATCCTAAACCAAACCCACGTGCATGTCATACAACAACTACTTCTAAGTAAACAGTATCTAAATTTAGGTACGGTTTCATGACAAGTGGATCTAATAAGACAAGTTGCTAACTTCACAGAACCAATGTGATGCTTAAAAGAAATCAACGAAGGAAAATATTGGATTATTACTTGGTTATTGCTTTACTTTTTGTTAAGTTTAGAGTTTATTTACTCAACTAAGAAGCAGGAATTAATTATCCAAATCATCCAAACAGAAAAAATATGGATAAAAGGTAACCAAGTAGTCAATATTAGAAATAGCGGAATAATAGCATGAAGCTTCATATATTGGAAGTGCAGTTAAGCCACAAAGAACAATCAATTGAGCTATTTTTGGTGATTCAAAAGATGGACTGTATTTCGACAGTAAAATGCAAATCATGTTCATTTGGAGAGAAATCTGATCCTTATGTTGCATATTCTAACTGTGTCCGTATGTTATCAGTTTCAGCGATTTGTACATTTGCTTTGCCGTGATCGTCAAAACGAGTTTGCTCGATAATTTATCTGATTTGTTTTCTTTTGATTTGAATGAAGATTAGATACAATCGAGACAGTAAAAGATTTGCTTGGAAGATGGGGGAAGAAGATGGGTGAAGCAGAAAAGATAACTGACGATATTGCTGGAAATATTTGGCAGCACTGTAAGAAATATCTCGTTAATATTTGGTATTCTAAATTTGCTTTAATGAATTTTCTAGTAACTAGCTCCTATATGATTTGTTATTGCTTGCATGCATTTTCAAGTAACTAGCTCCTATATGATTTGTTATTGAAAATGAGTTATGGGTCGGTTATCTGACAAGTTTGATGACTGATAAGTTGGCTTTATTAATTGGATGTGGTTGCCAGTCTAACAAAAAATTATCTATATTTTTTTCCAATAAATTTCATAAACATTGATGATTCTATCCTTATATCTTGCAAATAAGATAGGTCAGAGTAATTTTACTATTTGGTAAGTTGGTTATTTAGAAGAAAAATGGCTTAATAAAAAATTTATCTTAATCCTGAGATGAACAGTAGCATCACCATGTTTTATACTCTTAAAATGATCATTTCTATAGACTGTAAATGTAGCCGAATGAATGAAGTCTTGAATGCCTCATTTATACCTTTTCAACAAAACATTCATGATTCATTATAACAACGTACAATCATCTTTAGAATTTTTCTATTGCCTTCAATCAGAAGTACCGTTTGAAACTCCATTAATACCTTCAGAATCTTAATAGCGTTGCCTTTACCAAACATACTCGTTGGTGTTAGCCATTATCTTAATTTATTATTTACTTTCTACATTCAGGTCGTTGTTACATTCAATACTCATGTCTTCGGTATGTTCAACATTGTATTGTGCACAAGTTTTGCCTGTGTTCCTGAAACCAGTAACTGATGTAGACATTGTTTATAGTTTTTTATCTGTCAATGCTGTGTTTTTTACAACAGTGAAAACAGAACCAAGTGTTGTTGATGCTGCCATGGTTGTTGATAGCGCAAGGCACCAAGGTTCTAGCTGAAGGTGGTTATGAGAAAATATTCAAACAGACATTTGAAACTGCTCCCAATGAACATCTTATAACATCATATGCAAGCTACTTGTCGACATCGGCTCGTCCTGTAATGGGAATTTTATATCTATCTACCGTGAAACTTGCATTTTGCCGTGACAATCCCCTCTCATACAAAATTGGAAATCAAACGTAGTGGAGCTACTACAAGGTTCTTTCAGATTTTTATCATTTTACCTGTACCATATAAAAATTAGACTTCACATAATTTTCTTGTTTTAAATCTTGTTGAATGAGTAGCTTTCTGAATATGTCATGTCGAGTATGCTGATTTGATGAGTTCAATTGGATCATTTAATTGCTTCATGCATGCAACTTGACTATCATCCCTGTCTTCAAGTTTGATAGATCGGTGGTAACAATGCAGGTTTTTTTCTCCTTTTTTCTTGGTCTAAAATTTCCCATAGAATGCGGCCATTTAGTCCCGTTATCACTCGAACCTACCAAAATATGTTCTGTATAATCCATAGTCTTGAAGGAATAGACATATGTCAACTTCTATGTGATTTTGATCTTTAGCATGTTGATCAATTGTCCAGAAATTGAGTAGTTGTCTTGAAAAACGAATACCCCTAGGTTATTGCATGCTAAAATATGTTTAATCAATTGAGTTCATTGTTGCTACTAAGTCAAGTGTAATGAAAAAAGATTCATGGATGCAAGTATAACAATATCGGTTTTCCCACCGTTATGCGGTTATACTAGTAATTCAATGTGCTATAACGAGCAATAAGAATTTGCACCATAAGTACGGCTAATTCTCGGTGTTTATAAAAATTTGCATTAAAATACCTTCATATTGAATTAGTTAGTTTCCCCATGAAATCTAGATTCCCTGAATGCTAAACTACTAAAATTAAGATATTCAACTAAATTCGTGGATAGGCAAAGATATTGATTGAACCAATCCAAACTGCAACTAGTTCACCGATCCCTCTAACTACCTCCTTTGCAGATAACTGATCCGACCTCATTCATCCATGTTGGTCCCTCCAATACACTAGCATCAACCTACAATTCCATCGACATGAGTGACTTTGTAACATGCATTGAACAAACTCCATCACCAAGCTCCCTGCATTTTCATTTTAGTCCCTTGTTCTCCTTTTGCATTAGCTTGTTTTCTATTTGCATTTGTTAGGTGGGTTCTTAAAGAAAAGGTTTCATTCTCTGTTTTACACTGATTTCCTTTCCGATCCCTATTGTTCTTCATATTTCGTTCCTTCAACTTTTTCATTCTATTTGTTTCACTGTTTTCACTTGTTCGATTTATTCACTATTTTAACTCCACTTCCACTTGTTTTCACTACTCTCTTAACTTGCGTACATTCTTGTTTTCCTTTCTTTTCTTTTTTCTGGTTGTTTCCCAGTTCACATCTGCATTTAAAAAAAAAACAATTCACTTTCGGTTTCGTCAAAACAGTGTACATCTGCAACCATCTTGAGAGTGCACTGTTAGGAATGACGGAATTAATAAAGAATGTGAGCTGTGCAGGCAGTTGCAGCGACTGAATGATGAGTATAAGCTAACAGTTACTTCTTGGCGTGGCACAATCACCAAGAATTTAAGAAACGTGAACAGCAAAGTGGCAAAAAACGATATGAGAAGATCAGCAACAAAGCCGAGGCAGGTAGGTGAGCACTAGAACACAAAAGTGAGAAGAGTTTTAGTTCTTCGATGATCAAGAAGACGCAGCCTTGAATTCAATGATTAAATTATTATGAGAATTCGATGGTGTGGCAATCTTTCACTGTTAATCGATTTTGTTCAGCTTTGATACCATGTTAGAAAACTGGTCTGTGTATTTGATGAATTAAAGAATTAAATTGTAGAATATGATACTGTAAAATTGTAAAGGAAATGAACGAACTTCTATTCTCAGAATAAGTAATTGTTTACAGAGCATAGTAATGGGTTTTGAGTGTATTATGTGTAACGACCCGTGTTTTTCGACCATTTGAATATGAATATTTAAATTAGTTTTAAATATTATATTGGGAATATTAAGGGAATTTAATATTTAATTCGATAATAAAACGAAGTTGAACGTTATAATTTATATATAATATAAATCGAGCTTGAAAATGGCGTGCAGTTCGTAAATTCGAGTTTGAACTTCAACTGAGAATACGAGATTCGATATAAGTCGGATTTCTATGAAACAAGACACGTTGGGACCGTATTGACGATAATTTTCATATGAAAGAGAAAAATCCAGATTTCGTGTTATAGTTTGATAGTTATGGCAAAATCAAATTTTGAAATAGTCGCTATGGAAAACCGTTATTTAATTATAGGCCTTTAAAATAGCTGTTTTGCAGACGGACTCAGATTTCGACAAAATCAGTTTCATTAGAACCGTATCGTCAAATTATTGCACGATGTCAAATGGCGTGGCAAACCGATGTCGTATGTGGCCACGGTAGCCAAAAACGCCCGTTCAATTTCTATAGCGCGCATTTAAATAAATAAAGAGATATCTGGGCATAACTTGAGCAGACGATCGAATTAGGCCACGAAACCAGTTCCGTTGAGTTCGTATCGTCGATTAGAGTCAGGATATGTATATAGTTTGTTATTTTTAGAGATCAAGAAATTTGGCGTTAAAAAGGGTAGGGCGGTTCGGGGTAAAAATAGCCTACCGGGGCAACAGTCTCAGAATGCGACGAAATTAGTGCCGTTGGGTTCGTATCAAAAAGTTATTATCGATGTTCGTAGTTTCAAGTTGATTTGATTTATCTAGTGACCGTGGAAAAATTAAACGCGTGTTCATTTCTGGTTTTATAAAGGGATTTTTTTCAAACGAAGTCGGATTTCGACGAAACTTGTCCCATTGGGTCCGGAATACCTTTTTACACCAAGATTAGTTTTTATCAGTAAACATAGGTTGTATTGAATTGTTTTGAGGGGTTATTTCATCATGAAGCTTCATATAGTAATATATATATATATTTAAACTTTTAAAAATCTTTCCTAGCAAAATTTTTTTTTTCCTTGAATGATGTGCGGACCAATCAATCCAATAGCTTGCAAACCAAATTACTGCTCCTTGCCGACAAAGGAATTTTGAGAACCCCGCTGAACAGCTAACCTATAAACTCTCTGCAAACCTATATCTAAATGCCTTGCCACCCACGAAGTCCTCTCCTATAAAAGCCACTTCTATTCTTTCAGTTTTTTTTTCGTTTGTTTTCAGTAAAGCAAACCAACTCTCTTTCAATGAAAAAAAAAAATAAAGGGGGAAGGGTGGGACGTTTGGCTATAGGGAGTTGTAAGGTGTATGTGTTTAAACAGAGGAGAGGTGGCTGTGAGGTGATGAGCTGTAGCGTAGGTTTCCCGTTCTAAAGTGGAAAGGAGGGAGGGTGCATTTGCGTTTGAGGCCATGGGATAAAAGTGCATGGAGGACCGGTTTCAAGTCATTACAGGAGACACAACTGGAAGCAAAAGAAAACGGCATGAAGTGTATATGAAAGTCACGGCAGTTTATGGGAAAAACAGTAGAAGTTTTGGGTTAAGAAGGACACAACAATGGTTTGTATTTTAAATGAAGGATTCATGAGAAGTAGGTTGGTTTCCGGAAACAAATAGCAGACAGGAGGGAGAGTGAAAGGTGATGCCATTGAGGAGTAGCACACGGTGGAACAAATATAGGATAGTGGTGATGTATGGATCTTGGTGATGTGAATGGGAGGACAAACGCATGGTGAAAACAAAGACCTGGGGGGGGGGGGAAGTGAATGCGGCTATACTTGTGCATGGGCTTTGGCGGTTTAGCCTTCCGCGTAAAAAAAAAAAAAAAAAAAAAGAAAAAAAAAAAGAAAAAAAAAAAGAAAAGAAAAGTAAGTGAAACCTGGAAACAGCAAGTGCATGGTGTAGAAGTGGCGAGAGAATCAGAAATGGGGAAGCACTGAACACAGCATGGTGAGACTCATATCAAGCGAAGAGACGATGAGACCGTATGGACCAGCGTAATATTTTGAGAATTGGTTTGATCGCAGATAGAAGCAGCTGAAGTTCTAACGCATGTTTAATGGAACCATTTTAACATCAGACGGAAATCAAGGTGAGTTAAACTCACTCAGTTACCCTTTTTATATTTTATATAAATTGGGTATTTTTATTTTGTGTGCTCTGCTTGCCAAAAATTGACTGTTTGCTAGTTATAAATTTGTTTGTTGATTTAACCGATGAAATTAAACTGTGTTTAATTTCAGTGAAATACAAAATCGTTATTTTTAACGATTGATTCCAATAAAGGTAACTCACCTTGGTTGGTCACGTTTATTTATAAACGTGTTTAAATGGTTGAATCATTTGAATTGCTTGTGGTTAAATGGTCGTTATTTAGTTTATCAGTTAAACAAAACTGAACAGTCTGATTTGAGATAACCATTTGAATACAGGGAAGAACAGGTTGGAGGGATCCAACCGGATTCCTCAAATGTATTATTTATTTTCATATGATCATATATGAACTGATCTGTTGGTATGATTGATTTGATGGTTGATTATTGACTGGATATTCAACATCTGTTTGGTTTAAACCAATGGGCGATATTGGTTAAGTGTTTGGCAGAGTATGGCCTTTAAAACCAATCGAGTTATAGATATTGATTCACCGACAGGTGAATCGATAGAGTTGAGGTTATAAAAATTTATTTTATAACCAGAGTTAGATTTGAATTATATTATTTGAATAAAAGTCATTTAAGAGAAATAATAAATATTTTATTTGTTTAAGACTTTGATTTGTTATGAATTTATTTTGCAAAGCAAATGTTGATGTTAATCAGATTTACCAGTTGAAGAATAAGAAATGAATTAAATGGTAAAACCTTGGGAAATTGTTTTGTAAAGGAAACAAATAATTAGAATTTATTTAAATTAATCATATTTTTAATTAATTTAAAGCGAGGATTGTTGAAATCGGTTAATGAGATAATCAAGTTTTGAGTTAATTAATCGACCGTTTGGAATTAGAATTGTTTATCAAGTTAATGTGTTTTGACTAAAATAGTTAAATGAATATTGTTTGAATTTAAATAAGGATTTAAAAAGGATTTAATATTTAATTTAGTTAATAAAGGGATTAACTACTAAAGTAGTTAATGTTTGAAATAAGTTATTATTTTAAATAAATGATGAATTTAGGAATATATTTTTAAATGGGAATTCATTTAAAAAGTTACCGAATGTGAGATGCAAGCCAATTGAATGGTGAAAGGAAATAAACGTACTTAATTATATGAATTAAGTGAAAGGAGATTATGATAAAAAAAAGGTTTATTATAAAACCAGAGGTTTTAAGTAAGTTTCAAAGTGTTAAGACGTTAATTTTACATTAACGTTATTTTAAAACGAGATCTAGTAAAAAGGAGAATTTTAAATGAGATTTCAAAATGGGAAATTGAATACATTTATTCGAGATAGAATTAGCCAAACATAATTATTGGGCTAAGTTGCCATTTCGTACGACTGCTAGCGTAATTCGCAGGGCTGCAGATAGCCTACGGCGGTCGGATGTTTCCTGAGGGATTCAGGCGTAACCATTGTAATCGCTGTGATCTAGAGTCAAGCGAATGGAGTCAAGACGAATGTTAATTAATCAATTAGAGTTATTCAAATATCGTATTTTCAATATTAAAGAGTTGGAAGCTTTATTTAACAAAAAGTAAATCAGTTTGTTAAAGGCCAAATGATGCTAAATACTGAACCAGTGAACTCATTGGAGTGTCATGTTTGAAACACTGAATATTTTGATAGTTAAAACACCGACTATCAAATCTGACCAATACGATTGTTGGTATGGAAAGACCGGGATCGAATTTATATTCGAAAACCATTCCGTCCAACAAATACGTGAAGATCTCAGAAGATGATCGAGATGGAGCCTTGAAGACCGTGGATTTTCATATACGGAAGAACCACTAATATTCTTTGCCTGGCAAGCGGAGATAAGTTGTGATTCTGTCGTAGTTGTAATCTACGGGTTGCAAGGACTTCTCGCTACTGATCCATGGGGTGATTCCTATATGGATGCGGTAGGAGAGAGCCTTCGGTTCATCCTGTTCCTGGATGACGTGTAGGGACGAATGTCTGACAGAGTATTTCCGAAGGATCACGTACGTTGATTTCTTCAAACGTACGATAGTTGTTGGCGGGGAATCACCGTTCTCTTAGCTTACTGCTAGAGTATTTTTGTGGACGTCAATTAGTGATATCTGACGGATCTGACGATGTGGCATTCAAAGTGGATGGTGACCAGATGATCAGAAGTTAGTTCTGGCCTCAAGCCTCATCAACCGGGAAATGACAAAAATCGGGCAGGCAGCATGGCTATGTGGGTCGCTCCCATTAGGGTGTATGATCACCTATCTAGAGGAAATCCTATTTGTTTCTTAAATCTATGTTTCGATGCTGTCCCTTGTCGGGAGACGGTTGCTGATCCCAACCGTCGGTGATATACATTCGATACTCTCAAGCGAAATGAGGGGTCGGTCATGTGAGGGCCGGGTTGCAAGAAGTTCTTGTTGAACCCAGTGTATTCGTCTCTAGAGATACACGATCGGAAGGTGGACCCATACCTTGTCAAGTCGGAATCCAATCCCCAATAAGCGCCTGCGGTTTTGATTGTATACTATATATGTGAAGCGTGAGATGCAAGCGTTCCACTAGATTCTATTTACTTGTATTTAGACATTATTATAATATCAGAAAAGATATTGGTTTCAAAAATGTTTTGGGTTATCGTAAGGTAAAAACCGTCCGTGTTTATGTGTGGATTTGGTCTTACGATTATCCTTTTCTTTGAAAAGGTTTTGAACTTTAAAATCATGATTGGATGATTCACCCTTATTACTGTGCGAGTTTATCTCACTCTGGTTCACCAGACTGACCCGGTGTTTTGTAAATGCTCGGGTTAGACCGGGTTGTACAGGTTCAGGTTATCGACTGCTATGAAGAGACGAGCTGGAAGAGTCCAGACGTATGATATTACTACTATTCCGCTGTGTGTTGTATATGGGAACAGGCTATTATAACTGTCCCATGGTATGATGTACTCTGATACTGTAAGTATTTTAAAGCTTTCAATAAAGATTATTTCTGTATTATATTTTGTTCCGCTGCGATGTGAGACTCTATGTCGTGTTGCTTCTTCTTCTATTCTAATATTTCTATCTTATCTATTCTCACCCTCTAACTTCTTTCTATCAATGATCTGGAATGTTCGATGTCTGAATGGTCAACATGGTAGTTTGATGTTGATTTTCGGAGTCGAAAATCCCAGTTCGTTACAGTGGTATCAGAGCTATTGGTTAAGTAATTACCTTGGCTCTGTGGTGTGACTCAGTAGAGATGGGGTTAGTAATACCCTAGATTGAGTTTGAGTGTATATATATGAGCGCGTATTTGTAAATTGATATAAAAACTGTTTATATTGTGTTGGTTGGTTTGTCGAGTAGTTTATGAATTCTGGTCGATACAGTAATGCAAACTGTGTCGATAAGTATTTCTAAACTCTTGAACAGAATAATTCGACACAGTATGTTTTGAAAGAGGGTAAATGAAATAATTTTACCCAAATTATATTTTAATATAGAAGAATGATATATATTTGAAGTATTATAGTATATTGGATGTGTTGGTGGATTATAATTGAAATGATTATATAAATAACCAATTCAAATTCGTATAATCTAAAAGCAGATTAATTGAATCTGAATTAAATCAGAACTAGAATTAAAATGCTGAAAACTGGGAAAAGTGTTTATAAAGGGATTTGAATTGAATATATGAGAATTTTAAAATCCTGGGAGATTTTAAATTGTTTACAAGCATCGTGAACTTTATTTTGAAATAGATTTCAAAATGAAAGTGTTTAAAATTGGAGTTTTGAAATGATATAGTATTGAACTCACTTCGATAGCTGGGAAATAACTCTGAGGATGCTGGCCACATCATCAGTGTTCATTTCCGAGTTCTAAGTGACGGATTACTACCAAAAATCTTGTTTGAATTGCTTTGAGAAAAACAAGTTGTTTTGAATCCTGAAAAAGATTATTTGATTTTTTTGAAAGAGCTGAACTATTTAAAAACTCCCAGGGAAATTGTTTGAACAGAGGCAGAATTAAATAGAATTTGTGAAAGCAGATATGAATTGAATTGAAATAGATTAACTGGAAATTAATTCGTGATATATTATCAAGTAGAATCAGATTTTGAATATGGAGACAGGAATTTGAAATGGGGTTGGACTGGTAAGTTAAGAGTTGGAATTGGTAATGGATGGAAACTGAGTAAGAATGGTATTTGGCTTGGACTCGTGAAGGATTTGGTTTTGAAGATAGAATTGGAATTTTGGTTGGGGAATGCAGTTGTATATGCTGACGGGGTAGCAGATGGAAATGATATAATTGTATGCCCGACAAAAAGGTACACATTTATTTTTATATGGGTTTGGTGATTTATGAGCCTATTTGGCAAGCCGCTTGGCTGTTTTATTTTCTTCTGGATTGGAGAAGGCCTAAAAAGGCGAGTTGGAGTTGTACCGATTGAGCTGTACAGAGGAGGTGCTGGCGAAATTTTTCGAAAATTTAAAGTGTTAGAAAATTTTCGATATTTTGAAATTATTTATTTACAGTATTGAATTGGTTTCTAATTTAATATAAAATTAGATTTGAAATTAATGAGTTTATAACATTCTTTCTTACCTTAGCAATTTCGAGGACGAAATTATTTTAAGGGGGGAAGAATGTAACGACCCGTGTTTTTCGACCATTTGAATATGAATATTTAAATTAGTTTTAAATATTATATTGGGAATATTAAGGGAATTTAATATTTAATTCGATAATAAAACGAAGTTGAACGTTATAATTTATATATAATATAAATCGAGCTTGAAAATGGCGTGCAGTTCGTAAATTCGAGTTTGAACTTCAACTGAGAATACGAGATTCGATATAAGTCGGATTTCTATGAAACAAGACACGTTGGGACCGTATTGACGATAATTTTCATATGAAAGAGAAAAATCCAGATTTCGTGTTATAGTTTGATAGTTATGGCAAAATCAAATTTTGAAATAGTCGCTATGGAAAACCGTTATTTAATTATAGGCCTTTAAAATAGCTGTTTTGCAGACGGACTCAGATTTCGACAAAATCAGTTTCATTAGAACCGTATCGTTAAATTATTGCACGATGTCAAATGGCGTGGCAAACCGATGTCGTATGTGGCCACGGTAGCCAAAAACGCCCGTTCAATTTCTATAGCGCGCATTTAAATAAATAAAGAGATATCTGGGCATAACTTGAGCAGACGATCGAATTAGGCCACGAAACCAGTTCCGTTGAGTTCGTATCGTCGATTAGAGTCAGGATATGTATATAGTTTGTTATTTTTAGAGATCAAGAAATTTGGCGTTAAAAAGGGTAGGGCGGTTCGGGGTAAAAATAGCCTACCGGGGCAACAGTCTCAGAATGCGACGAAATTAGTGCCGTTGGGTTCGTATCAAAAAGTTATTATCGATGTTCGTAGTTTCAAGTTGATTTGATTTATCTAGTGACCGTGGAAAAATTAAACGCGTGTTCATTTCTGGTTTTATAAAGGGATTTTTTTCAAACGAAGTCGGATTTCGACGAAACTTGTCCCATTGGGTCCGGAATACCTTTTTACACCAAGATTAGTTTTTATCAGTAAACATAGGTTGTATTGAATTGTTTTGAGGGGTTATTTCATCATGAAGCTTCATATAGTAATATATATATATATTTAAACTTTTAAAAATCTTTCCTAGCAAATTTTTTTTTTTCCTTGAATGATGTGCGGACCAATCAATCCAATAGCTTGCAAACCAAATTACTGCTCCTTGCCGACAAAGGAATTTTGAGAACCCCGCTGAACAGCTAACCTATAAACTCTCTGCAAACCTATATCTAAATGCCTTGCCACCCACGAAGTCCTCTCCTATAAAAGCCACTTCTATTCTTTCAGTTTTTTTTTCGTTTGTTTTCAGTAAAGCAAACCAACTCTCTTTCAATGAAAAAAATAAATAAATAAAGGGGGAAGGGTGGGACGTTTGGCTATAGGGAGTTGTAAGGTGTATGTGTTTAAACAGAGGAGAGGTGGCTGTGAGGTGATGAGCTGTAGCGTAGGTTTCCCGTTCTAAAGTGGAAAGGAGGGAGGGTGCATTTGCGTTTGAGGCCATGGGATAAAAGTGCATGGAGGACCGGTTTCAAGTCATTACAGGAGACACAACTGGAAGCAAAAGAAAACGGCATGAAGTGTATATGAAAGTCACGGCAGTTTATGGGAAAAACAGTAGAAGTTTTGGGTTAAGAAGGACACAACAATGGTTTGTATTTTAAATGAAGGATTCATGAGAAGTAGGTTGGTTTCCGGAAACAAATAGCAGACAGGAGGGAGAGTGAAAGGTGATGCCATTGAGGAGCAGCACACGGTGTAACAAATATAGGATAGTGGTGATGTATGGATCTTGGTGATGTGAATGGGAGGACAAACGCATGGTGAAAACAAAGACCTGGGGGGGGGAAGTGAATGCGGCTATACTTGTGCATGGGCTTTGGCGGTTTAGCCTTCCGCGTAAAAAAAAAAAAAAAAAAAAAAGAAAAAAAAAAAAAAAAAAAAGAAAAGAAAAGAAAAGTAAGTGAAACCTGGAAACAGCAAGTGCATGGTGTAGAAGTGGCGAGAGAATCAGAAATGGGGAAGCACTGAACACAGCATGGTGAGACTCATATCAAGCGAAGAGACGATGAGACCGTATGGACCAGCGTAATATTTTGAGAATTGGTTTGATCGCAGATAGAAGCAGCTGAAGTTCTAACGCATGTTTAATGGAACCATTTTAACATCAGACGGAAATCAAGGTGAGTTAAACTCACTCAGTTACCCTTTTTATATTTTATATAAATTGGGTATTTTTATTTTGTGTGCTCTGCTTGCCAAAAATTGACTGTTTGCTAGTTATAAATTTGTTTGTTGATTTAACCGATGAAATTAAACTGTGTTTAATTTCAGTGAAATACAAAATCGTTATTTTTAACGATTGATTCCAATAAAGGTAACTCACCTTGGTTGGTCACGTTTATTTATAAACGTGTTTAAATGGTTGAATCATTTGAATTGCTTGTGGTTAAATGGTCGTTATTTAGTTTATCAGTTAAACAAAACTGAACAGTCTGATTTGAGATAACCATTTGAATACAGGGAAGAACAGGTTGGAGGGATCCAACCGGATTCCTCAAATGTATTATTTATTTTCATATGATCATATATGAACTGATCTGTTGGTATGATTGATTTGATGGTTGATTATTGACTGGATATTCAACATCTGTTTGGTTTAAACCAATGGGCGATATTGGTTAAGTGTTTGGCAGAGTATGGCCTTTAAAACCAATCGAGTTATAGATATTGATTCACCGACAGGTGAATCGATAGAGTTGAGGTTATAAAAATTTATTTTATAACCAGAGTTAGATTTGAATTATATTATTTGAATAAAAGTCATTTAAGAGAAATAATAAATATTTTATTTGTTTAAGACTTTGATTTGTTATGAATTTATTTTGCAAAGCAAATGTTGATGTTAATCAGATTTACCAGTTGAAGAATAAGAAATGAATTAAATGGTAAAACCTTGGGAAATTGTTTTGTAAAGGAAACAAATAATTAGAATTTATTTAAATTAATCATATTTTTAATTAATTTAAAGCGAGGATTGTTGAAATCGGTTAATGAGATAATCAAGTTTTGAGTTAATTAATCGACCGTTTGGAATTAGAATTGTTTATCAAGTTAATGTGTTTTGACTAAAATAGTTAAATGAATATTGTTTGAATTTAAATAAGGATTTAAAAAGGATTTAATATTTAATTTAGTTAATAAAGGGATTAACTACTAAAGTAGTTAATGTTTGAAATAAGTTATTATTTTAAATAAATGATGAATTTAGGAATATATTTTTAAATGGGAATTCATTTAAAAAGTTACCGAATGTGAGATGCAAGCCAATTGAATGGTGAAAGGAAATAAACGTACTTAATTATATGAATTAAGTGAAAGGAGATTATGATAAAAAAAAGGTTTATTATAAAACCAGAGGTTTTAAGTAAGTTTCAAAGTGTTAAGACGTTAATTTTACATTAACGTTATTTGAAAACGAGATCTAGTAAAATGGAGAATTTTAAATGAGATTTCAAAATGGGAAATTGAATACATTTATTCGAGATAGAATTAGCCAAACATAATTATTGGGCTAAGTTGCCATTTCGTACGACTGCTAGCGTAATTCGCAGGGCTGCAGATAGCCTACGGCGGTCGGATGTTTCCTGAGGGATTCAGGCGTAACCATTGTAATCGCTGTGATCTAGAGTCAAGCGAATGGAGTCAAGACGAATGTTAATTAATCAATTAGAGTTATTCAAATATCGTATTTTCAATATTAAAGAGTTGGAAGCTTTATTTAACAAAAAGTAAATCAGTTTGTTAAAGGCCAAATGATGCTAAATACTGAACCAGTGAACTCATTGGAGTGTCATGTTTGAAACACTGAATATTTTGATAGTTAAAACACCGACTATCAAATCTGACCAATACGATTGTTGGTATGGAAAGACCGGGATCGAATTTATATTCGAAAACCATTCCGTCCAACAAATACGTGAAGATCTCAGAAGATGATCGAGATGGAGCCTTGAAGACCGTGGATTTTCATATACGGAAGAACCACTAATATTCTTTGCCTGGCAAGCGGAGATAAGTTGTGATTCTGTCGTAGTTGTAATCTACGGGTTGCAAGGACTTCTCGCTACTGATCCATGGGGTGATTCCTATATGGATGCGGTAGGAGAGAGCCTTCGGTTCATCCTGTTCCTGGATGACGTGTAGGGACGAATGTCTGACAGAGTATTTCCGAAGGATCACGTACGTTGATTTCTTCAAACGTACGATAGTTGTTGGCGGGGAATCGCCGTTCTCTTAGCTTACTGCTAGAGTATTTTTGTGGACGTCAATTAGTGATATCTGACGGATCTGACGATGTGGCATTCAAAGTGGATGGTGACCAGATGATCAGAAGTTAGTTCTGGCCTCAAGCCTCATCAACCGGGAAATGACAAAAATCGGGCAGGCATCATGGCTATGTGGGTCGCTCCCATTAGGGTGTATGATCACCTATCTAGAGGAAATCCTATTTGTTTCTTAAATCTATGTTTCGATGCTGTCCCTTGTCGGGAGACGGTTGCTGATCCCAACCGTCGGTGATATACATTCGATACTCTCAAGCGAAATGAGGGGTCGGTCATGTGAGGGCCGGGTTGCAAGAAGTTCTTGTTGAACCCAGTGTATTCGTCTCTAGAGATACACGATCGGAAGGTGGACCCATACCTTGTCAAGTCGGAATCCAATCCCCAATAAGCGCCTGCGGTTTTGATTGTATACTATATATGTGAAGCGTGAGATGCAAGCGTTCCACTAGATTCTATTTACTTGTATTTAGACATTATTATAATATCAGAAAAGATATTGGTTTCAAAAATGTTTTGGGTTATCGTAAGGTAAAAACCGTCCGTGTTTATGTGTGGATTTGGTCTTACGATTATCCTTTTCTTTGAAAAGGTTTTGAACTTTAAAATCATGATTGGATGATTCACCCTTATTACTGTGCGAGTTTATCTCACTCTGGTTCACCAGACTGACCCGGTGTTTTGTAAATGCTCGGGTTAGACCGGGTTGTACAGGTTCAGGTTATCGACTGCTATGAAGAGACGAGCTGGAAGAGTCCAGACGTATGATATTACTACTATTCCGCTGTGTGTTGTATATGGGAACAGGCTATTATAACTGTCCCATGGTATGATGTACTCTGATACTGTAAGTATTTTAAAGCTTTCAATAAAGATTATTTCTGTATTATATTTTGTTCCGCTGCGATGTGAGACTCTATGTCGTGTTGCTTCTTCTTCTATTCTAATATTTCTATCTTATCTATTCTCACCCTCTAACTTCTTTCTATCAATGATCTGGAATGTTCGATGTCTGAATGGTCAACATGGTAGTTTGATGTTGATTTTCGGAGTCGAAAATCCCAGTTCGTTACATTATGACTCGATACATATGTGATAAGCATTTGGTCATATATAATAGAAGAAACATGTACTGATTTTCTTTGGCATTCTGCTATAGTTTCGTGCAGGTTTCTTAGATCCTTGGTTGGGGCAGCAAGGAATATGTTCGATGTCCGCTGTGCAAGAATAAAGCAAGCTCTGGTTGGCACAGCAATGTAGCAGCCACGACAGTGATGCATCTTTCATGGTTTAGCTCTTCTTCCAATGGTTTATTTTGACAGGAATTAGCTAACTTTCCTAACATTATTCACAATCAAGTATGTTCTGCTGCATGTTTTCAAATATTTAGGTTTAGCTGCATAATTTCATAGGATCATGATATTTCATTTCATAAGTCGTACGGTATGTATATATTCTCTAGAAGCTCGTCTGCATCCAACTGACGAAGGGATTCAGGAAATGGCTCGTAAAATGTGTCTCACAAATAGTTATTGTTAATGATGGCTAGTATTACCCACGTGTTTTTTGACAGGAATTCGCATGCAAGTTTCCTTTTGAAACCAAAAATAAAAAATTGCACTGTTTATCGTAATATATAAAAAATTGTATATTTCTTGCTTACCATTGAAACCAAAAAAGTTGCACAATGTGAAACCAGCTTCTTGTTCAACCTTGAAGTGATAATCCATCGACATTTCTTGCATTCTTGTCATTAGACACTCATTGCTGTTGACTACAAAGTTAAAGATTAAGTGCAAACTTGGGCATGATAAACTGATCTAATTATTCATCAGATATTTAGTTTGATTTCCATAAAAGTTATTACTACATACCAAAAATCCATCTAGTTTGAACCAATGCAATGCTTGGGTTATGGAACAAAAATGGAATAGTTCTCATCAAATAGTCAGGTTCGGGTTGAAATTCCGCAATGAAAATGGCTATAAATTCACATTTATCTACATACGAATACTTCATTCCTTCTTTCATGGCGCCTGCTTTGTATCCATATCTATTGTCCCTGACCTCATATTTAAGATTTACACCATTGGATACCCATTTTGTGCATTCTTGCTTTACTTAACTCTGTAAAGGCAACATAAATTTAGGCAATCAGAAAATTCAGAAATGCAGTATTTAGGCAACTTGCTTTACTAAGCTCTAGTTTTGGTTAATCCCCTGTATAGCGTAAAAGAGTGAGTTTCGACAAAGTTAATCAGAATTATGCCTATCGTATATACTGTAGAATAATTATAATGTTTTTTCTTTTCTTCATTATTTTGTTGTACTAGTGTATAGTATAACATATACTGTAAAATAATCATAATTGATTTTTTTATTTACTTATTGTACATGTGTATATGTTTTAAGAATTTTAAGGATGCTTGAAACTGTGGCAAATCGATGAATTTTGTATGATAGTCAATACTCTTTGTTAGCGCCGGTGATAGAGAATAGAGATCGAGGTGAGAATTTTTTTAAGAACCTTACTATTTACTATCAAAATAGTTTTCTATTTGACAATTATAAGTTTTTATTTCTTAAATTTGGTGTGAATGATCTCTGTTTTGATGCATTATGATTATCAAGAAAAATTGTGAATTTTATCATCAATGTAGAAGTTTATGCTCCACTTGGAAAGGAGTAGTGGTGTGTATGTCAATTCATATTACTTGATTAACTGAGTAGCTAGTGAGCTTGCTTCGATGTCAGATTTGGTTATCCTATAAAAGAAAATTGGTTGATTGGTTTATAGAAACTATTTCGTTGACATTTATGTCAAATCAAATCCTATTTGTTGACTTTTTGTGGTTTTAACAGCTTATTATTATGTTGTTTGCAGTGCAATTTAGAGTACTCAAGCCACCTTCTAGAACCTTGCAGTGAAGTTCTGCTACATGTCTAAAGATAGATCCAAGTAAATATAATAGTACCCTTCTCTCTAAAGCAAGACTTTCGTCATCCTCTAAGAAGAATTTGATTACATGTTATTCTACAGGTACGCAAAGTAATGAAACTAAAGAACATGCAAGAAGCACAAACGATGAAAAATTAATATCCGAGTATGTATTGTGACATTAACCATAGTTATTTTTGTTATGCATTAATGTCATCTTATGGCATCTGAAAGAATAAATGTGGACTCCAATACTGATTTATATGTATTTCTTCTTAATTTGACTAAACATCAGCATATTAAAGTTTATATGCATTGTGCTGTTTTGACGTGTTATTACATGGATATGGATGATTTACTGACGTTCTGGCATTTATATGTTCACAGTGAGAAGCATGAAAATAAGCAAGTTGGAGGAAGCAGTATTCAGTTTCGTGACCAAGCCACTATAAAAATTAATTCTGCATATTCAATTGTATGCAATGATGCAATATATATATAAATGAAAGAGCACGCAATGACATTGTGTTGCTTTCTTGGTAAGTTCAGTTTCTATATACAAATTCAGTATGCATGTTAGTTTACATGTTGTGTATTATGTAGCTTCAACATTCCATTTTTGTTCCTGTATGTCAATCTTTATACCAAGTATACCTTACATGATGCTTATTCAAAGGATGACAGTAAACCTAGAATTAATAAAGCTAAGCTTATTCACAAATCAGTAACATTTGTATATATATATTAACAAAGCTTTATTGGATATCTTATTTTAGGTGGGATGGACAGTCCAGTTGCCCCTCCTCCTTCCCAGATCCTTTCCAGACATTAACAAAGCAGTAACTCACTCCCTGATCCAAACCAGTGAGTACAATTCATGTTTTTACATCTGTATATATATTGAAGCATTGTAAATATATTGCTTTTATGTTGATAGTTTAATTGCTTTCATGTTGACTGTTTAATTTTCTGCCTTGCAGCTTTCTTGAATGTCTAATTGCTGCCTTTCTTTTGCTAATGGAGGATTAACATGAGATATTCCCAGAAAGGATCTGCTTCGTCTTTTGCTGCTTTTCTTTTCCCAGAAAGGATCTACTCCGTCTTTTGCTTATGGTTGTATGGAATCAGCACTTTTCTGTGTGGATTTATTATTATGAGTTTATGATTATGAAAGTAGTTAACGAATTCAAAACTGATTTTTGATTATGAATTTACGATTCAATTTTTTTTATGGATTATGGACACTGTAATTGATATATATTTGTTGGTATTATCTTATTCAATTTGCATTTGTCGTCAATTTGTTTAAATGATTATAACGAGTACAATAATATTTTTTGTTATGAGAATAGTTTTTCTGAATTGGTTACCAACATTGAAAGAAGCAGAGTGATATTTTGCATTTACAGTAAGAAACAGCCGATGCAAACTAAGGATGTAGCAGATGCAATATCCCCCCATATTGCATCGGTTGATAATAATAACCGGTGCACCAATATACTTTTTCATCGGTTATTACCAGTAACCGATGCAACAGAGTCATTAGTTTTGAGCTAAAAACCCTGCTTTTTGCATCGAATTTTACAAAAATCCGATGCAAAAACACATTTGTTGCATCGGTTTTGAAACCGATGCAATTTTTTTGTCTTGTTGCATCGGCTGCATATGCATCGGTTGCTGAACTGATGCATCAGGGGGGTAAACAACCGATGCAACTGGCCTGTTTTGTAGTAGTTTTCCCAAAACTGGAACTGCTAGGACCACTTTGGAAAGATCTTTCCAACGATATAAATTTTGTTAAAATTCAATGGTTGTATTCAAGATAAGTGTAAACCAAATTTTGATAAAAACAACGCTAGGGGCGCCCATCGACCCGAAGCGTCGGTAAATAAATTTGGCTATTTTTATATAAATAAAAATAGCGATTAATCGTTATTAAATACTATTAACGATATGAAATGATTTTAAACTATATATATGCGAGAATCATTTGAAAAGACCAAGTTAACTCTCATTTCAAATGATTGAACGATGATCTAAATTGAAGATCGCGAAGATGGCGATTGAAGACCAGCGATCTTCACATCGAAAGGATAACTACTGATCCCTGGCATTGGCTAGCTACCAATAAAGGGTTAAAGTGGTAGTTGTCCGGACGTACTTGTTGATTGTCCGGATACGCGATCACCTCTCTTCCGTATTGGACATACGGGGCGAGGAATAAGGTGACTTCAGTTTCCTTCAGACCCAGAACGGACTTGTAAATGGATGTGTGTCCGACATTGAATTTCATTCTGTGTAATTAAATTGATTTCTATTAATATATATCTGTGGTGTCAAAGGATTTATTCTCTTACTTAACACCTTCTTTGAGACACATGAGCTCAAAGGTTATATATTGGTAGTTATCGATCGCATGGTGTGAACTGTCAACGTGACATGCCAAGATGCAATTGATCGAGGATTTTGTTGAAAAGCAGAGCCTTGTGGATGATGATCAAAGCATATCCTTTTTCGGCAAAGCTTTGTGTATTACGTTACCTCGCGAGCCTCACACCCCAGTAGAGTCAAAAACGGGACAAGGGAATGCAGGGAGTGCACACGTTTCTTTCTAGCTAGATGTGGTGTTTGGATTTTCACAAGGCCCGACATTTTTACTTATGTGGTTGATGAAATGAGGCGCCTTGGATTTATTGGTCGCCAATGGCCAAATTAAAGGTCCAATAGGATCGGGGAGCGTGTGTTTAGGAATTTCCAATCCACTAACGTTATTTATGGACCGGCCCTGCAGTATCCAAGGGTTGCACATAGGTGTGATCATGAGGCATTTCTAGAGTGTCTCGAATCGGTTAGGAGATCGTCCCTAGCTTTGACTCATGATGGAAAACCAATCTCCAGTATGACATTACGGTTTTGATTGTAAACCTATATATTGCAACATAGTAGGATGGGGTACTATGCTGTCTAGGATGGATACATTTTCTTTGAAATATTTTAATATTGATTAGACACTAATAATAATATTAAAAATATTATTTTCTACGTATCAAGCATTTTTTATCATTATAAGTTATACCTCTATCCTCCGGTTTGCGTTGCATTGTGTGATGGGACTTGAGTCTTATAATGATTTCATTATCTAAAAAGCATTGCGTTGTTTTTAAATAAAATTGTTATACATGCACTGGCAATCCAATGGAGTAAACTCGTTCCGCGTTAGCGACGTGGTCCAAGGATTAGTCATATTGTTTGTAAGAAAGATTTCTCATACTAGTCCCATGACCGACTCGTAGTTTGTTTCACTTTGCAAACTCGGGTGCGCTCTTTCCACATGGGCAGCCAAATGAGAGGTTTTAGGTGTGGATATTTTCTGGACTGGGGCTTGCTAAGGAAGAAGATGAAGACTCTTTTTCTTTTATCTTTTTATTTGCTTCTTGAGACATTGTGACATTATTGAGCATTGATGTATTTTGTTGGAGATTGAGACTTTATTTCTTTCCCTGTTTAGACATCTATTTTACTAAGTGTATCATGTACTGCATACTTTGATGTCTGTGATGTTATGTTGTGATGACATTTCCATTTCCACTGTAGTGATTTATATGTTCTGCTATTATTTGAGATCTGTTATTGTTTTAATTATGGTATGCTCCTACGATCGTACCACGGAAGTTGGGGTCGTCACAATACCGGAGGAAAACAATAAGAATGATGTCGCTCTAACGGCAAAACGTGCAAAGTGCAAAGATGACGATTTTTAAGCTGAGGGAACATCCTGAATGCATTGTCTACTTCAGTCTACCACACTCATAGGACCTTAGAAACGGCTAAGGCGCTCTAGACTACACTAGAGAGTAAGTATCGCAAACCCGAGGCAAGTAATAAAAAGTTTCTTATTTTTAATTGTATGGATTCCATAATGGTCGCAATAAGTCTGTAGTTGGAGAAGTGAGTGAAATTTTACTGTTGGTGAATCAACTTCAAGATGTCGGAATTAATCTCCCTGGATCTTTTATTGTTAAAGTTATTATTTTAAGACTCCCGAAATCATGGAATGATTATAAAAAAATTGAAATGTGCGGAAATGGATTATGATTTAGAAGGTTTATAGCGTCATCTTCGTATTGAAGAGGATTCTTGTATACGCAAACTGGATGATAATCCGCAAACTGAGTCCCAATCAAAGGCAAATAATGTTGAAATTACTAAAAAGTTGAAGCTTAAGAATGAGACACAGTTTAAGAAGAAAAATAATTCCAAGAACAACAAAAAGAAGGGCGCCTATTATTATTGTAATAAACCCGACCACATGTCCGAGATTATCGTCTACGGAAGAAACATCAAAAAGAGAATGTGGTCGAAGAAAAGCTGGTGGCTATTGTACAAGAGGTGAACTTCGTTAACGGCATTGCTAATGATTGGTGGCTTGATGCTGGATCAACCATTCGTATTTGCAAAGAACGTATTTTGTTCAAGACTTACGAAGAGAATAATGGAGAATCCAGCGAAGTTACCGGCACAAACAAAGTTGCAAGCAACGTTCTGGGGAAAGGATAGTTGAACCTGCATTCACATCTGGGGAAGTTCTTACATTAATCAATGTAATTTATGTACCCGATATGTGTAAGAATTTTGTTTATGGATACCTTCTTTGTTGGAGAATAGAGTTTTGATAACAACAACCTTATTTGAATTATCATTGATTATAAAATATATACTAACAATTTTGTATGGAATATATATATATATATATATTCACATATATGCAGGAATTATATACAAGAAATATTACCGAAGACTATACAGTTTAAAGATGACAGAGATTCAGCATTTAGAGAAATTTCAAGACTTACGAGCATTCAAGATTTCAAGAGTACAAGAGTTCAAGATTAGTATAGTTATAGAGTCTAGATTTTGTAAGACTCTAAATAGCACTCTAGGTTCAATTTTCAAATTCTGATTTTCAAATTCTATTTTCTATCCTCGATTCTCTCTATTTTATTATTTATCTTTTCTATTTTCTTTTTTATTTATCTTTGTTTTTCAAACATAAGTTTTATATATTTATGTTTTATACTTTATATTTATATAGCTTAAAGCCTTACAATTTTATAAATATGTTTATGTAGTTTAAATTTATGTTTTCATATGTTTTTCTACTTTATAATATTAATTTACATCACTATATTTTTATTCAAGAATTTCCAGAATTATATTTAAATCAAAACACTTGAAAAAATGTTTAAAACTCAAATTTACACTAGAGTATGTTGACATACATAAAACACTATGTCGACATATAACTGTCAGAAATTTAAATTTGAAAGGAAGTGTCTTTTCACTATTTGAAACATTTCAGAAACGTCGCAACCTTTCACACACTGTAAAAAAGGCTTGAATTTGAATTTTTAATCATATCTTCTTCTCCACTTTCACTCACTTTCATTATATAATTATTCTTAATCATTTTTTTTATTTCTACACTTATACTCTGCCAAATTCAATTCCGTTTTGATCAAACTTCTTCTTTCGACACTCTCTTCTCATCTCTCTCTGAATCAAGAGCTATTGAAGAGTTATAGGGCTATTTTTAATTTCTTGGGTTGAGTAAAGTAGGAATCGGTGTGTTCCTTGTAGCCATGAAATCAAGGAAGTAGGAATAAGTCTTTTCCTTATAGCCGTGAAATCAAGGAGGTAGAAATCAGTGGTATCCCTTGTAGCCATGAAATCAAGGAGGTTGTACTTGACAATTGATATAGTAATAAAACTCTGCACAATCCAACGTTGTGCAGGACTGGACGTAGGAGCAATCCGAACCAGTATAAAATCCGGTGTGTTCTTTCCTTTTTGCATTTTTATTTCTGTTGATTTTGCATTTGTGTTTGAATTTGTGTCTGCAATTGTGTTTGTGGTGTTTGATTCATTCTGTTATTCATATAAGTTTTAGACTTTGTTTAAATTCTCACAAACACTTTTCACCCCTCTCTAGTGTTTATTTTGCCTTAACGATCCATTCCGCAATCCATAACAATTAGTATCAGAGCAAGATCATTTAAAAGATTCATAATCTGATTTTTTTTTAAATGGGAAATTTTGGAATCTCTATTAATACTAGTATCAATTCACGCATTACATCAATGTTGAAAGAGTCTACATATAGTAATGTTAAAAAGGCATGTGATCTACCAAAATATTGTTCAATTCAGAAAAGGATGAGTTCTATGACTTTGAAATTTCAAAATTTGAAAAGAGGGGTAAAGTGGCCACTGGCAATTCAAATTCTGAAAAGGTGGTTGTTGGAAATTCAAATCCCAAACTAGTGTGTTACATGGCTGTTGAAAATTCAAATTATGGAAAGCAATTGGTGGAAATAAAAAAGGACAAATGGATACTGGATAGTGGTTGTTCGAGACATATGACTGGAAATCCAGAACTACTCAATAATCTGAAGTACGAAGATGGTAGAATGGTGAACTTCGGAGATAACTCTAAAGGATACATTATTGGGATCGACAATGTTGGTAATGATGAAACTCCTACTAATTCTGATGTTTTATTAGTTAGGAATTTAAAACACAACTTGCTAAGTATAAGTTAACTTTGCGATAAGGGTTATAAAACAATTTTTTAAATGAATAAATGTTTCATAGAAAATAGGAATTCAAAATTTATATTCGTAGGAGATAGAAAGAAAAATATCAATATATTGAGTATGAAATTCTTCAGCAATAATTTATGTCTTATGACCAATACAAGTGATCCATGGATCTGGCATAAGAGATTTGGTCATACAAATTTCAAACACATTTCTGAGATTTTTAAATTAGATTCAGTTGGAGGATTGCCCAAAATGAAATTTAAAGTTAATAATTTATGCGATGCTTGTCAATTCGGAAAATTAAAAAAGAGTATGTTTAAATTAAAATAAGAAATTACTACTTTAAAACCATTAGAGTTAATACACATTGATTTATTTGGTCCATCTCAAGTTCAATCGATAAATCATAACAAATATGTGTATGTAATAGTTGACAACTTTTCTAGGTTTACATGGACTTTGTTTCTTAAAAATAAAAGTGATGCTTTCGATCAGTTTAAAACTTTTTCTAAAAGAATTCAAAATTTAGTATCCCTAAAAATTGAAACAATATGTAGTGATCATGGCGGAGAATTCAAAAATGAGAATTTTAGAAAATATTGTAATAAAATGGGAATAACCTACAAATTTTCAATTCCAAGAACCACTCAACAAAATGGAGTAGTTGAACATAAAAACAGAACAATACAAGAATGCGCAAGAACTATGTTATCCGATATTAATCTACCGAGGAATTTTTGGGCTGAGGCAGTTGCAACAATAGAATTTCAATTAGACCTTTAACTCATAGAACACCATATGAACTTTTGTATAACAAGAAACCAAAAGTATCATATTTTAAAATATTTGGAAGTAAATGTTTTATACTAAATACAAAAGATAATTTAGACAAGTTTGATTCAAAATCCGATAAAGGAATATTTATTGGATATTTAGAAAGAAGCAAGGCTTATAGAGTTTTCAATACTCGAACCAATACTATAGAAGAAACATTAAATGTATCTTTTGACAAAAACTATAAAAGTATAACTCAAAACAATGAAGATGATCGTGAAAATGAAATTAATGAAATAAATTATGAGGATAATCAACCAAATAAAAGAATTAGGTTATTAGAGACGATCCTGTAGAAAATATCTTAGGAGATATTGAATCCGTTGTTAGAACTCGTAATCAACTAAATAATATGAGTAATACTGCATTTATATCAACTATCGAACCTTAAAATCCAAAGGAAGCTTCATCCGATGATTCATGGATACTTTCTATTCAAGAAGAACTGAATCAGATTACTAGGAATGAAGTATGGGAACATGTTCCTAGACAAGAGGATAAAACAATAAAAGGAACCAAATGGGTCTATAAAAATAAAATGAATGAACACAGTGAGGTAGTAAGAAATAAGGCATGACTAGTAGCACAAGGTTATACTCAAGAAGAAGGATTATATTACGATGAAACTTTTTCCCTTGTAGCAAGACTAGAGGCTATTAGAATTTTACTAGCTTTTGCGAACTATAATAATTTCAAATTATATCAAATGAATGTCAAAAGTGATTTTCTAAATGAATTTGTCAAGGAAGACATATATGTAGAGCAACCACCCCTATTTGAAGATGAAAATTTATCAAATCACATATATGGGCCGAAGAAAGCATTATATCGATTAAAACAGGCTCCTATGGCTTGGTATGATAGATTACGAAATTATTTGTTACAGTCAAACTTTGAAATAGAAAAATTAGATAATACTTTGTTTGTCAAGAAGAATAACAAAGGTATACAACCAATACAAATATATGTTGATGATATAATTTTTGTGTCAATAAATGATAAAATGAATAAAGAATTTTCAGATATTACGACCAAAAAATTTGAGTGAGCCATATGGGAGAATTATCATTCTTTTTAGGATTACAAATTAGACAATTAAAGAATGGAATATTTATTAATCAAGAAAAATATGTAAGAGATTTAATTAACAAATATAATCTAAAAACAACAAATGGTAGACCAACACCTATAGCAACTAATATTGCTTTAAGTAAAGATGATACGTCAAAAGATGTTAATCAAAAATTATATAGGGGATCATTATTATATATAACCGCTAGTAAGCTAGATATAATGCATAATGTATGTCTCTGTGCAAGATATCAATCATAACCTAAGGAAACACATTTAAAAGCCGTAAAACGTATTCTGAGGAATGTAAAGCATACATCAAATTTTAGATTATTTTATCCTAAGAATGATTCATTCGATTTAGTTTCATACTGTGACGCTGACTATGCAGGATGCAAACCCGATCGTAAAAGTACGAGTGGAACAAGTCACTTCCTAGGACATTCCCTTGTATCATGATCGAGTAAAAACCAAAATATCATTTCTTTGTCAACAACTGAAGCAAAATATATCTCTGCTGCTATGGCCTGTTCACAAGTAATATATATATATATATATATATATATATATATATACAACAAACTTTAAACGATTTTGGTTTAAATATAAATAAATCACTTATATACTATGTGACAACCGAACTTCCCCGATCTCCGTAGAGAAGAGAAAGAACAGATTGCTTTGAGAATACAAAAAATCAGAACACAAACAAAAGAACTTTTTGTTGCTTATTACAACAATTTACGTCAAAGTACAAGAATATGCAGAGTATGAACAAATAATATACATTTGATAAATATCAGAGATTTACAAATTATTATGCAGTGGAAAATAATACAAAACACAACTGAAAGAAATACATGGATACAGAGCGTTCCGAAAATAGCTCCAGCTGTAAACCAGGATCCTGTGAATATAATATCTGCAAAACCAAAACTACTAGCTGTCCGTGTGGAAAATAAGGGCACCCAGAGTTTAGGTTAAAACAATAAACTCCAGGTATGTCATGTGACTGGTGTGAGACTAAAACAGTTATTTATAAATTTACTTTAAAAAATAAAGTAAATCAAGGGACCATGCCATATAACACGGAATGGGTTTCCTCCCGAAAATACCAGTGCATAAAACAAACAGCGCAATGCTTTTTGGAAAAATGAAGCTACTATAAAGCTCAGGTCCCATCACACAATGCAACGCAAGCTGGAGGATAAGGATTTCCCTTATAATAGCCAAACATGCTTGGTACATTTGAAGCTATTATAAGTGCATAGTGTATAAAACAACTCAAATATAAATGTATCAATCATAGGCGGCATGGGTACCATCTATCATGTAGCCAATACTAGGCTCTACAATTAAAACCGCAAAGTCACGTATTGGAAGTTGGATTTCCGTCTGTGAACCAAGGCAAGGGATCGTCCTTACCGCTTCGAGATGCTCTAGCCTACCATGTCTCAAGACCCAGACTCAGGTGGGCGCTTGGATCGTAAGGGGCGGTCCACACGAAGTGGATTAAAATGCCTGAATAATACATTTCCCTGCCCTATGAGGAGTCAACGAGCCAGATGACTCAGTATCCGTTGGCTCCATAGTAACCGATATATCTGAGGCGCCTCGCTATCCATCATCCTCATAAGTAAAATGTCTGGGCTCCATACCATGACACTACTTCTAGTTAGAAAGAAACGCACGTCCTCCTTGAGGTCCTCTCCCGTTTCTGATTCACACTGGGTGTTAGGCTCGCGAATTAACGTTATACACAAAGCTATGCTATATTAAAGCCGTGCTTTGATCATCAATCACATGACTCTGCTTTACAACAGAAGCCTTGATCATTTGCATGTCAGCATCCCACACAGACAATTCCAGCAATGCGACTGATGTCTATCAATATATAACCTCTGAGATCGTACGTCTCAGAAAAGGGTGTTAAGCAAGAGAATAAATTCTCTGCCACCAAACAGATATATATATATATTTAATAGAGATCAATCAACACGGAACGGAATACAATGTTAGACACACATCCATTTCCAAGTTTGTTTTGGGTCTAAACGAAACCAGAGGTACCTTATTCCTCGTCCCATATGTCCAATACAGGAGAGAGGTCCTCCTATATCCGGTTGATCACCAAGTAGGTCTGGACGATCATCACTTATTACCTCGTCTTGGGTGTACAGCCCAATCAAGACATCAGTAATCATCCAAACGATGTGAAGAACTTCGGTCTTCAACCACCGTCTTTATCGTCGACTTATCGTCGATTCAGTTATTCAGAATGGGATGAACCCGGTCTTTCCGAATAACTCCCGTATATAATAAAAAAGTGCTATAAAAACACAACATACGCCTCATTCCAATTCTGAATATTCTTTTATTTAAATATTTATATCCTTTGGGAAAGGTTCCCAATAATTTTGTTAAAGATAAATTCTTTAAATTTATTCTTTAATCTTCCTTTGAATATCAATCTAAACAACCTTAAAGTTTATCCAAACTAGTCGGGATTAGCACACCTTATCGAAGTAATCATTTATTTAATTTCCCAATCCCAACCTATTCATCCCATGGAGCAAAACTGGAAATACTCCATATCTAACACGACGGTGTCATCGGTAAAATTAATTACCATTTCACGTTCAGATCTAATTAAAGATTTAACTATCACTTGGAGCAAAACTGATGAAACTTCATTCTCAATCATTTCTTGAATTTGATAATTTTAGTTATCAGATTCACATTTCAATCTAATTAAAGATTCATTAAAACTCTAATTCAGTTTTAATCTCCAAAAATCATTACTTATTTTTTTTAACACATATATTTATATATTGAAATAAAAGGATACAGCGGTTTTTATAGTGGACCGACCACTTCAGCCTTAAAAGATTTACAACACTGAAGCTAGGCTACAACACAACTCCACGCAGGGAGCAATTTCACCTCCACGCAGGGAGTCATACCAAACAGGCAAAGCAGTTACAAGATCAAGAGACATTAGCACAAACCAGCTTCAATAGATCACAAGCCACTCACAACAGCTCCGAGAAGCACCAGCACGACAAGACAATCATCCGATTCCAAACACCAAAAGATCTACTTGACAAAATCACCAAAAACCACTAAATCCAACAGCAAAACTGCCATAACCAAGCAATTACACAAAATGGGCCGCCAAATGCCAAAACAATTCATTACAGCAGAAAAAATCGAAGCAGCTGAGCACCAGACGGGATTGAAAGCTTGAGCTCAAGAGCTGCATTTAGTCGCTAGGCAATAGCGAGAGAGATTGATCTGGCGACGCACAAAAACAGAGGCATATAGGCATAACCGCAAACAGCACCAGCTTGCCACAAACACCGACAAACCAACCAAGGCACCACAAAGCAGCCAGCAACACTTCAAAACTGACGATACCACGCACCAAAGAGCCTACCCAAAAGACACATAACAAACCACAAATCCACCCACCCACAATCTAACAACAAAGTGCATCCAACAGGGAAATACCAGGATACATTGAAAACCAACACAACAAAAGAAACAACACTGTCAGCCCAAAACTATTGAAGCCAAATTTAATTCCAAACAGCCATAGACAACGACGAAGCAAGAGGAAAGACGATAGTCGGCCTACCAGCAATGGAAGAAGAGACGCGAGTTGAGGAAGAAGGCTTTACTGCACCCAAAAATTCCCAAGCTCGACACAGAAAAGTCAGATCTGAGGCAAATCGGAGGGGTTGAAATAACCACCAATTGTTCATCAGATCCAGAGGATAAGGACATATGAGGAGAAACACGCGATAGATCTGGAAAGAGAAAGCAGATGGAATATAGAGGAAGGCGAAAGACTAAAAGCAAGCAATACGAAAACTAGGGCTAAAAGGCGAGACGGAAAAATGATAGAAAACGGAAGGGAAAAAAAGATGAAGAGGGGAAAGAGGCGGTTGGAGGAACCGTAGTCGTATTTTCCACTTTTCGACTGTCGCCATTAAAGAGATTTTTTTCATAGTGCCAAAAATCATTACTTAATGATTTTCTTCAAAGTTAAGAAATTAATCTTATCTTTAACTGGGTTAAATAACTAATGTCGTTTAAAACACAGTTCACGATAAACCCAAAATCCCATTCCATTAACAATGGAATCTTCATGGAAAACAAATCAATATATATAATCGATATAAACTTCCATATCCAACCTATAATATAAATGGAATAACGGGAAAGCCTTTTAAAATCCATATCAGTCTTCCTCCACGTAAATTCACTTCGATTATTACCTAATCAAATTCCATTCCATTCCAATTTAATATATTAAACTGGAAAACTTTACTTTGAAAATTTTCCATTAAATCTTAATAGAAGATTTATAAATTCCAAATCATATTTCATTGTAAATCGGGTTAAAGAAGGAATGTCGTTAAAAATACAGTTCACAATAAACCCAATTCACATTCCATTTTATTCAGTTACTAAATATAACTAGAAACTCCAATAATCTTAAATAAAAGATTTATTCTTTTCACACGGGGTTAAAGAACAGTGTTAATGAAGACACCATTCATGACAAACCCAAAATCCAATTCTTTTATTCAGTTCCAATTAAATATTAATTAATCGGAAAATTTAACTAAATCTTAATTAAAAGATTCATTCTTTTCTCAACTGGGTAAGAACAGTGTTATTTAAGACGCCATTCACGACAAATCGAAAAACAAATTTGATATTAAATACAAGGCTCTGAATAGAAAATATATCGGCTTATATTCAATATCAATTTCTGAAACCAACAAATGTCATATTGGAAATAACAATATAAATATATCTTTTAAATCTCCATAAAAATATCTGTATAATCACGAAATCCAACATCGAAATATTCCGAAGATGATTTCCATTCAAATCCACTCCAATTCATATACTGGACATTCTGCTTATATTAAAACCTATTCTCAATCCAATTTATTTATTTAAAAATAATTGGATTATAATTCTAGTTAATAACTAGTTCATTTTGATAAAAATATATTTCTATCTTTCCAAATATGGAATCTTTCATCCCAATTCTTTCCAAATCATTTATTATAATTTTACACAAATTATTAATATTTTTGATAATTTTATCAAGGCCCGTACAGTCGATTTCCATTAACGGTCATCGAATTGCACTTACAGCGACCTTTTCCAAATTTGATTTGGACATAATTCCATATCCAACCATTGGATTTCAAATCTCTTGTATTCATTGGAAAGCTCTTTTCGATACGAACCAATGGTTCCGATTTTAGGAGAATCCGACAGTCGGATCTCCCGTAATATCAATTCGAATTCAATGGTCGAAATTCGCGAACGACCGTGGCACAGCGCGTTCCACTCAGGGCAATATATATATATATATATAATATTATATATATTTCATCGATTTTCCATTCAAAATGTATTTTATAAATAGTTTTAAATTCGTTTCCCAAAACGATTCCAACTTCATTTTCAATTTTAAATCAAAATTGAATTTTCCTTATCGTTATAATATATAAATGATAATATTTTCAAAATATCATATTTTGAAATAATTTCCTTTTCGGTATTCATTATAAAAATGAATGAAATTGATATAAATATCGTTCACGTCAAAATGGCATTAATCTAATCAAGCCAGCTTTATATATTTAAATATTTTCCGTGCTCATCCTAAATCGGATATCAAAATCATATTTTGATTCTTTTCTGAATATTATTCTAAAATATTCATTGTTTTAAAATATTCGTTATTTTAAAATATTCCTTATTTTTGAGTTGGAATCTGACCCAATCAATTACCATATAATTATATATATATATATATATATATGAATTTCACACAACACATGTATATATCAACAATGATAAACAATCAACCATCAGCCAAAGTGCACTACATAACTGCATAAGCCCTAAATATAAATAATGAGCACTTACAACAGTCTTTCAACCCATCCATTGACATACAACTAAACAATTGGGATTAGTGTACTTCAAATATCATCCCAATACCCGTGTGGGGTTTTAATCAACAAATACAGATTTTATTTGTGTAGTTGAGCGATGTGTAAAATATATCGTCCCAATCAGTATCTGTTAAATGGGTGTACATAAAAAAATCGTCCGATTTGTAAATGAATATTTTATATAATTCATTTATACAATAAAAATGATATTTTTATTATTCAAATGTTTTATTCATCACATGAATATTTTAGACAGTTTATATATACAATCAAAATGATAATTTTATTATTTAAATATTTTATTCATCCCATGAATATTTTATACAGTTTATATATACAATAAAAATGATATTTTTGTTATTCAAATATTTTATTCATCACATGAGTATTTTATTTTCCATTTACATTACAATCACAATCACAATCAATTTCCACAACACAGTACAATCAAACAAGTCGTCCATGGTCTGTGGACGACGGGAAGCAGTTCACATATGTAGTTGTAAAATAAATAACTATACAAGAAATTATAGTGAGAAGTTCTCACCTTGATCAGATAGAAAATCGTTTAACAACGATTGTTTTTAACAAAATCAAACATCGTTTAATTTTATCAAAAATTCATGCTAGGTCCAAATTTGTTCTGGTCTGCTCCATCGCGTAGCACTCGAATTTTCGGTTCCAACGGACTCAGTTTTGTTAAAATCTATTCCTGTATGGCCAAGATAACACAGTTTAAACATTTGATTCCATTAATAATTAATTTATACATAAATTAAATTAGTAACACTAATTACCCCCGTTAATAATGTTTTAAACGTTATCCTCTCTAAAAGAAATCCTGGAAACCCTCGACAGTAAATACCGCCCGCCGCCGCCACTGGAGCACGCCGGACCACCATCTGTGGTTCCCCCTCGACGTGCCCTTGCATTCTCTCCCTGCTCCGTGAGTTACGCCGCCTTCAGTGGTCCCACCATCGGGGAAAACCGCCACGAACTGAAGAAGTTCATGCTCAAAATTCGAGCACGATACTCCACAATAATTGGCCATACTAGTATGGATGGGTAGATCTCTCCTTCTTCTTTGTTTTTTGTTTTTATTTCTTCTACAAATTCAAACTGGGTTGTGAGAAATTTGGATAGGAAATTTGGAGCTTTTGTCATCGTCGGTTTTAATGAAGAGGGCGACGGCTTGAAACTTCTGGGCTAGGGTTTAAGATTTTTAAATATATATATATATTATATTTTTAAAATTATTTTAATTCCAAAAATGAGATTTTTGCATCCGAACTTCAAATCAAACCCAACAAATGTCGCCCCTAGCCAAATACCCCCATTCCAGATACAATGGGTTATGTTACATAAGCCAATTCAACTGTTACGATTAGTTTTCATCAAAGTTAAAATATAAATTAATATAACATTCAAAATTGATTTCAACGTACATTTTAATTTACCAGGGTCACATAATGACTCCAAAAATTCCAAAAAAATAAATCTAGCTATGTTTTGATGATACGGTCCTAACAAAACTAATTTCGTCGAATTTGGAGACTGTTTGAAAAACGGTCATCTTTCAGTCGATTAAATTTAAACTGAATTAACCAAACACGTATAAATTTACCACGCTCACATATTGATTCCAAAATTTACGAAAATTGGAATCTAGCAATAATTTGACATTCTGGATCCAAAAAAAGTGGTCTCGTCAAAAATGGAGGTCATTTATAGAATAGCTATTTTTAAGGGCTATATTTATTTTAAATTTCATAGCGACAATTTTGAATTTTTAACTGGGCATAACTTTTTAGTCCCGTTATAAAATCTGTATTTTTCACATTCATTGGAAAGATGTTGTCAAACAGATTCAAATATTTCTGGTTTCACCATAATCCGGTTTACTTTGAATCCTGTACATTCATTTGAAATTTGAAATCGAATTTTCAAACTACCGCGCCATTTTCAATTCCTTTTTAATTAAAATAAATATTAATATTCTAACTTCAATTTAAATAAATTTATACATTCTAATTCTATTCAAAATAAATTTCTAGTCATTATTATTTAAAATAAATCATTTTAAATATTCAAAATTCGTTAAAATTGCCAAATAAAAATTTTAAATTGGTTCTGATTTTCTGGGTTGTTACAATCTCCCCCACTTAAAATATTTTAGTCCGCGAAAAGGAACGGAGCTGAAAGCTGTTTAACTAACCAACTCAACTTTCAGTTTGGCGTTCATTCTTCAACTTTTCAGTTTCTAAGAATTTTCAGTTTTTTTCAAATATTTGGGTAACACCCAAAATTTTTGAAAAAATTCGCCATAACCTCCTTTGTACGGGGAGAAACCGCAACTAGCCACGTAGGGCCCTCATCATCCAAAAAGAAAAAGAAAAAGAAAAACCAAGCGGCTAGCCAATCGACTCATAAAATCATCAAAGCCTAATAAATTAGTAAATATGTACCTATTTGTCAGGCATACAATGTTATTCCTCTTCTCTAGCCTTCTTGCTATGATCTGTCCAATATATATGCATGTACATGTATGCAATTTCAAACAATTTTCAATTCAGTTCAATAGTTGGCCAAATTTACCATACATTTACATGCTGGTTCAAATGAATAATCACACAACGAAATCAGCAATCAACAATCAATATTTAACGTTTCAAACACATATTTTTAATATTTATAGTCAAAAATCATATTTTTGATGCCAAATCACAACAATATATCCTTATCTAGTTTTCAATTAGAAATCTATAGATATCCCACTTTCGAAACTCGAACACAAACTACTGATGCTGACATGTCAATCACCAGTATCATCAGAGTCATTTCCGAGCGACAAGAGTGCGATTCTTGTCTATCAAGTATATTGAGGCTTCGTAAACACATGGATCAGACATATATGCAAAATCTTTATATACTTGATTGTCCAAATTTAATTTAAAATAAAATTCTCACATACGTATAATAAGGTTTCAATTTTTAAAACAAAGTTTGTTTTCATTTTTATTTTAAAAATAACACTCTTCAGACTCATTCTAGGATATGACTGATCCCATCCCTAACGAGTCATTCCCATTAGATATTAATAATACAGTCTCTGATGAATTCTTTCATTTGGTTCTAATGTGTCTTGTTATCGAGATCTGTATACAAAATCTCTGGTATCAATCTATGACGACCTAAACTTCGCTGGTCTTCAAAGAGAAGAGAAAGAGCAGATTGCTTTGAGGACACAACAAATCAGAACACAAACAGAATAACATTTCATTGCTTATTACAACAATTTACATCAGAGTACAAGAATATACAGAGTATGAACAAATAATATACATTTGATTAATATCAGAGATTTACAAATTATTATGCAGCTGAAAATAATACAAAACACAACTAAAAGAAATACATGGATAAAGAGCGTTCCGAATATAGCTCCAGCTGTAAACCAGGATCTTGTGAATATAATATCTACAAAACCAAAACTACTAGCTGTTTGTATGGAAAATAGGGGAACCTAGAGTTTAGGTTAAAACAATAAACTCTGGTCAGTCATGTGACTGGTGTGAGAACTAAAACAGTTATCTATAACTTTACTTTAAAAATAAAGTAAGTCAAGGGACCACGCCGTATAACACGGAACGGGTTTCCTCCCGAGAATACCAGTGCACAAAACAAACATCGCAATGCTTTTTGAAAAAATGAAGCTATTATAAGACCCAGGTCCCATCACACAATGCAACGCAAGACGGAGGATAGGGTTTTCCCTTATAATAGCCAAATATGCTTGGTACGTTTAAAACAAATCATTTGATACTATTTTTTACATGGCCGACGGGGTTAAAGGACCCCGACCATTTTATTGGAGCACATAGAGAAAATACAGTAAGACATTACAGTGCGAGCACTATAACGATGAATACATAGAAACGGTGCTTCAATCACAGGAAAAAAAAGGAAAAAACACATGAAACAGAAAAATTAGTTCACAAAATTTGCCAATATGGCCGGCTCAATCGCAAAACTAGCATGAACAAACACAGTTTGATCTCATGCAGCAACCAAGTTAAAGTTGCTGCTTCATCCTTTGCTTTAGCAGGCGAGAAAACCTTGATATTTCTTTCAGTCAAAATGCTCCATACAAATTTTTTCAAGACCATGGTCAGCATCCTCTTCTTAGAATCCTTCAGTCCAGTCTCAACTCGTAGTTTGTTCCGTTCTTCCAAGCTGTCAACCGATGTATAATTTCTACCAATCCTTGCATTAATGTTTCTCCAAAATCTACCCACCACGTTGCAATCGAAATACAAATGGGAGATGGATTCAATATGAAGTCCACAATAAATACAACTGCCATCTACATTCATTCCTCTATGCATCATTTTCTCTTTAGTCAACAAAGCATTACTTAGCAATTTCTAGAGAAAAAAATTTCTTTGGTAGCATCGTCATTCTTCCATACCTTATTTGACCATTTCCACTTTGGTAGATTGGCGTGATTATTTAAGCTACCATAAGCAGTGCTAATTTTGAAAACTCCATTGTTGTTGATCCAGCTAACCGGGAACAGTAGTTATGAAACTTTCCAATTATGTCTGACGTAGCGCCAAAGAACAACAGTATTGGTGTTCGGCGTGTTAGGAAGTCTGATACCATTTCCGCCAATAAGGCTGTTGAGTTTCGCGTTCCAATGAATAGGAGTTTGAGAGATTTCGGCTTGATTCAATCTTCTGCATAGGATTCCACTATAGCCAATCCACGGGTCCTGCCAAAATAGGATATTGTTATTTTCATTCACATTATATTTGATCAATGGAAGCAATACCTCCCTAAATTTGAAGAGGCAACGCCAAGTCCAACTGCAACATGGGGAATTTGCGTGTTCCACAAGTTCTTATTTTTGATGATGTGTTTTCTCGACCATCTAACCCATAGGATGTCTTTGTTGATGATGAAGTCATCAAAGTGTTTCGCTTGTGCCGCCTTGTTCCAAGCTAACATATCTATGACACCCAATCCTCCTTTGCTAATCGGTTTCTCCATTGCAGAAAAGGCAGTAGGAGCACAGTACCTGCTAGTCGTATTGCCTTTCCAAAGAAATATCATCATAGCAGTACGGATAAGCTTTATTAATTTTGCAGGGAGGACGAACGTCCTAGCCCAATAGACTTGCATAGCAAAAATAACCAATTTGACGATGGTTAGTCTTCCTGCCTGGCTCAAAAACCTGTTTGCCCATGAGTCTAGCCTGTTTATGATCTTATCATAAAGGGGGAGGCGTTGCTGATGAGTAATTCTAGAAGTTACAAGAGGAAGACCAAGATAAGTCATGATATAAGTGTTACATTGAAGACCCGTTGAGATTTTGGTATTATTTATTTGGGAGGGGTTTAAACCAGCAGCAGTAAATTCAGATTTGATAAATTAATTTTCAGACCAGTCATCTTATAAAAATCAGCAAGACAAACCAAAATGTTATTTATAGTGTTCACATCAGGCTTACAGAAGATGACCAAGTCATCAGCAAAGAGAAGAGAAACCACCTGGGGATCCTTGCATTTGGGATGCAGTGTAAAGAGTTTCTGATCCACCAAATTTTTCAGCATTTGCATAAGTAACTCCAAAACAACTATGAAGAGGTATGCCGACATCGGATTGCCTTGTCTAATACCTTGTTTACCTTTGAAAAATCCTACACAAGAACCATTAAGAACTATAGAATAATTGACAGTAGAGATACATGCATAAATCCAGGATATGAAGGGTATGGGGAAAGTCATGTAACCAAGGATTCTAACCAAAGCATCCCATTGAATAGTATCAAACGCTTTTTGAATATCAAGCTTAAGAATAGCATGAGGAGATATGTGAGCTTTTTTGTATCCATAAAGAAGTTCATGCGAGAGCAACACATTATCTAAATTTTCCTTTTTTCAAGAAAAGCAGACTGATTAATAGAAATGATAGAAGGAAGTACCATTTTTAACCTATTAGCAATGATCTTTGGAATACCCTTATATATGTCATTACAACAAGATATAGGACGGAAGTCATGTACCTTGTTTGGATTCTTAATTTTAGGAATTAATGCAATGTTGGTGTTGTTAAAACCCTCTTGCATTTTAGCCTTCAAAAAGAATTGTTTAACTGCATGGATCACGTCATTCCCGACGATAGGCCAAGTTGCTTTATAGAATTGAGATTTGAAACCGTCAGGACCTCCATAGGCATTTTTTTATTGTTTTAAATGCAGTTATGATCTCATCATCGAAGGCTTCACAAGTAAGAAAGACTTGTCTTGAGCACTTAATCTAGGAAGAATCCATGGATTATGTCATCAATACTGGGAAGAAACCTGTCAGAATTTCCTAGCAGATCAGCGAAAAGAATTATTAATATCCAAAGGTGAAGAGTGAGTGACTCCCTATTTATCTTTAATTGTGTATATAATTTACCGGTTTTGCTTTGATTTTAAAGGGGCATGAAAGAAAGAGGTGTTCCTGTCCCCATCTATCTTTCGTCTGAATCTTGCTTACTGCTTGATCATGGAGTTTTCCAAAATTAAAGCATGTTTATAGTCTTTGGAAGCTTCAATTTCAAGAGAAGAAATGCAAGGATTATCAAGTTCAGTCAACATTCTCTCCTGAATGGCCGTCAATTTTTCCTTGCATATTAGAGATTGTTTATTGCCTTTTCCAATTTTTGGACAGACTATGCCTTGAGAGCATCTTTAGTTGACTTTAGTTTCTTGAGAAGGACGAACATATAGTTGCCTTGAACTGTGTTATTCTAGTTATTTTCTATGACTGAAAGAAAGTCGCTTTCTTGAGACTAACTGTTGAAAAATTTAAAAGTCGATTTACCTCTCATGAAAACAGATCCAATAGAGATAATCTGTGGCGAGTGGTCAGAGAGAAGAGGAACTGGTTTATGATTGAATAATTCAGGCCATTTGAGGAGAGGAGCAGAGTTGGAAAATCCATAATCAATTTTTGAAAAGGTGCGAGTGCCTTCTCTTTTCTTGTTATTCCATGTGAAATAAGACCCAGTTGTCTTAATCTCAGAGAGTTTGGCATCATAGAGAAATTGCTTTAATGGAGTAATATCAGCAATGGAAAGAGGGTTACCTCCAATTCTGTCTCCAATGTCGAGACAATAGTTAAAATCACCACATATGATCCAAGGATGAGTTTTCAGCCTCCAGTTAGGAATGCTTTTGAATAAATTCTCTCTAGCATTAATGGCATTATCAGCATAAACAAATGAGAGGTAAAATAATGTCGAAGTGGGGATATGCCAATCATGACAGTGAATAACTTGCCTATCCGCATCAAGAATAGATAACTGGTGAATATTAGGATCAAAGATGATTAGGATTCTACCATATGACGCTTGAATTAGATTGTTTATCATACTCCAAGAAGGATTTATATAGTGAGCTGCTCTAACCGAAAGCTCAGCATTGAGTTTTGTCTCTAGGATAGCTATCATACTTAAATTATTTTCAGTAATTACTAAAATACATTGGTCTAATTTCATATCCAAATGTGCTTCTCTCACATTCCACGATCCTATTTTTTGTGTCATAATTGAAACTCATTGGGATATTTTTCTTTTGCCATGTTCCTAGTTACAGGAGCAGAAATCATAGGAAATCCCTGTGCTAGTATAGCTAATTGAGATTCTACCTCGTCACTAAAGTTTCGCTTCTTCTTAGTAGATTTTTTACTACTGTGCTCATTGGACCTGGCAATGGAATTCAGCTCTTTGATAGGAGTAGTATTGTTCTTTCCCTGAACCTTATAAGAAGCATCACCTGATAAACTATGATCCGACGAAAAGGGGGGAGTTTGTAGGCTACTGTAACAACCCGGAATTTTGGGGCCAATTTAAAATTTTATTTTAAGTTATTTTAATGAGTTTTGGTTATTTAAAATAATTTATTTTATATAATAACAATTAAAAATTTTATTTTATTTTTTTTAGAAATTTTGTTGAAAATAAGTCCAGATTTAAAATTCCTAATTTTAATTAATTATTAAACAATAGAAGAAAATAGATGTATAATTTGAATAAAAAGTTTTACATTAAAAATACAATTTTAGAGTTAGTATTTTATAAAAAAAGGGCTTAAATAAAAAAAAAGTTACATTGTCATTTTGGTTGAAATGAAAAGATTTCATTTTCAAGGTAATAAAAGTTTGCATTTTTGTCATATAAACAAGTTTGCATTCTTGTCATATAGGCAAAATAAAACCATTGTTGTGTCGCATTAATTTACACAATTGAGATGTAATGTATCATTTCGTTTAAAAGCTTGCATTGTAAATTTTGTTTACAATAAAGAGAATGAAATGTATCATTTTTATTTACATTAAAATGTTTAAAAGAAGAAAAAAGTATTATTTTTGTTGCAAAACAAAATATTCATTTTTGTTAGAATTAGAATGACGCACAAAATATCTATTTTGTTGAATAGTAAATGCCACATAGAATTTCACCTTTTGTGAATTGAAATGAATTGGGCCTGAATAGGGGAAAGTGGTTTAATGGGTCTTTAATGTGATTAAGGGATTGGAACAATATATATATATATATATATATATATATATATATATATATAAAAGAAAAAATGGTCCATCCCTATTTCTCCATTATTATGTTTCCTTTTTATATTCACACATTACATAATTCCAATTTCAAAATGTATGTATATTAAACCACTCAATTTATTAATTAATGTCATTCATTTCATAATTAATTTTTCTTAATGGATTGCTTACTCAATTTAACTATTATCTCTATTAATTCTTCTCCATTTGCAACGTTCATTTATAAATTGTATCATTCTCCTTCCATTGCTTCATTATAAATTTACTATTTACACATGTTTGAATAATTCCAAACTCCAAATATATATACCACTAGTTAGAAATTATATTGTTATAAATATATTAAATTTCTTTCTTATGTTTGTAACATACATTAATTACTAATTAACGTACATTAATTTTTGCTGTAACGTACATAAATTAAAATTGTAATATAGATTGATTGTTATCAAATTATTTATTGTTTCTTTCCTTATATATGTTTATATATATCAATTTCATGCTTTTGTTTCCAATAAACTTTATTTTCAAGTTTTAAAATTCAAACGTTCATGTATGCACATATACGCATAAGCTATTAATTTAACTTAATTCCAACTCTTATATATTAACATACAGTTATTTTTGTGAAAATAAATTATTTAAAATAATGAAACATAAAATACTATAACATAAATACCCCATTCTCTCTCTTCATTTCACATGCAAATATTCCATTATAGAACATAATCAAAGGGGATTTGAGGAAAGAAATAAAGGGAGAAATAAATTCGCCACCTCAGCCATAATATTATAATATTCTAAACTCTCCACTACATATTATCTTTTCCTCTCCACAAATTCTCATTTTCTTTTTTTTTTCTCATAATTTAACAGCAGCCTTCTTTCTCTCTCTCCCACCTCCCTCCGAATTACAGTCCAAACTATAGCTCATATTGAAGAGCTTCGCGACCTCTTTCCATTGATACCACCCACCGCCCACCCCGTCGACTGTAGCGCCCTCACCAGCGACGAGAACTCGCCGCCTTTAGGCCGCCGCCGGGCCCACCAGGAGGCGTCGCACCCTCCACCGTGCTAGGCGCACGTGCGCCTCTCCTGGCCGCACCACGTCCGACCATCAGCAACCCCCTATCGATCATCCTGCTACCTGCAAAGTGGAATCAAAATATTGAACCTATAAGCATAAACGACGGCCAAATTTTGAAAGGTAGAAGAAGAGGAATATTCCCTTTTGATTCCTTTTTTCTCTAACTTAAATGAATCGTAACTCGTTCGTTTTAGCTCAGAATTTGACGAATTCGGAAGCGTTGGAATCGTAACAGCAAATAGAACGTGTTGAGACTGACTGGAGTTGATTCTGGGCTGTTTGGAATTTTGACAAAAATCGCAAAACTGTGAGAATCTCTGATTTTTACAATTTAAATAATTTATTAAATTATTTATTCAGTTAATTATCTGTCTCTATGTTATTTTATTTGTGCTGTGATGTGATAGAATTTTGGTGTTGATTCTGTTTGTATTGGATGGTATTGTATAGATCTGGTATGATAAATTGTTTGATTTTGTTTGTATTGGATGGTATTGTATAGAATCTGGTATGACAAATTTAAACCTGTATATGGGGTTAAAATAAAAAGGTTGAGATTAAAAATACATTTTTGTTAATATTATATTTGTCAACAAAATGTTAAGATTTTAAACAAAAATTTTGTAATATTCTAATTGGTTAATAAAAAGGATAAGATTATAAATATATTTCTATTAACATTTTATTTGTAAATAAAAAGGTCAATAGTATAAATACATTTTTGTCAACATGATGTGTACAAATAAAAAGATAAATGTTTATGTAATTTTGTTTACATAAAATAAATAAAAAACAAAATTTTTATACAAATTTTGTTTACAAAATAAATGACAAAGTTTTTACTCTAATTTTTGTTTTTACTTTCATTATATTTTCTTAAATAAAATTAAAACATTTAATCGTGTTGGTTTATTTTGTTTACATAATAAAAACAATTTTAACATGTAATTTTGTTTGTAAAATGAAAAGACAAATTTTTGTGTATATAATAAAAGACCAATTTTTGTTTGCATAATAGAAAAACAAATTTTTGCTTACATAATGAGAAGGACAAAGTTTTAACATTAAATTTTGTCAACAAAGTTTTAACACAATTTTGTTAGTAAAATAAAAGAACAAAGTTTTAACATTAATTTTGTTAGTAAAATAAAAAGGATAAAGTTTTAACATGAGTTGGGTTAACAAGTTTTTAACATTAACTTTGTTAATAAAAGGACAAGTTTTGACGTTAATTTTGTTTGTTAAAATAAAAAGACAAATCTTATGTCATTTTGTTTGTTAAAATAAAAAGACAACTCTTATGTAATTTTGTTTGTTAAAATAAAAAGACAACTCTTATGAAACACCCCACCTCCGTTAGAGTCACTCTCAAAGGGAATGCCCTAATTTTGGTGGAGGTTTATAAGTATAAGTCACAGATATACAAGACAGATATAAGAACACATATTTGTAAACAGCGGAAAAACAACAACTTTTATTTCATAAAAGCAAATACGTGTTACAACAACATCACCATAATTGTCTTACATCTTTTCCAAAAACATAACACTTTCATAATCTGTCTTGATTACATTATTTAAAGAAGCATAAAGAAAACATAGATAAAACTGCAAAAGCCCCATAGTGGTTGTCCAAAGCCATAGTTCAAAAAGAAAAGGTCCAAGCAATACATTTCTCTTCTCCAAGCTGGATGTTAAGGCTGGTCAAGCTGCAGTGTTCCCTCCCTGTGGACCTGGGGGGGGGGGGGGAACGGAAGAAAAGAAGACGAAAGAAAAGTAGAGTCAGACATAAAGCCTGAGTAAGTCTAGTACTATTCTGTCTATGAATAAAGAACTGGGTATGATAAGTATAAACAAGAAGTGGGAAAGTACTATAAACTTGGTTAAGTTGTCTAGGGTCGAATATACTATCGCACCCCGTGTAAATCTCTGAACCCATATAAACTAGTTTCCAACTGGCACCCCATAATCAGGGTGAAGTAATCCATTCTACGATGACCGGCTCCTACTCGCATAGTTACATGTGTCTTACGGCCCCCGATGTTGTAGTTACCTATGCTGGTCCCACCATGGGGTGTATCAAGTCCCATGGTGGCGGCCCGACACAATCCTAGAATGCACAGGTATGCTACTGGTGCCCAGTGCCTTATTTTTCTGCGCCGGAGTGTGTGCACGCCCGCACCCCGTTAGAACCTACACTGCTACACCACCGCCGTCGATTTGACCTCTTACAATCAGCCCAATAATCGTGCCCCACCCTGCCTAGTTTCAGGGTATCATGATACACCTTTTAGGGTTACTGCTGAAAAGGGTCCCCCGTTACTAGGTTTTCTATCTCTAGCCAACATGCTAAGTTGGTTAAGTGTTTTCTAACCTAACCCCCACCAGTCCGTTTAGTTTAGCATGTTCCATTTTGATTAAGTCTTTAGTTCACTTAATCCTAACAATCCTGACTCAGCCTTAATTGTCTTATTAAGGCCCTGACCTCTCACATTAGACAGGTATTGTTGTGGCTGCCTGTTGCCGGTTGGTTCCGGGCAGTCTTACGCCACAACTCAGTCTAACCTCGGGTCCTTATTGGGCTCCATGTTTAACCTCCCACATTGGATAGGTATTGTTGTGACTACTGGACAGCCGGGCGGTTCCGGGCAGGTTTACATCACAACTCAATCCAACCTCGGGTTAAACACATCGTATGTTCTACATTTACATATTTTGTCTTTCTTCTTTATTTTTCTTATATGTAAATATTTGCGGCCCATTATTAAGTTAATGGTGTAAAGGTTACACCGATCATGGGCCCAACCCATACTTGAATTCGGGCCCTTCTACTTTATGTTTTCATTTATCAATTAAGTTAACCCAACGTTATTTTCCCCGTTTAACACGTCCGTTTATTATTTATATGTTGGGCTTAGCCCTTTTAAGCCCAACTTAGCCATGCGAAAAGGGGAGGCTTAAAGCGAGATTACATACACAAAAAGGGGGGAATGTGAACGCATGAACTTGCAATGTGACGTTGGAACTACAAAATAGAAATTGGTGTACTTGCATAGTAGTAACATATACTTTGGTCATAAAGCATAAGTGACATGAATCAAACCATGTAAACTTGTAGTTAAGTTAAGAATATCACTATTGACACATAGGCTCAACTACAACATAACCCTATATTTTTATTCAGGCATAATGTCAAACATAAGCAAGTCATGTTCATAAGATTACTACATGTTTACAAAGGTGTTTACTTTTGTTACTAACACAAAAGTATAGTTCAACTTAGTCATGATTAAATCTTTTCACATACCCATGGCATAAATATTTCTAACATGAAATCATGATTTTTACTTTAGTCATGCAACTTGCAAAAAGGGATTTTTGAATCTAACCTAGCTATGTACCACATATGTCATCATATAATTCTTGTTAACAATATGGATTTCAATTATGCAAAATATCAATCATAGCCTAGTCATATTCATAAGTTTGCAATTAGGTTCTCTAGTACAAAAGCATGGCTTAATACATAGATCATGGTGCCAAAATTTCAACATAGTTTCATATGAACTATAATAACCCAAATTTGTTCCAATTACGTACAAAATGATTTATGTACAAAAATATACATCATGATGGCATAGTAGCAAAACCCCAAACTTGCATGAGTTTCAATTAAACAGCTACATACATGTAGCTTCAACATGGATTACATAATTTGCGAATATTCCAAACGTATACTTGCATAAAACTACCGCAAACATGTAGTTTTTCATAATGAATAACATAATTCGAGAATATCCAAACGTATACAATATTCCAAATCGATAAGAATCATAGTAACGCACAAATATGAATTACTTTATCGCCACAAATCAAATATACAAACCAACACAATTATTTGTTCATACCAAAGTAATACTCTACTTACAATTGTGTGGCGAATTCTCAAATTTAGGGATTTGAAGATGCGATTCCTTGTTGATTTGATTTGTTTAGGTTGCTTGATGCTTTAGAATTTGCCTCCTAATCCTCTCTCCAATTGGTGGCTACTCTTAGTCGTTCCTCAGCAACATGGCGGCTTTGTTCTTATTTTTGAATGAATAGATTAGGTTGAGTCTAGGGTCATTTTTATAGGGTTTATGAACTGATTAGGACCATTGATGTTGCTTGGTTTAATCGTAGCCATTCATACGAAAGAGAGACCAATTAGAGCCTGCCACCTAGCCCTAATGACAAAGCAGACTACAGAAAACCGACCGACATAAAATAGGCCAGCCAGGTTGGGCTGGGTTTGACCTGGCTCTGGACCAGGTCGACATGCCTGTCGACAGCCCTGTCGACCTGGCTAGACCAGGTCGACAGCCCAGTCGACCTGGGTGCGTTAGGCGGGTGTTTTTCCGCCCTGGCCCATTGGGCCCCATTTTGGAATTTAAATTTGATTTCTGAGCTATTTTATTCTGTTTGAATTTTAAACTTAATTTAAAAACTTCCGAAGGCCATATCTTCTTCATACGGACTCCGTTTTTCGAAAACTCGGACTCTATTTTGCGTATTTTTCCAAGACGAACGTAATGGCGTATCCCGTTTCCCTTAGTTCTTTGATTCCAGATTAATTATACTTTAATTTGTGAATTTCATAGTCATAGAATTCGCGGGGTGTTACATTCTCCCCCACTTAAAAGGATTTCATCCCCGAAATCATCAAGTTAGGAGGAATGTATATCCTAACATCCAATCATCCATCTACTCATCCATCAAACACGAGTATCCATTGTCCTTAAGAGACTTCTAATGCTTCATGATCATATGTGAAGTGTGTGTGTACATGTACTTATCTAATGCAAAATCAGGCGGTCTACTGATTCAGTTGACCTCCTTAATGCGAATTCTGTAAGTGCCATGAATCCATTATGTATGCAAATTTTCCTATTCTTGATTCTACATGAGTGCACAATCATTCAATACAAATGCAGCATCCGCATGACAACACATTAGAGTTCAACCACATACGAATGCAAACATATATGCATATGCAATATGAAGTGACTGAGCCGATCTAAAACCTAGATTGTGTGTGTATATGCAACCACGAGCAACCACTAGCAATCACTTGCAACCACTTGCAACCATCATCCATAACATGTTCCAATTACATGTTTCCATCCAAAGGGTTTCTACCTACAAGATAAGGTCGAGGAAATATACCTAAAAAGATAGATAAAAGCGCAACTTAAGGAAAATGAAAGATCAAGGATGTACCCTCGAACAGAAAAGGGTAGGCAGTGCGTATTCTAGCTTCAGTTTCCCAAGTCGCGTCTCCCTCGGCGTCGCTCCACTGAACTTTGACGAGCTTGACTTCACGGTTGCGTAGCTTCTTCACTTCCATTCCTAATATGCGGGTTAGAACTTTTCTTATGGTTGCTTCGCGCTCCACTTCGGCCTCTTCGAGGATATTTGGCTCTACCACTTCAGCAGACTCATGTAGACATTTTCGGAGATGTGAAACGTGAAAAACGTTGTGGACTCCAGCCAACTTTTCGGGTAGCTCTAATCTATAGGCCATTTTCCCAATTTTCTCGATGATAGGGAATGGCCCTAGGAACCTTGGTGCCAGTTTTCCTGTGGTTCCAAAACGAACAACGTTCCTTAGCGGTGATACCTTGAGAAAAACTCTGTCTCCAACCTCAAATTCAAGGTCGGTCCTTCTCTTGTCGGCATAGGACTTTTGTCTGTCTTGGGCCGTCTTCATCCTTCTTCGTATTAAGTCTACTTTTTCTGAAGTCTCTCGGATCATATCTGGTCCAAGTATGAGCTTATCAGTAGACTCCCACCAACAAGTGGGCGATCGGCACGGTCTTCCATATAAAGCTTCGAAGGGCGCCATTCCGATGGTTGCTTGATAGCTGTTGTTGTAGGAAAATTCCACCAAAGGAAGGTGGTCTTCCCAAGTCCCTCCGAAGTCAAGGACGCATAGCCTTAAAAGGTCTTCCAAAACTCTGTTCACTCTCTCTGTTTGGCCGTCGGTTTGGGGATGATAGGCTGTGCTCAAGCATAACTGCGTTCGTACTGCTTCTTGCAGACTCCGCCAAAACTCACTGGTGAAGATGGGGTCTCGGTCACTAACAATGCTAGATGGTATTCCATGGAGTCGAACGATTTCCTTGAGGTAAAGTGATGCTAGGGATGAGGCAGTTCTTTTACTTTTGACAGATAAAAAGTGGGCGCTTTTAGTAAGCCTATCCACTATTACCCAAATGCTAGTGTTGCCTCTCCTAGACCTAGGCAGCCCATCGATGAAGTCCATTGAGATGCTATCCCACTTCCACTGTGGGACCTCCAGAGGATGTAGCAGTCCGCCAGGCTTTTTCTGTTCCGCCTTAACCTGTTGGCACACCATGCACTTAGAAACGAATTCTCCCACGTCTTTTTTCATGCCGTTCCAGAAGAAAGTCCTTTTTATATCTTTGTACATTTTATCTCCGCCTGGGTGTATTGTCATCTTGGAGTGATGTGCTTCCTCGAGAACCTTCTTTACTAAATCTTTTGTCTGTGGGACGCATAGTCTTCCGTCTCGCCTTAGCAAACCCTTATTGTCGATGGAGTATCTGTTGAGGTGACTTGAAGTCTCACCCCTAATTAGCCTATCAATTGTTTCCACAAGCTGAGGGTCTTCGCGTTGTGCTGTCCCTACTGAATCTACTAAAGTTGGGCGCACTTCGAGAGATGCTAGCAAGCCTGGTACGAAATCGGAGGAAGGCCTAAAGTCGAAGCTGGCTATAAACTCTAGGCTTTGTCTTTCAACAAACAACGGGCTTAGGGTCAATTTCTTTCGGCTCAACGCGTCTGCCACTACGTTGCCTTTGCCCGAAGTGTAGGAGATTTCGAAATCGTACGAGGCAAGAAATTCCATCCATCTTTGTTGCCTCAAGTTAAGATCCTTCTACGAGAAAAGATATTTTAACGATTTATGGTTAGTGTAAAGTTCGAACTTCTCACCTAGGAGATAGTGTCGCCAAGACTTGAGTGCAAAGACGATGGCGGCTAACTCAAGATCGTGGGTTGGGTAGTTCTTTTCATGCACTTTCAACTGCCTCCCGCCATAAGCTACTACCCTTCCTTCTTGCATTAAGACGGCGCCTAGCCCTGTCCCACATGCATCCGTATAAACAGTGAACATCTTGCTCCCATCTAGCAGCGTCAAAACGGGGGCTGTTGTGAGAGCCCTTTTCAGTCGTTGGAAAGCAAACTCACAATCCAAATCCCAATTGAACACTAGATTCTTCTTAGTTAATTTCGTGAGCGGAGCTGAGATTTTCGCAAAATCCCTTATAAATTTTCGATAGAAACCTGCTAGTCCTAGAAAGCTTCGGACCTCAGTTGCATTCCTTGGTGTCTTCCAATCCTGTACCGCCACTACCTTAGCAGGGTCCACTGCTAACCCTTGTTTGGATACTATGTGCCCAAGGAACCTCACCTCTTCTCTCCAAAAGTGGCATTTGGAGAATTTGGCTTTTAGTTGATGGACTCGCAAAGTTTCCATGATTGCCCTTAAGTGCTGAGCATGTTCCTCTTCACTCTTTGAGAAGATAAGGATATCATCTACGAAGACCACTACGAATTTGTTGAGGAAATCTCTAAATACCCTACTCATCAGGTCCACGAAGTAAGCAGGTGCATTTGTCAAGCCGAAAGGCATGACAAGCCATTCAAAGAAGCCGTCTGGGGTTCTGAACGTCGTTTTATCGATGCTATCTTCAGCCACCCTTAGCTGATGAAAACCGGTTGCTAAATCGAGTTGGGAGAAAACAGACGCTCCTACAAGCTGGTCAAACAAATCGTCAATTCTAGGGAGAGGGTGCCTATTCTTTTTCGTTAGCTTGTTGAGCTCCCTATAGTCAACACATAGACGGAGTGAACCATCCGCCTTTGTAGCGAACACCACCGGAGCGCCCCATTCATAAATGCTTCTCCTTATGAACCCCTTTTCTAGAAGCTCTTTAATTTGTTTACTGAGCTCTTTCCTTTCTCGTGGAGCCATGTGTCTAACGGGCAACGCAACGGGCTTTGCATTATCTACAAGATATATGCGGAAGTCTATTTCCCGCTTCGGAGGCAAGCCCTTCACCTCTTCGAAGACATCCGGATATTCCCGGACCACTCTAACTGATTGCAAATTTTCAACAGAGGCATCTAGCGATTCAAGATAACTAAGCATAACCGCATACGAGGGATTACAATAAATTTCCAAAGTATTACCGAGCTGGGTTAGGAGCCTAACAACCCTTTTCTCACAATCAAGGATGGCCCCATTACTGGATAGCCAATCCATACCCAAAATCAAACCATAACCCGAAAAGCCCAAAACAAAGGCACTACATTGAAATTCTACACTTAGAATAGAAATTTTCAATCCCAAACAGATCATAGACAAATGAGCTGGGCCCCCAATTGGGTTTGAAACAATTAAGGGGTCCTCTACCATACTAGTTTTTAGGTGCAGAGATTCTACTAAAGCAGACGAGATAAAGGAGTGTGATGCGCCAGAATCAAATAAAGTGCGAACGGGTTGATCATAAAGATAAACTACACTTTCTACAGAAGTATTTATACCTCGCTGTTGCAGAGGTGGCGCTTCCAGCACATGAACCTGTGCCCCTGGGGTGGATCCAGCCCTCTGCCCTTGTCCTCGTTTCTTTGGGCAGTCCTTAGCCCTGTGGCCTGTCTCACCGCAAGAAAAGCACCCACCATTCTCCTTGGCCTTCTTTTTCTGGCAGTCCTTTACTAAGTGCCCCACTTTGCCACAGAAATTGCACTTCCTCTTCTCTTTGTTGCCTTTCCCGCCCTTCTTAAAGTCTGTCTTCTTAGGCTGCAAACCCTCTTTCTTCCCTTGAGAGCTTTCTGCCTTTGTCTCCTTCTTGCCCTTATCCTCTTCATTCAGCAATGCCATTTGCACCAATCTTTCATACGTGGCTCCCATGGGTATATGGGTCATGGCCAAACTGTGTAATGGCTCATTCAACCCTTTGACGAAACGGAGAGCCTTCTTGTGCGGGGTGTTGACTAGGTCAAGCCCAAACCTAGCCAGCTCATCGAACTGATTCACATACTCTCTGACTGTCTTGTCCCCTTGCTTAAGAAATAAGAATTTTTCCAACTGCAAACTTCTTTCCGCATCTGAGAGAAATTTAGTCTCAAACCTTGCCCTAAAGTCCTCCCATGTCTCCACTGGTCTTTCAGCATTAGTGACTTCCCACCAGTAGGAAGCCTCGCCCTTCAATAGCCACACTGCCAATTGTACTTTTTGTCTATCCTCTACCTCAAAGATGATGAATAGGTCCTCAGTTTCTTTCAGCCAATTCCTAGCTGCCACGAAGGATTCAGTTCCATGGAAATCCTTTCCTCCCATAGCTTTAAAATCTTTACATATTTTAGCAAATGTGTTTCCCCGTGGAGGAGGTGGAGGAAAAGGTACTGCTGCAGCTGGATGATTTCCTTCAGCTGAGGGAGGAGGAATGGTAGGACCTGGCTGAGTGGCCCTTGCTTCTAAGAACCGTCTAAACCAACCAGGTATTGGTACCCCTTCCGGCAAGTTAAGTTCTTGGGACATGCTGAAACAAAAAGGATAGATTCAAAACGAAGGATAAGAGATAGTACCTATGGCTTTGGGGGGGGGGACTTTGCCTTTTTTTTTTTAAATAATATAAATATTTTCTTTTAAAAATGCTTCTTTAAATTTCCTTTTTGAAAATAATTTTTCAAAACTTTTTATCTTATCTGGTAAACCTATGCTCTGATACCAAGTGAAACACCCCACCTCCGTTAGAGTCACTCTCAAAGGGAATGCCCTAATTTTGGTGGAGGTTTATAAGTATAAGTCACAGATATACAAGACAGATATAAGAACACATATTTGTAAACAGCGGAAAAACAACAACTTTTATTTCATAAAAGCAAATACGTGTTACAACAACATCACCATAATTGTCTTACATCTTTTCCAAAAACATAACACTTTCATAATCTGTCTTGATTACATTATTTAAAGAAGCATAAAGAAAACATAGATAAAACTGCAAAAGCCCCATAGTGGTTGTCCAAAGCCATAGTTCAAAAAGAAAAGGTCCAAGCAATACATTTCTCTTCTCCAAGCTGGATGTTAAGGCTGGTCAAGCTGCAGTGTTCCCTCCCTGTGGACCTGGGGGGGGGGGGAAACGGAAGAAAAGAAGATGAAAGAAAAGTAGAGTCAGACATAAAGCCTGAGTAAGTCTAGTACTATTCTGTCTATGAATAAAGAACTGGGTATGATAAGTATAAACAAGAAGTGGGAAAGTACTATAAACTTGGTTAAGTTGTCTAGGGTCGAATATACTATCGCACCCCGTGTAAATCTCTGAACCCATATAAACTAGTTTCCAACTAACACCCCATAATCAGGGTGAAGTGATCCATTCTATGATGACCGGCTCCTACTCGCATAGTTACATGTGTCTTACGGCCCCCGATGTTGTAGTTACCTATGCTGGTCCCACCATGGGGTGTATCAAGTCCCATGGTGGCGGCCCGACACAATCCTAGAATGCACAGGTATGCTACTGGTGCCCAGTGCCTTATTTTTCTGCGCCGGAGTGTGTGCACGCCCGCACCCTGTTAGAACCTACACTGCTACACCACCGCCGTCGATTTGACCTCTTACAATCAGCCCAATAATCGTGCCCCACCCTGCCTAGTTTCAGGGTATCATGATACACCTTTTAGGGTTACTGCTGAAAAGGGTCCCCCGTTACTAGGTTTTCTATCTCTAGCCAACATGCTAAGTTGGTTAAGTGTTTTCTAACCTAACCCCCACCAGTCCGTTTAGTTTAGCATGTTCCATTTTGATTAAGTGTTTAGTTCACTTAATCCTAACAATCCTGACTCAGCCTTAATTGTCTTATTAAGGCCCTGACCTCTCACATTAGACAGGTATTGTTGTGGCTGCCTGTTGCCGGTTGGTTCTGGGCAGTCTTACGCCACAACTCAATCTAACCTCGGGTCCTTATTGGGCTCCATGTTTAACCTCCCACATTGGATAGGTATTGTTGTGACTACTGGACAGCCGGGCGGTTCCGGGCAGGTTTACATCACAACTCAATCCAACCTCGGGTTAAACACATCGTATGTTCTACATTTACATATTTTGTCTTTCTTCTTTATTTTTCTTATATGTAAATATTTGCGGCCCATTATTAAGTTAATGGTGTAAAGGTTACACCGATCATGGGCCCAACCCATACTTGAATTTGGGCCCTTCTACTTTATGTTTTCATTTATCAATTAAGTTAACCCAACGTTATTTTCCCCGTTTAACACGTCCGTTTATTATTTATATGTTGGGCTTAGCCCTTTTAAGCCCAACTTAGCCATGCGAAAAGGGGAGGCTTAAAGCGAGATTACATACACAAAAAGGGGGGAATGTGAACGCATGAACTTGCAATGTGACGTTGGAACTACAAAATAGAAATTGGTGTACTTGCATAGTAGTAACATATACTTTGGTCATAAAGCATAAGTGACATGAATCAAACCATGTAAACTTGTAGTTAAGTTAAGAATATCACTATTGACACATAGGCTCAACTACAACATAACCCTATATTTTTATTCAGGCATAATGTCAAACATAAGCAAGTCATGTTCATAAGATTACTACATGTTTACAAAGGTGTTTACTTTTGTTACTAACACAAAAGTATAGTTCAACTTAGTCATGATTAAATCTTTTCACATACCCATGGCATAAATATTTCTAACATGAAATCATGATTTTTACTTTAGTCATGCAACTTGCAAAAAGGGATTTTTGAATCTAACCTAGCTATGTACCACATATGTCATCATATAATTCTTGTTAACAATATGGATTTCAATTATGCAAAATATCAATCATAGCCTAGTCATATTCATAAGTTTGCAATTAGGTTCTCTAGTACAAAAGCATGGCTTAATACATAGATCATGGTGCCAAAATTTCAACATAGTTTCATATGAACTATAATAACCCAAATTTGTTCCAATTACGTACAAAATGATTTATGTACAAAAATATACATCATGATGGCATAGTAGCAAAACCCCAAACTTGCATGAGTTTCAATTAAACAGCTACATACATGTAGCTTCAACATGGATTACATAATTTGCGAATATTCCAAACGTATACTTGCATAAAACTACCGCAAACATGTAGTTTTTCATAATGAATAACATAATTCGAGAATATCCAAACGTATACAATATTCCAAATCGATAAGAATCATAGTAACGCACAAATATGAATTACTTTATCGCCACAAATCAAATATACAAACCAACACAATTATTTGTTCATACCAAAGTAATACTCTACTTACAATTGTGTGGCGAATTCTCAAATTTAGGGATTTGAAGATGCGATTCCTTGTTGATTTGATTTGTTTAGGTTGCTTGATGCTTTAGAATTTGCCTCCTAATCCTCTCTCCAATTGGTGGCTACTCTTAGTCGTTCCTCAGCAACATGGCGGCTTTGTTCTTATTTTTGAATGAATAGATTAGGTTGAGTCTAGGGTCATTTTTATAGGGTTTATGAACTGATTAGGACCATTGATGTTGCTTGGTTTGATCGTAGCCCTTCATACGAAAGAGAGACCAATTAGAGCCTGCCACCTAGCCATTCATACGAAAGCAGACTACAGAAAACCGACCAACATAAAATAGGCCAGCCAGGTTGGGCTGGGTTCGACCTGGCTCTGGACCAGGTCGACATGCCTGTCGACAGCCCTGTCGACAGCCCTGTCGACCTGGCTAGACCAGGTCGACAGCCCAGTCGACCTGGGTGCGTTAGGCGGGTGTTTTTCCGCCCTGGCCCATTGGGCCCCATTTTGGAATTTAAATTTGATTTTCTGAGCTATTTTGTTCTGTTTGAATTTTAAACTTAATTTAAAAACTTCCGAAGGCCATATCTTCTTCATACGGACTCCGTTTTTCGAAAACTCGGACTCTATTTTGCGTATTTTTCCGAGACGAACATAATGGCGTATCCCGTCTCCCTTAGTTCTTTGATTCCAGATTAATTATACTTTAATTTGTGAATTTCATAGTCATAGAATTCGCGGGGCGTTACATCTTATGTCATTTTGTTTGTTAAAATAAAAAGACAACTCTTATGTCATTTTGTTTGTTAAAATAAAAAGACAACTCTTATGTCATTTTGTTTGTTAAAATAAAAAGACAACTCTTATGTCATTTTGTTTGTTAAAATAAAAAGACAACTCTTATGTCATTTGGTTTGTTAAAATAAAAAGACAACTCTTATGTCATTTTGTTTGTTAAAATAAACAGACAATTCCTATGTGATTTTGTTTATATAAAATAAAAAGACAAAATGTTTATACTATTTTGTCAGCAAAACAAAAGGACAATTTTTATGTTATTTTGTCAACATAAATAAAAGGACAACTTTTATTTTTGTCTTGTCTACGAATCAAGATACCAATTTTTATCCTTTATTTTTGTTAACATAAATGAATGCAAGTTTTATCTTTATTTTTGTTTACATAAATAAATGCAAGTTTTATCCTAAATTTTGTTAACCTAATAAAATGCAAGTTTAAATCCTTATTTTCATTTACAAAATAAAATAAGGATGAGACCCTTTATTGAGATTCCTTAAAATTATATACTCCTATGTTGTATGGTATGGTTGACATGGAAATTACATCGTTGGGTGAATGGAATGGTTAGACAAAAACCATTATTTTGGTTACCTTACTTGACACCAAATTGACATGACAAAATTGATGATGAACCTTATGCGTAGCATTGTGTTAATATATTTAGAGAATAAAGTCTTTCTTTTTATTTGTGTTTCAACACAAATATATATTTAAAATAAAATAAAGTATGCAAATATACATAGAAATTAAGTTCACCTTTTTATTTGTATTTCTCAATACAAATATGACATAGAAGTAAATTGTGTTCCCAACACAAATATTAACATAGAAATTGAATTACCTTTTTATTTGTGATTTCAACACAAATATAAACATGAAAAAAATAACATTTCTTGATCAATGAAAAAGAATAACATTTCTTGATCAATGAAAAAGAATAACATTTCTTGATTAATGAAAAAGAATAACATTTCTTGATCATTGAAAAAGAATAACATTTCTTGATCAATGAAAAAGAATAACATTTCTCGATAAATGTAAAAGAATACACTTTTATCATGTTTGGTTTAAATGAAACAAGATAACATATTTTTATCTGAATATGATTAGAGAATGTTAAAACATATTTTTATCAAAATATGATTGGTAGAACAAAATATACATTTTTTGTACATTAAAAGTGAATTAGACAAAATACACATTTTTGTATATTAAAAGTGTGTTAAAACAAAATAAGCATTTTGTTAAGATAAAAGATGGTTAAAACAAAATAGACATTTTGTTAAGATAAAAAGTAAAAAAAAAATATTTATTTACAAATAGTTAAATAAATAAGAAATTATAATGCGTAACCCGAGGTTGGATTGAGTTGTGATGTAAACCTGCCCGGACCCGCCCGGCTGTCCAGTAATCACAACAATACCTATCCAATGTGAGAGGTTAAAGCATATGTAAAATATTTAGTGTAAATAAATAAAACATAGACAAGGAAGACATATATATTTACATCAAACAAAATAAGAGGATAAATAAATTACATTTTTATACGTAATTGAAAGAATATATTTTACTCTGTAAAGAAGATCACATTTAATTTAATTAAGATTATAAGAATTTATTTACATTTTCCTATGTAAATAAAAAGAATAAAAATAATAGTGATGTAAATAAAAAGAATTAAAAGAATAATTTTATGAAAGGAATTTATTTACATTTTCTTATGTAAATAAAAGGGATTAAAAGAATAATTATGTGAATAATATTTATTTACATTTTCTTATGTAAATAAATAAGATAAAGGAAAAGGTACATTTATTTACAATTATTGTAAATAAATATAGCAAAAGTAAAAGTAAAATATTTATTTACATATAGGCAAATAAATAAGAAAAAGATAAGAATGTATTTATTTACTTTTAGGTAAATAAATAAGGATAAGAAAAAGAATATAATTTATTTACATTTAGTGTAAATAAATTAAAACATAGAAAGAATATAATTTATTTACATTTAGGTAAATAAAACAAAATATAGAAAAAGTATAATTTATTTACATTTAGTGTAAATAAAACAGAGATATTAAAAGTGATATTTTTATCGTCATTTCAGAAGCGATAAAAAGAATAGACTTTTATAGTTGAAATCGCCAAACGATTTATATTTATATTTATATAAATATAAATTATAAATTTAACGAATTGCGCGCGGTAGTTCGTGTATCGACATTCTTAACTTCAAACGGTTATACTGAAAGATCAGACCGTCGGATTTTCCCAAAACTGGAACCGTTAGGACCGTTTTGGTAAGATCTTTCCAACGACAAATTTCGTCAAAATCCAACGGTTAGATTTCAAGATATGTTCAAATTAGAATTGGTTGAAAACAGCGCCAGGGTCGCCCATTGACCCGAAGCGTCGTTAAATTAATTTAGGCTATTTTTATATAAATAAAAGTAGCGATAGGTCGTTATTAAATATTAATAACGATATGAAGTGATTTTAAATTATATATATATGCGAGAATCATTTGAAAAGACCGAGTTCAATCTCATTTCAAATGATTATACGACGATCTAAGTCAAAGAGTTGAAGACGGTAATTGAAGACCGGCGATCTTCACGTCGAATGGATGTGTTGCTACTGAGACCCATGAGAGGAGTAGCTACCTTGAAAGGGCTTCAGTGGTGGCCGTTCGGACGAAGTGTTGATTTGTACGGATTTGACTTTCGCTCAGACCTAGAGCATAAGTTTATAAATGGAATGTATGTCTGACGTTGTAGTCCTTTATACTACATTCGTTGATCTCTCTTAATATATATCTGTTTGGTGGTTAACACCCTTCTCTGAGACGTACGAGCTTAGAGGTTATATATTGGTAGAAATTAATGGTATAGTATGGACTGATAATGTGGCATGCTAAGATGCATTGATCAAGGCTTTTGTTGAAAAGCAGGCCTTGTGGTTGATGATCAAAGCACGGTCTGTTTAGGCGTAGCTTTGTGTATAGCGTGACTTCGCAAGCCTCACACCCCGGTATGAGTCAAAAACGGGATACGGACTGCAGGGAGTGCACACGTTTCTTTCTAGCTAGAGTGGTGTCAGTGACCTACCAGCCCTGACATTTTACTTATGTGGATGATGGATTTTGAGGCGCCTCGTTATTTTTATAGGCCGTTGGTGGTCATATTATAGGTCCAAAGGGACCGGGAAGCGTGTGTTCAGGCATAACTAATCCATTGCCCATAGGCGGGGACCGGCCCTGAAGATCCAAGGGTTCACTGCGGGGGATCCTGAGGCATTTGCTAGAGTGTCTCGAATCAGAGAGGAGCTTGCTCCTAGCCTCGACTCATGATGGAATCCAAATTCCAATACGACCTTGCGGTTTTGATTGTAGAACTAGTATGTCGACATAGTAGGATGGGGTACTATGCCGTCTATGATTGATACATTATGATTTAAATGTATATTATATATACACCTATATATATACACACTAATAATAATAATATCGTTTTCACGTATCAAGCATCTTTTGACCATTATAAGGTAAAACCCTATCCTCTGGTGTGCGTTGCATTGTGTGATGGGACCTGGGTCTTATAATGGTTTCATTTTTCCAAAAGACATTGCGTTATTTCTCGATTTACTTTGGTTTATGCACTGGCAATCCATAGGAGTAAACCCGTTCCGCATTGGCGGCGTGGTCCTTGGATTTGTCTTATTAGTTAAATTAGTTTAGAATTCTCACACCAGTCCCATGACTGACTCGTAGTTTGTTTCACTTTGCAAACTCGGGTGCCCTCTTTCCTACACGGGCAGTCGAGTAGCCTTTTTGCAGATATCTATCTCTTTAGCAGGATTCTGGATCGAAGCCTAAAGCTGTGTCCAGAGCATAGAAGTCTTCCGCTGTTTAATGTATTTAAATCTGTTGTAATTTATCTTCCGCTGTAGTTTACTTTATTTGTACTCTGATATTCTGTACTCTGATGTAACGTTATTATAATGTTATAAAAGTCTGCTGTTATTGTTCTAATGTATTGTATTCCCAAAGTTAACGTATGCGAGTTTTGAACGGTCTTGGTCGATTTTGCGATCGATTAAGGTCGGGCAAAATCCGTGTCGTTACAGTTGGTATTAGAGCTCTGGTTAGCTCAAATCTTTGGGATACAACTCTTTAGAACTGAACAAAAGACTCATCAGAGATTGGATTAGTAATGTCCAATAAGAATACTCATTAGAGATAGGATCAGCAGTATCCTAGAATGAGAATACTCATTAGAGATGGGGTTAGTAATGCTCTAGAATGAGTTCAGAGTGATAAGCTTATAATTAACGTATTTCGATTATATATATAATCCTATTTCAGAAAATATGATTTTTAAATATATAAGAGTATATATATATTTGATAAGTTAGTCAACAAATGAAATTAATAAAAGTAAAATTAAAAATTTAGTTAGTTAATTTAACAACTTTTAGCTAGTTCCTTTTCGAGGACGAAAAGCTTTTAAGTGGGGGAGACTGTAACAACCCGGAATTTTGGGGCCAATTTAAAATTTTATTTTAAGTTATTTTAATGAGTTTTGGTTATTTAAAATAATTTATTTTAAATAATAACAATTAATTTTTTTTTTTATAAATTTTGTTGAAAATAAGTCCAGATTTAAAATTTCTAATTTTAAATAATTATTAAACAATAGAAGAAAATAGATGTATAATTTGAATAAAAAGTTTTACATTAAAAATACAATTTTAGAGTTAGTATTTTATAAAAAAAGGGATTAAATAAAAAAAAAGTTACATTGTCATTTTGGTAGAAATGAAAAGATTTCATTTTCAAGGTAATAAAAGTTTGCATTTTTGTCATATAAACAAGTTTGCATTCTTGTCATATAGGCAAAATAAAACCATTGTTGTGTCGCATTAATTTACACAATTGAAATGTAATGTATCATTTCGTTTAAAAGCTTTTATTGTAAATTTTGTTTACAATAAAGAGAATGAAATGTATCATTTTTATTTACATTAAAATGTTTAAAAGAAGAAAAAAGTATTATTTTTGTTGCAAAACAAAATATTCATTTTTGTTAGAATTAGAATGACGCACAAAATATCTATTTTGTTGAATAGTAAATGCCACATAGAATTTCAACTTTTGTGAATTGAAATGAATTGGGCCTGAATAGGGGAAAGTGGTTTAATGGGTCTTTAATGTGATTAAGGGATTGGAACAATATATATATATATATATATATATATATATAAAAAAGAAAAAATGGTCCATCCCTATTTCTCCATTATTATGTTTCCTTTTTATATTCACACATTACATAATTCCAATTTCAAAATGTATGTATAGTAAACCACTCAATTTATTAATTAATGTCATTCATTTCATAATTAATTTTTCTTAATGGATTGCTTACTCAATTTAACTATTATCTCTATTAATTCTTCTCCATTTGCAACGTTCATTTATAAATTGTATCATTCTCCTTCCATTGCTTCATTATAAATTTACTATTTACATATGTTTGAATAATTCCAAACTCCAAATATATATACCACTAGTTAGAAATTATATTGTTATAAATATATTAAATTTCTTTCTTATGTTTGTAACATACATTAATTACTAATTAACGTACATTAATTTTTGCTGTAACGTACATAAATTAAAATTGTAATATAGATTGATTGTTATCAAATGATTTATTGTTTCTTTCCTTATATATGTTTATATATATCAATTTCATGCTTTTGTTTCCAATAAACTTTATTTTCAAATTTTAAAATTCAAACGTTCATGTATGCACATATAAGCATAAGCTATTAATTTAACTTAATTCCAACTCTTATATATTAACATACAGTTATTTTTGTGAAAATAAATTAATTAAAATAATGAAACATAAAATACTATAATATAAATACCCCATTCTCTCTCTTCCTTTCACATGCAAATATTCCATTATAGAACATAATCAAAGGGGATTTGAGGAAAGAAATAAAGGGAGAAATAAATTCGCCACCTCAGCCATAATATTATAATATTCTAAACTCTCCACTACATATTATCTTTTCCTCTCCACAAATTCTCATTTTCTTTTTTTTCTCATAATTTAACAGCAGCCTTCTTTCTCTCTCTCCCACCTCCCTCCGAATTACAGTCCAAACTATAGCTCATATTGAAGAGCTTCGCAACCTCTTTCCATTGATACCAACCACCGCCCACCCCGTCGACTGTAGCGCCCTCACCAGCGACGAGAACTCGCCGCCTTTAGGCCGCCGCCGGGCCCACCAGGAGGCGTCGCACCCTCCACCGTGCTAGGCGCACGTGCGCCTCTCCTGGCCGCACCACGTCCGACCATCAGCACCCCCCTATCGATCATCCTGCTACCTGCAAAGTGGAATCAAAATATTGAACCTATAAGCATAAACGACGACCAAATTTTGAAAGGTAGAAGAAGAGGAATATTCCCTTTTGATTCCTTTTTTCTCTAACTTAAATGAATCGTAACTCGTTCGTTTTAGCTCAGAATTTGACGAATTCGGAAGCGTTGGAATCGTAACAGCAAATAGAACGTGTTGAGACTGACTGGAGTTGATTCTGGGCTGTTTGGAATTTTGACAAAAATCGCAAAACTGTGAGAATCTCTGATTTTTACAATTTAAATAATTTATTAAATTATTTATTCAGTTAATTATCTGTCTCTATGTTATTTTATTTGTGCTGTGATGTGATAGAATTTTGGTGTTGATTCTGTTTGTATTGGATGGTATTGTATAGATCTGGTATGATAAATTTTGTTTGTATTGGATGGTATTGTATAGAATCTGGTATGACAAATTTAGACATGTATATGGGGTTAAAATAAAAAGGTTGAGATTAAAAATACATTTTTGTTAATATTATATTTGTCAACAAAATGTTAAGATTTTAAACAAAATTTTTGTAATATTCTAATTGGTTAATAAAAAGGATAAGATTATAAATATATTTCTATTAACATTTTATTTGTAAATAAAAAGGTCAATAGTATAAATACATTTTTGTCAACATGATGTGTACAAATAAAAAGATAAATGTTTATGTAATTTTGTTTACATAAAAAAAAAAAAAAAAAAAATTATACAAATTTTGTTTACAAAATAAATGACAAAGTTTTTACTCTAATTTTTGTTTTTACTTTCATTATATTTTCTTAAATAAAATTAAAACATTTAATCGTGTTGGTTTATTTTGTTTACATAATAAAAACAATTTTAACATGTAATTTTGTTTGTAAAATAAAAAGACAAATTTTTGTGTATATAATAAAAGACCAATTTTTGTTTGCATAATAGAAAAACAAATTTTTGCTTTCATAATGAAAAGGACAAAGTTTTAACATTAAATTTTGTCAACAAAGTTTTAACACAATTTTGTTAGTAAAATAAAAGAACAAAGTTTTAACATTAATTTTGTTAGTAAAATAAAAAGGATAAAGTTTTAACATGAGTTGGGTTAACAAGTTTTTAACATTAACTTTGTTAATAAAAGGACAAGTTTTGACATTAATTTTGTTTGTTAAAATAAAAAGACAACTCTTATGTCATTTTGTTTGTTAAAATAAAAAGACAACTCTTATGTCATTTTGTTTGTTAAAATAAAAAGACAACTCTTATGTAATTTTGTTTGTTAAAATAAAAAGACAACTCTTATGTCATTTTGTTTGTTAAAATAAAAAGACAACTCTTATGTCATTTTGTTTGTCAAAATAAAAAGACAACTCTTATGTCATTTTGTTTGTTAAAATAAAAAGACAACTCTTATGTCATTTTGTTTGTTAAAATAAAAAGACAACTCTTATGTCATTTGGTTTGTTAAAATAAAAAGACAACTCTTATGTCATTTTGTTTGTTAAAATAAACAGACAATTCTTATGTGATTTTGTTTATATAAAATAAAAAGACAAAATGTTTATACTATTTTGTCAGCAAAACAAAAGGACAATTTTTATGTTATTTTGTCAACATAAATAAAAGGACAACTTTTATTTTTGTCTTGTCTACGAATCAAGATACCAATTTTTATCCTTTATTTTTGTTAACATAAATGAATGCAAGTTTTATCTTTATTTTTGTTTACATAAATAAATGCAAGTTTTATCCTTAATTTTGTTAACCTAATAAAATGCAAGTTTAAATCCTTATTTTCATTTACAAAATAAAATAAGGATGAGACCCTTTATTGAGATTCCTTAAAATTATATACTCCTATGTTGTATGGTATGGTTGACATGGAAATTACATCGTTGGGGGAATGGAATGGTTAGACAAAAACCATTATTTTGGTTACCTTACTTGACACCAAATTGACATGACAAAATTGATGATGAACCTTATGCGTAGCATTGTGTTAATATATTTACAGAATAAAGTCTTTCTTTTTATTTGTGTTTCAACACAAATATATATTTAAAATAAAATAAAGTATGCAAATATACATAGAAATTAAGTTCACCTTTTTATTTGTTTTTCTCAATACAAATATGACATAGAAGTAAATTGTGTTCCCAACACAAATATTAACATAGAAATTGAATTACCTTTTTATTTGTGATTTCAACACAAATATATACATGAAAAAAAAATAACATTTCTTGATCAATGAAAAAGAATAACATTTCTTGATCAATGAAAAATAATAACATTTCTTGATCAATGAAAAATAATAACATTTCTTGATCAATGAAAAAGAATAACATTTCTTGATAAATGTAAATGAATACACTTTATCATGTTTGGTTTAAATGAAACAAGATAACATATTTTTATCTGAATATGATTAGTGAATGTTAAAACATATTTTTATCAAAATATGATTGGTAGAACAAAATATACATTTTTTGTATATTAAAAGTGAATTAGACAAAATACACATTTTTGTATATTAAAAGTGTGTTAAAACAAAATAAGCATTTTGTTAAGATAAAAGATGGTTAAAACAAAATAGACATTTTGTTAAGATAAAAAGTTAAAAAAAAATATTTATTTACAAATAGGTAAATAAATAAGAAATTATAATGCGTAACCCGAGGTTGGATTGAGTTGTGATGTAAACCTGCCCGGACCTGCCCGGCTGTCCAGTAATCACAACAATACCTATCCAATGTGAGAGGTTAAAGCATATGTAAAATATTTAGTGTAAATAAAAAAAACATAGACAAGGAAGACATATATATTTACATCAAACAAAATAAGAGGATAAATAAATTACATTTTTATACGTAATTGAAAGAATATATTTTACTCTATAAAGAAGATCACATTTAATGTAATTAAGATTATAAGAATTTATTTACATTTTCCTATGTAAATAAAAAGAATAAAAATAATAGTGATGTAAATAAAAAGAATTAAAAGAATAATTTTATGAATAGAATTTATTTACATTTTCTTATGTAAATAAAAGGGATTAAAAGAATAATTATGTGAATAATATTTATTTACATTTTCTTATGTAAATAAATAAGATAAAGGAAAAGGTACATTTATTTACAATTATTGTAAATAAATATAGCAAAAGTAAAAGTAAAATATTTATTTACATATAGGCAAATAAATAAGAAAAAGATAAGAATGTATTTATTTACTTTTAGGTAAATAAATAAGGATAAGAAAAAGAATATAATTTATTTACATTTAGTGTAAATAAATTAAAACATAGAAAGAATATAATTTATTTACATTTAGGTAAATAAAACAAAATATAGAAAAAGTATAATTTATTTACATTTAGTGTAAATAAAACAGAGATATTAAAAGTGATATTTTTATCGTCATTTCAGAAGCGATAAAAATAATAGACTTTTATAGTTGAAATCGCCAAACGATTTATATTTATATTTATATAAATATAAATTATAAATTTAACGAATCGCGCGCGGTAGTTCGCGTATCGACATTCTTAACTTCAAACGGTTATACTGAAAGATCAGACCATCGGATTTTCCCAAAACTGGAACCGTTAGGACCGTTTTGGTAAGATCTTTCCAACGATAAATTTCGTCAAAATCCAACGGTTAGATTTCAAGATATGTTTAAATTAGAATTGGTTGAAAACAGCGCCAGGGTCGCCCATTGACCCGAAGCGTCGTTAAATTAATTTAGGCTATTTTTATATAAATAAAAGTAGCGATAGGTCGTTATTAAATATTAATAACGATATGAAGTGATTTTAAATTATATATATATATATGCGAGAATCATTTGAAAAGACCGAGTTCAATCTCATTTCAAATGATTATACGACGATCTAAGTCGAAGAGTTGAAGACGGTAATTGAAGACCGGCGATCTTCACGTCGAATGGATGTGTTGCTACTGAGACCCATGAGAGGAGTAGCTACCTTGAAAGGGCTTCAGTGGTGGCCGTTCGGACGAAGTGTTGATTTGTACGGATTTGACTTTCGCTCAGACCCAGAGCATAAGTTTATAAATGGAATGTATGTCTGACGTTGTAGTCCTTTATACTACATTCGTTGATCTCTCTTAATATATATCTGTTTGGTGGTTAACACCCTTCTCTGAGACGTACGAGCTTAGAGGTTATATATTGGTAGAAATTAATGGTATAGTATGGACTGACAATGTGGCATGCTAAGATGCATTGATCAAGGCTTTTGTTGAAAAGCAGGCCTTGTGGTTGATGATCAAAGCATGGTCTGTTTAGGCGTAGCCTTGTGTATAGCGTGACTTCGCAAGCCTCACACCCCGGTATGAGTCAAAAATGGGATACAGACTGCAGGGAGTGCACACGTTTCTTTCTAGCTAAAGTGGTGTCAGTGACCTACCAGCCCTGACATTTTACTTATGTGGATGATGGATTTTGAGGCGCCTCGTTATTTTTATAGGCCGTTGGTGGTCATACTATAGGTCCAAAGGGACCGGGAAGCGTGTGTTCAGGCATAACTAATCCACTGCCCATAGGCGGGGGCCGACCCTGAAGATCCAAGGGTTCACTGCGGGGGATCCTGAGACATTTGCTAGAGTGTCTCGAATCAGAGAGGAGCTTGCCCCTAGCCTCGACTAATGATGGAATCCAAATTCCAATACGACCTTGCGGTTTTGATTGTAGAACTAGTATGGCGACATAGTAGGATGGGGTACTATGCCGTCTATGATTGATACATTATGATTTAAATGTATATTATATATATACCTATATATATATACACACTAATAATAATAATATCGTTTTCACGTATCAAGCATCTTTTGACCATTATAAGGTAAAACCCTATCCTCTGGTGTGCGTTGCATTGTGTGATGGGACCTGGGTCTTATAATGGTTTCATTTTTCCAAAAGACATTGCGTTATTTCTCGATTTACTTTGGTTTATGCACTGGCAATCCATAGGAGTAAACCCGTTCCGCATTGGCGGCGTGGTCCTTGGATTTGTCTTATTAGTTAAATTAGTTTAGAATTCTCACACCAGTCCTATGACTGACTCGTAGTTTGTTTCACTTTGCAAACTCGGGTGCCCTCTTTCCTACACGGGCAGTCGAGTAGCCTTTTTGCAGATATCTATCTCTTTAGCAGGATTCTGGATCAAAGCCTAAAGCTGTGTCTAGAGCATAGAAGTCTTCCGCTGTTTAATGTATTTAAATCTGTTGTAATTTATCTTCCGCTGTAGTTTACTTTATTTGTACTCTGATATTCTGTACTCTGATGTAATGTTATTATAATGTTATAAAAGTCTGTTGTTATTGTTCTAATGTATTGTATTCCCAAAGTTAACGTATGCGAGTTTTGAACGGTCTTGGTCGATTTTGCGATCGATTAAGGTCGGGCAAAATCCGTGTCGTTACAGTAGGCTTTAGGGGTTTGAATGTCATTATACAGGGAACTGCCTTTTTCGAGGATATTAACAGCCAGAGCACTTTTATCAGTTGCATTACTATCTTTGCATCCAAGGTTACTTAAGCTAACAACAGAATTCAATTGAAACAACGGGCTTTGAGTCGAAGCTGGAACAATTTCAACAAGTTCAGAATTAACTTGCATATTATCTGCTTGGTTTTGCATTAGGGCCTCGACAACCTGAGAATTAGCATCATTGGAAGTGGCGTGAGCATTAAAAGATGGTTCAGAATTTACCTCAAAGTGTAAAGAAGCAATACTCTCATTGAATGGAGGAAAGGCAACAGTAGCAATAATGCCAAACCATCAACATGATCAGGAGGGTCATTAGAGTGAGCGTTATTAACATCAACATCAACCACTTCAAAATTATTATGTAACACAACAACATTTTGAGCAGTTGAATTGGAGTTGTGTTGTTGTTCCATTTGTTGCACATTATCATTAGCTTCATCACACTGAGAATTGTAACTTCTTCCCACTTGCGCCACTTTCACCATTTCACGTAATTTCTAGGCTAAATCCCTATTCTTACGAATCATTTCATCGAGTTAATAAGCATCCATGGTTTTTTCATTTACGAGTTCCCCTTCCTCGATTTCTTCTATTTCTTCCTCAGTCTCCTCATCTTCTTCCTCATCAGTTTCCTCCTCATCTTCATCTGTTTCATCATTTGCATTATCATCATTTCCTTCATCAACATTACCATCTAGATTAAATTCTTTCTCTTTATTACAACATCAATGTCAATTTGAACTACTCCTTGACTTTGAGAGTTTTCTTTCTCTTTGATCAGGTCAGAATTATTAACCTTGACTCTAAACTTTATCATTAACTTACCTACCTCGGAAGTCAACTCTCTGCCAGGAAATAGAATTATTGTTGGTATTATAAGGTTGAGCTTCGGGTACTGTCTTTCTAGCATTATTTCCACCATAAGAATCCTTCCTTGAATACACAACTTTTCTTTTATGTTTAACCACCCATTCAACAGTAGAATGACCAAAAATTTTGCATTTTGCACAATGTCAGGGTGCCATCCACACGAACTGTTTGGAAACCACCTTCGGGCAAGTCCACTTCAAATTCATCAACCAGTTCTCCTTCTTCTTTTACTTCTATCAAACACTTGGCATATGTTAATCTTTCGAGTCTTTCTCTGCTTTCATCTGGACATATTAGTTGACCAATCGTACAAGATAACCAGTTTATACCATAGTATGACCACACATATATAGGAATATTATAGAAGTGTACCGAAATCGGAACTGCACGAATACTTCCTTGAATGTTACTTACGGCAGAATCATACTTTTTTATGATGAAGAGTTTATTCGCAATAATGATTGGGTCACTCTACAACATTTTTTCTTTGTCCTCAAAACCACTAAATTTAAAAAGGAAAAGAGTACCATCAGATCGAACTTTAACTTGACCTTTCAATTTCCATGAATAATTCAGCATGTTAATGACTACCGAGTATGGAAGCGGCTGATCTAGAAAAAATCAGACTAAAGCTTCACTCCACTTAACCATACCAGCTTGCAAGACATCAGGAGTGTGAGAAAGAGCTTTCCAATTAAATTTGGGCATAATGTCTACGGGAACATACTTCCTAGCATTTCGGGGTTTGTTCTTAAACATGGAAGTCCACACACATAGACAAGGAGGAATTTCATTACTAACAGTAGATGATGAAGGAGCATGCAGATTCGGGTTAACAATTGATGGAGGTGGAACCATTATCGGAGGAGGATCTGGAGGTTTTGGTTGCGGAGGCTTAGAGGGAAGTGGCCGAGAAAAGTTTGAGGTGTGCGGCGGTGGAGGATTGATTTGAGAGGAGGAGAGAGTAGGGGTAATGGTCTGATGAGAAGACGAAGACACGGCTGCCATTGAATTGGAAAACATGGTACTATTTTAATGTTCTCATTTGATACTATTATAACTGCATAGTGTATAAAACAACTTCAAATCTAAATGTATCAATCATAGGCGACATGGGTACCATCTATCATGCTGCCAATACTAGGCTCTACAATTAAAACTATAGAGTCACGTATTGGAAGTTGGATTTCCGTCTGTGAACCAAGGCAAGGAATCGTCCTTACCGCTTCGAGACAATCTAGCATACCATGTCTCAGGACCCAGACTCAGGTGAGCCCTTGGATCGTCAGGGCCTGTCCACACGAAGTGGATTAAAATGCCTGAACAGTACGTTTCCCCGCCCTATGGGGCGTAAATGAGCCAGATAACTCAATATCCATCGGCCCCATAGTAACTGATATATCCGAGGCGCCTTGCTATCCATCATCCACATAAGTAAAATGTCTGGGCTCCGTACCATGACACCAATCCTATCTAGAAAGAAACCCACGTCCTCCCTGAGGTCCTCTCCAGTTTCTGGTTCACACCGGGGTGTAAGGCTCAAGAATTAACGCTATATACAACGCTATGCTATATTAAAGCTGTGCTTTGATCATCAACCACAAGACTCTGCTTTTCAACAGAAGCCTTGATCATTTGTATCTCAGCATGCCACACAGGCAATTCACATCATGCGATTTATGTTTGCCGATATATAACCTCTGAGCTTGTACAACTCAGAGACAGGTGTTAATCAAGAGAATAAATTTTCTGCCACCAAATAGATATATATTTAATAAAAATCAATCAACAGGGAATGAAATCCAATGTCAGCCACACATCCATTTACAAGTTCTTTCTGGGTCTGAACGAAACCGAAGGCACCTTATTCCTCGTCCCATATGTCCAATACAGGAGAGAGGTCCTCGCATATCCGATCGATCTCCAAGTACGTTTGGACGATCACCACTTATTTCCTCGTCTTGGGTGTACAACCTAATCAAGACATCAGTAATCATCCAAACGATGTGAAGACCTCTGGCCTTCAACCACCGTCTTCATCGTCGACTTATCGTCGATTCAGTTATTCAGAATGGGATGAACCCGGTCTTTCCGAATAACTCGCGTATACAATAAACAAGTGCTATAGAAACACAACATACGCCTCATTCCAATTTTGAATATTCTTTTATTTAAATATTCATATCCTTTGGGAAAGGTTCCCATTAATTTTATCAAAGATAAATTCTTTAAATTTACTCTTTAATCTTCCTTTGGATATCAATCCAAACCAACTTAAGGTTTATCCAAACTAGTCGGGATTAGCGCACCTTATCGAAGTACTCATTTATTTAATTTCCCAATCCTAACCTATTCATCCCATGGAGAAAAACTAGTAATACTTTATATCTAACACCACGGTGTCATCGGTAAAATTAATTACCATTTCACGTTCAAATCTAATTAAAGATTTAACTATCTCTTGGAGCAAAACTGGTGATACCCCATTCTCGATCATTTCTTGAATTTGATAATTTTAGTTATCAGATTCACATTTCAATTTAATTAAAGATTCATTAAAGCTCTAATTCAGTTTTAATCTCCAAAAATCATTACTTAATGATTTTCTTCGAAGTTAAGAAATTAATCTTATCTTTAACTAGGTTAAAGAACTAATGTCATTTAAAACACAGTTCATGATATACCCAAAATCCCATTCCATTAACAATGGGATCTTCACGGAAAACAGATCAATATATATAATCGATATAAAATTACATATCCAACCGATAATATAAATAGAATAACGACAATGCAATTTAAGTTCCATATATAGTAACAGTCTTCCTCCATGGAAGTTCACTTCGATTATTACCAAATCGGATTCCATTCCATTCCAATTTAATATACTAAATTGGAAAACTTTACTTTGAAAATTTTCCATTAAATCTTAATAGAAGATTTATAAATTCCAAATCATATTTCACTGTAAATCGGGTTAAAGAACGAATGTCATTAAAAACACAGTTCACAATAAAACCAATTCACGTTCCATTTTATTCCAGTTACTAAATATTACTGGAAACTCCAATAATCTTAATCAAAAGATTTATTCTTTTCAAACGAGGTTTAAGAACAGTGTTAATGAAGACACCATTCACAACAAACCCAAAATCTAATTCTTTTATTCAATTCCAATTAAATATAAATTAATTAGAAAATTTCACTAAATCTTTATTAAAAGATTCATTATTTTCTCAACTGGGTTAAGAACATGGTTATTTAAGACACCTTTCACGACAAACCCAAAATTCCATTTGATATTAAATACAAGGCTCTAAATAGAAAATATATCGGCTTATATTTAATATGAAATTCTGAAACCAATAAATATCATATTGGAAGTAATGATATATATATATATATATATCTTTCAAATCTCCATAACAATATATGTATAATCACGAAATCAATATCGAAGTATTCTGAAGACGATTTCCATTCAAATCCACTCCAATTCATTTATTGGACATTCTGGTTATATTAAAACCTATTCTCAATCCAATTTATTTATTTAAATTTAATTGGATTATAATTCTAGTTAATAACTAGTTAATTTTGATTAAAATACATTTTTATCTTTTCAAATATGGAATTTTTCATCCCAATTCTTTCCAAATCATTTATTATGATTTTACGCAAATTAGTTATATTTTTAATAATTTTATCAAGGCCCGTACAGTCGATTTCCATAAACGGTCATCGAACTGCACTTTCAACGACCTTTTCCAAATTTGATTTGGACATAATTCCTAATCCAACCATTAGATTTCAAATTTCTTGTATTCATTGGAAAGCTCTTTCTGATATGAACCAACGGTTCCAATTTTAGGAGAATCCGACGGTCGGATCTCCCGTAATATCTATTCGAATTCAATGGTCGAAATTCGCAAACAGCTGTGGCGTAGTGCGTTCCATTCAGGCCTATATATATAATATATATATTATATATATTTCTTCGATTTTCCATTCAAAACTTATTTTATAAATCGTTTTAAATTCGTTTCCAAAACGATTCCAACTTCATTTTCAATTTTAAATCAAAATTGAATTTTCCTTATCATTATAATTTATAAATGATAATATTTTCAAAATATCAGATTTTGAAATAATTTCCTTTTCGATATTCATTATAAAAATGAATGAAATCGATATAAATATCGTTTACGTCAAAATGGCGTTGATCTAATCAAGAAAGCTTTATATATTTAAATATTTTCCACGCTCATCCCAAATCGGACATCAAAATCATATTTTTGATTCTTTTCTGAATATTATTTAAAAATATTCATTATTTTAAATATTCATTATTTTAAAATATTCCTTATTTCTGAATTGGAATCTGACCCAATCATTTACCATATAATTATATATACATGGATTTCATAAAACACATGTATATATCGACAATGATAATCAATCAACCATCAGCAAGAGTGCACTACACAACTGCATAAGCCCTAATTATAAATAATGAGCGCTTACAACAGTCTGTCAACCCATCCATTGACATACAACTAAACAATTGGGATTAGCATACGTCAAATATCATCCCAATACCCGTGTGGGGTTTCAATCAACAAACACAGATTTTATTTGTGTAGTTGGGTGATGTGTAAAATATATCGCCCCAATCAATATCCGTTAAATGGGTGTACATAAACAAATCGTCCGACTTGTAAATGAATATTTTATACAGTTCATTTATACAATAAAAATGATATTTTTATTATTCAAATGTTTTATTCATCTCATGAATGTTTTATAAAGTTTATATATACAATAAAAATGATAATTTTATTATTCAAATATTTTATTCCACTCATGAATATTTTATACAGTTTATATATACAATAAAAATGATATTTTTGTTATTCAAATATTTTATTCACATGAATATTTTATTTTCCATTTGCATCACAATCACAATCACAATCACAATCACAATCAATTTCCACAACATAGTACAATCGTTTAACTATATAAGAAATTATAAAATAAATAACTATATAAGAAATTATAGTGAAAAGTTCTCACGTTGATCGGATAGAAAATCGTTTAACAACGATTGTTTTTAACAAAATTAAACATCGTTTAATTTTATCAAAAATTCATGCTAGGTCCAAATTTGTTTTGGTCTGCTCCATCGCGTAGCCCTCGAATTTTCTGTTCCAACAGACTCAGTTTTGTTAAAATCTATTCATGTATAGCTAAGATAACACAGTTTAAACATTTGATTCCATTAACAATTAATTTATACATAAATTAAATTAATAACACTAATTACCCCCTGTTAATAACGTTTCAAACGTTATCCTCTCTGAAAGAAATCCTGCAAACCCTCGACTGTAAATACCGCCCGCCGCTGTAAAAAGCCGTAACTTCCCCGTAAAGGAAAGCGTCGGATAGTTCGAGAACAAGCCACAACAGAACGCATATAAAAGAACATTTCATTGCATATTACAACAATGCATCAGATTACAGGAATATGCAGAGTATAAAAGAATAAATATATATTACACAGAAATATCAGAGATTTAAATTACATTTAAATACATAGCAGCGGAAAATAATACAATACACAACTAGAAGTAGATATACGGATACAAAGCTTTCCGGATATCGTTCCAGCTGTAAATCAGGATCCTGTGAATATAAATCTGCAAAACCAAAACTACTAGCTGCCCGTGTCAAAATAAGGGCACCCAGAGTTTAGGTTAAAACAATAAACTCCAGGTCAGTCATGGGACTGGTGTGAGAACTAAAACAGTTATTATTCTTTATTTTAAAGTTAGGTAAATCAAGGGACCACGCCGTATAACACGGAACGGGTTTCCTCCCAAGAATACCAGTGCATAAAACAAACAGCGCAATGCTTAAATAAAGAAAAATGAAGCTGTTATAAGACCCAGGTCCCATCACATAATGCAACGCAGCTGAGGATAGGGTTTTCCCTTATAACAGCCAAAGAATGCTTGATACGTTTAAAACAAATCATTTGATACTATTATAAGTGCATAGTGTATAAAACAACTTCAAATCATAAGTATCAATCATAGGCGGCATGGGTACCATATATCATGTCGCCATACTAGTTCTACAATTAAAACCGCAAATGTCACGTATTTGGAAATTGGATTTCCGTCTATGAACCGAGGCAAAAGATAGTTCTCAACCGATTCGAGACAATCTAGCCCATGTCTCAGGCAAGCGCGCAGGCAAGCCTTGGATCGTCAGGGCCGGTCCACCGATGTGGATTATTATGCCTGAACACTACGTTTCCCCACCCTATGGGGTGTAAGTCTGGTCCGTCTGCCGGCCAGAATGCATCGGCCAAAACCGATATAACCGAGGCGCCTCGCAACAGCAACAACCACATAAGTCAAACTCGTCAGGGCATGTAAAACCACTGACGCCACTTCTAGCTAGAAAGAAACGCAAGTCCTCCCTGAGGTCCGTCTCCCGTTTTTGGTTCATACCGGGTGTGAAACACGCGAAGTAAACGTTACACAAAGCTACGCCACAAAGGCCGTGCTTTGATCATCACCACAAGACTTTGCTTTTCAACAGAAGCCTCGATCAATTGCCACTTAGGCATGCCACACAGGCAATTCACTCCATGCGTTTGATATCCATCAATATATAACCCCTGAGCTCGTACGTCTCAGAGAAGGGCGTTAAGCAAGAGAATAAATTCTCCGCCGCCAAACAGATATATATTTAATAGAAATCAATCACACAGACTAAAATCCAATGTCAGACACACAGTCCATTTACAAGTCCGTTCTGGGTCTGAACGAAACCGGAGGCACCTAGTACCCCGCATATCCATCGATCTCCAAGTACGTCTGGACGATCACCAACTGTTTCCATCTTCTTGGGTGTACAGCCCAATCAAGATCATCAGTAATCACCCAAACGACGTGAAGACTTCTGGTCTTCGACCACCGTCTTCATCTTCGACACCACGTCGAATCAGTTATTCAGAATGGGATAAACCCGGTCTTTCTGAATAACTCGCGTATATATTATAAAAGTGTTACACAAACACAACATACGCCTCATTCCACTTCAGAATATTCTTTTATTCAAATATTCCCATACTTTGGGAAAAGTTCCCATTAATTTTATCCAAGATAAATTCTTTAAATTTATTCTTTAATCTCCTTTGAATATCAATTCAAACTAGTCGGGATTAGCGAACCACACCGAAGAATTCATTTATTTTATTTCCCAATCCCAACCTATTCATCCCATGAAGTAAAACTGGTTATACTTCATATCTAACACCACGGTGTTATCGGTAAATTCAATTACCATTTCACGTTCAAATCTAATTAAAGATTTAACTATCGCCTGGAGTAAAACTGGTGATACTCCATTCTCGATCTTTTCAATCTAATTAAAGATTCATTAAAACTCCACTTAGTTTTAATCGTTAACTGGGTTAAAGAGTCAGTGTCATTTAAAACACGGTTCACGATAAACCCAAAATCACATTCCATTAATTATCGGGTTAAAGAACGAGTGTTATTTAAAAACACTGTCCACGATAAACCCAAAAATCAATATCAATTCAATTCCAATTAAATATTATTTAATTGGCATACTTCATTAAATCTAAATAAAAAGATTTAATCTTTTCTCAACTGGGTTCAAGAACAGTGTTAGTGAAGACACCATTCATGACAAACCCAAATCACATTTGATATTAAACACAAGGCTCTGAATAAAAAATATACCGGCTTATATTCAATATCAAATTCTACGACTAACAAATGTCGTATTGGAAATAACGATATAAATATATATCTTTCAAATTTCCATAACAACATCTGTATAATCACGAATTCCAACATCGAAATATTCCGAAGACAATTTCGATTCAAATCCACTCCAATGCAATCATTGGAAATTCTGGTTATTTTTAAAACCCTGTTCAAACTCAATTTATTTATTTAAAAATAAATAGAATTATAATTCTAGTTCATTTCGATAAAAATCTATTTTTATCCTTTCAAATATGGATTTTTTCATCCCAATTCTTCACAAATCATTTCTTATGATTTTACACAAATTATCGATATTTTTAATAATTTTATCAAGGCCCATACAGTCGATTTCCATCAATGGCCATCGAACTGCACTTACAGCGACCTTTTTCAAATTTGATTTGGACGTATCTCCAAATCCAACCGTTAGATTTCAAATTTCTAACCTTCGTTAGAAAGCTCTTTTTGATACGAACCCAACGGTTCCGGTTTTAGGAGAATCCGACGGTCGGATCTCCCGTAATGTCCGTTTGAAATAAATGGTCGAAATTCACGAACTGCCGCGGCGCGGCGCGTTCTATTCAGGCCATTATATAATATATATAATATATATAATATATATTTCGTCGATTTCTATTTAAAACGAATTATATAATTAGTTTTAAAATCGTTTCAAAGGCAATTTCAACTTTCTTTTCAATTCAAATCAAAATTGAATTCTTCTTTATAAATTCGTTTTAAAATTCATTTCTATTCAATTCAAATTTCAATTCAATTTGAATTCATTTCAATTCGCTTTCAATTCAATTTGAATTCGTTTTCAATTCAATTCATTTCGAAATTGTTTTCAATTCATTTCATTTCGAAATCGTTTTCAATTCAATTCATTTCGAAATCGTTTTCAATTCAATTCATTTCGAAATCGTTTTCAATTCAATTCATTTCGAAATCGTTTTCAATTCATTTCGAAATCGTTTTTCAATTCAATTCATTTCGAAATCGTTTTCAATTCAATTCATTTCGAAATCGATATAAATATCGTTCACGTCAAAATGGCGTCAAACTAATCAACACGGCTTCATGAATTTCTATTTTCAAATATTCTATTTCAAATATTTCTATTTCCAAATATTTCTATTCAAATATTTTTATTTCAAAACTGGAATGAGGCCCAATCAATTACCATATAATGTTAATTATATGGATTCTCATACATTACACCCATATAATAGCATCGCAAAATAATCAACCATCAACCAAAGTGCACTACACTGTATAAGCATCAAATATAGATATCTAACGCTTATAACAGCCTGTCAATCCATCGATCGACATATTTAATCAATCAGGATGAGTGAACTTCAAATTTCATCCCAACACCCGTGTGGGGTTTCAAACAAACAAACACAGATTTTATTTGTGCAGTTGGGCGATGTGTAAAATTTATCGACCCAATCAATGTCCATCAAATAGGTGTACATAAACAAACCGTCTGGTTTGTAAATGAATATTCATTTATTCACATTCACGTTAAAAATTATATTTTTAACGATAAAACATTTTATTTTAACTTATGGATTTCTATTCAGTTCATTCTATAGATAAAATGATATTTTTATTTTTCTAAATTATTTTAGAAAATTTCGGCGGCATAACGGCACGATACTAGAAACGGGACAAGGCCTAGCCTTATCCCCGGTCTAGTGAAGGCCCACGCCATTCACACATCAATCAAATTCACCAAACAACCAAATTCAAATCAAATCATATAACTAAGCTATGCAACCAAACAAACAAGTCCATGGTCTGTGGACGATTGTGTCGGGTGCTACTAAGCACCGTCTGCATCCTAGTATATATATATAAATAGAAATGAAATTGAAAGGTGAGAAATTCTCACATATAGCTATCCTAGCTCCACGGCACTTCATTGATAGAAATCTTCGTCGTTTCGCCTTTTTGTCGCCTTCGTTGCTCGTATCCGCTACATATGTAAAAATCGAATTTTTACTTCGCTATTCAATATATAAAAATCATATTTTTATTTCGATGTTCAACATATAAAAATCCTATTTTTATTTCGATGTTCAATATATAAAAATCCTATTTTTATAATCTCTACTATATAAAGATAATATTTTTAGCCTTCATATAATATAAAAATTATATTTTTAAACTTTCTATATAATAAAAATTATATTTTTACTAAGCAAAGATCATATTTTTATACAAACAAAAACATCTCCTCTCCTATTTGCCACATATATGAAGATTTCATATTAAAAATCAATTCTTTATATGATAAAAATAACAAAACTTATCGTTATAATAAGCCTACCTTCATATAAATTAAAAATCAGAATTTTATATTAACAAAAAACTAAAAACTCACTGTTCAATGAGGTAGGAGGCGATAGGGTTCGTCTGAGGTATTTCGCGATGGGTTCTCCGGCTGTGGGGGACTTCAACGAGGCGGAGAGAGGAGCTGGACAGTCGGTGTTGCTGCAGGCCGGAGGAGGAGAGGAAGGGGAGATCGGTGGCGGCGCAAGGAGGGGTGCGAGGTAGGGTGCTATTCGATTTGGGGTTGGGGTGATCGGAAATGGGAGAGAAGAGAGAGGAAGCAGGGGGGTGTCGGCGCCGTTGGGGGGGCTGCGCTTGGCGCGGCGGCGGCCTCCCTGGTGGAGCGATCGTCTTTTTTTTTATATCGTTTTTCTGAATTGAAAATATCGGGGGGGGGGGGGGGGGCAGAATATAAGGAAAGGAGGAAGGGGGTTTTAAATTTTTAATTAATTTAATTATTTTATTTTCAAAAAGTTGACTTTTACATACGACCTCGAAACGAGGCCCACCGCCTGTCGTCCATAGCATATTACCCCTATTCCGAACACAATGGGATATGTATCGTAGGTTGATTTGATCGTTTGAATCAGTTTCCGTTAAATTTACATTTAAATCACTGTATTGAATTTTAAACGTACATTTCAAATTACCGGGGTCACATAACAACTCTATAAATTCCATAAAAATATTTTCTAGCTTCGTATTGACGATACGGTCCTAATAAAACTAGTTTCGTCGAAATTCGAGACCGTTAGAAAAATGGCCAATTTCCAGTCGATTAAAATCAACTGAAACTGGTCAAACGCGTTTTCCTTTGCCACGCTCACATATTGATTCGAAAAATTATGAAATTTGAAGCCTAGCAATAACTTTACATCACGGACCCAACAAAAGTGGTTTCATCGAAATCCGAGGTCGTTTGCAAAATGTCCATTTTTAAGGGCCTGAATTCCATAGCGACTATTCAGAATTTTCAACTGGACATATCTTTTGATTCCCGTTAGGAAATTTCGATTTTTCGGATTCGTTGGAAAGATATTACCAATTAGATCCCTTTATTTTTGGTTTCACTAAAATCCGGATTGTTTTGCACCCGGTACATTCAATTGAAGTTTGAAATCGAATTATCGAACTACCGCGCCATTTTCAATTCTAATTATAATTATATATTAATATTTATATTCTAACGACGACGTATATAATATATACGTTCGAATTCTATATTCAAAATAAATTTTCGTCGATATTATTTAAAATAATCTATTTTAAATATTCAAAATTCGCTAAAATTGCCAAAATAAAAATTTCAAACTGGCCCAGATTTTCCGGGTTATTACAGCCGCCGCCACTAGAGCATGCCGGACCACCATCGGTGGTTCCCCCTCGACGCGCCCTTGCGTTCGTTCCTTCCTTCGTGAGTTATTCCGCCTTCGGTGGTCCCACTATAGGGAAAAACCCCCACGAACTTAAGAAGTTCGTGCTCAAAATTCGAGCATGATACTCCACAATAATTGGCCATACTAGTATGGATGGGTAGATCTCTCCTTCTTCTTTGATTTTTGTTTTGATTTATTCTTCAAATTCAAACTGGGTTTGCGAGAAAATTGGATAGGAAATCAGGAGCTTTTATCATCTTCGGTTTTAATGAAGAGGGCGACGGCTTTAAACTTCTAGGTTAGGGTTTAAGACTTTTAAATATATATATATATATATATATATTATATTTTAAATATTATTTTAAATCCAAAAATGAGATTTCTGCATCCGAACTTCAAATCAAACCCAACATATGTTGCCCCTATCCAAATACCCCCATTCCGAACATAATGGGATATGTTTCGTAAGCCAATTCGACTGTTACGATCAATTTTCATCAAAGTTAGAATATAAATTAATTTACTAAGGTTACATAATGACTCCAAAAATATAAATCTAGCTATATTTTGACGATACGGCCCTAACAAAACTAGTTTCATCGAATTTGGAGACCGTTTGAAAAACGATCATCTTTCAGTCGATTAAATTCAAACTGAATTGACCAAACATATTTAAATTTACCACACTCACATATTGATTCCAAAAATTATAAAATTGGAATCTAGTAATAATTTGACATCCCAGATCTAACAAAAGTGGTCTCGTCGAAACGGAGGTCGTTTGCAAAATCGCTATTTTTAAGGGCTATATTTATTTTTAATTCCATAACGACTATTCTGAATTTTCAACTGAACATAACTTTTTATTCCCATTATGAAATCTGGATTTTTCACATTCGTTGGAAAGATATTTTCAAACAAATTCAAATATTTCTGGTTTCACCAAAATCCGGTTTATTTTGAATCCTGTACATTCATTTGAAATTTGAAATCGAATTTTCAAACTACCGTGCCATTTTCAATTCCTTTTATAATTAAACTAAATATTTATATTCTAACTTTGATTTAAATAAATTTATACATTCTAATTCTATTCAAAATAAATTTCTAGTCGTTATTATTTAAAACAAATCATTTTAAATATTCAAAATTCATTAAAATTGCCAAAATAAAAATTTTAAATTGGTTTTGATTTTCCGGGCTGTTACATACTGCGATAATACAAGTGCTATAAATATTTCTAAAGATTCAACTCATCATTCGAGAACTAATCATATCGATTTGAGACATCATTTTCTGAGAGATAACATAAAGAAAATTTCACTTGAATTTATCGATATAGATAAAAAATAGCAGATATATTAACTAAACCATTAAATGAAGCAACATTCACTAAATTTAGGAGAGAATTCAGCATATGTTCATTAAGTGAGTTAGAATAATTAAATAATTAAAATATATAAACATAACATAAGAAATTAAAATAATAAAATTTAAAACAATTGTATATCGACATAGAGTTTTTGCTATGTCAACATATAACTGCAGAATTTCAAAATTAAATTCCCACCAAAAGTTAGTTATTTGAATGATTTAAACCATCTATTTCAACTTTTCTTCTTCATGTTCATTCCTCTTCTCTGTAAACTAAACTAAAAAATACAATGGCCTCTACTAATCTAAATGCTCAAATTAACTCTGATTCACATGCTGGACCATTTGAGAGTCCTTTTCAAAGATCTACGCTATCTCGGGTTATCAAAATCGAAGAAAAGGTGGAATATGTTCTACAAATAATGGCTGAAATGCAAGTACCCTAGATAAAGATGAATCAAGAACAAAACAGGCAAGGAAAATTATTAAGGATTTTACATTAATTCATTATGAATAATTAGGCTAATCCGATCACCATCAATGATGATAATCAAGCCATGGAGGAGGAGTAAGAACCAGAAGAAGAACCAGAGGAAGAACCAGAAGAGGAAGAAGAAATGATGGAGGAGGAAGAACAACAAGAGACATAACCAACGATTACTGAAGAAGACAGTAAAGATGAGTGTGTAGGAGAGATTTTATTTGATCGGAATGGGAATGTGATTGAAAAGAATGAAGAATTTTGTCTCCATTATCCAAATTGTCCAATTCACAAATCTCCTATTGTAAAATAATTAAGTGTTTAAGGATTTTCTTGGTTTTTTGTTTTATTGCGCTTCTACGATAAAACGTATTTGTATAAATTCATGTATTTGTACAAATTCATGTTTTAATTGGTTATAACTCTCTAAACAAAAAAATATGGATATATGATTAAAGGGGGTATCTTTATTGGGTTAGTTACTTAAGATCTATTTAGAAAGTTATACAATTTAGGGGGAGTATCTTTAGAATTTCTTTTTGATAATGCCAAAAGGGGAGAAATTATAAAGTATAGACATAGTTTATAGGATTCTTACAAACAGGGGGAGAATTAGAAGGATCATTATCGATAGGTATATATAGGTATGATAGTTTATAAACTAAGGTAGTCATCATAAAAAAGGGGGAGATCATTGTAGAATGGAGTTTTGATGATAACAACCTTATTTCAATTATCATTGATTATAAAATATATACTAACACTTTTGTATAGAATATATATATACACACACACATATGTAGGAATTACATACAGGAAATATTACTAAAGAATGTACAGTTTAAAGATGATATAGATTCAGAATTCAGAGAAATTTCAAGACTCATGAGTATTCAAGAGTTCAAGATTTCAAGATTAATATAGTTATAAAGTCCAAATTTTGTATGACTCTAAATTGCACTCTAGGTTCAATTTTCAAATTCTGATTTTCAAACTCTAATTTTCAAATTCGATTTTCTATCCTCAATTCTCTCTATTTTATTTTTTATATCTTCTATATTCTTTTTTTTATCTTTGTTTTTCAAAGTTAAGTTTTATATATTTATGTTTTTATATTTATAGTTTAAAACCTTATAGTTTTATAAATATGTTTATATAAATAGTTTAAATTTATGTTTTCATATGTTTTTCAACTTTATAATATTAATTTACAACATTATATTTTTATTCAAGAATTTCCAGAATTATATTTATATCAAAACACTTGGAAAAATGTTTAAAATTCAAATTTACACTAAACTATGTTGACATACATAAAACACTATGTTGATATATAACTGCCAGAAATTTAAATTTCAAAGGAAGTGTCTTTTCACCATTTGAAACGTTTCAGAAATGTTGCAACCTTCCACACACTATAAAAAGGGGTTGAATTTGAATTTTTAATCATATCTTCTTCTCCACTTTCACCCTCTTTCATTATATAATTATTTTTAATCATTTTTATGATTTCTACACTTATACTCTACCAAATTTAGTTCTGTTTTGATCAAACTTCTTCCATCTACACTCTCTTCTCATCTCTCCCTGAATCATGTGCTATTGAAGAGTTATAGGGTTATTTGTAATTGCTTGGGTTGAGTAAAGTAGGAATCCGTGTGTTCCTTGCGGCCGTGAAATCAAGGGAGTAGGAATCGGTGTTTTCCTTATAGCCCTGAAATCAAGGAAGTAGGAATCGGTGGTATCCCTTGTTGACGTGAAATCAAGGAGGTTGTACTTGACTATTGATATAGTAACAAAACCCTGCATAGTCCGGCGTTGTGCGGGACTGAACGTAGGAGCAATCTAAACTAGTATAAAATCCGGTGTGTTCTATCCTTTTTGGCATTTTTATTTCTATTTATTTTGCATTTGTGCTTGAATCTGTGTTTGTGATTGGGTTTGTGATGTTTGTTTCATTTTTTTATTCACATAAATTTTAGATTTTGTTTAGATTCTAAAAAACACTATTCACCCCCCTTCTAGTGTTTGTTTTGCATTAATGATCCATTCTGCAATCCCTAACATTCCTAATAAAGGGGGATTCAAGATGGTGTATGAGTATGATAAGTTAATGTTATATAAGGACAACAAATTTATTGGATAGTGATATTCTTGTAATGGCATGGTTAAGTTGAATCTAATAAAGCATTCTTCTGTTTATATTGTTGATTCTATCAATTTATGGCATGGTAGATTAGGACATGTTAATTATAAATCTCTTAAAAATATGCATAATTTACAATTATGTAACAACCCAGATTTTTGGTCTGTTAATTTTAAATATTTAATGTGGATTTAAATATTGATTCGATAATATAAATCGATTTTTATATTGTGTTATCAATTTAATAATCGAAATGCGATTTATTTCGAATATATATAATCATTGTAATATGAGAATTTGAAATAATTCAATTCGAAATTTAAACGGAGTAAAATTAATTTAGATAATTAATCAAAATTCTATTTAAATAGAATCGACGATAATAATTTATTATCAAGGGATTAATTGTTTTGAATTTAAATTATATCGATTTAAATTGGTATTTAGAAATAGTACATTTACAAACGACCTCGGTTTTCGACAAAATCAATTTTATTGGCTTTAGAACATAAATCCATAGTAATGTGTCAATTTTCATCACAAAAGGAGCTCATCTATGGTGGTTTTAGCAAATTACTACATACATAAGATTTATAAACTAATAAATTAAAGTGCTTCTTAGACATAATACCTCATTTAGCTTTCTGAACACAACAACCCTTATTATAAATTAGCGCCATTTTCCCTTATTTTTCTTATCTTCGTTCCTTTTACTTTCCAAATCCAATTTCTAAGCTATGCCCAAATCATGATTTTCCCTTCTTCAAAATTCATTTAAAAATCAAATTTCCCATGAAATCAAACAATACTTCATTCAGTGAGATCGTATAGGAAGAGGCTTCCATCCCATGGCCTCCAGAATTTGAGCGACGCTATTTGTCTTAGTTGCAACAACCTAGGGCGATCTTCATCTCGAGAGAAGGGCCAGGTTCGATTGAAGTAATGTGGCTTTGGATCTTTGGAAAGGAGGGAAGCTTGTTTGCAAGGTTTGGTAACGATTGGCTTCAAAAAGTGATGCAAGCTCTGTAGCGTTTGAACATTAAAGTCGTGATCTTCTCTGGGTGTCGATGGAGAAAGGTAGAGCAAGCGTCGCTTAATTTCGAGTTTTTGAAGTCGCAGTCAACTCAGGTGATCATGAGAATCGACCGACAATTGAGGTTTGATGAGGCATTTTGCTGTGGAAAGGGTTCAAGTTCACATTCACTGTATTGATAACGAAGGTGTGACAAATGTCTGGAGTGAAAAGAAGGGTGTGAAATTTGTTTTCTAATGTTAGCAGTGGTACGGAAGTTTGGTTTGGAAATTTCGAGTTCGAATATACTACATATTCAATTCAAGGAAGAAGCATAGTAGGAATCTTAAGATGGTGGTTATTCCAGATTTTTAGGTGAGTAGTGTTAATTAAATTTCAATATTTAATTTAAATTGATTAAAGAGTTATGTAGTAGTAAATATTCCAATATTTCGAATTTCCAAAGATGGTAACTATAACCAAATTGGAATCTAAAATTTAATACGGTTTGTTGAATGAATTGGTAATGAAATAGGCTTGTTTAATAGAGCTCATTTAATCAATTCTCATATAATTTAAAATTTAGGTATAGTTGTTTACTGTAGAAATCGTTTAAACCAAATTGCAACTACATAATTAATTACATATACCATGTAATTAATAAAGGGAATAATTGAATTTTTCAAGGTTAATCGATCGAATCAAGTCAAGTGAGGTGTAGAGCCGCAAAATCTTTGCTAAGAAATAAATATTGGAACATATAACAGTAAAAATCACGGTGAGTAAATTTCACTCATATTTTTATTTAGAATTAATTTAGAATTAATTTATTCATTAAAATAATTGTTTGTTGGTTGTTTGTATGCACTGAAATATTACCGTGGCTATTAAATATATATTAGTTATTTAGGATTGGTGGTTATAGTTATGGTTATATATATATATATATATATATATATATATTGGTGATTGGATAGTTCTTGTAGTACCATTAGCGGATTCCCGCAGTATCATTAGCGGATGACCCTATGAGCTCCACGCTATGGTAGTGGATGACCTTCTATACCGTGATATCCTGCCTCGAAGCAGGATAGGTATTATTTATGTTGGCTAACGCCTATGGATGCAGGAAAACAGGTTGGAGGGATCCAACTGGATTCCTCAAAATATTATTATTTGTTTGTTTCACATATATTATCACATATGATGTGTTAGAAAACCTGTGATTGATAACTGAGTATTTTGGGGTGTTTATATATCACTGGGGCATGAATATTGATTAATAAAAAAAATTGTGAAAATGATATTTTGAGATTTAAAAGGGAAATCTATTTTTCTAAAAATGGAATTCAAATTTCGAATGGACTAGAAATATTAACTTGTTTTGTATAAATAAAACAAGTATTAAATTCACAAGCGATGTTTAAAAATTAAATAATACAGGAAATTGAAGTGATGAATTTATAAACGATGTTTATAATTTAAATAATGCAGGAAGTTGAAGTAAATTTATAAATGGTGTCTATAAATAAAATGGAATGATTTTCATTGGATAATGCAGAGAATTAAAGTGAATTTAAAAACAGTGTTTATAACTGAAATGGAAAATTTATCATTTGGATAATTTAAATATTTAAATTCAAATATGAATTTAAATTGAGGATTGGGAATCTTGTTAATAAGGAACGAGGAAATTATTCCAATGGTTGGAATGAGAATTTAATTAAAATAAATACGTATGGATTTATGATTTGAATTTGATTTGATCAAATTGATTTAAATAAATATTTTCAGAAAAATAAAAATATTTTGATTGTATTAAATAGAAGTTTAAATTTTAAAAATGAAAATAAATCCACTATATATATAATTTATTACAAATAAAGAATTCCAAATATGGAAATTTGGTTTCAAATGGGTTTCGAAATGGAACTTGTTTAATGTATAAAACAAGGAAGAAAATTTATAAATGATGTTTATAAAGTGGAAAAATTATCATGGGATAAATGTGTAATTATAAATTCAAGTATGAATTTGAAAGTGAAATGGAAGTCGTTTCGAAAAGGGAACGACGGTTTTTATTTGGAGTTCGGAATATAAATAGAATTGGAAAAATCCAAAGGATATATTTATTCAGAATTCAATTTCATGAATTCTATATAATAATTTATTTCTAATGGAATTAGAAAATAATAACATAAATGGAGTTGTAATTGAATTGATAACTGAGTAATGGAAAATCAATGATTAGAGATAATCGAAAATATTAAAGTTGAATTTGGAAAATTGGTTTAATATATATTAAAATATAATTAAAACAAACTTGCCGCATCGCAGTAGTTTGTAATTTGGCGTTTCAAACTTCAACTGAGTATACAGAACTCAATTTAAGTCGGAATTCTTTGAAACAAGAATCATCATGACCAATTTGATAATATTTTTCTAATGGAAAGAAAAATCTAGATTTCGTCGTATAGATTTTGAGTTATGTCAAAATCAAGTCTTAAGAAAAACTGCGCCATAACCATTATAAAACCATAACGGTTTATTTGAATTAATAAAAGGATTTTAAGTAAATAAAATCCGAATTTCCATTAGAAAAAATCCATATTTGTGTTGTAAAATAAATATGAACTCAAGCTGTGTAAATGAAATGATCTTTGGAAAAAAAATCAGATTTTTAATTATTGAATAGAACTTACTAATTTGAAGAATAATTAGTTAATGGAATTTTAAATCAAAATTGGACTTTGGATCAGAAAAGTGGTTTGTAAATTCATATTCAAATATGGAACTTGAATTAGAAATGGCTTTCAATTGTTTTATAAACAAATTAATTTATATTGAACGTGATATGTTCAATTAAAAAGCAAAATGGCTAATTAAAGTATAAATTAACAAACTGAGTTAAAATGACCAGATTGAGTTGGAATAAATTAGAAATGGATGCATATGTGTTAAACAGGTATGGAATGAAGAGAATGAAGTTTATAAATTTAGTGCCCAACAAAAAGGTAAATGTTTGAATTCCATATGAGGTTTTATGGGCCGAAACGGCAAGCCACTTAGCTTTTTGATTTTCTTTTTGAACGAAAAGGGACCAGAGAGGCGTTATGTAGTTGTACCGAATGACACGTACAAAGGAGGTTATGGCAAAATTTTCTAGAAATTTAAGGGGTTAGAATATTTTTAAGAAATTTTGATAATTGGAAATTAATATACCAATATATTAGAATGAGATAATGAAATGAAATTAAAATAGAATATTATAAACAAAAAGGAGATCAATAAATTTAATCTAGTAAAAATAGAAAGAGAAACGCATATACGTTTAAAAGATTTGGATAATTGGTTTAATATGGTGTTGATTATCCGAGGCAAGTAGTCTTCTTTGTTTTCAAAGTTAAGGATGTTTTCAGTAAAGGTCTGAGAGGTAGCTATACCCCAACTTGACTGATTTCATTTTTAACCGATAAATAGCAGGATCAGTCTCGAAGATAAATATTTGAATAAGAGTTAGTTGAATGCGGTATTTTGGGTTGTTTGTAACGATGTTTTACACAACATTCATTTTAACCCAATAAGTGAAATTTTGGAAATCTAATAATAAATATTTCTAAATCTAAAAATGAATGGTCGTGAATGAGAAAAGTAATTGGAATGTTCTCCAATTATAAATAGAAAATATTTTCTAAGTAGAGGAAATAAAAGATGGTGATATATGGAAATGTTTTCCGAATCGCGTAAGAGGCTAAGATGTTTATTAAAAATACTTGGGATGACAAACATTGAAAAGGAAATGAAGAAGTGATTTAATTAATGAATTATTGATTAACGGGCCTAGTGATTGTTTGATTTTACTGATGAATGTTTGTTTGTTTTTCTTCGATAGTTAAATAACCGAATATCGTAGTATTTGCCAATATCGTTGTCAATATCGAGAGACTGGTTAGATTATTATCCGAGAACCACTCCGTATTAGCAGTAGCGTTGCGAGTCAGATTATATGAATATAATCGGAGACAGAGTAGAGTGCAAGGGATTTTTCTATTAATGGAAATTGTGCCTTCGGTTTCGTTCAATCCCAAAAAGAACGTATATAAACGAATTTTTGGCAGAGTATTTCCAACGATCACATTTGTTGTTCTGTACAAATATATATGGTGGCGGAGAATTTATTCTCTAAGCATAATATCCAGAATATATTTGTGCAAATCAAATAATGATTAACGGATCTGACAATGTGGCATTCAAAGTGATTGTGTTATCAATGAATGGTAAGAAATCGTAGCCTCATACCTCAACAACTAGGAAATGACAAAAATCGGGTAGGCAACATGGCTATGTGAGTAGCTCCCAATTAGGGTGCATTATCACTTATCTAGAGAAATTCATTTCATTATTTATTCTATTCGATGTTGTCCGGTTCAAGAAAACGGTGGCTGATCCCAACCATTGGTGATATACATTTGATACACTCAAGCGAAATGAGTGGTTAGTCATGTGTGGCCGGGTTACAAGATCTTCTTGTTGAACCCAGTGTATTCTCCTTTAGAGATACACTATCGGAAGGTGGTTCCATACCTTGTCATAGTTGGAAATTCATTACCCAATAAGTGCTCATGGTTTTGATTATATATATATGTGGAATGTGAGATGTAAACGTTCCACTAGATTGTTATTTATTTGATTTAAACGCTATTATAATATCAAAAGAGTTTTGATATAAAGATTATCGTTTCTTTCAAAAGGATTTTGAAAATTAAATCAAGTGTTTTGGATTCTCATAACGGAGAAACCCGTTCCGTGTTATACGGTGTGATCTTATGAGATATCGTTTATTTTCTCAAACTATTTTAAATTGTTTACTCATACCAATCCCATGACTGACCCATAGTTTATTTTGTTTTATTTTACCTAAACTCTTGGGTTCCCAATTTGTACAGGCAATCAAGTAGTTCATGATTTTTCATATTTATCCGAAAGAGCTTGGAGCCGGAGGCTTCAATGTTAGACATGTCTACCATTTTATTTCTATTGTGTTGTAAGTGTTGTACTTTGATAATTGTATGTTATATAGTAAAAATTTAGTACTTCAAAAGTTATGATACATTATATTTTGTTCCGCTGCGATGTGAGATTCTATGTTGTTATTTCTGTTCTTCTTCTGCCTTTTTCTTCTAAAAAAATGATTCATATTTCTGTGATATTTGGGTTGGACGTGTGATGTACGTAATCAACTCAGATAGTACGGATTTGCGGTCCATTACATTTGGTATCAGAGATGGTTGCTTAAATGGTACGCATGATAGGGGTTTCTTGCTTTGCGTCAGGTGGCGAACTGGATACTCTTACCTCTGCATGTCCTGAAAATAAGGGTTGGTTTAGTCGCGAGGCTGACCGTAATAGCAGTTCTGAGTACCAGTGTAAGCCATGGTGGGATATTATCCTGCTACATGGAGGGTGGAGGGATGGTCTAAAAGCCTACCGAAATCGCCGGCCCGTTACAGTTGGTATCAGAGCTTAGGTTGAGCGAACACCTAGTCTTTGTTGGGGTTGTACTCATTAGAGATAAGGTCAGTAGTACCCTAGAATGATTCGAGTGTATATTTATACGAGATAGCATATTTGTTAATTGTTATAAAAATTGTTTCATGTTGTGTTGGCTAGTCTGTTGAGTGACTTATGGATTCTGATCGAATCGTGGGAACGCCACGAATTCGGTAGGAATTTCTAAACACTTGAATAGAGAAATTTGACACAATATTGTTTTTAAGTGGGTAAATGAAATAATATTACCCAAAATTCTATTTTGATAGAAATGGAATAATTTTCTAAAATTATTATAATATATGGATGTGTTGGATGTTGTTACTATAATAAATGAGATTTTAAAATTGAAATGGTTATCTATAACCAAATATAACTTGTATATGAATGAAATATACAAATGTGATAAACTGAAATTGAATTTAAACTAGAATTCAGAGTTTAATCCTGGGAAGTTGGAAAATATTTTCTAAAGTATATTAAAATAATACAGCTTTGATTTGAAAGGATTTTTGAATAAAAATCATCTTGAAATGGATTTTTAAAAGTGATAAATCACTGAACTCACTTTAGTCGCTGGGAAATTATTCTGATGATGACTATAGCATCATCAGTGTTCATTTTCGATTTTCTAAGTGATGGATTGTTACCTTAGAAAAGTTTTGATGAAGTTTTGTTTGAAAGAAAACAAGATGGTTTGAAAATTCAAATGTTTGAATTTTAAATGGTTACAAATATATATGTATATATAGGTGATTTTAAAAAGGATTGAAATGAAAACCTGGGGATTTGAATTCTGAAATTTAAATTTAACTTAAAAAAGTTAAATGGATCGAAGAGAATAAATTGATCAGAATCAATTTTAATGGAATATGAATTAAGTGTAAATCATTCAGATAAAATGAACATTAGTATTTGTGGTAAGCAATATAAATGAAAACCAAAAGTTTTTGGGTACTGAAATTTGTTGAAATATGAAGAGTCTAGTTTCAACATAAATGAGCTTTTGAAAAAATTAATGGGTTTGTTGCATTTTTCCTACCTTAGTAATTTCGGGGACGAAATTCTTTTAAGAGGGGAAGAATGTAACGACCCGGATTTTTGGTCTATTAATTTTAAATATTTAGTATGATTTAAATATTGAGTTGACAATATAAATAAATTTTTATATTGAGTTATCAATTTAATAATCGAAATACGATTTATTTCGAATATATATAATCATTGTAATATGAGAATTTGAAATAATTCAATTTGAAATTTAAACGGATTCAAATTAATTTAGATAATTAATCAAAATTCTATTTGAATAGAATCGACGATAATAATAATTTATTATCAAGGGATTAATTGTTTTGAATTTAAATTATAACGATTTAAATTGGTATTTAGGAAAAGTAAATTTACAAACGACCTCGGTTTCAATGAAATCAATTTTGTTGGATTCAAAACGTGAAACATAGTAGTGTATCAATTTTCATCATGAACGCAGCTCACCTGTCATAGTTTTAGCAGAATACTTCGTACTTAAGATTTATAAACTAATAAATTAATAAATTATCGAGCTTCTTAGTCCATTACCTCATTTAGCTTTCTGAACACACCAACCCTTATTATAAATTAATGCCAGTTACCCTTATTTTTCTTGTCTTCGTTCCTTTTACTTTCCAAATCCAAATTCTAAGCTGTGCCCAAATCGAGATTTTCCCTTCTTCAGAATTCTTTTAAAAATCAAATTTCCTGCGAAATCAAACAATACTTCATTCCGTGAGATCGTATAGGAAAAGGCTTCCATCCTATGGCCTCCGGAATTTGAGCGGCACTGTTCGATCTTAGTCGCAACAACCTAAGGCGATCTTCATCTCGAGAGAAGGGCCATTTTCGATCAAAGTAATGATGGCTTTTGATTTTGGAAGGGAGGGAAGCTTGTTTGCAAGATTTGGTGATGATTGGCTTCAAAAAGTGTCGCAAGCTCTGTAGCCTTCGAACATTAAAGTTGCGATCTTCTCTGGGTGTCGATGCAGAATGGTAGAGCAAGCTCTGCCTACTGTCGAGTTTCGAAAGTCAGAATCAACTCAGGTGATCATGAGAATCAACTGACAACTGAGGTTTGATGAGGCGTTTTGCTGAGGAAAGGGTTCAAGTTCACAGGGTGTGAAATTTGTTTTCTAATGTCAGCAGTGGTGCGGAAGTATGGTTTGGAAACGTCGAGTTCGAATATACTACATATTCAGTTCAAGGAAGAAGCATAGTTGGAATCTGGAGAAGGTGGTTATTCCAGATGTTAAGGTGAGTAGTGTTAATTAAATTTCAATATTTAATTTTGAATTGATTAATGAGTTATGTATTAGTAATTATTCCAATATTTAGAATTTCGAAAGATGGTAACTGTAGCCATATTGGAATCTAAATTTTAACATGGTTTGTTGAATGAATTGGTGATGAAATAGGCTTGTTTATGTAACACCCCGCATTTTTAATATAGTTAAAAATATGTGTATATGCATAGATAGGTAAATAATTGTGATGTGTAACGAAAAATTTATTAATATATGGAAGAGAAGGAAAAATTAATTCGATAACAGTGTACGTAACAGAGAAGACAATAAAATAAGTATACTTAATCGAAATACCAGGAATTAAGTAAAACGGACATCACCATTGCATTCGTCTCGAAATTCTGCTTGGAATAGAGTCCAAGTTTTTGAAAATCGGACTCCGTATGAAAGAGTTATGGCCTTCGGAAGATTCAACAAAAATTCAGAATTTACATAGGAAAATACCCAGGAAGGTCGACCTGGGGGTCGACCTACCCAGGGAGGTCGACCTTAGTGTCGACCTCCCCCCTGATTTTTCCAGATTTGGCAGTGACGATTTTTGATGTGCTGAACGGACCGGATGGCTTCTAGGGAGATCTAATGGCTCTAAAACACTCTCTACACCTATAAAATAGTGCCTAACCCAACTGAATTCATAAACAATTCCTTCTGACGCTTCCATGCCGCTAAACTTCAACCAAACATGGCCGCCGCCTCAAAACCTTAAATTAATTTGCAAGTTCTTCATCAACTTTGGAGTGCAATCAAATCAAGTAGCAAAGTTCTTCATCAACAATTCATGCTCTTCACCAATAATCAAATAAAATCAGCGTTCTACATCAACAACAAATCACTTATTTCTCTAATCCAGTCAATGTGAGTGGATTTGAACTATATTTGTTGCATAATGTTGCTTCTATCGTTTACCATTCCCCATAACGAATATGATGTTAATTTAATAAGATCTGTTATTTTATTTATGCCTACGTTTGAGTTCTCTCCTTTTTTTATCCTTTCCCCATTTTATTTTGGATTTAGGTTATCTTGAACCTAGACAAAATCTTATTATACAATACGCATGATTGGAAAATGGGAATATTGGAATATAATATGTAATTTTGGGGTTTGCGGCATAACAATTATTATTGCATATATTGGGAAAAATCTATTTTATGCGGTCGAGAATATAATCTATAATGTTGAATTTATGTAAATTTGACATAATTATCATTGGATATGGAATTGGTATAATTCAATATTAACAACATGTAATTGGATAACATGGATTGGTGAAATTTATTTGTGACTTGAAAAGTAAGCCTAGAGGGTAAATTAGATTATATGTATGAAGGTGGGAATGTTGGGGTATGTATATTGGGAAAATATTGATTATATGAAATTGGGTATAATTGGATATTGGAAATTGGCATGTTTGGTATGAATGACATGAAATTAGTGAATTTGGCCATTATTGGATAATTTGGGTAATATGAAAATTGGCTAACTATTATGTAATTTGTGTAGTGAATGGCAAATTGAAAATAGGCATAAAAATGAAATGTAATTAAGTTGAATTTGGAACATATGACTTGAATTTGGGGTTTGGGTGAAAGACGATTGTTAATGAACGCCCATGACACGATGTTAGATGCGTTTGTGGCGTAAGACTGCTCGGAACCGCCCGGCAAATCCAGCAACCACAAGCGGACGTCTACTGTGAGAGATCAATGGCAAGAACTAGAGCGTAATGGTTTATGACACAAGGTTAGGCGCATTTGTGGTGTAAGACTGCCCAGAATCGCCGGCAAATCCAGCAGGCACGAACGGACATCTATTGTGAGAGGTCATACATCGTTATGACATTATAAATAAATTAAGAAATACTAACCATAATAAGACATGTGGGTGACATGGGTATGGTTAGAGGGTTAAGTGGGTGATATAAATGACATGTAAAGCATAACAAATGTGGACTTAACCGTTGTGAGACATGTGATGTAAGACATAACCAGGATAGACTTAACCGTAGTAAAACATGTGTAAGACATGGAAACTGTAATAAAAAGGGGTTTAAGTGGGACACGTGTGACATGTGAAATAGAATTTAGATATGCTTAACCAAATGAGACCGGTAACGGTATCATAAATTAATTGAATTGGGAAAGTTTAGGTAACGGGTTAAGTAAAAGGAAGGGTTGAGTCAAATCTAAAATTAATGACACAGTAATGGGGGAATGATAATTACCTATTATAAACTTGAGTTGCGGTGATGTAAAATTAAATAATAGGCAAACTTGTCATAGGGACAAGGTAATGTTATGACTTAAGATGTAATGCAAGACTTGAAGGGTGGGATGACTTATACTATGAAATAAGTCAAATCTAAAATTAATGAGAAGAAATGGGGAATGATTAATAACCTATTATGAATAAACTTGAATAAGGCAAGAAAGGATAATAGGTGGAAATTATAACTTATGGGACAAGATAAGTTATAGGAAACGATAAGGAAGACGAGATAACTTATATGTAAAGATACACTTAAATTAAGTGGTTTGAAAAGGAGAAATGTGAAATTAAAAATTATATAAGTTATATGAGTGGAAAAGAAGTAAATTAGAACCATATATGTTGATCGGGTTGAGTAATTCTCTGGGTGCCAGTCTGATGTTGATTTCGGTCTTCGAGGCTAGTGTTTAGAGGGTTATTCTCCTAATCAGTATGTATGTGGGACAAGGCATACTTAACTATGAATTAAGTATAACATGTTGTAACCCAAAAAGGGAATAATTTATGAAATTGGAAAATAACATGTTGTGGGCTTATTAATGGACTTAAGCGGGTTAAGTATAAATTGATTTAATAAGCAAAGGTAACTTGGTGAATACGAAAAAAAGCTAATGTGAATAACCAAGTTAAATGAGAAAGTTGACGAGGTGGCACAAGCATGAAATAAATAGTTAGACTTAGGGTCTAATGACATATAAAAATAAGGCACTTGAAGCAGTCCGTACGTTGTAGGATGAATAACCCAACGAGGTAGATCATGATGGTGTCATAAGGCACGAGGAGAGCGCACGTTCGCTATTTTGGCGGCTCCAACGGACTAGAAGGGGGAGCACGCGACCTCTTGAGACACTAAAGGTGATCTTGGTAGTCCTCTGTAGTGGTTTAGCTTCGGGCTAGGATTACAGAGGTTGGATCTGCGTGGAACTACCAGGTGGGTGGGCCTTGACTGCACAAGTAGGGGGCAGTCAGAATGCTCTACGCGGTGACATTAAGGGTGGTTCGGCGAATGCCTCAGGCGGAGGTGGAGGGTCAAGACCAAACGATAGCAAGATCGTCGGACGCCTGTCACCAGCAGCCTAAGGAATGCGAAAAGACAAGAGCTAACCCCTAGAGATCGTTAACCTTTGCTATCAAGGGACGGGTGCGGGGAGACCCTACATGGATGTTTAGATTGTTTGCTTGTTAGGGGTGGTTGCTTAGCTCGTTTGGTCTTTACTAGTTGAGGGAGGGGCTGAGGTGGGGCCATAACCACCAAAGAAAAACCAGACCCAAGGGATATCTTTACATTGGACACTCTTAGAGGCAGGCCCGTACAGATATAAAAAAGCTCCCGATAGAGTTCCGTATTTTCTGGTGTAGCCCTACCATGGAACTTGGGTGCACAAGTAGAGGTTATGTGCAGTAGAAACATCGAGTACGATTGATGATACGTACGTGAGAAAGTCTAGGTACACCATGTCTGCTCTGGGTGGTGTATCGTAGACTAGAGGGCCTTACTCGATGATGGAACCAAACTCGATTTAATAGTTTGAGGATAGCAGTCATTGCACTTACGTAGCACAGCGATAGTGGTTCTATGCGGATGTAGCGTTGTACGTTACTATGGCATATAATGATGGACTGCGCATATTACTGTGGTGATACGGAGGAGACCGTTCGAGTGGGGTATCACGGGGTGTACCTCAGTTTGGGGGTAGCTACATATACACTATATTAGGTTAATCTACTAGGGGGTAGATGGGCGTGACGTGTGTGTAAGCTTTGAGTGTTAATAATACGTATAACCTAATAAATAAGAAAGTGTAATTGAACGGTATATGTTGGATTATTCAAGAAGTGTAGTTTAAATTCAGTCACACAGAATATACGTTCTGACCCCCTCCTCATAACATTCGCAGGTTAGACAGAGACTTATAGCTTTGGGAATACTGATTTAGCAGTATTGTGATTAAGGTAAAGCTATGTTTTAAATATATTATATTTTACTCCTTCCGCTGTGAGGAGTTTTCCGAACTCTGACATATCTCTTTTCTCTGTCTTTTCTGCAGGATACTAGAGCAACCAACTCGGGTTTCGGCGGATTGGATTTTTGAAAAAAAATCGGTCCGTCGGAATCCGGGTCGTCACATTTGGTATTAGAGTGAGGGTTAGTGATCTTAGGGAGATACTGAGTGAACGTATTTGTATTTTCTAAAATATAAATATATATATATAAACCTAAATCCATAAAGTAGCCCACTAGGTAGGGAAAGAGTTGGGATGTTTAGTTTGTACACTAAGGTAATAAACATAGAAATTTTTGAGACCTTTAGGTGGTTTGGTTGGAAAGCGTACAATATGAATTGGTGTTTGAGAAAGAAAGTATCCCATAGAATTAAAACTGGAATGTTATTTCAGAGTAGTGGGTTACCTTATAGATTGGAAAAGGTTAAGATGTGGAAAACGGATTAGGAATATATATAGTCGAGAGAATTGAATTTGCAGAAGTGCCTAGGAAAGCCTAGTCAAGTTGAAGACCCGCTTTGAGCCTAACCCAACGATAAACTTTTAAGAACTTGAATTTTTAAAAGGATTTGTAATATTTTCTCAGATTTAATCTTAAAAGTATTTTGATAAATGCATGTTGGTTTTTAAAGTAAAGTAGGGTATATTGTGTAAAACAATGATTTCTTGTTTTAAGAGAATTCTCTCATGAAAAGGTGCATATTACAAAGCATGTTTAGCTCGCTAGTTTTCATATATGGAAAGAAGTTTTGAAATCTCTACCCTGTTGATTATACATTTATGTTATTGTTTTAAAAATAAATTTTGTTGGGTAAACAAAATAAGCGGTAGAGTGCAAGAATAGAGTAAATATTTGCGCCTTAGCAACCAAAGTTAACATTGTAAATAGGAACAGTGTAACTCATTAGTCGTCCTTGTCTACTCCAGTTTGTGATTTGAAAAAAAAATTGCATTTTTACTTTATAACATGTTTTTATGGTTTGGAAAAAGCAAGTTTTTGAGAAAAGAATAAAAGTTTTACCACTTTTAGTTTTTGGAAGAAGAATGTAATAAAAAGAAAGAATGCCAAACCATGTTTTAAAAGTGAAGTAGTTAAGGATTAAGGCCTAGAAAGAACGAGATAAAGCTAAAGCTATTAGAACCAACTAGGAATTGGTTGAGATGAGAAATTCTATGAGTATCAATCTGATGTTGATTTCGGTTTTCAGGGTTGATACTTAGAGAGTTTTTTTCTTGCCAATTTACAGTCAGGGATTAGACGATATTAAACTAATGGAAAATTTCCCATAGAATGCATAAGCCGTATGGAAAATTTCCCATAGAACTTGTGTTGACTCTATGAACATGACTAGATTATGTTTGGTGTTATGCCTAATTGAAAATATGTTTTAGGCCTATGTTGTTATCAAAGTCATATGATAATATATGTGACATATAATTAAGTTAGATTCACATTTTAAATGCAAGTTTACATGACTAGATTAAAACCATGATTCATGTTTAGGTATGTTTTATGTCAAGATTTTATGGTATTACAATGCAAGTTCACAAGTGCCTAATTTATGTTAATTAGTTCGCTATGTTGCAAGTTCATGCGTTCACACACCCCTTTTGATGTTACTTAGGACATATAAACACCATGTTCTAAGCCTCCCCTTTTTCTTGTGGCTAATTTGGGCTTAAATGTTAAGCCCAACATATGTTATAATACAGCGAACGTATAAAACAGGGGTAATGACGTTGGGTTAAAAATGTAAAACATATGTGTTGGCATGTTTGATGCATGCCAACGACCTTGAGAACATTTAAGTGGTATAAATTAATTTTACCCAATAAAGATGAATTTGAATAATGGGCTGCAAAAATTTACATATAAAAAGAAAAGAGACAAAATATGTAAACTTAGAAAATACGATGTGTTTAACCCGAGGTTGGATTGTGTTGTGACATAAACCTGCCCGGAACCGCCCGGCTGTCCAGTAGTCACAACAATACCTATCCAATATGGGTGATTAAACACTGAGCCCAATAAAGACCCGAGGTTAGACTGAGTTGTGACGTGAGACTGCCCGGAACCAACCGGCAACAGGCAGTCACAACAATACCTGTCTAATGTGAGAGGTCGAGGCTTTAATAAGACAATTAAGGCTGAGTCAGGATTGATAGGATTTAAGTAAATTAAATTAATACTTAATCAAATTGAACATGCTAAACTATACAGACTGATTGGGGGTTAGGTTTATACAGAACACTTAACCAACTTAGCATGTTGGCTAGAAATAGAAAACCTAGTAGCGGGGGACCCTTTTCAGCAGTAACCCTACAAGGTGTATCAGGATACCCTGAACTAGGCAGGGTGGGGCACGATTACTGGGCTGACTGTAAGAGGTCAAATCGACGGCGGTGGTGCAGCAGTGTAGGTTCTAACGGGGTGCGGACGTGCACACACTCCGGCGCAGAGTAATTAGGCACTGGGCACCAGTAGTATACCTGTGCATCCTAGAATTGTGTCGGGCCGCCACCATAGGACTTGATACACCCCATGGTGGGACCAGCATAGGTAGCTACAACATCGGGGGCCGTAAGACACATGTAACTATGCGAGTAGGAGCCGATCATTAGGAATGGATCACTTCACCCTGATTATGGGGTGCCTATTGGGAACTAGTTTATAGGGGTGTAGATATTAATATGGGGTACGATAGTATATTCGACTCTAGACAACTTAACTTAGTTTATGGTGCTTTCCCATTTACAGCTTGTACTTATCATGCTCATTTCCTTATTCATAGACTGAATAGTCTTAGATTTACTCAGGCTTTATGTCTGACTCTACTTTTCTTTCGTCTTCTTTTCTTTCATTCCCCCCCCCCCCCCCCCAGGTCCACAGGGAGGGAATACCGCAGCTTGACCAGTTTTCACATCCAACTTGAAGAGAAAGAATGTATTGCCTGGATCTCTTCCGTTTTGGACTATGGCTTCGGATAGCAATTATGGGGACTTATGAAGTTTACTTATGTTTTTATGCTTCTTTAAGTTATGAAATCAAGACATTTAAGAAAATGTAATGTTTTTGGAAGTATTGTAAGACAATTATGGCATGGTTTGTGTAACACGTATTTTGATGAAATAAAAGTTGTTGTTGTTTTCCGCTGTTCAAAAATATGTGTACTTATATCTGTCTTGTGTATCTGTGATTTATACTTATAAACCTCCACCAAAATTAGGGCATTCCCTTTGAGAGTGACCCTAATGGAGGTGGGGTGTTTCAGACCGGATGGCTTCTAGGGCGATCTAATGGCTCTAAAACACTCTCTACACCTATAAAATAGTGCCTAGACCTAACCAAATTCATAAACAATTACTTCTGACACTTCCATGCCGCTAAACTTCAACCAAACATGGCCGCCGCCTAAGAATCTTAAATTAATTTGCAAGTTCTTCATCAACTTTGGAGTTTAATCAAATCAAGTAGCAATGTTCTTCATCAACAATTCATGCTCTTCATCAATAATCAAATAAAATCAGCACTCTACATCAACAACAAATCGCTTATTTCTCTAATCCAGTCAATGTAAGTGGATTTGAACTATATTTGTTGTATAATGGTGCTTCTATCGTTTACCGTTCCCCATAATGAATATGATGTTAATTTAATAAGATATGTTATTTTATTTATGCCTACTTTTGAGTTCTCTCCTTTTTTATCCTTTCCCCTTTTTATTTTGGATCTAGGTTATATCGAACCTAGACGAAATCTTATTATACAATACGCACGATTGGAAAATGGGGATATTGGAGTATAATATGTAATTTTGGGGTTTGCGGCATAACAATTGTTATTGCATATATTGGGCATAATCTATTTTATGCGGTCGAGGAATATAATATATAATGTTGAATTTATGTAAGTTTGACATAATTATCATTGGATATGGAATTGGTATAATTCAATATTAACAACATGTAATTGGATAACATGGATTGGTGAATTTTATTCATGACTTGAAAAGTAAGCCTAGAGGGTAAATTAGATTATATGTATGAATGTGGGAATGTTGGGGTACGTATATTGGGAAAATATTTATTATATGAATGAAAGGACCCGTTACTTCCCCGTGAAGGAAAGAGCGGATACTTTGAGAACAACTCACAAAAGAACGCAGACGGAAGAACATTTCATTGCTATTACAACAATTCCATCAGAATACAAGAATATACAGAGTATAATTGAATAAATTACATTCGAAACATATCAGAGATTACAATAAATTACATAGCAGCGGAAAATAATACAAAGCACAACTGAAGGTGATATACGGATACAGAGCTTTCCGGATATCATTCCAGCTGTAAACCAGGATCCTGTGAATATAAATCTGCAAAACCAAAACTACTAGCTGCCCGTGTCGAAAATAGGGGCACCCAGAGTTTAGGTTAAAACAATAAACTCCAGGTCAGTCATGTGACTGGTGTGAGAACTAAAACAGTTATTTAAAAATTTACTTTAAAAGAGAGTAATTCAAGGGACCACGCCGTATAACACGGAATGGGTTTCCTCTCAAGAATACCAGTGCATAGAATAAACAGCACAATACTTTTTCGAAAAATGAAGCTATTATAAGACCCAGGTCCCATCACACAATGCAACGCAAGCCAGAGGATAGGGTTTTCCCTTATAATAGCCAAACATGCTTGGTACGTTTAAAACAAATCATTTGATACTATAATAAGTGTATAGTGTCGAAACATTTTCTATCATAAATATCAATCCTAGGCGGCATGGGTACCATCTATCATGTCGCCATACTAGGCTCTACAAATTAAACCGAAATATCTCGTATTGGAAATTGGATTTCCGTCATGAGTCGAGGCAAGGAGCAAGCTCCTCTCCGCTTTCGAGACACTCTAGCAAATGCCTCAGGGCTACGCACTCTGGGCAACCCTTGGATCTTCAGGGCCGGTCCTCTCTTACGTTTGAGGATTGGCAATTCCTGAACACACGTTTTCCGGTCCTTACAGACCTAAAATCGAGGCGCCTCATCCAACAACCACATAGGTGAAAAGTATATAAATGTCAGGGCTGGTAAGTCATTGACACCACCAAAGCTAGAAAGAAACGTCGTGCTCTCCCTGCAGTCCTTATCCCGTTTTTAACTCATACCGAGGTGTGAGGCTCGCGAATTCACGTTATACACAAAGCTGCCACGTAGGTCGTGCTTCGATCATCTACCACAAGACTTTGCTTTTCAACAGAAGCCTTGATCCATGCAACTCAGTATGCCACACAGGCAATTCATGCCATGCAACTGATGTCCATCGATATACAACCTCTGAGCTCGTACGTCTCAGAGAAGGGCGTTAAGCAAGAGAATAAATTCTCCGCCGCCAAACAGATATATATTTAATAGAAATCAATCAACACAGAATAAAATCCAATGTCAGACACACAATCCATTTACAAGTTCGTTCTGGGTCTGAACGAAACCGGAGGCACTTTCCTCGCATATCCATCGATCTCCAAGTACGTCTGGACGACCACTAACTGATTCCCTCATCTTGGGTGTACAGCCCAATCAAGATCATCAGTAATCACCCAAACGATGTGAAGACTTCCGGTCTTCAACCACCGTCTTCATCTTCGACTTATCGTCGAATCGGTTATTCAGAATGGGTATAAACCCGGCCTTTCCGAACAACCCGCGTATATTAAAAACAAATGTTACACAAACACAACATACGCCTCATTCCAATTCAGCAGCCAATAACCGCAAATTTCATATTCTTAGGGAAAGATTCCCATTAATTTTATCCAAGATAAATTCTTTAAAAGTTATCCTTTTATCTTCCTTTGGATGTCATTTCAAACCAAATTATGGTTTTCCAAACTAGTTGAGATTAGCGAACCACACCGAAGTAATTATTTATTTTATTTCCCAATCCCAACCTATTCATCCCATGAAGCAAAACTGGTAATACTCCATATCTAACACCACGATGTTATCGGGAAAATTAATTACCATTTCACGTTCAAATCTAATTAAAGATTTAACTATCGCTCTGGAGCAAAACTGGTGATACTCCATTCTCGCTCGTTTTCCAAATTTGATAATTTAGATTATCAATTCACATTTCAATCTAATTGAAGATTCATTAAAACTCCTTTTACTGGGTTAAAGAACTAATGTCATTTAAAACACAGTTCACGACAAACCCAAATCACATTCTATTTATTTATCGGGTTAAAGAACAAATGTTATTTAAAAACACCGTTCACGATAAACCCACAAATCAATTCTATTTAAAACCCGTTTCAAATCCAATTTATTTATTTAAAAATAAATGGGTTGTAATCTCAGTTCAAAACTAGTTCATTTCGATAAAAATCTATTTTTATCTTTTCAAATATGGAGTTTTTCATCCCAATTTTTCCCAAATCATTTCTTATGATTTTACACAAATTATTACTATTTTTAATAATTTTATCAAGGCCCGTACAGTCGATTTCCATCAACGGCCATCGAACTGCACTTACAACGACCTTTTTCAAATTTGATTTGGACGTATCTGCAAATCCAACCGTTAGATTTCAAATTTCTAACATTCGTTAGAAAGCTCTTTTCGATACGAACCCAACGGTTCCGGTTTAAGGAGAATCCGACGGTCGGATCTCCCGTAATGTTCGTTCGAAGTCAATGGTCGAAATTCGCGAACTGCCGCAGCGCGGCGCGTTCTATTCAGGCCATTATATATATATATATATATATATATATAGAATATAGAATATATATTTCGTCGATTTCTATTTAAAACGAATTTTATAAATCGTTTTAAATTCGTTTCAAAAACAATTTCAACTTCTATTTCAAATTCAAATGAAAATTGAATTTTCTATTATAAATCCTTTTTATTTTCATTTCTATTTGATTTCTATTCAAATCAATTTTTAATTCGATTCGAATTCATTTTCTTTTCAATTAAATTCAATTCGAATTCGTTTTCTATTCAATTCGAATTCATTTAGTTTTCTATTCAATTCGAATTCATTTCGTTTTCTATTCAATTCGAATTCAATTTGGTTTTCTATTCGATTCAAATTCAATTCGTTTTCAATTCAATTCAATTCAAATTGGTTTTCTATTCAATTCAAATCAAATTGGTTTTCTATTCAATTCAAATCAAATTCTAATTCGTTTTAATTCAATTTGAATTCGTTTTCTATTCAATTCAATTCGAATTCGATTTCTATTCAATTCAATTCGAATTCGTTTTATATTCAATTCAATTCAAATTTACCTTCTATTTACTTCAATTCGAATTCATTTCAAATTGATTTCAATTCAATTTCAGTTCGTTTTAAATTTCATTCAAAACGATTTCAATTCGTTTTTAATTCAATTTCAATTTAATTCATTTCGAATTCATTTCTATTTAATTCGAATTCAAATTCACTTTCTATTCAATTCGAACCGAATTCATTTTCTATTCGATTCGAATTCGTTTCAAATTGATTCAATAAAATTTCAATTTGAATTCTAATCTAGTTTAATTTGAATTTCATTTCAAAATATTTAATTTTGAAATCACTTTTCAATATTCATTGTAAAACGAATAAAATCGATATAAATATCGTTCACGTCAAAATAGCGCAACTCTAATCAACATGGCTTAATATTTTTCAATAACTTCGTTATTCTATTTACAAATGTTTGTCAACACATGACTAATCTCAACGGATGAGTACAGTCAACACATGAACCTTTCTTATTATAGTGATAAAGATATAAATTTTATTGTTAAAATATTTCGTTCAACACATGACTAATCTCAACGGATGAGTACTGTCAACACATGAACCTTTATTTTATAATATAAAGATGTAAATTTTATTGTTAAAATATTTCGTTCAACACATGACTAATCTCAACGGATGAGTACAGTCAACACATGAACCTTTATTATTATAGTGATAAAGATATAAATTTTATTGTTAAAATATTTCGTTCAACACATGACTAATCTCAACGGATGAGTACTGTCAACACATGAACCTTTATTTTATAATATAAAGATGTAAATTTTATTGTTAAAATATTTCGTTCAACACATAACTAATCTCGATGGATGAGTACAGTCAATACATGAACCTTTATTTTATAATATTCTTTATTTTCCCGATTGGAATGAGGCCCAATCAATTACCATATAAAGTTAATTATATGGGTTCCATAAAACACATGTATATAATAGCAACGATAAATAATCAACCATCATCCAAAGTGCACTACACTGTATAAGCATCAAATATAGATATCTAACGCTTATAACAGCCTGTCAATCCATCGATCGACATACAACTAATTATTGGGATTAGTGTATGTCGTATATTATCCCAATACCCGTGTACATAAACAAACCGTCTGGTTTGTAAATGAATATTTATTTATTCACATTCACGTTAAAAATTATATTTTTAACGATCGAATTATTTTATTCAACCTATGAATATTCTATTCGGTTCATTTATTAAATAAAATGATATCTTTATTTTTCTAACTTATTTTAGAAAATTTCGGCGGCATAACGGCACGATACTAGAAACGGGACGAGGCCTAGCCTTATCCCCTGTCTAGTGAAGGCCCACGCCATTCACACATCAATCAAATCCATTCCATTTCACCAAACAACTCAATTCAAACCAAATAATTTAATCAACTACACAACCAAACAAACAAGTCCATGGTCTGTGGACGATTGTGTCAGGTGCTACTAAAGACCGTCTGCATCCTAGTATATATATATATAACTAGAAAAAGAAATTGAAGAGTGAGAAGTTCTCACAAATAGCTATCCAACTTCATGACACTTCATTTATAGAAATCTTCGTCGTTCTCGCCTTTCTTCACTTTCGTTGCCCGTATTCACTACATATGTAAAAATCGAATTTTTACTTCGCTATTCAATATATAAAAATCGAATTTTTTACTTCGCTATTCAATATATAAAAATTTCGCCTTTTCAATTTCAAAAATCTAATCTTTTCTATTTTAAAAATCTAATCTTTTCTATTTTAAAATCTCATCTTTTCTATTTTAAAAATCTCATCTTTTCCTCTTATAAAAATTCAAATCTTTTCCTATTTCACTAATCAAACCTTTCGCTATTTTTAAAAATCATAACTTTTTGTATTTTTTAAAAAACATTACTTTTTATTGCTAACTATACGATAAAAATCATATTTTGATAACAGTGTTCGTATCGATAAAGAATATATTTTTATAATTCCTACTATGTAAAAATCGTATTTTTATCCTTCCACTAGTTTGAAAATTTTATTTTTAACCCTTCTACATTATAAAAATTATATTTTTGTCGAAGTAAAAATCATATTTTTACTTCACTACTTATATCAAAATATTGTCTTTTCATATTTAAAAATATCGTCTTTTCATATTTAAAAATATAATATATTATAAATCAAAAATATGATCTTTGTTTAAAAATCAAAATTTTCCTTCGCTACAGTATATATATAAAAATCAGATTTTTCCTATGCTATAATATATATAAAAATTAGATTTTTCCTATGCTAAAAATTCAAACTCTCCATTATGTAAATCAGTTTTTCTATTATATTGAAATCAAATTTTAATATATAAATAAAAAGGAAAAGAATGAAACAAATAAATGAATAATAAAATAAAGCAAAATAAAACTTACAGGAGGAGGGGAAGGAAGAAAGAGGCGCGCATGGGGTTGCAGGCGGAGGGGTGCTCGAATTTGGGTGGTGCGGCGTCGGGGTTTGGCTGCGGAAGGGCTCGCGACTTCGGTCAGGGAAGAAAGGAAGAGGAGGAAGAAGAGAAGAGAGAGGCGACGTCGGTTGCGAAGGGGGGGGGGACGCCTCGCACGGCGGCGCGATGGAGGCTCCGTCGCCCTCCCGCTTGCTTCTTCTTCTTCTTTTTTATTATTTCGAGTTCTGATTTATGAAGAACGGGGGGGGGGGCAGATAGTATATAAGGGGAGAGAGAGGAGGATATTTTTTTATTTTATTTAATTATTTAATTCAAAAAGTTGACTTTTACATACGACCTCTAAACGAGGCCCACTGCCTATCGTCCATAGCGTTTTACCCCTATTCCGAACACAATGGGATATGTATCGTAGGCTTATTCGATTGTTTTGATCAGTTTCCGTCAAAATCAGCATATAACCCTATATATTGAATTTGAACGCGCATTTCAATTTACCAGGGTCACATACTAACTCTAAAAATTCCCGAAAAATATTTTCTAGCTTCGCATTGACGATACGGTCCTAACAAAACTAGTTTCGTCGAATTCTGAGACCGTTGGAAAAATGGCCATTTTCCAGTCGATTAAAATCAACTGAAACTGGTCAAACACGTTTTCCTTTTCCAAGCTCACATATTGATTCGACAAATTATGAAATTTGAAACCTAGCAATAATTTGACATCACGGACCCAACAAAAGTGGTTTCGTCGAAATCCGAGGTCGTTTGCAAAATTCCCATTTTTGAGGGCCTGAATTCCATAGCGACTATTTAGAATTTTCAACTGGACATACCTTTTGATTCCCGCTATGAAATTTCGATTTTTCGGATTCGTTGGAAAGATATTCTCAATTAGATCCTTATGTTTTTGGTTTCACTAAAATCCGGTTTATTTTGCACCCGGTACATTCAATTGAAGTTTGAAATCGAATTATCGAACTACAGGGCCATTTTCAATTCTATTTTATAATTATATATATATATATATATTATATTCTAATGACGACGTATATAATAATAACGTTATATTCATTTCAAAATAATTTTCCCGTCATTTTTATTTAAAATAATTCATTTTAAATGTTCAAAATACGCTAAAATTGCCAAAATAAAAATTTTAAACTGGCCCAGATTTTCGGGTTGTTACAATGAAATTGGGTATAATTGGATATTGGAAATTGACATCTATGGGTATGAATGACATGAAATTAGTGAATTTGGCCAGTGAATGGAAAATTGAAAATAGGCATAAAAACGAAATGTAATTAAGTTGAATTTGGAACATATGACATGAATTTGTGGTTTGGGTGAAAGACGATTGTTAATGAACGCCTATAACATGAGGTTAGATGCGTGTTTGGTGTAAGACTGCTCGAAACCGCCCAGCAAATCCAACAACCACAAGCGGACGTTCAATGTGAGAGGTCAACGGCAAGAACTAGAGGCATAACGGTTTATGACACGAGGTTAGGCGCGTTTGTGGTGTAAGACTGCCCGGAACCGCCCGACAAATCCAGCAGCCACGAACGGACGTCCAATGTGAGAGGTCATACATCGTTATGACATTATAAATAAATTAAGAAATACTAACCATAATAAGACATGTGGGTGACATGGGCATGGTTAGAGGGTTAAGTGGGTGATATAAATGACATGTAAAGCATAACAAATGTGGACTTAACCGTTGTGAGACATGTGATGTAAGACATAACCAGGATAGACTTAACCATAGTAAAACATGTGTAAGACATGGAAACTGTAATAAAAAGGGGTTAAGTGGGACACGTGTGACATGTGAAACAGAATTTAGATATGCTTAACCAAATGGGACCCGTAACGGTATAACAAATTAAACAAATTGGGAAAATTTAGGTAACGGGTTAAGAAAAAGGAAGGGTTAAGTCAAATATAAAATTAGTGACACAGTAATGGGAGAATGATAATTACCTATTATAAACTTGAGTTGCGGTGATGTAAAATTAAATAATAGGCAAACTTGTCATAGGGACAAGGGAAGCCTACGACTTAAGATGTAATACAAGACTTGAAGGGTGGGACGACTTATACTATGAAATAAGTCAAATTTAAAATTATTGACAAGAAATGGGGAATGATTAATAACCTATTATGAATAAACTTGAATAAGGCAAGAAAGGATAATAGGTGGAAATTATAACTTATGGGACAAGATAAGTTATAGGAAACGATAAGGAAGACGAGATAACTTATATGTAAAGATATACTTAAATTAAGTGATTTGGAAAGGAGAAATGCGAAATTAAAAATTATATAAGTTATATGTGTGGAAAAGAAGTAAATTAGAATCATATATGTTGATTGGGTTGAGTAATTCTCTGGATGCCAGTCTGATGTTGATTTCGGTCTTCGGGGCTGGTGTTTAGAGGGTTATTCTCCTAATCAGTATGTATGTGGGATAAGGCATACTTAACTTTGAATTAATATAACATATTGTTGTAATCCAAAAAGGGAATATTTATGAAATTGGAAAATAACATGTTATGGGCTTATTAATGGACTTAAGCGGGTTAAGTATAAATTGAATTAATAAGCAAGGGTAGCTTGTTGAATACGGAAAAAAAAGCTAGTGTGAATAACCAAGTTAAATGAGAAAGTTGACGAGGTGGCACAAGCGTGAAATAAATGGTTAGACTTAGGGTCTAATGACATATAAAACTAAGGCACTTGAAGCAGTCCATACGTTGTAGGATGAATAACCCAACGAGGTAGATCTTGATAGTGTCATAAGGCACGAGGAGAACGCACGTTCGCTTATTTGGCGGTTCCAACGGACTGGAAGGGGAAGCATGCGGCTTCCTAAGATGTTAAAGGTGCTCTTGGTAGTCCTCTGTAGTGGTTTAGCTTCGGACTAGGATTACAGAGGTTGGGTCTGCGCGGAACTACCAGGTGGGTGGGCCTTGACTGCACAAGTAGGGGGCAGTCAGAATGCTGTATGCTGTGGCATTTTGGGTGGTTCGGCGATTGCCGCAGGCGAAGGGTCAAGACCAAACGATAGCAAGATCATCGGATGCCTGTCACAAGCAGCCTAAGGAATGCGAAAAGACAAGAGCTAACCCCTAGAGATCGTTAACATTTGCTATCAAGGGACGGGTGCGGGGAGACCCCACATGCATGTTTAGATTGTTTGCTTGTTTGGGGTGGTCGCTTAGCTCGTGTGGTCTTTACTAGTTGAGGGAAGGGCTGAGGTGGGGCCATAGCCACCACAGAAAAACCAGACCCGAGGGATATCTGTACAGTGGACACTCTTAGAGGCGGGCTCGTACATATATAGAAAAGCTCCCGACCGAGTTCCATGTTTTCTGGTGTAGCCCTACCACGAAACTTGGGTGCACAAGTAGAGGTTATGTGCAGTAGAAACATCGAGTATGATTGATGATACGTACGTGGGAAAGTCTAGGTACACCATGTCTGCTCTGGGTGGTGTATCGTAGACTAGAGGGCCTTATTCGGTGATGGAACCAAACTTGATCGAATAGTTTGAGGATAGCAGTTAGTACGCTTACGTAGCATAGCGATAGTGGTTCTATGCGGATGTAGCAATGTACCTTACTATGGTATAGAATGACGGACTGCGCATATTACTGTGGCGATACGGAGGAGACCGTGCGAGTGTGGTATCACGGGGTGTACCTCAGTTTGGGGGTAGCTACATCTACACTATATTAGGTTAGTCTATTAGGAGGTAGATGGGCGCGACGTGTGTGTAAGCTTTGAGTGCTAATAACACGTACAACCTAATAAATAAGAAAGCGTAATTGAACGGTATATGTAGGATTATTCAAGAAGTGTAGTTTAAATTCATTCACACAGAACTTATGTTCTGACCCCCTCCTCATAACATTCGCAGGTCAGACAGAGACTTATAGCTTTGGGAATACCGATTTAGCAGTACTGTGATTAAAGTAAAGCTATGTTTTAAATATTTTATATTTTACTCCTTCTGCTGTGAGGTGTTTTCCGAACTCTGACATATTTCTTTTCTCTGTCTTTTTCTGCAGGATACCAGAGCCACCAACTTGGGTTTCGGGGATTGGATTTTTGAAAAAAAATCGGTCTGTTGGAATCCGGGTCGTTACAGTTTAATAAAGCTCATTTAATCAATTCTCATATAATTTGAAATTTACGTATAGTTGTTTACTGTAGAAATCGTTTAAACCAAATTGCAACTACATAACTAATTACATATATTCGACCATGTAATTAATAAAGGGAATAATTGAATTTTACAAGGTTAATCGACCGAATCAAGTCATGTGAGGTGTGGAGATGCAAAATCTTTGCAAAGAAATAAATATTGGAACATATAGCAGCAAAAATCACAGTGAGTAAATCTCACTCATATTTTTATTTAGAATTATCTTATTCGTTAAAATAATTGTTCGTTGGTTGTTTGCATGCACTGAAATATTACTGTGGCTATTAAATATATACTAGTTATTTAGGATTGGTGGTTGTGGTTATTATATATATATATATATTTATTTATATATATATTGGTGATTGGATAGTTCCCGCAGTACCATTAGCGGATGCCCGCATTATCATTAACGGATGACCCTATGCGCCCCGCGCTATGATAGTGGATGACCTTCTATACCGCGATATCCTGCCTCGAAGCAGGATGGGTATTATTATTATTGGCTAACGTCTATGGATGTTGGAAAATAGGTTGGAGGGATCAAATTGGATTCCTCAAAATATTATTATTTGTTTGTTTCATATATATTATCATATATGATGTGTTAGAAAACATGTGATTGATAACTGAGTATTTTGGGGTGTTTAAATATCACTGGGGTCTTAATATTGATTTATAAAAAAATATTGTAAAAAGGAAATTTTTATATTTAAAAGGGAAATCTATTTTTCTAAAAATAGAATTCGAATTTCCATTGGATTAAAAATATTACTTGTTTCGAATAAATAAAACAAGTATTGAATTTATAAGCGATTTTTATAAATTAAATAATACAACAAATTGAAGTGATGAATTTAATAACGATATTTATAAATTAAATAACGCAGGAAATTGAAGTAAATTTATAAATGGTATTTATAAATAAAATGGAATGATTTTCTTTGGATAATGCAGAGAATTAAAGTGAATTTAAAAACTGTGTTTATAACTGAAATGGAAAAATTATCATTTGGATAATTTAAATATTTAAAATCAAAAATGAATTTAAATTTAGGATTGGGAATCATGTTAATAAGGAACGAGGAATTATTCTAATGGTTGGAATGAGAATTGAACAAAAATAAATCCGTATGGATTTATGATTTGAATTCGATTAGATCAAATTGATTTAAATAAATATTTTCGTAAAAAGAATAATATTTGGATTGTTTTAAATAGAAGTTTAAATTTTAAATATGAAAATAAATCCACTGTATATATATATATAATTGATTGACATAGAAATGTGCTTATTTTATGCTCTTGTTTCTTATCTTTTGTATATAAATAAATATTACTTGGGTATTGTTTTGTTACTTTTACAGATAATCCAAACCAGCCCGCATGCAACCAGAAAAGTAGAGAAATAGAGATGAAATTGATATATATTTACATTTTGAAGAATTGTAGATGAAGATCTCACATCTAGTTGTTGTTGGACAAGAAAAGGATTGATAAAAAGGCTTTGCACATCACAAATCAATGAAGAAGTGTCAAGGAAGCAATCAGAAAAGAGAAAAGGCCCAAATTTGCTTTATTTATCTAAGGCCCATTTATGTTTCTCATTGTAAACTAATTAGTGATGTAATGACCAGGCCCAGTTATCATTAGGGTTAGGGTTAGGGTTTGGCTATCTACCCTATATATACCCTTGTAATGCCCTTGTAGCCACCATCCTATATCTCATTCTATTCTCTTCTTCATCAATAAAACTCACTTTTCTTTTTCTTTTATGCAATTTTCTATTTCTTAGCAATTAGTGTTGTCTACACGATTAGATTCGGTAGAACACTATTTGTATTTTGCATTTCTTTTCATTAGTGATTGACCGTCTGATTAGATTCAGCGGTAATCCTAATTTTATTTCCTGTTGTTATTTATATTCTGCACTTTTATTTTCTGTATTTTAATCGCGTTCATAGGTTAAATTGGATTTGATTAGATTTGAATCTGATTCATAGTTTCGTTGCTTTTCCATTGAAATTGTGATTTGATCGTCGGTTCAGTTAGATCTGTTCTGAATCAAATTACAGTTTTAATTTTGTTTTGTTTTATTTTCAAAATCAACCTCCAAAGTTTTGTCTAACTCGCCCAAGAGATTAGATAAATAATTTGATTTTAATCTACCTCCCTGTGTTCGACCTGTATGCTACACACCTGTATGCTTGCAGAATTTAATTTAAATGTCGCGCTTTTCTAATTCATAGATTAGCGTCGATCAAGTTTTTGGCGCCGTTGCCGGGGAGGTAATGATTAAATTTTATTATTTATTTAATTTCTGATTCGTGTTAGTTTTTGTTTATATTTTACTTTTGTTTTCTTGTGTATAGATACAGAAAAATTCTTGACTGGTTGATTTGGTATTATAAATTGATATCATAATCTTCTAAATCAAGAGAAAAAAAAATCTTACCAATTTTTGTTTTAATTTGTTTCCCTTTCTCCCATATACTTCTTTCCTTTCATTGTACAAATTTCTTTCCTCTTTTCTAAATTTCCAAAAAAAAAATCTTCCAATTGTCCTTTTATTTCTGTTCTTTCCAAATTTTACAATCCCTTTTCCCAGTTCCTTCTTCTTCCCGATTTCTTCCCCTTTATCAACTTCCTTCCAATAATTTTCTACATTTGATTGTTTTCTTCTTGTACAAGTTCTCTAAAAAAAAAAAAATCTTGCCACTTTTGTTTTTTTTCCTTCCTTTCTTCTATTTACAATTGTTTTAGAAAAAAAAAATCTTTCTAATTTTTCTATTCCTCTGTACATTGCTCTTCTTTCCACTTTCTACACTTTCCAAAAAAAAAATTCCTTCTGTTCCTCTTCTTTCTTCATCATCCTCCACCCCATAACAAACGTCCATCCTTCATCTGCTACAACAATTCCACCATCTCGCCACACTTCACGGACAAACCATACAACAGCCACCAATACATCACCACGGAATACCCCATCAACCAACTACACCGAACAACTTCGCTGCGTGAAAACAAGCACGCATCATCACCACTTCAGGAAAACTGCTCTCCTCAATCACCAACCTCTTCCACTCAACGCATCAATTCTCAAACCCCATCACACCACTTCGGCTATCCAGCGCAACCACAAAATCATCGAACACCAAACTCCCTTTCGCCCACTGAAAGCCGGTACTTCGTTCACCATCGCTACAGAACTGATCTGCCATCAAAAATCACCCACACGCAATTGCCAACCCACAGCAAATCACATCCGAACGCCACTGCTTCATCTTCAAAAAGCCAAACCCGATTCATAAAATTCGAGAACCCTTAACACAGCCAAACTCCCAAATTGATCTCGAATTAAAAAAAAATAGTTCCTTTGTTGGCTTGTTAACCGCACGAAGAAGGGGACTCAAAATTGTTTTTGTTGCTGAGAACAAAAGGAGCGTGGGTTGATTTTGGAAGTGAGATCCACCGGTTGTTGCGTTTTGAGTAGGGCACGTGTCTGGTTCTAATATTAGGGCGGACGTATTGATTTATTTTGAGGAATTCATTTTCTTTAGTCAGTGGGGCGTGGCTTCTGGAGTTTTGTTGCAGACAAGAAAAAAAAAGGGTGGTATTGTATTTTACAATCTGTGAGGTGCGATTCGAGCGGGTTTTATCTGCTTAGAAAGTGTACTAGGGTGGGCTTAGTTGTTTGTTATTAAGTTTAAGTATTGGTCTAGTTTTGTTCATTTCAATTCTTTTGCTTAGTTTAATTTTTTTTCCTTTTTCTTTTTGTTTGTTTTCTTAGCTTGGTTTGTTTGTTAAATTAGTTTCTTTTGATTCTGGTTTAGTTTAGTTGCTTATTTTTTATTTTTATTTTTATTTTTTTTTCAAAAAAAAATAAGAAAAATCAAATATTTAAAAGACCAAAGTGAAAAGGTAAGAGTTCAAGCAAGCAAACAGGGAATTCAGCAGTCAAACGAGCAGAGAGTGAGATTTTAATCGTTCAGGCATCATTCAAGTGCTCTGGAAGGACAGCCATACCACACTGTAACAATTTCTAAACTCTACAGGTGTTGAAGCTGCTTTGAAAATATAGAAATTATTGTAAAAATCTTCTGCAGGGGGAGCGACTTGAATGTAAAAAAATTTAATTCTACAATTTATATTTCTGTGACTGTTCTGTGACTGAAATTTCTGAATTAATTTGGTGCGAACTGATATTTCCATAATTGGAATCTTCATTCTCATTGTTTTCATCAATAAAAACAGACGTTGCAAAATAATATAATTGAAAAGTGGTGCTTTGTGAAGTTGACTGTCTCGTATAATTGCATCGCGGATATATAGTAGTTTAATTTATTGAACTATTAGCAAAAGAGGTTGCATACTACCCGTAAAACATTGGTCGTATCCCTTAGTATTTATACTATACGTGAACGGCCATAAGACCCTCTTCCCCCTTCCAATTGAGTCAGTTAATTAATAGAGCACAACTCATTCTTTTATATTATTTTGAATTGAGAATAATTTCTGTCTTGCCGTGATTTCATTTCAAATATCTGATTCAAAAAAATCTTTGAGAGAATTGTGGGATAATAGTCGAAGTAGACGTCCGCTTGAAGAGTATGATTTTGAATTACAACTCATGAAGCAACATTTTCCAAAATTTCACGAGCCAAATGTCAACAATTTTCAAAATTTTCAAAATGACCAACATTTTCAAAGTTATGATCGAAATGACGACTTCAATTCAAATTTCAATAATTTCGATTTTGGGCCACATCCACATCAAAACGGTTTTGAATCGCAACGTACGTTTGATCAACATCAATACGGGGTTGGAAACCAATTCGAAAATAATTTTGGATATAAAAATGATTTTCAAATCAATCAAAATCTTCAAAATAACAACTTATATCCACATCTTGGATATGACCAAAATTGTTGTTTCCCCTCGAATTTCGATAGTTTTGGTTATGAACCTAATTTTCAAAATCAAAATGATTTCCAATATCAATATCAATTTTCTGAAAACTCAGATAATTTTGAGAATCAAGAAATCCAAAACGAGAGCTCTCAAATCAACGATCGTCTTAACATTCTTAGAGAGAGAGAGAAGAAAGACTAAATAGAAAGGCTGATGAACTTCTTTGTTTATTGACATCTTTGAAAGAACAACGAGAGCAACAAAATCAAATTCAAACACGCGACGAATCAGAAAATAATCCATTCTTTACTAATAGTGAAAATTTTCAGATTACAACTTTGGAAATTGAAAATGACAATCTAAATGAAGTTGTTCACAATTCAACAAATGATATAGACTTCGATTCTTTTCAGGAAAAAGATTTAAGTTTAAATTTTTATCTTTCTTGTTCAGACTGCGAGAAACTTGAAATCTTTGAAATTGAACCAAATGAAAATGGTGAATTTTTCAAAAACTCAGAAGTGGAAACAGATTTTAATGAACATGAATTTTTTGGGTTGTACGAGAATGAGTTGCCAAATGAGGAAGAAGTAGATTCAAGTCACGAGTTCGAAAATTTTGATTTTGAGGTTTCAAACAAGCTTGAAATTGTCAGTGTCGAAAACAAATTGTCAATTAATGATGAGAAATGTGATCACGTACTCTTGAACAACACTCAAAATTCAAATTTCACTGAATTTATATACGATCACAAATTTTTGAAAAATTACACTGATAAATTTGTTGAGCACATGAATTATTTTTGGAATGTTAGCTTGATTGAGAAACTTCATGTTAGGATGACCCTGGATATTTATCTCCTGAACTATAAATCTTGGTTTAAAGATGAGATGGTTTTCAAAAACCTTTGTGTGAAGACCCACAACTTCCCCGTAAAGGAAAGCGTCGGATAGTTCGAGAACAAACCACAACAGAACGCATACAGAAGAACATTTCATTGTATATTACAACAATGCACCAGATTACAAGAATATACAGAGTATAAACAAATAAATATTACACAGAAATATCTGAGATTTAAATTATATTTAAATACATAGCAGCGGAAAATAATACAATACACAACTAGAAGAAGATATACGGATACAAAGCTTTCCGGATATCGTTCCAGCTGTAAACCAGGATCCTGTGAATATAAATCTGCAAAACCAAAACTACTAGCTGCCCGTGTCAAAATAAGGGCACCCAGAGTTTAGGTTAAAACAATAAACTCCAGGTCAGTCATGTGACTGGTGTGAGAACTAAAACAGTTAATCTTTATCTTTAAAGTTAGGTAAATCAAGGGACCACGCCGTATAACACGGAACGGGTTTCCTCCCAAGAATACCAGTGCATAAAACCAACAGCGCAATGCTAAATAAAGAAAAATGAAGCTGTTATAAGACCCAGGTCCTATCACACAATGCGACGCAAGCCGGGGGATAGGGTTTTCCCTTATAACAGCCAAAGAATGCTTGATACGTTTTTAAACAGATTATTTGATACTATAATAAGTGCATAGTGTATAAAACAACTTCAAATCATAAGTATCAATCATAGACGACATGAGCGTCCCATGCCACTATGTCGCCATGTATAGGTTTACAAATAAAACCGCAAATGTCACGTATTTGGAAATTGGATTTCCTTCTATGAACCGAGGCTAGGGGCAAGATCCTCAACCGATTCGAGACGCTCTAGCCCGCCCCTCAGGCAAGTACTCAGTCAAGCCTTTGGATCGTCAGGGCCGGTCCACCGATGTGGATTAAAATTCCTGAACACTACGTTTCCCCACCCTATGGGGTGTAAGTCTGGCCCGTCAGCCGACCAGAATGCATCGGCCGAAACCGATATAACCGAGGCGCCTCGCAACAGCAACAACCACATAAGTCAAACTCGTCAGGGCGTGTAAAACCACTGACGCCACTTCTAGCTAGAAAGAAACGCAAGTCCTCCCTGATGTCCTCTCCCGTTTTTGGTTCATACCGGGTGTGAAACTCACGAAGTAAACGTTACACAAAGTTATGCCACATAGGCCGTGCTTTGATCATCACCACAAGACTTTGCTTTTCAACAGAAGCCTTGATCATTTGCATCTTAGCATGCCACACAGGCAAACCATCCTATGCAACCGATATCAGTCACACAGAATGAAATCCGATGTCAGACACACAGTCCATTTACAAGTCCGTCCTGGGTCTGAACGAAACCGGAGGCACCTAGTACCCCGCATATCCATCGATCTCCAAGTACGTCTGGACGATCACTAACTGTTTCCATCTTCTTGGGTGTACAGCCCAATCAAGATCATCAGTAATTACCCAAACGACGTGAAGACCTCCGGTCTTCGACCATCGTCTTCATCTTCGACTTATCGTCGTATCAGTTACTCAGAATGGGATAAACCCGGTCTTTCCGAATAACTCGCGTATATTTTAAATAAGTGTTACACAAACACAACATACGCCTCATTCCAATTCATTAGTCACTAACCGTAAATTAATCGAGAGAATAATTCCCCAAACATTAACCCCGAAGGCCGAAACCAACATCAGATCAATATCCAGAAAACCATTCTGCTTGGCTAACCGACAGTTAGTTTCTAAATTTCACGTTCAAATCTAATTAAAGATTTAACTATCGCCTGGAGCAAACTGGTGATACTCCATTTCGATTATTTCAATCTAATTAAAGATTCATTAAAACTCCACTTAGTTTTAATCTGTGACTGGGTTAAAGAATCAGTGTCATTTAAAACACGGTTCACGGTAAACCCAAAATCACATCACATTTCAATCAGTCCCTAATTGTAAATTAGCAAGTGAGCAATTCCCTAAGTATTAATCCCGAAGGCCGAAACCAACATCAGATCAATGCCTCGGAAACTATTCAACTTAACTAATCTCCAGTTAGTTTCTAATTTTCTTAACTCCTTTAGGTCTAAGAACTGTATTATTGAAGATACCGTTCACGACAACCCAAAATCACATTTCATCAATGATCGGGTTAAAGAACGAGTGTTATTTAAAACACTGTCCACGATAAACCCAAAAATCAATATCGATTCAATTCCAATTAAATATCATTTAATTGGTACACTTCATTAAATCTAAATAAAAAAGATTTAATCTTTTCTCAACTGGGCTCAAGAACAGTGTTAGTGAAGACACCATTCACGACAAACCCAAATCACATTTGATATTAAATACAAGGCTTTGAATAGAAAATATCCCGGCTTATATTCAATATCAAATTCTACGATTAACAAATGTCGTATTGGAAATAACGATATAAATATATATCTTTCAAATTTCCATAACAACATCTGTATAATCACGAATTCCAACATCGAAATATTCCGAAGACAATTTCGATTCAAATCCACTCCAATGCAATCATTGGATATTTTGGTTACTTTCAAAACCCTTTTCAAATTCAATTTATTTATTTAAAAATAAATAGAATTATAATTCTAGTTCAAAACTAGTTCAATTCGATAAAAATCTATTTTTATCTTTTCAAATATGGAGTTTTTCATCCCAATTCTTCCCAAATCATTTCTTATGATTTTACACAAATTATTACTATTTTTAATAATTTTATCAAGGCCCGTACAGTCGATTTCCAACAATGGCCATCAAACTGCACTTACAGCGACCTTTTTCGAATTTGATTTGGACGTATCTCCAAATCCAACCGTTAGATTTCAAATTTCTAATATTCGTTAGAAAGCTCTTTTCGATACGAACCCAACGGTTCCGGTTTTAGGAGAATCCGACGGTCGGATCTCCCGTAATGTCTGTTTGAAATCAATGGTCGAAATTCACGAACTACCGCGGCGCGGCGCGTTCTATTCAGGCCATTATATTATATATATAATATATATATAATATATATTTCGTCGATTTCTATTTAAAACGAATTTAATAAATAGTTTTGAATTCGTTTCAAAATTCATTTCTATTCAATTCAAATTTCAATTCAATTTGAATTCATTTTCAATTCATTTCGAAATCGTTTTCAATTCAATTCATTTCGAAATCGTTTTCAATTCAATTTGAATTCGTTTTCAATTCAATTCATTTCGAAATCGTTTTCAATTCAATTTATTTCGAAATCGTTTTCAATTCAATTCATTTCGAAACCACTTTTAATTCAATTCACTTTGAAATCACTTTTAATTCAATTCACTTCGAAATCACTTTTAATTCAATTCACTTTGCATTCGTTTTCAATTCAATTCATTTCGAAATGAATAAAATCGATATAAATATCGTTCACGTCAAAATGGCGTCAATCTAATCAACACGGCTTCATAAATTTCTATTTTCAAAATAGTTGTTATTATCAAAATATTTCGTTCAACACATGACCAATCTCAATGAATGAGTACTGTCAACACATGAACTTTTATTTTATATCGATAAAGATGTAAATTTTAATATTAAAATATTTCGTTCAACACATGACCAATCTCAATGAATGAGTACTGTCAACACATGAACTTTTATTTTATAATATTCTTTATTTTTCAAATTGGAATGAGGCCCAATCAATTACCATATAAAGTTAATTATATGGATTTTCATACAACACATGTATATAATAACATTGAAAATAATCAACCATCAACCAAAGTGCACTACACTGTAAAAGCATCAAATATAGATATTCAACGCTTATAACAGCCTGTCAATCAATCGATCGACATATTTAATCAATCAGGATGAGTGAACTTCAAATTTCATCCCAACACCCGTGTGGGGTTTCAAACAATCAAACAAATATTTTATTCGTGCAGTTGGGCAATGTGTAAAATTTATCGACCCAATCAATGTCCTTCAAATAGGTGTACATAAACAAACCGTCTGGTTTGTAAATGAATATTTTATTTTATTCACTTCACGTTAAAAATTATATTTTTAACGATAAAACATTTTATTTCAATCTATGAATTTCTATTCAATTCATTTATTCTATAAAATGATATTTTTATTTTCTAACATATTTTAGAAAATTTCGGCGGCATAACGGCACGATACTAGAAACGGGACAAGGCCTAGCCTTATCCCCGGTCTAGTGAAGGCCCACGCCATTCACACATCAATCAAATTCACTTTCGTTATGCAAACCACAAAATTTGGAGTAAGGGTCTAACCTAGCCTTACTCCTTCGCCTTATAACGGCGCACGTCTAATCCTAACCAATTTATCGATTCGATTTTTCACACCACAAACCACATTCAAACCAATATCACAATCAATAACCAAACAGCCAAACAAACAAGTCCATGGTCTGTGGACGATTGTGTCGGGTGCTACTAAACACCGTCTGCATCCTAGTATATATATATAACTAGAAAAGTAAATTGAAAGGTGAGAAATTCTCACCTATAGCTATCCTAGCTCCACGGCACTTCCTTTGCAGAAGTCTTCGTCGTTTCGCCTTCTTGTCACCTTCGTTGCCCGCTTTCACTACATATGTAAAAATCGAATTTTTACTTCGCTATTCAATATATAAAAATCGAATTTTTAGTTCGCTATTCAATATATAAAAATCGAATTTTTAGTTCGCTATTCAATATATAAAAATCGAATTTTTAGTTCGCTATTCAATATATAAAAATCGAATTTTTAGTTCGCTATTCAATATATAAAAATCGAATTTTTAGTTCGCTATTCAATATATAAAAATCGAATTTTTAGTTCGAAGTTAAATATATAAAAATCGAATTTTCAGTTCGAAGTTAAATATATAAAAATCGAATTTTTAGTTCGAAGTTAAATATATAAAAATCGAATTTTTATTTCACTATTCATGTAAGAAAAATCATTTCTTTTCGCTATTGTTCATATAAGAAAAATCATTTCTTTTCATACTCAAACAAAGATTTCATTTCTTCTTTATTCAAACAAAGATTTCATTTTTAAAAATATAAGTTTTCATATATGAACATATAAGCTTTACTACATTAAAAATATATACTTTTATCATTTAAAAATCGTATTTTTGATAATAAAAAAAATTCAGTTTTAAAATATAAACTAATTTCAGTTTTGAGTTCCTTAAAATCAGTTTTTACACAGAAGAAGATAAATAAAACTCGAAATTAAAATCAACTATAAAATAAACAAACAAAGACATAAGAAACTCACTGTTCGGATCGAAAGCGGAGGGAAGTGGCGGCTTTGGCGTGGAGGGCGGACCTGCTCGCGGTGGCGCGAGTCCAGGAGTGGAGGTTCGCGCGGATCCGGGGTGGTTTGGGGAAAACTGGGGCTCGTGGGGGGGGGTCTGCGTCGGGTTCGAGTGGAGAGAGGGAAGTAGCGGTGGAGAGGAGGGGGTAGGGGGGGTCAGCCGGCGGTGGGGCGCGCTCCGGCGATGGGCGCGGTGTCCGATCTCGATGGGCGACGTCAGTTTTTTTTTTTTTTTTTTCTTTCTCTGAATCTCGATTTCTGATAAGTGATTCGGGGGGGGGGGCCAACGAAGAGGAAAAAAGGGGGGAAAGGTAATTTTTTATTTATTTTATTATTATTCAATTATTAAATTTTGCAAAAGGGTTGACTTTTACATACGACCTCGAAACGAGGTCCACCGCCTGTCGTTCATAGCGTTTTACCCCCATTCCGAACACAATGGGACATGTTTCGTATGTTGATTCGATCGTTTGAATCAGTTTCCGTTGAATTAACATTTAAATCACTATATTGAATTTTAAACGTACATTTCAAATTACCGGGGTCACATACTAACTAGAAAAATTCCAGAAAAATATTTTCTAGCTTCGTATTGACGATACGGTCCTAACAAAACTAGTTTCGTCGAATTCTGAGACCGTTAGAAAAATGGCCAATTTCCAGTCGATTAAAATCAACTGAAACTGGTCAAACGCGTTTTCCTTTGCCACGCTCACATATTGATTCGAAAAATTATGAAATTTGAAACCTAGCAATAACTTTACATCACGGACCCAACAAAACTGGTTTCGTCGAAATCCGAGGTTGTTTGCAAAATGTCCATTTTTAAGGGCCTGAATTCCATAGCGACTATTCAGAATTTTCAACTGGACATATCTTATCATTCCCGCTACGAAATCTTGATTTTTCGGATTCGTTGGAAAGATATTACCAATTAGATCCCATAATTTTTGGTTTCACTAAAATCCGGATTGTTTTGCACCCGGTACATTCAATTGAAGTTTGAAATCGAATTATCGAACTACCGCGCCATTTTCTATTCTATTTATAATTATATATAAATATTTATATTCTAACGACGACGCGTATAATATATACGTTCGAATTATATTCAAAATAAATTTCTCGTCGATATTATTTAAAATAATTCATTTTAAATAATCAAAATTCGCTAAAATGGCCAAAATAAAAATTTCAAACTGGCTCGCATTTTACGGGTTGTTACAATCTCCCCCACTTAAAACTTTTCGTCCCCGAAAAGGAACAAAGTCGAAAGTGGTTTGATTAATCAGCCCTACGCTCGATCTGGCTTCCATTCTCCAACTCTTTAGTTTCTGAGAATTTTCAAAATTTCAAAAATTTGGCTAACACCCTAAATTTTCGAAAAATTTCGCCATAACCTCCCCTGCAATGGGAGCATCGGGGAATTTCAAATAGCTTCCCCGGTCCTTCAGATCTCAAAAAGAAAAAGAAAAAGCCAAGCGGCTAGCCAATAGGCTCACAAAATCATCATCACCCAAACAAAACAGGAAATTATGTAGTAAACATGTACCTATTTGTCGGGCAAACAAATTTTATTCTCTGGCTCTAGCCTCCTTGCTATGACCTGCTCAATATAAGTATATGTATATGCAAGCAAATGCGACCAATTTTCAATATAATCCAATATTTGATTCAATTAGGCTAAATGGTTTAAAATTAGCAAACAAATGAACAAACAACCAAACATCAATCAATTAGTGAATTATCATTGAAATTCATAACTTTTGGTACATATACTAAAAATCATGTTTTGATGCCAATTCACAACAATGTGTTCTATCTATATAATCTTTGGTTCTCACACCAGTCTAATGGAAATATATAGATATCACACCTTCGAAACACGAATATAAATACTGATGATGTGGCCACATCATCAGAATTATCCCCGGGTGTCTAGAATGTGACTCTATATCTATCCAGTATATTAAAACTTCGAATATACGTTTGCAAGGCGTATATGCAAATTCTTTATATACTGAATTGTCCACTTCAATATAAATAATCAAATACGAATAATTGATTTAAATTTTCAAAACTAAATTTGCTTTTACTTTAAAAATATACTCTTCACACTCGTTCTAGGATACTACTGATCCCATCTCTAACGAGTCATTCTAATTGGATATTACTAATCCAATATCTGATGAGTTCTTTCGTATGGTTCTAATGTGCCTTATTCTCTGAGCTTTGTAAACCAAAGCTCTGATACCAACTGTGAAGACCCGCAACTTCCCCGTAAAGGAAAGCGTCGGATAGTTCGAGAACAAACCACAACAGAACGCATACAGAAGAACATTTCATTGTATATTACAACAATGCACCAGATTACAAGAATATACAGAGTATAAACAAATAAATATTACACAGAAATATCTGAGATTTAAATTATATTTAAATACATAGCAGCGGAAAATAATACAATACACAACTAGAAGAAGATATACGGATACAAAGCTTTCCGGATATCGTTCCAGCTGTAAACCAGGATCCTGTGAATATAAATCTGCAAAACCAAAACTACTAGCTGCCCGTGTCAGAATAAGGGCACCCAGAGTTTAGGTTAAAACAATAAACTCCAGGTCAGTCATGTGACTGGTGTGAGAACTAAAACAGTTAATCTTTATCTTTAAAGTTAGGTAAATCAAGGGACCACGCCGTATAACACGGAACGGGTTTCCTCCCAAGAATACCAGTGCATAAAACCAACAGCGCAATGCTAAATAAAGAAAAATGAAGCTGTTATAAGACCCAGGTCCTATCACACAATGCGACGCAAGCCGGGGGATAGGGTTTTCCCTTATAACAGCCAAAGAATGCTTGATACGTTTTTAAACAGATTATTTGATACTATAATAAGTGCATAGTGTATAAAACAACTTCAAATCATAAGTATCAATCATAGACGACATGAGCGTCCCATGCCACTATGTCGCCATGTATAGGTTTACAAATAAAACCGCAAATGTCACGTATTTGGAAATTGGATTTCCTTCTATGAACCGAGGCTAGGGGCAAGATCCTCAACCGATTCGAGACGCTCTAGCCCGCCCCTCAGGCAAGTACTCAGTCAAGCCTTTGGATCGTCAGGGCCGGTCCACCGATGTGGATTAAAATTCCTGAACACTACGTTTCCCCACCCTATGGGGTGTAAGTCTGGCCCGTCAGCCGACCAGAATGCATCGGCCGAAACCGATATAACCGAGGCGCCTCGCAACAGCAACAACCACATAAGTCAAACTCGTCAGGGCGTGTAAAACCACTGACGCCACTTCTAGCTAGAAAGAAACGCAAGTCCTCCCTGATGTCCTCTCCCGTTTTTGGTTCATACCGGGTGTGAAACTCACGAAGTAAACGTTACACAAAGCTATGCCACATAGGCCGTGCTTTGATCATCACCACAAGACTTTGCTTTTCAACAGAAGCCTTGATCATTTGCATCTTAGCATGCCACACAGGCAAACCATCCTATGCAACCGATATCAGTCACACAGAATGAAATCCGATGTCAGACACACAGTCCATTTACAAGTCCGTCCTGGGTCTGAACGAAACCGGAGGCACCTAGTACCCCGCATATCCATCGATCTCCAAGTACGTCTGGACGATCACTAACTGTTTCCATCTTCTTGGGTGTACAGCCCAATCAAGATCATCAGTAATTACCCAAACGACGTGAAGACCTCCGGTCTTCGACCATCGTCTTCATCTTCGACTTATCGTCGTATCAGTTACTCAGAATGGGATAAACCCGGTCTTTCCGAATAACTCGCGTATATTTTAAATAAGTGTTACACAAACACAACATACGCCTCATTCCAATTCATTAGTCACTAACCGTAAATTAATCGAGAGAATAATTCCCCAAACATTAACCCCGAAGGCCGAAACCAACATCAGATCAATATCCAGAAAACCATTCTGCTTGGCTAACCGACAGTTAGTTTCTAAATTTCACGTTCAAATCTAATTAAAGATTTAACTATCGCCTGGAGCAAACTGGTGATACTCCATTTCGATTATTTCAATCTAATTAAAGATTCATTAAAACTCCACTTAGTTCTAATCTGTGACTGGGTTAAAGAATCAGTGTCATTTAAAACACGGTTCACGGTAAACCCAAAATCACATCACATTTCAATCAGTCCCTAATTGTAAATTAGCAAGTGAGCAATTCCCTAAGTATTAATCCCGAAGGCCGAAACCAACATCAGATCAATGCCTCGGAAACTATTCAACTTAACTAATCTCCAGTTAGTTTCTAATTTTCTTAACTCCTTTAGGTCTAAGAACTGTATTATTGAAGATACCGTTCACGACAACCCAAAATCACATTTCATCAATGATCGGGTTAAAGAACGAGTGTTATTTAAAACACTGTCCACGATAAACCCAAAAATCAATATCGATTCAATTCCAATTAAATATCATTTAATTGGTACACTTCATTAAATCTAAATAAAAAAGATTTAATCTTTTCTCAACTGGGCTCAAGAACAGTGTTAGTGAAGACACCATTCACGACAAACCCAAATCACATTTGATATTAAATACAAGGCTTTGAATAGAAAATATCCCGGCTTATATTCAATATCAAATTCTACGATTAACAAATGTCGTATTGGAAATAACGATATAAATATATATCTTTCAAATTTCCATAACAACATCTGTATAATCACGAATTCCAACATCGAAATATTCCGAAGACAATTTCGATTCAAATCCACTCCAATGCAATCATTGGATATTTTGGTTACTTTCAAAACCCTTTTCAAATTCAATTTATTTATTTAAAAATAAATAGAATTATAATTCTAGTTCAAAACTAGTTCAATTCGATAAAAATCTATTTTTATCTTTTCAAATATGGAGTTTTTCATCCCAATTCTTCCCAAATCATTTCTTATGATTTTACACAAATTATTACTATTTTTAATAATTTTATCAAGGCCCGTACAGTCGATTTCCAACAATGGCCATCGAACTGCACTTACAGCGACCTTTTTCGAATTTGATTTAGACGTATCTCCAAATCCAACCGTTAGATTTCAAATTTCTAATATTCGTTAGAAAGCTCTTTTCGATACGAACCCAACGGTTCCGGTTTTAGGAGAATCCGACGGTCGGATCTCCCGTAATGTCTGTTTGAAATCAATGGTCGAAATTCACGAACTACCGCGGCGCGGCGCGTTCTATTCAGGCCATTATATTATATATATAATATATATAATATATATTTCGTCGATTTCTATTTAAAACGAATTTAATAAATAGTTTTGAATTCGTTTCAAAATTCATTTCTATTCAATTCAAATTTCAATTCAATTTGAATTCATTTTCAATTCATTTCGAAATCGTTTTCAATTCAATTCATTTCGAAATCGTTTTCAATTCAATTTGAATTCGTTTTCAATTCAATTCATTTCGAAATCGTTTTCAATTCAATTTATTTCGAAATCGTTTTCAATTCAATTCATTTCGAAACCACTTTTAATTCAATTCACTTTGAAATCACTTTTAATTCAATTCACTTCGAAATCACTTTTAATTCAATTCACTTTGCATTCGTTTTCAATTCAATTCATTTCGAAATGAATAAAATCGATATAAATATCGTTCACGTCAAAATGGCGTCAATCTAATCAACACGGCTTCATAAATTTCTATTTTCAAAATAGTTGTTATTATCAAAATATTTCGTTCAACACATGACCAATCTCAATGAATGAGTACTGTCAACACATGAACTTTTATTTTATATCGATAAAGATGTAAATTTTAATATTAAAATATTTCGTTCAACACATGACCAATCTCAATGAATGAGTACTGTCAACACATGAACTTTTATTTTATAATATTCTTTATTTTTCAAATTGGAATGAGGCCCAATCAATTACCATATAAAGTTAATTATATGGATTTTCATACAACACATGTATATAATAACATTGAAAATAATCAACCATCAACCAAAGTGCACTACACTGTAAAAGCATCAAATATAGATATTCAACGCTTATAACAGCCTGTCAATCAATCGATCGACATATTTAATCAATCAGGATGAGTGAACTTCAAATTTCATCCCAACACCCGTGTGGGGTTTCAAACAATCAAACAAATATTTTATTCGTGCAGTTGGGCAATGTGTAAAATTTATCGACCCAATCAATGTCCTTCAAATAGGTGTACATAAACAAACCGTCTGGTTTGTAAATGAATATTTTATTTTATTCACTTCTCGTTAAAAATTATATTTTTAACGATAAAACATTTTATTTCAATCTATGAATTTCTATTCAATTCATTTATTCTATAAAATGATATTTTTATTTTCTAACATATTTTAGAAAATTTCGGCGGCATAACGGCACGATACTAGAAACGGGACAAGGCCTAGCCTTATCCCCGGTCTAGTGAAGGCCCACGCCATTCACACATCAATCAAATTCACTTTCGTTATGCAAACCACAAAATTTGGAGTAAGGGTCTAACCTAGCCTTACTCCTTCGCCTTATAACGGCGCACGTCTAATCCTAACCAATTTATCGATTCGATTTTTCACACCACAAACCACATTCAAACCAATATCACAATCAATAACCAAACAGCCAAACAAACAAGTCCATGGTCTGTGGACGATTGTGTCGGGTGCTACTAAACACCGTCTGCATCCTAGTATATATATATAACTAGAAAAGTAAATTGAAAGGTGAGAAATTCTCACCTATAGCTATCCTAGCTCCACGGCACTTCCTTTGCAGAAGTCTTCGTCGTTTCGCCTTCTTGTCACCTTCGTTGCCCGCTTTCACTACATATGTAAAAATCGAATTTTTACTTCGCTATTCAATATATAAAAATCGAATTTTTAGTTCGCTATTCAATATATAAAAATCGAATTTTTAGTTCGCTATTCAATATATAAAAATCGAATTTTTAGTTCGCTATTCAATATATAAAAATCGAATTTTTAGTTCGCTATTCAATATATAAAAATCGAATTTTTAGTTCGCTATTCAATATATAAAAATCGAATTTTTAGTTCGAAGTTAAATATATAAAAATCGAATTTTCAGTTCGAAGTTAAATATATAAAAATCGAATTTTTAGTTCGAAGTTAAATATATAAAAATCGAATTTTTATTTCACTATTCATGTAAGAAAAATCATTTCTTTTCGCTATTGTTCATATAAGAAAAATCATTTCTTTTCATACTCAAACAAAGATTTCATTTCTTCTTTATTCAAACAAAGATTTCATTTTTAAAAATATAAGTTTTCATATATGAACATATAAGCTTTACTACATTAAAAATATATACTTTTATCATTTAAAAATCGTATTTTTGATAATAAAAAAAATTCAGTTTTAAAATATAAACTAATTTCAGTTTTGAGTTCCTTAAAATCAGTTTTTACACAGAAGAAGATAAATAAAACTCGAAATTAAAATCAACTATAAAATAAACAAACAAAGACATAAGAAACTCACTGTTCGGATCGAAAGCGGAGGGAAGTGGCGGCTTTGGCGTGGAGGGCGGACCTGCTCGCGGTGGCGCGAGTCCAGGAGTGGAGGTTCGCGCGGATCCGGGGTGGTTTGGGGAAAACTGGGGCTCGTGGGGGGGTCTGCGTCGGGTTCGAGTGGAGAGAGGGAAGTAGCGGTGGAGAGGAGGGGGTAGGGGGGGTCAGCCGGCGGTGGGGCGCGCTCCGGCGATGGGCGCGGTGTCCGATCTCGATGGGCGACGTCAGTTTTTTTTTTTTTTTTTCTTTCTCTGAATCTCGATTTCTGATAAGTGATTCGGGGGGGGGGGCCAACGAAGAGGAAAAAAGGGGGAAAGGTAATTTTTTATTTATTTTATTATTATTTAATTATTAAATTTTGCAAAAGGGTTGACTTTTACATACGACCTCGAAACGAGGTCCACCGCCTGTCGTTCATAGCGTTTTACCCCCATTCCGAACACAATGGGACATGTTTCGTATGTTGATTCGATCGTTTGAATCAGTTTCCGTTGAATTAACATTTAAATCACTATATGGAATTTTAAACGTACATTTCAAATTACCGGGGTCACATACTAACTAGAAAAATTCCAGAAAAATATTTTCTAGCTTCGTATTGACGATACGGTCCTAACAAAACTAGTTTCGTCGAATTCTGAGACCGTTAGAAAAATGGCCAATTTCCAGTCGATTAAAATCAACTGAAACTGGTCAAACGCGTTTTCCTTTGCCACGCTCACATATTGATTCGAAAAATTATGAAATTTGAAACCTAGCAATAACTTTACATCACGGACCCAACAAAACTGGTTTCGTCGAAATCCGAGGTTGTTTGCAAAATGTCCATTTTTAAGGGCCTGAATTCCATAGCGACTATTCAGAATTTTCAACTGGACATATCTTATCATTCCCGCTACGAAATCTTGATTTTTTGGATTCGTTGGAAAGATATTACCAATTAGATCCCATTATTTTTGGTTTCACTAAAATCCGGATTGTTTTGCACCCGGTACATTCAATTGAAGTTTGAAATCGAATTATCGAACTACCGCGCCATTTTCTATTCTATTTATAATTATATATAAATATTTATATTCTAACGACGACGCGTATAATATATACGTTCGAATTATATTCAAAATAAATTTCTCGTCGATATTATTTAAAATAATTCATTTTAAATAATCAAAATTCGCTAAAATGGCCAAAATAAAAATTTCAAACTGGCTCGCATTTTACGGGTTGTTACACTTTGCTTATTAGAAAACATGCCTAGACATAGTGCGAATGGGACTCATTGGGCTCGAACCAAGTGTGGGGGAAAACATTGGGGGCACTCTTTGCATCGCATACATCGCAAACACATATATCATTGTACATATGATCCATTTCTCCATATAGTTAAACTGCATTACATTTTACAAATAATCTTGCATTTAATCCATCTCTGGGAACGATCTTTCAAATTTAGGAAACGTATACAGTGTAGACACTGTTTAGTTCTAGTGTGGGGGGGAGTCTGCATTGCATTCTTTTGATTTTTCTTTAAAAAAAATTTCTTCTTTCTTTTCATTTTCAGCATTTAAATAGGACCATCATGCATTTTAGACTGTAATAACATGTCATTTTTTTTTGAAATACGACTCATTTTCAATTGATACAACAAAATAAGTTTACAATTTTTAGCCAGTTGATAGTATTTTTCTCTCTCAGCTAAATTCGAATTTGAAATATAATGAAAAGTTTAATTTTGAGGGATAATAGTGTAACCGGTACATAGGGAGATTCTTAGGTGATGGCCATGAAATCTATTCTATATTGTAGACTTTGTTTAAATAAGTGGAGGACTTAAAATACTTATAATGGCTTGTCAAATCTTTAAAACTAAGTTTTGCTAAGTTGAATTCGCTTAACTCTTTTTTTTGTGCTTATAAATTCGATAATAATAATAATAATCCAAGGGTATCCAACATTGCTTGTATATCGAGCGTTGGTGTGCAAACCCGCCAAGCTCTATCCGACACGTTGTTGACAAAGTCAGCGTTGGAATATCTTGGTCTCATTTTATGAGATTGGACACCTAAGGATTACCGACACGTTGTTGACAAAGTCAAAATCGGCCTGCACAATCCGCCAAGCTCTTTACCTACTCTCCGTTAGTCCGCGAGGCAGTGCATGGGTGGTAAACCTTGGTCTTCTAAGTTAGGTGTATGTACTTAATCATAAATTTTAAAATTTTATAGAATAAAGAATAAGCGATGATACCCAAAAACTTCTTGACCTTATTGATTTGGCTAGCCATACATGAGAAAATTAGAATACCACTTTGCAAACTGTGCCAAGCATACTAAGAATTTATTTCATGGTTGCACTATGTTATCGACCGAACTAACTGGCCAAACTGGAATTTAACATTTGAAAACTTGATTTATATTGAAAGTTTGTGACAGCTCGAGGTATCTAAAATAAAATCAACTGATTAGAAATTATTAACTTAATTTGTTGTACCACTTTCCTGAAATAAGTCGTGTTGTCATTTTTCGTTTTTATTTTTTCATATGTCCATTGCATTCATGTAGTTTCATTAGAACCATATCATACTGCATTTGGATTTTGTGGGTAGTATCCGCTGAAAACCCTCACGAGACACCACTCGTCCTACTAGGGACACCTAGAGGTGTGACGGCAAGGAATTTCGCTCGGTCCGAACCAGTCGCTAAACCGACCCAGACCGTTCGAAACGCCCTATCGTTTGAGAACACGACAAAACAGAACGCGTACAGAAGAACATTTCACTATATATAACAACAGTGCATCAGATTACAAGAATATACAGAGTATAAATGAATATTACACAGAAATATCAGAGATTTAAATTTCATTTAAATACATAGCAGCGGAAAATAATACAATACACAACTAGAAGTAGATATACGGATACAAAGCTTTCCGGATATCGTTCCAGCTGTAAACCAGGATCCTGTGAATATAAATCTGCAAAACCGAAACTGCTAGCTGCCCGTGTCAAAAATAGGGGCACCCAGAGTTTAGGTTAAAACAATAAACTCCAGGTCAGTCATGTGACTGGTGTGAGAACTAAAACAGTTAATCTTTATTTTAAATCATTAGGTAAATCAAGGGACCACGCCGTATAACACGGAACGGGTTTCCTCCCAAGAATACCAGTGCATAAACAAACAGCGCCATGCTAAATAAAGAAAAATGAAGCTGTTATAAGACCCAGGTCCTATCACACAATGCAAACGCAAGCCGGGGGATAGGGTTTTCCCTTATAACAGCCAAAGAATGCTTGATACGTTTGAAACAAATCATTTGATACTATAATAAGTGCATAGTGTATAAAACAACTTCAAATCATAAGTATCAATCATAGGCGACATGAGCGTCCCATGCCACTATGTCGCCATATATAGGTTTACAAATAAAACCGCAAATGGCACGTATTTGGAAATTGGATTTCCGTCTATGAACCGAGGCAAAAGATAGTCCTCAACCGATTCGTGACTCTCTAGCCCGAGCCACAGGGTCAGAGCGCATCGACCCTTGGAGCGACAGGGCCGGTCCACCGATGTGGATTAAAATGCCTGAACACTACGTTTCCCCACCCTATGGGGTGTAAGTCTGGTCCGTCAGCCGACCAGAATGCATTCGGCCGAAACCGATATAACCGAGGCGCCTCGCAACAGCAACAACAACATAAGTCAAACTCGTCAGGGCGTGTAAAACCACTGACGCCACTTCTAGCTAGAAAGAAACGCAAGTCCTCCCTGAGGTCCGTCTCCCGTTTTTGGTTCATACCTGGTGTGAAACACGCGAGGTAAACGTTACACAAAGCTACGCCTCAAAGGTCGTGCTTTGATCATCACCACAAGACTTTGCTTTTCAACAGAAGCCTTGATCATTTGCATCTTAGCATGCCACACAGGCAAACCATCCTATGCAACCGATATCAGTCACACAGAATGAAATCCGATGTCGGACACACAGTCCATTTACAAGTCCGTTCTGGGTCTGAACGAAACCGGAGGCACCTAGTACCCCGCATATCCATCGATCTCCAAGTACGTCTGGACGATCACCAACTGTTTCCATCTTCTTGGGTGTACAGCCCAATCAAGATCATCAGTAATTACCCAAACGACGTGAAGACGTCCGGTCTTCGACCATCGTCTTCATCTTCGACTTATCGTCGTATCAGTTACTCAGAATGGGATAAACCCGGTCTTTCCGAATAACTCGCGTATATTTTAAATAAGTGTTACACAAACACAACATACGCCTCATTCCAATTCCTTAGTCACTAACCGTAAATTAATCAAGAGAATAATTCCCCAAATATTAACCCCGAAGGCCGAAACCAACATCAGATCAATATCCAGAAAACCATTCTGCTTGGCTAACCGCCAGTTAGTTTCTAAATTTCACATTCAAATCTAATTAAAGATTTAACTATCGCCTGGAGCAAAACTGGTGATACTCCATTCTCGATCTTTTCAATCTAATTAAAGATTCATTAAAACTCCACTTAGTTTTAATCTGTGACTGGGTTAAAGAATCAGTGTCATTTAAAACACGGTTCACGATAAACCCAAAGTCACATCCCATTAATTATCGGGTTAAAGAACAAGTGTTATTTAAAACACTGTTCACGATAAACCCAAAAATCAATATCCATTCAATTCCAATTAAATATCATTTAATTGGTACACTTCATTAAATCTAAATAAAAAGATTTAATCTTTTCTCAACTGGGTTCAAGAACAGTGTTAGTGAAGACACCATTCACGACAAACCCAAATCACATTCGATTAATTATCGGGTTAAAGAACAAGTGTTATTTAAAACACTGTTCACGATAAACCCAAAAATCAATACCAATTCAATTCCAATTAAATATCATTTAATTGGTACACTTCATTAAATCTAAATAAAAAGATTTAATCTTTTCTCAACTGGGTTCAAGAACAGTGTTAGTGAAGACACCATTCACGACAAACCCAAATCACATTCGATTAATTATCGGGTTAAAGAACAAGTGTTATTTAAAACACTGTTCACGATAAACCCAAAAATCAATACCAATTCAATTCCAATTAAATATCATTTAATTGGTACACTTCATTAAATCTAAATAAAAAGATTTAATCTTTTCTCAACTGGGTTCAAGAACAGTGTTAGTGAAGACACCATTCACGACAAACCCAAATCACATTCGATATTCAATACAAGGCTCTGAATAGAAAATATATCGGCTTATATTCAATATCGAATTCTACGACTAACAAATGTCGTATTGGAAATAACGATATAAATATATATCTTTCAAATTTCCATAACAACACCTGTATAATCACGAATTCCAACATCGAAATATTCCGAAGACAATTTCGATTCAAATCCACTCCAATGCAATCATTGGAAATTTTGGTTATTTTCAAAACCATTTCAAATTCAATTTATTTATTTAAAAATAAATAGAATTATAATTCTAGTTCAAAACTAGTTCATTTCGATAAAAATCTATTTTTATCTTTTCAAATATGGAGTTTTTCATCCCAAACTTTCACAAATCATTTCTTATGATTTTACACAAATTATTACTATTTTTAATAATTTTATCAAGGCCCGTACAGTCGATTTCCAACAACGGCCATCGAACTGCACTTACAGCGACCTTTTTCGAATTTGATTTGGACGTATCTCCAAATCCAACCGTTAGATTTCAAATTTCTAACATTCATTAGAAAGCTCTTTTCGATACGAACCCAACGGTTCCGGTTTTAGGAGAATCCGACGGTCGGATCTCCCGTAATGTCCGTTTTAGATAAATGGTCGAAATTCGCGAACTGCCGCGGCGCGGCGCGTTCTATTCAGGCCATTATATTATATATATAATATATATAATATATATTTCATCGATTTCTATTTAAAACGAATTATATAAATAGTTTTGAATTCGTTTCAAAAACAATTTCAACTTCCTTTTCAATTCAAATCAAAATTGAATTCTTCTTTATAAATTCGTTTTAAAATTCATTTCTATTCAATTCAAATTTCAATTCAATTTGAATTCATTTCAATTTGTTTTCAATTCAATTCGAAATCGTTTTCAATTCAATTCATTTCGAAATCGTTTTCAATTCAATTCATTTCGAAATCGTTTTCAATTCAATTCATTTCGAATTCGTTTTCAATTCAATTCATTTCAAATCGTTTTCAATTCAATTCATTTCGAAATCGTTTTCAATTCAATTCATTTCGAATTCGTTTTCAATTCAATTCATTTCAAATCGTTTTCAATTCAATTCATTTCAAAATATTCGATTTCGAAATCACTTTTCAATATTCATTTTAAAATGAATAAAATCGATATAAATATCGTTCACGTCAAAATGGCGTCAATCTAATCCTCACGGCTTCACATATTTCTATTTTCAAATATTCTATTTCAAATATTTCTATTTCAAATATTCCTATTTCAAATATTTCTTTTTTTTTTTCGAAACTGGAATGAGGCCCAATCAATTACCATATAATGTTAATTATATGGATTTTCTACAACACATGTATATATCAACAACGATGAATAATCAACCATCAATCAAAGTGCACTACACTGTATAAGCATCAAATATAGACATTTAACGCTTATAGCAGCTTGTCAATCAATCGATCGACATATTTAATCAATCAGGATGAGTGAACTTCAAATTTCATCCTAACACCCGTGTGGGGTTTCAAACAATCAAACACATATTTTATTTGTGCAGTTAGGCGATGTGTAAAATTTATCGACCCAATCAACGTCATTCAAATAGGTGTACATAAACAAACCGTCTGGTTTGTAAATGAATATTTATTTATTCACATTCACGTTAAAAATTATATTTTTAACGATAACACATTTTATTTTAACATATGAATTTCTATTCGGTTCATTCGTTAAATAAAATGCTATTTTTATTTTTTTCTAACTTATTTTAGAAAATTTCGGCGGCATAACGGCACGATACTAGAAACGGGACAAGGCCTAGCCTTATCCCCGGTCTAGTGAAGGCCCACGCCATTCACACATCAATCAAATCAATTCGTTATGCAAACCACAAACTTTGAAGTAAGGATCTAACCTAGCCTTACTCCTTCGCCTTATAACGGCGCACGTCTAATCCTAACCAATTTATCGATTCGATTTTTCACACCACAAACCACATTCAAACCAATATCGCAATCAATCACCAAACAGTCAAACAAACAAGTCCATGGTCTGTGGACGATTGTGTCGGGTGCTACTAAGCACCGTCTGCATCCTAGTATAAATATATAACTAGAAAAGAAATAGAAAGGTGAGAAATTCTCACATATAGCTATCCTAGCTCCACGGCTCTTCATTTGCAGAAGTCTTCGACGCTCTCGCCTTTTTGTCGCTTTCGCCCGTATTCTCTATATATGTAAAAATCGCATTTTTACGATGCTATTCAATATATAAAAATCGAATTTTTGACTTCAAAGTTCAATATATAAAAATCGAATTTTTACTTCAACTTTCAATATATAAAAATCGAATTTTTACTTCAACTTTCAATATATAAAAATCGAATTTTTATTTCAAAGTTCAATATATAAAAATCGAATTTTTATTTCAAAGTTCAATATATAAAAAGCGAATTTTTATTTCAAAGTTCATTATATAAAAAGCGAATTTTTATTTCAAAGTTCATTATATAAAAATCGAATTTTTATTTCAAAGTTCAATATATAAAAATCGAATTTTTATTTCAAAGTTCAATATATAAAAATCGAATTTTTATTTCAAAGTTTAAATCTTTTTAAACCTTTCAAAATTCAAATCTTTTACCTTTTAAAAATTCAAATCTTTCTAAACCTTTTAAAATAAAAATCTTTTTAAACCTTTTTAAAAATAAAAATCTTTTTAAACCTTTTAAAATAAAAATCTTTTTAAACCTTTTAAAAATAAAAATCTTTTTAAACCTTTTAAAAATAAAAATCTTTTTAAACCTTTTTAAAAATAAAAATCTTCAGTTTTAAATTTCCTTTCAAATCAGATCAAATTTTATTTAAATAAGTACTTTATATATATGAAATAAAGAAATAAAGAAAAGAAAAAAAAAACCTTACAGGGGCTATGCTGCTTCGTCGGTCATCAGGGGGTGGGGGTTTCGGGTTCGGGTATGGGTAAGGTCGGGGGCCGCAGGCGAAGGGAAGGGGAGGAGGAGGAAGGAGGGGCGGCGCGGAGCAGTGGTTTCGAAAGGGGGGGGGTGCGGCTCGCGAATCGATGCGGAGGAGGAGAAGGGAGCTCGAGGGGGGGGTGCTGGACGCCGACGGCGCGGTTGCGGTTTCATCGGAGGAGCGACGAGCTCCTCCGTCCTTTCCCCTTTTTTTTTTTTTTTTTTTTTTTTTCTAATCTGCTGAATGAATTTGGACGGGGGGGGCCAAAGCGATTTAAGGGGAGGAAGGGAAATTTTTTTTTTTTTTTTTTTTTTTTTATTATTATTTAATTATTAAATTTTTGCAAAAAGGTGACTTTTACATACGACCTCGTAACGAGGCCCACCGCCTGCCGTCCATAGCGTTTTACCCCCATTCCGAACACAATGGGATATGTATCGCAAGCTGATTCGACTGTTTCGATCAGTTTCCGTTGAATTTACATTTAAATCACTATATTGAATTTTAAACGTACATTTTAAATTACCGAGACCACATACTGACTAGAAAAATTCCAGAAAAATATTTTCTAGCTTCGTATTGACGATACGGTCCTAACAAAACTAGTTTCGTCGAATTCTGAGACCGTTAGAAAAATGGCCAATTTCCAGTCGATTAAAATCAACTGAAACTGGTCAAACGCGTTTTCCTTTGCCACGCTCACATACTGATTCGAAAAATTATGAAACTTGAAACCTAGCAATAGTTTGACATCCCGGACCCAACAAAACTGGTTTCGTCGAATTCCGAGGTCATCTGCAAAATGTCCATTTTTAAGGGCCTGAATTCCATAGCGACTATTCAGAATTTTCAACTGGACATAACTTTTGATTCCCGCTACTAACTTTTGATTTTTCGGATTCGTTGGAAAGATATTCACAATTAGATCCTATCCTTTTTGGTTTCACTAAAATCCGGATTGCTTTGCACCCGGTACATTCAATTGAAGTTTGAAATCGAATTATCGAACTACCGCGCCATTTTCAATTCCATTTATAATTATATATAAATATTTATATTCTATCGACGACGCGTATAATATATACGTTCGAATTCTATTCAAAATAAATTTTCTCGTCGATTCTATTTAAAATAATTCATTTTAAATAATCAAAACTCGCTAAAATTGCCAAAATAAAAATTTTAAACTGGCCCAGATTTTCCGGGTTGTTACAATCTCCCCCACTTAAAACTTTTCGTCCCCGAAAAGGAACAAAGTCGAAAGTGGTTTGATTAATCAACTCTACGCTCGACCTGGCTTCCATTCTCCAACTCTTTAGTTTCTGAGAATTTCTAAAATTTCAAAAATTTGGCTAACACCCTAAATTTTTGAAAAATTTCGCCATAACCTCCCCTGCACCGGGAGCATCGGGAAATTGCAAATAGCGTTCCCGGTCCTTCAGATCTCAAAAAGAAAAAGAAAAAGCCAAGCGGCTAGCCAATAGGCTCACAAAATCATCATCACCCAAACAAAACAGGAAATTATGTAGTAAACATGTACCTATTTGTCGGGCAAACAAATTTTATTCCCTGCTCTAGCCTCCTTGCTATAACCTGTTCAATGTAAGTACATATATGCAAGCAAATGCGACCAATTTTCAATATAGTTCAATATTTGATTCAATTAGGCTAATTGGTTCAAAATTATCAAACAATTAAACAAGCAACACAAACATCAATCAATTAGTGAATTAGAGTTTCAAATTCATAATTTTGATACATATACAAAAATCAAATTTTTGATGCCAAATTACAACAATAGGCCCTATCTAATTTTTGGTTCTCACACCAGTCAATAGGAAATATATAGAAAATCACACTTTCGACACTCGAATATAAATGCTGATGATGATGCACCATCATCAATATCATCTTCGGGCGACTAGAGCGTGATGCTATATCTATCCAGTATATTAAAATTTCAAATACACGTGGATCAGACGTATATGCAAAATCTTTATATACTGGACTGTCCAAATCAATATAAATAAATAATCAACTACGAATAATTGATTTAACTTTTCAAAACAAAAATTTGTTTTCATTTTCAAAAATATACTCTTCACACTCGTTCTAGGATACTACTGATCCTATCTCTAACGAGTCATCCCATTGGATATTACTAATCCGATTATCTGATGAATTCTTTCGTACGGTTCTAATGTGCCTTGTTCTCTGAGCTTTGTAAACCAAAGCTCTGATACCAACTGTGACGGCAAGGAATTTCGCTCGGTCCGAACCAGTCGCTAAACCGACCCAGACCGTTCGAAACGCCCTATCGTTTGAGAACACGACAAAACAGAACGCGTACAGAAGAACATTTCACTATATATAACAACAGTGCATCAGATTACAAGAATATACAGAGTATAAATGAATATTACACAGAAATATCAGAGATTTAAATTTCATTTAAATACATAGCAGCGGAAAATAATACAATACACAACTAGAAGTAGATATACGGATACAAAGCTTTCCGGATATCGTTCCAGCTGTAAACCAGGATCCTGTGAATATAAATCTGCAAAACCGAAACTGCTAGCTGCCCGTGTCAAAAATAGGGGCACCCAGAGTTTAGGTTAAAACAATAAACTCCAGGTCAGTCATGTGACTGGTGTGAGAACTAAAACAGTTAATCTTTATTTTAAATCATTAGGTAAATCAAGGGACCACGCCGTATAACACGGAACGGGTTTCCTCCCAAGAATACCAGTGCATAAACAAACAGCGCCATGCTAAATAAAGAAAAATGAAGCTGTTATAAGACCCAGGTCCTATCACACAATGCAAACGCAAGCCGGGGGATAGGGTTTTCCCTTATAACAGCCAAAGAATGCTTGATACGTTTGAAACAAATCATTTGATACTATAATAAGTGCATAGTGTATAAAACAACTTCAAATCATAAGTATCAATCATAGGCGACATGAGCGTCCCATGCCACTATGTCGCCATATATAGGTTTACAAATAAAACCGCAAATGGCACGTATTTGGAAATTGGATTTCCGTCTATGAACCGAGGCAAAAGATAGTCCTCAACCGATTCGTGACTCTCTAGCCCGAGCCACAGGGTCAGAGCGCATCGACCCTTGGAGCGACAGGGCCGGTCCACCGATGTGGATTAAAATGCCTGAACACTACGTTTCCCCACCCTATGGGGTGTAAGTCTGGTCCGTCAGCCGACCAGAATGCATTCGGCCGAAACCGATATAACCGAGGCGCCTCGCAACAGCAACAACAACATAAGTCAAACTCGTCAGGGCGTGTAAAACCACTGACGCCACTTCTAGCTAGAAAGAAACGCAAGTCCTCCCTGAGGTCCGTCTCCCGTTTTTGGTTCATACCTGGTGTGAAACACGCGAGGTAAACGTTACACAAAGCTACGCCTCAAAGGTCGTGCTTTGATCATCACCACAAGACTTTGCTTTTCAACAGAAGCCTTGATCATTTGCATCTTAGCATGCCACACAGGCAAACCATCCTATGCAACCGATATCAGTCACACAGAATGAAATCCGATGTCGGACACACAGTCCATTTACAAGTCCGTTCTGGGTCTGAACGAAACCGGAGGCACCTAGTACCCCGCATATCCATCGATCTCCAAGTACGTCTGGACGATCACCAACTGTTTCCATCTTCTTGGGTGTACAGCCCAATCAAGATCATCAGTAATTACCCAAACGACGTGAAGACGTCCGGTCTTCGACCATCGTCTTCATCTTCGACTTATCGTCGTATCAGTTACTCAGAATGGGATAAACCCGGTCTTTCCGAATAACTCGCGTATATTTTAAATAAGTGTTACACAAACACAACATACGCCTCATTCCAATTCCTTAGTCACTAACCGTAAATTAATCAAGAGAATAATTCCCCAAATATTAACCCCGAAGGCCGAAACCAACATCAGATCAATATCCAGAAAACCATTCTGCTTGGCTAACCGCCAGTTAGTTTCTAAATTTCACATTCAAATCTAATTAAAGATTTAACTATCGCCTGGAGCAAAACTGGTGATACTCCATTCTCGATCTTTTCAATCTAATTAAAGATTCATTAAAACTCCACTTAGTTTTAATCTGTGACTGGGTTAAAGAATCAGTGTCATTTAAAACACGGTTCACGATAAACCCAAAGTCACATCCCATTAATTATCGGGTTAAAGAACAAGTGTTATTTAAAACACTGTTCACGATAAACCCAAAAATCAATATCCATTCAATTCCAATTAAATATCATTTAATTGGTACACTTCATTAAATCTAAATAAAAAGATTTAATCTTTTCTCAACTGGGTTCAAGAACAGTGTTAGTGAAGACACCATTCACGACAAACCCAAATCACATTCGATTAATTATCGGGTTAAAGAACAAGTGTTATTTAAAACACTGTTCACGATAAACCCAAAAATCAATACCAATTCAATTCCAATTAAATATCATTTAATTGGTACACTTCATTAAATCTAAATAAAAAGATTTAATCTTTTCTCAACTGGGTTCAAGAACAGTGTTAGTGAAGACACCATTCACGACAAACCCAAATCACATTCGATTAATTATCGGGTTAAAGAACAAGTGTTATTTAAAACACTGTTCACGATAAACCCAAAAATCAATACCAATTCAATTCCAATTAAATATCATTTAATTGGTACACTTCATTAAATCTAAATAAAAAGATTTAATCTTTTCTCAACTGGGTTCAAGAACAGTGTTAGTGAAGACACCATTCACGACAAACCCAAATCACATTCGATATTCAATACAAGGCTCTGAATAGAAAATATATCGGCTTATATTCAATATCGAATTCTACGACTAACAAATGTCGTATTGGAAATAACGATATAAATATATATCTTTCAAATTTCCATAACAACACCTGTATAATCACGAATTCCAACATCGAAATATTCCGAAGACAATTTCGATTCAAATCCACTCCAATGCAATCATTGGAAATTTTGGTTATTTTCAAAACCATTTCAAATTCAATTTATTTATTTAAAAATAAATAGAATTATAATTCTAGTTCAAAACTAGTTCATTTCGATAAAAATCTATTTTTATCTTTTCAAATATGGAGTTTTTCATCCCAAACTTTCACAAATCATTTCTTATGATTTTACACAAATTATTACTATTTTTAATAATTTTATCAAGGCCCGTACAGTCGATTTCCAACAACGGCCATCGAACTGCACTTACAGCGACCTTTTTCGAATTTGATTTGGACGTATCTCCAAATCCAACCGTTAGATTTCAAATTTCTAACATTCATTAGAAAGCTCTTTTCGATACGAACCCAACGGTTCCGGTTTTAGGAGAATCCGACGGTCGGATCTCCCGTAATGTCCGTTTTAGATAAATGGTCGAAATTCGCGAACTGCCGCGGCGCGGCGCGTTCTATTCAGGCCATTATATTATATATATAATATATATAATATATATTTCATCGATTTCTATTTAAAACGAATTATATAAATAGTTTTGAATTCGTTTCAAAAACAATTTCAACTTCCTTTTCAATTCAAATCAAAATTGAATTCTTCTTTATAAATTCGTTTTAAAATTCATTTCTATTCAATTCAAATTTCAATTCAATTTGAATTCATTTCAATTTGTTTTCAATTCAATTCGAAATCGTTTTCAATTCAATTCATTTCGAAATCGTTTTCAATTCAATTCATTTCGAAATCGTTTTCAATTCAATTCATTTCGAATTCGTTTTCAATTCAATTCATTTCAAATCGTTTTCAATTCAATTCATTTCGAAATCGTTTTCAATTCAATTCATTTCGAATTCGTTTTCAATTCAATTCATTTCAAATCGTTTTCAATTCAATTCATTTCAAAATATTCGATTTCGAAATCACTTTTCAATATTCATTTTAAAATGAATAAAATCGATATAAATATCGTTCACGTCAAAATGGCGTCAATCTAATCCTCACGGCTTCACATATTTCTATTTTCAAATATTCTATTTCAAATATTTCTATTTCAAATATTCCTATTTCAAATATTTCTTTTTTTTTTTCGAAACTGGAATGAGGCCCAATCAATTACCATATAATGTTAATTATATGGATTTTCTACAACACATGTATATATCAACAACGATGAATAATCAACCATCAATCAAAGTGCACTACACTGTATAAGCATCAAATATAGACATTTAACGCTTATAGCAGCTTGTCAATCAATCGATCGACATATTTAATCAATCAGGATGAGTGAACTTCAAATTTCATCCTAACACCCGTGTGGGGTTTCAAACAATCAAACACATATTTTATTTGTGCAGTTAGGCGATGTGTAAAATTTATCGACCCAATCAACGTCATTCAAATAGGTGTACATAAACAAACCGTCTGGTTTGTAAATGAATATTTATTTATTCACATTCACGTTAAAAATTATATTTTTAACGATAACACATTTTATTTTAACATATGAATTTCTATTCGGTTCATTCGTTAAATAAAATGCTATTTTTATTTTTTTCTAACTTATTTTAGAAAATTTCGGCGGCATAACGGCACGATACTAGAAACGGGACAAGGCCTAGCCTTATCCCCGGTCTAGTGAAGGCCCACGCCATTCACACATCAATCAAATCAATTCGTTATGCAAACCACAAACTTTGAAGTAAGGATCTAACCTAGCCTTACTCCTTCGCCTTATAACGGCGCACGTCTAATCCTAACCAATTTATCGATTCGATTTTTCACACCACAAACCACATTCAAACCAATATCGCAATCAATCACCAAACAGTCAAACAAACAAGTCCATGGTCTGTGGACGATTGTGTCGGGTGCTACTAAGCACCGTCTGCATCCTAGTATAAATATATAACTAGAAAAGAAATAGAAAGGTGAGAAATTCTCACATATAGCTATCCTAGCTCCACGGCTCTTCATTTGCAGAAGTCTTCGACGCTCTCGCCTTTTTGTCGCTTTCGCCCGTATTCTCTATATATGTAAAAATCGCATTTTTACGATGCTATTCAATATATAAAAATCGAATTTTTGACTTCAAAGTTCAATATATAAAAATCGAATTTTTACTTCAACTTTCAATATATAAAAATCGAATTTTTACTTCAACTTTCAATATATAAAAATCGAATTTTTATTTCAAAGTTCAATATATAAAAATCGAATTTTTATTTCAAAGTTCAATATATAAAAAGCGAATTTTTATTTCAAAGTTCATTATATAAAAAGCGAATTTTTATTTCAAAGTTCATTATATAAAAATCGAATTTTTATTTCAAAGTTCAATATATAAAAATCGAATTTTTATTTCAAAGTTCAATATATAAAAATCGAATTTTTATTTCAAAGTTTAAATCTTTTTAAACCTTTCAAAATTCAAATCTTTTACCTTTTAAAAATTCAAATCTTTCTAAACCTTTTAAAATAAAAATCTTTTTAAACCTTTTTAAAAATAAAAATCTTTTTAAACCTTTTAAAATAAAAATCTTTTTAAACCTTTTAAAAATAAAAATCTTTTTAAACCTTTTAAAAATAAAAATCTTTTTAAACCTTTTTAAAAATAAAAATCTTCAGTTTTAAATTTCCTTTCAAATCAGATCAAATTTTATTTAAATAAGTACTTTATATATATGAAATAAAGAAATAAAGAAAAGAAAAAAAAAACCTTACAGGGGCTATGCTGCTTCGTCGGTCATCAGGGGGTGGGGGTTTCGGGTTCGGGTATGGGTAAGGTCGGGGGCCGCAGGCGAAGGGAAGGGGAGGAGGAGGAAGGAGGGGCGGCGCGGAGCAGTGGTTTCGAAAGGGGGGGGGTGCGGCTCGCGAATCGATGCGGAGGAGGAGAAGGGAGCTCGAGGGGGGGGTGCTGGACGCCGACGGCGCGGTTGCGGTTTCATCGGAGGAGCGACGAGCTCCTCCGTCCTTTCCCCTTTTTTTTTTTTTTTTTTTTTTTTTCTAATCTGCTGAATGAATTTGGACGGGGGGGGCCAAAGCGATTTAAGGGGAGGAAGGGAAATTTTTTTTTTTTTTTTTTTTTTTTTATTATTATTTAATTATTAAATTTTTGCAAAAAGGTGACTTTTACATACGACCTCGTAACGAGGCCCACCGCCTGCCGTCCATAGCGTTTTACCCCCATTCCGAACACAATGGGATATGTATCGCAAGCTGATTCGACTGTTTCGATCAGTTTCCGTTGAATTTACATTTAAATCACTATATTGAATTTTAAACGTACATTTTAAATTACCGAGACCACATACTGACTAGAAAAATTCCAGAAAAATATTTTCTAGCTTCGTATTGACGATACGGTCCTAACAAAACTAGTTTCGTCGAATTCTGAGACCGTTAGAAAAATGGCCAATTTCCAGTCGATTAAAATCAACTGAAACTGGTCAAACGCGTTTTCCTTTGCCACGCTCACATACTGATTCGAAAAATTATGAAACTTGAAACCTAGCAATAGTTTGACATCCCGGACCCAACAAAACTGGTTTCGTCGAATTCCGAGGTCATCTGCAAAATGTCCATTTTTAAGGGCCTGAATTCCATAGCGACTATTCAGAATTTTCAACTGGACATAACTTTTGATTCCCGCTACTAACTTTTGATTTTTCGGATTCGTTGGAAAGATATTCACAATTAGATCCTATCCTTTTTGGTTTCACTAAAATCCGGATTGCTTTGCACCCGGTACATTCAATTGAAGTTTGAAATCGAATTATCGAACTACCGCGCCATTTTCAATTCCATTTATAATTATATATAAATATTTATATTCTATCGACGACGCGTATAATATATACGTTCGAATTCTATTCAAAATAAATTTTCTCGTCGATTCTATTTAAAATAATTCATTTTAAATAATCAAAACTCGCTAAAATTGCCAAAATAAAAATTTTAAACTGGCCCAGATTTTCCGGGTTGTTACAAGAGGTTTAACGGCTTGTTGCATACGCTCAATGCAATCGTGGTTCCTACGAAAGTGTGACCTATCTAGTTTGGTTTTTCATTTCTTGTTTTACTCGAGGACGAGTAAAAGATAAGTGTGGGGGTATTTGATTGACATAGAAATGTGTTTATTTTATGCTCTTGTTTCTTATCTTTTGTATATAAAAAATATTACTAGGGTATTGTTTTGTTACTTTTACAGATATTCCAAACCAGCCCGCATGCAACCAGAAAAGTAGAGAAATAGAGATGAAATTGATATATATTTACATTTTGAAGAATTGTAGATGAAGATCTCACATCTAGTTGCTGTTGGACAAGAAAAGGATTGATAAAAAGGCTTTGCACATCACAAATCAATGAAGAAGTGTCAAGGAAGCAAGAGGAAAAGAGAAAAGGCCCAAATTTGCTTTATTTATCTAAGGCCCATTTATGTTTCTCATTGTAAACTAATTAGTGATGTAATGACTAGGCCCAGTTATCATTAGGGTTAGGGTTAGGGTTTGGCTATCTACCCTATATATACCCTTGTAATGCCCTTGTAGCCACCATCCTATATCTCATTCTATTCTCTTCTTCATCAATAAAACTCATTTTTCTTTTTATTTTATGCAATTGTCTATTTCTTAGCAATTAGTGTTGTCTACACGATTAGATTCGGTAGAACGCTATTTGTATTTTGCATTTCTTTTCATTAGTGATTGACTGTCTGATTAGATTCAGCGGTAATCCTAATTTTATTTCCTGTTGTTATTTATATTCTACACTTTTATTTTCTGTATTTTAATCGCGTTCATAGGTTAAATTGGATTTGATTAGATTTGAATCTGATTCATAGTTTCATTGCTTTTCCATTGAAATTGTGATTTGATCGTCGGTTCAGTTAGATCTGTTCTGAATCAAATTACAGTTTTAATTTTGTTTTGTTTTATTTTCAAAATCAACCTCCAAAGTTTTGTCTAACTCGCCCAAGAGATTAGATAAATAATTTGATTTTAATCTACCTCCCTGTGTTCGACCTGTATGCTACACACCTGTATGCTTGCAGAATTTAATTTAAATGTTGCGCTTTTCTAATTCATAGATTAGCGTCGATCAATAATTTATTATAAATAAAGTATTCAAAATGTAGAAATTTGGTCTCAAATGGGTTTTCAAATGGAACTTGTTTAATGTATAAAACAAGGAAGAAAATTTATAAACGATGTTTATAAAGAGGAATAATTATCATGGGATAAATGTGGAATTATAAATTCAAGTATGAATTTGAAAGTGGATTGGAAATCGCTTCGAAAAGGGAACGACGGTTTTTATTTCGGAATTCGGAATATAAACTGTAATAACATGGAAATCTAAGCCAATTTAAAAAATTTATTTTGGTAATTTAAGCGAATTTTGATTATTTAAAATGAATTATTTTAAATAATAACGACGAGAAATTTATTTTGAATAGAATTAGAACGTATATATTTATTTTAATTGTCGTTAGAATATAATTATTTATTTTAAATTATAAAAGGAATTGAAAATGACGTGGTAGTTCGAAGATTCGATTTCAAAGTTCAAATGAATGTACAGGATTCAAAATAAACCGAATTTTGGTGAAACCAAAATATTAGAATCTGTTTGAAAATATCTTTCCAGCGAATCTGAAAAATTGAAATTTCAAAGCGAGAAAAAAAAAAGATATGCCCAGTTGAAAATTCAGAATAGTCGTTGTGGAATTCTTGCCCTTAAAAATGGAAATTTTGCAAATGACCTCGGTTTTCGACGAAACTACTTTTGTTGGATCCGTGATGTCAAGTTATTGCTAGTTTTCAAAATTCATAATATTTCGAATCAATATGTGAGCGTGGCAAAGTAAAACGTGTTTTGACCATTTAATTGAATTTAATCGACTGGAAAATGGCCATTTTTCAAACGGTCTCAGAATTTGACGAAACTAGTTTGTTAGGACTGTATCGTCAATACGAAGCTAGAAATAATTTTTTGGGAATTTTTAGAGTTAGTATGTGGCCCCGGTAATTTGAAATGTCCGTTTTAATTGAATATATATAGAATTATATTTTAATATTGATAAAAAATGCTCGTAATAGTCGAATTGGCCAGCGGGACATATCTCATTGTGTTTGGAATGGGGGTAATTAGCTAGGGGCGACAATCGTTGGGTCTCGTTTGGTGTTCGTATGGAAAGTCAACTTTAATTGAGAATTAAATTATATATATATATTATTACACCTCCTACCCTTCTCTCTCTCTTCATTTTAAACTGAAATAAAAAAAATCAAAAGGGGAAACGCGATGCCCTCAGCCCAGACCCGTCGTCGCGCCCCCTCTAAGGCGGTGCCGCCCACCGCCGTTCCGGCAAGGTCCCCCCTCCTTGATCCACGCAGACCCCCCTCGTTCAATTTCCCGCGAGCCCCTCCCCCCCCTCCCCCGGAAACCCTAGCTGAATCAAATCGCCACCACAGCCTATAGACACCAACCGTCGGCGATCCACAACCCCTACCTCCGGTGAACCATGCGGCAGCCCTCCTATCTCCACACAACGTCCTGTAAGTTTCTGATTATCTCTTTTGGTTTACTTATTTGGGATAATCGGTTTTAAAAGATAAAAATCAGAAAAGTATATAGGAAAGCATTTTAAATAAAGTTAAGATTTTTATTATAATAAAGTTAAGATTTTTACTATAATAAAGACAAGATTTTTATTTATTAAAAGATTTGATTTTTAACTTCGAAAAAATTAGATTTTCGTTTTGAAGTAGCCTTATAAAAATATAATTTTTATACTAGTGTCATAATAAAAATATGATTTTTATATTGGTAGAGTATTAAAAATATGATTTTTAATGTATAGAACATCATATTAAAAATGTGATTTTAATATGAACAGCGTGAAAATGAATTTGGGATTTCAGGCAAGTCAGCACTGTTTTGAAATTCAGAAATAATGAATTGGTGGAGTGGATCCCCAAGGTGAGAACTTCTCACTTTAATCTTGTTTTCTAGTTAAAAATATATACTAGGATGTAGACGGTGTTTAGCAGCACCTGACGCCCGTTGTGCACAGACCATGGATAACTTTTTTGATTTTGTTGTGTGGTGAAAATTGATTGTCATGTGTTGAGGTAAAAAATATATTCATGTGTTGAAATCAAATATATATTCACGTGTTGAAATCAAATATATATTCATGTGTTGAAATCAAATACATATTCATGTGTTGAAATAAAATATATATTCATGTGTTGAAATAAAATATATATATTCATGTGTTGAAATAAAATATATATTCATATGTTGAAATCAAATATATATTCATGTGTTGAAATAAAATAAATATTCATTTAGAAATCGAACGATTTGTTTATGTACACCGATTTGACTAATATTGATTGGGACAATAAATTTTACACATCGCTCAACTGCACAAATAAAATCTGTGTTTGATTGTTTAAAACCCCACACGGGTGTTGGGATGAAATTGGACATACACTAATCCCAATAATTAGGTGTATGTCGATCGATTGATTGACAGGCTGTGATAAGCGTTAGATATTTATATTTGATGCTTATACAGTGTAGAATGCACTCTGGATGTTGGTTGATTATTTATCATTGCTATTATATACATATGTTGTATGGAATCCATATAAATAATATTATATGGTAATTGAGTGGGTCTCATTCCAATTTAGAAAATAAATTATATTCATGTGTTGAACTAAAAAAATAGTCATATGTTGACAATACTCATGTGTTGAGAATATTCCTATGTTGAAACAATTCATGTGTTGAATAGAAAGAAAATTCATGTGTTGAATAGACGAAAAATTCATGTGTTGAAGAAAATATTCATTTGTTGAATAGAATAAGGAAGTTATTGGAATATATAAAGCCATGTTGATTAGATATGCGCCATTTTGACGTGAACGATATTTATATCGATTTTATTCATTTTTGTAATGAATATAGAAAAGAAAGTGATTTCAAAATATGACGTTTTGAAAATATTATCATTTGCATATCGTTGATGTGGAATATTCAATTTTGATTCGAAATTGAATATGAAGTTGAAATCGTTTTGAAAACGAATTTAAAACAATTTATAAAATACGTTTTTAAAGGAAATCGACGAAGTATATATTATATATATATAATATAATGGCCTGAATAGAACGTGCCGCGCTACGACAGTTCGCGAATTTCGACCATTGACTTCGAATGGATATTACGGGAGATCCGACCGTCGGATTCTCCTAAAATCAGAACCGTTGGGTTCGTATCGAAAAGAGCTTTCTAATGAATGTTAAAGATTTGAAATCTAACGATTGGATTTTGAATTATGTCCAAATCAAATTCGGAAAAAGTCGTTGTAAGTGCAGTTTGATGGCCGTTGATGGAAATCGATTGTACGGGCCTTGATAAAATTATTAAAAATAGTAATAATTTGTGTAAAATCAAAAGAAATGATTTGGAAAGAATTGGGATGAAAAACTCCATATTTGAAAAGATAAAAATAGTTTTTTTTATCGAAATTAACAAGTTTTTAACTAGAATAATAATTTATTTATTTTTAAATAAATAAATTGGATTTGAAAGGGTTTTAGAAGTAACCAGAAGTTTCAATAATTGAATTGGAATGGAATGTGATTTTGGGTTTATAGTGAACCGTGTTTTAAAATGACATTGGTTCTTTGACCCAGTTAAAGACAGGATATTGATTTTTGTGAAGATTAAAACTAAGTGGAGTTTTAATGAATCTTTAATTTGGTTGAAATGATCGAGAATGGAGTATCACCAGTTTTGCTCCAGGCGATAGTTAAATCTTTAATTAGATTTGAACGTGAAATGGTAATTGAATTTACCGATAACACCGTGGTGTTAGATATGAAGTATTACAGTTTTACTTCAAGGGATGAATAGGTTGGGATTGGGAAATAAAATAAATGATTACTTCGGTGTGGTTCGCTAATCCCGACTAGTTTGAATTGATATTTAAAAGAAGATTAAAGAATAAATTTAAAGGATTTATCTTTGATAAAATTAATGGGAACCTTTCCCAAAGTGTAAGAATATTTGAATAAAGGAATATTTTGAATTGGAATTAGGTGTATGTTGTTTTTGTGTAACACTTGTTTATTATATACGCAAGATTATTCAGAAAGGCCGGGTTTAACCCATTCTGAATAACTGACTCGACGGTGTGTCGAGGATGAAAACGGTGGTCGAAGACCGGAGGCCTTCACATCGTTTGGGTGATTACTGATAATATTTATTGGGCTGTACACCCAAGAGGAGGGAATCAGTTGGTGACCGTCCAGACGTACTTGGAGATCGATGGATATGCGAGGTACAAGGTGCCTCCGGTTTCGTTCAGACCCAGAACGAACTTGTATGGAGTGTGTCTAACATTGGATTTTTCTCTGTGTTGATTGATCTCTATTAAATATACATCTGCCTGGTGAAGGGGAATTCATTCCCTTGCTTCACCCTTCTCTGAGACGTACGGGATCAGAGGTTGTATTTCGATAGACATCAGTCGCATGGTGTGAATTGCCTATGTGGCATGCCTAAGTCGCAAATGATCAAGGCCTCTGTTGAAAAGCAAAGTCTTGTGGTTGATGATCAAAGCACGGCCTGTGTGGCATAGCTTTGTGTAGCGTTGATTCGCGAGCCTTACACCCCGGTTGTGAACCAAAAATGGGAGAGGACCTTAGGGAGGACATGCCTTTTCTTCTAGCTAGGGTGGTGTCAGTGACCTACCAGCCCTGACATTTATATTATTTTCACCTGTGTGGTTGTTGCTGTTGCGAGGCGCCTCAGATATATCGGTGACTGTGTGGAGCCGATGGAGTCATATGGCTCATATACGCCCCCAAAGGGCGGGGAAACGCAGTGTTCAAGCATAATAATCCACATCGGTGGACCGGCCCTGACGATCCAAGGGACAGTTGAGGCTGTTCCTAAGGGGCGGGCTAGAGCATCTCGAATCAGTAGAGGACTATCTTTTGCCTCGGTTCACAGATGGAAATCCAACTTCCAATACTTGACTTTGCGGTTTTATTTATAGAGCCTAGTATGGCGAATAGTGGTATGGGGCACTTACGCCGTCTATGATTGATACTTATGATTGAAATTGATTTATACACTATGCTCTTATAATAGTATCAAATGATTTGTTTTTAGCATTTCAAGCATTCTTTGGCTATTATAAGGCGAAAACTCAATCCTCCGGCTTACGTTGCATTGTGTGATGAGACCTGGTTCTTATAATAGCTTCATTTTTCTTTATTTAGCATTACACTGTTTGTTTTATGCATTGGTATTCCTGGGAGGAACCCCGTTCCGTGTTATACGGCGTGGTCCCTTGATTTACCGAACTTTAAAATAAAGATTAATAACTGTTTTAGTTCTCACACCAGTCACATGACTGACCTGGAGTTTATTGTTTTAACCTAAAATCTGGGTGCCCTTATTTTGACTTGAGCAGCTAGTAGTTTTGGTTTTGCAGATTTATATTCACAGGATCCTGGTTTACTGCTGGAACGATACTCGGAAAGGTCTATATCCGTATATCTCTTTCAGTTACGTATTGTATTATTTTTCCGCTGCTATGTAATGTATTGTAATCTCTGATATTTTCTGTTGTATCATATATGTTTATACTCTGTATTCTTGTATTCTGATGGTTTGTTGTAATAAGCAATGAAATGTTCTTCTGTTTGTGTTCCGATGTGGCTTGTCCTCAATTCAATCCGGACTTTCCTTACCGGGGAAGTTCGGGTCGTTACATCTTGGTATCAGAGCTTTGGTTTACAAAGCTCGAGAACAAGACACATTAGAACCATACGAAAGAATTCTTCAGAGATTGGATTAGTAATATCCAATGGGAATGACTCATTACAGATGGGATCAGTAGTATCCTAGAACGAGCGTGAAGAGTATATTTTTAAAATGAAAACAATTTTTGTTTTGAAAATTTAAATCAATTATCCATATTTGATTATTTATTTGTATTGATTTGGACAATCAAGTATATAAAGATTTTGCGTATACGTTTGATCCGTGTGTATTCAAAATTTTAATATACTGGATAGATATAGAATCACACTCTTGTCGTCCGGAGATGATGATGATAATGACCATGGCATCATCAGTATTTATGTTCGAGTGACGAAAGTGGGATTTCTATATGATTCCAATTGACTGGTGTGAGAACCAAAATTAGATTGGACTTATTGTTGTGATTTGGCACCAAAATCTGACTTTTGGACTATGTATCAAAATTATGAATTTGAAAAGCTAATCAACTAATTGATTGATGGTTGTGTTGTTTGATTATTGGTTGATTAATTAAAATTTGAACCATATAACCAAATTGATCAAATATTGAACTGTATTGGAAACTGTTTGGAATTGCATGCATGCATGTACTTACATTGAAAATGTAATAGCAAGGAGACTAGAGAAGAGGAATAAAACTGTTTGCCCAACAAATAGGTACATGTTTATTGTATTTCTTCGGGTTTGGATGATTTTATGAGCCGGTTTGCTAGCCACTTGGCTTTTTCTTTTTCTTGTGGATTGGTGAGGGCCATGGGAGGCTATTAGAAATATCCCAAAGTCCCCGGTGCAGGGGAGGTTATGGCGAAATTTTTCGGAAATTTAGGGCGTTAGCCAAATTTTTGAAAAATTTGAAAAGTTCTTAGAAACTGAAAAGTTGAAGATCTTAAGCCGTAAGGAAAATAATGAAAGTTGAGTTGGTTTGTGAAACAACTTTCGGCTTCGTTCCTTCTCGGGGACGAAAAGTTTTAAGTGGGGGAGATAGTAATAACCCGGAAATCTAAGCCAATTTAAAAATTTTATTTTGGCAATTTTAGCGAATTTTGTTTATTTAAAATGAATTATTTTAAATAATAACGACGAAAAATTTATTTTGAATAGAATTAGAACGTATATATTTATTTGAATCATTGTTAGAATATAATTATTTATTTTAAATTATAAATGGAAATGAAAATGGCGCGGTAGTTCAAAAATTTGATTTCAAAGTTCAAATGAATGTACAGGATTCAAAATAAACCGGATTTTGGCAAAACCAAAAATATTACAATCTGTTTGAAAATATCTTTCCAGCGAATCCGAAAAATTGAAATTTCATAGCGGGAATAAAAAAAATATGCCAGTTGAAAATTCAGAATAGTCGTTGTGGAATTCTAGCCCTTAAAAATTAAATTTTGCAAACGACCTCGGATTTCGACGAAACCACTTTTGTTGGATCCGTGATGTCAAGTTATTGCTAGGTTTCAAAATTCATAATTTTTCGAATCAATATGTAAGCGTGGCGAAGTAAAACATGTTTTGACCATTTTAGTTGAATTTAATCGACTGGAAAATGGCCATTTTTCAATCGGTCTCAAATTTGACAAAACTAGTTTTGTTAGGACCGTATCGTCAATACGAAGCTAGAAATAATTTTTCGGGAATTTTTAGAGTTAGTTTATGGCCCCGATAATTTGAAATGTCCGTTTTATTTGAATATATATAGAATTATATTTTGATATTGATCAAAACTGCTCGTAATGGTCGAATTGGCCAGCGGGACATATCTCATTGTGTTCGGAATGGGGGTAATTAGCTAAGGGCGACAGTCGTTGGGTCTCGTTTGGTATTCGTATGGAAAGTCAACTTTAATAGAGAATTAAATTAAAATAAATTATATATATTATTACACCTCTTACCCTCCTCTCTCTCTCTTCATTTTAAACTGAAATAAAAAAAATTCAAAAGGGGAAACGCGACGCCCTCAGCCCAGACCCATCGTCGCGCCCCCCAAGACGGCGCCGCCCACCGTCGCTCCGGCAAGGTCCCCCCTTCCTCGATCCACACAGACCCCCCCTCGTTCGATTTCCCGTGAGCCCCTCCCCCCCGAAAACCCTAGCTAAATCAAATCGCCGCCACAGCCCAATAGCCACCAACAGCCGGCGATCCACAACCCTACCTCCGGTGAACCATGCGGTAGCCCTCCCCTCTCCACACAGCGTCTTTTATGTTTCTAATTATCTATTTTTGTTTACTTATTTGGGATAATCGGTTTTAAAGGATAAAAATCAGAAAAGTATATAGGAAAGCATTGTAAATAAAGTTAAGATTTTTATTATAATAAAGTTAAGATTTTTACTATAACAAAGACGAGATTTTTATTTATTAAAAGATTTGATTTTTAACTTCGGAAAAATTAGATTTTCATTTTGAAGTAGCGGTATAAAAATATAATTTTTATACTAATGTCATAATAAAAATATGATTTTTATATTGGTAGAGTATTAAAAATATGATTTTTATTGTATAGAACATCATACTAAAAAATGTGATTTTAATATGAACAGCGTGAAAATGAAGTTGGGATTTCAGGCAAGTCAGCACTATTCTGAAATTCAGAAATTATGAATTATTGGGGTGGATCCCCAAGGTGAGAACTTCTCACTTTAATCTTGTTTTCTAGTTAAAAATATATACTAGGATGCAAACGGTGCTTAGCAGCACCCGACACCCGTTGTCCACAGACCATGGACAACTAGTTTGATTTTGTTGTGTAGGGAAAATTGATTGCCATGTGTTGAAGTAAAATATATATTCATGTGTTGAAATCAAATATATATTCATGTGTTGAAATCAAATATATATTCATGTGTTGAAATCAAATATATATTCATGTGTTGAAATCAAATATATATTAATGTGTTGAAATAAAATAAATATTCGTTTACAAATCGAACGATTTGTTTATGTACACCAATTTCACTGATATTGATTGGGACGATAAACTTTACACATCGCCCAACTGCACAAATAAAATCTGTGTTTGATTGTTTAAAACCCCACACGGGTGTTGGGATGAAATTGGACATACACTAATCCCAATAATTCGCTGTATGTCGATCGATTAATTGACAGGCTATGATAAGCGTTAGATGTTTATATTTGATGCTTATACAGTGTAGAATACACTCTGGATGATGGTTGATTATTTATCGTTGCTATTATATACATGTGTTGTATGGAATCTATATAAATAATATTATATGGTAATTGAGTGAGTCTCATTCCAGTTCAGAAAATAAATTATATTCATGTGTTGAATAAACAAAATAGTCATATGTTGACAATACTCATGTGTTGAGAACATTCATGTGTTGAAACAATTCATGTGTTGAATAGAAAGAAAAAATCATATGTTGAAAAGACGAAAAATTCATGTGTTGAAGAAAATATTCATTTGTTGGATAGAATAACGAAGTTATTGGAATATATAAAGCCGTGTTGATTAGATATGCGCCATTTTGACATGAACGATATTTATATCGATTTTATTCATTTTTATAATGAATATAGAAAATAAAGTGATTTCAAAATATAACGTTTTGAAAATAATATCATTTGCAAATCGATGATGTGGAATATTCAATTTTGATTCGAAATTGAATATGAAGTTGAAATCGTTTTGAAAACGAATTTAAAATGATTTATAAAATACTTTTTGAAAGGAAATCGACGAAGTAAATATTATATATATTATATATATAATATAATGGCCTGAATAGAATGCGCAACATAGCGACAATTCTTGAATTTCGACAATTGATTTCGAATGGATATTACGGGAGATTCGTCCATCGGACTCCCCTAAAATAGGAACCGTTGGGTTCGTATCGTAAAGAGCTTTCTAACGAATATTAGAAATTTGAAATCTAATGGTTGGATTCGGAATTATATCCAAATCTAATTTGGAAAAGGTCGCTGTAAGTGCAGTTCGATGGCCGTTGATGGAAATCGACTGTACGGGCCTTGATAAAATTATTAAAAATAGTAATAATTTGTGTAAAATCATAAGAAATGATTTGGAAAGAATTGGGATGAAAAACTCCATATTTGAATAGTTAAAAATAATTTTTTTATCGAAATTGACTAGTTTTGAACTAGAACAATAATTTATTTATTTTTAAATAAATAAATTGGATTTGAAAGGGTTTTAAAAGTAACCAGAAGTTTCAATAATTAATTTGGAATGGAATGTGATTTTGGGTTTATAGTGAACCGTGTTTTAAAATGACATTGGTTCTTTGACCCAGTTAAAGACAGGATATTGATTTTTGTGAAGATTAAAACTAAGTGGAGTTTTAATGAATCTTTAATTAGGTTGAAATGATCGAGAATGGAGTATCACCAGTTTTGCTCTAGGCGATAGTTAAATCTTTAATTAGGTTTGAACGTGAAATTGTAATTGAATTTACCGATAACGCCGTGGTGTTAGATATGAAGTATTACCAGTTTTACTTCAGGGGATGAATAGGTTGGGATTGGGAAATAAAATAAATGATTACTTTGGTGTGGTTCGCTAATCCTGACTAGTTTGAATTGATATTCAAAAGAAGATTAAAGAATAAATTTAAAGGATTTATCTTTGATAAAATTAATGGGAACCTTTCCTAAAGTATAAGAATATTTGAATAAAGGAATATTTTGAATTGGAACGAGGCATATGTTGTGTTTGTGTAACACTTGTTTATTATATACGTGAGATTATTCAGAAAGACCGGGTTTAATCCAATCTGAATAACTGATTCGACGGTGTGTCGAGGATGAAGACAGTGGTCGAAGACCGGAGGTCTTCACATCGTTTGGGTGATTACTAATGATCTTGATTGGGCTGTACACCCAAGAGGAGGGAATCAGTTGGTTATCGTCCAGATGTACTTGGAGATCGATGGATATGCAAGGTACAAGGTGCCTCCGGTTTCGTTCAGACCCAAAACGAACTTATGTGGATTGTGTGTCTGACATTGGATTTTTCTCTGTGTTGATTGATCTCTATTAAATATACATCTGCATGGTGAAGGGGAATTCATTCCCTTACTTCACCCTTCTCTCAGACGTACGGGATCAGAGGTTGTATATCGATAGACATCAGTCGCATGGTGTGAATTGCCTGTGTGGCAAATGATCAAGGCTTCTGTTGAAAAGCAAAGTCTTGTGGTTGATGATCAAAGCACGGCTTGTGTGGCATAGCTTTGTGTAGCGTTGATTCGCGAGCCTCACACCCGGGTTGTGAACCAAAAAACGGGAGAGGACCTCAGTGAGGACATGCGTTTTCTTCTAGCTAGGGTGGTGTCAGTGATCTACTAGCCCTGACATTTATATTATTTTCACCTGTGTGGTTGTTGCTGTTGCGAGGCGCCTAGAATATATCGGTGACTGTGTGGAGCCGATGGAGTCATATGGCTCATTTACGCCCCAAAGGGCGGGAAAACATAATGTTCAGGCATAATAATCCATATCGGTGGACCAGCCCTGACGATCCAAGGGGCAGTTGCGGCTGTTCCAAAGGGGCAGGCTAGAGCGTCTCGAATCAGTAGAGGACTATCTTTTGCCTCGGTTCACAGATGGAAATCCAACTTCCAATACGTGACTTTGCGGTTTTATTTGTAGAGCCTAGTATGGCGACATAGTGGTACGGGGCACTTATGCCGTCTTTGATTGATACTTATGATTGAAATTGTTTTATACACTATGCACTTATAATAGTATCAAATGATTTGTTTTTAGCGTATCAAGCATTCTTTAGCTATTATAAGGTAAAACCCCATCCTCCGGCTTGTGTTGCATTGTATGATGGGACCTGGGTCTTATAATAACTTCATTTTTCTTTATTTAGAATTGTGCTGTTTGTTTTATGCATTGGTATTCTTGGGAGGAAACCCGTTCTATGTTATACGGCGTGGTCCCTTGATTTACCTAACTTTAAAATAAAGATTAATAACTGTTTTAGTTCTCACACAAGTCACATGACTGACCTAGAGTTTATCGTTTTAACCTAAACTCTGGGTGCCCTTATTTTGACATGGGCAGCTAGTAGTTTTGGTTTTGCAGATTTATATTCACAGGTTCCTGGTTTACAGCTGGAACGATACTAGGAAAGCACTATATCCGTATATCTCTTTCAGTTGTGTATTGTATTATTTTTCCGCTTCTATGTAATGTATTGTAATCTCTGATATTTTCTGTTATATAATATTTGTTTATACTCTGTATTCTTGTATTCTGATGGTTTGTTGTAATAAGCAATGAAATGTTTTTCTGCTTGCGTTCCGATGTGGCTTGTCCTAAATTCAATCTGGACTTTCCTTACCAGGGAAGTTCGGGTTGTTACATAAACTGAATTGGAAAAATCCAAAGGATATATATATTTAGAATTCAATTTCGTGAATTCTATATAATAATTTATTTCTAGTTGAATTAGAAAATAATAACAGAAATGGAGTTGTAATTGAATTGAAAACTGAGTAATGTGACGATTAGAGATAATCAGAAATATTAAAGTTGAATTTGGAAAATTGTTTTAATATATATTAAAATATAATTAAAACGAACTCGCCGCAGCGCGGCAGTTCGTAAATTGGCGTTTTGAACTTCATTTGAGTATATATAACTCAATTTAAGTCAGAATTTTTTGAACCAAGAATCGGCAGGACCAATTTGATAATAGTTTTCTAATGGAAGAGAAAAATCTAGATTTCATCGTATAAATTTTGAGTTATGTCGCAGTCGAGTTTTCAGAAAAACAGCACCGTAACCATTATAAAATCATAATGGTTTATTTAAATTAATAAAAGGATTTTATGTAAATGAAATCCGAAATTCCATTAGAAAAATCCAGATTCGAGTTGTAAAACAAATACGAACTCAAGCTGCGTAAATGAAATGATTTTTGGAACAAAAATCAGATTTTTAATTATTGAGTAGAACTAACTAATTTCAAGGATAATTAGTTAATGGAAATTTAAATCGAAATTGGACTTTAGATCAAAAAGGGTTTGTAAATTCATATTTAAATATGAAACCTCAATTAGAAATGGCATTCGATTGATTTATAGACAAATTTATTTATATTAAACGTGATATGTTCAATTAAAAAGCAAAATGAAAAAAATGGCTAATTAAAGTATAAATTAGCAAACTGAGTTAAAATGACCAGATTGAGTTGGAATAAATTGGAAATGGACGCATATGTGTTAAACAGGTATGGAATGAAGAGAATGAAATTTATAAATTTAGTGCCTGACAAAAAGGTACATATTTGAATTCCATATGAGGTTTTATGCCCCGAAACGGCAAGCCACTTAGCTTTGTGATTTTCTATTTGAATGGAAAGGGCCTAGAGAAGCGTTTTGTAGTTGTACCGAGTGACCCGTACAAAGGAGGTTATGGAGAAATTTTTCGAAAATTTAAGGAGTTTTTGAATATTTTTAAGAAATTTTGATAACCGGAAATTAATACATCAATATATTAGAATTCGATAATGAAACGAAATTAAAACAGAATGTTATTAACAAAAAGGAGATCCACTCCATCATTCTTTCTTTCTGAATGGTTTGGACTTGCTCGAAATTCCAACGCATTCAGAAAAGGATGCGTTGGAATTTCGAGCAAGTCCAAACCATTCAGAAAGAAAGAATGATGGAGTGGATCCCAAAGGCGAGAACTCCACACTGGATTTTCTATATACAGTTATTTATTATGTAACTGCATATATGAACTGTTCTCCCGTCGTCCGCAGACCATGGACGACTTGTTTATTTGGTTGTGTAGTTGATTGGATCATTGGTTTGAATTTGGCTGTTTGGGTGAAATGGAATTGATTAGATTGGTACATGTATGGCGTGGGCCATTATTAGACCGGGGATAAGGCTAAGCCACCGAAATTTTCTAAAATAAATAAATTTTTATCAAAATGAATTAGTTTTGAACTAGAATTATAGTACATTTATTTTTAAAATAAATAAATTGGATTTGAAATGGTTTTAAAAATAACCAGAATTTCCAATATATATATTGGAAATGGATTTGAACTGGAATATTTCGATGTTGGATTTCGTGAGTATACAGATATTGTTATGGAAATTTGAAAGATATATTTATATCGTTATTTCCAATACGATATTTGTTTATCGTAGAATTTGATATTGAATATAAGCAGATATATTTTCTATTCAGAGCCTTGTATTTAATATCAAATGGGATTAGGTGTGTTGTGAACGGTGTCTTCACTAACACTGTGCTTAAGCCCATTTGAGAAAAGAATTAAATCTTTTTATTTATATTTAATGAAGTTTACCAATTAAATAATATTTAATTGTAATTGAACTGGAATTTATTTTTGGGTTTATCGTGAATGGTGTTTTAAATAACATTTGTTCTTTAACCCGATAATTAATGGAATGTGAATTGGGTTTGTTGTGAACTATGTTTTAATGACATTCGTTTTTTAACCCGATTTACAATGAAATGGGAATTAGAATTTATAAATCTTTTGTTAAGTTTTAAAGAAGATTTTCCAAAGTAAAGTTTTCCAATTTAACATATTAAATTGGAATTAAATGGAATTCGATTTGAGACGACCCGAACTTCCCCGTGAAGGAAAGAGCGGATAGAATTGAGGACAAGACAAAATAGAACGCAAACAGAAGAACATTTCATTGCTATTATGTAACAACCCGAAAATCTGGGCCAGTTTAAAATTTTTATTTTGGCGATTTCAGCGAATTTTGAATATTTAAAATAGGTTATTTTAAATAATATCGACGAAATTTTATTTTGAATATAATTAGAACGTATATATTATATACGTCGTCGTTAGAATATATAATATTTATATATAATTATAAATAGGAATTGAAAATGGCGCGGTAGTTCGATAATTCGATTTCAAACTTCAATTGAATGTACCGGGTGCAAAACAATCCGGATTTTAGTGAAACCAAAAATAATGGGATCTAATTGAGAGTATCTTTCCAACGAACCCGAAAGATCGAAATTTCATAGCGGGGATCAAAAGATATGTCCAGTTGAAAATTCTGAATAGTCGCTATGGAATTCAGGCCCTTAAAAATGGGAATTTTGCAAACGACCTCGGATTTCGACGAAACCACTTTTGTTGGATCCGTGATGTTAAATTATTGCTAGGTTCCAAATTTCATAATTTTTCGAATTAATATGTGAGCGTGGCATAGGAAAACGCATTTGACCAGTTTAAGTTGATTTTAATCGACTGGAAAATGGCCATTTTTCCAACGGTCTCAGAATTCGGCGAAACTAGTTTTATTAGGACCGTATCGTCAATACGAAGCTAGAAAATATTTTTCCGGAAGTTTTAGAGTTCGTATGTGACCCCGGTAATTTGAAAAGTACGTTTAAAATTCAATATAGTGATTTAAATGTAAATTTAACGGAAACTGATTCAAACGATCGAATCAGCTTGCGAAACATATCCCATTGTGTTCGGGATGGGGGTGAAACGCTATGGACGACAGGCGGTGGGCCTCGTTTCGGGGTCGAAATAAAAAGTCAACTTCTAGTAAATAAAATAATTAAATAAATTAAATATAAAAAAAAATATAATCTTCTCTCCCCCCCCCTTAAATTCTCTTCCCCCACCCCCCGTTCAAAATGAAATTCAGAATAAAAAAAAATACGAAAAAGGGGAGGACGCGCCTGCCCTAGCGCGCCACCATCGATGGCGACCTCCCCATCGCCGGAGCCCCACCAAGGCCATCCCCCTCTTCTCGCCGTCCCCCTTCCCCTACAGCCCCTCCGTAACCCCAAAACGCGAGCCCCACCCCCGTCGACTTCATCGACCGCCGCCGCCTGCCCCCTGACCCACATCCGACGCCCGCAACCGCCGCAGTCCCTCCCCCTGGCCGCCTGAATGCCACCGCCCTAGCCACTCTCCTCCGGTTAACGCAGAAGCCCCTCCCACTCCTCTGAAAACTGAAAGCAAAGTAAGTTTTTACCTTATCTAAATTCATTTGTTTTAATTTAAAGCAATTAGGGAATATTCAAATTTAAATAAGAAAAGTTTGTTTTTTTAAAAAAAAAATATAATGTGTTAATTTATTAGTTCATGATAAGAAGGCGAGATATTTTTCATTGTAAAGATTAGATTTTTAATATGATGTTGAAGTTATAAAAATACGATCTTTGATATAAAATTGAAGAAGTAAAAATATGATTTTTATATATTGAACATCGAAGTAAAAATATGATTTTTATATATTGAACATCGAAGTAAAAATATGATTTTTATATATTGAAAATCGAAGTAAAAATATGATTTTTATATATTGAACATCGAAGTAAAAATTCGATTTTTATATATGTAGTGGCTACGGGCAACGAAGATGACGAAGATCCGATAGCGATGAAGATTTCTATCAATAAAGTGCCGTGGAGCTAGGATAGCTATTGGTGAGAATTTCTCACTCTTCAATTTATTTTCTAGTTATATATATATACTAGGATGCAGACGGTGCTTAGTAGCACCCGACACAATCGTCCACAGACCATGGACTTGTTTGTTTTGATAGCAAAAATTAATTAGAGTATTTGATTGAAATTGGATTGTTTGGTGAAATGAAATTGATATGATTGATGTGTGAATGGCGTGGGCCTTCACTAGACCGGGGATAAGGCTAGCCCTTGTCCCGTTTCTAGTATCGTGCCGTTATGCCGCCGAAATTTTCTAAAATAAATTAGAAAAATAAAAATATCATTTTATTGAATAAATGAACCGAATAGAATATTCATAGGTTGAATAAAATGTTTTATTGTTAAAAATATAATTTTTAACATGAAGTGAATAAAATAAAATATTCATTTACAAACCAGACGGTTTGTTTATGTACACCGATTTGAAGGACATTGACTGGGTCGATAAATTTTACACATCGCCCAACTGCACAAATAAAATATGCGTTTGATTGTTTGAAACCCCACACGGGTGTTGGGATGAAATTTGAAGTTCACTCATCCTGATTGATTAAATATGTCGATCGATTGATTGACAGGCTGTTATAAGCGTTAGATATCTATATTTGATGCTTATACAGTGTAGTGCACTTTGGTTGATGGTTGATTATTTTTCAATGCTATTACATGTGTGTAATGCATGAAAATCCATATAATTAACTTTATATGGTAATTGATTGGGCCTCATTCCAATTTGAAAAATAAAGAATATTATAAAATAAAGGTTCAAGTGTTGACAGTACTCATCCATTGAGATTGGTCATGTGTTGAACGAAATATTTTAGAAATAAAATTTACATCTTTATCGATATAAAATAAAGGTTCATGTGTTGACAGTACTCATCCATTGAGATTGGTCATGTGTTGAACGAAATATTTTAGTAATAAAATTTACATCTTTATAATATAAAATAACGGTTCATGTGTTGACAGTACTCATCCATTGAGATTGGTCATGTGTTGAACGAAATATTTTAGTAATAAAATTTACATCTTTATCGATATAAAATAAAGGTTCATGTGTTGACAGTACTCATCCATTGAGAATGGTCATGTGTTGAACGAAATATTTTAGTAATAAAATTTACATCTTTATCGATATAAAATAAAGGTTCATGTGTTGACAGTACTCATCCATTGAGATTGGTCATGTGTTGAACGAAATATTTTAGTAATAAAATTTACATCTTTATAATATAAAATAAAGGTTCATGTGTTGACAGTACTCATCCATTGAGATTGGTCATGTGTTGAACGAAATATTTTAATAATAACAACTATTTTGAAAAAGAAATATTTGAAATAGAATATTTGAAAGATGGAAATTTATGAAGCCGTGTTGATTAGATTGACGCCATTTTAACGTGAACGATATTTATATCGATTTTATTCATTTCGAAATGAATTGAATTGAAAACGATTTCGAAATGAATTGAATTGAAAACGATTTCGAAATGAATTGAATTGAAAACGATTTCGAAATGAATTGAATTGAAAACGATTTCGAAATGAATTGAATTGAAAACGATTTCGAAATGAATTGAATTGAAAACGATTTCGAAATGAATTGAATTGAAAACGATTTCGAAATGAATTGAATTGAAAACGATTTCGAAATGAATTGAATTGAAAACGATTTCGAAATGAATTGAATTGAAAACAATTTCGAAATGAATTGAATTGAAAACGAATTCAAATTGGATTGAAAGCAAATTGAAATGAATTCAAATTGAATTGAAATTTGAATTGAATAGAAATGAATTTTAAAACGAATTTATAAAGAAGAATTCAATTTTGATTTGAATTGAAATGGAAGTTGAAATTGCTTTTGAAACGAATTCAAAACTATTTATAAAATTCGTTTTAAATAGAAATCGACGATACATATATTATATATATTATATATATAATATAATGGCCTAAATAGAACGCGCCGCGGCAGTTCGTGAATTTCGACCATTTCTTTCAAACGGACATTACGGGAGATCCGACCGTCGGATTCTCCTAAAACCGGAACCGTTGGGTTCGTATCGAAAAGAGCTTTCTAACGAATATTAGAAATTAGAAATCTAACGGTTGGATTTGGAATTATGTCCAAATCAAATTTGAAAAAGGTCGCTGTAAGTGCAGTTCGATAGCCGTTGATGGAAATCGACTGTACGGGCCTTGATAAAATTATTAAAAATAGTAATAATTTGTGTAAAATCATAAGAAATGATTTAGAAAGATTTGGGATGAAAAACTCCATATTTGAAAAGATAAAAATAATTTTTTATCGAAATGAACTAGTTTTGAACTAGAAATATAATTCTATTTATTTTTTTTAATAAATAAATTGAATTTGAAATGGTTTGGAAAATAACCAAAATTTCCAATGATTGCAATGGAGTGGATTTGAATCGAAATTGTCTTCGGAATATTTCGATGTTGGAATTCGGGATTATACAGATGTTGTTATGGAAATTTGAAAGATGTAGATATTTATATCGTTATTTCCAATACGACATTTGTTAATCGTAGAATTTGATATTGAATATAAGCCGATATATTTTCTATTCAGAGCCTTGTATTGAATATCAAATGTGATTTGGGTTTGTCGTGAATGGTGTCTTCACTAACACTGTTCTTGAACCCAGTTGAGAAAAGATTAAATCTTTTTATTTAGATTTAATGAAGTGTACCAATTAAATAATATTTAATTGGAATTGAATTGATATTGATTTTTGGGTTTATCGTGAACAGTGTTTTAAATAACACTCGTTCTTTAACCCGATAATCAATGGAATGTGACTTTGGGTTTATCGTGAACCGTGTTTTAAATGACACGGATTCTTTAACCCAGTTAACGATTAAAACTAAGTGGAGTTTTAATGAATCTTTAATTAGATTAAAATGATCGAAAATGGAGTATCACCAGTTTTGCTCCAGGCGATAGTTAAATCTTTAATTAGATTTGAACATGAAATGGTAATTGAATTTACCGATAACACTGTGGTGTTAGATATGAAGTATTACCAGTTTTACTTCATGGGATGAATAGGTTGGGATTGGGAAATTAAAATAAATGATTACTTCGGTAAGGTTCGCTAATCCCGACTAGTTTGAATTGAGATTCAAAAATAGAATAAAGAATAAATTCAAGGAATTTACCTTGGATAAAATTAATGGGAACCTTTCCCTATGAATGTGAAATTTAGAAACTAACTGTCGGTTAGCCAAGCAGAATGGTTTTCTGGATATCGATCTAATGTTGGTTTCGGCCTTCGGGGTTAATATTTGGGAAATTATTCTCTTGATTAATTTACGGTTAGTGACTGATGAATTGGAATGAGGCGTAAGTTGTGTTTGTGTAACACTTATTTAAAATATACGCGAGTTATTTGGAAAGACCGGGTTTATCCCATTCTGAATAACTGATACGACGATAAGTCGAAGATGAAGACGGTGGTCGAAGACCAGAAGTCTTCACGTCGTTTGGTTAATTACTGATGATCTTGATTGGACTGTACACCCAAGAAGATGGAAACAGTTAGTGATCGTCCAGACATACTTGGAGATCGATGGATATACGAGGTACTAGGTGCCTCCGGTTTCGTTCAGACCCAGAACGGACTTGTAAATGGACTGTGTGTCTGACATTGGATTTTAGTCCGTGTGATTGATCTCTATTAAATATATATCTGTTTGGCGGCGGAGAATTTATTCTCTTGCTTAACGCCCTTCTCTGAGACGTACGAGCTCAGGGGTTATATATTGATGGATATCAAACGCATGGAGTGAATTGCCTGTGTGGCATGCCTAAGTGGCAATTGATCAAGGCTTCTGTTGAAAAGCAAAGTCTTGTGGTTGATGATCGAAGCACGGCCATTGTGGCGTAGCTTTGTGTAACGTTTACTTCGCGAGTTTCACACCCGGTATGAACCAAAAACGGGAGACGGACCTCAGGGAGGGCATGCGTTTCTTCCTAGTTAGAAGTGGCGTCAGTGGTTTTACACGCCCTGACGAGTTTGACTTATGTGGTTGTTGCGGTTGCGAGGCGCCTCGGATTGATCGGTCGTTCTCAAACCGATGGAGTCATTTAGTTGGCTCATTTACTCCCCAAAGGGCGGGGAAACGTATTGTTCAGGCACTATAATCCACATCGGTGGACCGGCCCTGACGATCCATGGGGCAGTTGCGGCTGTTCCTGAGTCTCGGGCTAGAGAGTCTCGAATCGGTAGAGGACTATCTTTTGCCTCGGTTCATAGATGGAAATCCAATTTCCAAATACGTGACATTTGCGGTTTTATTTGTAAACCTATATATGGCGACTTGATATATGGTACCCATGCCGCCTATGATTGATACTTATGATTTGAAGTTGTTTTATACACTATGCACTTATAATAGTATCAAATGATTTGTTTTAAACGTATCAAGCATTCTTTGGCTGTTATAAGGGAAAACCCTATCCCCCGGCTTGCGTTGCATTGTGTGATAGAACCTGGGTCTTATAACAGCTTCATTTTTCTTTATTTAGCATTGCGCTGTTTGTTTTATGCACTGGTATTCTTGGGAGGAAACCCGTTCCGTGTTATACGGCGTGGTCCCTTGATTTACCTAACTTTAAAATAAAGATTAACTGTTTTAGTTCTCACACCAGTCCCATGACTGACCTGGAGTTTATTGTTTTAACCTAAACTCTGGGTGCCCCTATTTTGACACGGGCAGCTAGTAGTTTTGGTTTTGCAGATTTATATTCACATGATCCTGGTTAACAGCTGGAACGATATCCGGAAATCTTTGTATCCTTATATCTCTTTCTAGTTGTGTATTGTATTATTTTCCGCTGCTATGGATCTAAATGTAATTCAAATCTCTGATATTTCTGTGTAATATTCATTTATACTCTGTATATTCTTGTAATCTGATGCATTGTGTAATATACAATGAAATGTTCTTTTATATGCGTTCTATTGTGGCTTGTTCTCGAACTATCGGCCGCTTTCCTTAACGGGGAAGTTACGGGTTTTCACAGTTGGTATAAGAGCTTTGGTTTACGGAGCTCGAGAACAAGACACATTAGAACCATACGAAAGGATTCATCAGATATTGGATTAGCAATATCCAATTAGAATGACTCGTTAGAGATAGGATCAGTAGTATCCTAGAACGAGTGTGAAGAGTATATTTTTAAAATGAAAACAAATTTTGTTTTGAAAATTTAAATCAATTATTCGTATTTGATTATTTATTTATATTGAATATGGACAATCCAATATATAAAGGTTTTGTATATACGCGTCATGAACGTATATTCGAAGTTTTAATATACTGGATAGATATAGGATTACACTGTAGTCGCCCGGAGATTGTATTGATGATAGCGATCGCATCATCAACATTTATGTTCGAGTTTCGAAGGTGTGATTTTCTATATATTTCCATTAGACTGGTGTGAGAACCAAAACTAATATAGCTAGAATACATTGTTGTGATTTGGCATCAAAACATGATTTTCTTTATATATATCAAAATTATGAATTTGAAACGTTAAATTCACTAATTGATTGATGTTTGTGTTGTTTGTTCATTTGTTTGCTAATTTTGAACCATTATGCCTAATTGAACCAAATATTGAATTATATTGAAAATTGGTCGCATTTGCTTGCGTATACTTGTACTTACCTTGAACAGGTCATAGCAAGGAGGCTAGAGCAGAGAATAAAATTTGTTTGCCCGACAAATAGGTACATGTTTACTACATAATTTCCTGTTTTGTTTGGGTGATGATGATTTTGTGAGCCTATTGGCTAACCGCTTGGCTTTTTCTTTTTCTTTTTGAGATTAGAAGGACCGGGGAAGCTATTTGAAATTCCCCGATGCTCCCGGTGCAGGGGAGGTTATGGCGAAATTTTTCAAAAATTTAGGGTGTTAGCCAAATTTTTGAAAATTTGAAAATTCTCAGAAACTGAAAAGTTGGAGAATGGAAGCCAGATCGAACGTAGAGTTGATTAATCAAACCACTTTCGACTTTGTTCCTTTTCGGGGACGAAAAGTTTTAAGTGGGCGAGATTGTAACAACCCGAAAATCTGGGCCAGTTTAAAATTTTTATTTTGGCGATTTCAGCGAATTTTGAATATTTAAATTAGGTTATTTTAAATAATATCGACGAAATTTTATTTTGAATATAATTAGAACGTATATATTATATACGTCGTCGTTAGAATATATAATATTTATATATAATTATAAATAGGAATTGAAAATGGCGCGGTAGTTCGATAATTCGATTTCAAACTTCAATTGAATGTACCGGGTGCAAAACAATCCGGATTTTAGTGAAACTAAAAATAATGGGATCTAATTGAGAGTATCTTTCCAACGAACCCGAAAGATCGAAATTTCATAGCGGGGATCAAAAGATATGTCCATTTGAAAATTCTGAATAGTCGCTATGGAATTCAGGCCCTTAAAAATGAGAATTTTGCAAACGACCTCGGATTTCGACGAAACCACTTTTGTTGGATCCGTGATGTTAAATTATTGCTAGGTTCCAAATTTCATAATTTTTCGAATTAATATGTGAGCGTGGCAAAGGAAAACGCATTTGACCAGTTTCAGTTGATTTTAATCGACTGGAAAATGGCCATTTTTCCAACGGTCTCAGAATTCGGCGAAACTAGTTTTATTAGGACCGTATCGTCAATACGAAGCTAGAAAATATTTTTCCGGAATTTTTAGAGTTCGTATGTGACCCTGGTATTGAAAAGTACGTTTAAAATTCAATATTGTGATTTAAATGTAAATTTAACGGAAACTGATTCAAACGATCGAATCAGCTTGCGAAACATATCCCATTGTGTTCGGGATGGGGGTGAAACGCTATGGACGACAGGCGGTGGGCCTCGTTTCGGGGTCGAAATAAAAAGTCAACTTCTAGTAAATAAAATAATTAAATAAATTAAATATAAAAAAATATATAATCTTCTCTCCCCCCCCCTTAAATTCTCTTGCCCCCCCCCCTGTTCAAAATGAAATTCAGAATAAAAAAAATACGAAAAGGGGGAGGACGCGCCTGCCCTAGCGCGCCGCCATCGATGGCGACCTCCCCATCGCCGGAGCCCCACCAAGGCCATCCCCCTCTTCTCGCCGTCCCCCTTCCCCTACAGCCCCTCCGTAACCCCAAAACGCGAGCCCCACCCCCATCGACTTCATCGACCGCCGCCGCCTGCCCCCTGACCCACATCCGACGCCCGCAACCGCCACAGTCCCTCCCCCTGGCCGCCTGAATGCCACCGCCCTAGCCACTCTCCTCCGGTTGACGCAGAAGCCCCTCCCACTCCTCTGAAAACTGAAAGCAAAGTAAGTTTTTACCTTATCTAAATTCATTTGTTTTAATTTAAAGCAATTAGGGAATATTCAAATTTAAATAAGAAAAGTTTGTTTTTTTTTAAAAAAAAAATATAATGTGTTAATTTATTAGTTCATGATAAGAAGGCGAGATATTTTTCATTGTAAAGATTAGATTTTTAATATGATGTTGAAGTTATAAAAATACGATCTTTGATATAAAATTGAAGAAGTAAAAATATGATTTTTATATATTGAACATCGAAGTAAAAATATAATTTTTATATATTGAACATCGAAGTAAAAATATGATTTTTATATATTGAACATCGAAGTAAAAATATGATTTTTATATATTGAACATCGAAGTAAAAATTCGATTTTTATATATGTAGTGGCTACGACTAACGAAGATGACGAAGATGCGATAGCAATGAAGATTTCTATCAATAAAGTGACGTGGAGCTAGGATAGCTATTGGTGAGAATTTCTCACTCTTCAATTTATTTTCTAGTTATATATATATACTAGGATGCAGACGGTGCTTAGTAGCACCCGACACAATCGTCCACAGACCATGGACTTGTTTGTTTTGATTGCAAAAATTAATTAGAGTATTTGATTGAAATTGAATTGTTTGGTGAAATGAAATTGATATGATTGATGTGTGAATGGCGTGGGCCTTCACTAGACCGAGGATAAGGCTAGCCCTTGTCCCGTTTCTAGTATCGTGTCGTTATGCCGCCGAAATTTTCTAAAATAAATTAGAAAAATAAAAATATCATTTTATTGAATAAATGAACCGAATAGAATATTCATAGGTTGAATAAAATGTTTTATCGTTAAAAATATAATTTTTAACGTGAAGTGAATAAAATAAAATATTCATTTACAAACCAGACGGTTTGTTTATGTACACCTATTTGAAGGACATTGACTGGGTCGATAAATTTTACACATCGCCCAACTGCACAAATAAAATATGCGTTTGATTGTTTGAAACCCCACGCGGGTGTTGGGATGAAATTTGAAGTTCACTCATCCTGATTGATTAAATATGTCGATCGATTGATTGACAGGCTGTTATAAGCGTTAGATATCTATATTTGATGCTTATACAGTGTAGTGCACTTTGGTTGATGGTTGATTATTTTTCAATGCTATTATATGTGTGTAATGCATGAAAATCAATATAATTAACTTTATATGGTAATTGATTGGGCCTCATTCCAATTTGAAAAATAAAGAATATTATAAAATAAAGGTTCATGTGTTGACAGTACTCATCCATTGAGATTGGTCATGTGTTGAACGAAATATTTTAGTAATAAAATTTACATCTTTATCGATATAAAATAAAGGTTCATGTGTTGACAGTACTCATCCATTGAGATTGGTCATGTGTTGAACGAAATATTTTAGTAATAAAATTTACATCTTTATAATATAAAATAAAGGTTCATGTGTTTACAGTACTCATCCATTGAGATTGGTCATGTGTTGAACGAAATATTTTAGTAATAAAATTTACATCTTTATCGATATAAAATAAAGGTTCATGTGTTGACAGTACTCATCCATTGAGATTGGTCATGTGTTGAACGAAATATTTTAGTAATAAAATTTACATCTTTATCGATATAAAATAAAGGTTCATGTGTTGACAGTACTCATCCATTGAGATTGGTCATGTGTTGAACGAAATATTTTAGTAATAAAATTTACATCTTTATAATATAAAATAAAGGTTCATGTGTTGACAGTACTCATCCATTGAGATTGGTCATGTGTTGAACGAAATATTTTGATAATAACAACTATTTTGAAAAAGAAATATTTTAAATAGAATAATTGAAAGATGGAAATTTATGAAGCCGTGTTGATTAGATTGACGCCATTTTAACGTGAACGATATTTATATCGATTTTATTCATTTCGAAATGAATTGAATTGAAAACGATTTCGAAATGAATTGAATTGAAAACGATTTCGAAATGAATTGAATTGAAAACGATTTCGAAATGAATTGAATTGAAAACGATTTCGAAATGAATTGAATTGAAAACGATTTCGAAATGAATTGAATTGAAAACGATTTCGAAATGAATTGAATTGTAAACGATTTCGAAATGAATTGAATTGAAAACGATTTCGAAATGAATTGAATTGAAAACGATTTCGAAATGAATTGAATTGAAAACGATTTCGAAATGAATTGAATTGAAAACGATTTCGAAATGAATTGAATTGAAAACGATTTCGAAATGAATTGAATTGAAAACGAATTCAAATTGGATTGAAAGCAAATTGAAATGAATTCAAATTGAATTGAAATTTGAATTGAATAGAAATGAATTTTAAAACGAATTTATAAAGAAGAATTCAATTTTGATTTGAATTGAAATGGAAGTTGAAATTGCTTTTGAAACGAATTTAAAACTATTTATAAAATTCGTTTTAAATAGAAATCGACGATACATATATTATATATATTATATATATATAATATAATGGCCTAAATAGAACGCGCCGCGCCGCGGCAGTTCGTGAATTTCGACCATTTCTTTCAAACGGACATTACGGGAGATCCGACCGTCAGATTCTCCGAAAACCGGAACCGTTGGGTTCGTATCGAAAAGAGCTTTCTAACGAATATTAGAAATTAGAAATCTAACGGTTGGATTTGGAATTATGTCCAAATCAAATTTGAAAAAGGTCGCTGTAAGTGCAGTTCGATAGCCGTTGATGGAAATCGACTGTACGGGCCTTGACAAAATTATTAAAAATAGTAATAATTTGTGTAAAATCATAAGAAATGATTTAGAAAGATTTGGGATGAAAAACTCCATATTTGAAAAGATAAAAATAGATTTTTATCGAAATGAACTAGTTTTGAACTAGAAATATAATTCTATTTTTTTTTTTAATAAATAAATTGAATTTGAAATGGTTTGGAAAATAACCAAAATTTCCAATGATTGCATTGGAGTGGATTTGAATCGAAATTGTCTTCGGAATATTTCGATGTTGGAATTCGGGATTATACAGATGTTGTTATGGAAATTTGAAAGATGTAGATATTTATATCGTTATTTCCAATACGACATTTGTTAATCGTAGAATTTGATATTGAATATAAGCCGATATATTTTCTATTCAGACCCTTGTATTGAATATCAAATGTGATTTGGGTTTGTCGTGAATGGTGTCTTCACTAACACTGTTCTTGAACCCAGTTGAGAAAAGATTAAATCTTTTTATTTAGATTTAATGAAGTGTACCAATTAAATAATATTTAATTGGAATTGAATTGATATTGATTTTTGGGTTTATCGTGAACAATGTTTTAAATAACACTCGTTCTTTAACCCGATAATCAATGGAATGTGACTTTGGGTTTATCGTGAACCGTGTTTTAAATGACACGGATTCTTTAACCCAGTTAACGATTAAAACTAAGTGGAGTTTTAATGAATCTTTAATTAGATTGAAATGATCGAAAATGGAGTATCACCAGTTTTGCTCCAGGCGATAGTTAAATCTTTAATTAGATTTGAACGTGAAATGGTAATTGAATTTACCGATAATACTGTGGTGTTAGATATGAAGTATTACCAGTTTTACTTCATCGGATGAATAGGTTGGGATTGGGAAATTAAAATAAATGATTACTTCGGTAAGGTTCGCTAATCCCGACTAGTTTGAATTTGAGATTCAAAAATAGAATAAAGAATAAATTCAAGGAATTTACCTTGGATAAAATTAATGGGAACCTTTCCCTATGAATGTGAAATTTAGAAACTAACTGTCGGTTAGCCAAGCAGAATGGTTTTCTGGATATCGATCTGATGTTGGTTTCGGCCTTCGGGGTTAATATTTGGGAAATTATTCTCTTGATTAATTTACGGTTAGTGACTGATGAATTGGAATGAGGCGTATGTTGTGTTTGTGTAACACTTATTTAAAATATACGCGAGTTATTTGGAAAGACCGGGTTTATCCCATTCTGAATAACTGATACGACGATAAGTCGAAGATGAAGACGGTGGTCGAAGACCAGAAGTCTTCACGTCGTTTGGGTAATTACTGATGATCTTGATTGGGCTGTACACCCAAGAAGATGGAAACAGTTAGTGATCGTCCAGACGTACTTGGAGATCGATGGATATACGAGGTACTAGGTGCCTCCGGTTTCGTTCAGACCCAGAACGGACTTGTAAATGGACTGTGTGTCTGACATTGGATTTTAGTCCGTGTGATTGATCTCTATTAAATATATATCTGTTTGGCGGCGGAGAATTTATTCTCTTGCTTAACGCCCTTCTCTGAGACGTACGAGCTCAGGGGTTATATATTGATGGATATCAAACGCATGGAGTGAATTGCCTGTGTGGCATGCCTAAGTGGCAATTGATCAAGGCTTCTGTTGAAAAGCAAAGTCTTGTGGTTGATGATCGAAGCACGGCCTTTGTGGCGTAGCTTTGTGTAACGTTTACTTCGCGAGTTTCACACCCGGTATGAACCAAAAACGGGAGACGGACCTCAGGGAGGGCATGCGTTTCTTTCTAGTTAGAAGTGGCGTCAGTGGTTTTACACGCCCTGACGAGTTTGACTTATGTGGTTGTTGCTGTTGCGAGGCGCCTCAGATTGATCGGTCGTTCTCGAACCGATGGAGTCATTTAGTTGGCTCATTTACGCCCCAAAGGGCGGGGAAACGTATTGTTCAGGCACTATAATCCACATCGGTGGACCGGCCCTGACGATCCATGGGGCAGTTGCGGCTGTTCCTGAGGCTCGGGCTAGAGAGTCTCGAATCGGTAGAGGACTATCTTTTGCCTCGGTTCATAGATGGAAATCCAATTTCCAAATACGTGACATTTGCGGTTTTATTTGTAAACCTATATATGGCGACATGATATATGGTACCCATGCCGCCTATGATTGATACTTATGATTTGAAGTTGTTTTATACACTATGCACTTATAATAGTATCAAATGATTTGTTTTAAACGTATCAAGCATTCTTTGGCTGTTATAAGGGAAAACCCTATCCCCCGGCTTGCGTTGCATTGTGTGATAGGACCTGGGTCTTATAACAGCTTCATTTTTCTTTATTTAGCATTGCGCTGTTTGTTTTATGCACTGGTATTCTTGGGAGGAAACCCGTTCCGTGTTATACGGCGTGGTCCCTTGATTTACCTAACTTTAAAATAAAGATTAACTGTTTTAGTTCTCACACCAGTCCCATGACTGACCTGGAGTTTATTGTTTTAACCCAAACTCTGGGTGCCCCTATTTTGACACGGGCAGCTAGTAGTTTTGGTTTTGCAGATTTATATTCACAGGATCCTGGTTAATAGCTGGAACGATATCCGGAAAGCTTTGTATCCGTATATCTCTTTCTAGTTGTGTATTGTATTATTTTCCGCTGCTATGGATCTAAATGTAATTCAAATCTCTGATATTTCTGTGTAATATTCATTTATACTCTGTATATTCTTGTAATCTGATGCATTGTGTAATATACAATGAAATGTTCTTTTATATGCGTTCTATTGTGGCTTGTTCTCGAACTATCCGCCGCTTTCCTTAACGGGGAAGTTACGGGTTTTCACATATTACAACAATCCCATCAGATACAAGAATATAAAGAGTATAATTGAATAAATTACATTCGATAAATATCAGAGATTACAATAAATTACATAGCAGCGGAAAATAATACAAAAGCACAACTAGAAATAATGCACGGATACAGAGCTTTCCGGATATCATTCAAGCTGTAAACCAGGATCCTGTGAATATAAATCTGCAAAACCAAAACTACTAGCTGCCCGTGCGGAAAATAGGGGCACCCAGAGTTTAGGTTAAAACAATAAGCTCCAGGTCAGTCATGTGACTGGTGTGAGAACTAAAACAGTTATTTAAAACTTTACTTTAGAAGATAGTAATTCAAGGGACCACGCTGTATAACACGGAACGGGTTTCCTCCCAAGAATACTAGTGCATATAACAAAACAGCGCAAAGCTTTTTGGAAAAATGAAGCTATTATAAGACCCAGGTCCCATCACACAATGCAACGCAAGCCGGAGGATAGAGTTTTCCCTTATAATAGCCAAACATGCTTGGTAAGTTTAAAACAAATCATTTGATACTATTATAAATGTATAGTGTCAAAACAATTTCAATCATAAATATCAATCATAGACGGCATGGGTACCATATATCATGTCGCCATGCTAGTTCTACAATTAAAACCGCAATATCACGTATTGGAAATTGGATTTCCGTCATGAGTCGAGGCAAGGGGCAAGCTCCTCTCCGCGTTCGAGACACTCTAGCAAATGTCCCAGGACCCCACTATGATCCTCGGATCTTTAGGGCCGGTCCTCTCTTACTTTTGAGGATTAGTTATTCCTGAACACACGTTTCCCGGTCCTTACAGACCTATATCCGAGGCGCCTCGTATCCAACAACCACACAGGTGAAAAGTATATAAATGTCAGGGCTGGTAGGTCACTGACACCACCCTAGCTAGAAAGAAACGTCGTGCTCTCCCTGCAGTCACTATCCCGTTTTTGACTCATACCGAGGTGTGAGGCTCGCGAATTCACGTTATACACAAAGCTACGCAACACAGGCCGTACTTTGATCATCAACCACAAGATTTTGCTTTTAAACAGAAGCCCTGATCAATTGCAACTTACGCGTGCCACACTGGCAATTCACTCCATGCGACTGATGTCCATCGATATATAACCTCTGAGCTCGTACGTCTCAGAGAAGGGCATTAAGCAAGAGAATAAATTCTCCGCCGCTAAACAGATGTATATTTAATAGAGATCAATCAACACAGAATAAAATCCAATGTCAGACACACAATCCATTTACAAGTTCGTTCTGGGTCTGAACGAAACCGGAGGCACTTTCCTCGCATATCCATCCATCTCCAAGTACGTCTGGACGATCACCAACTGTTTCCCTCATCCTGGGCGTACAGCCCAATCAAGATCATCAGTAATCACCCAAACGATGTGAAGACTTCCGGTCTTCGACCACCGTCTTCATCTTCGACATCTCGTCGAATCGGTTATTCAGAATGGGTATAAACCCAGCCTTTCTGAATAACCCACGTATATAATAAACAAATGTTACACAAGCACAACAAACGCCTCATTCCAATTCAGAATATTCTTTTATTCACAAAATCACATTCTTAGGGAAAGGTTCCCATTAATTTTATCCAAGATAAATTCTTCTAAATTTATTCTTTAATCTTCCTTTGGATATCATTTCAAACTAGTCGGGATTAGCGAGCCACACCGAAGTAATTATTTATTTTATTTCCCAATCCCACCCTATATATCTCATGGAGAAAACTGGTAATACTCCACATCTAACACCACGGTGTTATCGGTAAAATTAATTACCATTTCACGTTCAAATCTAATTAAAGATTTAACTATCGCTTTGGAGCAAAACTGGTGATACTCCATTCTCGATCACCTTTCAAATTTGATAATTTAAATTATCAATTCACATTTTTAATCTAATTAAAGATTCATTAAAACTCCACTTAGTTTTAATCCTTTCAAAAATCAACATCTTGCCTTTAACTGGGTTAAAGAAACAATGTCATCTAAAACACGATTCACGTTAAACCCAAATCACATTTGATATTAAATACAAGGCTCTGAATAGAAAATATATCGGCTTATATTCAATATCAAATTCTGAAACCAACATATATCATATTGGAAATAACGATATAAAACATATCTTTCAAATTCCCATAACAATGTCTGTATAGTCACGAAATCCAACATCGAAATATCCCGAAGATAATTTCGATTCAACTCCAGTCCAATTCACATATTGGGAATATTGATTATTTTTAAAATCACTTTCAAATTCAATTTATTTATTTTAAAAATAAATCGATTTTAATTCCAGTTCAAAACTAGTTCATTTCGATAAAAATCTATTTTTATCATTTCAAATGTGGAATTCTTAACCCCAATTTTTCCCAAATCATTTCTTATGATTGTACACAAATTATCAATATTTTTAATAATTTTATCAAGGCCCGTACAGTCGATTTACATCAACGGCCATCGAACTGCACTTACAGCGACCTTTTTCGAATTTGATTTGGACATAACTCCAAATCCAACAGTTAGATTTCAAATTTCTAATATTCATTAGAAAGCTCTTTTCGATACGAACCCAACGGTTCCGGTTTTAGGAGAATCCGACGGTCGTATCTCCCGTAATGTCAATTCGAAGTCAATGGTCGAAATTCACGAACTGCCGCGGCGCGTTCTATTCAGGCCATTATAATATATATATATATATATATATATATATATATATATATATACATATATTATATATTTCGTCGATTTCCTTTTAAAACGAATTTTATAAATAGTTCTAAATTCGTTTCAAAAACAATTTCAACTTCATCTTCAATCTCAAATCGATTTGATTTCAATTCAATTCGAATTCATTTCAATTTTTATTTAATTCGAATTCAAATTCGTTTCAATTCAATTCAAATTCTAATTCGTTTTAATTCAATTCAATTTGAATTTACCTTTTATTTAATTCAATTCGAACTCATTCCAAATTGATTTCAATTCAATTTCGGTTTGTTTTAAATTTCATTCAAAACGATTTCAATTCGTTTTTAATTCAATTTCAATTTAATTCAATTTGAATTCATTTCAATTTTATTTAGTTCAATTTCAAATTCACTTTCTATTCAATTCAAATCGAATTCATTTTCTATTCGATTCGAATTCATTTCAAATTGATTCAATAAAATTTCAATTTGAATTTTAATCTAATTTAATTTGAATTTCATTTCAAAATATTAAATTTTGAAATCATTTTTCAATATTCATTATAAAACGAATAAAATCGATATCAATATCGTTCGCATCAAAAAAACGCATCTCTAATCAACACGGCTTTATATTTTTCAAAAAAAACTTCTTTATTCTATTCAACCAATGAATATTTATTCTATTCAACACATGAATCTATATTTATTTCAACACACGACTAATCTCAACACATGAGTACTGTCAACAAACGACTATTTTTGTTATGTAAAATATTTTATAAAACTATGGTATCTATCGTTTGATTTTCAATTAGACTCCACCGTGAAGTAGTTATAATTTTAAATATGATAAAGATGTAAATTTTATTATTAAAATATTTTACTCAACACATAAATAGTTTTAACAGATGAATATTTTTATATTCAACACATGAATTTCCTTTTATAATATTCATTATTTTCCCGATTGGAATGAGGCCCAATTAATCACCATATAATGTTAATTATATGGATTCCATACACACATGTATATAATAGCAACGATCAACCATCATCCAAGGTGCACCACACAACTGTATAAGCATCAAATATAAATAATCAACGCATACACAGCCTATCGACCAATCGATCGACATACAATTAAATAATTGGGATTAGTGTACCCAAATTTCATCCCAACACCCGTGTGGGGTTTCAAATCAACAAACAAAGATTTTTATTTGTGCAATTGGGTGATGAGTAAAATTTATCATCCCAATCAATATCAGTCAAATCAGTGTATATAAACAAATCGGCCAATTTGTTTATAAATATTTATTTATTCCCATTCACGTTAAAAATTATATTTTTAAGGATAAAATATTTTTAACTATATAAATATTTTATTTCCTTTCAATACATTAATTTATATTCTCGATTTCACATCAACAACACAAAAAAATTTCACAACACATCAATTAAACAAACAAGCCATCCATGGTCTGTGGATGACGGGTGTCGGGTGCTACTAAGCACCGTCTGCATCCTAGTATATATATATAACTAGAAAAGGAAATTTGAGTGAGAAGTTCTCACCAATAGCTATTCCAACTCCACGACACTTCATTTATAGAAATCTTCGTCGTTCTCTCCTTTTTGTCATCTTCGTTGCCCGTATTCTCTACATATGTAAAAATCGAACTTTTTTACTTCGCTATTCAATATATAAAAATCGTATTTTTACTTTGCTATTCAATATATAAAAATCGAATTTTTACTTTGCTATTCAATATATAAAAATCGAATTTTTACTTTGCTATTCAATATATAAAAATCGAATTTTTACCTTGCTATTCAATATATAAAAAACCTGCCTTTTCAAATATATAAAGAAAATATTTTTCATCTTCTACAACATAAAAGATTTCGCCTTTTCAATTTCAAAAATCTAATCTTTTCTATTTTAGAAATCTAATCTTTTCTATTTTAAAAATCTAATCTTTTCTATTTTAAAAATCTAACCTTTTCTATTTTAAAAATCTAATCTTTTCTATTGAACACTCTACAAATATCCCGCCTTTCTACCAATAAAATCTCTGAAAATTCATTTACAATAAAACTGAGTATTTAAAATAACTTAAAATAATTAATTAAAAACTTACTTTATTGTTGAAGAGGGAGGGGGACCGGAGGGTTTACTTCATGCGAGGCCTGGGTGGAGGGAGTCTTCTCCATCGCTGGTGGTGGAGGCGGAGGGATCGGCGGCTTAGGGTTTAGAAAAGTGGTGCGGTTTTATGCAGAAGTAGAAGGAGGAGATGGAGGTGAGAGAGGAGGAAGAAGAAGAGAGGGAGGCGGCGGCAGTGGTGGCACCCCACCTGGGGCGGCGACGACTCATCGGGGGGGGGATGCAGAGGCGGCTCCCCCCCGTCGCTCCCCTCCTTTTTCTTTTTTTTTCGTTTCTGAAATGAATCGGGGGGTCTGACGTGGATAAGGAGAAGGTTTTTTTTTCCACCCAAAAAGTTGACTTTTACATATGACCTCTAAACGAGGCCCACCGCCTGTCGTCCATAGCGTTTCACCCCCATTCCGAACACAATGGGATATGTATCGTAGATCAGTTTTCGTCAAAATCAACATATAACTCTATATATTGAATTGGAACGCGCAATTCAATTTACCGGGGTCACATACGAACTCTATAAATCCCAGAAAAATATTTTCTAGCTTCGTATTGACGATACGGTCCTAACAAATGTGGTTTCGTCGAAATCCGAGGTCGTTTGCAAAATGGCTATTTTTAAGGGCCTGAATTCCATAGCGACTATACAGAATTTTCAACTGGACATATCTTTTGATCCCCACTATGAAATCTCGATTTTTCGGATTAGTTGGAAAGATATTATCAAATAGATCCTATTATTTTTGGTTTCACTAAAATCCGGTTTATTTTGCACCTGGTACATTCAATTGAAGTTTGAAATCAAATTATCGAACTACCACGCCATTTCCAATTCCTTTTATAATTATATATAATTATTTATATTCTAACGACGACGTATATAATATATACGTTCGAATTATATTCAAAATAAATTTCTCGTCGATATTATTTAAAATAATTCATTTTAAATGTTCAAACTTCGCTAAAATTGCCAAAATAAAAATTTTAAACTGGCCCAGAATTTACGGGTTGTTACACGATTTGTCGATAATCGAAGTAAGCTTCTGTGGAAGAAGGCGGTTAATATACATGGAATTTAAAAGGCCTAATCGTTATTCCATTTATATTATCGGTTGGATATGGAAGTTTGTATTGATTATATCTATTGATTTGTTTTCCATGAAGATTCCATTGTCAATGGAATGTGATTTTTGGTTGTTGTGAATGGTATCTTTAATAATACTGTTCTTAGACCCAACGGAGTTAAGAAAATCAGAAACTAACTAGAGATTAGTTAAGTTGAATGGTTTTCTGGGTATTGATCTGATGATGGTTTCGGCCTTCGGGGTTAATACTTAGGGAATTGTTCACTTGCTAATTTACGGTTAACGGCTGATGGAATGGAATGTGATTTTGGGGTTTATCATGAACTGTGTTTAAATGACATTGATTCTTTAACCCAGTTAAAAGACAGGATATGATTTCACAAGTTAAATAATCATTAATATTGATTTTTGGGAAGATAAAAACCAAGTGAAGTATTAATGAAGCTTTAATTAGATTGAAATGATCGAGAATGGAGTATCACTAGTTTTGCTCCAAGAGATAGTTAAATCTTTAATTAGATTTGAACGTGAAATGGTAATTGAATTTACCGATAACACCGTGGTGTTAGATATGAAGTATTACAAGTTCTACTTCATGGGATGAATAGGTTGGGGTTGGGAAATTAAATCAAATGATTACTTCGGTAAGCTTTGTTAATCCCGACTAGTTTGGATAAGCCATAATTTGGTTTGAACTGATATTCAAAGGAAGATTATAGAATAGATTTAAAGAATTTATCTTTGATAAAATTAATGGGAACCTTTCCCAAAGTAAAAGAATATTTGAATAATGGAATATTTTGGATTGGAATGAGGCGTATGTTGTGTTTTTATAGCACTGTTTTATTATATACGCAAGTAATTCAGAAAGACCTAGTTTATCCGATTCTGAATAACTGATACGACGATAAGTCGAAGATGAAGACGGTGGTTGAAGACCGGAGGTCTTCACATCCTTCGGATGATTCCTGATGATCTTGATTGGGCCGTACACCCAAGACGAGGGAATAAGTTGGTGATCGTCTAGATGTACTTCGGGATCGATGGATATGCGAGGAATGAGGTTCCTCCGGTTTTGTTCAGACCCAGAACGGACTTGTAAATGGATGTGTGTCTGACATTGGATTTTATTCTGTGTTGATTGATTTCTATTAAATATATATCTGTTTGGCGGCGGAGAATTTATTCTCTTGCTTAACGCCCTTCTTTGAGACGTACGAGCTCAGAGGTTATATATCGATAGATATCACTTGCATGGCATGAATTGCCTGTGTGGCATGCTGAGATGCAAATGATCAAGGCTTCTGTTGAAAAGCAGAGTCTTGTGGTTGATGATCAAAGCACGGCCTTTGTGAAGTAGCTTTGTGTAGCGTTCATTCGTGAGCCTCACACCCCAGAGTGAACCAAAAGCGTGAGAGGACATTATGGAGGGCATGCGTTTCCTTCTAGCTAGAAGTGGCATCAGTGGTTTTACACGCCCTGACGAGTTTGATTTATGTGATTGTTAGAATGCGAGGCACCTCGGTTATGTCGGTCGATCCGGGACCGATGGAGTCATTTGTTGGCTCATTTACGCCCCATAGGGCGGGGAAACGCATGTTCAGGGTTTAAGTTTAATCCACTCTGTGTGGACTGGCCCTGAGGATCCAAGGTCACTCGAGCTCTGACCTAAGGCTCGGGCTAGAGAGTCTCGAAGCGGTAAGGACGTTCCCTTGCCTTGGTTCACAGATGGAAATCCAACTTCCAATACGTGACAATTGAGGTTTTGATTGTAAACCTATATATGGAGACATAGTGGTATGAGGCACTTATGCCGTCTATGATTGATACTTATGATTGAAATTGTTTTGGCACTATGCACTTATAATACTATCAAGTGATTTATTTTAACGTACCAAGCATGTTTGGCTATTATAAGGGAAAACCCTATCCCCCGGGTTGCATTGCATTATGTGATAGGACCTGGGTCTTATAATAGCTTCATTTTTCCAAAAAGCTTTGCGGTATTTTGTTATTCGCACTGGTATTATTCGGGAGCAAACCCGTTTCGTGTTATATGACGTGGTCCCTTGATATATCTGATTTAAAGTAAAGTTTTAGATAACTGTTTTAGTTCTCATACCAGTCACTTGACTGACCTGGAGTATATTGTTTTAACCTAAACTCTAGGTGCCCCTAATTTCACACGGGCAGCTAGTAGTTTTGGTTTTGCAGATTTATATTCACAGGATCCTGGTTTACAGCTGGAATGATATTCGAAAAGCTCGGTATCCGTATATTCTTTTCAGTTGTGTTTTGTATTATTTTCCGCTGCATTGTAAATTGTAAATCTCTGATATTTTTGTCCTGTATATTATTCATGTATACTCTGCATATTCTTGTATTTTGATGAAATTGTTGTAATAAGCAATGAAACGTTCTTCTGTTTGTGTCCTGATGTGGCTTGTTCTCAACTCAATCCGGGATTTCCGTCACGGGGAAGTTCGTGTCGTTATATTTGGTATCAGAACTTTGGTTTACAGAGCTCGGAGAACAAGACACGTTAGAACCAAACTAAAGAATTCATCAGAGATTGGATTAGTAATATCCAATGAGAATGACTCGTTAGAGATGAGATCAGTAGTATCCTAGAATGAGTCGGAAGAGAGTTGTCTTCAAATAAAAATGAAAACAATTTTTGTTTTGAAAATTTAAATCAATTATTCATATTTGAATATTATTTTTATATTGATTTGGACAATCAAGTATATAAAGATTTTGCGTATACATCTGATCTGCGTGTATTTAAAGTTTTAATATACTAGATAGATATAGAATCACACTCTAGTTGCCCGGGCATGATTCTGATGATAGCGATCGCATCATCAGTATTTGTGTTCGAGTTTCAAAAGTAGGATGTCTATACATTCCCTATTGACTGGTGTGAGAACCGAAACTAGATAGGGCTTATTGTTGTGATTTGGCATCAAAAATGTGATTTTGACTATATATCCATATTATGAATTTGAAACGATAATCAACTAATTGATTGTTGGTTGTGTTGTTTGATTATTGTTTGATTAATTAAAATGTTGAACCATTTTGCAATAAAATGATCAAATTTTGAACTTTATTGAAAATTATTTGTAGATGCAAGCATGTACATGTATATACATTGAACAGGTCATAGCAAGGAGGATAGAGAAGTGGAATAAAATTGTTTGCCCAACAAATAGGTACATGTTTATTGTATTTCTTGGGGTTTTTGATGATTTTATCAGCCGATTGGCTAGCCGCTTGGCTGATTCTTTTTCTTTTTGGATTGGAGAGGCGTGTATGGCAATTTCGGAATTTTCCCGGTGTTCCCGTGCAGGGAAGGTTATGGCGAAATTTTTCGAAAATTTAGGGTGTTTACCAAATTTTTGAGAAATTTGAAAAGTTCTTAGAAATTGAAAAGTTGAAAAACTTAAGCCATAATGAAAATAATGAAAGTGGAGTTGGTTTGTAAAACAACTTTCAGCTTCGTTCCTTTTTGGGGACGAAAAGTTTTAAGTGGGGAGATTGTAATAACCTGGAAAATCCGAGCCAATTTAAATTTTTTATTTTGGCAAGATTGTTTTAAAATGATAACGACGAGAAATTTATTTTGAATAGAATTAGAACGTATATATTTATTCGAAATGATGTTAGAATATAAATAATTATTTATAATTATAAAAGGGATTGAAAATAGCGCGGTAGTTCGAAAATTCAATTTCAAAGTTCAAATGAATGTACAGGTGTAACACCCCGAATTTTCTATTAACACTAAAGTTGCTAAAATATTAATAAGTGTGTAAGAGAGGGGATGTATCTAATATGAATATAAAAATATTAATAAGTGTGTAAGAGAGGGGATGTATCTAATATGAATATAAAAATATTAATAAGTGTGTGAGAGATGGAATGTATCTAATATGTATATAAAAACAATAATAAGTAAAGGGGGATGTATCTAATATGTACATTGTAGAAAAAATATATATATTTATGACATGAATAGAAGTTTATTAATATGCTGAGTGTTTGCTGAGTCACTTCTGACTCATTGCTGAGTCAACAAGATAAACCCCATCTTGTCTGGACGGTTGCGGTTATTTCTAGGTTAAATCTAATGGCCTAAACGCATTCTAAAATCTATAAATAAGTGGGTAGACCCTAGACCTAAATCACTTGTAAAATTAGAGAAGCTACCGTCATGCTGCTGCCATGGAGTTCAGCATAGCCGTCACAAACTAAGAAGAGGAAGCCTAATCATCTACAACTAAATCTACACAAATCAAATCAAAAGATCTCTCTTTCTCTAATTCTTTTCTTTTGTTGGTGAGTATGATGATTCTCACAAGACTATTACAAACTAATTTGACTCAGTTATGAATGGATCACAAGAAAGTGATGTGATTTGTAATTGTAAATTCTATATATTGTGGATCTCTTATTATGTTATTATGTTGTCGTATGATGTAAATTATATATGCTATGTCATGCTATGTTGTAAATTCTCTTATGCTATGTCGTGCTATGTTGAGAATCATGTCAAGCTATGTTATACTATCATACTATGCCATGTTATAAATCATGCTATATTATGTTGAAAAATCATGATGTTGTTGGATCATGCTTAAAGTTATGTTTTTTTTCTTAATTTAAATGGATCTTGTTTATGGGAATTTGCCTATTAGGTTAGGTGTACCCATAAACTTGAAACTATAATTAAATAAAACTTGATTATGGGAATTTGCCTATTGAGTTAGGTGTACCCATATAAAACCATGTTGTTAAAAAATTAGATGATGTTGATTCACACATGTTCATATGTAAGTTTATGAAAATTGATTGAGATTATATTAGGTGAATTTTGAACAAGTTGACACCTTTAGGTCCATGACATGTATAATCTATTCAAGTTGGACATATGCAAGTTTCACCCCTTATTATGATTCATTTGGTCACATATACATGTTGTTATTATGATAATCTCTTTTATGCTATGAGTTAGGCTATTCGAGTCTAACATATATTTTGCGAATAAACGTTCAAACGTGGGGTAGGGGTAATATTAGGAATTAATAAATTGGGTGCAATTTTGTAAGATTTTGCATACCATGAATGGATGTCCATAATTGAGTCAATTATGGACATTGTTAAAAATTGGAAGTAATTAATAATACAAGTAGGGAATTATTAAAATTGGGGGAAAGTGGATTATTATTAATAATCAATGCTTAGGACACGAGGTTGGACCCGTTTGTGATGTAAACCTGCCCGGACCCGCCCGGCAAATCCAGTAGTCACAAATGTCGGCCCAATGTGAGAGGTCCTAGGCCCAAACTAAAGCATAACAGTTGTAAAGACACGAGGTTAGACTCTTTTATGGTGTAAGACTGCCCGGACCCGCCCGGCAAATCCAGCTGCCATAAATGCCAGTCTAATGTGAGAGGTCTTTATGAGGTTATGGCCTTAATGAACTAAGAAATACTTAAACCAGATAATCATGTAAGGTGGGACATGGGGGTTAAGTAGGTGCCTTGGGTGGCATGAGGAATCTGGTGGTTGCCTTTAGAGGCATTTGAAATACGATTAGACTTAACCAAACACACATGTAAATGAACATGACTAAGTGGGTTAAGTGGGATGGACTAATGGGGACAAGCTTAGGTGGAATGCTTGTGGTAAATAGTGGGGGCCCATTTCAACCAGTATCCCAAAACGTATCTTTGTGGGCTCGAGCCAAGTCGAGGACGGGACACGCATACTGGGTTTGACTATAAGAGGCCAAAACAGGGAGCGGTGGCAACGCAAGTCCAACGGGTTTCATATGCGTGTGTGGACCCGGGCTGGTAGGTAAGACGTTGTTGCATCGTGTAGGTATAAGCCGTGCATGTCCGTTGTATCAGGTTGCCACTTTAGGGGAGTGATACACCCCACTGTGGGGCCAGCACGGGTATCTACGAGTTAGGGAGCCGATCGAATAATGGGAAGTAGGGTACACCTAGTGGAGATAGGGGCAGGCGACACCTATGTAGTCAGCTAGGGGTACGTAAAGCCACTGGGAAAGTTTCTAAGTGAAGCTAAGTGGGATGAATCTTTAGGGTGACTGGTGTGGTGCAGTATAGTGTTTATCCTTTAGTATTTAGGAGCGCCTATAACGTTGCCTTTAGCGATTGTCTATGTCCTTAATCTGCTCTTCATAGACATTTTCTTGTTTTCCAGCTTATGCCTTAGTCCAGTTATTTTGGTAATAGTATTGTAGAATTATCATATTCACCAGACTTTATGTCTGACCCCCTCTTTTCCATCCTTTTTCTCCCTTCAGGTCCGCAGGTTGGGCCAAGTTCTAGTGGAGTCTAGTTGGATCACTTATCTTCTGGAAAGCTTGGACTGCTGAAGTAAAGTCCAGCTTGTTATCTTTCTTTTTAATGGCTATTCATGTAATGGGATTATTTACTTGTTTTATCAAGATAGATATTGTACTTGACATTGAATATGGTGTTATGATGTAATCAAACATGTTTTGACTTCTGCTACAATGAAATAAAGTTTTTGAATTTCCAAGTACTATTTTATATCTGTCTTGTTGTAATTTTACTGTTCTATATTCACTTAAAACCTCCATGGAAGTTAATGCATTTCCTTTGTGAGTGACATTAATGGACGTGGGGTGTTACACGTGGTATCAGAGCATAAGGTTACCAGAACAGATAAAAAAAATTTTGAAAAATATTTTTTTTCTAAAGTATTTTTGGAAGAAGTGATTTCAAAAAAAAAACATGTTATTTAAAGAGAGTTTTTATGAAAAACATAATCCCAAATAGCCACATCCTTATCTTTATCTTTCGAATTCTCCATTTTGAATCTTTCCTTTTTCGTTTCAGCATGGCTGAAGATCTTAATCTCCCAGAAGGTGTGACGATTCCAGGGTGGTTTAGGAGATACTTAGAGGCTAGGGCCACCACTGCAGGCCCAGCGGATACTCCTCCACCCCTAGTTGCACCCATTCCTCCTCCTCCTCCTCCTCCTCGTGTTGACACTTTTGCAAAGACGTGCAAGGAATTCAAGGCTATGGGAGGAAAAACTTTTCAAGGGACTGAGACGTTTGTGGAGGCCAGAGATTGGCTTAAGGAGACTGAGGAATTGTTGGATATCTTTGAAGTGGAAGATGGGAGGAAAGTCCGTTTAGCTGCTTGGTTAATGAAGGGAGAGGCCTCGTTTTGGTGGGAGGTCACTAACGGGGAACGTCCAGTTGATTCATGGGCGGATTTCAGACGAAGGTTTGAGGCAAAGTTTCTTTCAAGGGCAGAGGAGAACTTAAATATGGAAAAATTCCTGGCATTAAAGCAAGGGAGCTCATCAGTAAAGGAATATGTCAATAAATTTAATCAGTTAGCAAGGTTTGGCTTGGAGTTGGTGAACACGCCAGAGAAGAAAGCTTTGAGGTTCGTTAGAGGCTTGAATGAACCGTTGCAAGGGTTGGCTATGACCCACATCCCTATGGGAGCCACCTTTGAAAAGCTAGTAGAAATGGCACTTATGCATGAGGATAAGGCAGTTGAAAAGAAAGGGGATCAGAAGAAACCCCAACAGCAAAATAAGAAGGGTGGTAAAAACAATAATGGCAAAGGGAAGAAGAAATGCTTCAATTGTGGGACGCCTGGCCATCTCAGCAAAGATTGTAGAAAGAAAAAGAAGACTGGTTGTTTTCATTGTGGAGATGCGGGACATTTAGTGAAGGACTGTCCAAAGAAGGGGCAGAGGGCAGGGTCTACCTCGGGAGGACAGGTGCAGGCTCTTATGGCACCAGGGCAGGCAAGGGGGCAAGTTCAGGCTATTGCGGCCCCACCGCTGCAAGAAAGAGGTAGAACAATTTCTGTTGAAAGCTTAGTTTTTCTGTTTGATCATCCTGTCCGTACCTTATTCGATTCTGGCGCATCTCATTCGTTTATCTCTGCATCATTAGTTGAATCACTGCACTTGAACACCAGTTTAGTAGAGGATCCCTTGGTCGTTTCAAATCCAATTGGGGGTTCGGCTCATTTGACCATGATATGTTTGGATTTGAAAATCTCTATACTTAGCGTTGAATTTAGATGTGATGCTTATGTATTGGGCTTCACGGGCTATGGGCTAATTTTAGGAATGGATTGGTTGTCTAGAAATAGGGCCATTCTTGATTGTGAAAGGAGAGTAGTTAGGCTTGTGACTCGCCTTGGTAATGCTCTCGACATCTTTTGTAATCCCATAAATTCCGTTATGCTAAGTTATCTTGAATCGCTTGACGCGTCTGTAGAGAACCTGCGATCGGTAGAAGTGGTCCGGGAATATCCGGATGTGTTTGAGGAGGTGAAGGGCTTACCTCCAAAGCGGGAGATAGACTTTCGAATTTATCTTGTGGATAATGCTAAACCCGTATCTTTGCCAGTGCGCCACATGGCTCCTCGTGAAAGGAGGGAACTCAATAAGCAAGTAAAGGAGTTGCTTGAGAAGGGGTTCATAAGACGTAGTATATCGGAGTGGGGTGCTCCAGTAGTTTTTGCCACAAAGGCGGATGGGTCTCTTAGACTTTGTATGGACTATAGAGAACTAAACAAGCTTACTAAAAAGAACCGACACCCACTACCGAGGATTGACGATCTCTTTGATCAGTTAGTTGGCGCCTCAGTGTTTTCGCAGTTGGACTTAGCCACTGGCTTTCATCAACTGAGAGTGGCTGAGGATAGTATAGATAAGACTGCTTTTAGGACTCCTGACGGATTCTATGAATGGCTAGTGATGCCCTTTGGTTTGACAAACGCCCCTGCATATTTTGTTGATTTGATGAGTAGGGTGTTTAGGGAATACCTTAACAAATTCGTGGTAGTCTTTGTGGATGACATCTTAGTCTTTTCTAAGAATAAAGAAGAGCACTCCCTACATCTTAGGGAAGTGTTGGAAACCCTTCGAGCGCATAACCTTAAGGCAAAATTTTCTAAGTGTCACTTCTGGAGGAAGGAAGTACGGTTCTTAGGGCACGTGGTTTCCAAAGAAGGGATAGCAGTGGATCCCGCAAAGGTGGTGGCCATCCAAGATTGGAAGGTCCCTAAAAATGCAACCGAAGTAAGAAGTTTCTTGGGGTTGGCTGGCTATTATAGGAAGTTTATCAAAGACTTCGCAAAAATATCAGCTCCATTAACACGGTTAACGAAGAAGAACCTGGTTTTTACGTGGGACAAAGATTGCGATGATGCGTTCCAACGTTTAAAGAGAGCCTTAACTTCAGCCCCAGTCTTAGTGCTGCCAGACGGGAATAAACCGTTTACCATTTATACTGATGCTTGTGGGACGGGACTTGGCGCGGTCCTTATGCAAGAGGGAAGAGTAATAGCCTATGGTGGAAGGCAGTTGAGGGTTCATGAAAAGAATTACCCCACGCATGACTTAGAGCTAGCCGCAATTGTTTTCGCGCTTAAGTCTTGGCGTCACTATCTTCTTGGTGAGAAATTCGAACTGTTCACTGACCACAAATCATTAAAATACTTATTCTCTCAGAAGGATTTGAATTTAAGGCAACAACGGTGGATGGAATTCTTAGCCTCCTACGATTTTGAAATAGCATATACCCCGGGCAAGGGTAACGTGGTGGCAGACGCCTTAAGTAGGAAAAGGTTGTCCTTGAGTCCGTTGTTTGTTGAACGACAAAGCTTAGAATTCATCTCTATGTTTGACTTTAGACCCTCCGTTGACTTAGTACCCGGTCTGTTAGCATCCTTGGAGATTAGACCTACACTTCTAGGACGGGTTGGTGAGGCACAGCGAGACGACCCACAGTTGGTTGAGATAGTAGAAAAGCTCAAAGGGGGGGAGTCGTCAAGCCATCTTCGTAGGTATACCCTAGACGATAAGGGTTGGTTACGAAGGGATAATAGACTTTGTGTACCACAAGACGAAGACATAAGGAAGGCCATTCTTGATGATGCTCATCGCTCAAAAATGACCATTCATCCCGGCGGGGATAAGATGTACAAAGATATGAAGCGGGTTTTCTTTTGGGCCGGTATGAAAAAGGATGTGGCCGAGTACGTCGCTAGATGCTTGGTGTGCCAACGAGTTAAAGCAGAACAAAAGAAACCCGGTGGGTTGCTTCACCCATTAGAAGTTCCACTATGGAAATGGGAAAGCATCTCAATGGATTTTGTGGATGGATTACCAAGATCAAGGAAGGGTAACACGGGGATTTGGGTTATAGTAGATAGACTTACTAAAAGCGCCCATTTTATTCCCGTGAAAAGTAAGAGGACTGCTCCGTGGTTGGCTTCTGTATACATTAAGGAGATAGTTCGTTTGCACGGTATTCCTTCTAGTATAGTAAGCGACCGTGACCCCATCTTTACTAGCGAATTTTGGAAGAGTTTACAAGAGGTGGTAGGGACTCAGCTATGTTTGAGCACCGCATATCATCCTCAGACAGACGGCCAGACCGAGAGGGTGAATCGCATTCTAGAGGATCTTTTAAGGCTTTGTATCCTAGACTTTGGGGGTACATGGGAAGAGCACCTTCCGTTAGTAGAATTCGCATATAATAATAGCTTTCAGTCTAGTATTGGCATGGCACCTTTCGAAGCTCTTTATGGAAGGCCTTGTCGTTCGCCTACATGTTGGTGGGAATCTACCGATAAAATCATACTTGGGCCCGATATGGTTAGGGAAACCTCGGAGAAGATTGAGTTGATTCGAAGGAGGATGAAAGCAGCACAAGATAGGCAAAAATCGTATGCTGATAAGAGGTTAACAGATCTTGAGTTTGACATTGGGGACATGGTTTTTATCAAAGTATCTCTGTTACAGAATGTTGTTCGCTTTGGGTCCGTGGGGAAATTAGCACCAAGGTTTGTAGGGCCGTTTCCTGTAAAAAACCAGGATTGGGAAGATGGCATATAGGGTGGAGTTGCCTGAGAAACTTAGTGGAGTACACGACGTATTCCATGTATCACATTTGAGGAAGTGTTTGCACAAGACCGCGGAGGTGGTAGAGCCGAGCTTGCTTAAAGAGGTGGAAATAGAGCGTGATGCAACAATTAGACGAGCTCCTACATGCATTCTTGGGTCGGAGATCAAAAAGTTGAGGAATCGAGAGGTCAGACTGGTTAAAGTGCAATGGGGAGATGATGAGAGCAACGCAACTTGGGAGACAGAAGAGAAGATGCGTTCGTTGTACCCTTTTCTTTTTGAGGGTATGTCTTTTAATTTCTCCTTTATCGCTTAGCTTATCTTATCTTATCTTTAGTATGTCCTCTCATTAGTATCTTTGACCTTTAGTTAGGATAATCCTATGGTTGAAACATGTGTTTGAGACATGTTATGTATGATGGATGCAAAATGGATGCAAGTGTTTGCTAGTGGTTGCTCGTGGATGCATATATACACACACTTTAGGCACTAGATCGGCTCAGTCACTTCATATTGCATATTGCATATATATGGATGTATTTAGTATAATGGATGTATAATGGTTGTACCATCATATGGATGCTGCATTCGGTTGAATGGGTGTGCACGCATATAGAAGTAGTATGTAAGCAATTAGGATCTTTTGCATACATAATGGATTCATGACACTTACATAATTTGCATTAAGGAGGTCAACTGAATCAGTAGACCGCCTGATTTCGCATTAGGTAAGGACATGTACACACACTTTGCATATGATCATAAAGCATTAGAAGTCTTTTAAGGACAATGGATGCCTGTGTATGATGGATGAGTAGATGGACGTTTGGATGGTAGGATATACATTCTTCCAGACTTGAAGATTTCGGGGACGAAATCCTAAAAGGAGGGGAGAATGTAACACCCCGAATTTTCTATTAACACTAAAGTTGCTAAAATATTAATAAGTGTGTAAGAGAGGGGATGTATCTAATATGAATATAAAAATATTAATAAGTGTGTAAGAGAGGGGATGTATCTAATATGAATATAAAAATATTAATAAGTGTGTGAGAGAGGGAATGTATCTAATATGTATATAAAAACAATAATAAGTAAAGGGGGATGTATCTAATATGTACATTGTAGAAAATATATATATATTTATGACATGAATAGAAGTTTATTAATATGCTGAGTGTTTGCTGAGTCACTTCTGACTCATTGCTGAGTCAACAAGATAAACCCCATCTTGTCTGGACGGCTGCGGTTATTTCTAGGTTAAATCTAATGGCCTAAACGCATTCTAAAATCTATAAATAAGTGGGTAGACCCTAGACCTAAATCACTTGTAAAATTAGAGAAGCTACCGTCATGCTGCTGCCATGGAGTTCAGCATAGCCGTCACAAACTAAGAAGAGGAAGCCTAATCATCTACAACTAAATCTACACAAATCAAATCAAAAGATCTCTCTTTCTCTAATTCTTTTCTTTTGTTGGTGAGTATGATGATTCTCACAAGACTATTACAAACTAATTTGACTCAGTTATGAATAGATCACAAGAAAGTGATGTGATTTGTAATTGTAAATTCTATATATTGTGGATCTCTTATTATGTTATTATGTTGTCGTATGATGTAAATTATATATGCTATGTCATGCTATGTTGTAAATTCTCTTATGCTATGTCGTGCTATGTTGAGAATCATGTCAAGCTATGTTATACTATCATACTATGCCATGTTATAAATCATGCTATATTATGTTGAAAAATCATGATGTTGTTGGATCATGCTTAAAGTTATGTTTTTTTTTCTTAATTTAAATGGATCTTGTTTATGGGAATTTGCCTATTAGGTTAGGTGTACCCATAAACTTGAAACTATAATTAAATAAAACTTGATTATGGGAATTTGCCTATTGAGTTAGGTGTACCCATATAAAACCATGTTGTTAAAAAATTAGATGATGTTGATTCACACATGTTCATATGTAAGTTTATGAAAATTGATTGAGATTATATTAGGTGAATTTTGAACAAGTTGACACCTTTAGGTCCATGACATGTATAATCTATGCAAGTTGGACATATGCAAGTTTCACCCCTTATTATGATTCATTTGGTCACATATACATGTTGTTATTATGATAATCTCTTTTATGCTATGAGTTAGGCTATTCGAGTCTAACATATATTTTGCGAATAAACGTTCAAACGTGGGGTAGGGGTAATATTAGGAATTAATAAATTGGGTGCAATTTTGTAAGATTTTGCATACCATGAATGGATGTCCATAATTGAGTCAATTATGGACATTGTTAAAAATTGGAAGTAATTAATAATTCAAGAAGGGAATTATTAAAATTGGGGGAAAGTGGATTATTATTAATAATCAATGCTTAGGACACGAGGTTGGACCCGTTTGTGATGTAAACCTGCCCGGACCCGCCCGGCAAATCCAGTAGTCACAAATGTCGGCCCAATGTGAGAGGTCCTAGGCCCAAACTAAAGCATAACAGTTGTAAAGACACGAGGTTAGACTCTTTTATGGTGTAAGACTGCCCGGACCCGCCCGGCAAATCCAGCTGCCATAAATGCCAGTCTAATGTGAGAGGTCTTTATGAGGTTATGGCCTTAATGAACTAAGAAATACTTAACCAGATAATCATGTAAGGTGGGACATGGGGGTTAAGTAGGTGCCTTGGGTGGCATGAGGAATCTGGTGGTTGCCTTTAGAGGCATTTGAAATACGATTAGACTTAACCAAACACACATGTAAATGAACATGACTAAGTGGGTTAAGTGGGATGGACTAATGGGGACAAGCTTAGGTGGAATGCTTGTGGTAAATAGTGGGGGCCCATTTCAACCAGTATCCCAAAACGTATCTTTGTGGGCTCGACCCAAGTCGAGGACGGGACACGCATACTGGGTTTGACTATAAGAGGCCAAAACAGGGAGCGGTGGCAACGCAAGTCCAACGGGTTTCATATGCGTGTGTGGACCCGGGCTGGTAGGTAAGACGTTGTTGCATCGTGTAGGTATAAGTCGTGCATGTCCGTTGTATCAGGTTGCCACTTTAGGGGAGTGATACACCCCACTGTGGGGCCAGCACGGGTATCTACGAGTTAGGGAGCCGATCGAATAATGGGAAGTAGGGTACACCTAGTGGAGATAGGGGCAGGCGGCACCTATGTAGTCAGCTAGGGGTACGTAAAGCCACTGGGAAAGTTTCTAAGTGAAGCTAAGTGGGATGAATCTTTAGGGTGACTGGTGTGGTGCAGTATAGTGTTTATCCTTTAGTATTTAGGAGCGCCTATAACGTTGCCTTTAGCGATTGTCTATGTCCTTAATCTGCTCTTCATAGACATTTTCTTGTTTTCCAGCTTATGCCTTAGTCCAGTTATTTTGGTAATAGTATTGTAGAATTATCATATTCACCAGACTTTATGTCTGACCCCCTCTTTTCCATCCTTTTTCTCCCTTCAGGTCCCCAGGTTGGGCCAAGTTCTAGTGGAGTCTAGTTGGATCGCTTATCTTCTGGAAAGCTTGGACTGCTGAAGTAAAGTCCAGCTTGTTATCTTTCTTTTTAATGGCTATTCATGTAATGGGATTATGTACTTGTTTTATCAAGATAGATATTGTACTTGACATTGAATATGGTGTTATGATGTAATCAAACATGTTTTGACTTCTGCTACAATGAAATAAAGTTTTTGAATTTCCAAGTACTATTTTATATCTGTCTTGTTGTAATTTTACTGTTCTATATTCACTTAAAACCTCCATGGAAGTTAATGCATTCCCTTTGTGAGTGACATTAATGGACGTGGGGTGTTACAACAGGATTCAAAATAAATGAGATTTTAGCGAAACTAAAAATATTAGAATCTATTTAAGAATATCTTTCCAACGAATCTGAAAAATTGAAATTTCATAGCGGGAATAAAAAGTTATGCCCAGTTGAAATTTCAGAATAATCGCTGTGGAATTTTGGCCCTTAAAAATGGAAATTTTGCAAACGGCCTTCGTTTTGGACGAAACCACTTTTTTTGGATCCATGATGTCAAGTTATTACTAGATTCCAAAATCCGTAATTTTTGAAATCAATATGTGAGCGTGGTGAAGTAAAACGTGTTTTGACAGTTTTATTCAATTTCGATCGACCAGAAAATGACCATTTTTCAAACGGTCTTCAAATTTGACAAAATTAGTTTTGTTTGAACCGTATCATCAATACGAAGCTAGAAAATATTTTTTGGGAATTTTTAGAGCCCGTATGTGGCCCTGGTAAATTGAAATGTGCATATGAGTTTAAAATATAATGATTTATATTTTAAACTTAGCGGAAACTGATCGTAACAGCCGAATTGGGTTAAGAGAGATATCCCAGAATGGGAGTAACTAGCTAGGGGCGACAGTCGTAAGGTCTCATTTGGAGATCGAATGAAAAAGTTACTTTTTGAAGATAAATTAAAATAAATAAATATATTTTATTATATACCTTAACCTCACCCCTCTTTCCTCTTTCAGTCAAACCCGATACAGAAGGAAATAAAAAAAACCTAACTAAGCCCCCTCCAACGGAATCGATCACCGCCGCAGGCGAAGCCGCCGCCCCTGCGCCAGGCCGAAGCGCCGCCCCTTAGCCAACCCCCATCCTCCGTGCCTCTCTCTCTTCCTCCTCGCCTTCTAATTTGAAACCCGCGTCAGCCAGAAGCCGCCACCCTCCAGTTCGCCAGAACCCGCCGCCTCCTACAGTCCGGCGTCGGCAAATGCACCACCTCCGATGTAACGACCCAGATTTCGCCCGACCCCAATCGATCGCAAGATCGATTAAGACCGTTCAAAACCCGCGTACGTTAACTTTGGGCATACAACACATCAGAACAACAACACAAAATTTTATAACATCAATAATAAATGCTACATCAGAGTACAGAATATATCAGAGTACATCAATAAATAATACAGCGGAAGATACATTTAAATTAAATTAAATACATTGCAGCGGAACTAATCTCAGCGGAAGGCCATCAATATTCTGGACTCGGCTTCAGACTTCAATCCAGGATCCTGCTTAACTATATCTGCAAAAAGCTACTCGACTGCCCGTGTGGAAAGAGGGCACCCGAGTTAGCAAGGTGAAACAAACTACAGGTCAGTCGTGGGACTGGTGTGAGAATTCTTAACTTAACTTATCTAATAAGTAGGCTAATCACAGGACCACGCCGCTAACGCGGAACAGGTTTACTCCATTGGATTGCCAGTGCATAATTAAAGTAAATCGTCAAATAACGCAATGCTTTTTTTAAAAATGAAACCATTATAAGACCCAAGTCCCATCACACAATGCAACGCACACTAGAGGATAGGGTTTTACCTTATAATGGTCAAAAGATGCTTGATACGTGAAAACGATATTATTATCAGTGTGTGTATATATATTTAAAACATTCAAATATAATATCAATCCTAGACGGCATAGGTACCATATACTATGTCGCCGTACTAGTTATACAATCAAAACCGCAAGGGCGTATTGGGAATTGGGTTTCCATCATGAGTCGAGGCTAGGGGCAAGCTCCTCTCCGATTCGAGACACTCTAGCAAATGCCTCAGGATCCCCCGTAGTGAACCCTTGGATGCGGTAGGGCTGGTCCCCGCCTATCGGCAGTGGATTGGTTATGCCTGATGAACACACGCTTCCCGGTTCCTTTGAACCTATAATATGACCACTATTGGCCTATAAAAATCCGAGGCGCCTCAAAATCCGTCATCCACATAAGTAAAATGTCAGGGCTGGTAGGTCACTGACACCACTCTAGCTAGAAAGAAACGTGTGCACTCCCTACGGTCCATATCTCGTTTTTGACTCATACCGGGGTGTGAGACTCGCGAAGTCACGATATACACAAAGCTATGCCGTAATAGGCTATGCTTTGATCATTCCACAAGGCCCTGCTTTTTCAACAAAAGCCTTGATCAATTTGCATCTTGGCGTGCCACATTGTCAGACCTTACCATATTATTGATCATCTACCAATATATATATATATAACCTCTAAGCTCATACGTCTTAGAGAAGGGTGGTAAGTAAAGAATAAATTCTTCACCACCAAACAGAAATATATAATCAGTAGCGTTCAATAAATACAGTAGAAAGGAATACAATGTCAGACACGCAATCCATTTACAAGTCCGATCTGGGTCTGAGCAAAACAACTTGTCCGTCGATCTCCAAATGCGTTTGGACGATCATAACCAAATACCTTGCCTTGGAAGGCCAATCCCAATTCAAGATACCAGTCATCGTCATCCCAACGATGTGAAAACCTTCGGTCTTCAATCACCGTCTTCATTTTCGACTCTTGATCGTCGTGATGATTATTCAGAATGGGTTAAACCCGGTCTTTCTGAATAACTCACGTGATTTAAAAACATGTGTTAATAAAATTCAACCAACGTCTCATTCCAATTCCGAATATTCTTTAAATAAAATATTCAAATTCTTAGGGAAAGGTTCTCATTAATTATATCAAAGATAAATCTTTTTAATCTAATCTTCAATCTTTATTTATCCATATTAAACCAAATTATGGTTTATCCAATCTAATCGGAATTTACGCCTTATCGAAATAATTATAAATTAATTAATCCCCATCCCGATCTTTTATCCCAATTGGTTCAGGTAAACTTAATTTCCATTACCCATTTAAATCTAATTAAAGATTTAATTAACGCATGGAGTTAAACTGGTGGAACTCCATTTTCGATCCTTAGTTCAGTAATTTTATTTACTTAATTCCTCTCCAATCTAATTAAAGTTTTAATTAAAACCTTATTTCGTTTTAACCTTCCAAAGTCATTATTAAATAATTAATCAAAAATTAGGAAATTAATCCCCTCATTAATCCGGGTTAAAGAATAAATGTTATTTAAAACATAATTCACGATAAACCCAAATTCAAGTTTCATTATAAATCCGTGGTTATAATAAAACCATTTTTAATTCCTTTTATTTATTTTAAAATAAATAAACCATTTATTCTGATCAAAATATCATTTCTCATATTGAAATATTATTTTCAAAATATTAATTTAGAAATTAACTCTTTTAATATTCATTATAAAATGGATAATATAAGTTAATAAACTTATTCAGGTTAAAATGATGTTTCTATTTAAAATGGACTAAATAATCCAATTCGTTATATTATCCATTTATGTTTTATAATGGGCCAGACTTCTCACATTAGGCCTACAACTTGTGGATGCTGGATATGCCGGTTGGGTCAGGACAGACTTATTCCACAGTTGGGCTTAACCTCGAGTCAAAACCCAATTTGTATTCGTGTACTTGGACCTCTCACATTAGACCCAACATTTATGGCTGCTGGATATGCCGGTTGGTTCCGGGCAGACTTCCGCCATAAACGTGACCTAACCTCGTGTCCAAGAACAATTATAATTATAATTATAATTATTTTCTAAAAATATTATTTAAAAAAAACTAACTTCTAAAATATTATATGTTCCAAAGTATAACTTTACATTGAAATATTCTTTATATTGCCTTTCCAATTTTTCAATAAATATCGACCTTTCCCTATTATTATAATATTATAATAATAATTACTTCAAAAATGGTTTTTAATTACGATATCAAAACCTACCATTCCAACATTAAATGTAATCTTTTCCAATCAGTCCATTTATGTTAAATTTTGAAATCAAATCTTTTAAATTTAGTGTTAACATAAAAACGAAAGCTTTCCAATTCTAATCTTCTTGTTATATTTGGAATGTAATTTTACTAATTTAATATTTCACTAAAACTTTCTAAATAATAGAAATTTAGTTTCCTTAATTCAAGCGTCAATTAATTCCATTAATTTAATAATAAATGAAAATTATTTCTTTCATTCAAAATTGGAATGAGACCCACACCATTTCCATATAATTCAATTATACAGATTTCATTCATTTATCTCATAACAATGATCAAACATCCATTAACAACCAAAATGCATTTCTAATTAACCACAAGGGTGAAGTGTATTCAAATGTCAACCCCTGACCCGTGTGGGGTTTCAATCAACACAAGTTCGAATAAAATAAACTGTGCTTCTAGACGATGTGTGAAAATTGATCGTCCAATCACATAAACAAGTCAGGTCACTTGTAAATGGAAGTGTGTACATGTGCTTAAATAGAAACATACATAACATACACAATTTGGCATGTTCACATATTTCAAGTTTCAACTATTAGATGTCAAGTTTTCATGTTGAACAAGATGATAATAACATGACATTTATGTTGCAACACATTTCTTTTAACTAATTTAAAATAAAAATAAAATCTTTTATTTCAAAAACAAAAATCAAAACTTTAATTATTCAAAAATAAAGATCAAAACTTATTTTAATCATTTCAAAATAAAGAACAAAACTTTATTTATTTTAGTCGTTTCAAAATAAAGACGTAATCTTTATTAGTTTTAATCGTTTCAAAATAAAGAACAAAACTTTATTAGTTTTAATCGTTTCAAAATAAAGAACAAAACTTTATTAGTTTTTATCGTTTCAAAATAAAGATGTAATCTTTATTATCAAAACAAAGATTTAGCCTCTTATAGTCAAAAACAAAGTTTTAACCTTTATAGACAAAAACAAAGATTTAGCCTTTTATCATCAAAAACAATGTTTTAATCTTTGTAGACAAAAACAAAGATTTAGCCTTTTATAGTCAAAAACAAAGTTTTAATCTTTATAGACAAAAACAAAGATTTAGCCTTTTATAGTCAAAAACAAAGTTTTAATCTTTATAGACAAAAACAAAGATTTAGCCTTTTATAGTCAAAAACAAAGTTTTAATCTTTATAGACAAAAACAAAGATTTAGCCTTTTATAATCAAAAACAAAGTTGTAATTTTTGTAACCGAAATCCAAGTTGTAATCTTTGCAAACAAAATCAAAGTTGTAATCTTTGTTAACAAAACCAAAGGTGTAATCTTTGTTAACAAAACCAAAGGTTCAATTTTTATATAAAAAAATAAATAAAGTTTTAATCTTTATAAATAAAAATAAAGTTTCAAGCTTTATAAACAAAAACAGAGATTTAATCTTTTATAAACAAAAACAAAGATTCATTTTATACAAACAAAAACAAGGATTCATTTTAATAAATCAAAAATAAAGATCGAATCTTTATTAATGTTATTCGTTTCAAAATAAAAATCAAAATTTTGATTTGTAAATCATGATAAAAGATTAAACTTTATTTATAAATAAAAAAAAGATTAAACTTTTTATTATAGTCTTTCTACTTGACATCGAATAACAATTCCCATAATCAATTCCAACACCAATCATACAACACGTCAATAACAATACAGGCCACAAACATCAATTTCCACCATACAACAATTCAATCCATACAACATTCATTTTATATAATGATAATATAATTAAATTAAATTAAATATATATAAAAAAAGAATCTCACCTTGATTGGTTTTAAATTTTCAAAAAAAATTGTAGAACGCTCCATTTCAAATCTGGTAGGTTCCATCGTCCAGACCTCATCACAAGGATTCCAATGCAAGTAGTTTCATTGATTTCTGATGTAATTCGAACAAGTTATAGATCTTTAAAATTTAATAACATATTTAAGAAATTAATTAATTAAATAGACTAATCACCATCTTTAACCGATTAATCACGTTGATTAAAAGGAACGGGTCCTTCTTCCTCTTCATCATTGTTTACTGGAACTAAGTCGAACCCATCACCGATTTGCATAGCTTCCACCACAAAGCATAGAATCAAAGAGAATCTTCATCTGAGTTGAATGAGACTAGTTTTAGAATTTTTTTTCGATGAGAGGTTGTAATGACCCGCATTGGCAGGGGTATTATGATTAATTTATTTAATTTTATAAATGGTGGTATAGAGAATTAAATGGCCGTGGAATAAAATAAGGTTGAATATTTAATTAAAATAATAAATTAAACAATATATTTAATTCTGAAATAATCAGAATTGGCTGAAATGGCGATATGGTGTGAACTGGATCATCTGTGATATTTAATTCAGCTTGGAATTTAATTTGAATAACGAATATATTAAATCGTCGACAGTTGAACGTATAGTTTATAATATAATTATAAACGAGCTTGAAATGGCGCTGCAGTTCGTAAATTGGCGATTCGAACTTCAACTGAATGTACAGGATTCATTTTAAGCCGGATTTCTGTGAAACAAGAAACGTGTGGAGCTGGTGGAGTATATCTTTCTAGTGGAAAATAAAGATCGAGATTTCGTCATATCGATTTTGATTTATGGCCAAATCAAGTTTTAAAATAGTCGCTGTGAAATCGTTTATCCACCATAACGGTTATTTCGAAATAACTAGTTATCAGATTCGAATTTAGGCAAGGTTCTTTTGGGAAGTAGTGATAACTTAATTTTTGGAATTTTACTGTAATTTTTAATAAATTAAATAAGCAACTTTTTATTTGGAGTGTTTTGCACCCTATATCAATATTTTTGGGGTTTCAAAATATGAGTAAATCTACCGGTATTATTATATTTTTGTGATCGGGGCACTGAGCTCGGCACAACAGTATTTTTATCTCTGTCCATAGCGATTCATACGTGAACGAAGTTATATATAACATGGTACCTTAACCTTTTTAAAACAAACAAAAATACAAAACTCACATTTCCTTTTGGACGTGTATACCTATTGTGCCTTAAATTTTCTGACCGTATTCTCTATTGTTTCGTGGTGGAGCAATCACAAACATATGGTAACATTGTGAGAAAAAAACGTGGAACCCAAATCAACTAGGAAAGCATAGCAACGTGGACAGCTTACAGCTATAACTTATATATATAATCATATGTATATAACGTGGACAAGTACAGACAACTCAACCCAACCCCTACGAAGCTTCATTGTGAAGTTATCATCACACTACTAAATACAAAGCATTGGGCTCACTTCTTCTTTGCTGATAAGTTTCGATCTCTTTCAAATTTTCATAACGCTCGGAAAAAAGGAAAAGAAGAAAAAGGAAACTAATTATATATATAAGGAAGCAATGGGATATATGAGAAAAGCACGAGAGGATGTGTACATGCACTGTACCAGTGCGAGAAGCTGATCGACGCATCTGGAACGTTGACATCGGACTGGAGTTTTGGCGACGGGTCCGAAAGCTCGAGATAATGGGTATAACGATGGTCTCGAACCTTGTCTTAATTCAAGGATGATGGAGTTGGTCATAGAAAGGAGCGAGTTGTGGGATATCTGAAAATGCCGCACAAATTTTTACTGACGTGGAGAACCATCACGATGAGAAGTACGTGCGAGATCTTCATGGTGGGGATGGTTGCATACGGACTGAGAAGTGGAAGACGCTGGTGGTTTCGGTTGGATGTAAAAGTGGTTGTGGAGGGAGAGGAGTGGTTCCGTTTGTTGGTAAATGGTGGAGGATCCCTGTCTGAAGCATGGAATCAGTGGACGGGGAAGAAGAACAAAAGGGGTGGGCTTTAAACGATAGTGTATGGGCCAAGGAGCATAGGTAAAGGCCCAATTATAAAAAAAAGGTTTAATTTATTTAATTTTATTTAAACCATGTTCTGACTTTAAAATCACATATCTATTTCATACGGAATCGAAATCGTGAATGGTCAGATGCGTTGGATTCGTATGGACGGGAACTAAACACTGGAACTGACTGGAAGTGGGTTGAAGCTCGTCTGAATTTATGGAGAAATAAACTGTTTGATTCAAATCAAACAACAGTTTATCGTTCTTTAACGATGAACTGCAAATGTGAGTAAATCTCACTAACTCTGAACAGTTTATAATTTCATGTTGTATTTTTAGAACTGTTAGATATTGGCTGATTTACTGTATGTCGACTGTTTGATTGAACTGCTAGTCAGTTAGTTGAATTTCTATATTGATTCTGTTTAACAGAATATATCATATAGAACTGAAAGTGATGTTATCTATATTGTTTAACATCTGTGATGCAGGGAAACAGGTTGGAGGAATCCAACTGGATTCCTCAACATTTATTTTACTGTTTTTCATATATTGTGATATATGATGTGTTATATAATCTATTTTGGATTATGGGTGTTGGAATGATATTGATCATTGTTATTCGATGTTTTAAATATCATAAGAAACCCTTTGATGTAAAAAAAAGAAGTATTTCAATGTATATTGAAATAAAGGAATTTTATAAAATCACAGGATTTTATAAAAGGAAATATTTATAAAACGAACACGGTTTTATAAAAGGGATATTTATTTAGAAAATAAATAGAAATAGAAAAGAAACATTTATTTAGAAAATAAATAGGAAATATTTGTAACGGTAAATAGAAGTTATAAATAGGAAATATTTGTAACGGTAAATAGAAGTTATAAATAGGAAATATTTGTAACGGTAAATAGAAGTTATAAATAGGAAATATTTGTAACGGTAAATAGAAGTTATAAATAGGAAATATTTGTAACGGTAAATAGAAGTTATAAATAGGAAATATTTGTAACGGTAAATAGAAGTTATAAATAGGAAATATTTGTAACGGTAAATAGAAGTTATAAAAAGGAAATAGTTGTAACGGAAAACGTAGTAAGTAAAAAGGAGCTAATCGATGTTAGTTTAATCGATTAGTGTTAAAGTAAAAGGAGTTAATCGATTAGAGTTAAAGTAAAAGGAACTAATCGATGTTAGTTTAATCGATTAGTGTTAAAGTAAAAGGAGTTAATCGATTAGAGTTAAAGTAAAAGGAACTAATCGATGTTAGTTTAATCGATTAGAGTTAAAGTAAAAGGAGTTAATCGATGTTAGTTAATCGATTAGAGAAATAAGTGAAAGGAGTTAATCGATTAGAGTTAAAGCAAATGAGTTAATCGAATATAGTTATTCGAATAGAAAGCAAATGAGTTAATCGAATATAGTTATTCGAATAGAAAGTAAAAGGAGTTAATCGAATATAGTTTATTCGAATAGAAGCAAAAGAGTCAATCGAATATAGTTCATTCGAATAGAAGCAAAGGAGTTAATCGAATATAGTTTATTCGAAGAAAGAAAAAGGAGTAAATCAATAGCGTTAGTAAAACAGAGTTAATCCAATAGTGTTAGTCCAATAGAGCTAATTGATAAGGGATAATCGAATAGAGTTAAGTGAAAAGAGTCAATCGAATATAGCTATTCGAAGGAGGGTTAAGTAAGGAAGTTAGTAAAGGGATATAAAGTGAACTTTGCCTATTTTAAGGTTGGAAATGTTGTTCAGTTAAGGTCTGAGAGGTAGTTCTACCCCAACTTGATTGGCTTCGTTTTGACTAAGGAATAGTTAAGGTTCGGCAGTAAAGGAAATGGTTTGTGTTGGCATCGCGATGGTTTGTTTAAACATCTATCTAAGTCCAATGAAGAAACTTTGGAAATGTTTTCCAAATAAGAAACCAGAAATGTTTTCTAATCAAGAAAACAAGAAATGGAAATGTTTTCCATTGATAATAATGTATATTTTCCAAATTTAGAAAATAAGAAATACTGAATATAGGGAAACAGGAGATGAAAAATGAACTAAGAGATGAATGTTAAATGATGTTTGATCGATATAAATTCCATTTGGAAATAATATCGTTGTTTGCACACTTGTTTTTATTCGATAGTTAAATCACAGACTATCGAAGTTTTGACCATTTTAACGTTGTTAATATGGAGAGACCGGTTGGATTACCTTCCAAAGAACCACTCTGTATTGGCATAAGCATTGCGAATCATATATGCCAAAGGAAATTGAAGACGGAGTTATGCAAGGGCTATCCTGTTTACAGAATAGTGCCTTCGGTTCATCCTGTTCCTGGGTGACTTGTATAGACGGATGTCTGACAGAATATTTCCAGACGATCACATATATTGATTTCTCCAACTGTACCAAGAGTGGAAGCGAAGAAGGAAACTTCTTTTAGCTAGCACATAATGTATTGTTGAGGACGTCAATCGGTGATTTTATGGATTTGATGATGTGACATTCAAAGTGAATCTAGTGTGATAGAAAAGCGTAGCTTCTAGCCTCATCATCCGGTAAATGACAGAAATCGGGCAGGCAGCATGGCTAAGTCGGTCGCACCGAAGTAGGGTGTATAATCACCTGATCTAGAGTTTCATTCATTTCTAAAAATCTATTGTTGATGCTGTCCCATTCGGGAAAACGGTTGCTGATCCCAACTGTTGGTGATATACATTCGATACACTCAAGCAAAATGAGTGGTCGGTCATGTGTGGCCGGGTTGCAAGATGTTCTTGTTGAACCCAGTGTATTCCTCTCTAGAGGTACACAAGCGGAAGGTGATTCCATACCTTGTCATAGTTGGAAATCCATTACCCAATACGTGCTTGCGGTTTTGAGTTGTATACTATATATGTATAACGTGAGATGAAAGCGTTTCTGCTAGATGATTATATATATACTGTGGTTGATAGACATTATTATAATATCAAAAGGTTTTTGATATAAAGTTATTTTGGATTCTCATAAGGGAAAAACCCGTTCCGTTATGCGGCGTGGTCTTATGAGATATCGATTACCTGTTTGAACTGTTTTAAACTGTTTTACTCACACCAGTCCCATGACTGACCCGGAGTTTACTTTGTTGTTTTCCCTAAACTCTTGGGTGCCTAAATTTGTACGGGCAGTCAAGTAGTCGGGATTTTACAGATATACTGGAAGAGCTCGGAGCAGGAGGCTTCAGGATCATATAGCTATAGTTTTTTCCGCTGTGTTGTAAGTGCTGTACTCTGATAATGTATTGTATACATATAATAATTTATTTCAAGGATATGTTATCTATTATATGTTATTCGTTCCGCTGTGAGATTCGTGTTACTCTGATGTTGTGTTCTTCTTCTTCTTCTATTCTAAGTTTCTATCTTATCTTTCCTCACCCTCTAATTTCTTTCACTAATTACCAGGATTTTTCGGTGTTTTGGTTATCGACATCGTGCTTATGTCGATAACCAAAGTCGCCGAAAATCCGGGTCGTTACAGTTGGTATCAGAGCTTAAGTTAAGAATTACTTGGCTCTGTGGCGTGACTCGGTAGAGATAGGGTTAGTAATACCCTAGACTGAGATTGAGTGTATATATACGAGTGAACGTATTTGTTATTGATATAAAAATTTGTTTTGTATTGTGGAGATCCATTGGTTGAGTTGTTTGTAAATTCTGGTCGATCAGTTTGATCCACTGTATCGGTAGGGATTTTGTAAACACTTGAATACGATGAACCATCATGGTATGTTTTGAAAAGAGGGTAAATTAAAATAAGTTTACCTAAGGTATATCCTGATATAGAGAAGATATATATATATATATCAAAATTATAATATAGTGGACATATTGGTTGTTATTATAATCAAGTAAGATTATAGATTAAATGGTTATGTAAATAACCAATCAGAATTCATATAAATGAAATACGTGAAATCAGATGAGTTAAATCTGAAATTTAAGCCAGAAATCGAGTTAAAATTCTGGAGAATTGGATAAGTGTTTGTAAATGGATTTGAATTTAAAATAAGGAAAATTTAAGATCCTGGGAGATTTTAAAATTGTTTACAAGCAGAGTGAATTATATTTTGAAATGAATTTCAAAGTGGAAATGTTTAGAAATGGTTTTATAGTATTGAACTCACTTCGATCGCTGGAAAATAGATTCTGATGATGACAGCTGCATCATCAGTATTCATTTTCGAGTTGTAAGTGACGAATTACTACCAAAGATACTGTTTTGAAATTGTTTTGGGAAAGACAAGTTGTGTTGAATTTCAAATGAAATTTCAAATATAAAATTTGAATTTTTAAATAGATTTGAAATATTAACTTGTTTTAAAAGAAATAAAACGAGAAGTTCCTTTATAAACGAAGTTTATAAATAGTTCTTTTATAAGCAAAGTTTATAAATGAAGTGAAAAGAATTATCATTGGAGAATTCAGAAATAAAAATACAAGTGTGAAATTGAAAGGAAAAACCTATTTTCCAAAGGTAGAAATATCGATTTCAAAAGGAATTGAAATCGAGGCTTATTTAAAGAATAAATAAAGAAAGTTGAAAAGGAATTTGAATAAAGGAAGTTCAAACATAGGATTTGAATATAGAAATTCAAATGGAATTTGAATATAGAAGATTCAAATAGAATTGAAATGAAATTCAAATATAGAATTTGAATAAGAGAATTGAAATGGAATTTGAATATAGGAAATTCAAATAAAATTGAAATGGAATTCAATTAGTTGATAAATAAGTTAAACCTATATTTGAACATGTATATTCAAATAAAAAGGTGAAATGGGCAAACCAGTAATTTGAAAATCACTTAACGAACTAAGTTAAAATGATTGGACTAAGTTGAAATGAATTAGAAATGTATAAATATACATGAGATATGTATGGATAAGGTATGAAGGTATATAAATAGAATGCTCAACGATAAGGTATGTATTTAATTCATATATGAGATTTTATGCGCCGTATCGGCTAGCCGCTTGGCTTTTCTTTTTCCTTTTGATTGGAGAAGGCCTGTGTGGCAGTTTGGGGATTTTCCCGATGCTCCCGGTACAGAGGAGGTTATGGCGAATTTTTCCTGGAATTTAAGGAGTTAGAATATTTTTAAGAAGTTTGATAACTAGAAATCAACGTATCGATATATATAGAAGTCGATAAGGAAACGAACTTAGAAATAGAATAGCAAAATCAAAAAGGAAGACTAAGAATAAAATCTAGTAAGAATAGAAAGAGAAAGTGTATACGTGTTTAAAAGTGAATAAGTAGTTGTATGGTATTGATTATTCGAGTAAGTAGTCATATCTGTTTTGACGTTATAAATGTTATTCAGTCAAGGTCTGAGAGGTAGTTATACCCCAACTTGATTGATTTCATTATTAACAAATAAATAGTAAGATTTCAGGCTCGAAGATCGATTTTGAATAAGAGTTAGTTGAATATAGTATTTGGATTGTCGTAACGATGTTTTACACAACATCCGTTTTAACCTAAATAAGTGTAAACTTGGAAACAGAATAATAAATATTTCCTAAGTATAGAAATAAACGAGATTGGAAAAGAGATAAGAAATTGGAATATTTTCCAATTTTAAATAGCATGTATTTTCTAAAGTTTAGAAAATAAAGGAAGGTGATATTCGGAAATGTTTTCCAAATAACATAAAAGGCCAATATGGTTATTGAAAATATTTGGTTAACAAATATTGATGAAGAAATAGAGAAGTGATTTAACTAATGGAATATTAGTTAAGGGCTCAGTGAGATGTTCAAAAGGAAATTTAGATTTTTGAAAAGAGTAAACTGTTTGAAAACTCCCAGGGAAAGACTGTTTAAATTAAAAACAAATTAAAACATAAATTTGTGAAAGAAAATTCGAATTTAAGTAAAGTCAGTTAAGTGGTAACTGAAGTAGAATTGAAATCGAATAAGATGGGATTTGTGAAATTAGAATCCGAAATGGTATTGGATTGAGGAGTTAAGAAATTGAAAATCAAAAATTGAACTCGAGTTGAAATGATATTTGGCTCGGATATAAGTGAATGGTTGTGTTGTGGATAAAGGCAGATGGGGATTTGATTGGGAAGACCCTTGTATCCGCTGAATTGATAACAGGTGGAAAGGATATAATGTTATGCCGACAAAAAGGTACCAGTGTATATTTCTATTTGGATATAAGATTTATGAGCCGAATTGGCGAGCCGCTTGGCTGTTTGATTTTCTTTTGGGATGGAGATGGCCCGGAGAGGCAAGTGGTGGTTGGACGTATTGACCAGTACAAAGGAGGTGCTGGCGAAATTTTTCGAAAAGTTAAGGTGTTAGAAATTTTCAGGATTTTTGAAAATTTTCGTTGATAAGAATTAATTAATATTTAATTGAAATTAAATTGGTTCAGTTGAAACTGAAGTTAAAGAGTGAACAAATATGTTCTAACCAGTCGATAGGGTCGTCCCCTACTTTTTAGCAATTTCGAGGACGAAATTATTTTAAGTGGGGAAGAATGTAATGACCCGCATTGGCAGGGGTATTATGATTAATTTATTTAATTTTATAAATGGTGGTATAGAGAATTAAATGGCCGTGGAATAAAATAAGGTTGAATATTTAATTAAAATAATAAATTAAATAATATATTTAATTCTGAAATAATCAGAATTGGCTGAAATGGCGATATGGTGTGAACTGGATCATCTGTGATATTTAATTCAGCTTGGAATTTAATTTGAATAACGAATTTATTAAATCGTCGACAATTGAACGTATAGTTTATAATATAATTATAAACGAGCTTGAAATGGCGCTGCAGTTCGTAAATTGGCGATTCGAACTTCAACTGAATGTACAGGATTCATTTTAAGCCGGATTTCTGTGAAACAAGAAACGTGTGGAGCTGGTGGAGTATATCTTTCTAGTGGAAAATAAAGATCGAGATTTCGTCATATCGATTTTGATTTATGGCCAAATCAAGTTTTAAAATAGTCGCTGTGAAATCGTTTATCGACCATAACGGTTATTTCGAAATAACTAGTTATCAGATTCGAATTTAGGCAAGGTTCTTTTGGGAAGTAGTGATAACTTAATTTTTGGAATTTTACTGTAATTTTTAATAAATTAAATAAGCAACTTTTTATTTGGAGTGTTTTGCACCCTGTATCAATATTTTTGGGGTTTCAAAATATGAGTAAATCTACCGGTATTATTATATTTTTGTGATCGGGGCACTGAGCTCGGCACAACAGTATTTTTATCTCTGTCCATAGCGATTCATACGTGAACGAAGTTATATATAACATGGTACCTTAACCTTTTTAAAACAAACAAAAATACAAAACTCACATTTCCTTTTGGACGTGTATACCTATTGTGCCTTAAATTTTCTGACCGTAATCTCTATTGTTTCGTGGTGGAGCAATCACAAACATATGGTAAAATTGTGAGAAAAAACGTGGAACCCAAATCAACTAGGAAAGCATAGCAACGTGGACAGCTTACAGCTATAACTTATATATATATAATAATATGTATATAACGTGGAAAAGTACAGACAACTCAACCCAACCCCTACGAAGCTTCATTGTGAAGTTATCATCACACTACTAAATACAAAGCATTGGGCTCACTTCTTCTTTGCTGATAAGTTTCGATCTCTTTCAAATTTTCATAACGCTCGGAAAAAAGGAAAAGAAGAAAAAGGAAACTAATTATATATATAAGGAAGCAATGGGATATATGAGAAAAGCACGAGAGGATGTGTACATGCACTGTACCAGTGCGAGAAGCTGATCGACGCATCTGGAACGTTGACATCGGACTGGAGTTTTGGCGACGGGTCCGAAAGCTCGAGATAATGGGTATAACGATGGTCTCGACCCTTGTCTTCATTCAAGGATGATGGAGTTGGTCATAGAAAGGAGCGAGTTGTGGGATATCTGAAAATGCCGCACAAATTTTAACTGACGTGGAGAACCATCACGATGAGAAGTACGTGCGAGATCTTCATGGTGGGGATGGTTGCATACGGACTGAGAAGTGGAAGACGTTGGTGGTTTCGGTTGGATGTAAAAGTGGTTGTGGAGGGAGAGGAGTGGTTCCGTTTGTTGGTAAATCGTGGAGGATCCTTGTCTGAAGCATGGAATCAGTGGACGGGGAAGAAGAAAAAAAGGGGTGGGCTTTAAACGATAGTGTATGGGCCAAGGAGCATAGGTAAAGGCCCAATTATAAACAAAACGGGTTTAAGTTTATTTAATTTTATTTAAACCATGTTCTGACTTTAAAATCACATATCTATTTCATACGGAATCGAAATCGTGAATGGTCAGATGCGTTGGATTCGTATGGACGGGAACTAAACACTGGAACTGACTGGAAGTGGGTTGAAGCTCATCTGAATTTATGGCGAAATAAATTGTTTGATTCAAATCAAACAACAGTTTATCGTTCTTTAACGATGAACTGCAAATGTGAGTAAATCTCACTAACTCTGAACAGTTTATAATTTCATGTTGTATTTTTAGAACTGTTAGATATTGGCTGATTTACTGTATGTCGACTGTTTGATTGAACTGCTAGTCAGTTAGTTGAATTTCTATATTGATTCTGTTTAACAGAATATATCATATAGAACTGAAAGTGATGTTATCTATATTGTTTAACATCTGTGATGCAGGGAAACAGGTTGGAGGAATCCAACTGGATTCCTCAACATTTATTTTACTGTTTTTCATATATTGTGATATATGATGTGTTATATAATCTATTTTGGATTATGGGTGTTGGAATGATATTGATCATTGTTATTCGATATTTTAAATATCATAAGAAACCCTGGGATGTAAAAAAAAGAAGTATTTCAATGTATATTGAAATAAAGGAATTTTATAAAATCACAGGATTTTATAAAAGGAAATATTTATAAAACGAACACGGTTTTATAAAAGGGATATTTATTTAGAAAATAAATAGAAATAGAAAAGAAATATTTATTTAGAAAATAAATAGGAAATATTTGTAACGGTAAATAGAAGTTATAAATAGGAAATATTTGTAACGGTAAATAGAAGTTATAAATAGGAAATATTTGTAACGGTAAATAGAAGTTATAAAAAGGAAATAGTTGTAACGGAAAACGTAGTAAGTAAAAAGGAGCTAATTGATGTTAGTTTAATCGATTAGTGTTAAAGTAAAAGGAGTTAATCGATTAGAGTTAAAGTAAAAGGAACTAATCGATGTTAGTTTAATCGATTAGTGTTAAAGTAAAAGGAGTTAATCGATTAGAGTTAAAGTAAAAGGAACTAATCGATGTTAGTTTAATCGATTAGAGTTAAAGTAAAAGGAGTTAATCGATGTTAGTTAATCGATTAGAGAAATAAGTGAAAGGAGTTAATCGATTAGAGTTAAAGCAAATGAGTTAATCGAATATAGTTATTCGAATAGAAAGCAAATGAGTTAATCGAATATAGTTATTCGAATAGAAAGTAAAAGGAGTTAATCGAATATAGTTTATTCGAATAGAAGCAAAAGAGTCAATCGAATATAGTTTATTCGAATAGAAGCAAAGGAGTTAATCGAATATAGTTTATTCGAAGAAAGAAAAAGGAGTAAATCAATAGCGTTAGTAAAATAGAGTTAATCCAATAGTGTTAGTCCAATAGAGCTAATTGATAAGGGATAATCGAATAGAGTTAAGTGAAAAGAGTCAATCGAATATAGCTATTCGAAGGAGGGTTAAGTAAGGAAGTTAGTAAAGGGATATAAAGTGAACTTTGCCTATTTTAAGGTTGGAAATGTTGTTCAGTTAAGGTCTGAGAGGTAGTTCTACCCCAACTTGATTGGCTTCGTTTTGACTAAGGAATAGTTAAGGTTCAGCAGTAAAGGAAATGGTTTGTGTTGGCATCGCGATGGTTTGTTTAAACATCTATCTAAGTCCAATGAAGAAGCTTTGGAAATGTTTTCCAAATAAGAAACCAGAAATGTTTTCTAATCAAGAAAACAAGAAATGGAAATGTTTTCCATTGATAATAACGTATATTTTCCAAATTTAGAAAATAAGAAATACTGAATATAGGGAAACAGGAGATGAAAAATGAACTAAGAGATGAATGTTAAATGATGTTTGATCGATATAAATTCCATTTAAAAATAATATCGTTGTTTGCACACTTGTTTTTATTCGATAGTTAAATCACAGACTATCGAAGTTTTGACCATTTTAACGTTGTTAATATTGAGAGACCGGTTGGATTGCCTTCCAAAGAACCACTCTGTATTGCCATAAGCGTTGCGAATCATATATGCCAAAGGAAATTGAAGACGGAGTTATGCAAGGGCTATCCTGTTTACAGAATAGTGCCTTCGGTTCATCCTGTTCCTGGGTGACTTGTATGGACGGATGTCTGACAGAATATTTCCAGACGATCACATATATTGATTTCTCCAACTGTACCAAGAGTGGAAGCGAAGAAGGAAACTTCTTTTAGCTAGCACATAATGTATTGTTGAGGACGTCAATCGGTGATTTTATGGATTTGATGATGTGACATTCAAAGTGAATCTAGTGTGATAGAAAAGCGTAGCTTCTAGCCTCATCATCCGGTAAATGACAGAAATCGGGCTGGCAGCATGGCTAAGTCGGTCGCACCGAAGTAGGGTGTATAATCACCTGATCTAGAGTTTCATTCATTTCTAAAAATCTATTGTTGATGCTGTCCCATTTGGGAAAACGGTTGCTGATCCCAACTGTTGGTGATATACATTCGATACACTCAAGCGAAATGAGTGGTCGGTCATGTGTGGCCGGGTTGCAAGATGTTCTTGTTGAACCCAGTGTATTCCTCTCTAGAGGTACACAAGCGGAAGGTGATTCCATACCTTGTCATAGTTGGAAATCCATTACCCAATACGTGCTTGCGGTTTTGAGTTGTATACTATATATGTAGAACGTGAGATGAAAGCGTTTCTGCTAGATGATTATATATATACTGTGGTTGATAGACATTATTATAATATCAAAAGGTTTTTGATATAAAGTTATTTTGGATTCTCATAAGGGAAAAACCCGTTCCGTTATGCGGCGTTGTCTTATGAGATATCGATTACCTGTTTGAACTGTTTTAAACTGTTTTACTCACACCAGTCCCGTGACTGACCCGGAGTTTACTTTGTTGTTTTCCCTAAACTCTTGGGTGCCTAAATTTGTACGGGCAGTCAAGTAGTCGGGATTTTACAGATATACTGGAAGAGCTTGGAGCAGGAGGCTTCAGGATCATATAGCTATAGTTATTTCCGCTTTGTTGTAAGTGTTGTACTCTGATAATGTATTGTATACATATAATGATTTATTTCAAGGATATGTTATCTATTATATGTTATTCGTTCCGCTGTGAGATTCGTGTTACTCTGATGTTGTTTTCTTCTTCTTCTTCTATTCTAAGTTTCTATCTTATCTTTCCTCACCCTCTAATTTCTTTCACTAATTACCAGGATTTTTCGGTGTTTTGGTTATCGACATCGTGCTTATGTCGATAACCAAAGTCGCCGAAAATCCGGGTCGTTACAGAGGTTCACAAGATATTGATCCTTTTTTTTTTTGATTTTGAATGAGGCAGAGGCCATTGTTGTTTATTTATTTTCCCTTTTTTGAGAGTGATGGCTTGGTCAGAGAATAGCAAATGAGGGTAAGGTTAGAATGAGAGATTATTTGTAGGTTGGAAATTTGGTTAAAATAGATTTGTATAAGATTTATTTCTAGTCAAAGAATTTCAATGGTCAAATAAAGAAAGTATTCGAATTTTCATTTGTACATCTTTTATCCAATTTTAAGGATTTGATTAAAGTTCATTAAAACGATTTATATATAAATCAATTGAATAAATTAACTTTCCTACATGAGCAACAAATTTTCCCGTTTTGATTATTCAAATGTTTACCACAATTTATGACAAATTCACATAACAAATTTAAAGTTAATTATGACACTAATTTGCTATGTTTGGTTTCAACCATAATTAAATCTTCATTAAGTATATATTTAATTCTACTAAATCAGTTTGATTTAATTTGTTTTCTTTTTATTCAACCAATCTTTGAATTTAAAGGTATAGTTAACATTTTTGTTCATATCCTACTACATTAGTAATTTTCGTTTATCGTTATTTTTAAAATTAGTCAAACATTTGATTTATTCCTTTACTTACTATTCTTAATTTCCATTAACTACACCATTCAATTATCTTTATTGCAATCTGTTTCTACTTTATTTCAATACGTTAACCTTGGCTTTTGCAATTTATGACTAGTTACAACTCCTAATTAAATATTATATGCTTATTGTTGCAAACAAATAAATAAATGGATACATAAACAAGTTAATTATTCTAACTTAATAATATTCAATTGAGCACGTAAAATCTTACCATTTGTTTACAATATTTGATTGAATTCCTATTATTACAAATAACCAACCAATCATGACTATCTATAAAATAAATGCATATAATTATGCTTATAACTAGTTGAAATTTCATTGCACAATCGAATGGATCTATATTATTTCCATATATTAAGATTACCAATATAAAATAAACCCCAAAATTATTTTATATTGTTAATTCAACATAAATTTCAAATTCCATTATAAATAGATTATTAAACATTATCATTATCATATACATAGCCATTTAGGATCAATTCTCAATAAATCAAGTTATGTTCATATTTTAACAATCGATGACGTAAAACAATAATTTTAATATTTATACCAACATTGTTCAAAATCACATTAAATTTTATATTACTATTCAAAGTTTAAAATCGAAATTTGAAATTACCATTCCATTTCAGGCTCGTAATATAAATTTATAAATTCTAACTTCGATTAAAATAAATTTTTCATTGTTATTTTTTTAAAATAAGTTATTTTAAATATTAAAAATCCATTGAAATTTGTTAAAATAAAAATTTTAAATTGGCCCCAAAATTCCGGGTTGTTACAATCTCCCCCACTTAAAATCTTTTCGTCCTCGAAAAGGAAATGAAGCTAAAGTTGTTTATTTAATTAATTTAATTTTCATTCTTTAATTGTTTAATAATCTCATTAGTTGAATTCATATTCACACAACACAATCGTCAATCAATTATTTGATTAAATTTTCAAAAATATAACTTTTATATATTCAAAAATCATATTTTCTAGAATCGAACTATAAATATAATAACAATTACGTTAATTATGAATTCTTCTTCACTCTGACTCATTCTAGGGCGTTGCTAACCCCATCTCTAATGAGTATTCTCATTCTAGGATACTGCTGATCCTATCTCTAATGAGTATTCCTATTGGATATTACTAATCCAACCTCTGATGAGTCTTCTGTTTAGTTCTAACGAGTTGTACCCCAAAAATTTGAGCTAACCTGGCTATGATACCAGCTGTAACGACCCAGATTTCGCCCGACCCCAATCAATCGCAAGATCGATTAAGACCATTCAAAACCCGTGTACGTTAACTTTGGGCATACAACACATCAGAACAACAACACAGACTTTTATAACATCAATAATAAATGTTACATCAGAGTACAGAATATATCAGAGTACATCAATAAATAATACAGCGGAAGATACATTTAAATTAAATTAAATACATTGCAGCGGAACTAATCTCAGCGGAAGGCCATCAATATTCTGGACCCGGCTTCAGACTTCAATCCAGGATCCTGCTTAACTATATCTGCAAAAAGCTACTCGACTACCCGTGTGGAAAGAGGGCACCCGAGGTTGCAAGGTGAAACAAACTACAGGTCAGTCATGGGACTGGTGTGAGAATTCTTAACTTAACTTATCTAATAAGTAGGCTAATCACAGGACCACGCCGCTAACGCGGAACGGGTTTACTCCATCGGATTGCCAGTGCATAATTAAAGTAAATCGTCAAATAACGCAATGCATTTTTTAAAAATGAAACCATTATAAGACCCAAGTCCCATCACACAATGCAACGCACACCAAAGGATAGGGGTTTACCTTATAATGGTCAAAAGATGCTTGATACGTGAAAACGATATTATTATTAGTGTGTATATATATATTTAAAATATTCAAATATAATATCAATCCTAGACGGCATAGGTACCATATACTAAGTCGCCGTACTAGTTATACAATCAAAACCGCAAGGGCGTTTTGGGAATTGGGTTTCCATCATGAGTCGAGGCTAGGGGCAAGCTCCTCTCCGATTCGAGACACTCTAGCAAATGCCTCAGGATCCCCCACAGTGAACCCTTGGATGCGGTAGGGCCGGTCCCTGCCTATCGGCAGTGGATTAGTTATGCCTGAACACACGCTTCCCGGTTCCTTTGAACCTATAATATGACCACTATCGGCCTATAAAAATCCGAGACGCCACAAAATCCTTCATCCACATAAGTAAAATGTCAGGGCTGGTAGGTCACTGACACCACTCTAGCTAGAAAGAAACGTGTGCACTCCCTACGGTCCATATCCCGTTTTTGACTCATACCGGGGTGTGAGGCTCGCGAAGTCACGATATACACAAAGTTATGCTGTAATAGGCTATGCTTTGATCATTCCACAAGGCCCTGCTTTTTCAACAAAAGCCTTGATCAATTTGCATCTTGGCGTGCCACATTGTCAGACCTTACCATATTATTGATCATCTACCAATATATATATATATATATATATATATATATATATAACCTCTAAGCTCATACGTCTTAGAGAAGGGTGATAAGTAAAGAATACATTCTTCACTACCAAACAGAAATATATAATCAGTAGCATTCGACAAATACAGTAGAAAGGAATACAATGTCAAACACACAATCCACTTACAAGTCCGCTCCGGTTCTGAGCGAAACAACGTGTCCGTCGATCTCCAAATGCGTTTGGACGATCATAACCAAATACCTTGCCTTGGAAGGCCAATCCCAATTCAAGAGACCAGTCATCATCATCCCAACGATGTGAAAACCTTCGGTCTTCAATCACCGTCTTCATCTTCGACTCTTGATCGTCGTGATGATTATTCAGAATGGGTTAAACCCGATCTTTCTGAATAACTCACGTGATTTAAAAACATGTTTTAATAAAATTCAACCAACGTCTCATTCCAATTCTGAATATTCTTTAAATAAAATATTCAAATTCTTAGGGAAAGGTTCCCATTAATTTTGTCAAAGATATATCTTTTTAATTTAATCTTCAATCTTTATTTATCCATATTAAACCAAATTATGGTTTATCCAATCTAATCGGAATTTACGCCTTATCGAAATAATTATACATTAATTAATCCCCATCCCGATCTTTTATCCCAATTGGTTCAGGTAAACTTAATTTCCATTACCCATTTAAATCTAATTAAAGATTTAATTAACGCATGGAGTTAAACTGGTGGAACTCCATTTTCGATCCTTAGTTCAGTAATTTTATTTACTTAATTCCTCTCCAATCTAATTAAAGTTTAATTTAAAACGTTATTTCGTTTTAACCTTCCCAAGTCATTATTAAATAATTAATCAAAAATTAGGAAATTAATCCCCTCATTAATCCGGGTTAAAGAATAAATGTTATTTAAAACATATTTCACGATAAACCCAAATTCAAGTTTCATTGTAAATCCGTGGTTATAATAAAACCATTTTTAATTCCTTTTATTTATTTTAAAATAAATAAACCATTTATTCCGATCAAAATATCATTTCTCATATTAAAATATTATTTTCAAAATATTAATTTAGAAATTAACTCTTTTAATATTCATTATAAAATGGATAATATAAGTTAATAAACTTATTCATGTTAAAATGATGTTTCTATTTAAAATGGATTAAATAATCCAATTCGTTATATTATCCATTTATGTTTTATAATGGGCCAGACTTCTCACATTAGGCCTACAGCTTGTGGATGCTGGATATGCCGGTTGGGTCCGGGCAGACTTATTCCACAGTTGGGCTTAACCTCGAGTCAAAACCCAATTTGTATTCGTGTACTTGGACCTCTCACATTAGGCCCAACATTTATGGCTGCTGGATATGCCGGTTGGTTCCGGGCAGACTTCCTCCATAAACGTGACCTAACCTCGTGTCCAAGAACAATTATAATTATATTTATAATTATTTTCTAAAAATATTATTTAAAAAAAACTAACTTCTAAAATATCATATGTTCCAAAGTATAACTTTACATTGAAATATTCTTTATATTGCCTTTCCAATTTTTCAATAAATATCGACCTTTCCCTATTATTATAATATTATAATAATAATTACTTCAAAAATGGTTTTTAATTACGATATCAAAACCTACCATTCCAACATTAAATGTAATCTTTTCCAATCAGTCCATTTATGTTAAATTTTGAAATCACATCTTTTAAATTTAGTGTTAACATAAAAACGAAAGCTTTCCAATTCAAATCTTCTAGTTATATTTGGAGTGTAATTTTACTAATTTAATATTTCATTAAAACTTTATAAATAATAGAAATTTAGTTTCCTTAATTCAAGCGTCAATTAATTCCATTAATTGAATAATAAATGAAAATTATTTCTTTCATTCAAAATTGGAATGAGACCCACACCATTTCCATATAATTTAATTATACGGATTTCATTCATTTATCTCATAACAATGATCAAACATCCATTAACAGCCAAAGTGCATTTCTAATTCACCACAAGGGTGACGTGTATTTAAATGTCAACCCCTAACCCGTGTGGGGTTTCAATCAACACAAGTTCGAATAAAATAAACTGTGCTTCTGGACGATGTGTGAAAATTGATCGTCCAATCACATAAAAAAGTCAGGTCACTTGTAAATGGCAGTGTGTACATGTGCTTAAATAGAAACATACATAACATACACAATTTGGCATTTCACATATTTTAAGTTTCAACTATTCGATGTCAAGTTTTCATGTTGAACAAGATGATAATAACATGACACTTATGTTGCAACACATTTCTTTTAACTAATTTAAAATAAAAATAAAATCTTTTATTTCAAAAACAAAAATCAAAACTTTAATTATTCAAATATAAAGATCAAAACTTATTTTAATCATTTCAAAATAGAGAACAAAACTTTATTTATTTTAATCGTTTCAAAATAAAGACGTAATCTTTATTAGTTTTAATCGTTTCAAAATAAAGAACAAAACTTTATTAGTTTTAATCGTTTCAAAATAAAGAACAAAACTTTATTAGTTTTAATCGTTTCAAAATAAAGAATAAAACTTAATTAGTTTTAATCATTTCAAAATAAAGAACAAAACATTATTAGTTTTAATCGTTTCAAAATAAAGATGTAATCTTTATTATCAAAACAAAGATTTAGCCTCTTATAGTCAAAAACAAAGTTTTAATCTTTATAGACAAAAACAAAGATTTAGCCTTTTATAGTCAAAAACAAAGTTTTAATCTTTATAGACAAAAACAAAGATTTAGCCTTTTATAGTCAAAAACAAAGTTTTAATATTTATAGACAAAAACAAAGATTTAGCCTTTTATAGTCAAAAACAAAGTTTTAATCTTTGTAGACAAAACCAAAGATTTAGCCTTTTATAGTCAAAAACAAAGTTTTAATCTTTATAGACAAAAACAAAGATTTAGCCTTTTATAATCAAAAACAAAGTTGTAATTTTTGTAACCGAAATCCAAGTTGTAATCTTTGCAAACAAAATCAAAGTTGTAATCTTTGTTAACAAAACCAAAGGTGTAATCTTTGTTAACAAAACCAAAGGTTCAATTTTTATATATAAAAAAATAAAGTTTTAATCTTTATAAATAAAAATAATGTTTCAAGCTTTATAAAGAAAAAACAAAGATTTAATCTTTTATAAACAAAAACAAAGATTCATTTTATACAAACAAAAACAAGGATTCATTTTAATAAATCAAAAATAAAGATCGAATCTTTATTAATGTTATTCATTTCAAAATCAAAATCAAAATCAAAATTTTGATTTGTAAATCATGATAAAAGATTAAACTTTATTTATAAATCAAAACAAAAGATTAAACTTTTTATTATAATCTTTCTACTTGACATCGAATAACAATTCCCATAATCAATTCCAACACCAATCATACAACACGTCAATAACAATACAGGCCACAAACATCAATTTCCACCATACAACAATTCAATCCATACAACATTCATTTTATATAATGATAATATAATTAAATTAAATTAATTATATATAAAAAAAGAATCTCACCTTGATTGGTTTTAAATTTTCAAAAAAAAAATGTAGAACGCTCCATTTCAAATTTGGTAGATTCCATCGTCTAGACCTCATCACAAGGATTCCAACGCAAGTAGTTTCATTGATTTCTGATGTAATTCGAACAAGTTATAGATCTTTAAAATTTAATAACATATTTAAGAAATTTATTAATTAAATAGACTAATCACCATCTTTAACTGATTAATCACGTTGATTAAAAGGAACGGGTCCTTCTTCCTCTTCATCATTGTTTACTGGAACTAAGTCGAACCCATCACCGATTTGCAAAGCTTCCACCACAAAGCATAGAATCAAAGATAATCTTCATCTGAGTTGAATGAGACTAGTTTTAGAAAAAAAAATCGATGAGAGGTTCACAAGATATTGATTTTTTTTTTTTTGATTTTGAATGAGGCAGAAGCCATTGTTGTTTATTTATTTTCCCTTTTTTGAGAGTGACGGCTTGGTCAGAGAATAGCAAATGAGGTTAAGGTTAGAATGAGAGATTATTTGTAGGTTGGAAATTTGGTTAAAATAGATTTGTATAAGATTTATTTCTAGTCAAAGAATTTCAATGGTCAAATAAAGAAAGTATTCGAATTTTCATTTGTACATCTTTAATCCAATTTTAAGGATTTGATTAAAGTTCATTAAACCGATTTATATATAAATCAAATGAATATATTAACTTTCCTACATGAGCAACAAATTTTCTCGTTTTGATTATTCAAATGTTTACCACAATTTATGACAAATTCACATAACAAATTTAAAGTTAATTATTACACTAATTTGCCATGTTTGGTTTCAACCATAATTAAATCTTCATTAAGTATATATTTAATTCTACTAAATCGGTTTGATTTAATTTGTTTTCTTTTTATTCAGCCAATCTTTGAATTTAAAGGTATAGTTAACAATTTTTTTCATATCCTACTACATTAGTAATTTTCGTTTATCGTTATTTTTAAAATTAGTCAAACATTTGATTTATTCCTTTACTTACTATTCTTAATTTCCATTAACTACACCATTCAATTATCTTTATTGCAATCTGTTTCTACTTTATTTCAATACGTTAACCTTGGCTTTTGCAATTTATGACTAGTTACAACTCCTAATTAAATATTATATGCTTATTGTTGCAAACAAATAAATAAATGGATACATAAACAAGTTAATTATTCTAACTTAATAATATTCAATTGAGCACGTAAAATCTTACCATTTGTTTACAATATTTGATTGAATTCCTATTATTACAAATAACCAACCAATCATGACTATCTATAAAATAAATGCATATAATTATGCTTATATCTAGTTGAAATTTCATTGCACAATCGAATGGATCTATATTATTTCCATATATTAAGATTACCAATATAAAATAAACCCCAAAATTATTTTATATTGTTAATTCAACATAAATTTCAAATTCCATTATAAATAGATTATTAAACATTATGTTCATATTTTAACAATCGATGACATAAAACATTAATTTTAATATTTATACCAAAATTGTTCAAAATCACATTAAATTTTATATTATTATTCAAAGTTTAAAATCGAAATTTGAAATTACTGTTCCATTTCAGGCTCGTAATATAAATTTATAAATTCTAACTTCGATTAAAATAAATTTTTCATTGTTATTTTTTTAAAATAAGTTATTTTAAATATAAAAATCATTTAAATTTGTTAAAATAAAAATTTTAAATTGGCCCCAAAATTCCGGGTTGTTACATCTGACCCTTCAACAAGCCTTCAGTCCTCCTCCGATAACAATGTGAGGTTACTGATTTTGTTTTCATTTTATTTTACTTTATAAAAATCGGGTTTTAACTTTATTAAGCCATGGTTTTTAACACGATGGAGTTATGATTTTAACCCGGAAAAGATTATATTTTTAACATGAAAAGTTTTATTTTTATATGTAGGAAGGTTTATTTTTATATATATTAATGGCTATAGAAAAATTAGAATTTTAAAGTAAGAAAAGATTTGATCTTTACCCTTGTAAAGATTTGATTTTTATCCTAGTAAAGATATGGTTTTTATCCATAAAAAGTTATGATTTTTCATATATGGATAGCGATTAAAAGTTATAATTTCTCATATATGGAAGCATTATAAAATTTTGATTTTTATAATATGAAGAGCGTTGTAAAAATATGATTTTTATAAGAAAGTAGCAAAGAAAAAGATTCAATCTTTATATAAGAAGTAGAGATATAAAAATATAATTTTTATATAGAAAAAATCGTTGTAAGAGTATATGACTTTTATATTATAGAGATAATAAAAATATGATTTTTATATATATGAATGGAAAATAAAATTGTGGTTTTTATTTATATATGAACAAAGTGAAAAGGATGCGTTGGCATTTCGAGCAAATCGAAAACATTCAGAAAGAAAGAATGATGGAGTGGATCCCAAAGGTGAGAACTCCTCACTGTATTTTCTTTATAAAGTTATTTATTATTTAACTGCATATATGAACTGTTCCCCCGTCGTCCACAGACCATGGACCACTTGTTTGTTTGGTTGTGTAGTTGATTGGATCATTGGTTTGAATTTGGTTGTTTGGGTGAAATGGAATTGATTAGATTGGTACGTGTATGGCGTGGGCCATTATAGACTAGGGATAAGGTTAGGCCTTATCCCATTTCTAGTATCGTATCGTTATGCAACCGAAATTTTGTAAAATATATTCAGGGCCTTGTATTTAATATCAAATGGGATTTGGGTTTGTCATGAGTGGTGTCTTCACTAACACTGTTCTTAAAACCGATTGAGAAAAGGATTAAATCTTTTTATTTAGATTTAGTGAAGTATACCAATTAAATAATATTTAGTTGGAATTGAATTGGAATTGATTTTTGGATTTATCGTGAATGGTGTTTTAAATAACATTTGTTCTTTAACCCGATAATTAATGGAATGTGAATTGGGATTGTTGTGAACTCTGTTTTAACGACATTCGTTATTTAATCCGATTTACAGTGAACTAGGATTTGGAATTTATAAATCTTTTGTTAAGATTTAAAGAAAATTTTGCAAAGTAAAGTTTTCCAATTTAACATATTAAATTGGAATTGAATGGAATTCAATTTTTCGATAGTCGAAGTAAGCTGCTGTGGAGGAAGGCGGTTAATATATATGGAATTTAAAAGGCCTGGTCGTTATTCCATTTATATTATCGGTTGGATATGGAAGTTTGTATCGATTATATCTATCGATTTGTTTTCCATGAAGATTCCATTGTCAATGGAATGTGATTTTGGGTTGTCGTGAATGTTATCTTTAAGAATACTGTTCGTAGACCCAACGGATTTAAGAAAATTAGAAACTAACTGGAGATTAGTTAAGTTGAATGGTTTTCTGTGTATTGATCTGATGTTGGTTTCGTCCTTTGGGGTTAATACTTAGGGAATCGTTCACTTACTAATTTACGGTTAAGTGCTGATAGAATGGAATGTGATTTTGGGGTTTATCGTGAACCGTGTTTAAATGACATTGATTCGTTAACCCAGTTAAAAGACAGGATGTGATTTCCCAAGTTAAATAATCATTAATATTGATTTTTGGGAAGATAAAAACCAAGTGGAGCTTTAATGAATCTTTAATTAGATTGAAATGATCGAGAATGGAGTATCACCAGTTTTGCTCCAAGCGATAGTTAAATCTTTAACTAGATTTGATCGTGAAATGGTAATTGAATTTACCGATAACACCATGGTGTTAGATATGAAGTATTACCAGTTTTACTTCATGGGATGAATAGGTTGGGGTTGGGAAATTAAAACAAATGATTACTTTGGTAAGGTTCGTTAATCCCAACTAGTTTGGATAAACCATAATTTGGTTTGAATTGATATTCAAAGGAAGATTAAAGAATAAATTTAAAGAATTTATCTTTGATAAAATTAGTGGGAACCTTTCCCAAAGTAAAAGAATATTTTAATAAAGGAATATTCTGGATTGGATTGAGGCGTATTTGTGTTTTTAAAGCACTGGTTTATTATATACGCGAGTTATTCAAAAAGACCGGGTTTATCCCATTCTAAATAACTGATACGACGATAAATCGAAGATAAAGATGGTGGTTGAAGACCCGAGGTATTCACATCGTTTGGATGATTCCTGATGATCATGATTGGGTCGTACACCCAAGAGGAGAGAATACGTTGGTGATCGTCCAGACGTACTTTGAGATCGATGGATATGCGAGGAATGAGGTTCCTCCGGTTTCGTTCAAACCCAGAACGGACTTGTAAATGGATATATGTCTGACATTGGATTTTATTCTGTGTTGACTGATTTATACTAAATATATATCTGTTTGGCGATGGAGAATTTATTCTCTTGCTTAACGCCCTTCTCTGAGACGTATGAACTCAAATGTTATATATCGATAGAAATCAGTCGCATGGCATGAATTGCCTGTGTGGCATGCTGAGATGCAAATGATCAAGGCTTCTGTTGAGAAGCAGAGTCTTGTGGTTGATGATCAAAGCATGGCCTTTGTGGTGTAGCTTTGTTTAGCGTTAAGTCATGAGCCTCACACCCCGGTGTGAACCAAAAACGGGAGAGGACGTCAGGAAGGGCATGCGTTTCCTTCTAGCTAGAAGTGGCATCAGTGGTTTTACACGCCCTGATGAGTTTGACTTATGTGGTTGTTGGAATGCGTGGCGCCTCGGTTATATCGGTCGATCCGGGACCGATGGAGTCATTTGTTGGCTCATTTATGCCCCATAGGGCGGGGAAACGCATGTTCAGGGTTTAACTTTAATCTAGTCCGCGTGGACTGGCCCTGAGGATCCAAGGTCACTCAAGCTCTGACCTGAGGCTCGGGCTAGAGAGTCTCGAAGCGGTAAGGACGATCCCTAGCCTTGGTTCATAGATGGAAATCCATCTTCCAATACGTGACAATTGCAGTTTTGATTGTAAACCTATATATGGCGACATAGTAGTATGAGGCACTTATACCGTCTATGATTGATACTTATGATTTAAATTGTTTTGACACTATGCACTTATAACAGTATCAAGTGATTTGTTTTAATGTACCAAGCATGTTTGGCTATTATAAGGGAAAACCCTATCCCCCGGCTTGCGTTGCATTGTGTGATAGGACCTGGGTCTTATAATAGCTTCATTTTTCCAAAAAGCATTGCGCTGTTTTGTTATTTGCACTGGTATTCTTAGTAGGAAACCCGTTCCGTGTTATATGGCGTGGTCCTTTGATATACCTGATTTAAAGTTAAGTTTTAGATAACTGTTTTAGTTCTCACACCAGTCACATGACTGAACTGGAGTTTATTGTTTTAACTTAAACTCTGGGTGCCCCTATTTCCACACGGGCAGCTAGTAGTATTGGTTTTGCATATTTATATTCATAGGATCCTGGTTTACAGCTGGAATGAATTCGGAAAGCTCTGTATCTATATATTCTTTTCAGTTATGTTTTGTATTATTTTCCGCTACATTGTAAATTGTAAATCTCTGATATTTTTGTCCTGTATATTATTCATGTATACTCTGTACATTCTTGTATTCTGATGAAATTGTTTTAATATGCAATGAAATGTTCTTTTGTTTGTGTCTTGATGTGGCCTGTTCTCAACTCAATCCGGGTTTTCCGTCATGGGGAAGTTCAGGTCGTTATAGTCTAAATCCGTGGTAGCAAGTAATTTTTTTACTTTTCTATATTTATTGTTGCTTACTTGCAACAACATTTTCAAAAATAAGTCATTTAGGGAAATACATCACTTTTCACTCTTATCACACTAACTCAGTTCATTACATCCCTTCCTTTCTTATTTTCTGAGTTAGCCATTTAATTACCATCCTTGCCCTTTATTCATATCATGTTATATACATTTATTTATTTATATATATAAGCACTAGACCTCTCACATTAAGCCTACACTTGTGGACACTGGATTTGTTGGGCGGGTCCGGGCAGATTTCTACCACAAGCTGACATAACATCGTGTCTTAGCACATGTTGTTAATTCTTGCACTTAGGCCTCTCACACTAGGTACAACAATAGTGGCTGCTGGATATGCCGGTCGGGTCCGGGCAGACTTCTGCCACTAATGCAACCTAACATCGTGCGGTAAATGTATTTACAATTTCTAATTGTAATCCTAGGCATATTCATTTTCATTCAATAACTTATGTTCGTATCAAATTGCTCTTCCAAATTAAAATCTCCAAACATAATATATGTTATGTTCATTACATGAAAATTTTAGACATATTACCCTTTTTACTGTAATATAGTTTACAATAATCTAATTTACATGTCGTCTAATTTTTTCCTATATTTTGTCGCATGCCATTTTCATCATATGTTTAATTCTACTAGGACATGTAAACATTCAATCGGTTTTAACATGTCGTTCAATCAATAATATGTCCCAAGTAAAGCATGTAATTACAATCACTGAATTGGCTATTCACATCCTAACAAGTTTATTTTCTCCAACATGTAAACATTCAATAACTTAGCCAATTCAACATAGGAATTTCCTAACATATTCATATCAACATTTCAATTCGTTACATCAGCAATTTATAAATAAACTGGCCATTTCACAATTTATTAAAAAGGGGAATGCTAAACGATGGTCATAACATTATCTAAAGGCTATAGCTTAAACCCACTCACCTTTAAGCTTTCCCCAAATTTTGGATCTGATCCGTTCTATCATCCATAGTTTTCCTTTTCCCTTTAATTTGATTCATGACCTAACGACCATGGATTTATTATTTCATGAAAAGAGAAGGGAAAGAGAAATAATTTAAATAGACTGGTTCTTAGAGGTTTACCTTGCTTTTATGATTCAATAATCTTTTTTGTTAACGTTGATTCCCTCTTCCAGATCTGAATTCATAATCCTTCTAGGCTAACATTTTAATTTCAGAATAGATTTGAGAAGAGAGAGAGGGAGCCATGGCAGAGCTCCAGCGTAGCTGCTAAATTATTATGTTTAGGGTTAGGTCTAAGGTCTTATTTATAGGTGCTCAAGACCTTATCGTACACGCAGCGCTGAGTCAGCATTGAACCCAGTTAAGAAAATAGTCCAGGTTCGCAGATGAATCCAGCCAAGTCTTATCATTCACGCAGTGTTGAGTCAACATTGGGTCCCGTAAGCTGTTTTGGTGCAGAAATTTGAATTTCGAATGTTCGAATTGTTTTGGCGTAGAAATTTGATTTTCAAACTTTTGAATTTCTAGAATTTATTTAATTGTTTTATTCACATGAAATATTCTTATATGTATACAATTCCACTACCGACCATTTTACGCATATATTTATATATACGCACAATTTTCATTTTATTTTCAAAATTCAAACAATGTTGCACCGTTATTTGATTCTTGCCATATTTCATTGACTCTAGCCATATCTTGAATTTTATCTTTCGTATACATATATTTATGCATATATATATACATATATTTTCTTTATTTCCTTATATGTACGTTCTTATCCTTTCAAAATTTGAATTTGTATACGTACATATATTTGCATGTTCAGTTGGCCCTCTCTAAAAAAAAAAAATTATGTCGTCGTCGGGGTTCGAACCCATGACCTCCATGTTACAAATCCAATGCCTTAACCAACTGAGCTATTAAGTGTTTTGTGAATAAGTCTTAGAACAATGATAATTATTGTTCTCTCCATACTTCTCTTTTTCATGTTAGCTACAATACTTAAATTAAACAATTGCATGAATCGTTTTCTTTTAATGTTAATGCATTATGTTTGCAAATCAGTGCATGCAATATATTTACATTGCATGCAACCAATCCTTTCTTTCTTTCAATGCATGCATTACATTTTTTTCAGTGCATGTATTTATTACATGCAATCCTTATTTTATTCTTTATTTTATATTTTAGTTTGTTTGTGTGTATATATATATATTTCACTTGTGCATATACAAACTTCTAGGCTTAATAACTTGTACATAGGATGTCTGTTTTACGCAAATTAGGTATCTATCTTGACCAGAATTTCGAGATGGACGCAACGGCGCAGTCCGTCTTACTTATTTCTCATTATTTAATTAAAATAATCTTAATTTATTATCTTAAAAATACGGGGTGTTACAGTTACGCACAAACCCAACCTTTGCGAGCACAGCCTAAACATCTTCCACCTCACAGAGGACTACTAGGAGCACTTTGCGTATCTCAGGAAGCCACGTGCTTCCCCTTCCAGTCCTTTCGAGCTGACAGAATAATCAGATGAATGTGTGCTCCCCTCACGCCTATAACACCACGATGATCTATCCCGTTGGGTTATTCACCCTCAAACGTGCAGACTGGTCCAAACGCCTTACATTAATATCTTGTTAGACCCTATGTCTAAACATTCTTTTACGCGCTTGCCTTACCTCATCAAGTTTCCATTTAACTTGGTTATTCCCACTCATATTGAATTCTAAATCAAGTTACCAAGTTTCTCTTGCTTACTAATTGTGACGTTCCCAAACCCCGTAATGACGGTGGCAAGGGTAGTCTTTGGAATATAACACATAAACAGATAATAGCAGAACATAATTAAATAAATACACCAGATAATGTACAAATAATACACTGGATAAACATAATCATCAGAGTTATGTAGTATACAGGATCATACTACAAATACAGTTCAGCTATACATAAATGTCTACAGCGGAAAACAAACATAATATGTACAATAGGAGCTGAACAGCATAAAAAGAGAGAAATGATAGAATCCATCTTCAGCTCCAGCTATCCAGAAAGAGCCTGCTAAAGCCTGAATACAAGGCTGCCCGTGTAGAAAAAGGGGCACCTGAGTTCGCAAGTGAAACAAACTACGAGTCAGTCATGGGACTGGTATGAGAAATCTATTTAACATATTTTAAAATATGGCTAATCACAGGACCACGCCACTTTCGTGGAACGGGTTTACTCCATTGGATTGCCAGTGCTTAAAACAAGTAATTCTTTTAAACATCGCAATGCTTTTTATAAAAATGAAGCCGATATAAGTCTCAAGTCCCATCACACAATGCAACGCAAACCAGAGGATAGCGTTTTACCTTATATCGACCAAGATATGTTTGATACGTGTAAAGTAAAATCACTTAAAATGTAAGTTTTGTCGTTTAATTCTAAATTAGACTCCAACTGTAAATTAGTAAGAGAACGATTCCCTAAGTATTAACCCCGAAGGCCAAAACCAACATCAGACCAATACCCAGGAAACCACTCATCTTAGCTCATTTCCAGTTAGTTTCTAATTTTATATACAATCATAAATATCAATCATAGGCGACATGAGCGTCCCATGCCACTATGTCGCCAAATATAGGTTTACAATCAAAACTGCACGATGTTGTATTTGGAAATTGGATTTCCGTCATGAACCAAGGCAAAAGATAGTCCTTACCGACTTCGAGACTGCCTAGCCCGAGCCTCAGGACCCAGACTCAGGTGGGACCTTGGAGCGACAGGGTCAGTCCACCGATGTGGATTAAATGCCTGAACACTGCGTTTCCCCGCCCTTTGTGGCGTAAATGAGCCAACAAATGACTCCATCGGTCCCGGATCGACCGATATATCTGAGGCGCCTCGCAACAGCAACAACAACACAGGTGAAAATAATATATATGTCAGCCAGTTTAAGCACTGACACCACCTCTAGCTAGGAAGAGATGCATGTCCTCCCTGAGGTCCTCTCCTGTTTCTGGTTCATACCGGGGTGTGAGGCTCGCGAATTCACGTTATACACAAAGCTATGCCACACAGGCGGTGCTTTGATCATCAACCACAAGACTTTGCTTTTCAATAGAAGCCTTGATCACTGCATCTTAGCATGCCACACAGGCAATTCACACCATGCAACTGATGGCTATCAATCACACAGAATGAATTCCAATGTCAGACACACAATCCATTTACAAGTCCATTCTGGGTCTGAACGAAACTGGAGGCACTATATACCTCGCATACCCATCGATCTCCACATACGTCTAGACGATCACCACTCATTATCCATATTTCGGGATGCCTCCCAATCAGGACATTAGTTATCATCCAACCGAGGTGAAGATCTCCGGCCTTCAACCACCGTCTTCATCTTCGACTTCTTATCGTCGATTCAGTTATTCAGAATGGGATAAACCCGGTATTTCTGAGCAACTCGCGTATATAATAAACAAGTGCTACACAAACACAACATACGCCTTATTCCAATTCATCAGTCACTAACCGTAAATTAGTAAGAGAACGATTTCCCAAATATTAACCATGAAGGCTGAAACCAACATCAGATCAAAACCCAGGAAACCATTCAACTTAGCTAACTTTTAGTTAGTTTCTAAATTTCACATTCCATATCGTTTATAATATTTTATAACGATTTATCGCTATTTTTATTTAATTAAAAATAGCCAATTTATTCAAACGACGCTTCAGGCCATAACGCGGCCGTGGCGCTGTTTTTCTTCAGATTTGATTTACACATATATGAAAATCTAACTGTTGGATCTTCACAAATTTTATATCATTAGAAAGATCTTTTCAAAATGAATCCAAGGTTCCAGTTTTGGGAAAATCCGACGGTCGGATCTCCCGGTACACTCGTTTGAAGTTTCGATTTCAAAATACGAACTACAACGTCGTTATTCGATTTGATTTAATTATATTTATATATATATATATAAATATAATCGATTCTGGCGCTGTTTTGCTTCAGATTTGAATTAAACATTCCAGACAATACAACCGTTGGATCTTTACAAAGTTGATTGGGACGACCCCAAACCCAGTACTGATGGTGGCAAGGGTAATCTTTGGAATATAACACATAAACAGATAATAACAGAAAATAATTAAATAAATACACCAGATAAATAACAAATAATCGACTGGATAACGATAATCCAACCGACATTTATTTCGACACTTCACTATTTTTAACAATTCATGTATATAATCAAAATGTGTTTTTTTATTTAAAACAATTTATTTCAAAACACGACTATTTTATATAGTTGATAAACATATGATTTTTATTATAAAATTTTTTATTTCAAACAAGAATATTTCATATAGTTCATATAGATGATAAAAATATGATTTTTATTATAAAACAATTTATTTCAAACACGAACACCATTCAACACATGAATTTCTATTCAACGAATGAATTTCTATTCATCACATGAAGGTTTTCTATAGTTCGTATATATAAAATAAAAATGTGATTTTTATTGTTAAAGAAATTTATTTAAAACACGAATACCATTCAACACATGAATTTCTATTCAACGAATGAATTTCTATTCAACACATGAAGGTTTTCTATAGTTCGTATATATAATAAAAATGTGATTTTTATTGTTAAAGCAATTTATTTAAAACACGAATACCATTCAACACATGAATTTCTATTCAACGAATGAATTTCTATTCAACACATGAATGCGGTTTCAACACACGAAAATAATTCTAACACATGAATATTATTCAAAATTTCAGCAGCATAACGGCAGGGTAGTTAAAACCGGGGCCGTCCCTAGTACGGCTCCTCGCTCTACCTTAAAGCCTCGCAGCTTTTGACAATGGGGATTTCATGCATCTAGTTCGCACGCAGGCAGCATGTATATTTTTTTCTTTCTTTTCCACAAACTAATCCTATGTGGTTTCAACCAAATAATTCTCAACCACAAACGGGTATTTTTCAACCACAATCAATCAATTTCAACCACAAACAATTCTAATCAACCATTCGCTATCAACCAATTTTCACACCAATCACAACCAATAAATATCGTCCATAGTTTGTGGACGAGGGGCATATATATATATATAGGTATATTTCACTTCCATTCAACACATATATAATTTCTACAACACATATATAAATTATATATCGAACGTACAACTTATACAACGCTTATACATGAGGTGTACAACGCTTATATAACCGATACATCGATTATATAAATTATACATCGTCGTTTTCCATATCGTTTATAATTCAAAAATCTCACATTGGGTTCCACTCCAAAAATAGCAAAAGGCTCAGAAAAATATCCGGTCTCTTCTAGAATGTAGAAGACGTCCGCACGAGTCCACTGTCTCTTGTTTCACTGAATTTCGTCAACAAACGAAAAAGATATGATTTTTACAGTGAAATCAAAAACCGTAGCGCTTTGAAGTGCTATAATGTAGTTAAATTAAAAACAGCCGTACCTTCTCAGAAATTGTTCAAAACTAGGTTTTGAATTTACGACCAAACCGTGCAACGATTCGTCGATCGGTCACTGCCACATGGAAGAGCTTCGAAATCTGCTCCAGGGGGTGCCAACCGCGTCAGGTCCGATGGTCGGAGGAGGGGGCAATTCGCCTCCCAACGGCGAACCTTCGGGGGGTCGATTCGAACGAAATACCTCACGAAAGAGGGAGTACTTGGTATGGATTTGAAGCTCTTGCTGAGCTCTTCAAAATCCTCAACTGTGTCGAGGTCTGAAACGAAGCGATTTGGAGGAAATCGGTCTGGGAAGTTTTGAAGGTTTTATCGTCGTCGATCTGGAGATAATCGGGGAGAGAGAAAATGTTTCTAGCAATGAGATTTTTTATATTTATAAATTTTAAAAATCCAAAAATACCCCTTATCTCATACGAACTCCAATCCAGACCCAACGCTGTTGTCCCTAGCTTAATACCCCCATTCCGAACACAATGGGATATGTTTCGTAGGCCCATTCAACTGTTTCAATCAGTTTTCCTTCAAATTAAAATATAAAACATTCAATATTTAATTTGAACGTACATTTCAATTTGCCGGGGCCACATACTGATTCTAAAAATTCCCGAAAAATATTTTCTAGCTTCGTATTGACGATACGGTCATAATAAAACTGGTTTCGTCAAATTCTGAGACCATTTGAAAAATGGCCTTTTTCTGGTAGATCCAATTTAATAGAAATCGACCAAACACATTTTCCTTTGCCACGCTCACATACTAGCTTCAAAAATTATGAAATTTGAAACCTAGAAATAATTTGACATCCTGGATCCAACAAAAGTGGTTTCGTCGAATTCCGAGGTCGTTTGCAAAATGGCCATTTTCACGGGCTATATAAACTCTATAGTGACCTTTCTGAAAATTCGTTTGGCCATAACTTTTGCTTCCCACTATGAAACTTCGATTTTTCAGATTTGTTAGAAAGATATTCACTAACGGATTTAAATGTTTTTGGTTCACTAGAATCCGATTTATTTTGCACCCGGTACAATCAGTCAAAGTTTGAATTCAAATTTTGAAACTACCGCGCCATTTCAGGCCTTGTTTATAATTAAAATTAATTATATTCATTTTCAAACATCGATTCAAACTCACTTTTCGTCGTTATTATTTAAAATATTTATTTTAAATATTTAAAATCCACTAAAATAGCCAAATTAAAATTTTCAAATTGGTTCAGATTTTCCAGGTTGTTACAATCTCCCCACTTAAAACTTTTCGTCCCCGAAAAGGAACAAAGTCGAAAGTGGTTTGATTAATCAACTCTACTTTCAATCTGGCTTCCATTCTCCAACTTTTCAATTTCTGATAATTTTCAAATTCTTCAAAAATTTGGCTAACACCCTAAATTTTCGAAAATTTTCGTCATAACCTCCTTTGTACGGGGAGGGGTTTGGAAATTTATCGGGCCGTATTATGTACCCAATAAATCCTAATAAGTATGCACATATTTATAGTGATATATTCCGGTGTCCAGAGGGGAGTGTGTATAGATCATAACTCCAGAGAATAAATTCTCGTCACCCTATAAATGGTTTTTGTACCTTAATGACCAGAGAGATGTGTTTATTGTCATCTCCAGACCCGTGTGGGGTTTTTATTAATCTGGCAATTTACCGTTACATTTTACATAGTCCATATCAGTCATCAGTTCAACCTGTAAATTATATTCATCGCCATACAAGCCTCTCGCTCGTATGGTAAATCTTCAACCTCGTCACACAAGCTCCAAATGCTTATGTGGTATATGATGAAGTATGCCTATCATCAAGAAGTATGCCATGTAGTGTAGTTCAAAATTAATTGTTACTATCCTATGGAGACGTTTATTTTTACACAGAACAACCAGCACTCCGCATCCAATGGCATTCACAGGAGTTGATATAATAATAAAATTGTGCATCCAACTCATTAAGGTTTACTTATTTGTTGGGCACACAAATAAATTCTTTACCCAACAGCTAATCCATTTACCTGTTCAAACATATATAATGCACAATTTCTATCTATTTTTAACTCAGTCCAATGTGTGATTTAATTGAATAAATTCTACCATTCATTCTCTTATTGATTAAATTAACTATCGTTCTAATAATTTAATTAATCAAATCCACTATCACACAACACAAACAACAAGCAATTTTATTTTTAACTTTTCAAAATCATACTAACAAATTCATATACTCATTTTAAAATATTCAGACTATATAATTAAAAAGTTTACATCAATTCAAAGAAAACAACAGCAAAGTAAAGAACAGAATGGAAATGCAAAATATGGTAGATGTACCTTGCACCAGAGTCAATCACAGATATCCACCGTGCACTTAGGATAGGCTTTCTTAATGCTTTCCTCTGTTTCCTAAGTACAATCTCGCGGATCTCCACTCCATTGCACTTTGACTAAGTGAACCTTCTTCTTCCTCAGTTCTTTGGTTTCTTTGCCAATAATCTTTAGCGGCTCTCTTCTCACAGCTAATTCTAGAGTGATTTCTATATCCTGTTGTGCGGCTTCTTCCACGATCAAGTCTAGATCATGAACATGCTTTCGAAGTTGAGATACGTGAAATACATCATGCACCCCAGGAAACCAATCAGGTAATTGAATTCTATAAGCGAGGGTTCCAATCTGTTCAAGAATGGGAATGGACCAATAAATCTGGGTGCCAACTTCCCAATTTTGCCAAATCGAATCACTCCTCTCATCGGAGAAACCCTTAGATACACATAATCACCAACAGAAAAAGCCAAATCTCTTCTTCTCGAATCAACATAGCTCTTTTGTCAGCTTTGAGCAGCGAGTAATCATTTCTTAACGAAATCGACTTTGTCAGCAGCTTCACGAATCATATCAGGTCCCAATACAAGCCTATTACCAGTTTCGACCCAATAAGCAGGAGATCGACACGGTCTACCATACAACGCTTCGAATGGTGACATCGTCAGGCTTGCTTGGTAGCTGTTGTTGTATGGGAACTCAGCCAAATGTAAATGGTCTTCCCATGATCCACCGAAATCAAGTACACAAGCCCACAATAGATCTTCTAAAATACGATTCACCCTCTCAGTCTGACTATCTGTTTGAGGATGATAAGCGGTGCTCAAGTTCAGCTTCGTTCCCAGCTCTACTTGAAATGCCTCCCAAAATTTGCTAGTAAATATTGGATCTCTATCACTAACTATACTGAGCGGCACTCCATGCAGCCTAACAATTTCCTTGAAATATATCTGCGCCAGACTCTGAGCAGTTCTGTTCGATCTGACAGGTATGAAATGGGCGGTCTTCGTGAAGCGATCTACGATCACCCAAATACTGTCATTTCCTTTCCTGGTTTTGGGCAAACCATCATTGAAGTCCATGGAAATATGTTCCCACATCCAACCTGGAACGTCCAGCGGTTGCAACAATCCAGCAAGTTTCTGTTGGTCGCTTTTAACTAGTTGGTAAGTAGAGCACCTGCTAACATATATTGAAACATCCCTTTTCATAGCTTTCCACCAGAATGTTCGCTTGAGATCGTTATACATTTTGGTCACACCTGGATGGATACTCAACTTGGACTTGTGACACTCGTCTAACACTTCCCTTTCTAACTCGGGGATGTCGGGAACACAAATCCTACCTCTCAATCTAAGAGTCCCGTCGTTATCTATTTGAAAACACGATGGTTCGCCTTTTTGAATCCTTTTGATCATATCCTTAATAAAATTATCATCCTTCTGAAGAATAGATATTTTGTCAATCAAGGAAGTCGTAATAATAAAGCTGGCGATTATTGCATTCTTTCGGCTTAGCGCATCGGCCACGACATTGGCTTTCCCTGTAGTGTACAAAATCTCAAAATCGTATGCTGCAAGGAACTCTAGCCAACATTGCTGCCTCAGATTCAAGTCTTTCTGGGTGAACAGATACTTTGGCGACTGGTGATCTATAAACAGTTCGAATTTCTCACCCAAAAGATAGTGCCTCCGGATTTTCAAAGCAAATACGATGGCCAACAACTCAAGATAATGAGTGACGTAGTTTTTCTCATGCGGCTTCAGCTGACGGCTAGCAAAAGCAACCACTTGACCTCTTTGCATTAATACTGCACTGAGGCCTTCTCTAGAGGCATCTGTCCAGACTTTCAAGTCCTGATTGCTGTCAATAATCGTTAACAATGGAGCCGTTATTAATCTTAACTTTAGCTCCTCAAAAGCCTCCTCACATTCTGGAGTCCACTTGAATTTTGAGTGCTTCTTTGTAAGCTTCGTTAAGTGACTAGATATCTTCGAAAAATCTTTAACGAACTTCTGGTAATAACTAGCCAATCCAAGAAAACTTCAGACTTCTGTGGGAGTACTAGGCTTTTTCCAATTTTGAATAACGGTGATTTTACTTGGATCCACGGCAATTCCCTCTTTTGATATGACGTGGCCAAGAAATTTTACTTCATCTTGCCAGAATATACATTTGGAAAGTTTAGCTTTCAATACATTCCTTCTCCGAATTTCTAGAACTTGTTCCAAATGTTTTTCATGTTCGACCTTTGACTTAGAGAATATTAGAATATCATCAATAAAGACCAGAACAAACTTATTCAAGACTCCTCTGAACACTCGATTCCTTAAATTGACGAAGTAAGCTGGAGCGTTACACAGGCCGAACGGCATTACCAACCATTCGTAGAATAAGAATGGACCTCTGAATGTTGTCATAGGAACACACTCTTCGGCAATACGAAGCTGATGGAAGCCTGTAGCTAGGTCCATTCTTGAAAATAGTTGTGCTCCATTCAGACGATCCAATAAATCATCGATTCGCGGCAATGGATATTTATTCATTATTGTCTGCTTATTCACGTCACGATAATCAACACATAGTCGCAGAGTACCATCAGACTTTGGGACAAACACCACTGCTGCTCCCTAATCAGAGAAACTAGGCCTGATCAGACCCTTCTGTAAAAGCGGTAGAGTTTGATTGTCTAGTTCTTCTTTCTCCTTTAGAGTCATTCTCCGAATAGCATGCACTACTGGCCTTGTGTTCGGAATTAAAGCTATCTTGAAATCAATTTCTCTCTGCGGAGGTAAGCTAACAACTTCTTCGAACACATCCACATAATTCTTGAAGACAGGAATATCTTTTATGAGGTCCAGAACATTCTCTGTGTCTACAAGGATATTTTCTACTTGAGCAGGAGAAACATCTAGAGCTGCCCAGAAGTCTTTTCTATTAGAATTCTGACCTTCACAGGGAATGGTTATATACTCAACTGATTTAATCTTCGCCTTAACGACTCTGTCGGTGCATTTGACCTCAGCTTCATATTTGGTCAACCATTCTTACCCCAAGATAAGATCAAATTCTGTAAAATTCATGATAACCGCGATGGTAGGGAACCGATAACGAGAAAAAAAACCGGCACCCCACAAACCCAACTGAGATCAAGGGAACGCCCAACCGGATTATGGACAGTCATTGGTTCTTTGAGCTTCTTCAAATTCAAATCCAGTTTCTTAACTGCATTCTTTGCAACAAAGCTTCACGACGCGTCGGTGTCGAACAATACTTTAACTGGAATATCTTTGATAGTTAGCGTGGCTTCTAAAACATCCAGTCTTTCCTTAATAGACGAGGATGTAGGCACTTCTGCCACTTCATTTACTTGCACCTTTCCAGGCTTCTTTAAGAGCCAACAATCCTTTGCAAGATGGCCAGTCTGATGGCATTTACTACAACCTCTTTTCTCTTGAAAATTCTTCTTGGATTTAGATCCTCTCTTTATTCGTTTCTTTAAGGGTCCACAATTTATCGACAAATGCCCTTTCTGATGGCAGTTATTGCATATGGCAGTTATTACTGGTTCTTTACCAGATCTGGCCCTTTCCCGATTGACTTTGGGCTTCTTACTCACCTCAAACATCGTACTGGCCTCAGGACGATCCGTTTCAGACTCACCTTTATTACTAGAACTGACTTCCTCTTCGTAACGCAACATACCTTTCTTGTCGAGATCCTCATATTGGTAAGCCATGTATATCATTTCTGGAAAAACGAAGCTTCACATTCCGCATTACACTATTCTGGTATTTTCTTTGCAGGCCATGAATAAATCTCAGATTCTTCCTCTTTGGATCTTAAATCAGATGCGGGGCAAAATGAGAAAGTTCATTGAATCTCTTATGATATTCTGGAATGGTCATATCTCCTTGTATCAGATAAGAGATTTCATCACATAACCGCTCAGTTGCTTCAGGAGGAGTAAATCTTTCTAGGAAAATCATTTTAAATCTATCCCAGGTGATATCACCTTCTGGATTATCTTTAATAATCGAATCCCACCAAAACAGAGCTTCTTCTTTGAGTGCCCGAGATGCCAGTAATCTTTTCTGATCATCTCTCAGCTTTAAACCTGCAAAGATTTTCTCAGTAGAACGAATCCAAGCTTGTGTTTCCATAATGGACTCTTTGCCTAAGAATGGAGATCCACCCAGATTTCGAAATCTCTAGAATAGAACTTCTATATCTGATTCTGGCTGCGGGAGCACAACTGGCTCATTAGCTTGTCGAGCCATACGATTATTTCTTCTGTTTCTGTCACTCATTTTCTAGTACGTCTGCAAATGGCAGACAAAGTGTCAGGTCACCAGAAGAGATATTTCAAAACATAGAGACATATACTTCAAATGTAAATGTGTCTATTAGGGTGTATTTCATTTTTCTTTACTCATACTAGGATATTACTGATCCTATCTGTAATGAGTTATTCGTCCTAAAACACTACTGGTTCTACTTTTGACGAGTTCGTTAATATGTTATATTCCAGCACTAAGCTTATCCAAAGTTCTGATACCACGTTGGGACAACCCCAAACCCCGTACTGACGGTGGCAAGGGTAATCTTTGGAGTATAACACATAAACAGATAATTGCAGAACAGAATTCAATAAATACACCAGATAAAGAACAAATAATCGACTGGATAACGATAATCATCAGAGTTACACAGTATACAGGATCATACTTAGTACAATTACAGTTCAAATATACATAAATATCTATAGCGGAAAACAAACATAATATGTACAAAAGGAGCTGAACAACATAAAAAGAGACAAATGATAGAATCCATCTTTAGCTCCAGCTATCCAGAAGGAGCCTGCTAAAACCTGAACACAAGGCTGCCCGTGTAGAAAGAGGGGCACCTGAGTTTGCAAGTGAAACAAAGTACGAGTCAGTCATGGGACTGGTATGAGAAATCTACTTAACACATTATATAATTGGCTAATCACAGGGCTACGCCACTTTCGCGGAACGGGTTTACTCCATTAGATTGCCAGTGCTTTAAAACAAGTGATTTTTTTAAACATCGCAATGCTTTTTATAAAAATGAAGCCATTATAAGACTCAGTTCCCATCACACAATGCAATGCAAACCGAAGGATAGAGTTTTTACCTTATAATGGCCAAAATATGCTTGATACGAATAAAACAAAAGAATTTGATATTATTACTAGTGTTTATATATTTCAAAAACAATTTCAAATCATAAGTATCAATCATAGACGGGATTAATGCACCATACCACTATGTCGCCATATATAGGTATATAATCAAAACTGCACAGTCACGTATTTGGAAATTGGATTTCCGTCATGAACCAAGGCAAAAGATAGTCCTTACCGAATTCGAGATGCTCTAGCCCGTGTCTCAGGATCAGAACTTATCAACCCTTTGGATTATTATGCCTGAACACTACGTTTCCCCGCACTTTGGGGCGTAAATGAGCCAACGAATGACTCCATCAGTCCCGGATCGACCGATATATTCGAGGCATCTCGCAATAGCAACAACCACATAGGTGAAAAATAGTATAAATGTCAGCCGGTTTTAAGCATTGACACCACCTCTAGCTAGAAGGAAACGCATGCCATCCCTGAGGTCCTCTCCCGTTTCTGGTTCATACCGGGGTGTGAGGCTCGCGAATTTACGTTATACACAAAGCTACGCCACACAGGCGGTGCTTTGATCGTCCACCACAAGACTTTGCTTTTCAACAGAAGCCTTGATCATTGCATCTTAGCATGCCACAAAGGCAATTCACACCATGCAACTGATGGCTATCAATCACACAGAATGAATTCCGATGTCAGACACACTGTCCGTTTACAAGTCCGTTCTGGGTCTGAACGAAACCGGAGGCAATATATTCCTCGCATACCGATCGATCCCGATGTATGTCTGGATGATCACCACTCATTATCCATATTTCAGGATGCCTCCCAATCAGGACATCAGTTACCATCCAACTGAGGTGAAGATCTCTGGTCTTCAACCACCGTCTTCATCGTTGACTTCTTATCATTGATTCAGTTATTCAGAATGGAGTAAACCCGGTCTTTCTGAGCAACTCGCGTATATAATTAACAAGTGCTAGACAAACACAACATACGCTTCATTCCAATTCATTATTCACTAACCGTAAATCAGTAAGAGAACGATTTCCCAAATATTAACCCCGAAGGCCGAAATCAACATCAGATCAAAACCCAGGAAACGATTCGACTTAGCTAACCTTCAGTTAGTTTCTAAATTTCCCATTCCATATCGTTTATAATATTTTATAATGATTTATCGCTATTTTTATTCATTTATTTATAGCCAATTAATTCAAACGACGCTTCGGGCCATAACACGGTCGTGGTGTTGTTTTTCTTCAGATTTGATTTACACATATCTGAAAATCTAACCGTTGGATCTTCACAAATTTTATATCATTAGAAAGATCTTTTCAAAACGAATCCAACGGTTCTAGTTTTGGGAAAATCCGACGGTCGGATCTCCCGGTACACTCATTTGAATTTTCAATTTCAAAATACGAACTACAGCGTCGTTATTCGATTTATTTTAATTATATTTTTTTATATATATATATATAAATATAATCGATTCTGGCGCTGTTTTTCTTTAGATTTGAATTAAACATTCCAGACAATCCAACCATTGGATTTTCACAAAGTGGGTATCATTGGAAAGATATTTCCAAGACGAACCCAACGGTTTCGGTTTCAGGAAAGTCCGATGGTCGGATCTCCCACACTAATCGTTTGAAATCACGGTTTCAAATAATGAACTGCAGCCTCGTTATTCGATATATTTCAATTATATATATATATATATAAATATAATTGATTCTTCGATTTAAAAAATATTTTCTTCTCATACACTTGATAAAAATGATATTTTATCCAACCGACATTTATTTCGACACTTCACTATTTTTAACAATTCATGTATATAATCAAAATGTTATTTTTTGTGTAAAACAATTTATTTCAAAACACAACTATTTTATATAGTTGATATAGATGATAAAAATATGATTTTTATTATAAAACAATTTATTTCAAACACGAAAATTTTATATAGTTCATATAGATGATAAAAATATGATTTTTATTATAAAACAATTTATTTCAAACAAGAATACCATTCAACACATGAATTTCTATTCAACGAATGAATTTCTATTCAACACATGAAGGTTTTCTATAGTTCGTGATATAAAATAAAAATGTGATTTTTATTGTTAAAGCAATTTATTTAAAACACGAATACCATTCAACACATGAATTTCTATTCAACGAATGAATTTCTATTCAACGCATGAAGGTTTTTTATAGTTCGTATATATAATAAAAATGTGATTTTTATTGTTAAAGCAATTTATTTAAAACATGAATACCATTCAACACATGAATTTCTATTCAATGAATGAATTTCTATTCAACATATGAATGCGGTTTCAACACATGAAAATAATTCTAGCACGTGAATATTATTCAAAATTTCGGCAGCTTAACGGCAGGGTAGTTAAAACCGGGGCCGTCCCTAGTACGGCTCCTCGCTCTACCTTAAAGCCTCGCAGCTTTTGACAATGGGGATTTCATGCATCTAGTTTGCACGCAGGCGGCATGTATAATTTTTTTTCTTTCTTTTCCACAAACTAATCATATGTGGTTTCAACCAAATAATTCTCAACCAAAAATGCGTATTTTTCAACCACAATCAATCAATTTCAACCACAAACAATTCTAATCAACCATTCGCTATCAACCAATTTTCACACCAATCACAACCAATAAATATCGTCCATGGTTTGTGGATGAGGGGCGTTTGTGTGTGTGTATATATATATATATATGAGTATATTTCACTTCCATTCAACACATATATAATTTCTACAACGCATATATAACTTATATATCGAACGTACAACTTATACAACGCTTATACATGAGGTGTACAACGCTTTATAACCCATACATCGATTATATAGTTTATACATCGTCGTTTTCCACATCGTTTATAATTCAGAAATCTCACATTGGGTTCCACTCACTAAAAATAGCAGAAGGCTCAGAAAAATATCCGGTCTCTTCTAGAATGTAGAAGACGTCCACACGAGTCCACTGTCTCTTGTTTCACTGAATTTCGTCAACAAACGAAAAAGATATGATTTTTACAGTGAAATCAAAAACCGTAGCCCTTTGATGTGCTATAATGTAGTTAAATTAAAAACAGCCGTACCTCCTCTGAAATTGTTCAAAACTAGGTTTTGAATTTATGACCAAACCATGCAACGATTCGTCGATCGGTCACTACCACGTGGAAGGGCTTCAAAATCCACTCCAGGGGTGCCAACCGCGTCAGGTACGATGGTCGGAGGATGGGGCAATTCGCCTCGCGACGGCGAACCTTCAGGGGGTCGATTCGAACGAAATACCTCACGAAAGATGGAGTACTTGGTATGGATTTAAGCTCTCGCCAAGCTCTTCAAAATCCTCAACTGTGTCGAGGTCTGAAACGAAGCGGTTTGGAGGAAATCGGCCAGGGAAGTTTTGAAGGTTTTATCGTCGTCGATCTGGAGATAATCGGGGAGAGAGAAAATGTTTCTGGCCAATGAGATTATTTTTATATTTATAAATTTTAAAAATCCAAAAATACCCCTTATCTCATACGAACTCCAATCCAGACCCAACAACTGTCGTCCCTAGCTAAATACCCCCATTCCAAACACAATGGGATATGTTTCGTAGGCCCATTCGACTGTTTCAGTCAGTTTTCCTTCAAATTAAAATATAAAACAATCAATATTTAATTTGAACGTACATTTCAATTTGCCGGGGCCATACACTGATTCTAAAAATTCCCAAAAAATATGTTATAGCTTCGTATTGACGATACGGTCCTAACAAAACTAGTTTCATCGAATTCTGAGACCATTTGAAAAATGGCCTTTTTCTGGTCAATCCAATTTAATAGAAATCGACCAAATACATTTTCCTTTGTCACGCTCACATACTAGCTTCAAAAATTATGAAATTTGGAACCTAGCAATAATTTGACATCCCGAATCCAACAAAGTGGTTTCGTCGAATTCCGAGGTCGTTTGCAAAATGGCCATTTTCACGGGCTATATAAACTCTATAGGAGCTTTCTGAAAATTCGTTTGGCCATAACTTTTGCTTGCCGCTATGAAACTTAGATTTTTCAGATTCGTTAGAAAGATATTCACTAACAGATTTAAATATTTTTGGTTTCACTAGAATCCGTTTTATTTTGCACCCGGTACAGTCAATCAAAGTTTGAATTCAAATTTTGAAACTACCGCGCCATTTCAGGCCTTGTTTATAATTAAAATTAATTATATTCATTTTCAAACATCGATTCAAACTCACTTTTCGTCGTTATTATTTAAAATATTTATTTAAAATATTTAAAATCCACTAAAATAGCCAAATTAAAATATTCAAATTGGTTCAGATTTTCCGGGTTGTTACATTAGTGTCGTTGGAAAGATATTTTCATGCCCAACGGTTTCGGTTTCAGGAAAATCCGATGGTCGGATCTCCCGCACTAATCGTTTGAAATCACGGTTTCAAAACACGAACTGCAGCTTCGTTATTCGATATATTTTAATTATATTTATATATATTTATATACGAATATAATTCATTATTCGATTTCAAAACCATATTCTTTTCATACATTTGATAAAAATGATATTTTTATCCAACAGCCATTTATTTCGACACTTCACCATTTTTAACAATTCATGTGTATAATAAAAATGTGATTTTTATTGTAAAACAATTTATTTCAAAACACGACTATTTATATAGTTCATATAGATGATAAAAAATATGATTTTTATTATAAAACAATTTATTTCAAAACACGACTATTTTATATAGTTAATATAGATGGTAATAATGTGATTTTTATTATAAACAATTTATTTCAACCACGAATACCATTCAACACATGAATTTCTATTCAACGAATGAATTTCTATTCAACACATGAATGTTTTCTATAGTTCGTATATATAAAATAAAAATGTGATTTTTATTGCTAAAACTGTTTATTTAAAACATGAATACCATTCAACACATGAATTTCTATTCAACGAATGAATTTCTATTCAACACATGAGGTGTACAACGCTTATATAACTCATACATCGACTATATAATTTATACATCATCGTTTTCCATATCGTTTATAATTCAGAAATCTCACATTGGGTTCCACTCCAACAAAAATAGCAGAAGGCTCAGAAAAATATCCGGTCTCTTCTAGAATGTAGAAGACGTCCACACGAGTCCACTGTCTCTTGTTTCACTGAATTTCGTCAACAAACGAGAAAGATATGATTTTTACAGTGAAATCAAAAACCGTAGCGCTTTAAAGTGCTATAATATAGTTTAAAAGAATTTCAACCATACCTTTCAGTTTTGTTCAAAACTAGGTTTCGATTTTTCTTCGAATCCGTGTAGCTATTCGTCGATCGTACTTTGCAGTGTCGGAGGGGGAGGAGTGGCGCACCTGCACGCGGCGGAGGGGCCCGCTCGGTGGTCGGAGTTGGCGGCGGTGGCGGTTTAAAACCTCCGACTTCTTGGAGGTGATTCTCGCGATTTACTCAATGAAAAAATCGAACCCTGGTATGGATTTAAAGCTCGTCTCGAGCTCTTCAAAATCTTCAACTGGAGGAGGGACTGATTCTTCGTGGTTTGGTAAGAAAGTGGACGGGAAAGATTGAACGGTTTATTGCCGTCGTTCTGCAGATAACCGGGGAGAGAGAAATAAGCCTCGACCAATGATTTTTTTTATATTTATAAATTTTAAAATCCAAAAATACCCCTTGTTACACACGAACACCAATCCAAACCCAACGACTATCATCCCTAGCTAAATACCCCCATTCCGAACACAATGGGATATATTTCGTAGACCCATTCGAATGTTTCAGTCGGTTTTCCTTCAAATTAAAATATAAAACATTCAATAATTATTTTGAACGTACATTTCAATTTGCCGGGGCCACATACTGATCCCAAAAATTCCCGAAAAATAAATCTAGCTATGTTTTGACGATACGGTCCCAACAAAACTAGTTTCGTCGAATTCTTAGACCGTTTGAAAAATGGCCCTTTTCTGGTCGATCCAATTTAATAGAAATTGACCAAACACATTTTCCTTTGCCACGCTCACATACTAGCTTCAAAAATTATGAAATTTGAAACCTAGCAATAATTTGACATCCCGGATCCAACGAAAGTGGTTTCATCGAATTCTGATGTCGTTTGCAAAATGGCCATTTTCATGGGCTATTTAAACTCTATAGCGACCTTTCTGAAAATCCATTTAGCCATAACTTTTGCTTCCAGCTATGAAACTTCGATTTTTCAGATTTGTTAGAAAGATATTCACTAACAGATTTAAATATTTTTGGTTTCACTAAAATCTGATTTATTTTGCACTAGGTACAGTCAGTCAAAGTTTGAATTCAAATTTTGAAACTACCACGCCATTTCAGGCCTTGTTTATAATTAAAATTAATTAAATTTGTTTTCAAACATCGATTCAAACTTACTCTTCGTCGTTATTATTTAAATTATTTATTTTAAATATTTAAAATTCACTAAAATAGCCAAATTAAAACTTTCAAACTGGTTCAGATTTTCCGGGTTATTACAATCTCCCCCACTTAAAACTTTTTGTCCCCGAAAAGGAACAAAGTCGAAAGTGGTTGATTAATCAACTCTACTTTCAATCTGGCTTCCATTCTCCAACTTTTCAGTTTCTGAGAATTTTCAAATTCTTCAATAATTTGGCTAACACCCTAAATTTTCGAAAAATTTCGCCAAAACCTCCTTTGTACGAGGAGGGGTTTGGAAATTTATCGGGCCGTATTAGGTACCCAATAAATCCTAATACGCATGCACATATTTACAGTGATATATTCTGGTGTCCACAGGGGAGTGTGTATAGATCATAACTCCAGAGAATAAATTCTTGTCACCATATAAATGGTTTTTGTGCCTTAATGACCAGAGAGACGTGTTTATTGTCATCTCCAGACCCGTGTGGGTTTTTTATTAATCTTGCAATTTATCGTTACATTTTATATGGTCCATATTAGTCATCAGTTCAACCTGTAAAATATAATCATCGCCATACAAGCCTCTCGCTCGTATTGTTAATCTTCAACCTCGTCACACAAGCTCCAAATGCTTACGTGGTATATGATGAAGGATGCCTATCTTCGAGAAGTATGCCATGTAGCGTAGCTCAAAATTAATTGTTACTATCCTATGGCGACATTTATTATTACAAACAGAACAACTAGCACTCCGCATCCAATGGCATTCACAAGAGTTGATATAATAATATTTCGCATCCAACTCATTAAGATTTACCTATTTGTCGGGCATGCAAATAAATTCTTTACTCAACAACTAATCCTTTTACCTATTCAAACATATATAATGCACATGTATATACTTCTATCTATTTTTAAATCAGTTCAATACTTGATTTAATCGAATAAATTCTACCATTCATTCTCTTATTGATTAAATTAACTATCGTTCTAATAATTTAATTAATTAAATCCACTATCACACAACACAAACAACAATCAATTTTATTTTTAACTTTTCAAAATCATATAAATTAATTCAAACACTCTTTTGAAACATCCAGACTATGTAATTAAAAAGTTTACATCAATGCAAAGAAAACAACAGCAAAGTAGAGAACAAAATGGTAATTTCAAAATATGGTAAATGTACCTTGCACCGGAATCAATCAGAGATATCCACCCACTTAGGATAGGCTTTCTTAATGCTTTCCTGTGTTTCCCAAGTACAATCTCGCGAATCTCCACTCCATTGCACTTTGACTAAGTGAACCTTCTTGTTCCTCAGTTCTTTGGTTTCTTTGCCAATAATCTTTAGCGGCTCTCTTCTCACAGCCAATTCTGGAGTAATTTCAATATCTTGTTGCGCTACTTCTTCCACGATCAAGTTTGGATCATGAACATGCTTTCGAAGTTGAGATATGTGAAATACATCATGCGCTCCAGGCAACCAATCAGGTAATTGAATTCTATAAGTGAGGGTTCCAATCCGTTCAAGTATAGGGAATGGACAATAAATCTGGGTGCCAACTTCCCAGTTTTGCCAAATCGAATCACTCCTCTCATCGGAGAAACCCTTAGATACACATAATCACTAACAGAAAAAGCCAAATTTATTCTTCTCGAATCAGCATAGCTTTTCTATCTGCTTTGAGCGGTGAGTAATCGTTTCTTAACGAAATCGACTTTGTCGGCAGCTTCGCGGATCATATCAGGTCCCAATACAAGTCTATTACCAGGTTCTACCGAACAAGCAGGAGATCGGCACGGTCTACCATATAATGCTTCGAATGGTGACATTGTCAGGCTCGCTTGGTAGCTGTTGTTATATGAGAACTCAGCCAAATATAAATGGTCTTCCCATGATCCACCAAAATCTAGAACACAAGCCCGCAATAAATCTTCTAAAATACGATTCACCCTCTTAGTCTGACCATCTGTTTGAGGATGATAGGCGGTGCTTAGATTCAGTTTTGTTCCCAGTTCTACTTGAAATGCCTCCCAGAATTTGCTAGCAAATATTGGATCTCTATCACTAACTATACTGAGCGGCACTCCATGTAGCCTAACAATTTCCTTGAAATATATCTGCGCCAGACTCTAAGCAGTTCGGTTCGATCTGATAGGTATGAAATGGGCGGTCTTCGTGAAGCGATCTAAGATTACCCAAATACTGTCATTTCCTTTTCTGGTTCTGGGCAAACCATCTATGAAGTCCATGGAAATATGTTCCCACTTCCAACCTGGAATGTCCAGCTGTTGCAACAATCCAGCCAGTTTCTGTTGGTCGCTTTTGACTATTTGGCAAGCAAGGCACCTTCTAACATATATAGAGATGTCTCTTTTCAACGATTTCCACCAGAATGTTCGCTTGATATCGTTATACATTTTACTCACACCCGGATGGATACTGAGCTTAGATTTGTGGCATTCATAAACCATATCTCTTCTGAGTTCAGGAACTTCTGGAACACAAATTCGTCCTTATAACCTCAGAATCCCTTCGCTATCGAGCTGGAAATCTGAAGCATTGCCTTCACGAATCCGCTGAATCATTCCTTTAATAAATTTGTCGTCTTTTTGGAGAGCAGATATCTTGTCAATCAAAGAAGTCGCAACGATAAAACTGGCGATCATAACATTCTTTCTACTTAACGCATCGGCCACGACATTGGCTTTCCCTGGAGTGTACAGAATCTCAAAATCGTATGCTGCAAGGAACTTTAGCCAACGTTGCTGCCTCAGATTCAAGTCTTTCTGGGTGAAAAGATACTTTAGCGATTGGTGATCTGTAAACAATTCGAATTTCTCACCCAAAAGGTAATGTCTCCAGATTTTCAAAGCGAATACGATAGCCAACAACTCAAGATCATGAGTAACGTAAATCTTTTCATGTGGCTTCAACTGACGACTAGCATAAGCAACAACTTGACCTCTTTGCATTAATACTGCACCAAGGCCTTCTCTAGAGGCATCTGTCTAGACTTTTAAATCCTGATTGCCATCAATAATTGTGAGCACTGGAGCCGTTGTTAATCTGAATTTTAGCTTCTGAAAAGCCTCCTCACATTCGAGAGTCCACTTGAATTTCGCGTGCTTCTTTGTAAGCTTTGTTAAGTGACTAGATATCTTCGAAAAATCTTTAACGAACTTCCGGTAATAACTAGCCAATCCAAGAAAACTTTGGACATCTTTGGGAGTAGTAGGCTATTTCCAACTTTGAATAGCGGTGATTTTACTTGGATCCACAGCAATTCCCTCTTTTGATACGATGTGGCCAAGAAACTTTACTTCATCTTGCCAGAATATACATTTGGATAGTTTGACTTTCAATACATTCCTTCTCAGAATTTCTAGAACTTGTTCCAAATGTTTTTCATGTTCGGCCTTTGACTTAGAGAAGATTAGAATATCATCAATAAAGACCAGAACAAACTTATTCAAGACTCCTCTGAACACTCGATTCATCAGATCGACAAAATAGGCAAGAGCGTTACATAAGTCGAACGACATTACTAACCACTCGTAGAATAAGTCTGGACCTCTGAATGCTGTCATTGGAACACACTCTTTGGCAATACGAAGCTGATGGAAACCTGTAGCTAGGTCCATCCTTGAAAATACTTGTGCTCCATTCAGACGATCCAATAAATCATCGATTCGCGGTAATAGATATTTATTCTTTATTGTCTTCTTATTCAAGTCACGATAATCCACACATAGTCGTAGAGTACCGTCAGACTTTGGGACAAACACCACTGCTGCTCCCCAATCAGAGAAACTAGGCCTGATCAGACCCTTCCATACAAGCTGTCGAGTTTGATTGTCTAGTTCTTATTTCTCCTTTAGAGTCATTCTCCGAATAGCATGCACTACTGGCCTTGCATTCGGAATTAAAGCGATCTTGGAATCAATTTCTCTCTACGGAGGTAAGCTAACGACTTCTTCGAACGCATCCGCATAACTCTTGACTACCGAAATATCTTTTATGAGGTCGGGAACATTCTCTGTGACTACAGGGATATTTTCTATTTGAGCATGAGAAACATACAGAGCTGACCAAAAAACTTTTCTATTTGAATTAGGACCTTCGCATGGTATGGTTATATAGTTCCCTGATTGGGCCTTTGCCTTAACAACTCTCTCGGTGCATCTTACCTCTGCTTCATATTTGGTTAACCAATCCAATCCCAAAATAAGATCGAATTCAGTAAAATTAATGATGATCGAGATGGTAGGGAACTTATAAAAGGAAAACGAGACAGGCACCCCACAAACCCAATTAAGATTGAGGGAACCCCCAACTGGATTATGGACAGTGATGGGTTCTTTGAGCTTTTTCAAATTCAAATCCAACTTCTTAACTTCATTCTTTGCAATAAAGCTTCGTGACGCGCCTGTATCAAACAGTAATTTAACTAGAATGTTTTTGACATTGAGCATGCCTTCCAAAACATTAGACCTTTCCTGAGAAGAAGAAGATGCAGGCACTTCTGCCACTTCATTTACATGCACTGCTTCAGGTTTTCTGAATAGCGGGCAATTTTTCGCAATATGACCGGCCTGGTGGCACTTATGGCATCCTCTTTTCTCTTGTAACTCCTTAGAGGATTTAAATCCATCTTTCTTCAAAGATCTACAATTTCTGGTAAAATGTCCTTGCTTGTTGCAGTTGGAGCATGTGGCTGTCGTTACTGGTTCTTTCTCAGATATGGCCCTTTTCTGATTTACTTTAGGCTTCTTACTGACCTCAGACATCATCCTGGCCTCAGGACTATCAGTTTCAGACTCACTTTTATTACTGGAACTGACTTCCTCTTCGTAGCATAACATACCTTTCTTGTCGAGATCCTCATACTGGTAAGCCTTGTATATCATTTCAGAAAAGGGAAGCTTCACATTCCTCATTACACTATTCTGGTATTTTCTTTGCAGGCCATGAATAAACCTCAGATTCTTCCTCTTTGGATCTTGAATCAGATGAGGGGCAAAATGAGAAAGTTCATTGAATTTCTTATGATATTCTGGAATGGTCATATCTCCTTGTATCAGATAAGAGAATTCATCACATAACCGCTTAGTTGCTTCAGGAGGAATAAATCTTTCACTGAAAACCTCTTTGAATCTATGCCAGGTGATATCACCTTCTAGATTATCCTTAATAATCGAATCCCACCAGAACAAAGCTTCTTCTTTGAGTGCCCAATATGCCAGTAATCTTTTCTGATTATCTCTCGGCTTTAAACCTTCAAAGATTTTCTCAGCAGAACGAATCCAAGCTTGTGTTTCCATAATGGACTCTTTGACTAAGAATGGTGATCCACCCAGATTTCGAAATCTCTTGAATAGAACTTCTATATCTGAGTCTGGCTGCGGGAGAACAACTGGCTCATTAGCCTGTCGAGCCATACGATTATTTCTGTTTATGCCACTCATTTTCTAGTACTTTTGCAAATAGCAGATCAAGTGTCAGGTCAAAGAAATGATATTCAAAGCATAGAAACATATACTTGAATGTAAATGTGTCTATCGAGGTGTATTCCATTCTGCTATGCTCATACTCGGATATTGCTGATCCTATCTGTAATGAGTTACTCATCCTAGAACTCTACTGGTTCTATTTCTGACGAGTTCATTAATATGTTATATTCCAGCACTAAGCTTAACCAAAGCTCTGATACCACGTTGTGACGTCCCCAAACCCCGTAATGACGGTGGCAAGGGTAATCTTTGGAATATAACACATAAACAGATAATAGCAGAACAGAATTAAATAAATACACCAGATAATGTACAAATAATACACTGGATTAACATAATCATCAGAGTTACGCAGTATACAGGATCATACTTAGTACAAATACAGTTCAGTTATAAATGTCTACAGCGGAAAACAAACATAATATGTACAATAGGAGCTGAACAGCATAAAAAGAGATAAATGGTAGAATACATCTACAGCTCCAGCTATCCAGAAAGAGCCTGCTAAAACCTGAATACAAGGCTCCCCGTGTAGAAAAAGGGGCACCCGAATTTGCAAGTGAAACAAACTATGAGTCAGTCATGGGACTGGTATGAGAAATCTACTTAACACATTTTAAAATATGGCTAATCACAGGACCACGCCACTTTCGCGGAACAGGTTTACTCCATTGGATTGCCAGTTCTTAAAACAAGCAATTTTTTTAAACATTGCAATGTTTTTTATAAAAATGAAGCCGATATAAGACTCAACTCCCATCACACAATGCAACGCAAACCGGAGGATAGAGTTTTACCTTATATCGACCAAGATATGCTTGATACGTGTAAAGTAAAATCACTTAAAATGTAAGTTTTGTCGTTTAATTCTAAACTAGACTCCAACTGTAAATTAGTAAGAGAACGATTCCCTAAGTATTAACCCCAAAGGCCGAAACCAACATAAGACCAATACCCAGGAAACCACTAATCTTAGCTCGTTTCCAGTTAGTTTCTAATTTTATATACAATCATAAATATCAATCATAGACGACATGAGCGTCCCATGCCACTTTGTCGCCAAATATAGGTTTACAATAAAAACTGCACGATGTCGTATTTGGAAATTGGATTTCCGTCATGAACCAAGGCGAAAGATAGTCCTTACCGACTTCGAGACTGCCTAGCCCGAGCCTCAGGACCCAGACTCAGGTGGGCCCTTGGAGCGATAGGGTCGGTCCACCGATGTGCATTAAAATGACTGAACACTGCGTTTCCCCACCCTTTGGGGCGTAAATGATCCAAAGAATGACTCCATCGGTCCCGGATCGATCGATATATCCGAGGCGCCTCGCAACAGCAACAACCACACAGGCGAAAATAATATATATGTCAGCCAGTTTAAGCACTGACACCACCTCTAGCTAGTAAGAAACGTGTAACAACTCGTATTTTCAATAACCTGTAATAATGTAAGTCGAGGCAGAATTTAATTCTAAAATCTGAATCAAGGGAAACGGGCTATGTCATTGCGTTCGTCTCGGAAAAATACGTGAAATAGAGTCCGAGTTTTCGAAAATCGGAGTCCGTATGACCCGATTAAGGCCCAACGAAGTTTTCAGAAAATTTCAAAGTAAAAACAGATTTCAAATTCAAGTTTGAATTTGGAAATTTAGGGCAATTGGGCCAGGCGGGAAAATTCCCGCCTGAACACCCAAGTCGACAGCCCTGTCGACTTGGGATTCGACTTGGCTGGACCCAAGTCGACAGCCCTGTCGACTTGGCTGTCGACTTGGTCCAGCCGGGCTGTTTAGCCTGGTGCACCATTTAGAGATTGTGTTGAGCTTGGGGGCCAGATTCGGTTTTGAGGGCTGAGATTGGAACTAGGGTTTAATCCTAGGGTTGAAACTAGTCCTAATCTCTATAAATAAGACCCTAACCTACCCTAAATCATCATTATTCATTCTAGTAACTAAACTATGGCAAAATCAATCCTCTCATGGCCTCCACTCTCTTCATAAAATTCCTAAATAAATTCCTAAGTGATTTTCCATGCATACAAGTGTTTTCAAACTTGTATGAGCATCATTAGCTTGCATTCAAGTCAAGTTTCTATATTTGCATCATAAAGAAAGAGTTTTGATCATTTTGGCTCAAGGGTTTTGCTTGCATTTTGGGTTTAATTGATTTCATAAGGGCTTTGTCATATTTTTTTGTGACTTCTTAAGCATTGTAAGCCCTATTCTACTTTCATACTTAAACTCTAAAGTTAAATGTATGATATGCAAGTTTATATGCAAGTTTACTATGCTATGAAATGCAAGTTTATCAAGTTATGTTATGCAAGTTTGATATGCAAGTTGTCATATGATATGCAAGTTATGTTATGAAAGTTTGATATGCAAGTTGTCATATGATATGCAAGTTATGTTATGCAAGTTTGATATGCAAGTTGTCATATGATATGCAAGTTACGTTATGCAAGTTTGAAATGCAAGTTGTCATATGATATGCAAGTTATGTTATGCAAGTTTGATATGCAAGTTGCCATATGATATGCAAGTTATGTTATGCAAGTTTGGGTTGATCATTTGGCTCATGTTATCATGTTATGCAAGCTTATCTTGGGCTTATGAACATAAAGCTTCAAGCTTTATGCTAAAGGTTGCGTTTTGGCAACATGTAAGTTATCATATCCCTTATGATAACTTGCATGTGAGGCTAAATGCGAACTTATGGCCATTTTTACATGTTATTTATCACCATGTATCACCAATATGCTAAGTTTGGTTTTATGCATGCTTTTGAGGCCTAAAATGTAATATGCAAGTATATGAACATATGTACATTTCATATGCCACCATGTTGAACTTGTGGCTTCAACATCTTTATGTCATGATTACGCCAAGTTCCCTCTTTCTATCCTTTATGCGCTATCGCGATATGTAAGCGATGGGATTGCGTTTGGGGTTGGGTAAACTTAAAAGACATAAAAACATAAGCTTGGGAATTTACCTATTAAGTTAGGTCTACCCATTGGGAATTTACCTATTAAGTTAGGTCTACCCAATTGCTTGAAAATTTGTAACATGTTTTGGAAACATGGAAAAGATAAGTGTGACCAACTCGAGGTTGGGTTGAGTTTGTAGCGTAAACCTACCCGGAACCGACCGGCTTAACTAGTTGCTACAAACAATAGGACCCAATGTGAGAAGTTGGTCATGTTGTACCTTGAACCGGAGGTTAGACCAAGTTGTGGTGTAAAGCTACCCGGACCCGCCCGGCTTAACTAGTAACCACAACAAAGTCTAATGTGAGAGGTTAAGGCGCATTAATTAATTAATGCCTCGTGATTAGGGTTAAGTCATGGACCGCTTGAATACTTAACCAATGAAACACGATGGGTTGGTATGGTTAAGTCATGAACCTTGGGTACACTTAACCAACTTGGTACTTGGATGGGTTGGGTTAACCACGTTTAACCCATTAAGGAAACCCTAGTTACGTGGTCCTTTGCACCAGTAACCCTCTTAGTTGTATCATGATACCCTAAGGACTAGGCTAGGGAGGGGCACGATTACTGGGTTGCCATGTAAGCGACCAAAACGACGGCTGAGTAGGTGCGCCAGTGTAGGTTCAGACGGGTCATGGTCGTGCACATGGTCCGGAGTTGAAAAAAACAGGCACGGGCACCAGTAGGTTTAGACTGTGCGTGCATTGATTTGTGTCAGTGGTTGACACCCTAGGACTTGATACACCCTAGGGTGGACCTAGCACAGTTTAGCTACACTTCGTAGTTGGGCCGTATGACACAGACACTTGACGAGTTAGGCTTATAGGGAGCCGATCGACTAGACCGTGCTAGTTGGACCTTGGTTTGGGTCATTCTTGATGTTGGGCCAAACTTGGGCCTGGGGATCACTTCTTGTTCACACTTTGGACCTCGTATTGGGGTCACTTCATGTTATTGGGCCAAAGCTTGGGCCAAGGGATCAATACTTGATTATTCAAGTCATGTTAGTTTGCTAGTACACCTGTGGTGCAAAACCTTAATCCTGATTATGCGATGACACCTTTATCTACCTTGTTAGTTAATCATCATGCTAGTATGTTGTTATCCTTATGTTCATCCCTGCTGCTCATGCCAGTTAACTTTACCAGTTTACATTGATTGTAGTAGGGCTTACTCAGTCTTTTTGACTGACCTGTTTTCTTTCGCCTCTTTTCTTCCGTTTCCCCCCCCCCCCCCCAGGTTCTCAGGGAGGGAATACTGGAGCTTAGCTTGGATTTCTGATTGCTTGTGGGATTTCAGCTCATGTACGGTTTTGACATGAAGCTAGCTATGGTTATCACTTATTTTGGGGATAGTACTTATGTATTTCAGTTTTTCAGCAATGTTGTTTTTATCTAGACTTGTGTATTTGGAAAGTTGACATTATGTTGTACCAGACTTGTTTTGAAATGGTTTGAAATCTTCCGCTGTTTTATCTATGTTATTTACTCTGTTTACATATATACATATGTTCTTGTTCTGCCTTGATATATCATTATGCATGTTTACCTGATTCAAACGCCCCTCCAAAGTCAGAGTGCTTGCAAGAGTCACCCTGGCGGAGGTGGGGTGTTACATTTGGTATCAGAGCATATGGTTTACGAGAAGGAACAAAAAGGTTTTTAAAAAAACTTTTGGAAAACTATTTTCAAAACCAAGTATAAAGTATTTTCCAAAGAAAAGTCTAGTTTATTTTAAAGGCTATTCCCCAAAAAGCCATTAGCAAAATCCCTTCGTTTTTCTCCATTCTGAATCTATCTTTTTCTTCGTTTTCAGTATGGCCGATAACTCTGCTATTCCGGAAGGAGTACACGTACCTGTTTGGTATAGGAGACTTTTGGAGGCTAGGGCGACCGAAGCCGGCCCCGCAGATGTTCCTCCTCCTCCTCCGGTAGTTAATGTTCCTCCTCCTCCTCCGATAGTTAATGTTCCTCCTCCTCCTGTCGCTGAGGATCCTCTTCCTCCTCCCCCTCAGCATCCTCAAGCTGACTTTGCAAAGACTTGCAAAGATTTCAAGGCAATGGGTGGCAAGAACTTTCAAGGCACTGAGACTTTTGTAGAGGCCAGAAATTGGTTGAAAGAGACCGAGGATTTATTTGCTATCTTTGGGTTAGACGATCAGAGGAAGATCTTGTTGGCGGTTTGGCTTATGAAGGATGAGGCCGCTTATTGGTGGGAAGTCACCAATGGTACTAGGCCTGTTGAGACTTGGGCCGATTTCAGGGTAAGGTTCGTGTTTAAGTTTCTATCTTCTGCGGAGGAGAATCTGCAAATGGAGAGGTTCATAACTTTGAAACAAGGAGATATGTCTGTCAAAGAATATGTGAACAAATTCAATCAGTTAGCTCGTTTTGGCTTGGATATGGTGAATACTCCTCAGAAGAAGGCTCTTCGTTTTGCTAGAGGATTGAATGAGCCGTTGCAGGGATTGGCTATGTCACATATTCCCCATGGGGCCACATTTGAGAGCTTGGTTGATATGGCGTTACTTCAGGGAGATGTCAAGAAAGAGATCAAGGTGAATGATACTCAAGCCAAGAAGACTTATTCCCAGGGGAAAGGAAATCAGAGTAATCAGGACAACAAGAACAACAAGAACGACAAGGGCAACAAGAACAAGGCAAAGGAAACAAGAAAGTGCAACTTCTGTGGGATTGTTGGGCACATAGCCAAGGACTGTAGGAAGAAGAGAAGGAAATTAGGTGGGTGCTTTCACTGTGGAGAGGCGGGACATTTTAACAAGGATTGCCCTAGGAAGCAAGGGCAAGGCCAGGGTCAGCCTCAGCGTGCTGGACCTTCAGGAGGGCAAGTTCATGCTCTCAATGCCGCTCCAGTTCCCGATCGAGGTAGTAATTCTGTTGAGAGCCTTGTATATATTTCTTACCTTGTTTGATTTTGGTGCATCGCATAGCTTTATCTCATCTGATCTTGTTAGTTTGCACCTAAGTACTAGTCTAGTTAATGATCCCGTGTGTGTTTCAAATCCAATTGGGGGTTCCGCCCATTTGTCTATTATCTACGTGGATTTGAAAATCTCTATCTTGAGTGTAGAGTTCTCGTGTGATGTTTATATTCTCGGTTTCATGGGGTATGGGTTGATTTTGAGCTTGGATTGGTGGTCCAGTTTTGGAGCCATCCTTGATTTTTGAGCATAGGGTTGGGAGGCTCATGATTCGCCTCGGTAATACCCTAAAAATTTCTTGTAACCCTATGGGTCCCGTCATGTTGTGTTATCTTGAATCCCTAAACTCGTCTATCGATAGTTTGCAATCGGTGAGGGTGGTCCGAGAATATCCTGATATCTTGGGTGAAGTGAAGGGGGTTACCCCTAAACGAGAGATTGATTTCCGCATTTGTCTGGTTGATAATACCAAGAAAGTTGCGTGGCCGGTAAGGCACATGGCCCCGCAAGATGAGAGTTAAGAAAGCAAGTCAAGGAGTTGCTTAAGAAGAACTTCATTAGATGAAGTATATCTTAATGGGGAGCGCCTGTAGTATTCACTACCAAGGCAGATGGTTCTCTTCGACTTTGTGTTAATTATCGTGAGTTAAACAAAGAGAAAAGACAACCATTGCCAAGGATCGATGATTTGTTTGATCAGCTGGTAGGAACATCTGTTTTCTCTTGATCTTGCTACTAGATTCCATCAGCTCAGAGTAGCTGAGGATAGTATAGACAAGACTGCGTTCAGAACTCCGGATGGATTCTTAGAACGGCTGGTCATGCCATTCGCACCCACCTACTTAGTGGACTTGATGAGTAGGGTGTTCAGGGAGTTCTTGAACAAGTTTGTCGTGGTCTTCGTAGATGATATTCTGATCTTCTCTAAAGGATGAAGAAGAGCACGCAAGGCATCTCGTGGAGGAGATGGATACGCTTAGAGCGCATCAGTTGAAGGCCAAGTCCTCCAAATGTCTTTTTGGAGAAAAACAAGTTAGATTTCTTGGGAACATAGTTTCTAAGCAAGGCTTAGCGGTGGATCCCGCTAAAATGGTCGCGGTTCAGGAACGGAAAGCTCCGACGAGGACAATTGAAGTAAGAAGTTCTCTCAGTTTAATTAGTTAGTTAGCGTCCCTTGAGCTTAGACCTACCCTTCTGGATCAAGTAGGGACTTCACAGAAGGAGGACCCGCAGTTAAGTCGAGATCATGGACAAGTTGATTTGAGGCGAGATAGTAGTCACCTCGCTATAGATGACAAGGGATGGCTAAGACGCGATGAGAGAAAGAGGTCCTTGATGATGCACATCACTCGAGGAGGTCGCCGAGTTGGTCCCAAGGTGCATGTTGTGCCAACAGGTTAAAGGCCAAGTCATAAAAAGCCCGATGGGCTATTACATCCATTGGAGGTCTCCGCAATGGAAGTAGTAAAGCGTCACGAAGGATTTCGTGGATGGACTGCCTAGATCAAGGAAAGGGAATACGAGCATGTGGGTCATAGTAGGTAGACTCACGAAAAGTGCTCATTTCACTCCGGTAAAGAGCAATTGGCAACGTGGATTAGTATTTTCAAGAAAAGTTCTGCTGCGTGGAATACTTTATAGTAAGTAAACGAGATCCAGGATTCACTAGTGAATTTTGGAAAGCTTGCATGAAACCATGGGGTCATAGTTATGTTTAAGCCAAGAATGATAGAAGAGTAAGTGAAAGAGGAAGACGAGAGGCAACAGTGAAATGGGTTCCAACTCATATTGGGAGATAAGAATTAAGAAGCTAAGAAATCATGAGGTAAAAGACGGTCAAAGCACAGTGGAGTTAGACTCAAGGAAACGTGACTTAGAAGATTGAAGGCTGGATACGCGCATCATATCTTTACAAGTATATCCTTGATCCTTGTTTTCCTTGTGGAACTTACTCGCGTGTAATCTTTTTATGTATATCCTCCCGGTCCCATTCTCGGTCCTATTTCCGTCGGGAAGTATGACTTATTGGCTAGTAATACATGTCAGGGTTTGAAGGGGTCCGTTAGGTTGACTAAACCTTTTGGGCTTTTATAGGATATGGATTGGGTTAGGAAGGGATTTCTTGTAATCCGAAAGGAGTATATCCTGCTTATCTTCCCGATCTCTGTGTAGCATATATTTTGCTATCCATGTTTATCTTGATTATCTAGTTTATCGTGTTAATCTTGTCATGAGAACCTTAGGTAGAAACCCTTTGGATGAAACATGTGTTTGAAACATGTTATGCTTGATGGTTGCATGTGGTTGCAAGTGTTTGCAAGTGGTTACTCGTGGATGCATTATACACGTTAGGCACTAGATCGGCTCACACACTCCTCATATTGCATATGCATGAGTGTTTATGCTTATTCATGGATGATAATTTTTGTGTTATCACATGGATGTTTCATATGGATGTATGTTATGTGCACACATATAGATGTAATACATTATGTTAGGAATTGCATACATATGGATTCATTTCACTAACATAATTTGCATTGATGGTATTTGCATTAGATAAGTACATATACACACACCTTCGCATATGTTCATACAACATTTAGAATCTTGTAAGGACAATGATTGCTCGTGGATGATGTTTTGAGTAGATGGATGATTGGATGGTATGATATGTTCTTCCTAACTTGAAGATTTCGGGGACGAAATCCTTTAAGGAGGGGAGAATGTAACAACCCGTATTTTCAATAACCTGTAATAATGTAAGTCGAGGCAGAATTTAATTCTAAAATCTGAATCAAGGGAAACGGGCTAGGCCATTGCGTTCATCTCGGAAAAATACGTAAAATAGAGTCCGAGTTTTCGAAAATCGGAGTCCGTATGACCCGATTAAGGCCCAACGAAGTTTTCAGAAAATTTCAAAGTAAAAACAAATTTCAAATTCAAGTTTGAATTTGGAAATTTGGGGCAATTGGGCCAGGCGGGAAAATTCCCGCCAGAACACCCAAGTCGACAGCCTTGTCGACTTGGGAGTCGACTTGGTTGGACCCAAGTCGACAGCCCTGTCGACTTGGCTGTCGACTTGGTCCAGCCGGGCTGTTTAGCCTGGTGCACCATTTAGAGATTGTGTTGAGCTTGGGGGCCAGATTCGGTTTTGAGGGCTGAGATTGGAACTAGGGTTTAATCCTAGGGTTGAAACTAGTCCTAATCTCTATAAATAAGACCCTAACCTACCCTAAATCATCATTATTCATTCTAGTAACTAAACTATGGCAAAATCAATCCTCTCATGGCCTCCACTCTCTTCATAAAATTCCTAAATAAATTCCTAAGTGATTTTCCATGCATACAAGTGTTTTCAAACTTGTATGAGCATCATTAGCTTGCATTCAAGTCAAGTTTCTATATTTGCATCATAAAGAAAGAGTTTTGATCATTTTGGCTCAAGGGTTTTGCTTGCATTTTGGGTTTAATTGATTTCATAAGGGCTTTGTCATATTTTTTGTGACTTCTTAAGCATTGTAAGCCCTATTCTACTTTCATACTTAAACTCTAAAGTTAAATGTATGATATGCAAGTTTATATGCAAGTTTACTATGCTATGAAATGCAAGTTTATCAAGTTATGTTATGCAAGTTTGATATGCAAGTTGTCATATGATATGCAAGTTATGTTATGCAATTTTGATATGCAAGTTGTCATATGATATGCAAGTTATGTTATGCAAGTTTGATATGCAAGTTGTCATATGATATGCAAGTTATGTTATGCAAGTTTGATATGCAAGTTGTCATATGATATGCAAGTTACGTTATGCAAGTTTGATATGCAAGTGGCATATGATATGCAAGTTATGTTATGCAAGTTTGATATGCAAGTTGCCATATGATATGCAAGTTATGTTATGCAAGTTTGGGTTGATCATTTGGCTCATGTTATCATGTTATGCAAGCTTATCTTGGGCTTATGAACATAAAGCTTCAAGCTTTATGCTAAAGGTTGCATTTTGGCAACATGTAAGTTATCATATCCCTTATGATAACTTGCATGTGAGGCTAAATGCGAACTTATGGCCATTTTTACATGTTATTTATCACCATGTATCACCAATATGCTAAGTTTGGTTTTATGTATGCTTTTGAGGCCTAAAATGTAATATGCAAGTATATGAACATATGTACATTTCATATGCCACCATGTTGAACTTGTGGCTTCAACACCTTTATGTCATGATTATGCCAAGTTCCCTCTTTCTATCCTTTATGCGCTATCGCGATATGTAAGCGATAGGATTGCATTTGGGGTTGGGTAAACTTAAAAGACATAAAAACATAAGCTTGGGAATTTACCTATTAAGTTAGGTCTACCCATTGGGAATTTACCTATTAAGTTAGGTCTACCCAATTGCTTGAAAATTTGTAACATGTTTTGGAAACATGGAAAAGATAAGTGTGACCAACTCGAGGTTGGGTTGAGTTTGTAGCGTAAACCTACCCGGAACCGACCGGCTTAACTAGTTGCTACAAACAATAGGACCCAATGTGAGAAGTTGGTCATGTTGTACCTTGAACCCGAGGTTAGACCAAGTTGTGGTGTAAAGCTACCCGGACCCGCCCGGCTTAACTAGTAACCACAACAAAGTCTAATGTGAGAGGTTAAGGCGCATTAATTAATTAATGCCTCGTGATTAAGGTTAAGTCATGGACCGCTTGAATACTTAACCAATGAAACATGATGGGTTGGTAGGGTTAAGTCATGAACCTTGGGTACACTTAACCAACTTGGTACTTGGATGGGTTGGGTTAACCACGTTTAACCCATTAAGGAAACCCTAGTTACGTGGTCCTTTGCACCAGTAACCCTCTTAGTTGTATCATGATACCCTAGGGACTAGGCTAGGGAGGGGCACGATTACTGGGTTGCCATGTAAGCGACCAAAACGACGGCTGAGTAGGTGCGCCGGTGTAGGTTCAGACGGGTCATGGTCGTGCACATGGTCCGGAGTTGAAAAAAACAGGCACGGGCACCAGTAGGTTTAGACTGTGCGTGCATTGATTTGTGTCAGTGGTTGACACCCTAGGACTTGATACACCCTAGGGTGGACCTAGCACAGTTTAGCTACACTTCGTAGTTGGGCCGTATGACACAGACACTTGACGAGTTAGGCTTATAGGGAGCCGATCGACTAGACCGTGCTAGTTGGACCTTGGTTTGGGTCATTCATGATGTTGGGCCAAACTTGGGCCTGGGGATCACTTCTTGTTCACACTTTGGACCTCGTATTGGGGTCACTTCATGTTATTGGGCCAAAGCTTGGGCCAAGGGATCAATACTTGATTATTCAAGTCATGTTAGTTTGCTAGTACACCTGTGGTGCAAAACCTTAATCCTGATTATGCGATGACACCTTTATCTACCTTGTTAGTTAATCATCATGCTAGTATGTTGTTATCCTTATGTTCATCCCTGCTGCTCATGCCAGTTAACTTTACCAGTTTACATTGATTGTAGTAGGGCTTACTCAGTCTTTTTGACTGACCTGTTTTCTTTCGCCTCTTTTCTTCCGTTTCCCCCCCCCCCAGGTTCTCAGGGAGGGAATACTGGAGCTTAGCTTGGATTTCTGATTGCTTGTGGGTTTTCAGCTCATGTACGGTTTTGACATGAAGCTAGCTATGGTTATCACTTATTTTGGGGATAATACTTATGTATTTCAGTTTTTCAGCAATGTTGTTTTTATCTAGACTTGTGTATTTGGAAAGTTGACATTATGTTGTACCAGACTTGTTTTGAAATGGTTTGAAATCTTCCGCTGTTTTATCTATGTTATTTACTTTGTTTACATATATACATATGTTCTTGTTCTGCCTTGATATATCATTATGCATTTTTACCTGATTCAAACGCCCCTCCAAAGTCAGAGTGCTTGCAAGAGTCACCCTGGCGGAGGTGGGGTGTTACAAAACGCATGTCCTCCCTGAGGTCCTCTCCTGTTTTTGGTTCATACCGGGGTGTGAGGCTCGCGAATACACGTTATACACAAAGCTATGCCACACAGGCGGTGCTTTGATCATCAACCACAAGACTTTGCTTTTCAATAGAAGCCTTGATCACTGCATCTTAGCATGCCACATAGGCAATTCACACCATGCAACTGATGGCTATCAATCACACAGAATGAATTACAATGTCAGACACACAGTCCATTTACAAGTCCGTTCTGGGTCTGAACGAAACCGGTGGCACTATATACCTCGCATACCCATCGATCGCCACGTACGTTTGGACGATCACCACTCATTATCCATATTTCAGGATGCCTCCCAACCACGACATCAGTTATCATCCAACCGAAGTGAAGATCTCTGGTCTTCAACCACCGTCTTCATCTTCGACTTCTTATCGTCGATTCAGTTATTAAAAATGGGATAAACCCGGTCTTTCTGAGCAACTCGCGTATATAATAAACAAGTGCTACACAAACACAACATACGTCTCATTCCAATTCATCAGTCACTAACCGTAAATTAGTAAGAGAATGATTTCCCAAATATTAACCCCGAAGGCCGAAACCAACATCAGATCAAAACCCAGGAAACCATTCGACTTAGCTAACCTTCAGTTAGTTTCTAAATTTCACATACCATATCGTTTATAATATTTTATAATGGTTTATCGCTATTTTTATTTATTTAAAAATAGCCAATTTATTCAAACGACGATTCAGGCCATAACGCGGTCGTGGCGCTGTTTTTCTTCAGATTTGATTTACGCATATCTAGAAATCTAACCATTGGATGTTCACAAATTTTATACCATTAGAAGGATATTTTCAAAGCGAATCCAACGGTTCCAGTTTTGGGAAAATCCGACGGTCGGATCTCCCGGTACACTCGTTTGAAGTTTCGATTTCAAAATACGAACTGCAGCGTCGTTATTCGATTTAATTTAATTATATATATATATAAATATAATCGATTCTGGCGCTGTTTTTCTTCAGATTGGAAATAAACATTCCAGACAATCCAACCATTGGATCTTTACAAAGTTGGTGTCGTTGGAAAGATATTTACAAGGCGAACCGAACGGTTTCGGTTTCGGGAAAATCCGATTGTCGGATCTCCCGCACTAATCGTTTGAAATCGCCGTTTCAAAACACGAACTGCAGCTTCGTTACTCGATATATTTTAATTATATTTATATATATATATATAAATATTGTAATGACCTAGAAATTTAGCGATCTTGGTTATCCGATATACAAAAGTGAAAATTAGGCACACATCCCTAAAAGCAAACTTAATTAGGCTCACATCCTCCTGTTTCAAAACATATAAATTACATCCCTAATTTCAAACAGCGGCTGGTATTTTTACAAAAGTGCCATTTTTCTTAATTCACGCCGTATTTAGCTAGGTTGGATCTATTCATTACGTATTTACTTTTTTTTCTTTTCCAGAAACCTAAAATTCGTTCTTCATGGCGGCGGCGACTCCAACGAAATTGATGGCCTCTAATCGGTGGCTGCTTCCTCCTTCAACCGAAACCCCTTAATCCCCAAAATTCTTATCGCGTTCAATTTTTGGTTCTAGCGAAGAGTCAGCAGCGATTCCAGTGATTCTGGCAGGCATCGCATCGAATCCAGTCAAGCGATTTGGATTTCAATTTGCATAGAAGGAGAGATTAGCAATCCAGGCAGACGTGCGCGACAACGAAGTGATTTCAGCGAAAGGTATTCTTCTAGTTTTTTTGGGCGGCTAGTAATTCAATCATTTGACTATGTTTTAATTTTATTTGTATGTCACTATATTTATATTTTCTATCTGTAAAACTCATTCGACAACTCCCTGGAATGACAATTTGTAATGTGTGTTTTAATTGAGAGTGTATACAGTTTTAAACTTTTCTTTTGCAACATGGTTGATTCTTGCTGAATTTCTGTTAAAAAGTTGCGGACAATTATGCAGCTATTCTTAAATATATGCATATATGTATGCAATTTTTGATGAAAATGCAAACAGAAAAATATTCAAAATCGCAATCTGTAAGATGATGAAAAGTTGTGGACATATATGCAGCTATTCTTAATATTTGCATATATGTATGCAGTTTTTTATCAAACAAACAGAAGAACATATTATTTTACAAATATATTCATATTTCTATGCATATATCTGGAATACTTGCATATAAATATTTAGAAATTATTGTGTAAGATGTAGGAAAATATCTGATTTTTGCTGAACTTCTGATAAAAAGTTGCGGACAAATATGCAGCTATTTTTAATATATGCATATATGTATGCAATTTTTTATCAAACAAACCGAAAAACATATTATTTTACAAATATATTCATATTTCTATGCATATATCTGGAATACTTGCATATAAATATTCAGAAATTATTGTTATTTTGATGAATTGTACGCATGTATTTATATTATTCTGAAGCAATTTTTTTTAATTTAGGTTACTGCACATTAAGCCTACTAATGTTGAATTTTTTTTTTATATAACAGTGTTCCGACAGATATTGGTGTTATCGTGTTGTTGAAGATTGGTCGTCCATCCTTTTCCAAATGATTGAAATCTGCATGTGTTTCTACAGAGACTACTAGATGTGGTTTGCGCAATAAGCTGGGTCTTAACAAAATTATTTGTTCTTCAAAAGACCGTCATCTCTGCTTTGTAATTGTTTTGAAATTGTTGATGTAGTACATGTAAATGTGGTCTGTACTTATTTTTTGATGTAGTACATGTAAATGTTATGAAATTTTTCATGTAAGTATGCACATGTTTCTGTTATTTGCATATATATAAGCATCTTGTTATAATTATATGTTTTTACTTTTTGTCATTTTTTTTGTTCCAGCAATTACGCAGTACAGTTCTGTATATGTATGCAATTATTTCACTTAGCTACGCAAAACTAATAATTTATTTTCTGCATAATATTAATATATGCATGCAATTATTACACTTAGTTGCATAAATGTATGCAATTTTATGTAATATATGTATATAATTGTCTAGTTTTTTGTAAAAAATAAAAAAAAGTATTAAAAAAATCATTTTATGTAATATTTTTTTATATAGTTGTCTAGTTTTTCGTAAAAATAAAAAAAAAGTAATAAAAAAATTGCTGTTGGATTGAACGACTGTTTTCCAGAATTGTTGATTTAGGTTTATGGGCGAGATAATAGGAGCGATTGACTGAGTAAATGAGGACAAACAGTTGTTGGATAGTTTTTTAGGTGTATAAGGGTAGATCTGGAATTTTTTTAGCGGAAGTTCAAAAATAGGGATGTATTCTATATTATGTTTATCACCGGGTTTTTTTTATATTTTGAAACTTAATAGGGACCTGTAAAAAACGCACCCTATAATATATATGATGCTCCATTTTTGTTGAATATATATGATTCAACAAAATATAAACTAAAAAATGATTTATTCTAAGTAACACATCACACATAGATCTATATTAACAAAATATCTAAACTAACAGATTTGTATTAACACATCACATACAAATCAAATCATGTAGCATAGCATGTCAAGATATTCAGCGAATAAATGAGAATACAATTACGATTTATTCTAATTATTTTAAAATAAATAAAAATAAAATCGGATTTCTCATAGTTCTGTTGTATCTAAATAGTTCAGATCTGCAAATTTGACGCAAAATTCAATCAGCTTAGAATCGCTTCTTTTCAGTCTGGAATCGTAGATCTCATCCCTACGATCGCAATGCTTCGAAAATCGTGTTATTTTGAGTCAGTATGAATGAGATATGATTTCTTGTAGGTTGTTAACAATTTAAATTAAATTAATAAAGAAATTAAAAGGGGAAATACCCTTTCTTCTCCAATACAGGTTAAGGCCATAGCTTTTCAAATTAGATTCCATTATAGGGTTGGAATTTGCTCGCGGTTCGAGGCACTGGAGGTCGATCAGACACTGGCGCTACGAAGGGGGAAGTGAGGCGCACAGGGGGAGGGGGTCGCGGCCAACTAGCACGCTCCTAGGGGAGGTGAAGGTGAAGTGAACGGGACCACTTCCTGGGTCTGGAGCTCGTCGGTTGTTCGACTTTGGGTGCTATTATCCGTATGGATGGAAAGCTCGTGGAAATCTCTATGATAAACTCCAAAGGAGGATGGAGTTTTGTTGAGTGGATGAAGGGAAATTAGTGGGGGAAGGTTGGAGGAATCAGGGCCATGGAAAAGGAGGGTGGCGGCTGTTATGTATTTAGGGTTTTGAAGAAGAAGACAAAGCTCTTTTATAATATTTTATTGTTAATTTTACAAATAAATCCATAAATCCTAAACAAATCCAATTTCAGTCCAACAAGAGTTGATACAACCCAATAGCCCCATTTTCGGATCCAATGGGCTAGGTCCCGTCAGCCCAAACAGCCGTCTTTAGCCTATTTTTATTTAATTTGAAATTTAATTCATTTATTTAATTAATTTGATCGTACGTTTAAATTCACCCAGGCCACTTATGGACTCTAAAAATTCCGGAAAAATTATTTTTGGCTTTGTTTTGACGATACAGTCCTAACAAAATTAATTTCGTCGAATTTCGAGACCGTCTGAAAAATGGCCATTTTCAAGTCGATTAAATTTGACCGAAATTGACAAAACACATTTTATTTTGCCACGTTCACATATTAATTCCAAATATTCTAGAAAATTAAACTTAGCAATAATTTGACATTCCAGATCCTACAAAAGTGGTTTCGTCGGAAACGGAGGTCGTTTGAAAAATGGCCTTTTATACGGGCTATAAACTATACTATAGGGACTATTCTTAATATTCATCTGGCCATAACTTTTGATTCCCGTTATGAAATCTCGCTTTTTCAGATTCGTTGGAAAGATATTTTTAAACAGATTTAGATATTTTTTTGTTTCACTAAAATCCGTTAAATTTTGAGTCCGGTATATTTAGTCAAAGTTCAGGTTTGACTTTTCAAACTACCGTGTTATTTCTATTTCCTTTTCAAATTAAAATAAATATATTCATTCTAACTTTGATTAAAATAAAATTTTAATCGTTATTATTTAACATAAATTATTTTAGCTATTCAAAATCCACTGAAATAGCCAAAATAAAATTTTTAAATTGGTTCAGATTTTCCTGGTTGTTACAATCTCCCTCACTTAAAAGCTTTTCGTCCCCGAAAAGGAAACAATAGGAAAGTAGGAAACAAAACGGAAAATGCCAGGTATTGTAAATGTAACTCGACACAAGAGTCACTCGGAGATGTCCACTCTGCACTTTGGATAGGCCTGTTTGATGCTATCGTCAGTCTCCCATGTACAGTCTCAAGGTCCTCGCTCCACTGCACCTTGACTAAGTGGATCCTCTTGTTCCTCAAAACTCGGGTTTCCTTGCCAACGATTTTCACTGGCTCCCTTCTCACTGCCAAGCTCGGTGTAATCTAAAATTCTTGTTGTGCTGCTTCCTCCACAACTAAATCTGGATCATGAATATGCTTCGGATTTGGGACACATGAAATACATCATGAACCCCTGGCAACCAGTCAGGCAACTGCACTCTATAAGCGAGAGTTGCAATCCTTTCGAGAATAGGAAATGGACCAATGAATCTCGATGCCAACTTCCCAGTCTTCCCAAATCGAATTACAACTCTCAGTAGGGAAACCTTCAAGTATACCAGTTCACCAACAAAGAATTCTAAATCCCTTCTTCGAGCGTCTGCATAGCTCTTCTATTGGCTTTGAGCAGCCAGTAATCGCTTCTTAATAAAATCAACTTTATCTGTTGCTTCACGAATCATGTCGGGACCCAGTACTAATCGATTGCCAGGTTCCACCCAACATGCGGGAGATCTGCATGGCCTGCCATATAATGCTTCAAATGGCGACATTTGCAAGCTTGCTTGGTAGCCTTTATTATAGGAGAACTCAACCAAGTGCAAATGATCTTCCCATGACCCACCAAAATCTAGAATTCATGCTCGCAACAAGTCTTCCAATATGCGGTTCACTCTCTTAGTCTGGCCATCTGTCTGAGGATGATAAGCAGTGCTCATATTCAGCTTAGTCCCTAGCTCTTCTTGGAAAGCTTCCCAGAATTTGCTAGCAAATATCGAATCGCAGTCACTAACAATGGTACTGGGAACTCCATGTAGTCTGACAATCTCTCTGAAATAAAGCTATGCCAAACTTCGAGTTGTTCTATTAGATTTAACGAGGATGAAATGGGCAGTCTTTGCGAAGCGGTCTACAATCACCCATATACTGTCATTGCCTTTTCTAGTTCAGGGAAAACCATCAATAAAGTCCATAGAATTTCGTCCCACTTCCAACTTGGAACCCCTAGGGGTTGCAACAAACCTGCAAGCTTTTGTTGATCGCTTTTGACTTGCTGACAGGTGGGACATCTAGCAACATATATAGAAATGTCTCTCTTCATCGCCTTCCACCAAAAGGTACGCTTAAGATCATGATACATCTTGCTTACTCCTGGATGGACGTTGAGCTTAGATTTGTGACATTCATCCATAACTTCTTTTTAGCCCGAGGATATCTGGCACACATATTCGCCCTTGTAGTCTGAGGGTTCCCTTGCTGTCTATTTGGAAGCTTGACGCTTCGCCCTTTCGAACTCGCTCACAAATCATTTGAATAAATTTATCACCTTTCTGGAGAGCAAAGATCTTATCGATCAAGGTAGGGGTAATAATGAGATTGGCAAGGATGAGATTGGCGCTGGCCGTATTCTTCCTGTTGAGAGCATCTGCCAATACATTGGCTTTCCCTGGAGTATATAAGATGTCCAGGTCATAGGGTCCAAGGAATTCAACCCAACATTACTGCCTCAAGTTCAAATCTCTTTGGGTGAACAGATACTTTAAGGATTTGTGATCTGTATACAGCTCGAACTTCTCGCGCAAGAGATAGTGCCTCCATATATTTAAAGCAAATACGATGGCCATTAGCTCAAGATCATGAATGGCATAATTCTTCTCGTGCGGTTTTAACTGGCGGCTAGCATATGCGACTACTTTGTCCCTCTGCATTAGCACCGCACCAATACTTTCTCTTGAAGCGTTTGTCCAGACTTTCAAATCCTAATTGCCATCAATAATGGTCAACACATGAGCAGTGATCAACCTCCATTTCAGCTCTTGGAAAGCTGCCTCACATTCGGGTGTCCAAATGAACTTTGTATGCTTCTTAGTCAGCTTCATCAGTGGACAAGATAATTTCGAGAAATCCTTAACGGATTTCCGATAATAGCCAGCCAGACCTAAGAAACTTATAACTTCTATGGGCATGCTAGGCTGCTTCCAATCTTGGATAGCTAAGATCTTTCCTGGATCTACTGAGATGCCTTCCTTTGATACAACATGGTCGAGAAATTTCACCTCTTCCTGCCAGAATATGCACTTTGAGAATTTGGCTTTCAACACATTTCTTCACAAAATCTTGAAGACTTCTTTCAGATGCTTTTCTTGTTCAGCAGTGGATTTAGAAAAGATTAGGATATCATCGATGAACACCAGCACGAATTAATTTAAAACATCTCAGAATACTCTATTCATCAGATCTACGAAGTATGCTGGAGCATTGCATAAGCCGAAGGGCATCACTAGTCATTCATAAAATAAGTCTTGCCCTCTGAAAGCGGTCAAAGGCACACATTCCTCGGCAATGCGTAATTGGTTGAAACTTGTAGCTAGGTCCATCCTTGAGAATACTCGTGCTCCATTCAAGCGGTCAGGCAGATCATCAATGCGTGGTAGTGGGTAATTATTTTTCACTGTTTGCTTATTTAGATCACGGTAGTCCACACATAGCCTGAGGGTACCATCTGACTTTGGGACGAAAACCACTGCTACACCCCAGCTAGAGAAGCTAGGTCTGATCAGACCCTTCCACAAAAGTTTCTTAGTTTGATTGCTTAGTTCCTCTTTTTCTTTTAGTGTCATTCTCCGAATAGGGTGTACAACGGGCCTTGCATTCGGAACTAAGTCAATTCTGAAATCGATTTTTCTGCACGGAGGTAAGCTGTCAACTTCTTCAATTACATCCGCATAGTCTCTGAAGATAGGAATATCATCAATAGAAGCAGGAGTGACTTCTAGAGAAGACCAAAATTCTTTCCTATCTGTGGCTGAGCCATGGCATGGTATAGTCATCATATTTTCGAATTTGGTTTAATTCTGACTACTCTTTCAATGCATAGTAACTCAGCCTCATACTTTATAGCCAATCTAGCCCAAGTATGATATCGTATCCCAAAAAACTCATAACGATCAAGTCAAAAGGGAACTGAAAGTAAGAGTAAGAAACAGTCACTCTACAGTACTGATCGAGGATAAGTGAACCTCCTATCGGACTATGGGCTCTAATTGATTCTTTAAATTTTCTGGGTTTCAATTAAAGCTTTTTAATCATGTTATTAGATATGAAACTTCTAGATGCACCAGTGTCAAACAAAACTGTGATATGAATGTTCTTAATATTAAGAGTACCTCCTAAAACATCGGGTTTACCTGCTCTTTCGGAAGAAGCCAGTGCAGCCGCTCCGTCATAGACATGTGCCACTTCAAATTTCTTGAGCAGAGGACAATTCCTGATAAAGTGCCTCGTCTTATGGCAATTAAAGCACTCCTGAGTGTTCCGAGAATTTTGACCGCGGTTCTGACTCAGTCTAGACTCATTCCTCCTTGGTCTCTTCGGGGATTGGCATTCATAGTCAAAATGCCCCATCTTCTGGAAATTGAAGCACTTGACCTTAGATTTGTCCTTCTTCTTCTTCTCTTGGGGCTTGGCGGTAGAAGGATTACTCGCCTCTGATTTCTTGTCAGACTCTTTTCTCCTATTATTGGCTTGATTCTTTCCTCGATCTTACTGAGAACCTTTCTGGTCAATCTCCTCATATCTACAGGCCATATCGATCACTTTAGCAAATGGACGCTCAATGTGTGCAATCACCCTATTATGATACCTCCTCGCAAGACCATTAATAAATCTCTTATTCTTCTAAAGTGGGTCTTGAACTAACTCATGGGCATATCTGGAGAGCTCGTCGAATTTCTTCACATATTCGGCAATAGTCATACTTCCCTGTTGGAGGTTGGCAAACTCATCATGAAGGCGTTCAATTTCGTGAGGCGGAATAAACTTCTCATTGAAGGTCTCTTTAAATCTCTCCCAAGTTATATCAGCTTCATTACCACCAATCATAGCCGTTTCCCACCAAATCTGAGCCTGGTCCTTCAAGAACCATGTTGCCATAAATCGCTTCTTATGATCTTCTAGTTCTAATCCTCCCAAGATCTTCTCAATTGTCTTAAGCCACGCTTGTGCCTCTGTCGCCGTCTCTCGGCCCGTGAAATGCACGCCTCCTAGATTCTTGATTTTCTTTGCCACCTTGTCTAGATCAAAAGCACATGGAGGTGGTGGCGGTGGTTGCACCTCAGCATCCAAATTAGGTTGGTCATAAGCAGCTAGGACTGTATCTCTTTCTCCGCCCTTGCCTGCTGCTCCACCTTGACCTCTTCCTCTAGATCTGGCTCTAGAACTCATTTTTTCAATCAGTCTGTATCATTAAGGAAAGAGTCTGACTAAGAGAAATGGTAATTTCAAAGGAAAGGTTAAAAGTAGAGACATATGATAAGATGATAATGAAGTAATGGCAGATTAATATGTGCTATTCTATTGTGCTCATTCTAGGACATTACTAATCCTATCTCTAATGAGCTACTCGTCTTGGAACACTACTGATTCTATCTAGACGAATCGTTCTAAATATGTGATGCTCCGAAGCTAAGGTTAACCTTTAGCTCTGATACCAAATGTGACGACCCCAACTTCCGTAGTACGAAAGTAAGGATAATTATAGGAGCATAACATAATTAAAACAATAACAGATCTCAGATAATAGCAGAACATATAAATCATTGCAGTGGAAATGGAAATGTCATCACATATATCAGAGTACGCAGTACCGGATACACTTAGCAAAATAGATGTCTAAACAGGGGAAGAAATAAAGTCTCAATCTCCAATAAAATACATCAATGCTCAATAATGTCTCAATGTCTCAAGAAGCAAATAAAAAGATAAAAGAAAAAGAGTCTTCATCTTCTTCCTTAGCAAGCTCCAGTACAGAAAATATCCATACCTAAAACCTCTCATTTGGCTGCCCATGTGGAAAGAGAGCACCTGAGTTTGCAAAGTGAAACAAACTACGAGTCAGTCATGGGACTGGTATGAGAAATCTTTCTTAACTAACAATATGACTAATCCTTGGACCATGCCGCTAACGCGGAACGGGTTTACTCCATTGGACTGCCAGTGCATATGTCTAATAAATTTTAATTAAAAATAATGTAATGCTGTTTACAAAATGAAATCATTGTAAGACTCAAGTCTCATCACACAATGGAACGCAAACCGGAGGATAGAGTTTTACCTTATAATGATCAAAAATGTTTGATATGTAGAAAATAATATTTTTAATATTATTATTAGTGTCTAATCAGTATTAAAATACTTCAAAGTAAATGTATCAATCCTAGATAGCATAGTACCCCATCCTACTATGTTGCCTTATATAGGTTTACAATCAAAACCGTATTGTCGTATTGGAGATTGATTTTCAATCATAAGTCAAGGCTATGGACGAACTCCTAACCGATTCGAGACACTCTAGCAATGTCTCAGGATGACACCTACGGGCAACCCTTGGATACTGCAGGGCCGGTCCACAAATAACATTAGTGGATTGGCAATTCCTAAACACACGCTCCCCGATCCTATGGGACCTATAATTTGGCCATTGGCGACCAATAAATCCGACGCGCCTCATTCCATCAACCACATTAGTAAAAATGTCGGGCCTTGTAAAACCCAAACACCACTTCTAGCTAGAAAGAAATGAGTGCACTCACTGGGTCCCCTTGTCCCGTTTTTGACTCTATCGGGGTGTGAGGCTCGCGAGGTAACGTAATACACAAACCTATGCCGAAATAGGCTATGCTTTGATCAACATCCACAAGGCTCTGCTTTTCAACAAAAGCCTCGATCAATTTCATCTTGTCATGTAAAATTGACAGTTCACACCATGCGATCGATAACTACCAATATATAACATTCGAGCTCGTGCGTCTCAAAGAAGGCTGTTAAGCAAGAGAATAAATCCTCCGCCACCATAGATATATATTAATATAAATCAATTTAATTACACAGAATGAAATTCAATGTCGGACACACATCCATTTACAAGTCCGTTCTGGGTCTGAAGGAAACCGGAGTCACCTTATTCCTCGCCCTGTTTGTCCAATACGGAAGAGATGTGCTCGCGTATCCAGACAATCAACAAGTACGTCCGGACAACTACCACTTTAACCCTTTATTAGAAGCTAGCCAATACCAAGCATCAGTAGTTATCCTTTCAATGTGAAGATCGCTGGTCTTCAGTCGCCGTCTTTAAGATCTTCATTTTAGATCGTCATTCAATCATTTGAAATGAGATTTAACTTGGTCTTTTCAAATGATTCTCGCATATATATAGTTTATAATCATTTCATATCATTAATAGTATTTAATAACGATTAATAGCTATTTTTATTTATATAAAAATAGTAAAATTTATTTAGCAACGCTTCGGGTCGATGGGCGGCCCTGGCGCTGTTTTTATCAAAATTTGATTTACACTTATCTTGAAATCTAACTGTTGGATTTTAACAAAATTTATATCATTGGAAATAGCTTCCTAAAACGGTCCTAGCGGCTCCAGTTTTGGGAAAATCCGACAGTTGGATATTTCGGTATAATCGTTTAAAGTTACGATTTCGAAACGTGAACTACCGCGCGCGATTCATTAAATTTTAATATATATATATATATACATACATACATATATATATGCAAATATCATTTGCCGATTTCAAATAATTTCAATCAATCACATGGAAGCCAAGTACAGTCCATATTCATGTTAGAAATTCAACATATGATTTTCTTAACCCTAACTAACATGATAAAAGTGACGATTTGAGGCAAATCATATTTTAATGCCTAATTCCTTTCAATGGAACTAAATTACATTTAAATTGTATTTTTTTTAATGTTCGCTCTTTTTATTGAAACCAAACGACAATAAAAACATGATTTTTAATTCTACGATTTTTATTTCATCTAAAATGACGATAAAAATGAGACATTTAAATCTATTTTTTTATTGCATATAAAATGATAATAAAAATATAACTTTAAAATCTATTCTTTTTATTGTCTCTAAAATGACAATAAAAATGCAACTTTTAAAACCATTTTTTTATTGTCTCTAAAATGACAATAAAAATGGAACATTTAAATGACAATAAAAATACAACCTTTAAAACTATTCTTTTTATTGTCTCTAAAATGACAATAAAAATGCAACTTTTAAAATTATTCTTTTATTGTCTCTAAAATGAAAATAAAAATGCAACTTTTAAAATTATTCTTTTGATTGTCTCTAAAATGACAATAAAAATGTAACATTTAAAACTATTCTTTTTATTATCTCTAAAATGACAATAAAAAAACAACATTTAAAACTATTCTTTTTATTGTCTCTAAAATGACAATAAAAATGCAACTTTTAAAACTATTTTTTTATGGTCTCTAAAATGACAATAAAAATGTAAATTTTAAAACTATTCTTTTCATTGTCTCTAAAATGACGATAAAAATGCAACTTTTAAAACTAATTTTTTTATTGTCTCTAAAATGACAATAAAAATGCAACTTTAAAACTATTCTTTTTATTGTCTCTAAAATGACAATAAAAATGTAACATTTAAAACTATTCTTTTTATTGTCTCTAAAATGACAATAAAAATGCAACTTTTGAAACTATTCTTTTTATTGTCTCTAAAATGACAATAAAAATGTAACATTTAAAACTATTCTTTTTATTACATATAACATGGCAATGAAAATGTAACTTTTAATTCTATGCTTTTTATTGTCTCTAATTTGACAATAAAAATATAACATTTAAAACTATTCGTTTTATTGTCTCTAAAATGACAATAAAAATGTAACATTTAAAAATATTCTTTTTATTACATATAACATGGCAATGAAAATGTACTTTTAATTCTATGCTTTTTATTGTCTCTAATTTGGCAATAAAAATATAACATTTAAAACTATTCTTTTTATTGTCTCTAAAAGTACAATAAAAATGTAACATTTAAAACTATTCTTTTTATTACATATAACATGGCAATGAAAATGTAACTTTTAATTCCATGCTTTTTATTGCATCTAATTTAACAATTAAAATATAACATTTAAATCTACTCTTTTTATTACAACTAAAATGCCAACAAAAATGTAACTTTTAATTTTATTCTTTTTATTATCTCTAAATGGCAATAAAAACATTACTTTTAATTCCATTTTTTTATTACGTCTAAAATTAGGGCTGTTATGGTTATGATAAATTTACCATTACCGTACCGTTACCAGTAAAATGGTAACCGTTTACAAAATTAAATGGTATACCAATGCATTCGGTACGGTAACAGTAATTTTACCGTTATAAGCGGTAAAGTATTGGTAAAAAAAAATATTCCGTTGGTAACGGTAAATTACCGCAAGCTAATACGTTTTATATTTTTATCCATTGGATTTGAATCAATGGTGCTGGTTGATTAGAAAATTAGGGTTCGCCTTTCTATTTTTCCAATTGCATTCAGCCGCTAGCTTTATACTTTCACTTTTGCTTTCGTTTACCTAACAATTTTTTTTCTCCAATGTCGATTGTTGATTAGGGTTGATTCCTCCTCCAGTTCGACTCGAAAATTGAAATAGGCTCAGGCTCAGCAGTCAATTTGGATTTGGAATTAGAGAAGAACAACACTTCTAATCGGTAAATTTTCTAAATCTATGACTGAGTTCGTTTTTTCAGATTTTTTTTTCTTTCGCAATTTCAATTCCTAGTAAAATGAATGAACTTGCTACTAAGTAAGCAGACAATTTTCATTTCCTAAGTTCATCCATTATTTCAGATTTTCAGCAGCAAGAGGATTAAAATCAAGAGAAGTTCCACAATAATATTTAGTCATACTGTAGTTATTTTATTTTGTAAGCTACTAAAATAAAATTGCATGTTAAAATTTGAAAATGGCAGGGTCGGTTTGTTTAGAATTTCAGTCATTGCAATTTAGTTTTCTCACAGTATAATATATTCTTCTAGAATTTCATACTATAATATACTCTATGTATGATGTACACACTTTTTCTTTGCTGCTATCTCGATGAGTTGACTAGGAAATGCAGTCTTATATGTTGTATGTTGTTTCCACCGCAATGGAAATTGCTTCATGAAGGTTTTCCATTTGTTACCTATTTCGTTTGTATTTGTTTCATATCGTTTAACTTTCAAGCAGACAGTCACGCTCATTCTAATGTTTGGAAATAAATGCATTTGTGGTGTAAAGCTGTTGTTTACAGCAAACTTTAGTGCTGTGCCATGCTTTTTTTTTTCTGACTTATGTCTAAAGTGTTAAGATTTCATCGTTAAATGTTTTGTTATATATGGTATGCTTTCTCTAATGGTAATCTGGACAAGTGCCTGACTTGTATTTTTCACCTTTGCAGTCTTGGTTAATCTAGACAATAAGAATACTGCAACTATGTACTTTCAACTCATCTAAAGTGTATTTTTCACCTTTGGTAGAAGTTAATATAGACAGGGTGGTATACTTTCTCTAATGATATCTAAAGTGTACTTTCATCTCATCATTTTTTTTTTCTTATATTCACTTTACAGGTTTGGTAACTTCCACTTCGTGATCGGCCACCCTCCTCTGCTTCACTTAATCGATGGGAAACTAATGGGAAAATTAGAGCATCTTTGATGGCTTATTTTCTTTTTTTTGCTAATGAAATGATGAATGTGTTTATTGTTTAAGCTGAATTGCAACAATGTTTGCCATGTATTGTAAAATGCTAAACTGATTTTTATTATGCAACTATGTATGCACTGCGTTGCAACCATGTACTATGTCAAAACTGTTTTTTTTTATTGTTTAAGCTGAATTGCATGGCTTATTTGCTCACTAACTCCAAGTAGGCATTTTCATATTTTATTTATACTATTTTAGTAAATGGTAATTTACCGTTACCGATAAAACGGTTACCGTTGTATCGGTAAACCATTAGAACGGTATCAGTAATGGCAAGCATTTTTAATTTGCCGAAGAAAATGGTACGGTAACGGTATTTGCATAATGTAACGGTAACCATTACCGTAACAGCCCTATCTAAAATGTAAGTAAAGATGTAACTTTGAAATTCTATTCTTTATACTGTCTCAAATTTGACAATAAAAAAAATGCAACCTTTAATTCTATCATTTTTATTATACATAAAATTTAAATAAAGATGTAAATTTTAAATTCTATCTTTTATTTACATCTAATTTGACAATAAAAATGCAACCTTTAATTCTATCATTTTTATTACAGCTAAAATGTAAATAAAAATGTAATTTTTAAATTCTATCTTTTATTTACATCTAATTTGACAATAAAAATGCAACCTTTAATTCTATCATTTTTTATTATAGGTAAAATGTAAATAAAAATGTAACTTTTTAGTCTATTCTTTTATTTACATTTAAAATGTAAATAAAAATGTAACTTTTTAATCTGTTCTTTTATTTAGCATTAAAATTGTATATTTTAATGAATTCATGTTTTGATTAAAAACATGAACATTTTCTCTATTTACATTCTTAACATTAAAATTGTATATTTTAATGAATTCATGTTTCGATTAAAATCATGAACATTTTCTCTATTTACATAAATTTCATTTTTGGGGTCACAAGTTCAATAAACAAAAATAAGGATTTTTGTTTAACTAATTTTTTTCTATTTACCCAAATGTCCATTTTTGTTGCAAGTTTAATTATAACAACAAAAACAATATTTTATTTGATTGAAAGCTCTATTTTAATCAAACAATAACAAAGTTGATATTTTTATTTGATTGAAAATTCTAATTCAATCAACAAAAAAAGTGATATATTTTATATTGAATTGAATGTTCTAATTCAGTTCAATAAAATAAACAAAGTGAAATTTCTATATGGAATTGAAAGTTCTGATTCAATTCAATAAAATAGACAAAGGTGATTCAATAAAATAGACAAAGGTGAAATTTTTACATTGAATTGAAAATTCTAATTCAATTCAATAAAATAAACAAAGGTGAAATTTTTATATTGAATTGAAAATTCTAATTCAATTCAATATAATATACATGATGCTCCATTTTTGTTGAATATATATGATTCAACAAAATATCAATAAAAAAATGATTTATTCTAATTAACACATCACATATAGATTTATATTAACAAAATATCTAAACAAACATATCTGTATTAACACATCACATACAAATCAAATCATGTAGCATAGCATGTCAAGATATTCAGCGAATAAATTAGAATACAATTACGATTTATTCTAATTTTTTTAAAATAAATAATAATAAAAATATAATAGGATTTCTCACAGTTCTGTTGAATCTGAATAGTTCAGATCTGCAAATTTGACCCAAAATTCAATCAGCTCAGAATCACTTCTTTTCAGTCTAGAATCGTAGATCTCGTCCCTACGATCGCAACGCTTTGAAAATCTTGTTATTTTGAGTCAGTATGAATGAGATATTATATGTTGTAGGTTGTTAACAATTTAAATTAAATTAATAAAGAAATTAAAAGGGGAAATACCCTTTCTTCTCTAATACAGGTTAAGGCCGTAGCTTTTCAAATTAGGTTCCGCTCTAGGGTTAGAACTTGCTCGTGGTTCGAGGCACTGGAGGTCGATCAGACACTATCACGACGAAGGGGGAAGTGAGGCGCACGGGGGAGGGGGTCGCGGCCAACTCGCACACTCCTAGGAGAGGCGGCGGCGAAGTGAACGGGACCACTTCCCGGGTCTGGAGCTCGTCGGTTGTTCGACTTTGGTTGCTATTATCCGTATGGATGGAAAGCTCGTGGAAATCTCTACGATAAACTCCAAAGGAGGATGGAGTTTTGTTGAGTGGATAAAGGGAAATTAGTGGGGGAAGGTTGGATGAATCACGGCCATGGAAAAGGGGGTGGCGGCTATTATGTATTCAGGGTTTTGAAGAAGAAGACAATGCTCTTTTATAATATTTTATTGTTAAAACAAATAAATCCATAAATCCTAAATAAACCCAATTTCAGTCCAACAAGAGTTGGCCCTACCCAATAGCCCCCCGTTCCGGATCCAATGGGCTAGGTCCGGTCAGCCCAATTAGCCTGTTTTATTTAATTTAAAATTTAATTCATTTATTTAATTAATTTGATCATACATTTAAATTCACCGGGGCCACATATTGACTCTAAAAATTCCAGAAAAATTATTTCTGACTTTAATTTTATGACACGGTCCTAACAAAATTAATGTCGGTGAATTTCGAGACCGTTTGAAAAATGGCCATTTTCAAGTCGATTAAATTTGACCGAAATTGACAAAACACATTTTCTTTTGCCACACTCACATATTAATTCCAAAAATTCTGGAAAATTAAATTTAGCAGTAATTTGACATTCCGGATCTGACATAAGTGGTTACGTCGAAAAAGGAGGTCGTTTGAAAAATGGCCTTTTATACGGGCTATAAATTATACTATAGGGACTATTATGAATATTCATCTAGCCATAACTTTTGATTCCCGCTATGAAATCTCACTTTTTCGGATTCGTTGGAAGGATATTTTTAAACAGATTTAGATATTTTTGGTTTCACTAAAATCCGTTAAATTTTGAGTCCGGTATATTCAATCAAAGTTCAGGTTTGACTTTTCAAACTACTGTGCTATTTATAATTCCTTTTGAAATTAAAATAAATATATTCGTTTTAACTTCGATTAAAATAAATTTTTAATCGTTTTTATTTAAAATAAATTATTTTAACTATTCAAAATTCACTGAAATAGCCAAAATAAAATTTTTGAATTAGTTCAGATTTTCCGTGTTGTTATAGGTATCACTTTCAATTCGTCTTCCAAGATGTAAAACAATTTGATTGGTGATCAGAAAGAACTTCATTATCTCTTACCAACAAATGAGATTTTTGCCAACAAATCGCTCCAAGGAGTCAAATGTTGATTCATCACTTGTAGCTCGCTCAAAACTTCAATGGTTTATTATATTGTCTAAAAATTTGTTAGGGATTTTGCGATTTGAGACTATTAGAGGAAGATGATTATCGTACTTTAGACTTCAAGGATCTATAAAATAGATACTTTCAGACAATAATTCAACCCAATAGGTATAAATGGGTTACCAAACTATCGATTTTCAAGATTCAATGAAGCCTTGGAACAACATAATTAGATTTAAAGTTTGTGTGATTTTGACCCTATCAAGAAGCACTCTAAAATTTGATTCTGATGATGTAAGTACAGAAGATCGAATGAAGGGAAGAAGAAGAATTAACCCTACAACACTTTACAAACGTTGCAAATTTGCAACACTTTTGAAGATAATTGCAACGGCAGCGCTGCAGTGTATAGGAAGAAGAAGAAGCATTGGAAAAAACGAGTTGCAACGTCTTAGACTGTTGCTATTTATAGGCAGCGATGTGTCGTGACCATTTGGAATGGTTACATCCATTTCAAATCGAAACGTCGTGCCTTTTTGTTCGTAACGCTCTGAAAAACGTTACAAAATTGAACTTTCGCGTCTGTTCGTTTGCAGTCGTGCATTACTATTTAGAAACTGATCCAAAAATATTGATATTAGACCCAAGACCCGGTTCAATCAGACAGACGGCGGCGCGCGCATGTGGTTAAGATGCATGGTCTTCCTCCTCATGATAAAGCAAATATGTAGGAGCCCCAATGCCCCAACACATTTGTCACAAAGTCGCTTAAGTACCTTGAAACATTTTTTCACTTTCATGATGTGGGACTATTCCCATACCCTTCCTTCCATTCTTGCTTCCCTCTTAAAAATCAAACCCCAAACCCAAACTTGTTCGGAAAATTTCACAACAAAGAACACTTTTTCAGATGTTTCTAACAAAGCACTATAATTGATATATTATAACAAAAATAATGAGTTTAAATAAATAAAAGGGGTCGTCACCAACATCGGTAGTTGGTACGCTTGGCTGAAAATTTCCCAGTTTTTATAGTATAATAACCCAATGAATTTTTGTGATATTTAAGATTTTTATTCTAAAAGAAAAGAGCGAATTACATGCAGAATTTGTTCTTTAATTTGTGCCTGCCTAAATTTCTCAAGAATAAAGGTAATTTGTTTCCATTTAAAATCGTGTGACTCGGCAAGAGCAACTCCAACAGTGCCATATCCTAAATCAGTAATAAGGAGTGTTTTTGTTCCCCAACAAATGCTGGGGAACGTAATATTCGGAGAAATATTACGGGGCCAATTCTAAATTCTGAATTGGCCCCGCGCATCGGTTTTACCGGTGCAAAACGAAGCACTCCGATTTTTCCAGCGTGCTTTGATAAAATCGGCGCGCTTCTTATCGCATTGGTAAAATCAACGCTTCCTTACCTTAACATTTACACCATTATTAATGTTTTTTTACCTATCCTAACTCATATACAACAACGATATTTTACTATGACGAAATAAAATCATTAATATTTTTGTACCATGAGTATAGTATAATTATGTTTACTTAGACCGGAATGAGGGTTTTTATAAATTTCAGACCATTCCCAAAATAATATAGCTTTAGATGTTAATAATAGATGCTTAATTACACGTACAAATACAATAGAACAATTATGCTAAAATAAACAACTTAATCATCATTACTGCATAAATTCATACAAGCATAAAATAAAACACGAGTTCCGATAAGCAAACATCAAAATATGCGCATTAAGATAACTAATTAACGCTATAGAGGCTCTAACATAACTAACTATCGCCATAGTGGTTCCATAAATGATTCATAAGGTCTTTTTGCAGCCTGTTATATTGCGGTGTATATTTAAACATAATCTGACGGTCCAAATGAATGTTGAATGCCTTTTCTGTTACTGGTGTGTTTTGTCGGAATACCTCGGGTGGTTGCGAAGCACCTTCGTATTCGTAGCACCGTTGTCCGTCATCCATATCTATTTCATCTTCTATGATAATGTTGTGTAGAATAATGCATACAAACTTGATTGTAAACATCTTTTTTCTAAACCACAACCGACATGGATTACTTATCATTGCAAATCTAGCTTGTAAAATACTGAATGCTTGTTCTACATCTTTTCTTTGTCCCTCCTGCATCGCCACGAATTTGGCTTGTTTAGGAGTCAACGGATTTGGACATGTTTTAACAATGGTGCACCATTTCGGGTAAATTCCATCACCTAGGTAATAGCCATGGTTGTAAGTATTTTGGCCAATGGTAAATGTTAATGGAGGTATCTGGCCTTGAGCAAGATCATTGAACAGATGGGATCTTTCTATAATATTTAAGTCACTTTTCGAGTTAGACATTCCAAGGAAAGCGTGTCATATCCATAAATCATACGATGCTACGGCTTCCAAAATGATGGTTAGTCGCTTTTCCTTGTCGTTGTACGCACCTTGTAATCCCTTAGGGCAGTTCTTCCATTCCCAATGCATACAGCCCATACTTCTAACATGCCCGGCTATCCCCTACTTTCGCGAATCTCTCTTATTTGCACTATATAAGGTTCATTCAGAGACCTTAATTACTCCTCTCCGTAGACGTCCACCACAGCCTGACAGAATTTTCCAAGTGTATCAAGTGTTGTGCTCTCTGCAATTCGGTATGCTTCTTCCAATGCATCTGCAGGAGTGCCATAAGCTAGCATTCTCATAGCGGTTGTCATTTTCTGTTCACTGGTTAACCCATGTGTCTTTGATGCATTTTGTTTGTACTTAAAGTAATCTTTGTTACCTTATATACCCTCCAATATCCAAAGAAATATATCTCTCTGCATCCTGTATCTTCTACGAAACATATCAAGCCCGTAAGTACAGTTGTCATTGAAGTAATCTTGCTCAAAACTTATGGTACACAACTTGATTTTGGTATATAAACTTCCTTCCATTTTTTGATCCCCTTCGAGTTGTGGATGTTGAACCGTCAGCTTCATTGTACATGTCCCATATTTCTTCTGCTTCCTCTTGAAGGATTTCTTCTTCATCTGAATCGCTCTCAAAAGCCACCATGCATTGCATAAAATAGGAATCCATTTTTGTTTGTAAATATGTTTGGGTATGAGATTTGGTTTGCAATGTCGTTATTATATATAAGGTATGAGGTACTGGTTATTGTGTTATTTTATTGTTATCTGGATTGCTTTATTAATTTATGTGCAGCTGTATTGGTTAGAGTGTGATGTTGTCGGTAACAGTGCATTTGCATTGTGTTGTGTGCAGCTTTAGGGGTTGGAGTGTGTTGTCGGTAATAGTGTATTTACATTGTGTTGTGTGCAGCTTTATTGTTTGGAGTGGACTATTGTCGGTAAAAGTGTGTTTGCAACGTGTTGTGTGAAGCTTTTATTGGTTGGAGTGTGTAGCTTTATTGGCATAAGCATCCCTTTCTCGATAAGTGTGTGGTGGAGTGTAAGCTTTATTGCTTTGATTTTCCGTTGAGATATCTTAGGAGTTAGACGTGTAGGGTCATCCCCTGACATAGTTTAGGAGTCAAACGTATAGGGTCATCTCCCAATATATCGTAAGAGTTAAACGAGTAGGGTCGTCCCTTAGTATAACTTAAGAGTTACTCGACGTTTGAATGTAATAGTTATAAACCATTTAAAAATGAGCTTGTAATGTCGTGGTAGTTCGTACTTATAAGTTTTGAACTTCAATCGACTCTACAGAGTCCAATACGCATCTGAATTAATTAAAAATACATTCATCCTATTCTATGTGATTATTGAATTACAATGAGAAAGAAATATCAAGATTTCGTTTTGTAGATTTTGAGTTATGTCAAACTCAAATTTTCAAAAGATCATTATGTAATTGCTTACGAAATATATAGATTTATTTAAATAATCAAAAGGCCGTTGCATTATATCCAAAGTGGCTGCAATATAGTCAAAGCACTTGGCACGTTTGTCATTAACCACTAGGCGACAGTATCCAATGTGACTTCTCAACACGATACCCACTAGGAAGTCACTATTCATGATAATTACTTTGTTTGTGCAATGTGTAGTGACGTTCCTTTAAAAGCAATCACTATAAATCAGAACACTAGTGGCATGTCTTGTAATTTAGCTGGCAATTACTCTAGAAATCGCAGCTCGTAAAGCAAATTGGAAACAGTGACCGATCACATCACAATTTATTTTGTTCACTCCATTGTACACAGCTATATATCTCTATGGGTTTTGCTCACCATTCTGCACTCAGAAAAGTATATTTTTTCCATAATTTAGCACACTGAAAGCAATGCCTTCATCACCATCGTCTATGGATTCAGACTTTTCTTGGAATCAACAAGCTTCGATGGCTAGTTCAAGAAATAATGTTGATTGGCTTATAGAATACCAAGAGCGATACTACGAGGAGGTGCGTCTTGAGTACCCAGATTTAAGCCTACTTAGACTCCAGGAACCAGTTGATTATGTCCCAGATTTTAGTCATCTGGTAGTTCAACCTGTACATGAACAAGAGGTACAAGTGGTACAAGCGGCTAATGTTACTCACCATCCAACAAAAGAAGTGATAGATCAATTTTCAGTAGTTCAACCTCCATATGAACAAGAGGTACGAGCGACTGCAATTACCCAACCTCCAAATGATCAAGAGGTAAACTCGTATCCCGTTTATTGCCTCTATGGGTACACGGTGGAGGTAGTGGTAAAGACGGATGGAGAAAATATTGGTCATAGGCTCCGGTTATGCTCAGTATGGCCAAACAAGTGTAATTATTCTGAATGGATTGATGACCGTTTATGTTCAAGAGTTATTTCTTATGCCAACAAGTTAGAACAAGAGATTAGGCGGCTTAGAACTACTTTAGAATCCGTTGAGTTTTAATATAACATTTGTTTTCTTGCGTATTTATTCTCCTACTTAACTTCGGTCTAATCGTTAGTTATAGTACCTATTTCCTGGGTAAGTCCGCATCAGTAGCCTATCGGTTAAGGACTTTGTGCCATGGTAATAATGGCACGGGTTCGGAACCCGGAATGGCATGCTAAGAGCTTACCATGTATATATGCTAAGATCAACCACATATGTGATGCTTGCGGACCGCGCTAGTGCACTAGGGAGGGTTTTACGACTCCGATCGGTTTCCCTCCTGACCAAATTCAAAAAAAAAAAGCACTATTTCTTGGGTAACGTCTATTGTATTTGTATCGTTCTAGTTAGTATTAGTTGTATCGTTATGTTTATGACCAATTGTCTTCTTACGCTTTATTAACAGTTGTATCGTGAGTTTTAAATGTACATTTAGACGTTTTATATCAACCTAAACCACTAAATAAACCTAGAAGGAATAATAAACCAAAATTTACAGAATATTGTAGTTTTAGTTAATATATTTATTAACGTAAGGGGAAAAAATTAACCTAAGACCTAAATTACAACCTTAAAAAAACTTCCGACATAGCACGCCGAATTTATCGGCGCGTTATCTTAAAGCGTCGAAATTATTGGCGCGCATCGATAAAATAGAAGTGCGTCATTGAAATCGGCGCGTGCGTATTGGGAAATTTTCCCCAGTTCCTCTTGGATCTTACGAGTCGTAAGATTACGACTGGTAAAACCATTGGAGATGCTCTAATAGAGGTTTCTTTGTTAATAAAACTTATTATTTATCAAAACCAGTAAAACTTCATGAGGCTTTTCGTACATTATATTAAAGCCATAAAACTGAAGTATAATGTCACACAACAATAATCACAGTACAAAATTAGCAGTCTGAGATAAAAATTAGGTTCTAGTGTCTTTAAGGTAAGTACAACAATAATGGTTTAAGTTTTCTGCATTGCGTAAAATGTAAGGTTCAATACAAAAATTAATTGTGCAGCGGATAATATATATTTTGACAGTGGTATGTTAATGTTTATGTAACCCAGCTGCGAGAAATATCCCAATTGCATGAAGAGCTGTGATATGGACAGTTGTGGGCAACCCTGAGAGAAATTCAGGAGGGACGCTGGTTTATTTTATTTTATTTTATTTTTGCGTGCCCCTCTGCTTCGAAAGAAATTGTGCTATGGACAGCACAGTCGTGGGCCACCAAGAGAGAAATTCAAAGGGGCCCGCTGTTTTTTTTTTTTTTTTAATTTGCATGGTCCGCTACTTTTCTGTAGTAGGGCCTGCGAGTTTTCTACATTCGCGCAAAGCGCGACTAGGGAAAGAAATTTCCTTGCATGAAATATCTGCTTATTAAATACAGTCCAAGTTATTTTAGCTAAAACCTACGAAGTTATAATCATTATGCACAATATAGTATGGGCAGTGAAGGCAAGTTGCACTATAGAAAATGTAACCTATGGTAAAAACAAAAAAATTACACAAAAAATTATTACGAATTTTTCTTAAATGATAAATTTTATTTTCAGTTAACACGTCATTTCAATCACATGTTTCTATTTTTAAAATATAAACCTTACAGCCATTAGCATTACATAGAAGTGCAATGTATATGCAACAATTTCTTATTGTGAAAGTTCGTTGGCTTCAAAATTTCAATAGTTTATACTTAATTTATATCACCTATGGTCATACTCCATTTCATTTAACATGTATATTAAATTATATTGCCTTGCTTTATAAGAATGCATAATTGTAACAAATTTGAAGGTAAAACCGAATATAATGGCCTCTTTATAAATTAGGGAGCTACCAATTTATTTTTAAAAGTTGGAGAAATTGGAGAAAGATTTGACCACTTAGGTAGGAATGGTGTGATGTATGAGGCTAATTTCCGCGTACTAATATATAATTCATCGTACAAATGTTCCATTCTGTGTCAACCATGCACCAACTAGATAGAAATTATGTAATTAAGCTGAAAAGATAGGCAGAATGTATTAATTTTTTTGGTTCAACAAAGCAATATATATACAAATTGTTAGGTAATCAATCAAGATTTATAAACCTAACTTGGCCACAAATAAGGTAGAAAAGAAATACATCAATCACCAGGTGGTCCCAACAAAAAAAGAAATATATCAAAAATCAACTCTATCTAATATTCTCAAATACTTTGCCAAATCTTTTAGTTTAAGGAAATAACAAAAGGATATTAATAACCATAAATCAAGCCTATCTAATATCCTTAAATACCTTGGCAAAATATATCCGTAATATAAGCATGAACAATTTCCTATTCTTCGATTTATTTACAAAAATTTGTGTCAATACGTTACCTTTTGGTGGAATTGTTTTTGATTTATCATTTTTTGGAAGTTCTAATAAATCATCGCTTGAGTGAACAATTATTAAGCTGTCATTTTACCTTTATCGTTTATAGTTTTGAATCTTCTGAAAGTGTTCAATCAAATAGGAATATGCCAATAAAATGACAGCATAATAATTGCTTTGCTCAAATGATGATTTATTAGCAATTCCACAAGGGGGGCAAAAAAAGAGAGAAGGGAAGATGACATCCTAACATTGTGAAATCCAATTTAAGTTGTACAGAGTAAAATCCATTGTAAGATAGCTTTATCTAATAGTTTTTTTTTTTTTTTTCAAGTTAAGGATATAGTACAATTTTGGGTTGACCGGCACAATCCTCAAAGATAAAACTTATACATTATTTATGACAAGAAATTCAACAAACAAGTAATCATCCAATAAAAAGATTAAAAAAACACAAAAAACTCTAATTTAGCAAACTTGCATTCATGTGTACTCAATAACAAATCTTTATTTTGTCAAAGAGAGATCAAGAGGTAGATCGAAATTACAAAATGAACAATAATTTTTTCCAAAGATTTGATTATATTAAAACACATAAATTTGATTATACAACTTTAATTATTTTTTACAAAAGAAGAGAAAATCAATGATGCATGCTGATCTCTGGTTCCTATAATCGTCCTTGATTGAATCTTCATGGAGGTTCGTTTCTTCCACGCATGGGCTAACTAATTGATTGAATTAATTGATTAGTTTCTTTTCCTTTCGCACATATTTGAATGTGCACATTTCGCTAGAGGTTACGTGAATTGGCATGGAATCAAAGTTTCAAATTTTTTAGAACCGTTAATTTTTATTATTATCATGATGTTGCATTTGCTTTACAAACATTAAATTTCAAATGAAATAATACATTTTCACAATGCTTTTAATGAGCATGAAATGCTGCAACAGTTGGCGGTTCTATACTGAACAAAGAAAATAATCAAATTTTTGTATTACCATCAATTTTCAGATGTTGAAGCCTCCCCAAATTTTTGAAGCTTTAAGTTAATTTGTGTCATAGTTATACGAAGCTGTACTAAAACAGTAAATCATACCTGTGTAGCGCCTAACTAGAAATTATCAAGCTAACATATTATACCGTTTAAATTTCAGTGAAACTTCATATCATAGCCGCAACATCATTCTATCAACTAAAATTGAACTAAACATTAACAACAACAGACAAAAACATTTAACTACGTGAAATCCACATACATCATTTATTTCCTTGTGCTAAATGCAAATACACTAAAACCAACTTAGTACCTAAATGCAGACACAGTGATTACATTACAGTGCAGCAAACAGCATCGTCATATGATGCTCTTGGGTGGTGGTAATAATCACTTTCTCCTGTAGGCGTATGTTCAACGCCGGCTGTGCACATACAATTCTCTAATGGTTCAACCGAAACCAAATGAGATGTTTTGTCCACTCTTCTGGCGCGAGTGATTACGTACACTGGATCCACACATCCTTTCACGGTCATTGTTTGCTCAGTCACATTAACTTTGATTTTATCAACACCTACAGACACAGAATGAAAAAAAAGATTGAGCTCAATATACAGGAAGAGCAAAAACGTGGCTGGAAAACGAGCCATAGAAGAAATGAACCAATATTTTGTTTGTTATTTTGGCCACATATATATGTCTACGTTTGAAAATAATAATAAATGAACTCAAAAATATCTTCTAAAAGAATAATAAATATATTTAAAAATAGTAGTACATATTTCTGTATTTTTGTAGTAATAAACATATCAGAAGTAAACAATTAATTAATGTAGCATGATATATATATACTACTAAAGACATGTAGTGTTAAGTATTAACATTGATATCAATAAGTACCCATAATTTTTTAAAGTTAATACTAGTTAATATATCTATAATAATGGTAATATATATATTAAAATACATATTGTCGTATCTATAAATTCTAACTGTAGAGTGCAATGGCTTCAAAATTTTATTGTTGGACCTCATTTCACTTTAGAACATAATTTAACGTGTATTTACTTGCTTTGTTAAGGATGCATAACCGAGAGCTATACTGATTAGACGAAAAAGATGCTAAGGCTTTAAGCAGTTACTTTTTATTAATAAAAGTTTTACTTTGTAACTTACAAGAAGCAAAAAAAAAAAAAACGTACCTGGCAAACGACCCACAGCTGAGATGAACCTATGTTTTGATTGTTCACTAACGGCAATTCTGATCACAATAGCCGAAACGTAGCCCATGCTTTTTCGCCTGCAGTAGACAATCGATTAAGATAAGTAACATATTTGAAAACATGTTATTTAAAAAGCACAGATTAACGACTAAAAGCTATGAAGAAGATGACCTGATTTTTACAGGAGTTTGAAATTAAGATAGATTAGTAAATCCTTTTAAATTAGGTGAAACGATAATAGTCTGAAACATATATAAGGAAAAAAGTTTCCTTCTTTAAAATCTAACATTTCTGGATAAGATAAAGCACCAGTTTTCTAAAAAACATTTCTTGCATGAGTTGAATACTAACACAAATAAAAGCATATGCATGGAAATTTATGAAATGTGCATTTGACAAGAAACGTGATATATATTTTCATTTACTCATTTCCATATAAATGATATTACCAATTCATTATAAAATAAGTTAATTGATATTCATTTCCAAAAGTTGAATGACATTTAGATAACCCTTTATATATGGAATTATTTTGAAGTTTGCCATTGATTTATAGATAATTCGGAATGCAGTCTCATAAATGTGGAACCCCCCTAGAACTTCTTTAAAATTACCAATCATCGATATTCAAGATATCTTATTGCTTTAGTGACTTAGATATTTCATTTATTATTTTCGGCTAAGAGAAAGATTTTATATAAGTACAAAATCAGAGAGGTGTGAAGAAACTAGATCCATTTTTTCAATGACAAATTAAATTCTGCACTATAAGTTTCTTTAAATACACCATTTTTGTAATCTTATCCACAAATATATACACTATATATATGCTTTGAATTTCCTGAAATGTAATCCTAGAATTATTCTTTCATTTGTGCATACCAACGTTTTCGATTAAGAAGCAACCTTACTAATTTCTATATAAAGCTTCACAATTTACTAATACTCCATTAACAGAATGTTGCATTTATGTACATGTTAACCATGTTTTTGTTCTTAAATACCGATATATAATGCAAGCAAGTTTGCGTTTTCCCGATGATATGCTGGCCGGCGTGAAGAGGCGTGAAGAAACTGTATCCATTTTTTCAATGACAAATTAAATTCTGCATTACTAGTACTACCGCACAACGGTGGGGAAACAGACCGTTTATGCATATCATTTGTGAAAATAAAATTCTACTTAAACTGTTACGAGAAAGAGTAAAATTGAATTTTATTTATTATACATGGATGATCTCAGAAAAATGTTGGATTCCTTCCTTTTTTTCAAATTTCTAGGCGAATTAAGCAAATTCTAGGATTTAAATAGAATTTGCCATTGTGAAAACCCGAACTTTTTTCATGATATCAAAAAAATTACTTAAGATTAACAAAATTACAAAAGGGAATTAAAAATGTAACAAATTGTCAATAAGATATAAGTTACCAGCTGTGCAAGGAAAAAAATTGAAGTTATATATTTTCATGATAAATTTTACATGTTCACTAAGAAAACTCATAATGTACATATCCTCCATATATATTATGATATTACCACCTTCATCAGATTTAATATGTCTAATAATATTTGATGTCTAATAATATGTCTATTCAGTCACAGCTGGTAACTCATAATGTATAATAATGTATGTATGATGATAAAATGTCTAATAATATGTTTACTAAGAAAACTCATAATGTATCATTGGGAAAACTCATAATGTATCATTGATAAAATGTCTAATAATATATGTATCATGATAAAATGTCTAATAATATGTTTACTAAGAAAACTCATAATGTATGATGTCTAATAATATGTCTACTCAATCAAACAATACTTGCCAAATGAATCGGATCAGATCATAATGGGCCGAATTAAAATCGACTTGACCCATTTTATGACCCAACCTATTTAACTTGTCGAAATGAATAAATGATCCAACCCATTTCATTGCATAATCGATCCATCTAACCCACTTAACAAAACATCCATTATTCTATTAAATTAAAAAGAAAAATATGACCATAAATAAAACACCAAATGATACATTATAAAAAACTAAATCCAACAACTTAATTATAACATTTACATTGCACAAATATATCATAAAATACCATAAATGGAGCAAAATGCATAAGTGTAACTTTGAAACAGTCTTAGACTACATAACACCTAATAAGATCTTCGAATAACATATGAAAATGGAAATAGGAAACAAGCAGCGGTGACAGAATTTCCCGTATATCTTTTTACTCTCTTCTTGCTCTCTTTGGCCATCTAACGCAAAATGCTATTTCTACTTTGCTGCAATCATACAGGTAATGGTGTAAGAAACAACATTGTGAATCTACATGCATACAACCAGACTGTTTCAAAGTTAAAAGCATGGGGATTGAAAAACCAAAGCAAATAATGGTGTGGAGCACGTGATACAGAAAAATAACATATAAAACTTAAAAGCTCTCATGTGATAAGGAAATCAGGAAGGAGAAATTTCTAGACGATCAATCTCATAGAATCAACTTAGGCGTTAGGACATTGGTTCAATTAATAAGACAGATACATGAGATTCATGGTCTAACCAAATAAATGCTAATCTTTTGTAACAATCAAAAAGCAATCACATCAATAGCTGCAGTTTAAAACGAATATAATATCAAGCTATGCCAATCTTAGTGGCATCATACAACATGACTCAAAAACAAAAAGAATCTAACTTGCATGATAATTCACTACTCATATAGTAAGTTCTTAATATGTAATATGTCAAATATTAGTCATAATAACATAATACCAAAAGTTTGAGGGAAAATAAGAATATTCGATAGTGCTGGTGACATATTATTTTATGGGAAGAGTAAACATAATGGATATAACAGTTTAGAGTTTTAATTATTTTATATTTAGATCTGAGCACAATACGTTTGGGAGAATTAGCCTTCGATGTTTAATTCCCAGAACTGAGAATCCCCGGTCACGTTTCAGCTTTTAATAATATAAAATAGCTTTTTCATTTATTCATTTAACTTCCACCATTCAATTCTAGGATCTTATATTATCTTTTAATACTATAGATAAATTCTCTATCGATACATACCTAATAGACGTCCAATGAAAAATGCTATTAAATAATATGAAACATCAACAGGAACATGATCTCAATGGCTTATTAAATAGACACATAACAATAACAATTAATATATATTTTGTAAAAGGTCTATATGTGTTTATTAAATAAGCTTGAATTATATTACTGAATTGGTCACTGTATATCACACTGAATATTAAGTTGAAGTTTGTACATTGAAGAGAGATTTGCAAGGGAAACTGAGATTTGGATGGGGCATATGCTTGTTGTTAATTGTTATAAGCCTTCCTCTCCACATAAATAATGACCTTTTGTTACAATTTTCTTGTCCCATGAATCTTAAATAAATATTGAGTGCTGCTAAAAACACCAAGATTTCTTCTTCTTAATACCATGAGTGGTATTAGGAAGTGCAAATCTGGATGCTTTTAGTTTTACATGGTGGTGCAATACTAAAAGCAACCCAGATTTACACTTCTTAATACCACTCATGACATTAGGAAGAAAAAATTTGGGTGCTTCTAGCAACACACTAAATAATTTAAGCTACTTGACAGCACACGGAGTGTATTAAAAGGAATACTCCCTCTAGTCCAAAATATAGGACGTTATAGACTTTTTCACGTAGATTAAGAAACCTGTAAAATTACATATTTATCCTCTAATTAATCATCCAGTGTTAGCTGCTTTTTATTTTAAACACAATGATTCTCCTTTTCCAATAAAGCATGTACTGCGTCGTCTGTATTGAACCTCACATGGAGCTTTTGTATTGGACCAAAAATCTTGAAATTTAAGCCGCAGGCATTGGAAGACTAAAGAACATCACCATGCATGCATTATTGTGATAAATATGAATAAGTGCTTAAAGGGTAAGACATAGAACGTCATATATTTTGTAAAATGACCAAACCTTTAGAACGACTTATAATTTGAACTGGAGGGAGTAATTATTACTTAATGCTAAAGCATGTGTGAGTAGATGTTACAGATTTAATTCTTGGCGCTTCAAATTAATGTTTTACACTTCAATTATAAAAGAAATACTTAATAATTAAATTTTGGTTATGCTTTTACTCATAAAATAATCCCTAACTGAACATTTATAATTTGAACATTCACATAGTGAAGGATCACGTAGAGCATTGTTGATCCGCATATATTGATATTTTGAACATACATATATCAGAGCATATCAATAGTGAATATTATTTTTCTTTAGCATCATCAGTATTGCAACCCTGTGAGTTGTGCAGCAGGATGCTTCGTTTGGATTAGACCAAAAACTGAACACTAGCACACCAAAAGTGCACAAGAGCAAATTTGTGGAAATATAAAAATTGACCTAATTTGTGGTAGTACAAAAATTGAGCTTGAGCACTTTAAAATGTGCATGTTCAAATTAATCATAATCTTTAGTGTCCATTCTTCAGACATGCAAATTCGTCTCAATTTCAAAGTGTTCAAATTCATTTTTTGACCTATTGAACACCGTACCTATCTGTGTAATATGTTTTGAGGGAGCATATTTGTTGAACTTAGTTTTTTTCCCAAGCTTATCTCAAAAAAAAAAAAAAAAAAAAAAAAAAAAAAAATCCAGATTAAAATATGATAAATTTATATTCCATATGAAAAGAAATATATTTGATTTAAAGTACATCATCTTTCGTTAACGTTGTAGCTGCTACATTTTGATGAAGTTGAACAACTAGGAAGCCAGGGCGCTGATTCCATTAACTTAGCCTTCATTGACTAGGAAGCGGGGGTGCAATTATGAAACACGGCAAATGTTAAAAACCTGAAATATATACTATTCAGGCTTATCCTTTTGTTGACTTCTATTTGAAGACCAAAATAAAAAAAAAAAAAAAAAATCAAATAATATACATAAAAACTAAGGCCTAACAAACTGTAGCATGACACTTTCTGCAATTTTTTGGCATTAAGTGCAGTACAATGTTTAGCAAGACTGTAGGCTATAATACCATAACAAAATCTTTATTTAATGCACTAGATTTTTAGAGTTGGCTCTTATTATCTTATGCCTAAAAGGCCTCACTATTTATTCTACTTCATAAAATTGGAAAAGCTGGTAAATTAGTTCCCACCAAACATTTTTTTTTCCTGTAATAGGGCTTTAAAAATAAGCACAAACTATCAATGTTTATAAAATTAAATATGTAAAATTACAATTTACAAAATATGAAGTTACAAAATAACTGTGGAATTGTCAATGCTGCCTAAATAAGGTTTACTATACCACATACATCAATTCAATGATGTGTTTCTACAAATAAATAATTAAACATATACTTACTTTAATAATAGACTTCTTTCCACTGGTCATGAAGATTGTAATAGATGAAGCGTGGTCAGCCATGAAATTCAGTGTCATCATTCCTTGATCAAGAACCCTCTTCTTGTTTCATCAGAACAAATAATATAAATTGAGGAAGCAATAACAGCTTTCCCAACTTATTCCATATCTAAGGGCAACATGTGATCAGTCTTGCAGGCTCATTATCAACTCCATTTCTCCCCCTTTCTCAGAGCGAAGACTCCGATTATGGTGTACATTTGTGATCCTTTCAAAAAAATTACCGTGTTACTACAAGATATAACAACATAATTTTATTAAGACCATAGTGTTCAGATCACTCTTAAAGATTTGCTTGTTACAAAATATTGCATGTTTATGTACCGTTTTCGCCTTCCTTCCTGATCTGTATTGACAAGGATGATTTTGTTTCAAATTTGGGCTTTTAGATTGATAATATAACCCAATATTCTTGTAAATTGTCACAAGAATCACAAGAAGAATCTACTGCAGATATATGTATGGCATTGCACCTTTTAACTGTGTTTCGTATACGTAGGTTAAAACTTCAACATATTAATGCACTTCTTGCAAGAATGTAATACATTATATTAATGAAGTCTTTAATTGTATTATAGTGATTTTATCATTTACTGCATTTCACAAATGTTGTTATCTCATAAGTAGTGTGAAAACTGCAACATAAAGACTGTACTATAGTGTAACGACCGGCCATACCATGCACATCAAAAAGAGCCAAGAATGATGAGCTGAAAACTATGTCATGCTGATATGGGAAGATCATTCGGGAAAGAAACCTAAACATCTTGTCGTATATCTCATAATGCATGAATAAAATAAAATAAGAACATATAAAACAGAATAGCAGTGTGTCATGACAAAGTTGAAATGTCATATAACTAAATCATTGAGTTATGTATATGATGTCTCAAAAACTGAATATATTTCAACCTTATTACAAACTCTTATAATCCAATCAATACAACGTAAATAGAATATCTACAAAAGAGTAAAATGTCGATTGTCCAACTCGTCCTTGGTATTGCAGAAGCGCTACCAAACCTGCTACCTAGTCTACTCGCCAACACGTTGTTGAGCACCCTAAGACAATAAAAGGAAACATAAAACGTTAAGTCAAACAACAGTCTAGTGTGAGCGATAAATGACTGTCAATAAATATACTGCAAAGTATGAAACTAGAGAGATTGAAGTATCATACCTGACCTGTCCAAAAAACCAAAGAATTAGCACATAATAACTATATAATATATGCTACTCGAATAAATGTAATAATAGATACTGCATAGAATAGGATAAAAGAATAAGCCTTTTAATACCTCAAAATTCATGATCATTATAATGGGTCGGTGGCTTGAAGGTCGTTAAAGTCTTGGTCATGCAAAGTTAAAACATAAAGCATCTGTAAGAGTTGGTTGCAAAGCTAATCGAGTCGTCCTACAGCAGGTCGTTAGACCTTGGGTCGTTCTGCAATGCAACTCAAAGCTTAGCTTGGCTATAGAGCAAGTTGGGTAGCCCAACAGATAGGTCATTACAATGATGGGTCGTTCTTGCTCAGTCACATTAATTTTGATTTTATCAACACCTACAGACACAGTATGAAAAAAAAAAATTGAGCTTAATATACAGGAAGAGCAAAAACGTGGCTGGAAAACGAGCCATAGAAGAAATGAACCAATATTTTGTTTGTTATTTTGGCCACATATGTCTACGTTTGAAAATAATAATAAATGAACTCAAAAATCTCTTCCAAAAGAATAATAAATATATTTAAAAATAGTAGTACATATTTCTGTATTTTTGTTGTAATAAACATATCAGAAGTAAATAACTAATGTAGCATGATATATATATATATACTACTAAAGACATGTAGTGTTAAGTATTAACATTGATATCAATAAGTACCCATAATTTTTTGAAGTTAATACTAGTTAATATATCTATAATAATGGTAATATATATATATATATATATATATATATATATATATATATATATATATATATATATTAAAATACGTAATGTCGTATCTATAAATTCTAACTGTAGAGTGCAGTGGCTTCAAAATTTTATTGTCGGACCTCATTTCACTTAAGAACATAATTTAACGTGTATTTACTTGCTTTGTTAAGGATGCATAACCGAGAGCTATACTTATTAGACGAAAAAGATGCTAAGGCTTTAAGCAGTTACTTTTTATTAATAAAAGTTTTACTTTGTAACTTACAAGAAGCACAAAAAACGTACCTGGCAAACGACCCACAGCTGAGATGAACCTATGTTTTGATTGTTCACTAACGGCAATTCTGATCACAATAGCCGAAATGTAGCCCATGCTTTTTCGCCTGCAGTGGACAATCGATTAAGATAAGTAACATATTTGAAAACATGTTATTTAAAAAGCATAGATTAACGACTAAAAGCTATGAAGAAGATGACCTGATTTTTACAGGAGTTTGAAATTAAGATAGATTAGTAAATCCTTTTAAATTAGGTGAAATGATAATAGTCTGAAACGTATATAAGGAAAAAAGTTTCCTTCTTTAATATCAAACATTTCTGGATAAGATAAAGCACCAGTTTTCTAAAAATCATTTCTTGCATGAGTTGAATACTAACACAAATAAAAGCATATGCATGGAAATTTATGAAATGTGCATTTGACAAGAAACGTGATATATATATTTTCATTTACTCATTTCCATATAAATGATATTACCAATTCATTATAAAATAAGTTAATTGATATTCATTTCCAAAAGTTGAATGACATTTAGATAACCCTTTATATATGGAATTATTTTGAAGTTTGCCATTGATTTATAGATAATTCGGAATGCAGTCTCATAAATGTAGAACCCCCCCTAGAACTTCTTTAAAATTACCAATCATCGATATTCAAGATATCTTATTGATTTAGTGACTTAGATATTTCATTTATTATTTTCGGCTAAGAGAAAGATTTTATATAAGTACAAAAACAGAGAGGTGTGAAGAAACTGGATCCATTTTTTCAATGACAAATTAAATTCTGCACTATAAGTTTCTTTAAATACACCATTTTTGTAATCTTATCCACAAATATACACTATATATATGCTGTGAATTTCCTGAAATGTAATCCTAGAATTATTCTTTCATTTGTGCATACCAACGTTTTTGATTAAGAAGCAAGGTGACTAATTTCTATATAAAGCTTCACAATTTACTAATACTCCATTAACAGAATGTTGCATTTATGTACATGTTTACCCTGTTTTTGTTCTTAAATACCGAAATATAATGCAAGCAAGTTTGCGTTTTCCCGATAATATGCTGGCCGGCGTGAAGAAACTGGATCCATTTTTTCAATGACAAATTAAATTCTGCACCATAAGTTTCTTTAAATACACCATTTTTTATAATCTTATCCACAAAATATACACTATATATATACACACACACACACGTAAATTTCTTGAAATGTATTCCAAGAATTATTCTTTCATTTGTGCATACCAACCTTTTCCATTAAGAAGTAAGGTGACTAGTTTCTATATAAGCTTCACAATTTACTAATACTCCATTAACAGAATGTTGCATTTATGTACATGTTAACCATGTTTTTGTTCTCAAATACAAATATATAATGCAAGCAAGTTTGCGTTTACCTGATAATATGCCGGCTAGCGCTCGAGTGTGTCTATATATGTACATATATATATATATATATATATATATATATATATATATATATATATGTATATATATGTGGCGAGCGTTCAATGACACCCCAAATAGTGAGCACAACTCTTTCACTTAATCTCCACCACTCATTTCTCCACCCATTCTCTTTTCCCATTTCAATATTATTTCTTAGTGGGAAGAGAGAGAATGAGTGAGAAAATGGGTGGTGCTATTCTCATTCTCGTATTTGAAAATTAAATATGAGTCGATAAATTATAAACTTTTATAACAAAATATCATTTCTAGAAACTTCGGATTAACAAACTATTTTCATTGGTAAATCATAATTTTTATTATCACTGTAATGGTATGCAGCAAAAATGTGAAAATAAAAAATTTAAAACTTATTTCAAATATTAGAAATTTTGCATTACTAAAATATAGTTTTTAACTCCATTTTTTAAATGCACTTAAAAATTGTCTTACAATAATATGGTTTTAACTGCATTTCATAAATATAGATGAAAGTTCGTTATTTATATTCACTTTATACAGTGTATATGAAATGCAGTTAAAAATTGCAATGTAGTATTACTATTTAACTGAATTTCACATATCAACAGTTTTGAGCTGCACTCATGAATTGCAGTTATAAATTGAATAATTGTAAAATAGTTTTTAAATGCATGTACAAAATGGAATTAAAAACCGCATTACAACATTGCACCTTTTAACTGTGTTTCTTATACGTAGGTAAAAACTACAACATATTAATGCACTTCTTGCAAGAATGCAATACATTATATTAATGAAGTCTTTAATTGTATTATAGTGATGTTATCATTTACTTCATTTCACAAATGTTGTTATCTCATAAGTAGTGTGAAAACTGTAACATAAAGACTGTATTATAGTGTAACGACTGCCCATACCATGCACATCAAAAAGAGCCAAGAATGATGAGCTGAAAACTATGTCACACCGATATGGGACGATCATTCGAGAAAAACCTAAACATCTTGTCGTATATCTCATAATGCATGAATAAAATAAAAAATAAGAACATATAAAACAGAATAGCAGTGTGTCATGACAAAGTTGAAATGTCATATTACTAAATCATTGAGTTATGCATATAATGTCTCAAAAACTGAATATATTTCAACCTTATTACAAACTCTTATAATCCAATCAATACAACGTAAATAGAATATCTACAAAAGAGTAAAATGTCAATTGTCCAACTCGTCCTTGGTATTGCAGAAGTGCTACCAAACCTGCTACCTAGTCTACTCGCCAACATCGTTGTTGAGCACCCTAAGACAATAAAAGAAAACATAAAACGTTAAGTCAAACACCAGTCTAGTGTGAGCGATAAATGACTATCAATAACTATACTACAAAATATGAAACTAGAGAGATTGAAGTCTCATACCTGACCTATACAAAAAAACCAAAGAATTAGCACATAATAACTATGTAATATATGCTACTCGAATAAATGTAATAATAGATACTGCATAGAATAGGATAAAAGAATCTAGAAGCCTTTTAATACCTCAAAATTCGTGATCATTATAATGGGTTGGTGGCTTCAAGGTCGTTAAAGTCTTGGTCATGCAGAGTTAAAACATAAAGCATCTGTATGAGTTGGTTGCAAAGCTAATCGGGTCGTCCTACACCAGGTCGTTAGACCTTGGGTCGTTCTGCAATGCAACTCAAAGCTTGTCTATAGAGCAAGTTAGGTAGCCCAACATATAGGTCGTTACAATGATGGGTCGTTCTTGCTTTGTGGTGTCGAGTCGCTCCTGCCAGGTCGTTCTCATGGATGATGTACACGCTAAGTCGGGTCGTGAGGCTTAGGTCGTTGCATGTTAGATCGTTTATTGGGGATCATGACACGAATCGAGTCGGCTAAGCTCATTTGGAGCGGGTCGTTTCATGTACATATGAAGATAGGTCGCACGCAACACTGCTGTAGCTCAGAAAGACGAAAGAGTCATGTTGTTTCTTGACCACCAAGACAAGAAGTCGGGTCGTCCAAATGACCCGAGCACCTCCATACATGATTTTGAGCCTCTCCACTCCGAGACCACACTTATAAGTACTCCATCCATTCCAACATTAAAGGGACCGAATTCTCCAACCACGAAGTGCTGTCATTTTCATTTTCCAATGTCCTAAATCAACTCAAACTCCATTAAAGCTCTCTCAAGCAAGATCAAATCTTCTTCTTCATCAGTCCATTCCAGAAAACGTTAAAGTTCATCACCAGTAATGATTAATGAAGATTTACTTCAGTAATCGCCGATACTTGTGATAATTGATCGTTTCTACTTTGGAAATAGAAAGAGATCGAAGAAGATAAAGAATTTGTAGAAGAGAGAGAGAGAGAGAAATTCATTGTAAGTGCCATTATTTGTGAAGTGTTGAAATACACCTAGGTTGTTAGTGTCATTTTTTGCATTAACACAACCATTTTCATCTCTTTATTTCCTCAACCCCCACTTCACTTTAGTATCCTATAGGTAATAGCTTGCCCCTAAAATTAAGAGAAAGCAAGCATGACATCCATGAAAAAACCTTAGATTTTACCTTTCAAAGTCCTGAATACATTGATAATCCGTATGATCAACCTCACTCATGCCATGGGCTAATGGAAAACTTACTTCTAGTTGGAATATCGGGGTTCCCAAACCCATTTGCCTTTAGGACCAAAATGTTCGACAACCAGACCAATTTACAAATGATCCACATGAACCTTACTACCAGTTGTAATGGGCATCCCTACGATACCCCTGCATGCATTAAGTCGACTAGAACAATCTATTATCGCCAAAATTGCTCCAACTATGTCGGAGGGCAAGAAATGGTGAAGGAATGCCATGAAGACTTAGAAAATGTCAAAGCCGTATGACCATGTGTGTATTAAACTTTCGAAGATGTCGGAAGGAAAAAAGGCTATCTTGCGACAAAGGCATCCCCTTTAAAGGAGTCGAAAGCTCATCTCCATATATCCTGAAAAAAAATATCATTTTTAAGTAAAACTGAAGAAATCAAGCTTAACATTTTAAGCCAGATGAGCCCTTTGAGCGTTTCGATGGGTGGTTTTGGTTGCATGGCTACTAATAGTATATCCCCACAAGATTGGAAGGACACTAACTTCGATAAATCGATCTTTTGAAGTGAGTGATCTTATAGTAATCAATCCCTTTCAAGGAGTCGTACCATTTAACAACATCATTCTTTTCTATATTAACTCCTTCGGGATCATCAGAATAAGGGCTTTTGAAAACGTCCTCCTTTTACATGCACTCAACCTTCACCTTTCAAACCAGTCGAGCTTTTACAATGGTCAAGGGTCGCCTTATAAAGGATTCAAAGGCCAATCCCTAAAAATTTATCGGGGTTACCAATTGGATATGTTGTCGCTTCTCTCCTTTCGACTGTATTGATAGATTCTTGACAAAGAATAAAGGCTCTTATGGGAAAATCCTAATTCTAGAATCAAGTCAGGGATTTTATGTCATTGTAATTCGTAATCTCCTATTCTTGACAGAATCATTAATAAGGAGAAGATTTAAAATAATAGTGTTAGGTAATTCAAGAGTAAAGTTTAAATATTATATAATATTCTAGATTTGTAGCTTTTCCTTTTGAGAAATTTCTTTCTATCAAATTCCCCTTGAATCTGTTGAAAGGGGCTCGTTATTAACAAGTAAATGTCAGCTAAACATTAACCCATCTAAAGGCTCCTTATTTATCATCCATAAAGGATAAAATACCTAGTCGAAGGGACTTTTTCGACAACAAAACTCAAGGGATTATTTTAATATACTATAGTCATTTGAACGCCTAGACCAACCCATTCGAAAAAGGATCCTCCTACCCCTCATAGCCTTTTCTATAGATCAAGTCCAAGTCATTTAACACCCCGTAAAATATACCCTTAATAGACCTGGAGTACTAATAATATAATAATAAAATAATAATAACAATAGGTTGATAATAAGAATTCTTAATATCTATAGAATTTGGATGTGGAAGTTATACAATTGCGATCGTGGAAGGATTTTGATCTGTTTTCAAATTTATTTATTGAAAATGTAGTCTGTACGAAATAGATATAAATAAATTAGGCTCTAAATTTAAAATAAATAAACTTAAAAGTTTGAATTTGAATTTAATCTGACTAAGTTTTGAATTGGAATAAATCAATAAGAATAGGTAAATATTCTAGATTTGAATTTGAATTTGAATTTGTGTGTACATAGGTATATGTAAGAAGGGGATACGTTAAAAGAAATAACTCACAAATTAATTAACATTAATTAACAATAAATGAAAGACATATGAAATAAATTCATAATACTCAGAACTAGTAGGGCGATTAACCGCCTTACCCCTGTAGGAGTTAATCGCTAGGTCAATCACCCTAGAGGGGGAGGTCGACCACTTTAGGGGGTTTTATGGTTGTGATTAGGGTTTTTATGTTGTATTCTTTAGGTTTTAATGTCGTGAACTATGTATATTTTATTATTTAAATATGAATGGTTCCTATACACTTTGGCACCTATAAATGGAGCCCTAGATCGACACTCTTAAATCACATCCTTTTGTGACTATCTTCATCTATTTTTGTCTCTTCTTAGATCCATTTTTAGTAAAGTGTTAGTTGCCCATTCTCCCGTCCTCCTTCTTTTATTTTATCTTTGTAATTCTCGGTGTAACCTTATGTATGTATACGATTCCTTCTTGACTTCTATATATATCTAAACATAAAGGGAGATGATTATGAATCATTTCGTGTGGCAAAAATCCAAGAGAGGATCCTAATTATAGTTAAGCACAACTTTCTCCTTCTAGGACTTTGAGTGAAATCTTTATAGTTTTCTTTTTTTTAATATCTTTTTGGGTCTAAATTTTGGATTGTGTATGCCTACGAGATTTATGGATTCCAACAACCAAACATAAAACCCCCTCAAATCTCTAAATAAACAGAGATATCAATATATGTTATTTTTTTGGATTTTGATTTGCAAATATTAATTAAAGAAATTTTGTTCTTATTCCAAAATCTAAATCAGAGTTGTATGTTCTACATTCTTTCCTCTTTTAATTCGAGAACCAAGATATATAAGGAAAAGGTGGATTAAAGTACAGTAAATTATATGTAGCTAAATTCCTGCTTGATACATAAAATAATGGATTTGATTTTATAACCTACATGGAACGTAAATCCTTATTTCTATGTAAAGTTTACATAAGTATGGAAAGGAAGTGAAATTGGACTAAAATGAAATTATACATGCGTTATATATAATTAAATCCCTTTGTTTACCGAAGTAATCTGAGACCAAAGAATACAAGTATGCCTTTGGGATATGTTATTATTGTTGACCTACATAATATGTAAATGCTATTTTCTTGGATCTTGTATGTCATGATATGAATTGTAGGGAATATGTGTAACACCCCACCTCCGCCAATGTCACTCTTGCAAGCACACTAGCTTTGGAGGGGTGTTAAACAAGGTAAACATGCATGCAAATATCACAAGACAGAACATATAAGTAAAAACAGAGTAAATAAAGCAGCGAATAAAAAAACTAACATTTCCAAACCATAGTCAAGTTACATCAAAGTACTTGGTCATTATTTTCCACAAAACAAAGTCTAGAAACACAAACTGAAAACTGGAAAGAAAGTCATAAAGTAACTATCCCCATAGTAGAATAAAGCTATAGCAAGCTCAAGTCCAAACCGTACATGAGCTATCCAGAAAAGCAGCTAAAGATCCAAGCTAGGTGCTAGTGTTCCCACCCTGTAAACCTGGAGGGGGGGAACGAAAGAAAAGAGGCGAAAGAAAATGGGTCAGTCAAAAGACTGGTAAGTCCTATCTACTATTAGTATAAAAACTAATAAAGTTAACTTGGCATGTAAACAGAGATGAAACATAGGATGATAACTGGCATGGTGGAAAGTTAACAAGATAGATCAGGTGTGACATCGCATATACAAGGTTAAGTTTTGCACCAAGTGTACTAGTATTCCAACCCATGTCAAGTATAAACAAGAAGTGATCCCTTGGCCCAATCTTGGCCCAATATCACGAGATGACCTAAATCCAGGTCCAACAACACGGTCTAGTCGATCGGCTCCCTAAAAGCCTAACTCGTCAAGTGCCGGTGTCATACGGCCCAATCACGAAGTGTAGTCAAACTGTGCTAGGTCCACCCTAGGGTGTATCAAGCCCTAGGGTGCCAACCACGGACACAAATCAAGCACGCACAGCCTAAACCTACTGGTGCCCGTGTGTGTTTTTTTCAACTCCGGACTATGTGCACGACCATAGTCCGCCTGAACCTACACCGGCGCACCTACTCAGCCGTCGTTTTGGTCGCTTACATTTCAACCCAGTAATCGTGCCCCACCCTAGCCTAGTCCCTAGGGTATCATGATACAACCAAGAGGGTTACTGGTGAAAAGGACCTCGTAACTAGGGTTTCCTAACGGGTTAAATGTGGTTAGCCCGATCCAATCAAGCATCAAGTTGGTTAAGTGTACCCAAGGTTCATGACTTAACCCTATCAACCCATCGTGTTCATGTTGGTTAAGTGTTACGTGGTCCATGTCTTAACCCTATCATGTGGCATTAATTAATTTAATGCACCTTAACCTCTCACATTAGACCTTGTTGTGGTTACTAGTTAAGCCGGGCGGGTCCGGGTAGCTTTACACCACAACCTAGTCTAACCTCGGGTTTAAGCACAACATGACCAACTACTCACATTGGGTCCTATTGTTTGTAGCCACTAGTTTAGCCGGTCGGTTCCGGGTAGATTTATGCTACAAACTCAACCCAACCTCGAGTTGGCCACACTCATATTTTCTAAGTGCCATGTCCATCATTATGTTTACAAACATAATCACAAGTCAATGTTCATGTCATATTTTAAAACCATGTTTTCATGTCATTAATATTACCCAAACCCAACGCATTCCCATCGCATGTACGTTTCGCATAACATAACATAGATCAAAAGAGGGAACTTGGCACAAGCATGACAAAAAGGGCATAAGGTAATAAGGTTGGCCACAAGTTAAACATGGTGGCATATGAGGCATAAATATGTTCATTTAAACTTGCATGTTACATTATAAGCCTCAAAACATGCATAACATTCAAACTTAGCAAATAGGTGATACATGGTCCTAGATGACATAGAATGATAGCAAGTGATTCACATATAACATCATATGCAAGATAACATAAGGTTTATGAGAGATCATAAACTTGCATATTACATTATAAGCCTCAAAACATGCATGATATCAAACTTTAACAAATGGGTGAAACATGATCATAGATGACATAGGATGATAGCTAAAGATGATTCGCATATAACATCATATGCAAGATAACATAAGGTTTATGAGAGTTTCTATGTTGCTTTATGCAACATTTCCAATCAAAGCTCATAGCTTTCTATGCACAAGATCAAGGTGATAGCTTTACAAACATGCATAGAATAAATCTATGCATAGCATGTTAGAATCAAAGCACATATCATACTTAGGCCCAAACTCAAACTTGCAACATGTCATATTTAACTTCATAGTTAGAATCTAAGAGTAGTATAGGGCTTACAATGCTTATGAAGACTTATAAAATAAAATAAGATTGAGACGAAGCCACTAGCAACTCTAAACACTCCCAAATAATAAGCTCCAATGAAAACCCTTGAGAAAGAAGCAAAAGATCCTTGCTTTGATAAAGAAAGATTGAACTTTGGCCTTGGATCAAGCTTAGAAACTCTCAAACAAGCTTAGGAACTCTCATATGAATGTAGGTGGAGGCTATGACAAGAGGGTGGAGGCCATGATTAAACATTTTGGCATAATCTAGTTGTAGGTTTGATTTATGATGGTTTAGGCTAGGTATTAGGGTCCTTTTATAGAAGTTTAGGTTAGTTTAGGCCATAGGATTAACCCTAATTCAGATCTGGGCCATTAAAATCCGTCACAAGCCTCCAAACATGTCTTGAGAAACAAGTCAGGTGCACCCAGGCCAGACTGGCCGACCACCCAAGTCGACAGGGGTGTCGACTGGGCAGTCGACACAGCCTGGGGTGTGTCAACTCCCAAGTCGACTCCCCAGTCGACTTGTGGTGGCGGGAATTTTTCCCGCCTGTTCTGCTCAGCTGAATTTGAATTTGAATCTTGTTTTTAAACTTGAATTTTTCTGAAAACTTTGACGGGCCATAACTGGGTCATACGGACTCCGATTTTCGAAAACTTGGACTCTATTTCGCGTATTTTTCCGAGACGAACGCAATGGCACAGCCCGTTTCCCTTGATTCAAATTTTATCATTTAATTCTGCCTTGATTTATGTTATAACTTGTTATTCAAAATACGGGTTGTTACAATATGGCTTGTAATTCTATAACCTTGCATTCAAGTTGTAATTTCAAAGGATTTGTGCTTTTTTTTGTAGATGCCCATTTAATGCCAATTTAAAAATATTTACTATAATGTGGCATGTGTATCTTAAATACGTATTTATCTTTATAAATTAGAATTTTTGAATTAAATTTCCCAACTAAGAATTTGTAGGTTTGTGTGTGTGTATTAGTGGCATTTACTTAGTATTAAATGACATGAGGATGCGAGGTTAATCCTTTATTGTAGTGGAAGTCTGCCCGGATAACTCGACTATCAGCCGCTACAAGAAGGTAAGTAAATATGAGACTGTTAATGCTATGGGTCATTCAACGTTCAGATGGACCGGGCTCGAGGAGGGTATTAAGGGGGCAAATCCTCCTTTTATGGGTATAAAGTGATTGGACTCACCCCTTTCCTACTGGATTTATCCTTAGGAATGTGGGAAATAGTCATAAAGCTCACTATTATTAGGTATTAATTTATCTATGGGTTCGTAATTGTCTATATTTTGCACTTAAGGTATTAAATGGTCTTGAATGGAGTTAGGTAGTTCCACGGAAGTTGTCTTCTTCCTCTAGGTGACTATAGTGACGGTTTTACTTATGGATGGGTATTAAGAGATCATCTGACATCTAAGGCAGGTTACCAGTCTAAGGAAAGTATTAAGTGGCTAGGATCTCACATTTAGTATCAGCTAGATAGTTATGACAGGGGCCATGATAAGAGGTATTGAATAGTTTTTTTGTCGCTTGACTACCCGGTCTTAAGTGGATGCATACAGTCTCTCACACTATCTTTGTGAATATTTATGACTTTATGGTATCTTCTAGAAATCATGTTTTAAGCTACCAGGCCTTCCATTAGGTATTAAGTGGACATGGGATATTGTAACGACCTGGATTTTTGACCGTTCAAATCGAAAATAAACCACACATGTTGACCCAAACAAATCACCAACACAGGTAGTTACGGGGAAAAAGAAGAAAACGAAGAAAGAAGAGGAAACAATCACAGAATCTCACAATGGAAGGATAACATGTAATACACAAATAATGATTCAAAAACATTTAAAAACATATACATTCGAATTACATTTTCCAGTCATCAGAGTTACACTAATACAAGTATATACAGTCATGCAGCGGAAATAAAGTGCAACGGAAAACATACTTATAATTGATATATACCAAATCCTCGTCTTCATCCTCCAAGCTATTGTAATCTTCGCTAACTACAACTTCTGCTGACCCGAGCGTATTGCATCAAAACAAAACAATACAAACACTCAGATCAGCACTGAATCATTCTCATATTAGTCAAATTAAATATGAAATAACATGGGTGTCATGGGTGCAGTAACTCAAGAGATGTTAAAGGATTTTTCCATCTCTCAAGAATCTGTTAAACTAATACATACATAGTATAATACACTATTATTGTAATGTCTATTCGATAAAGTAAACATAATGAAAATAGCATAAGCGGGACTACATTTTTACCCTTATACCATTTATAATACCGTAGTCTATACAGTACCGTAAACCCATCGTAACCAATGGCATCAGAGGGCACTCTATAGGTACGATACAAATCACAATCGTATGGGGCTCGATAAGGATAAATATGATAAGGCACTTGAGGCAATGCCCAGGGTAGGATTCTACCAATTGCACTCCTGGACCGGTGGTAATGCATAACAGCCACAACCGCCCACCTCGGAACACACTCCCAAATCAAAAGGGCCCTAATCATCATCATAGTCATAGAAATAGTATCGGAGAAGTGCGTCCGATCAAAGGTGCTACCTCAATTAGTCACGGTATAGCTTCTATTTTAGTTATTTCAATTATGACCCGAAGGTCAAGGCTATTTCGTCATCGTTCATCTTCATCCATCAAAAATCGCCTCCAAGTCCTCATATTTCATTCTGCATACGTCATAACGTTCACAGTTGTTAAAGTGGTATCGACACTAATAGAGAGTATGCCATTTGTCGACTTCGGTCTCCTTAATAACCAACATTTACATTTTCCGCATCGGTCGGTTCTTTTACTTTTCACAAAGGTTTGCTTTTATATCAAAATATCATATTTTGCTCGAACCCAAAATTTTATATTCAAAAGAATATAATTTCATACCAAATATCATGAATCATACCAAAACCGATTATATTCTAAACTAGAATATATTTCCATATCCATATATTATAATCATATAATATTCCAAAAATCGGTTTATATTCAAGTAGAATATACTTCATCTCAAAAGATTAAATTTATTCCAAAATCAATTCATGTTCCGAAATCCATTCATATTCATATAGAATATCTATTTCCATATCAACTTATTTTTATCATTTAGGCGAGCCCATCTATATTCGCGTAGAATATATTTCACATTGAACTATTATAATCGTTCTACACTCGATCAATATTCAATAGAATATAATTTCATATCAAAACCCATCTAAATCATGGTTTAATCAAAACAGTTCTATTTAGGAAGAGATTACAATAATTTAATTTAACTAGGAAAAATAGATGATTATAAAATAAAATATTTACATAAAATGTCAATGTAATAAAATAGTTAGAGTATAATAAGCTAATTTAAACCATTACGCATATATATATATATATAACTTTACTGCAACAATTTAAATAATAACGTATAGTAAAATTTATTTATAAACAAAATAGTATATAACTTACAAATTTTCCAAAAATAACCTTTAAATAATAGAATATAATTTGTTTGTAAAACAACGATATATGTATAGTTTTTAATAAAATAAATTTTTAAATCATGATTGTTTCTTTCTCCCAGGTTCCAATAACGTGAAATCTATTTTCCAATCTAGATAGAATTCATTTAATTTCTGTATCTCATTTCAACACTGTTCAAGTTAACCTTTCGGTTAAGAAGATTCAAATCCATATTCATATAGAGTTAAAACAACTAAAAGTATCACCAATTATCCTTATTCCAAAAATTAAATTCAATGAGAATTTACTATATTCAAATCTACATCATTTATTGAATAATTCCCAAATCGTATTCAAATCGAATAATTCCAAACCATATTCAAAACCCAATTTAAAGATTTCCAATTGTTTTGGGAAAAATTCCTTAACCATTCCAATTAAACATTCAAGGTTTGAATCTTTAAAGAAAATATATTTATCGAGTATCGACACATTACTTTTAAAATAAAATTCCCATCGAAAAGAATTTCGAATATTTAAAAATCATTTAACCAGTCGATGTCCATATATAATTTTCTATCCTATGGCCAAGTGATATTAATTTAATTTCTCAATATTTTAGTGATGGATATATATCACTTCAATCCAAATTAGGGTCACAGATATCTATCATTTCAATATGTGTTCTTAATTCACTTTAAATCGATTAACCCTGGGTTTATTTGATGCCTGTAACATCTAGGGTGAAAAATGGAATTAATCGTCACAAGAAGCATACAATACTGAATAAATGTACATTTCAATATCAATACCAATTCATCAATCAAATCAAACCAAGGCATCCATCACAACCACTTAATTCAAATGGTAAGTATTAAATCATTTCACTGATTAATAAGGGCCGGGGTTCTAGTTAGAATTCTAATTAACTAAAATAACTAGTTGTCAACTTAAATTTTTTCATATTCACACACTTGCATGTCAGTTTTAAACAACACATCAACAATCAAACACAACCATGCAACCAAACTTATTTCATAATTTAATTTAACAAACATGGGAATAATTCAGTCAATCGTGAGTGAGAAAATCACTCACCTTTTGGTCTTTAGTTGATCGAACGTAAAACCAAAGCCCAAAATCTCATTATCTCCAAATGCAGCCAAACCAGTCTCAAATCGTCCGCAATCTCGCCGCGATCCCAACGCAACAAACCGTATCCAAATCTGAGTACGTATGTTGAAGTTATTAGCGTTAGAACAGTCGATACATGTATAGAATAAATAAATAATATATAAACATTTCCACCTCAGCTCCTTTCCATATCAGCATCATTTCAATTCCCGCTCATGCTTCGTTCTGCTACAGTGCCCTGACGTAGAGGAAACCCATCAAAAACCTGCGTTTGACCATCGATTGCCGTTGACTCCGGCCATCTGAAAGCTTCTGACCACCGACAAATGATCTGCACCCCGAATTGCACCTCCCTATGGCGATGCCACCTCCTCTACCCCATTTGTATTGTCATCTCTTCTACCCCATTTGTTGCATGCGTACACTTTCTTATGTTTTTTTCCGTTCCTTATTCTTTGTTTCTTTAACTACCTGCTTCCTTCTCACTACCCTTCTTCTCTTCTACAACCGTCTGCTACTTCTTGCATAACTTCTTTCCCCTTTAATTTATATTTATTTAAAGAGTTGGGCTAAGCCTAGACTGATCAGCCCATAGCCCATTCACAAGAATGCCTCACCCACTTCTGCATTTTCTTCTTTCTAGTTTAACCTTCTCCATTTTCAGTTTCTATTCTACCCTTACTTTCACACTGCAGTTTCAATTTATACGTAGTGAAGGAGCTACTCAAATATACTTTGAAACGAACGAAGCATATTACTGCCCCAGGTTTAAGTTCAAACCAATATATGTCCACCAAAGGGATATCATCCCTGGTACACACCATGACTTTGCACATGCACCGCCACCCAGTCGCCCGATGACCCCTAGACAATCACCCGTAAGTCATCTCTTCACTCGCGGTCACCACTGACCCGCCATCTCGCCTCCAAACCCTTTCCTTCCCTAAACACCTTTCAACTACCATTAAAAAAAAATCCTTTTAGGTTAACCCAAAATGTGATGCCATCGCCTGACTTTGACCATTATATGGCCTGCGTCCACACGCATCTCCACCCCAACTTTCGGCATATCGTATAGATGTAGTATATCTTACCAATCAAATTATGTACATGTAAAATATAATAAAAATCAGGGAAGCATATCCGAGCAGAACATTAATTAGTGGGTTATATACGGGAAAGGCGCAATAGCGCTGATTTTTGAAAATAAAGCAGCATGAATCTACCACCAATCTCTATGCTTCAGTCATTACTCCATACATGCGTATTATTCTAAGACTCTAACAACGATTAAATATGTTGGAGACTTTGGCCTATAAAATCTGGACAGTTTTTTCTTTTGAAATATAAAAGAAACGAGTCAGATTAGATGTGTTTTTCATTCTATTTCCACATCTCGGTCATGATATATGTTATTTTCGTATGTCTTTTATGTTGAAATCTAATCCTAAATCGCACTAGAATTTTAGTTTGGGGTTTTTGTTTGAGGCATTTATTTCCGGCACAAAAATATCCATGTTTATAACTATTGGTATATATATATCTTTGGTCCATATTTCCCTTTCATGTTTTCATTTGCTTCAGATGAGAGTCACATTGTTACAACATATTCAGATGTATATTGTTAACTAGCTAGAAGCTCGTTCGGGCATTCTGTCAAACAATACAAGTGTACTATACCAACCTGGATCGAGCCTCCACCAAGCTGGTCGAATAGCAGCCTCCTTTTGGACGAGCAGAGCATCCGCCACGAAGACCGAGCAGTGCTAGTCGTACAACACCATTCTGGTCGAGCAGGGTCCATCTGAAGGTGCAGGTCGGTTTATGCTTCCAGAGCTGGTCGGTCTAGGCTCCAGTCACTGGTCGTCCAAGCTCCAGGGCTGGTCGGTTCCAAGAGCAAAAGGAGGATGACTCCAGAGCATGAAAACGTGGTCGGTTTTAAAGTACAGATCTGGTCAGTCTTAGTATGTGATGGTTGCTCTTATATCGAAAGACTCCTGGTCGGCCTCAAACGTTGTAGCAGCGGGTCGGTTTTGCTATGTATGCTGGTCGCTCTCTTGTCTTCTGGTCGGGTAAGATCCATCAGCTCGGTCACGCAAGAGTGTTTCAGCTCGCTCGTACAAGGGGCAGGCTACAACAAGTTGAGCAGGATGTTATAATAAAAAAGCTAATGGCAATATTGTAATTAATGTACCCCATTTTGAATAGTGTCTGCCTTGCATCTTTCCTGGTCGGTCCATAATGCTGCAATCCTGGTCGGTCCGTGTTTTCCTTCCTGGTCGGTCACAGACGTGCCAACCTAGCGCCAGCTCACCACCAACCAAGCTCCAACTATACACCTCAATTTACAAGTGTGCCACTACCCCTTATCTCCAACTATAAATACCCCCCTTTCTCCACACTCAAGAGAGAGGATTCCAAGACCCCGAAGGGCTGCTAAAATGACTTCTCCAAGCCATTCTCAAACTCCATCCATGGCTTCCAAAGCTCCACTCATCTCCATCCATTAATCGATCACTTCCATAGGAGATTCACCATTAAGATCCATTCAAACTCCATTCAAGCAATACAAATCTCCATTTATCCTCTCTAAAAACTTAGATCTACCATTGGAATGCTATGGAATTGAAGAGATCTACCTTTAAAGTGAAGTGTTGAAGACTTTTTCATCCATTTCAATCAATATTTGAGGGGATCCAACCGTTCCATTGGCGAATTTGAGTGCGATTCAAATCAAAGAGGGAAAAAATGAGAGATGCATTGTAAATTGAGAAAGATTTATATGGCATTGTACTTGGCATCATGAAAGTGTTAATGGAAAGTGTTTACATAGTGGATGTAGGTCACATTTGACCGAACCACTCTAAAAATTGTGTGTTCTCTCTTATTGCTTTGTTTTTGCGAATTGCGGTCTCATTTTTCTTCATACACGCTTTCATAGTGCCTTGCCCTTAATTTGGTGACGTGCTTTCTTAGCACCTTACCTCTAATTGGGTGACGCGCTCCTTAAAGCATTGTATTTGGTGTTTGATCATTTTCCGATTAAAACATTTGGCGCCCACCGTGGGGCTCGAGTTCGCATCACCTTTCTTCACCTTGAAGTTCTAAGCCTACCTCTACCATAGATCGCGCAAATCTAAGATCTAGGTCCGACGACGAATTATCTTCCAAATTCAAGGCCTTATCCGAGATCATGGCAAAGTCAAAGAAGACCACTAGCAATTCCGTTGAAGAAAACGACGATGTTGCTAATCATGAAACCACTCCACTCACTAACCGCTTTGAAGGTGGAGAAAATTCAATATCTGGAGCTGGAGTAACCAAAGCGGAATTGGATGACGTCGCCGCAAACTTGAGCCAACGCATGGACGCTTCCAACATAGCCTTAATCGATGCTAATAAAACTCTTGTGGATGCTAATCAAGGCTTGATGGATAAAGTGAGCGCTCTCCTCAACGCTCAAGCAAACCCTGCTCCTTCTCCGCAAATCCATGTCAACCTTGAGGAGAATGCAAATTCATCGTCTTCCGGTCCTCAAAATGACGACGCTAATGTCAAAGGTTCAAAGTTGGAAGCTAGAAACCATTCTGATCGAAATAACCGACGAGTTGCAAGTTCCATGAAGGGGCACCTTCCCATAGCGGAAATAAAAGGCCTAGATCCTCTAAACGCGATCGCTCGCCACATCGAGCATCCGGAAAAGAGATCGAAGTCCGCTCCCCGGAACGACACAACTCGAAGGGATATATCACGGATGTGGTAAAGCAAGTTATGAAAGACAACATGCCTCGCAAGGATTGTGAAAGGGAATGGGACTTCTCTCTCGGCAAAAATCCGTTCACAAAGAGGATCTGCAAGGCTGAATTCCCCAGAAAGTTCACTCGTCCTACTCTGCCGCCGTATAACAGAAATTCTGATCCAAATCACTTCCTGTAAAAGTACGAGTGGCACATGAATGCAGCTAAAGCAACGGACGAGATCAAGTGCTTGTGCTTCCCCCTTTATCTAGAAAATGTCGCATCGCTATGGTTCACAAGGCTCCCGCCCAAATCCGTTGACCGATTTGATGATTTAACACTCAAATTCAAAGAGCAATTTAGTTTGCAAGCTACCAAAGCTAAGGACGTTATCTCTCTTACATCCATGAGGCAGAATTCAGGAGAGTCTGTCAAAGCTTTTCTCAAAAGGTTTAATGTTGATGTATCTGAAGTAGGGAATTCACTTCTTGAAGCTCCCAAAAGCGCTGACGTTCGGCTTAATCAGCGCAATGACCAGGGGCAGAAACGAGCTAATGATGGGAAAAACAACAAGGCAAACAAGAAGTTTCGCTTTTACAACCCATCAGAACTCACTCCTCTAAATGATACCAAAGAGAAAATTTTCCTTGCCACCAAGGATACAGAACACTATCCAGAACCTCCAAAGTTCAAGGTTACACAGAAGGTCCTGGACTCCGGGTAGTTCTGTCGACTCCACAAGCCGCCGGGTCATGATACAAATGAATGCAAGATTCTCCAAAGCGTAATTGAGGAAATGATTCAGAATGGCAAACTGCAACAGTACATCAAGAATCTGCAATCCTCAAACACTGCTCAGACTTCCCAGGAGCAAGGCATTCCTACTCAACTAGGCCCAGAAAAACGAGTCAAAAACAAGCCAATCATCAACTGAGGGCTAATGGGATTCTCGTTTCAACGGCTCAGAATAAGCGATCATCATCGCTATTTCTTTACTTACTGCTTTGTTACTTGCTTTACTTTACATTTTTCTTTCTGTCACATTCAGAACTTCATGTAAAAAACTTGTAATATTGCATAAGGATTGTACTGAACAATATCTCTATGAATGAAGTCCTGCTTACTTGAATGGATTTCTTACTTACAAGATCTTCGATAATTCAAGACTTGCTAAAAGGCGATTCTTTATTACAGGTCATAGGACAAATGCTTGCTTCCTCGAAACCCGATGCACTATGGCGAACTCCACAACACTTATTCAAGCATGGGATGCACAAAGAGTCAACACACCTAAATGCAATCATAAAAACACCATCTTGAAGGGTGATTAGAAGGGATGGCCAGAGATCATACGGTGGAGAGGTCAACAAGCATATCTAAAATCAACGCCACAGGTTGTAAGTTCCAAGGGGCAACTTGCGCTCAATCACGAACACTTGCCATGATCAAGTGCTTCTAGTACAAGGCCGATGTTCGCTCCACAGGATAACGCAAACCTTGCAAATCCCAAAAGAGCACAACTTCTCAATCCGATTGCAATTGCTTATCATAACTAAGCGCATCCAACGCGACTGTTAGAGTTTGCCTCATGGGTTCCCAAACTTCACAGAAAAAGGGGAAGATCCCTGAAAAGTTGACCAAGTCCTTGGCTCCTAACGAGGTGCGACCCGCAAGCGTTGACCACACGATACATCGAGGTGACTCACCAAGTTGAACAACCCGTGAAGGAACAAGCAACTACTTATGGCCCAGATTCCTAAACCGAGATCGTTTGCCATGTCAGGCATCAGGTAAAGGAACCGGCGTCTGTCCCACGGATTGAAATATAAGACCTCCCATGCGGGGCACAAAAAAGTCTAGCCCCTCTTCGTGAGAGCAACGACGAATGTCCTCCCCATGCGGGGGCATCAAACCCAAGACCTCCCATGCGGGGCACAAAAAAGTCTAGCCCCTCTTCGTGAGAGCAACGACGAATGTCCTCCCCATGCGGGGGCATCCAACCCAAGACCTCCTATGTAGGGAACAAAAAAGTCTAGCCCCTCTTCGTGAGAGCAACGACGAAAGTCCTCCCCATGCGGGGGCATCAAATCCCAAGTCCTCCCCTAGCGGGGGCATCCAAGATAAAGTCCTCCCCGAGCGGGGGCATAAAACTCAAAGTCCTCCCCTAGCGAGGGCACCCCACATAAGACCTTTTCAAGCAAAGGCAGAAAGATGTAATGGCTTCTCCAAGTAGAAGTCCCAAATTTATTAATCAAATTCAAAATCGAATACCATGTCCACGCAAACAATGTTTAACAAATCATAACTGTTAAGTAAAGCAGTTCTGTGTAGATATGACATTCAATTTATTATACATCATTCATTAATGTTTAACTAACCTGTTATTGATGTGGACGATCAATAACAACGTATAAGTCCAAAATCGTGCAAGTGCTTGTTTTCATTACAAAATAGGTGCTACGGAACGTATAAGTCTAGTCGATGAGTTCAAAAACTGCGATTGAATTCCAACACAGACCATGATAGCAACGTTCTTTTCGAAGCCCGTATTTCTCACAAGTGAAAAACACAAGCTTCGAGGGGCAAATGTTAACTAGCTAGAAGCTCGTTCGGGCATTCTGTCAAACAATAAAAGTGTACTATACCAATCTGGATCGAGCCTCCACCAAGCTGGTCGAATAGCAGCCTCCTTCTGGACGAGTAGAGCATCCGCCACGCAGACCGAGCAGTGCTAGTCGTACAGCACCATTCTGGTCGAGCAGGGTCCATCTGAAGGTGCAGGTCGGTTTATGCTTCCAGAGTTGGTCGGTCTAGGCTCCAGTCACTGGTCGTCCAAGCTCCAGGGCTGGTCGGTTCCAAGAGCAAAAGGCGGAGACTCCAGAGCATGAAAACGTGGTCGGTTTTAAAGTACAGATCTGGTCGGTCTTAGTATGTGATGGTTGCTCTTGTATCGAAAGACTCCTGGTCAGCCTCAAACGTTGTAGCAGCGGGTCGGTTTTGCTATGTATGCTGGTCGCTCTATTGTCTTCTGGTCGAGTAAGATCCATCAGCTCGGTCACGCAAGAGTGTTTTAGCTCGCTCGTACAAGGAGCAGGCTACAGCAAGTTGAGCAGGATGTTATAATAAAAAAGCTAATGACAATATTGTAATTAATGTACCCCATTTTGAATAGTGTCTGCCTTGCATCTTTCCTGGTCGGTCCATAATGCTGCAATCCTGGTCGGTCCGCGTTTTCCTTCCTAGTCGGTCACATACGTGCCAACCTAGCGCCAGCTCACCACCAACCAAGCGCCAACTATACACCTCAATTTACAAGTGTGCCACTACCCCTTATCTCCAACTATAAATACCCCCCTTTCTCCACACTCAAGAGAGAGGATTCCAAGACCCCGAAGGGCTGCTAAAATGACTTCTCCAAGCCATTCTCAAACTCCATCCATGGCTTCCAAAGCTCCACTCATCTCCATCCATTAATCGATCACTTCCATAGGAGATTCACCATTAAGATCCATTCAAACTCCATTCAAGCAATACAAATCTCCATTTATCCTCTCTAAAAACTTAGATCTACCATTGGAATGCTATGGAATCGAAGAGATCTACCTTTAAAGTGAAGTGTTGAAGACTTTTCATCCATTTCAATCAATATTTGAGGGGATCCAACCGATCCATTGGCGAATTTGAGTGCGATTCAAATCAAAGAGGGAAAAAAATGAGAAATGCATTGTAAATTGAGAAAGATTTGTATGGCATTGTACTTGGCATCATGAAAGTGATAATGGAAAGTGTTTACATAGTGGATGTAGGTCACATTCGACCGAACCACTCTAAAAATTGTGTGTTCTCTCTTATTGCTTTGTTTTTGCGAATTGCGGTCTCATTTTTCTTCATACACGCTTTCATAGGGCCTTGCCCTTAATTTGGTGACGTGCTTTCTTAGCACCTTACCTCTAATTGGGTGACGCGCTCTTTAAAGCATTGTATTTGGTGTTTGATCATTTTCCGATTAAAACATATATATATATATATATATATATATATGTGTGTGTGTGTGTGTGTGTGTGTGTGTGTGTGTGTGTGTGTGTGTGTGTGTATCAATCGTAGTGTGTGTGTGTATCAATCGTAATAGATTAAAGTGAAAACAAAAGTTTCCTCGTAAACATTATGTACTGTTCCATGCCTATCAGTTCCAGGCTTATTCAATGATCATATACTATGTTATGAGGTATATCATCATTCTATATACAACTCAGTTATAGATTTAGTTGGAAAAATGATTTACTCATCCAGTCTTGTGCATAGTTTTGGTTATTTGTAGTTACAGGTTTGATTCATTAATGTTTTTAGCTAGTATGAATGATTAACTCAACCCCATCACACATTGACACACACACATACACACACACACACACACACACACACACACACATATATATATATATATATATATATATATATATATGTGTGTGTGTGTGTGTGTGTGTGTGTGTATGTGTGTGTGTGTGTACTCTAAAACAAACAGTAAGCAATGGAAATTTACTCACTAAGTTTTGTCCACTTTTGTTAGCATTTAGAGGTTTCAATTCTCTGTTTTGAGTCATCTACTAGTTCCAAGTTTTATAAGCTTTGGTTTTTCTCTTCCAGTTTTTAACTTTTCTTCCAGATTTAACTTCTTCATGCTACTACCATTTCTTGTTTTAGTTAGCTTTAGATTTTTGAGTGAATGTGTGAGGGTTTCATGTGGGTATGTAGGGTGTATTTATAGGCATAACAATATAATAAAATAGAAACTAGCTTGCACGCTTAATAGGGTAGATGTTTCAGGCTATCTCATGTTGATTGAATAGATGTCATGCTTAGTCATTCCTACACTTACATTCTTCCAGCTATTTGTATGTTACGACCATGTACTAATATTGTATTAAAACCTTGCTTTGCTCCCAAGGTATTCATGCTAGAGTAGTATATAGGTACAAACCTTAGGCTGCTCTGTAAGTTGATTGAATGGTGACTTAGCTACTAGTTTTGGCAGTGTAGAGCTTAGGCATAGACTATGAAGTGTAGTGTACAATCATGTGTCAGTAGCCTTAAAAGCTATGTTTGTGCGGGGTATGAAATATAATGGTTTTGGCTGCCATGTGATACATTGTTTCAGCTGGTGTATGTACACACACACACACACACATATATATATATATATATATATATATATATATATATATATATTTGTGTGTGTAGCTATGAAAAATGAAGTATAAACATGCAATTATAGTCATGTGCAAAATAAATGCATGTGCCAGCCTATATTTGCTAAGCTTTATTAAAACAAACCTAGTTGCTATGTAAATTAAACAAATAAATGTACATCTATGTTACGAAAGCATCAATTCAGGTTTTTTTTTTCTCTAGATCTGAAGTACAAAATTGTTATATCATTATTTATATATCCTTCCTTCCCTAGAAGTAAACACATATTTTTCTTATGTTATTTACATTTAATTTTACTTAAATTACGTTTATTTTAATTTACGTAAGTTTCAAAATCATTATAAAAATATATGATGAAAATACAAAATGCTACACACATGTATACGTACATATTCACACTAGTTAAGGAATCATATAACATAAACATATACATATAGGATTACACAAAGATTATTTATTTTTTCCTATAATATTTAAATCTAATTTATTCAATTTAAACCAAGTATTTAAATAATTTGAAATAAACTGTAATACAAACTCAGTCAAATCCGGGGACGTTACACCAACTATTGTAAGTATCAACAAGGTTTAAAAAAAAATCTCAACCCATTATCTTCCTTTACGACCATATATCTCTTTGTCCGACTATATAGACATCGCTTTGTACCTGAACGAAATTCAAATCTGTAACCAGGACTTATAGACATAGCTTCGTCCAGTTCGATGACGTCATTACATAACGGGAACGAAATTCAAATCTGTGAGATACAACCATTAACCCCATGCCAGTCCCTTAAACGATGATTGTACGATACGGAGAATGCACAATCCGACAAAAAAAGTAATTAGCAACTTAAGTAAAAAACTCACAGATGCTTTAAGAAAATACGGTATATCAGCATAAATCATAAATTCCAAAGTCTTTGAGTTGAAGAGAAAATAAACTGCGAAGACTTCTTCTAGGACCATTTAAATAAACCAATATTAAGCAAGTCTTCTCCTAGGACCATTTAAATATACATACACTATACAGAGGCCACCTAGTAGACCAATAACTAATATACAATACTTTCAGAAGGAAAGACATAAAACCAGTGGAATGATGTTAAGAACCAAAACAACGCCTGAATCCAGAATTCACAAATCCTAAATTTTCTCTATACTGCAAAAAAATGGAAGGCAAGTAATATGCTGTGCAAAATAAACCTGGAATGATATTAGGACAACAACATAAAGGAAAGCTGTCGATATTGTGAAGTAGACATTGGAAAATTTCAAAACCAGCAACCTCCGAGGAAATGTAAATTCTGAACTTAACTTGCAGGATGAGATCGGAGAGAAGTCAAATGATGACTCATGAGCCAAATAAGTGTAATGTGGTTATAATTAGTACAGATTTTAGAAACTGTAAAAACATGAATACCTAATAGAGGAATATGTAATCAAGCTAATCAATGGCAAACAAAGAATACAATCTGTTATTTGAGTAATAATGATTCATCCTTTGCAGCTATGGAGGTTTATACCATAGAGAACCAAAAAAAATAGTCCCATGCCAAAAATAATTGAATCCTGTCAACTATTTTATTCCTCAAACAATAATAGACTCAACTAAAACATGTATTTGAGTTGAAATATGGAAGATAATAATAGTGATAGCCTAATATTGTTATGATCTAGTTACGAAAGTCATGTAAATAATTTTTCAGCTACATTCTTACTACCTATAACAATAAAGCTGATTTTGTGCTAATTGATCACGTGTTTATGAAAATTCAACACCTTTTATGCATCCCGTTAATTTTATAACTGATACAAAACTAGTTGATATAAGTTTTTCTAAATAATATTTATGCAGAAACAAATAAATATGTGAATATTATTAGTAAATATATGTAAAAAGGATCATTAAGAGTCATTTTTCCTCTCTGTATGTTCTTAAGATCTGTACAGTGTTACATATGCTAGATCTGGAACATATGGCACAAAAGGTAAAATATAACAACCTAATCCCGTGGTGTTAAAGGCGAGAATTTTTATAGTTAATATGGTTCTTCTTATACCTAAAGGGACGAAATTTTAGTGCTCTAAAAGGTTGTCGATGCTACCTTGTAGTCATAACCATCAAATGCAAAAATAATAAATATTATGTAAAGACTGGACAGCTGAACTAAAATTGTTGGTTTGTTAGTTCTTAACAATCCAGTAGCTAAATGTTTATCCCATTTGTTTAACTATTATCATCCGTTTAGTATAGGACAGACTCGTTATTTGCTGGGAGGAAGCTGGCTCATCATCTGTATATATTGTTCAACAAACTTCCTTAAGTTTTGTTTGAATATATGATATTTGCGTGTTGTGTTTCATTTTGTTCCAATCATGAACTTTCCAAAACACTCCTATATCTAATTTTTTAAATATTAAAATATTATTTCACATGATTTCCCTAATAAACTAAAAGATAAAATCTCTCTACAACTATTTTAGATGTATTCAAACCTATAAGTTAATTCCGATTATTTAGAATATATTTGTTCAAATATAAGATCTATAAAATATAAATACAAGTGCGAACTCGTGCTTCGCACACGGGTTTGTGCAAATAGTTGTATAAAGATACTAAGTGCAACTGAAAAGCACTCTCATTCGCTAAATATCTCGTACAAGGCTACTTGAAGTCTTGATGAAGCGTTTATTTATATTTCTTTAAAGTAATAGGTAAAAGAGTAATAGTTCGGATTTGTATAACTTTCTTATTCTTAGTAATTATCGAATCATCAGTCGTGCATATACAACGAAATTATGCATTGGGAAAACAAAAATCAAGTCGGACATCATGTTCTTAAATTTAAATCAGACTATTCGGCAAACGTGGCTCCGTATCTATAATGTCAGGAATAAAGCAGGACTTTGTAATTTTATACTAAAACCCAAATACAACATGGACATAGAATTTGCATTTCAAGCATTAAACAAAATAAGATGAGCTAATAATATAACATAATTCAGCATGTTGAACAATTGTTCATGGATATGTCTTTGGAGAGTAATTCAACATCAAAAGTAATTTTTAGTAAGTAAACGAATTGTCAATAATGCAGACACTGAGCAGTTTTCATGTATAAATAAACTCCGACTAAATGCTTCTTCATTCTAAAAACTGCTAAAAATAACTCATCTTTTGTAATCTTTTTACAATTGAACATGAATTATAAATAATAATACTCCAATTGAACCATGGTACACCTTCACACATGAGAACCACTGTAGCAGCAATGCATAAATGTAATACATATTATAGCACAACATATGAAACGCATTTACTACAGTGATAAATAACATGCTGAAAAGCAGAGAAAATCGCATTTGGTTTGGGTCAAAGCATATGACAATCCAAGTAACACAACTTCCTTTATTTGAGTTTAGCAACTAAATCAATCAGACCGAGCCAAGGAACGTATTTGAAAGCTTCGGCTCTGTCACCAACATCAGCGCATGCATCCAAAAATATTTTGTAGCCATCATGAGATTTCCGCTCTTTCTCAAGCATTGAACCATGGCAAGTGCTTTAAGTTACTGTCAACTGATACCACTTTAATTCTACACCCACTTTCATATTGTATCTCTAATACTGTGGCTAACAAATGTATCTATGACGATCGTGACCACTATACAACCCAAACATATAAAACCTATTAGAACCTTCATACATATTCCCAGTGCAAAAAAGCAAGCAAAATTGAGCAATCAAATTATGCTTAAAATGCTAGCGTTCAAAAAGTTGCCTGAGACAATAGAAGGGTTACCTTCAATATCTAGCAAAGTTGCATTTACAGTTAACCACATTACCCCCCCTCCCCCCCCCCCACCCCCCCAAAAAAAAGGAGAGGGGGGGGGGGGGTGGGGGAAGCTACCACCAAGCTGTGGGCAAAGCAAGAAAATTTCACCATCATGAATGTTTGAGGCTCAAAACCTACAAAGATTACACAGAGCTTGTAAATTTGAACCAATGCTTCCAAACACACTACAGTAAAAAGCATAATGACGTGAACGAACATTACCTTAATTATTGATCAACTGTGCACTCATATTTGCAATTGACTGAACCTTTTTAAAAAGCGCCATCTAACGCTCTGCATGGTAAAAGTAAAAAAAAGCTAATCTGCCACATCAGTTGACATAAATAGAAGAAAATTCTCAATACCTTTACTTGTTTTTTTTTTCCATTAAGCCCCTGGAAGGACAGTCACCAAACTTATAATATAGGATCTGTGTAACTGCATAGGAATTTGTGCCATCAATGTTTGAGGCTTTGGCCAAAACACCGAGATTTTCGTTATTCCATTCTCTTCATCGGGGGACCAAAATAGGGCCTAACAGAAAATTTGATTCAATTGCAAAACAATTGAAACTCAATTTTTTCTAGAAGAAAACTTTAAAAAATTAATATGAGTTTCAAATAAATATATGAGTTTTCAAAATCTGAAATTCAACTTCAAAAGCGCTTTCAAAATCATAGAATATGTTAACAACGTAAATAAAATGGTTATTTAACAAATAATTGTACGTGTTATAAATATTATAATTAATCGATAATGTTCATTTATATCTTATTACACAGTTTATTCCAAGGTACTAAATTAATATATGTGAAATTATTTGAATAATTAATAGTCAAATCAGAAATTGAAACTGAAATTCTCGAAATTTATGAATTAGATTAAACTTCCAGAAATTACAGAAAATCAAAACACAAAAACCAAGATGTGCAGCAGTGGTTTAGACCCTTTGTTGTTTGCATTTTAGAAAATTCATAATCAAGTTCACTATTTTAAAAAAAGGCACCATCTAATATCAGCAAAATAACAACATACAAAATCTTATAACTTCAAATGCGCATAAAACTCTCTACCTTCGTAGCATGCTTACAGTTAACAATATAGTTTTTGATATATCAGTTATTAGCACTGAATATTTGTTCAATTAAAAGAATTAAATGCCAGTTCAAATTTAACCGCTAAACGTAAGCTAATGGATCTTAATGTTAGCATAAATATATGAAAATCGTTATTAAACTAACATGCTTATTACAAACCAAAGATTCATAAGTGAATAAAAGAAAATTGACCAAGTACATATTCAACCTTATCCGTTAAAATTAGGATTGTTATGGTAATGGTTACCGTTACCGTTTCGCAGATATTGTTACCGTACCGTTTTTACTGGTAAGTCAGGAGTGCTTACTATTACCGTCGTTACCGATCGACTGGTATAACACATATTGGTATACCGATAATCTAGTAATTGTTACACTGGTAATGGTAAATTACCATTTGCCTATCAAAGTTTATGTCTTGACATGTTTTTTGTACACAGTGCATCTTTATTATACTATATACAGTGTTAGTTTATAAAAAAATATAAATGAGAAAGATAACAAGTGACTATGTATAATCATTTATTTGGTTTTAAATGCATATAATAAAGCATATCAGATGAATATACATGTGTTTTAAATTAATTGGTAAAATTACCGTTACCGCTGGTATTGAAGAAATGTTACCGATAATTTACCGTTAAAAATGGTAAATTTACCGTTACCATACCGTTTAATTGGTATACCGATTTCAATCAAAAAGGGTTACCGATTGATTGGTAATGGTATGGTAATGGTAAATTTACCGTTACCATAACAGCCCTAGTTAAAATAAACTTGATATGAAAAGCATATTATATAAAAAAACAGAAAGATTTCAAAGGATTGGAACAACCAAGATTACAAATATAGAATTTGGTTGTTATAATTTCACTAAAGGAAATATGCAGGTAATCAATGCCTAAAACAACACATAATATTTTTTAGCTCTTCTTTAAAGAGGCAAAAGAAAAAAGTACTATTTTATATATTTTTTAGTAGAGAACTTGATAACTGAAACCTCCCACGAAATAAGAATACTTCAACAAAAAAAAAAAAAAAGTATAACATAACCAAAGAAAAACATGTTTGTTGGATTATGACTTCATTTTGCAATAGTAAAATAACGAAAAATCAAATCATTTAGTTTATGCATGATATTATGGTTCGGTCAGTTATATTTGTCATAATTTACATGAAGACAGTAAGATTACATGAAGACATCTAGTAATCGGGAAAAAAAATTCAAAAAATATAAATTTTGCACTAAAAGTAATGAACGTATTAGTTACAACCTTTTCCATAAACCTAGCAATGTAACGATCAATCTGGTATTTGAATTTGTAAAATAATGGAACAAATGTGGTATTAATAGTCTGATATTAACAGTCTACACTGATATGATCATGAAATATTCGTATGGTTAGCCATTATGTTGGGAAATTTTGTGGTTTGAGACGCTAATGGAGGAGAATGATTGCCGTACTTCTGACTTCAAGGATTTGCGTAGCAAATTCTTTCAGACAATAGTTCAACCCACTAGGTACAAAAGGATTATCGAACTATTGACTTCATGATTCAATAAAGCCTTGAAACATCGTAATCGGATTCAAAATTTGTACGATTTTGAATCGCAAGAAGAAGATAGCAATTCTGCAACATTTTCAGAATTGAAAAACTATAAAAGCGTTTCTGACAGAACTGTTTTGCAACAGTACAATGACGTTGCAGAATATCTTAGTGAGAAGAAGATCGGAAATTGATTGATTTCAAATGATTTTGTTTGTTTATATAGGTGATGAGCAGAGGCATCCAATGACCAAGCGTTGCAATTGTACGATTTTGATCCGACCAAAAACACTATGAGATTTGATTGTTCATGATGCAATTTAGATTATAGAATTGAAGAGCAAGAAGAAGATAGCAATTCTGCAACATTTTCAGAATTGAAAAACTATAAAAGCGTTTCTGACAGAACTGTTTTGCAACAGTACAATGACGTTGCAGAATATCTTAGTGAGAAGAAGATCGGAAATTGATTGATTTCAAATGATTTTGTTTGTTTATATAGGTGATGAGCAGAGGCATCCAATGGCCAAGCGTTGCAATTGTTAAATTGCAACAATCATTTCTGTTTGATAAGCCCAAGGCCTAAAGGCCCATCTTTTGATATTTTAAATATTATTATCTATGTCAAGCTCATGCTTAAGGCCCATTGCCTTATGGCTCCTTCTCTTCTTTCTTTTGATATCATGTATCAAGCTTTTACATATATAGAGACAAACTCCCTTATATTCTACAATGTGGGACTAATCCCAACACCTTATCTTCTTCCATTCTTGCTTCCCTCTTCAAAAACAAACCCATATCCCAAACTAATATTGAAAATTTACAACACATTAATGTATATAATAAGTTAATACAATTATAGGTAATGGAATATAATTGTGGTAAACATTACATTATTATGGAGTAATTATATTTGGTCTTAATTTGGGAAAAATGATGCATTGAAACTATGATTGTTCACTGCAAAAGTAAGACAATAAATGCAAAAACCAATAGCTTGAGTCAAAAATTAAAGGTTGTTATAACGTGTTTTTTCTTTCATTATAAAGGGATCTATTTAAATTGATCGAAATCTGAAAGCAACATCCCTACCATATATATTAAAATAAAACAAGCAAAGGATACACAGTATTAGCAATTACGAACTGGATATGCAATATAACAAATCAAAACTACTCAGTTTTAATATGTGTATCCCCTAGTTAATGTTATCCAAATCTGTCATTCATGGTTTTACGATCATTCCAAATTTCTTGGTCATTTCTATGAAATGGATGGAGTGAAAATCTAGAGGTTGCACTTGAATACCTTAAATCATGTCCAAAAAAGAAACAATATGCAACCAAAAACTTAAACATTGTGAGGGAAAACAAAATTTTAAAAGCACGTACTATAGGAAATGGTACTAATTTAATTTCTTCAACAAAGGCGTTTGTTGGATCCTAATCTCAGTCTGCTGTTATCTCCCGATCTCAATCTGTTGTTATTTCCATAGAGTAGAAAATGTAAAATTTGTGTTTGAATAAGAAGATAAATAGTTTATGCCATTAAGCAGAGTTGTTATCACCCATTTAAAAGAAGAAAAGAAAGCTGCTCGTTTCAGTTTATGAGTAGAAATGTGGGCTGCAAAGTAAACGTGGGTTGTGGAGAACTAAATTTTCATGGTTGAGTAATTTGTTAAAAGGTATTAAAGAATAATGAAGTAGGTCCCAAAAATGACACAATAATTTGTATATTTACTGGCTCACAAAATTTGATTAACAGCATCGCACAGTTTACCCATCTTCCCAAGTAACGTCTTCTAATTTAATACCAGTGTTAGTGCAAAATTGAATGTCGCTGAAGGCTCACTAACAATTTGAACATAACCGCATCACACAGTCTACCCATCCTTCCATGTAACGTCTTCTAATTTAATACCACTGTTGGTGCACAATTGAATGTTGCTGATGACACACTAACAATTTGACAGTTTTTTTTACTGTTGTTCTTAATTGTCAGTTGCATTTAAAAGTGCAGCAAAGCCATAAAATGTTAATAAAACAATAAAATGGGAGGTAACGAAATTTGCAATTACAGCTAGGGAACAATACCACTTCTGGTCACGTTTTTCTTAGTCATCGAAGATTATGGTCTGCCATAGTATTGAACTAAATGTAAGCAAGTAATCAGTCTGCATTTATCTTTTATACATTTCACAACTTATGACACTTTACAGCGATAATAAATAAAATAACAAAGCATATCTATGTTTGAAAGTATTTGGTTGTTATTTAATTAGTATCACATAGACTATGGACCTATGGTAATTTATCTGGGGAACATTTATTATGCTAAATCAGCTACAGATGAAATAGCATCACAACATCTTTAAAACGTACATAAAGATCAAAACAAAAAATTGCTCTACCTTTGGTTACGGAGTCGCAACAATGAGGTTATAAATAAATTTTACTATTTTTCTGTAGTTGTGCGAAACATGCTTCCCTAATTATCTATACATTTAAGCGGATATACCAAGCAAAGCATCCATTAAAAATGAGTTTAAAAATAAAACTACATAGTCACCATCAGAATTTTAACGGCTGAGTTACATGTATTTTTTAACATATGTATACGGTACAGAAGCAATTACAACCATGATTATCAAGTAGAGAGAAGTAAGCTTACGTACATTTAATTTGGTGAAGATGCCCCATGTTATATTGTGGTATAACCTGATTTCAATTTTCAACCTTGCCACTCAAGATGCACATCCCATACTAAAGTTTTGACAGTCATCATATGCACAAAAAAATATAGTAATATTTGAATAATTTTATATAATAGAAACAAAACACCATCAGAATTTTAAGGGCCATGAGTTGCACGTATTTTTTTAACATATGTATAAGATGCAGAAGCAATTGCAATCATAGCTATCAAGTAGAGAAAAGAAAGCTTAGATGCATTTAATTTGATGAAGAGGCCACATGTTATCATGCCGTACAACCTGATTTTCAGCCTTGCTACTCAAGGTGCATATCCATACTAAAGGTTTGACAGTCAGCATACGCATGAAAAAATATACTAATATTTGAATAATCGTATATAACAGAAACAACAAAATAAGAAATGCAGTAACTGCGGGCTTTGATAATGTATCAAGGACATCATTAAAGGGACTCTAAAAATGGATAAGATGGGCAAAAAAATTGGATGTAGCACCCTGTGTACAATGTCAGAAAATATTCTAAGCCAAAAACGGTGAAACCAGTAAAGAAACTGCGAGGTAGATGTTAAAATCTGTATCACTGTATTACACACGAACATTTGGAGGACTATAGAGCATATCAATCAAATTTGATGGACATGCAAGTATGATCTATATCGGCAAATATAGGTTTGTTTAAACATGAAAATATCCTGAAGGACAAAATGAACAATAAATTATTCCATAAGAACAAAGGGGAAAAAAATTTGTTCATAAGGACAAGTTTTAATGTAAAGGGATAAATTATAGTGGGTCCCTGAATTCCTCTCTTTACAAAATTTTGCCCTCTTGTCCTTATGGAAAAATTTATTGTTCCTTTTGTCCTTGAGGTTAAAACCCCTTGTTGAAATGTCGAAACCGCTTTTAAACATTATCCGAAAATAATCACTGACTCAAACATTATGGGTTTGACACTTGCATATGTACAAAATGTGACCTTTTTAGCTTAGCTATTTTTTCATGCTTTTCGTATTCAAAATCTCTACTAATAAATATTTCTATTTTTGATTATCTAAGCAATTATCATCTCTAGAGAAAGCTATTTTTCCAAAGCGTCTTTAACGAAAAAGCCTTAGTCAAACATTCTTTCTTACATCTTAATGCTACATATAAATCTAGATTATAACAATCTGAAATCTTACTCGGAAATTCATGGTTACTTATCAAAATACTTACTAATTTCACTATTATTATTATTATTATTATTGTATATGAAGTATTGCGAATTATTTTAAAACAAAGCTTCAAAATTCATTAAAATTAAACTTCACTTAGTGGTAGTTACTTGGTCAAGCTAAAACATAATTGCATTGCAAATTGGTTTACTTTTACAAAATAGGCTTACACCAAAGATTGTTACCAGTAAAAACAAATATATAAAAAGAAATATTTGTTACTAACCATTTTTCTAAATCATTTAGCATAAGTGAAGTGAAAAATTAGTATATTTATACTATTGTATGTCAACCTATTATACGATTATCTGGTCAAAAATCTGACACATATAACTACGATATCAATTTATAAAACTTACTAAAACACTACAAGAAAACAAGCTATTTGCGACGGCTGATTTGCGACGGCTTCAGACGGGCCGTCGGCGGCCGTCGGAAATTTTCGTGATAAATTGTCTGCCGAACTCTTTCTTCCTCATTTCTTTTGCTCATCCATTTTTTCCAGCTGCAGTTTTTAAAACCCTACCACTCCAAATCCGATTTTATTTCCTCCAAATCTCGATTTCTTCGCGTAAGAACCTCCTTGGCTTTCATTCAGATCTCTAGAGCAATCAATTTGAGGTATAATCTCTTTTTTCCATAAAAATACAATTTTTACCTAAATCTATATTTGCTTAAATTAGAAAATTAGGGTTATCTATTGATTGCAATTGGTTTAAATAGTGTGTTAGTGGGTTATAACATCCTATTATGTGCGTATTTCATGTGATATAATGAAATTGAAAATTTTATGTGCAATGTTTGGTTATTTGTGCATATGTCTGTTGGATTTAGAATAACCCTAGAGGTGGGGTGAATAGGGTTTATCACAGTTTTTAACTGAATTAAAAATCTAACAAGATATATGATAATAAACAGATCACAGAATATAGCAGAAACAAGAATACAGACAATAAATCACACACAGATATACCCAGCTTCGGCAAAACCCTGCCTACTGCTGCATTTCTAAGGTTTCTACTAGGTGATAGAACAGATCCCGCATACAAGACCATGTACACTCGCAAATCCTGCTCCTATTCTAACCCTACGCTCAAAACCGTAGACGGATCTAAACCCCTAGATCAGATTCCCCCTGATTACAACTCCGTAACCAGTAAATCCTAGAATTTACAGACTCTAGCAACTGCCAGTCAACACCCTGACTGGATCTCCCTAGATTTTTACAGAATCTATAAACTGTTTTGTTGGTTTACAAAAGAAATTGAAAAAACAAAAGCAAATTAAACCCTAGGACTTAAGGATATAAGGGTCATCCCCTTTTAACATTAAAACAAAAAACTGGGCCGGCCCTTTGTTTATTTGGTGCACTCTTTTCCTTTAGCCCGATCTCTTGTTTCTGGAGAAAAAAAATATGGCTGCTCCCTAGGGTTTCTTGCTTATTCTTCCAAATTGAAATTGATTACTGAAGTGAATGATTGTTCTCTGAAGCTTGAGCAAAATCGTGGCTTGCTTTCTGATGCTTCGATTTGGACTTCCCTCTCTGGCACTCGATCGAAATCCTAATAAGATTTGTGAGTAATTCGATTCTATTGAACTCTTTTAATTGTTTGCGTTGGATTTCAATGAATAATTGCCTGTGATGATGTGGTGTAATATAGGATAAAGGAATCCTGTGATAGCTCTCTGATTTCACGATTATGACTTGGCTGATTTACGTTTATTTCCCATTTTGAAATTCTCTGCTTTGAATAATTTGTGCGTGAGAATCATTGATGATTTTGTGGCCTAAAATGTTTCGATTAAAAGATTTTTCAGAAAGATCCCATTCTGTGATTTATAGTCATGAATTCACTTGCCATTTTAGAGCTTACTACTTTTGATTTCTGGGAAGAAATTGATACTTGCCAAAATATTTATTCATTTTTTTTTTTAAAGAAACAATTGTATACGTTACCTTGATCATGATTTCAGGAAATCAGCTGCTTCCCTTGAAAAATCTTTGCGTGTAATTCTGTTGTTAATTTGTGGCAATACCCTGGTTGATTTCAGCCGAAAACAACTTGCTAGAAACAAATATTTCTTGATACATAATTCTTTTACTTTTGGTTAAATACTTGTCCAAAACCGTGTTCATGAATCTTGGTGTCATTTTTGGAAAGTCATTTATGTCTTGCTCAAAACTTTCTGAACCAAACTGGAATCAAATGACTGATTTCTTGGTTTGCCTTGGTTTGATTTTCCATGAATATAAATAGCATTGAATAATAAGAAAAATGCCATTTGACTTTGCTGATTTTCGCCTTTAAAAAACAAATGTCATTGATACCATTTCTAGAAAATAGTAGCATGATTTCTGGAATCATTTGAGCTTGCTATAAAGCATATCTTAAAGCTTGCCATATATTTCTTCATTTTTGAAAAAAAAGTTGTTGCCAACTGTTTTACTTTCCATTGCTGAATGCTGCTGAATATTTGATACTTGTCTCGACCATTTGAAACTAAACCTTGATTGTGCACTTACACGTTTGAATCCCCTTGCTTGACCATAAGTGTGTTGTTCACCTGATTTGTATGCACCCACTGTTTTGTCATCCATACATGAACTGCACTTGTAATTTGTGAATCTGCCGTAGTATGTTGCTCGATCACATTAGCTTAACTTGAACAAGTACACACTGACTTGCATTTTAAAGCTGTTCATAATTATCTGTTTGTGCACTTGCACATCAAACTGGCTCGACCAATTACATATCCACGATTAACTTGAGTCATGCTTTCTTGGCTGCTCTATTTCTGCTTGTTGTTGTTGCGCTATTCATGTTGAGTTGCTTCGAAAACATTACTATGCTGAATCATGAACACTTGAACTTGGCTGCACCATCATACTTGCATTGCTTGACCCATATGAGTAGATCTGGAAATATAAAAATGCTGCCATTGTGTATTGTGTTCGGCCATGCAGTTGTTACACCATGCTCATGTATGCTGATCATGTCATCTATAAAACTTTGTGACACTTTACTTTCTCTGGTCTGTAGCCTTATGTATGAACCCATGTATTAGCACCATTGTAAAACTGCTGCGTATTTGCTTGAATTTTGACTTGTATACCCATGCTTGACATTTGCTCGAACCTGATTCATGCCACGTTGTTTTTCACTTTGCACTTACACCTGAATCATGAAATACGCTGCTACATGTAGACATGAGTCTGAACTTGTAAACTGTTTTGTTCCATTGTTGATTGGAAACTGAACTTTCACTTGCTGTAGCTTCATTTTTGGTTAGTCTTGACTATTTGACCTTTGCTGCCTTGAATGGATTCTCTTGCACCATACTGATCGTGCACATGCAATACAGAGATGAAACTGTTTTTGACTTTTGCTTGTACATGTACGCACTGGGTTGAGTTGGTTCATGTAGCTGCTCCTCAGTTGCTTGCTGATTGGCGAGGCAGTGCACACGTGTATATTTATACACGTGTGTATATGCAGCCGTCATACTGATTTTCTTGTCCCTGCACTGAAATATTATATATATATATACTGTCTAGACACATATCAGATCAAGTCATGAAAAATGATGAGAAACACACCAGAAATCTGAGACAAATAAAATTTTAAAAATAAAAATTATATTTGCATGTATTCAGTATTATTTCTATTGCAGTGTACTGTGTGTGTGTTTCATGTGTGACAGGTAAACATGAAGACTGGACTGACAGAGCTGTGAAGACTGGACTAACAGTGAAGACTGTGAAGACAGAAGATAGAAAATTTAGAACAAGAACAATGTTAGTGAATATCAGTACAAGTGTCTGTATATGAATATATGAGTTTTGTATAACCAAGCGTGAGTGAGGTAGAGAGAAACTGTGTGTTAAATTGAGTGTATTGAAAAGTATATCAGTGATGTACAAATAGTGGAGTATAAAATTTGTATTGTTTATATTATGAAATAAAATATTCTATTCAAATAAAATACTATGTGAATATTTGGAATTTTGTACAGTCGTATTTTATTTAAACAGAAATATTGTATTCTTGTCTGAGATGTGATATAACAGTACAGTAACAAATACATTTAATATAATATATACTTGTTTGTTATCATCAAGCAAAAATCATATAATTGTATATATAACTACGTTATATACAACAATCTCCCCCTTTTGATGATGACAAACAAATGAAAGATTTTGTATATAATAAATGTGTTTGTTCGTGAATAGTGAAACTCCCCCTATTTGAATGCTCCCCCTACAACAGACAACTCCCCCTATAACTGTGCATGAGTGAAATGAATGAATAATAACTCTTCAAAATTAAAAATATTTATAAAATATTTACTCATAAATCAAAATCTAATCCATTCTCCCCCTTTTGTTATCATCAAAAGGATACAGAGTTTAAAATACAGATGAAAGTTGACTAAAAATATAATTTCAGCTTAAGAGTAAGAACGGTCATCATAAATTTCAATCAGTCAAACAAAAATCATAATATTCTAAGAACATGTGGCATATTTCTCATTGTAGAGAATGACGGATATACGATGAATTTTATATAAAACGGAGAGAGTTTTAAAAACAATTCATTTCCAATTATTTTCAAAGGATTTTTATAAAAATAAAGCACAAAAACAGTGATGGATTTGGACTATAATAAATAATTCAATTTAAGTGACAAGATCGAATAATCTCAAATCCCAATATCTATCAATCAATAAATCATAATACGTCATAATATTTCAACACATTTCACAGATTAGAAAGATGGATTGATAGGCTGGTTTTTATACACTGAGGAGAATTTCAAACTTATTTCTATTTTTAGCACTTTATTTCCTTTTTATTTATTTTTTGTTTAAGAGCACAATGACCACGCATAACCAGAGCTTGGATTTTTAAAAGGGATCAGCCGCAGCTTAAATTATAAGACGTCTCATAACCATGCATAACCAGAGATTGGATTTTTAAATGAGGTTAGAGACACTCTTATATATTAATTATATTTTTATCATTTTCAGCTTTATAAAGGAAAAACTCCTCGGTATATGAAACCAATATGAATGATAGAAATGTGGTAGGTACAGAAAAGGACTGTGAAATAAATTTCTAAATTAATTATATTATGAAATAAGCTCGACTGTACCGGGATTATTGAAAAAATTTCAATTATCACTAATTCTGAATAATAATATAGTCCCATTTCTATCACAAATAATTTTCACAGTTTTAAACACAAGATGATTTTTCCTTTTTTAAAAAAAAAAATTAAACTCTCTACATTAATATAAAATCATGATGAATGGCAGACTGGTGATGAGATGGTCGTGAAATAATTGCCAGTTCAAAGATATTACAATAAATATTCAACTATCATGAAAAATTTAAATAAAATTTCTTCTTGTTTGTGAAATATACTGCAGTCACAATTCATCACAATTTCAAATTTTAATAATAATTTTGATGAATTATATATACAGTTCAATTTGGTTATTGATTTCAATTTCTGAATGAATAATTAATAAATAATTTTAAAATTGAAAATCAATTACAAGAGGAAACTAAACAGATTTATACAAAGAATTTTTTTTATACACGGTGATAATTCAAAAAACAGATGAGTAAAAAGGCTGATACCAATTGTAGTCTCCTTTATCGAGGAATTTAATTACACCCTGATGGACTATTATGAATATCTCAGACCAAAGAAATTTAAACACAAACTCAGCCAGACAAATTTAGAACATTTATCAGAGCAACAGATAAGAACAAGCAGTTATTTGAAAAACAATATCAGAGCAGCAAACAGATCATAAACAAGCAATTTCAGAATATTTTCAAAACAATATCAGAGCAGTACAAAAATCAGACTCAAATCAGACTAGACAAGATGATGGTCACAAAAGATGATTCATGGTCTAATGAATATATATACCGTTTATTTGAAATCATTTGAGAAATATGAAATTCTCAAGATTCACTGAGTCAGTCACACTAGAATGTAAATTTCATATTCAAGATATGTGTGTGATTCAATAAATCAGTAACTTCAAATGATTTTAAACAAACATATATTCAAATCAAATAATCATGAAAAACAAAGAGATTTAAGACTGGTTTTTCAAAGAATTTTTCTGACTATTTACATCAAGTTTGAGTAATAATTCATGATCCAAAAAAAATAGTGGTTTATTCAAAATCACTTGAACAGATGTAAATCTTGAGATATAATGAATCAATCACACAGAATTAAAATTTTAGACCTGAGAGGTGTGTGAGATTCAAAATATCAGAAATTTTCAAGTGATCTCAAAACAACAACAAAAATCTAGACCAGATAATCATGAATAACAGAGAATTTCAAGATGTAAACAATGAGTTTCAAGTCAATTCAACAAATTAAAGCCAATCTGAAAAATTAAAGAAATTATCACAACTGAGAAGTAGCAGTGTGCTGTAAAGAGTATAAATTTTCAAGCCTTTCTAAACTGAATTAGAATAAACTCAGCACAGCAGAGATGTGTGATATTTCAATTGTTTTTCAGATCTTCAAAAATTTAGAATTCAAATTAACAGTGTTCAAGATGTGATATGAACACATCAATACTGTTACGAATTCAGAAAATAGAAAATAAACCTCAAAACAATTGTAGATATCTACAAGATTAAATTCAAAGTCTGGAAATAATTAACACATCAGAATTCTATTCAACTAAATTGAATTTCCAGAAAATAAGAGTTCTAAAATTGGAAGTTTAAGAAAGCATAAGAAAATTTACAATGATGTGACAGTGACAAGTCAAACAGACAAAGAAAATAAACAGAAGAAATAGAAGGAGGAAAAAAAAAGTATTTACAAAGATGAGTTTAGAGATTATACCTGAAATCGATGTAAATCAGAATCTCTAACTCAATAGATCTTGGCTAGAGGAGCTGTAAAAGATACAGAATTATAGACCAGCTTGATTTCAAATTTCCTTTCAGCACAGCAGTTCCTCAGCCAACTTTGGTACCTAACAGTTTAAAGGATCGAGTGGTCTAACAAAATTTCTAAAACCACTCACAAGTGTATTCAAATGTTTTGGTACACAGACCTGTTTATATAACAATCCATCTGAATTTACCTTTGTCCCCTTTGGAACCCATATCTGTTTGAATTTAACGAAGTTTGTTTTATCTCTTTTTGGGATCCAGGATTGTTTAGATGGATTATTACACAACAAATTCAAATTTTGCTTTTCATTCAAAAAACCTTTGGAATTAACAAAGTTCAACTTATCAAGGCAATCCTTTTCAAAGAAGGTTGAAGGATTTTTAAAATCGTTTGAGCTTCTCCTTTCAGAAAACTCAGATTTCCCAAAACCAAGTCCACTTCTATTTCCCGATGAAAATTGATTTTTCAACAACATATTTAAAGATTTTTCACTGTTTGAATTTTTTTCCAGGGTTGTTTCAAGTTGTTGAATTTTAGTTTTAAGATCACCATTTTCTTTCAATAAATCTGAACAATGATTTTCAGTGATCTTACATTTTTCAAAAACAAATATTCATCTTTAAGCAAATTAATTTTGGTTTGGGACTCAGCAATCTCAGATTCAAAAAGTTTTTGTTTTTTAAACTAAAATTTCTTGGATTTTTCAATCTCGTTTTCCAGTTCTTTCAAAACCAAATCGGATTTCAACAAATTCTCCTTATCAGCAATTTCAAATTTTGAATATATATCAGTCTTAAAAATTTCAAATTCCTTTTGTAACAAATTAATCAAACTTGATAACTCAGTCTTGTTCTCTTTTAAGATCAGAATTTCTTTTTCAAACTTTTGAATATTTTTATTGAGATGAACAAGATTGGTTTTAAATTTCAAACAATTTTTGCAATCTGAATTTGAAGAATTTTTAAAATGTTCTAGTTGTAATTCCAAATCTTCCATTTTGCTGGTCAACTCAGAATTCTTTGATTTCAGATATTTGTTTTTACATTGGAGTTTATCAACAAATTTAGTCAAATCAACGCACATATAAACTAAATCTTCGTACGAGAAATTTTCTGTTTTAGCATCTATTGATTCTCCATCATTTGATCCTTCTGAATTTTCATTTGTAAATCCGGTCAAACAGAACTCTAAATCTGAGTTGACTTTCTCAGGTTTTGAGCTATCGTTGTCAGATCTTCCATACTTCGTATTGAGAGTATCCTAGATTTCCTATGCAGATAAGCAATGGCAGATAAGACTAAACTGTTCAGTACTAAGATAATCAAATATAATTTTCATAGCACGAGCATTGAAAGTAATATCTACACTATCAAACCCATTGATAACAACATCCCAACATTTAATATTAACAGATTTTAAATAAAATTCCATTTCGGATTTCCAGTTCAAAAAATTTGTTCCATCGAAAATGTTTGGGATGTGACTGGACTGACTCTCAATAATCTGACAACAAGGGTTACCCATGACTCTAGAGTTAAACAAAAATACCTGCTCTGATACCACTTGTTGGATCTAGAATAACCCTAGAGGGGGGGTGAATAGGGTTTATCACAGTTTTTAACTGAATTAAAAATCTAACGAGATATATGATAATAAACAGATCACAAAATATAGCAGAAATAGGAATACAGACAATAAATCACACACAGATATACCCAGCTTCGGCAAAACCCTGCCTACTGCTGCATTTCTAACGTTTCTACTAGGTGATAAAACAAATCCCGCATACAAGACCATGTACACTCGCAAACCCTGCTCCTATTCTAACCCTACGCTCAAAACCGTAGAAGGATCTAAACCCCTAGATCAAATTCCCCCTGATTACAACTCCGTAACCAGTAAATCCTAGAATTTACAGACTCTAGCAACTGCCAGTCAACACCCTGACTGGATCTCTCTAGATTTTTACAGAATCTATAAACTGTTTTGTTGGTTTACAAAGGAAATTGAAAAAAAGCAATAAAAACAAAAGCAAATTAAACCCTAGGACTTAAGGATATAAGGGTCATCCCCTTTTAACATTAAAACAAAAAACTGGGCTGGCCCTTTGTTTATTTGGTGCACTCTTTTCCTTTAGCCCGATCTCTTGTTTCTGGAGGAAAAAAATATGGCGGCTCCCTAGGGTTTCTTGCTTATTCTTCCAAATTGAAATTGATTACTGAAGTGAATGATTGTTCTCTGAAGCTTGAGAAAAATCGTGGCTTGCTTTCTGATGCTTCGATTTGGACTTCCCTCTCTGGCACTCGATCGAAAACCTAATAAGTTTTGTGAGTAATTCGATTCTATTGAACTCTTTTAATTGTTTGCGTTGGATTTCAATGAATAATTGCCTGTGATGATGTGGTGTAATATAGGATAAAGGAATCCTATGATAGCTCTCTGATTTCACAATTATGACTTGGCTGATGTACGTTTATTTCCCATTTTGAAATTCTCTGCTTTGAATAATTTGTGCGTGAGAATCATTGATGATTTTGTGACCTAAAATGTTTCGATTAAAAGCTTTTTCAGAAAGATCCCATTCTGTGATTTATAGTCATGAATTCACTTGCCATTTTAGAGCTTACCACTTTTGATTTCTAGGAAGAAATTGATACTTGCCAAAATATTTATTCTATTTTTTTTGAAAGAAACAATGGTATACGTTACCTTGAACATGATTTCAGGAAATTAGCTGCTTCCCTTGAAAAATCTTTGCGTGTAATTCTGTTGTTAATTCGTGGCAATACCCTGATTGATTTCAGCCGAAAACAACTTGCCAGAAACAAATATTTCTTGATATATAATTCTTTTACTTTTGGTTAAATACTTGTCCAAAACCGTGTTTATGAATCTTGTGTCATTTCTGGAAAGTCATTTATGTCTTGCTCAAAACTTTCTGAACCCAACTGGAATCAAATGACTGATTTCTTGGATTGCCTTGGTTTGATTTTCCATGAATATAAACAGCATTGAATAATAAGAAAAATGCCATTTGACTTTGCTGATTTTCGCCTTTAAAAAACAAATGTCATTGATACCATTTCTAGAAAACAGTAGCATGATTTCTGGAATCATTTGAGCTTGCTGTAAAGCATATCTTAAAGCTTGCCATATATTTCTTCATTTCTGAAAAAAAAATTGTTGCCAACTGTTTTACTTTCCATTGCTGAATGCTGCTGAATATTTGATACTTGTCTCGACCATTTGAAACTAAACCTTGATTGTGCACTTACACGTTTGAATCCCCTTGCTTGACCATAAGTGTGTTGTTCACCTGATTTGTATGCACCCACTGTTTTGTCATCCATACATGAACTGCACTTGTAATATGTGAATCTGCTTTAGTATGTTGCTCGATCACATTAGCTTAACTTGAACAAGTACACACTGACTTGCACTTTAAAGCTGTTCATAATTATCTGTTTGTGCACTTGCACATCAAACTGGCTCGACCAGTTACATATCCACGATTAACTTGAGTCATGCTTTCTTGGCTACTCTATTTTTGCTTGTTGTTGTTGTGCTATTCATGTTGAGTTGCTTCGAAAACATTACTATGCTGAATCATGAACACTTGAACTTGGCTGCACCATCATACTTGCATTGCTTGACCCATATGAGTAGATCTGGAAATATAAAAATGCTGCCATTGTGTATTGTGTTCGGCCATGCAGTTGTTACACCATGCTCATGTATGCTGATCATGTCATCTATAAAACTTTGTGACACTTTACTTTCTCTGGTCTGTTGCCTTATGTATGAACCCATGTATTAGCACCATTGTAAAACTGCTGCGTATTTGCTTGAATTTTGACATGTATACCCATGCTTGACATTTGCTCGAACCTGATTCATGCCACGCTGTTTTTCACTTTGCACTTACACCTGAATCATGAAATACGCTGCTACATGTAGACATGAGTTTGAACTTGTAAAATGTTTTGTTCCATTGTTGATTGGAAATTGAACTTTCACTTGCTGTAGCTTCATTTTTGGTTAGTCTTGACTATTTGACCTTTGCTGCCTTGAATGGATTCTCTTGCACCATACTGATTGTGCACATGCAATACAGAGATGAAACTATTTTTGACTTTTGCTTGTACATGTACGCACTGGGTTGAGTTGGTCCATGTGACTGCTCCTCAGTTACTTGCTGATTGGTGAGGCAATGCACACGTGTATATTTATACACGTGTGTATATGAAGCCGTCAGACTGATTTTCTTGTCCCTACACTGAAATGTTATATATATATACACTGTCTAGACACATATCAGATCTAGTCATGAAAAATGATGAGAAACACACCAGAAATCTGAGGCAAATAAAATTTTAAAAATAAAAATTATATTTGCATGTATTCAGTATTATTTCTATTGCAGTGTACTGTGTGTGTGTTTCATGTGTGACAGGTAAACATGAAGACTGGACTGACAGAGCCGTGAAGACTGGACTGACAGTGAAGACTGTGAAGACAGAAGATAGAAAATTTAGAACAAGAACAATGTTAGTGAATATCAGTACAAGCGTCTGTATATGAATATATGAGTCTTGTATAACCAAGCGTGAGTGATGTAGGGAGAAACTGTGTGTTAAATTGAGTGTATTGAAAAGTATATCAGTGATGTACAAATAGTGGAGTATAAAATTTGTATTGTTTATATTTGAAATAAAATATTCTACTCAAATAAAATACTGTGTGAATATTTGGAATTTTGTACAGTCGTGTTTTATTTAAACAGAAATATTGTATTCTTGTCTGAGATGTGATATAACAGTACAGTAACAAATACATTTAAGATAATATATACTTGTTTGTTATCATCAAACAAAAATCATATAATTGTATATATAACTACGTTATATACAACAATGTCCCCCTTAACTTGATTTTGACCATTGTATAATTGTGGTTATTTATGTATATGTGCACCGTTATGTACTTGTTATTCTTGTATTTGTTGCAAAAGTGGAAAATCTTACAAAAATTGTTTGAGTACGTCTAACAAAAAAAACCTTTTTGTGATTTAAGTTATTTATGAATCAACGATGCGGATTTAAGAGAACACATCAAAATAGGATAATATGCATGAAATCGATACATTATATCTATGAATACTACATGTATGAATATATTGTGAAGTAACATACAAAGCTATCTATTTTCAGTGTTGGAACAACCGTGTGGGAACCGTCAAGTATTGGAACACTGATGAGGCGAAGGTAAGTGCACAAAATTATTTGTAAATATCAAAAATATTTGATTGATAATGTCATTCTTTGCAGACCCGGCCCAGCAACCTCCAAACTTGCGCACACATTGTCCGTGATGCTGGTGATAATATCATCATGGCATATTAACTACTTTACTCCATCTCTTGCTTAAAATAAACGAGCAATTAAATCATGTTCTACCAAATTTGATGATACGAGCTTATCCGATTTTTTTTTGGCCAACTTCTTCATGTAGTCAACTAATGAACTCTTGGCAATGATTGCAGGGAGACAATTGGATGAATTTGAACCTCTCTTCGATTACAGTGCAGTCACCCCCTTTATGTAGTCATCGAAGGTAAACTCCCTTACCTATATCTTGGTGTTTTTGTTGGAATCTCGATTCCTTTTTATTTTTTGTTAGTATTAATGCATATATATTATAGATGATGACGATGACACGGTTCCTTTAACTATTTTGGATGGGCCTACGAGAAAGAGATGCTTAAATTCTGATTTTAAGGTATATTTTCTATTTTTTTGTGTTAAATATATTTTTAAGGTATGTTAATTCTGATTTTAAGGTGTGCTTAAATTCTGATTTTGGATGCGCGTATGTGAAAGCGACGCGAAATAGGCGGTGTGAATTTGGAAATCAAGTGGTAAACGATTTTTTTTAATATAATTTTTAGTTTAAAAATAAAATCATGTACCCTTACAAAATTGCTACAAATATGAGTTAGGATTCAAATTTTCCACTTCTTTATAATTTGTACAAAATATGAGTTAGGATTTGGAAATCAAGCAGATTTTTTGGGGTAATGTATTTATTATTGGTATATATATTGGTAGACTACGTGATGTGCACAAATTTATGTATTATGTAGTTAATGGTTTAAGTTTATGGTGAAATTTTTGTGTTTTTGTTAATTGGTTGAGAACTGATATGTTGGGTTATCTATTGATTGATTAGATATTGGTTTTAGTGAAGAAGTATAGTTGGAAGGCTAAATAGCAGCTGAAATTTCAAAAAAAAAATATGTAGGTTTTCCGACGGCTACCGATGGCTGACGAAAGCCGTCGGAAGCCGTTACAAACCGCCAAAAACCGTCGGAAACAAAACTACGGGCTGTGTCGAAATTCGTCGGAAAATCAGATTTTCGACGCCTCTAAAAGCGAAGGCTATTTCCGACGGCTTCCGACGGCCGCCGACAGTTTTCAACCGTCGGAAATTGCCTTTTTTCTTGTAGTGAAACTATTATTTAGTCAAGCTAAAAAATAGCAAATGTTGATTAAGCAAGTACAAACCCAAATGAATGCAACTGAAGTCCAAAATTTCAAGTAATATGCTTTTAATTTATTTACTTTTGTATTCTTGGACAATAATTCTTTTCCAAAAGGATTTAAGGAATCCATTAGTTAATATTCAAATGAGATACCACAGAGAACATAGAAATTGATCTGGAGACATGTGGCAGTAAGTATTAGGAAAACATGATTTAACCCACTTTAAATCAATTATAAATTCCTTTCAACAATGAAGGTTTAAGCAGGAAAATAGACCTTGCTGATTACAAACTTGACGGCCATAGCTATGTAATCTTAAATACACCCCAAATATAGAGCATGTATTGTTAATATCCAAAGCAAGTAAATGAAAAGAAATGTTTCAAATCATTTATTCTAAATTGCTTACTATAAACAAAGTATTGCGATTGTATATGACATCCAATTATAATTGTATATGAAGTATTGCGATTTCCATAAATCATCATATTTAACAGAGTATTTTTTTTCTTCAAATTATGATAATAAATGAAAATGAAAAATAAGTACATCTATATTGCTATAGTTCAAGCCAATTATATATTTATTTGGTAAAGTAACCAATATATATATAACCACGATACCAATAAAAAAAAGTTACTGAAGCATTACTTGGTCTAGCTAAAGCATAATTGCAATGAAAATTGGTCACTAATCATTTATTCTAAATCATATAGCATAAATTAAAATGAAAAATAGGTATTTTCATAATATTTTATATCAATTTATTATATAAATATATGTTCGTATAACCAACATACATAACTATGATATCAACAAAAAACTTGCTCAAGCTATAATTTAGTTGAGCTGAGAAATGTCAAACTGAGCAAGTAGCAAACCCAAAAACTCATGCAATAGAAGTCCAAAATTCAAAGTAACACGGCTTTAGCTTATTTTCTTGATTCTTTAAGGTGATTCTTTTCCAACAAAATTTAAGGAATCCATTAGTTAATATTCAAATGAAATACAATAAATAACATATTAATTGATCTCGTGGCAATAAACATAAAGAAAACATGAATTAACCCACTTTAAATCGATCGTAAATTCTTTTCAAAAATGAAAGTTTAATCATGATAAGGGATCTGGCTAATTACAAACTTGATGACCATAGCTATGAAATCTTGAAAATTGTAGATTTGATCCACCATAAACATAGACCACTTACATCGAAGATATGGCTATAACAAATAACGAAGAAATCTGCTTGCAAATTTCGTGATGACAGTAAAAATAAGTTATGAAAAAACTTGGCTTAAAGATGAAGAAGAAATTGAAGTCCATTTGTTATAAAGGATGTCGAATTCATTTGTTGCGCCAATTAGATCAATAGTTAAAGCAAATTAAGCATGAGCTAAATAAAATTATTAATCATTTTGCTCCCGTCCTGAAAATATTTTGAGTGATATTCGATACAGCAGTAGCTTTTTAAACTCACCAAAAGCAAAATTGAGATTAATATCTTGACATAAATATTATTTGTAGATGAAATTATAAAGCGACCAAATTTTGCAAACAAAACACTACTTAGTCATTTCGAAGATGACACATAATTGCCAAAACATATGAAGTTTTGTATAGGGGCATAGGTTCAAATGAGCAGAAAATTTACGTATTAACAGGATTGCTCTTCTATCTCAAATAAACCAAAAATTTGAAGATGCATGCAAATATATTTGTATTAAGTATCAACTATGACCAAAATGGCTGAGTTGTTTGACCCGATGTTCCACTCCCCCCCCCCCCAAAGTTTTTTATTATTATTGTGGTGCACTGTGTAATCATGAAATTTAGCAATGTTGTTATATGCTGAATGAATGTATCGTACTTGTTCCTTGTAGGCCACATTCCTTTATTGAATAGCTAAGGATTGCATTTTCAAATTTCATTGAAGCGTTCGCCTTTTCACATTCATAATCCACTTCTAATACTTGGTACCGTGTTAGAATAACATTAGGTTATGAACTTTTAAAGAAATTGCAGGATCAAATTAAATACGATCTTGTATGGGTAGTTATTTAGATCAGACATTTTTGTTATTGTTGTTTCAACGCTTTCTTAAAAATTTTGAAATTTAAGAATTGTATTCACTATGACTCCAAGCTTGGAGAAAATAAAGTATTAATGCTATTATTTGTAACTATTTTGCAATTAAAGATAAGATATACATTCTTTTTAAAATAAATTAATGACTATTTATGAGATAATATTGAAATCCTAAAATCAAAGAAGACCAAAACCAAATTCTTTACATTTCATAAAAGGCGTTGTCAAATTCTTTGCTGTCGTGAGCCAAATAAAGCATAAATATTTATTTAAGTAAATAATTAAAAGAAAGTACACTAATGACGAATAAAAAACATGTTGAGGTTGATAGCAACTTACCGACGTAAATCGTTGAAGCAAATCAAATTGCAAGGACATATGCACCTTTCATACCCATTCTAATCGAAACCTAGATACAAAATAACCCAAAGTTTGAATCAATCAACTTTTAGTTGTAATACGAAAGTAGAAACAAAAAAGCAAGCTGAACGCAAAGGCAAAAGTTGCATGTAGGAAGAGATCGACGTTACAGCCGATGCCGATAGCAGTCAGAAACCTAGTTATAGAATTTTCAAAAGAAGAGTCAACCAAAATTTAACTGTAACATGAAAGCTATAGCCAAAAATCAAAGGAAAAAAGTTGCATGTAGGAAGATCAACGTTATACCGTTGCCGATAGCGGTCGCTGTAGCGGATGTCGATAGCCAATTTGTCTCTCATGGGTAGCAATAAGGAAGATCTACTTGCCCTGTTCAGATCTGGATTTGGTAGCGATTGAGAATCATGGAATATCTATGATTTAAGGATAGAGAATAACGTTTAGGCAAATTCTATTCGATCCCCGCAATATGCTGATTAGCCTCCCAAAGCATGAAAAAGCCGGTATACCCCCAATTTTGCTGAGTAGCCCCCACTAATTTAAAAAAAATCCGAAAATACCCTCCCACGTAGAGAGAATGCGTGATTTATCAGTGTACCTCATAACAGCCCTACGTGGTTCATCAATGTACCTCGTAGCAGTTCTCCGTGGTTCTTCCAAAGACCATGTAGTGTTACTACGAGGTACACTGATGAACCACGTAAGGGGACTACGAGATGTTCAGAAAACAAGAAAAAAATATAACATAAAAAGGGCATTTTCGTCCTCGTATTTTTTGGTTAAAACGGTGGGCTACTCAGCATATTTATGGGTTGAAATAGAATTTGCCTAACGTTTATGTTGCATTTCTGAGTTCCGATAAAGAGAAGAGGGGGTTAAGGGGAATACGGAAAGAGGAATTAGGAATATGCAACTTTCAGTTTTAAATTGTCAAAATGCTTGATTCAGTAATTATAACGAGACATACGCGTGGAGCCATTCAACAAAATAAAAATATGTCGTTAGTACATTCTCTGGTATATTTCTTGCCCATTTTATTTTTCTGCATATTTATTTGCTCGATAGTTTCTTTTTATTTTCCTGTTCTCATCATTGTGCATTAATTTTTTTTTGTTCCTAATTCATGCATGTTAATTCATGTGACCGTTATTCAAAACATTTATTCTTATTTCTAGTTTTATTGAAAATAGTTCTATTCTTAATACGCGTGCACGTACTCTTGAAATAAATATTTCCACACATACAGGTGATTTAGTTCCATTTATGATGCGCATTTATTTTTGAATTCATACATACCGGATTTAATTCCATTTACATTACCCTGCTTTCAGATTTTAACATTATTCTCATTTACGTCTCTATTAATGTCATTAATGACGCGCATGACTAATTAAAGGAACATTGCTATTTAACTTTAATTAGTTTTCGTTTCTTTCTTGATTTAATTCTTTTATCATATGTGTTTGTTTTTAGTAAAGTTCATTTTCGGTAGTTTGCATGTATACCAAAAAAAGTGTGACACCAAACCTATTCTGATTATACCGATGTCAATCGGTCGCTGTAGCGGATGTCGGTAGCCATTCTGTCTCTCATGGGTAGCAATAAGGAAGATCTACTTGCCCTGTTCATATCTGGATTTGGTAGCGACTGAGAATCATGGAAAATCTATGATTTAAAGATAGAGAATAACGTTTATGTTGCATTTCTGAGTTCCGATAAAGAGAAAAGGGGGTTAAGGGGAATACGGAAAGAGGAATTAGGAATATGCGACCTTTCAGTTTTAAATTGTCACAATGCTTGACTCAGTAATTATAACGATACGTATAGATACGCGTGGAGCCACTCAACAAAATAAAAATATGTCGTTAGTATATTGTATGGTATAGTTCTTGCCCATTTTATTTTTCTGCATATTTATCTGCTCGATAGTTTCTTTTTATTTTTCTATTCTCATCACTGCGCATTAGTTTTCTTCTATTTCTATTCATGTCTGTTAACTTATGTGACCGTTATTCAAAACATTTATTTTTATTTCTAGTTTTATTGGAAAAAAATCATTCTTAATACACGTGCACATACTCTTGAAATAAATATTTCCACACATACGAGTGATTTAGTTCCATTTACGATGCGCATTTATTTTCTAATTCATACATACCGTGATTTAATTCCATTTACATTACCCTTCTAGATTTAATTGTCTGCTTTCAAATTTTAACGTTATTCTCATTTACATCTCTATTAATGACATTAATGACGTGCATGACTAATTAAATGAACATTGCTATTTAACTTTAATTACTTTTTTTTCTTGATTTAATTCTTTTACTATATGTGTTTGTTTTTAGTAAAGGTCATTTTCGGTAGTTTGCGTGTACACCAAAAAAGTGTGCCACCAAACCTATTCCGATTATTAGTAAAGTTTAGCAAGATGTGTTTGTTTTTAGTAAAGGTCATTTTCGGTAGTTTGCGTGTACACTAAAAAAGTGTGACACCAAACCTATTCCGATTATTAGTAAATTCATGTGACCGTTATTCAAAACATTTATTTTTATTTCTAGTTTTATTGAAAAAAAATCATTCTAAATACACGTGCACATACTCTTGAAATAAATATTTCTACACATACGGGTGATTTAGTTCCATTTACGATGCGCATTTATTTTCGAATTCATATATACCGTGATTTAATTCCATTTACATTACCCTTCTAGATTTAATTGTCTGCTTTCAAATTTTAATGTTATTCTCATTTACGTCTCTATTAATGTCATTAATGACGCGCATGACTAATTCAAATAACATTGCTATTTAACTTTAATTACTTTCCTTTTTTTGCTTGGTTTAATTCTTTTATCATATGTGTCTATTTTTAGTAAAGGTCATTTTCGGTAGTTTGCGTGTACACCAAAAAAGTGTGACACCAAACCTATTCCGATTATTAGTAAAGATTAGTAAAGATGTGTTTGTTTTTAGTAAAGGTCATTTTCGGTAGTTTGCGTGTACACTAAAAAAGTGTGACACCAAACCTATTCCGATTATTAGTAAAGATGTGTTTGTTTTTAGTAAAGGTCATTTTCGGTAGTTTGCGTGTACACCAAAAAAAGTGTGACACCAAACCTATTCCGATTATTAGTAAAGATTAGTAAAGATGTGTTTGATTTTAGTAAAGGTCATTTTCGGTAGTTTCCGTGTACACCAAAAAAGTGTGACACCAAACCTATTCCGATTATTAGTAAATTCACGTGACCATTATTCAAAACATTTATTTTTATTTCTACTTTTATTGAAAAAAATTCCATTCTTAATACGCGTGCACATACCCTTGAAATAAATATTTCCACACATACAGATGATTTAGTTCCATTTACGATGCGCATTTATTTTCGAATTCATATATACCGTGATTTAATTTCATTTGCATTACCCTTCTAGATTTAATTGTCCGCTTTCAAATTTTAACGTTATTCTTGTTTACGTCTCTATTAATTTCATTAATGACGCGCATGACTAATTAAAAGAACATTGCTATTTAACTTTAATTACTTTCCTTTTTTTTGATTTAATTCTTTTATCATATGTGTTTGTTTTTAGTAAAGGTCATTTTCGGTAGTTTGCGTGTACACCAAAAAAGTGTGACACCAAACCTATTCCGATTATTAGTAAAGATTAGTAAAGATGTGTTTGTTTTTAGTAAAGGTCATTTTCGGTAGTTTGTGTGTACACCAAAAAAGTGTGACACCAATCCTATTCCGATTATCAGTAAAGATATAGTATAGATTATCAAATGTTAATATCACTTAAAAATATTAACTAACAAACAAAATTCCATTACAAGTTTGTTCTTTGTAAATTAATAATAAACTAAAAATTAAAATGAACAAAAAATTTGATATCGCAACTTAAAAATAAAAATTCAAATCAACCACATATGACTTTTATTAAACAAAAGTATGAATAAACGTCAAAACAAATCATTTTATTTTGATTTTTTGTAAACATATACAATTTGTAGAACAACGATTCTGTAGCGCCCCGCCTCTATACCCACTATGGTCCAGTTCATTTCAGAGAAATGTCGTAGACCATAACGGAAAATGAGGTTTGTGAAGAGCGACCGATTATATGATTACTCCATGTGAGGAATGCACATCGAATTCTGATATCGATTAAAATTTCGACATGACCATTCGGCACATAGGGCGACTACACAATGGCTATATGCAATCCGGAAAGTAGTATAAAATAGACAACAACAACAATAATATATATATATATATATATATGGTATATCTCATAGCCAGACACCGAATAATCATATCACAAAGGCGAAGTAGATATGATTAACCAAGAATGCATACAACAAGCTAGTGGTCAACAAAGAGCCACTAATACATGTACCATGATCTAAATAAAAGAATATGTACACAACGATAGATAATGTCGTAGGTACAAAAGTACATAAATATGCGGAGGCAGAGTAGCAAGTTGAAAGCGGAAGATCAATCCTGCGATGAGACCCAAAGGAGCACCTAAAATGACTCGGCCTGACCTGAGTAATATTTATAAGAAAATAAAAAATAAACGGATCAGTCTAGCTGTACTTATCAAATAAACTGAGATAACAAGTGATATAATGCAGGATGACATGATTCTAATGATAATATCTAATCATAAACAAATATGAAACATGGCATGTCAACGCAATCAGGAAATGACAATGGAATGTTAGCACACGACTATCTCTAAATAATCTCCTAGTTAATGTAGAATATAACATTCAAATAATAGCACACAATAGGAAATGACAGAGGAATGCCAAACATAAATCAAATTGACGCGCATCGCATCAAAGTAAACATAAATCAGAAATCGTTTATCAAATTAACGTGCATCGCGTCAAAGTAATCATAAATCAAATTGACGCGCATCGCATAAAAGTAAGCATAAATCAAATTGATGCGCACCGAATCAAAGTAATCAAGAATCAAAAATCATCTATCAAATTAACGCGCATCGCATCAAAGTAATCAAGAGTCAGAAATCATTTATCAAATTGACGTGCAATGCGTCAAAGTGGTAAAATTGACGCGCAATGCATCAAAGTGGTGAGATATGATCTCTAGGTAGCGAACCCAATAGTTTGAGTCGAAGCTCCCCATGGAGCCGGGTCGTGACCCCGGATGATGAAAATACATAAATCATAGAAAATCATAGAAAGTTGGACCAAAGTCCCGTAGATGAAGGTCCTAAATCGTAAATTCCCACTAGGGCAATTGTGAACCAAACAACAATGTCGGGAGGCGGATACCAATGATCCAGGTGAGTATGAATTACAACGAGATAGTTAATATAAGAAAATAGCTAAATGTCCCATAACCACTCGCTATTCTCGAACATTTATGAACCCATTGTTAGTTCATTCTCAAAACATCAAGAATAGTCAAAAACGGATCACATCGATGCGGGCGAATAGAAATTACTCCGGGCTAGTTAATATAAGAAAATAGCGACATGTCCCATAACCATATGCTATTCTCGAATATTTACGAACCCGTAATTGGTTTCTACTCAAAACAGAGAAAATCACCACACATGTTCGAACGCACGAGTCTAAAAGTTATTCGTCGAAGTAAACATATAAGGGGTCATATTCCTCAGTTTTACTAAGGTAAATAAACTAAATTTCTCGCCCGATCGAGTAAAGAGGATCCTTACACACTAATAGATTGGAATCCGTAGAAGGATTCATGGTCCATTAATAATATATAAACCCTCTTATAATTTGAAGTGACATTAAACAATAGTACGATTGCTGAGGCAAATCAATCAAGGGGATTTACGTCAAAATGACGTAAATCAAATCATAAATCATCAAATGTAAATTCAATAAATTGAGTATACATATAGCTCGTTAGTGAATCCAATGACGTTAAGAAACGATTAGAAATCACCCTGGAGCGACAGGAAACAAAGGAACAAAATTAGGTTCCACGGATCAAAGTACAATCACCAAGGTGATCGATAATGTGAAATTCACATTACAACAACATACAGGAAATCAAAGGGATAACGGTTGTATTTTCGATCAACGAACGAATCGAAATCCCAAACTAGCACCCCGAAGGTTTTAAACTATATCGGAATAGACTCGAAGGTTATCGAGTCGATAATTCAAGTTTTAATGGCGCGAATCATATTAACAAGGGTATCGAATAAATTTGATATACAAAATAGAGCGCATGGGCTTTAGAATGATCACTTATTCAATTCACATCTTAAACAATATGAATAGGCCAAAAAGAAACAACATTGGAAGAATCAAATGAAAACCAAAGTCGATGAATTGAGCTGTTTGAATCTGTGAATTCATAAAGCTGAAGTTCACAAACGAAGTCCGAACGGCCCGAGCTCCGGCCGGGAAAGAGCCTGGATGGGGGTAGACTGTGGACCGAGGTCTCTCTAGTCCCCAACAGAAAAAAAGATTCAGACGTCTGAATCATTTAGGTCAGACGTCTGAACTGGGATTTTCAGAAACCAGTAAGAATTTAGTTCATTTTGGCCCCCTTTAAGACGTTTGAATTATTCCGGCCAGAAGTCTGAATTACAGTTCAGACGTCTGAATAAAATAATTCAGACATCTGAATTGCTCTTCTGATTTTTATAATTATTTAAGTAGGTCAGACGTCTGACCTATAATATTCAGGCGTCTGAAACCTGTTCCAAAGCACAATTTTCCTTGAAAACATGTTCAAAACGTTATTGACGAATGCCCGAAGGCCTATGATGTTATGCACATGTATATGAGGCTTCACGGGCTTGCCGAAACAACTTATAACACCCAAATACACATTCACAAACATTCATACAAGAGATTAATAATGGCTACGATTATAAAGTCTAAAATGGATGAATTTTCTAACCAAAGCGATCAAATACGATTCAAGCGACTTGTGAAGACTTAGAACTTTGTCGAGGGACAACGGAGCTTCACAGCATCACCAAATCAACTCATAGCATATGCATCAGATCATGTAAACAATCCTAATTATTATTTCAATTCAATGGAACATAAATACATGAAATCGGCTAACTTACACTAACATAACCAATTCACTAGCACATGCAAACTTATATGAACACTAAATTACACTTGTACAAGCCAATGGCTTGTGGAATAGATGTGAGCTCAAAAAGAACTCACCTTTGGCTCTTGAATATCAAGAACAAGTTTCAACAAGGAAGAACAAGCACCCAAACGAGCAAAGCTCCTCTCTTTCATCAATTGCACCTCCGAAATCACCTCATACATTCACATCCAAACATATATGTGTTAGGGTTGTAAGAAAAATCCGAAATTGAGAGGAGGATAAGGTAGAGAGGGAGAGTAGACAGCTTACCCATGTCTTAGAATTGGATTTGCATAACAATTGAGCTCTAGATTGAAGGCCCTAGCTTAGGGAATTTCTATTTCCGATTATCTTCCCCATTTTCTATTTTATTTGAAGTGAGAATGAATGAAGGAGGAGAGAGCTAGGTGGATCCCTTAAGTGAATGAGCTAGGTTGGCTAACCAAGCCCTAGCCAAGGTGCCAAATTCCAAAGCTCGGAATATATCAAAGTTTATGCTTTTCGAACTTCTAAACGACATTTTGAACTCAATGGAAATGGTTTCGATTCCAAATTCATTCGTATGCGAAAAGTGATATTTTGGTCATACACTCAAATGAGAAAACGACTAAATTTTACCAAGCTCCGAATGTATCGACGCTTATAGTCAAAAAGGTCATAAATGACGATCCAGACTCAATGGAGGTGGTACCAAATCCTAATTTCATCACTTGTGAAAAATGACATTTTGAGTGACACATTGGACACGACGATATATTTAAATAAAATATTTAAATATATTATCATCGAATGAGCGGGTTATTACAGATTCATGCAAGAAGTGTGTGCCATAATCACACACTAGCGCGTGCCATAACGGTCGCGGTTTATAATTCTATTTTAGACTAGTAGATTCAAATTAAACAGTTGACTGGACGAAGCTACATCTAATGACGTCATTTAATTTATCAATCAACCAAACGGTAACCTCGATGAAGCTTTCACAATGTCACAATTTACCAACAGCTCAATTCAACAGTCAATAAACATGATTAACTGGAATTTATATGTGACGATCCCAAAACCCCGTTACACGGTGTTAAGGATAATCATTGGAATATAACACATTAATCATCATTAGCAGATCACAGATAATAGCATAAACAGAAAATAGGATAATTTACACACATATGACAGCGGAATCATATAGATATCATCACATCAGAGAAGCACAGTACAGGATACTACTTAGTGCATAATGATACATAGTCAGTCACCATCGCCTGAGGCGAAATCATACATAAAGAGTACTCAAAATAAATATCAGTCTACATCGCCAATGGCAGAATCATAATATAGATACAATAATGGCGGAGAAACTCCAAGTCAGCACGGTGTAGTCAAGCCTCGCCATGAGCCAAAAGGTGCGTCAGAAACCTGTAACTAGGCTGCCCGTGTGAAAATGAGGGCACCCGAGTTTGCAAGGTGAAAAAAACTACGAGTCAGTCATGGGACTGGTATGAGAAATCTACTTAACTTATTAACAACAATAATAAGGAAAATCAAAGGACCACGCCACTTTCGCGGAACAGGTTTACTCCAATGAGTGCTAGTGCATGAAATAAAGTAAATGATTAAATCATCGCAATGCTTTTTATAAAATGAAGCCATTATAAGACTCAGGTCCCATCACACAATGCAACGCAAGCCGGAGGATAGAGTTTTTACGTTATAATGGCCAAAAATGCTTCATAAGAATAAAACAAACGTGTTTGATATTATTACTAGTGCATATATATTTCAAAAGCGATTTCAATCATAAATATCAATCATAGGCGGCATAGCTACCATCTACTATGTCGCCATAATAGTAATACAATCACGTCCGCATATTTCGTATTGGAAATTGGATTCCTTCATGAGTCGAGGCAAGGGGCAAACTCCTCTCCGATTCGAGACACTCTAGCAAATGTCCCACGACCCCACTATGATCCTTGGATCTTCAGGGCCGGTCCTCTCTTACTTTTGAGGATTAATTATTCCTGAACACACGTTTCCCGGTCCTTACAGACCTATATCAAGGCGCCTCGCATTCCAACAACCACACAGGTGAAAAGTATATATAATGTCAGGGCTGGTAGGTCACTGACACCACCTTAGCTAGAAAGAAAAGTCGTGCTCTCCCTGCAGTCGCTCTCCCGTTTTTGACTCATACCGAGGTGTGAGGCTCGCGAATTCACGTTATACACAAAGCTACGTCACACAGACCATGCTTTGATCATCAACCACAAGACTTTACTTTGCAATAGAAGCCTTGATCATATGCCACTCAGGCGTGCCACACAGGCAATCCATTCCATGCGACCGATTTCTATCAATATATAACCTCTGAGCTCGTATGTCTCAGAGAAGGGCGTTAATCAAGAGAATAAATTCTCCGCCACCAAACAGATATATATTTAACAGAGATCAATCAGCACAGAACAAAATCCAATGTCAGACACACAGTTCATTTACAAGTCCGTTCTGGGTCTGAACGAAACCGGAGGCACCAATTCCTCGCATATCCGTACAATCAACAGTATGTTTGGACGACTACTACTTCAGTTTCTTCATGGTAGCTACTCCAATCACGGGCATCAGTAGTGCCCATCCATCCAACGTGAAGATCATCGGTCTTCAACCGTCTTCGACTCTTCGACTTCTCAACGTCGATCGATTATTTGAAATGAGATGAACTCGGCCTTTTCAAATAATCCACGTATATTTAGATTTTCAAATCAATTTGTCACATGGTTGGATTATTCAACATTCACATTTCAGTTCTTTAGTTATAATTTTCATGTTAAATACATTCAACCATCACATATCAAGCAAACACAACGAAATTGGTTTATTTCCACTCTATATCGTCTATAGTATTTTATAACGATATATTGCCATTTTTATTTATTTTAAAACGGCCATATTTAATTAAACGATGTTTCAGGTCGTGTCGATGCACTGGCGCTGCTTTTCACTAATTTTATTTTACACATATCTAAAAATCTAACCGTTGGATCTTCATAAATTTTATATCATTAGGAAGGTCATTTCAAAACGAATCCAACGGTTGCAGTTTTGGGAAAATCCAATGGTCGGATCTTCCACACTAGCCATTTGAAATTACGATTTCAATTTACGAACTACAGCGTCGTTATTCGATTTAATTTAATTATATTTTTATATATATATATATATAAATATAATCGTTTCTGGCGCTATTTTTCTTCAGATTTGAATTAAACATTCCAGGCAATCCAACCGTCGGATCTTCACAAAGTTGGTGCCGTTGGAAAGATATTTCCAAGGCGAACCCAACGGTTGCAGTTTCGGGAAAATCCAATGGTCGGATTTCCCGCACTAGTCGTTTGAATTCACGGTTTCAAAACTCGAACTGCACGGCCACGTTTCGTTTTAATTTTATTTATATTTATATATTTATATAAATATAGTTCATTCAAAAATTCCAGAAAAATAAATCTAGCTATGTTTTGATGCTACGGTCCCAACAAAACTAGTTTCGTCGAATTCTGAGATCGTTTGAAAAATGGCCATTTTCTGGTCGATCCAATTTAGCAAAAATTGACCAAACGCATTTCCTTTTGCCACGCTCACATACTAGCTTCAAAAGTTATGAAATTTGAAATCTAGTTATAGTTTGACATCCCGGACCCAACAAAAGTGGTTTCGTCGAATTCCGAGGTCGTATGCAAAATATCAATTTTCCAGGGCTATATATTCTATATAGCGACCCTTCTGAAGATTCATTCGGCCATAACTTTTGACTCCCGTTATGAAACTTCGATTTTTCATATTCGTTAGAAAGGTATTGACTAACATATTTAAATATTTTTGGTTTCGCTAAAATCCGTTATATTCTCCACCCTGCACAGTCAGTCAAAATTTGAATTCAAATTTTCAAACTGGCTCACTATTTCTAATTCACTATTTTATTGAAATATTCTATTTCAATTGTTCAAATTCCTTTGAAATCACCAATTTAAAAATTTTGAATTGGCACGTAGATAATCATTTAAAGGAAAGACGTAGCTTTGTACCTTCACATTTTTGGTGCACGATATGCCATGTCTAAGTGATTCAACCCAGAACATTCACCTTAATAGACAGTAGCAATGTCTAAATATTATCTAGCATAAATCAAAGAGTACCATTAATATCCATGACAAATATACATCCATCTACTCTTCAGCTGCCGATCACACGAATCCATATGTATGTTGATCAATTAGCAAAATGATGCATTATATTATAAGATTTTAGCACTCACTGGGGAAGCTATGAAATTAAGATAAATATATTAGCTTGAAAACAGAAGTGTTACTCAACAAAAGAAAAGGTAGTTGTCATACTATTCATAATATGTTCCCAACAGTTGAAGCCACATGGAGTTAGCTCTTATGTCTTTTGCAAGTTATCCCGGTTAGAAGTATTGTCAATACATGTTTATATTACAATGTTAGATCTTTTGTCAATACATGATTGTATTACAATGTTAGATCTTTTGTCAATACATGATGTATTACAAATAGACAGTAGAAACAATCAATGTTACTCAATAATATCACAATTGTCAAGTCAAACTGCAATTACAACAATGACAGTAAGCAAGACCGATTATGCACTAGATTGTAGCGGTACAGAACCGTCACCCATAGACTATAAGACGAATATTTCAGCAATGTCCGAGTCCAGAAATGATTCCGTTTCCTTGAAACAATATTATCGACGTATGCACCGATTGACATAATAACATGTTGTTTCCCAGGATAAAATGGACCAACCCCATAGCGTGGTGCCAACAAACGGAGCTCCAACGAACTGAAGTATAGTATAGAAAATAGAACAGAGGTGTACTCTAAAGGAAAGGCAGCAGATCGAGAAGAATAACTAATGTGTATTCTGTCTCATTTTGGGCCGTGTATTTACAGGCCAAAGGAGATGCCTATCTGAACAATAATGACCTTTGAAAAGGTTGTAACCCTTTAACCAAGCGGTGCATGAATGTGCATAAGCATTTAAAATGAAACGGTTGTATCCATTCAATCGAATGGACATGCTAAATAAAAAATGATCAAAATAACTCGTTTCAGCGCAACATGCCGAAGCTGCAATCAGCAGCCTATTTAACCATGAGACCCCAAAAGTCCCAAGGCATAAAGCCCAAATTTTGATACTAATATAATATTATGTCATAGACCCCAAGAGTCCCAAGGCACTAAGCCCTATTTTTGACATCAATATAATATTGTGTCATGGACCCCAAGAGTCCCACAGTACTAAGCCCAAATTTGACATCAATATAATATTGTGTCTTGGCTTAGCCACGCTATGTTTACAAGCCCTCTTCTCCTTTATTTATATAAGCCTATAGAGAAGTGGGTATTCATATTTCATAATGTGGGACTTAGGTTTGCTTTCCTTTCTTCTTCCAAAATTCCTCTTTCTCTTGCTCATTCATTTCCAACAATCCCCCACATGAATGAGCAGTCGTTCTTAGTTTCACGAATCATTTACCGTATCGATTAAAGTAGCACATGGGCCTAAACTTTCCTAGTGATTACCTATTTGAATCACTGGGGAATCAGTACACATAGACTATCCTTGAACTGTAAGCCTTATGTGTAATTCCAAAGTAGATAACACACGATAAATGTTTCTTATAATCCTTTGTTCTCTGTATGTGTTCGCTTTTTGCCTTGAACGCCTGTCTGATCTCATGAGTGCTTAGAGAATTTGGCCATATAATTCTCATTGAAGCGACGCCTTCGCACTTATGTAGGTGATTCTGTAAAGGGTATTCTCTAATTCCTTAAATATTGACATCATTAAAAGTATTAATACTTTTACTTTTCAACACATAATGCACTGACTTATCATAGGAATGGTTTGTGGATAACAGTGCCATCATGTTTCTCTTAAACTTCGTTGTCGCTTTGAACCTAGATCTTGGGATCTCCAGTCAACTAGGTGGCGTATTCATTTTAGAAAAACCTTTAGTCTATATGCCTTAGCATTAATCCCATCGACATGGTTTGAACTCTATCTCTTGGCAAGCCTTTTGTAAGTGGACCCACTATGTTATCTTTAGATCGAATGTAATCAATTGTGATAACCCCGTTAGAGAGAAGTTGTCTTATTATTTTATGTCTACAATGAATATTCCTAGATTTAGCATTGTATAGTGTACTATTAGCTCTTCCAATAGCTGATTGACTATCACAATGTATACATATTGGAGGCATATGTTTGCTCCAATTAGGAATGTTTTCCAAGAAGCTTCGAAACCATTCTACAGTCTTATCTAGTGCAATAAACACATCTTAGATCTAGCAATACAAGTCTGTTTGGATGATTTCCATGAAATTGCTCCATTTCCCAATCTGAACACATATCCACTTGTAGACTTGTATCATGTGCTCCAGTGATCCAATTTGCATCACTGTATACTTCCACTATTGAAGGATAGTTTGCATAGTGTAGACCATAGCTCTGCGTATACTTTAGATATCCTAGAACTCTAATATCGCTTTCCAATGATGTTTACCCGGATAGTTGGTACATCTAATTAGTTTGCTTACAGCATATACGATATCAGGCCTAGTACAGTTCATACCATACATGATACTTCCTAGTATACGAGAGTACTCTAGCTGGTAGATACCTTAACCAGTGTTCTTTACCAAATTTTGGTTCATATCTACTGGTGATTTAGCGATAATTACATTATATTGCTTGAAAATTTTCAGGTATTTTGGTGAGGTAATGCGATTGGGATCATGCATATCCCTGTGGTGTTTACACCCATATTACATCAGTTAGTCCTAGGTCTTTCATATCGAATCTAGAGGGTAACATATGCTTTGTAGATCTTTATTATAGCCTTGTTATTGCCTAGGATCAACAGGTCATCAACATAGAGACCAACAATGACATATCCAATATGCATGTGTTTTATGTACACTCATTTATTTGATTCATTTGATTCATTTATCATGAACCCATTTGATTACATAGTTTTATCAAACTTCTCACGCCACTATTTTAGAGCTTGCTTAAGGTCATAAAGAGATTTTAAAAGTTTGCAAACTTTATTCTCATTTTCTGAGCTCAGTAATCCTTTAGGTTGTTTCATGTAGATTTCTTGCTCTAGTTCACCATTCAAGAATGCAGTATTAACATCCTTTTGATATATTTCTAAGGAATGTATGGATGCAATAAGCATTCTTATTGACGTTATCCATGTTATAGGTGAATATATATATATATATATATATATATATATATATATATATATATATATATATATATATATCAAAACAGACCAGGTCTTCCTTTTATCTAAATCCTTGGACTACCAAATGAGCTTTGTACTTATCTATTGAACCATCACATTTCAATTTCTTTTTAAATATCCATTTATTATCTAAGGTCCTTGAGGTAAATCAACCAATTCCCGTGTATGATTGGACATAATTGATTCAATATTATTGTTAATCACCTCTTTACAATAAGGGGCATCATTGGAAGACATCGCTTGTTTGTTTTTCAATGGATCATCTTCTAACATAAAGGTATAGAAGTCCGGTCCAAAGGTTTTCAAGGTTCTTGACCTTTTACTTTTTCTTGTTTCTTCCACTTATCGCTCAACACTACGTTGCTAAGTGTTATTTTGTTCAACATCCTCAAGAGAATTAGTAAATTTATCTTCTCTTGGTCTCTTAGGTGTATAATTTTCAGTACCCTGTTTCAAGGGGAATATATGTTCGAAAAATCTAGTGTTTCTCGACTCAATGATGGTATTTTCATGAATATCATCAATTTCAGATTTGTGTACCAAAAATCGATATACGACACGATTTTGTGCATATCCAATGAATACACATTCAACTGTTTTTGGTTCAATTTTGACCTTCTTTTGTTTTGGTACCTCTACCTTGGCAAGATACCCCCACAATTTTAAGTATTTGTAGGATGGTGGTCTAGTTTTCCAAAGTTCATAAGGAGATTTAGAAGTTTTCATTCAGGGTATTTTATTTAATGTATTATTTTTTGAAAGAATAGCTTCTCCCCAAAATTTATTTGGCAAGTCAGAATAAAGCAGTCAACATTTCTTTAAGAATTGTATTTTTCCGTTCGGCTGTACCTTTGGATTGAGGTGAATATGGCGTTGTAGTTTGGTGTAAAATACCATGTTCAGCGTAAAATTCTGTAGGATCGATAATAACCCTAGAGGGGGGGGGTGAATAGGGTTTTAACACAAAATTTAAAACTAAGCACAGTAATAAAGAAATGCAGTAAAAATAAAATCACACGCAGATATACCCAGCTTCGGCAAACTGTGCCTACTGCTGCCTTTCTAAGATTTTTATTAGGAGATACAAACAGATCCCGCTTACAATCCTATGCAAACTCGCAACTCCTGCTCCTGTTTATCCCTAAGCTCAAAATCCTAGACTAGTCTGTATACCCTAGACTAGATTTTCTCAGATTATACTTCACTATTCTGTGCTCCCTAGTTTTTACAATAAAACTAGAAAAGAAATTTAAAAAAAAATCAATGAGAAAAAAAAAAACTTTAAAGAAAATAAGACAAGGAGTTAAAAAGGTGGGGTTCATCCCCTTTTCCTTTGCACTAGTCCAAAGTGGTCGGGCCACTTTATTTTTGCGGTGCTCCCTTGTATTTTCTTTAGCCCGATCTTCCCTTATTCTCTGAGACAAAGAAATGGCGGCTGCGATTAGGGTTTCAGTAATTTTTCCCTAAATCCATCTTAGTGATGTGTGTAATGGTTCTCCGGAAGCTTGTTTTGCTTCTCCAGGGTATCTCCTTCGTCCTTGCGATCAATCTGAGTAAGTTTTATCAACTTTTGCAATTTAGGGTTTCGGATTTCTTTTTGTGTGAAAATCTGATAAAGTCGATGATGAATTCGTGTGCTTATATAGGGATTTCGAAACCCTTGTACTCTGATTTCCATTGAAGACTTGCCCGATTTGATTTGGGAATATTCGAATTGAAATTTACTTCTTCCTTGAATTTTTGCTGTCCAATTTTAATCGGCTTGAATCCTTTCTGTTTTTAGAATCAATTTTCTCTGTTAATTTGAACAATTGACACCAAAAGCATTTCGATTAAAGACATTTCCAATTTTTGTAGACCACTTAGTATGCTGAAATAATATCTGCTGAGTCACCATATTAAAGAGGATTTGAACCGAATATTATTTTCCATTTTTGTTATGCCAGAGATATTTTTTTTTTTTTTAGGAAGAAATCGAAAATTTTTGGCATTTAAAAACTTTCCAAAAGACATGAGTTCACTGTTTTAATCAGTACACACTATTCCTTGTCACTTGTTTATTTCCAGGTTTGAAAAAAAAAGAAAGAATGAATTCGATTAAAACCTGTATAATTTTTTTTTTTCAACCAAATTTTGCTCTTGCTAAAATACACCATTACTGTTCTGGCACTTTACTGCTGTGAATCACATTTCACACCTTGCATTCATTGCTATTTTTTATTTCCTGCTGTGTAGTTTGTTGCTCGACCACATTTGTGCAATCTGTTTTGTGCACTTGAAAGTTTGGCTTGACCATTTATTTGTGAAGTTTTGACTCATACTTGAATGCTGCCTTTCTGCATAAACATGAACCAATACCAACAAAAACTGTTGCCATCATGTTGTATGTGCACACACCATTTTTCTTTTGACCATTCTGTTTTGACCTTAGACTTGCACCACCATGTAGTTACTGTTGCCATTGTCACTTGAAATTTCTGACCTGTAATTGAACCTGAGCATTCATGTGCTTGTCCTGCCTTCTCTCACCACTGCTGCATTTTTGATCTGCACATCCATATGCTGACAGTATGATTTCCTGAAAGTGTGTTGAGTTGTCTTGAGTATTTTTGAACTTTTGCTGCTTTGTTTACTTGTTGGCAATCATGTTGCAAAACTGATCTGCATCAATGTGTACACCATTTACACACTTGAACTATTATGGTTTAATCACTTTGAGCTTTGCTGAGTTGTATACTACTTTGTACACCACTTTGTCACTTTGTTGGCTATACTGTTGTACCATAAACCATTTGCCATGCTGTAGCTTCATGCATAACTTGTTGTACTGTTTGCATTGCTGTGTTGACATGTTATTTACACATTTGCTTGTTTACTTGCATTTTGATTTGAAGATTTTTGACTCCATGTTGACTTTGAAAGTTATTTGCTGGTTGACCTCTTCTGAACATGTCTTGAATTTGACAATTCACCTTGTTTGATTCTGAAAAAAAATAAAAAAATAGCAGTCAAACTGTACTGAGTTGAGGCTGGTCAGAATCAGTTGGTTCTGATCAGCAAACCAGTATGGTTTTGATGTGGCTGTTCAGGTCTGAAATATGATGAGAAAAGCACACAGAAAACTGAGACAAAAAATTGAATCAATCACAAAGAATCATTTTTGTCAAAAGTATTTATTTTAGTTCCAGTGTACTGTGTATTTTTCTTTCTTTTGTGACAGGTTACAGGATGATGCTTTGGACAGTTAAGGTGTTCTCAACAAGTATAATCCAGCTAGAAATGAGAAGAAAAAAAAAGATGAAGTGCTTGTAAAAGAAAATTGTATGTACTGAAATTACTTGTAAAGTGATTTGTAAAGTCTTGTGTGTAAATGAATTGTAAAATAAATAATATTATTGGAAATAAAATTTATTTGATTTTTCTATATTCTGTGTAAAGTCTGTGTTTGTTTTTATTTTCCAATAATACTAGATATTCCACAATCAAACACTCCAGTAACAAAAATCTATTTGTTATCATCAAACAAAAATATTAGTATCAACAAACTCCCCCTTTTGATGATGACAAACAGACTTAAGATTTTTGTGAATAACGAGATGTGTTTGAACAAAGGCTCCCCCTACATTTGAGCTCCCCCTATCAGTTGTAAACAGACATGAGTAAAGAATTTGAAAATGACAAAAAAAATTAAACACTTAGCATTAATGGCAAAATAAAATCTATAGACGTCTGTAAACAACACAAAATCTTAACTTCTTCTCCCCCTTTGTAATCATCAAAAGAATAACAATTCTGGACATTTTAAAGAGTATGGACTGTAAATAGTAATCAAGTCATTTGACATTATCCAATTCAAACACTCCGAGTAATCAAACAAAAAGATTAGAATAATCTGTAAAAGAAGAACACATTTCTCAAGACAGAAAATGGAACGATGAAATATTTAATATATATCAGGGATATTTCAATAGCAAACTAACCACGCATGACCATAGCTTGGATTTTTAAATGGAATTAGCTGCAACATGAAAAAAAAAATTCAATACTATACTGACCACGCATAACCAGATCTTGGATTTTTAAATGGAATCAGTAATAGCATGAAAAATAAGTATTCTCATAACCATGCATGACCAGAGCTTGGATTTTTAAATGAGATTAGAGAAATACCTTTTTTTTTTGTTGTACTTAAATCCCTTTGATATATATAAAATAATAATGATTGATAGAAGGGTGATAGAGACAGAAGATGAAAGTGAACAAAAAGTTCTTCAATTACTCATATTATAAAGCATATTTGATCGTATCAGAGCTACAAATTTTCAAACATCTCATATTCTGAACACTTACACAGTCACAAATTTATCATAAATGTCCAAAAACAAACTGGTCTTTTCTTGATGATTTGAAGCATGGATTATTTGTCAGAAAGATAATTGCCAACAGAACATCTTAAGAGAAAATTTATCCAAAAATGCTAAAAGATTAATTTATTTCTATAATTCCCAAATCTAAACGTAATCTGCAAAATCTGTCTTCAGGAAGGGGTTTTGTAAAAATATCAGCAAGTTGAGATTCGGTTGGAATAAATTCTATACAAATATCTTCACAAGCAATATGATCTCTAAGAAAGTGGTGTCTTACATCAATGTGTTTTGTGCGTGAGTGATGTACTGGATTATTTGATAAGTCAATTGCACTCTTACTGTCACATTTTAAAGGAACTCGTTTATAACAAAGTCCAAAATCAGATAAAGTCTGCATCATCCATAAAATCTGTGCACAACAACTTCCTAAAGCAATATATTCAGCCTCAGTGGTGGATAAAGCAACACAGTTTTGTTTTCTACTTGACCACGACACAAGTGAATGACCTAGCATGAAACACGTTCCACTAGTACTTTTTCTATCAGTGAGTGAACCAGCATAATCAGCATCAGTAAACCCAACTAAATTAAAGTTATCACAAGAAGGATACCATAAGCCCAAATTTGGTGTGTGTAACAAATATCTTAGAATCCGTTTTGTGGCTTTTAGATGAGATTCTTTGGGATTTGATTGAAAACGAGCACACAAACAAACAGAAAACATAATATCGGGTCTAGAAGCAGAAAGATAAAGAAGTGAACCGATAATACCGCGATATTTCTTTTGATCCACAGCAACACCTTTTTCATCTTTGTCAAATTTGGTTGTTGGACTCATCGGTGTTTTCATTGGCTTTGCATCTTGAACTCCAAATCTCTTTAACAACTCCATCACGTACTTCGTTTGGGAGATAAAGATCCCTTTGCTACTTTGTTTGATTTGGAAACCAAGAAAGAATTTCAGCTCTCCAACCAAACTCATCTCAAATTTGCCCTGCATAACTTTTTCAAATTTTTCACACAAGACATCATTAGTGGCACCGTATATGATATCATCAACATAAATTTGGACGATTAGAAAATCATCACCATCATGAGATAAAAACAAGGTTGTGTCAGCACTTCCCTTTTTAAAGCCATTTTCCAAGAGATATGTACACAGACAGTCATACCAAGCTCGAGGAGCTTGCTTAAGGCCATATAATGCTTTTTCCAGTTTGTATACATGATTTGGATAATCGTGACTCTCAAAACCAGGGGGTTGTTCAACATACACTTCTTCTTTTAGTTCTCCATTCAGAAAAGCACTCTTCACATCCATTTGTTTTAATTTGAACCCCTTAAAGCACGCAAAACTTAACAAAATTATGATTGCTTCAAGCCTAGCAACTGGGGCAAAAGTTTCATCAAAGTCAACACCTTCGATTTGATTGTATCCCTTAGCGACCAACCTAGCTTTGTTTCTTGTTACGTTTCCAGATTCATCAAGCTTATTTTTGAATACCCATTTTGTTCCTACAACTGGGTAGTCTTTTGGTCTGGGTACCAAGTTCCAGACTCTGTTTCTCTCAAACTGGTTAAGTTCCTCCTGCATAGCTAACAACCAAAATTCATCATTAAGAGCAACATCATAAGAACTTGGTTCTATTTCAGATACAAAGGCATTATGAATACAAAGGGTACAAACTTCCCTATTGAGAGAGGATCGTGTACGAACACCAGCAGTTGGACTTCCAATTACCAAATCTGGAGGATGACTTGGCTTGAATTTTAGTCTTTCGATATCTGTTGCTGCTTCAGTGGCTTTTTCATTGTTTGTCTCAACATCATTGTTTTCTTGTTCAATTTCTTGTGCACCAGCATCATCTTTATCATCTTCAGGTATCGTATCCATATCTGATTCATTGAACTTGACGTTGACGGTTTCCACGATTGTTCTTGACTGTTTATTGAAGATTCTGTAAGCCTTACTTCTTGATGAATAACCCATGAAGATTCCATCAACCGTTTTTGACTCAAATTTCCCAAGCTGTTCACCTGTGTTCAAAATATAACAAGGACATCCAAACACTCTAAAATATGAGATGTTAGGCTTTTTGTTAGACCACAGTTCATATGACGTTTTATTAAGTATTGGTCTAATCATAACTCTGTTCATTACATAGCACGAAGTATTAACTGCCTCAGCCCAGAAAGTTTGAGGCAATTGATATTCACATAACATAGATCTAGCCATTTCTTGTAATGTACGATTTTTCCTTTCAACCACCCCATTCTGTTGAGGTGTTCGAGGAGCGGAAAATTCATGTTTGAAACCATTTTCTTCACAAAGATTTTCAAAGTCTAAGTTTTCAAATTCACCTCCATGATCACTTCTTAAAGTTTTAATTGAAACCCCTTTTTCATTTTGGACAAGTTTTGAAAACTTTAAAAAATAATCAAAAGCTTCAGACTTTTTGGCTAGAAAGTAAACCCATGTAAACCTAGAGTAATCATCAACCAATACATAACAATAACGTTTACCATTTAAACTAGCAGTATCAGTAGGTCCAAACAAGTCCATATGAATCAATTCAAGCACTCGTGAAGTGCTAACAACATTTTTTGGACGGAAAGATGAACGACTAAGTTTTCCCATGGTACAAGCTTTACATACTTTGTTATTTTTGAAATTCTGATGTGGTAAACCCCTGACAAGTTCATTTGCTTTTAGTCTTTCAAGAAGTCCCATACTTGCATGTGCCAATCTTTTGTGCCATAAGATTGCCTCCTCTTCTGTTGCTACCAAACACCTAGATACTGTTACATCATCGAAAGAGAGAGTATAGACATTTCCTTTTCTTTTCCCTGTAAACACAACCTTTCCAGAGGAGATTTCAATGATTTTACAACTATTACTATCAAACACAACATTCATTCCTTTATCACAAAGCTGACTGATGGAGATAAGATTGTGAAAAAGATTATCAACATATAAAACATCAGTTAAGGCAAAGATACTGTTACCTACTTTTCCTTTACCAATAATTTTACATTTGCTGTTGTCACCTAACGTCACATTCCCACCTTTATGTTTTTCCAGGCTAAGGAACAGTCTTTTATCACCTGTCATATGTCTGGAGCAACCTGAATCCAAGTACCATTTTTGTTGCTCCTTAGCCCGCCAACATACCTACATAAACAGAGAAGGAGATGACCTAGAGAAACTTCTAGGCCTAATCTTATCAGTAGTAGAAGAATGATAGTCATAAGATTCTTTTGGAATCCAAATTTGATTCTTCTTATTTGTGTTCCAATCTTTGTGATAATTGTGTGCCAAGTGTTTAGGAACCCATACCTTTTTGAACTTCTGAATTTTACTGCTAATCTTGCAATTTTCATGACTGTGACCAATCACCCCACATTTTACACATTTGGGAAAAATACTTTTACCTTTAGCATTGTCACTTCCAGATATTTCTTGTATCTTCCCAAAACCAAGTCCTTTTCTATTATTCCCAACCAATTGGTTTCCAAGTAACATTTTAAAGGATGTTTGACCGATTGAGAATTTGTTCAATGTGACTTCTAGATCTTGAACTCTTATTTTTAAGATTGTGTTCTCATTCACAAGTGAAGTGCATCGTTTAATGTAGTTCTTCCTTTTAGTGTCATCTTCAACTTTTAGAGTCAAGTTTTCTTTTTCAAGATTCTCAATGGTGCTTTTGAGTGTTAAAATTTCTAGATTCACATCTTTACACATTTCACAATCTAGATTATTGGTTTTTGAAGCATTTTTAATCTCAGATTCCAACTTCTTATTATTGTGAACAAGGTTGAAATTTTCCGCTTTCAGTTTCTCTGCGTCTGATTCTAACATGTCAATAATTTCAGAAAGATGTTTACACATTGAAACTAGATCGTCATAACTGTATACCTCAGTGGTTTCCTCGTCAGTATCTTCAAGGTCTGATTTTGCCATGAAGCACAAATTGCTTTCCTCCTCACTGCTGTCTGAATCTTCTTCTCCTTCCTCGTCATCCCAAGTTACAGCAAAAGCTTTCTTTTTCTTCTTGTTTCTTTGGAGAAGTGGACAATTTGGTTTTATGTGTCCAGGCTTTTGACAGTTGTAGCAGAGTGGTTCATCTTCTGAATTGTTGGTCTTTGGTTTATTTCTTCGAGGTTTGAATTTTCTCCACTTCGTGAGTTGTCTGACTGCCATGGCAAGCTGTTCAATAGGATCTTCACTATCGCTGGTGACGGTGTTGGACAAAGCTATTGACTTCTTTTTCAGATCTGAGTTGTTGTGATCTTCTCTTGCTTTCAGCTCCATTTCATATGTCATCAGATTTCCGATAAGCTCTTCCATGCTCAGCTTGCTCAGATCTTTGGATTCTTGAATGGCTGTGACTTTTGCTTCAAAGTTCATGGGCAGAACACGCAGAATCTTCCTCACAAGCTCCACTTCTGTATAGACCTTCCCAAGGGCTCTGGCATTGTAGACTAGTACGGAGAAGCGTCCATACATGTCCTTGATGCTCTCGTCCTTCTGCATGTTGAAGTTTTCATATTCATTACTGAACATGGCAAGACGGGATTCTTTAACCTGAGAAGTTCCTTCGTGTGTAACTTCCAGAGTATGCCAAATTTCCTGGGCTGTATTACAATGAGAAATTCTGTTATATTCTGTTTTATCAAGAGCACAAATCAGAGCATTCATAGCTTTAGAATCTATAGAGTATAATTTCTTATCATTTGCATCCCACCTACTTTTTGGTTTAGGTGTTACAATACCATTAACAGTTTCAGTCGGGGGTGTATATCCAGTTTCAATGATATCCCAGACATCATAATCAACAGACACTAGATATATTTTCATCCTAGCTTTCCAATACGCGTAATCACTACCATTGAACATGGGTGGTCTAGCAATAGATTGACCTTCAGAAAAAGCATTGTTTATTGAAGTCATGATTCTAGGGTTCAAACACCTGCTCTGATACCAATTGTAGGATCGATAATAACCCTAGAGGGGGGGTGAATAGGGTTTTAACACAAAATTTAAAACTAAGCACAGTAATAAAGAAATGCAGTAAAAATAAAATCACACGCAGATATACCCAGCTTCGGCAAACTGTGCCTACTGCTGCCTTTCTAAGATTTTTATTAGGAGATACAAACAGATCCCGCTTACAATCCTATGCAAACTCGCAACTCCTGCTCCTGTTTATCCCTAAGCTCAAAATCCTAGACTAGTCTGTATACCCTAGACTAGATTTTCTCAGATTATACTTCACTATTCTGTGCTCCCTAGTTTTTACAATAAAACTAGAAAAGAAATTTAAAAAAAAAATCAATGAGAAAAAAAAAAACTTTAAAGAAAATAAGACAAGGAGTTAAAAAGGTGGGGTTCATCCCCTTTTCCTTTGCACTAGTCCAAAGTGGTCGGGCCACTTTATTTTTGCGGTGCTCCCTTGTATTTTCTTTAGCCCGATCTTCCCTTATTCTCTGAGACAAAGAAATGGCGGCTGCGATTAGGGTTTCAGTAATTTTTCCCTAAATCCATATTAGTGATGTGTGTAATGGTTCTCCGGAAGCTTGTTTTGCTTCTCCAGGGTATCTCCTTCGTCCTTGCGATCAATCTGAGTAAGTTTTATCAACTTTTGCAATTTAGGGTTTCGGATTTCTTTTTGTGTGAAAATCTGATAAAGTCGATGATGAATTCGTGTGCTTATATAGGGATTTCGAAACCCTTGTACTCTGATTTCCATTGAAGACTTGCCCGATTTGATTTGGGAATATTCGAATTGAAATTTACTTCTTCCTTGAATTTTTGCTGTCCAATTTTAATCGGCTTGAATCCTTTCTGTTTTTAGAATCAATTTTCTCTGTTAATTTGAACAATTGACACCAAAAGCATTTCGATTAAAGACATTTCCAATTTTTGTAGACCACTTAGTATGCTGAAATAATATCTGCTGAGTCACCATATTAAAGAAGATTTGAACCGAATATTATTTTCCATTTTTGTTATGCCAGAGATTTTTTTTTTTTTTTTTTTTTTTTTTTAGGAAGAAATCGAAAATTTTTGGCATTTAAAAACTTTCCAAAAGACATGAGTTCACTGTTTTAATCAGTACACACTATTCCTTGTCACTTGTTTATTTCCAGGTTTGAAAAAAAAAGAAAGAATGAATTCGATTAAAACCTGTATAATTTTTTTTTTTTTTTTCAACCAAATTTTGCTCTTGCTAAAATACACCATTACTGTTCTGGCACTTTACTGCTGTGAATCACATTTCACACCTTGCATTCATTGCTATTTTTTATTTCCTGCTGTGTAGTTTGTTGCTCGACCACATTTGTGCAATCTGTTTTGTGCACTTGAAAGTTTGGCTTGACCATTTATTTGTGAAGTTTTGACTCATACTTGAATGCTGCCTTTCTGCATAAACATGAACCAATACCAACAAAAACTGTTGCCATCATGTTGTATGTGCACACACCATTTTTCTTTTGACCATTCTGTTTTGACCTTAGACTTGCACCACCATGTAGTTACTGTTGCCATTGTCACTTGAAATTTCTGACCTGTAATTGAACCTGAGCATTCATGTGCTTGTCCTGCCTTCTCTCACCACTGCTGCATTTTTGATCTGCACATCCATATGCTGACAGTATGATTTCCTGAAAGTGTGTTGAGTTGTCTTGAGTATTTTTGAACTTTTGCTGCTTTGTTTACTTGTTGGCAATCATGTTGCAAAACTGATCTGCATCAATGTGTACACCATTTACACACTTGAACTATTATGGTTTAATCACTTTGAGCTTTGCTGAGTTGTATACTACTTTGTACACCACTTTGTCACTTTGTTGGCTATACTGTTGTACCATAAACCATTTGCCATGCTGTAGCTTCATGCATAACTTGTTGTACTGTTTGCATTGCTGTGTTGACATGTTATTTACACATTTGCTTGTTTACTTGCATTTTGATTTGAAGATTTTTGACTCCATGTTGACTTTGAAAGTTATTTGCTGGTTGACCTCTTCTGAACATGTCTTGAATTTGACAATTCACCTTGTTTGATTCTGAAAAAAAATAAAAAAATAGCAGTCAAACTGTACTGAGTTGAGGCTGGTCAGAATCAGTTGGTTCTGATCAGCAAACCAGTATGGTTTTGATGTGGCTGTTCAGGTCTGAAATATGATGAGAAAAGCACACAGAAAACTGAGACAAAAAATTGAATCAATCACAAAGAATCATTTTTGTCAAAAGTATTTATTTTAGTTCCAGTGTACTGTGTATTTTTCTTTCTTTTGTGACAGGTTACAGGATGATGCTTTGGACAGTTAAGGTGTTCTCAACAAGTATAATCCAGCTAGAAATGAGAAGAAAAAAAAAGATGAAGTGCTTGTAAAAGAAAATTGTATGTACTGAAATTACTTGTAAAGTGATTTGTAAAGTCTTGTGTGTAAATGAATTGTAAAATAAATAATATTATTGGAAATAAAATTTATTTGATTTTTCTATATTCTGTGTAAAGTCTGTGTTTGTTTTTATTTTCCAATAATACTAGATATTCCACAATCAAACACTCCAGTAACAAAAATCTATTTGTTATCATCAAACAAAAATATTAGTATCAACAAATTCTTCAAAAGGGAATACATATTCTCCTCCTCATTGACTTCTTAAAGCTTTGATTTTCTTGTTGAGTTGATTCACAACTTCCGCTTTGTATTGTTTAAACACACACATCTGTATGTATTATATCTAGCGGTTCTTTTTCTCATTCAACATGATGAAACGAGGTTCTTATCAATTTTACTTCTGCACAAATTTGACATTTATAATTGGTGTCTAAGTTACACTTAGGTATAAATTCTAGACTAATCAATTTCTGCTATGTATCAAATTGTACATGCCCTAATCTAGAATGCCACATGTTAGAAGAGTTAACAATATAAACAGAAGATTCACTTTTATTCATATCAGTGTGTGGTACAATAATGGTTACATTTTCTTTAAACGAACCACCACACATATATCCTCTTCCTACATACACTCCATTCTCATCTTCAAGGATTAATTTGAATCCATATTTGCTGAGCAATGATCCTAAAATCAGGTTCTTACAAATTTCTGGAACATAGAGAACATCATTTAAATTTATTCCTTTCCAGAAGTTAGTTTCAGCCTAACTTTTCCTTTGCCATCGATCTTTGATGTAGATGAATTACCCATGAAAAGTTGTTTATCATCAGTTGCAATTTCATAGGTTGTAAAATCCACTTATTGGAACATATGTGTTGAGTGGCTCCTAAATCATTCATCGGACAAGGTTGCTGTGACGGCCCGCCCCGCACCAACCGACATTTACTCCGATTGTGCGTTGTACACATGTCCAATTGGCATGGGACGGTCGCCAAAGAATGAGAAAGAAAGAAGATGAACCAAATAAAGAACCTGTAATATGTCTCACAGCGCATGGGATAAAATATAATAACCAACATATACTTGACATAAAACAGATGAGACAGTGCATAAGCTGAAAACTTGAACTAACATCATCAGAGTAGCGGAAATATCAAATACAGCTTATTACAACTTCAAAATACTGTCTCTAAGATAAACAAAATAGGTATGCTACTAATGCCCAAAGTAGATACCGATCACGACACAGGGAGAATAACTATATATCATACGTGGAGCCTCCTGCTCGTCTTCAGTCCATCTACCAAGCGCACTACCAGCTATCCCTGTCTCTAGTCTGCTCGTGTGAGCACCCAGAGTAATAAGAAGAAACATAAAACTCTGGGTCAGACATCAGTCTGGTATGAGTGGTAGCAAGCATAAACAGAATAATAACAGGTATACTAAGTCATACCTGAACCTGTACCTGCAACCAAAGAGTTAGTACTACACGGTACAACACTCTATGATGTCACAAACACATAATATAAGTATACGGGGGTGGGGATGTGTGTGTCAAACAATCCAGCATAGCAACCATCCTCGCATCTCTCACTCAGTGCGTAAAGCATACGACATCCACTTCTTCGATCACTAGAGCACTTTACTCAAACGACAGAACTCGACTTTGTACGACTATGTACATTCCTACTACCACCAACGCCATACCTATGGGATCACGCCCAACGTTTCCATGACCCCACTCCATTGGTAGGTAGCTCCCTAGTCGCACCATATCCAAAGCCCGAGTTTGTCTCTCTACCTCCAACACCTAGTGATCCAAAGTCATAGACATCGACAAATCCTTAGCACACGTCCCGCAGCAAAGTCCAATCACGAAGTGAACTCATTGGTTCCCGTCTGGATCCTGAGCTCGAACTTCCACTTGAACTACCTTGGCATTTCGGGTTATGGACCTCCATTGGATCGGTTCGGATCCCTTTCATCATCATTGGGATCGTGGTCTTCATCATCTCGGTTCGTGACTGCTACCTCGGATCGGATCGGAGTGCACCATCGGTTCGTGGCCTCCAGTCCCACCCGGATCGGATCGGGTTCTCCACCACGCAACGGCTCGGGTCACGCCTCCTGGTCATAGCTCCAAGCCACTCGCCCTCCTCCAAGTCTCCGGTTCGTTGTCCTCAAGGTGATCAGATCGGATCGTGTCGCTATCACTCCAGGCGGGTCGGGTCGGAGTCTTCAATCACCAAGTCTTGAATCGCGACTTCTCGGATCGGTTCGGACCCTTCAGCTCCTTGCTTCGCTATAACGATCGGTTCGGTTCGTGGTGAAGAGAAATGGGCGGTTCGGATCGGGTAGGGGGCGATCCGATCCGATTTCCTGCACTGACTTTTCCAGCGACTGTTTACGCCACTCGACGACGTTTTTGACCATTCTAACTATTGCAACCAATCACAAAGCATGTCAAAGTGTCATAGCAACACATACAAGTGACCTCAAACACCAAAACAACAATATGACATGGTAAAATAGATCAAACATGCCCAAAACCCCATATTTTCCCTTAAGCATATGTGAGCATAACTAATGACATGATTAGTAAAACTTAACCAAATTACCCCAAACTCATATCAGAGGTCTAAAACATTGTTTATGAATTTATAAACATTTTTCCAGAATTTATTTTCGTTCAAAAACGCTAATTAGCACTAATCACCCCGAATAACCATAATTAGTGCAAAAAGCAAGCTAATCACTCACCTTAGCCACAAAACAAACTAAGATCTGAAATAATTCTCTGATTTGATGCGAATCCAAATGCTAACAGCAGCTCCAAGGTTGTTTAGGTGGAGATCTTCTTTGATTCGGTCTTGCTAATCTCTTTTTCTTCAAGTTGGAGTGGTTTGGAGGTGATTTGGAGACTTTAGAGAGTGGAGGCCATTATTAGGTTTTCTTGGGGACTAAGTGGAGGCTAGAAAAATGAAATGGGATCAAATCCTAGGCCAACTCAGCCCTCTCCTAACCCTAATCCCGAAATGGGTCATGGGCCTACTCACTAATCACCCGATTTGGCCCGGTTAAGCAGTTTTTCACCCTCCAAACCTTGTTTCAGCCATATCTCCCAAACGGTAAGTCCGTTTGGCTATTATGACCACTCTACGGAAAGAGAAACCATCAAACGAATCTAATGGAAGTGGTTTCAGGTCAAAATCCCTTTCCAATCAAAAGTTATGGCCAAAACAGTACTGGCTAGGGGCAAAATGGTCATTTAAAAATCAACAAAAATCATGAACAGGGGAAATGACTCTAATAAATGTTTCCCAAAGTTACATGAACATACAACTTCATACGGGAAAGAAATAAATATTCTACAATCCTATGATGTGTAGAACACAGGTCGTTACACTCTTCCCCCCTTAAGAAATTTCGCCCCCGAAATTCCCTAATCAAAACACACACAAGGGTCCCGCATGCCTATCAATCATAAAACAACCATCAATCATGCAAAACAAGCAAAACAAGTCTATCCTAGCATGCGGAATAACTAAATCGCAAAGTAAATCTTACCAGGCAAAGAGTTCTGGATAAGCCTTTCTAATGCTCTCCTCTGTCTCCCAAGCACAATCATTTTCGTCCTCGCCCCACTGAACTTTGACTAGCTTCACCGACTTTCTTCGAAGTTGCTTCGTATCATGCCCCACAATACGAATCGGCTTGCGGTTCCCAACCGCCTCAGGTTCTACTTCGAAGTCCTCTAACTGATCAGGTGAAATGGTCACGTTTGAGTCGTGAACGAACTTCCTTAGTTGGGAAACATGAAACACATCGTGAACTCCTGCCATTTTCTCTGGTAAGCCAACTCTATACGCCAAATTCCCAACTTCCTCGAGAACTTGGAAAGGACCCACAAATCTTGGTGCCAACTTGCCTCTCCTGCCAAATCGTATCACGCTTTTCAACGGAGAGATCTTGACAAACACCAAGTCACCAACGGAGAATTTCAAGTCTCTTCTCCTCTTATCAGCATAGCTTTTCTGCCTATCCTGAGCAGCTTTCATTCGTTGCCGAATGATCTTGATCTTATCGGAAGTTTCTCTCACCACATCTGGTCCAAGCACAAACTTCTCGCCAGTCTCTATCCAACATGATGGTGAGTTGCACGGTCTTCCGTACAAAGCTTCATATGGAGCCATACCAATACTGGATTGGTAGCTATTATTATATGCAAACTCCACTAGATGCAAATGGTCATCCCATGATCCACCAAAATCCAATATACAAGCTCTCAAGAGATCTTCCAATATACGATTCACCCTCTCCGTCTGACCGTCGGTCTGAGGATGATATGCGGTACTGAGATGTAATCCTGACCCTAGAGCCTCTTGTAAGCTCTTCCAAAACCCACTAGTGAACAACGGGTCTCGGTCACTCACAATGCTTTTGGGTACTCCATGAAATCTCACTACCCACTTCATATACAATTCTGCCAACTTAGCTGCAGTTCTGTTCGACTTAACTGGTATAAATCTTGCACTCTTGGTCAGTCGATCCACAATTACCCAAATGCTATCATATCCCGATCTAGTCCTCGGTAAACCATCGATGAAATCCATCGAAACTTGTTCCCATTTCCATTCGGGAATTTCTAATGGTTGCAACAACCCACTAGGCTTCTTCTGCTCGGCTTTAACTAGCTGACAATTCATGCATTTGGATATAAACTTCCCAACGTCTCTTTTCATCCCTTCCCAGTAGTAAGTCTGTCTCATGTCTCTATACATCTTATTACCACCGGGATGTATAGTCAGTTTTGAGTGATGACATTCTCTAAGCACTTCATCTCTCAAACCATTCACGTTGGGCACCACTAGTCTTCCATTCTTCCGAAGCCATCCATCTCGATCAAGCCCATACACATTCATCTCCTCTTCGATACCCATCTCTAACTTGGAGATGATTTCTAATAGGTTAGGGTCGTTCCTCTGGCTAGAACCAATCCGCTCTATCAAAGTGGGTCTGATCGTCAAGCTAGCTAGCATAACTGGATCCAATTCGCACCTTGGTCTGAAATCAAACCCCGCGATATACTCCAGCTGCTTCCATTCAAGAAACATTGCCCCTAAGCTGGCATGTCTCCTACTCAAGGCATCGGCTACCGCATTACCCTTCCCAGGTGTATACGTGATATCAAAATCATACGAAGCCAAGAACTCTAACCATCTCTGCTGACGGAGATTCAGATCTTTCTGAGAGAAGAGATACTTTAATGATTTATGATCGGTAAACAGCTCAAATCTTTCTCCCAAGAGGTAATGTCTCCACATCTTCAGCGCAAATACAATCGCTGCCAATTCCAAATCATGGGTAGGATACTTCTTCTCATGTGGCTTTAGCTGTCGACTAGCATAAGCTACAACCCTACCTCCTTGCATCAATACCGCACCCAATCCGGTACCACAAGCATCCGTATATACCGTCATCTCTTCATTTCCCTTAGGAATGACCAACACTGGCGCACACGTCAACTTTTCCTTTAGACTCTTGAATGCTTTTTCACACCCTCCGTCCCAAACGAAGGCTTGATTCTTCTTAGTCAACTGAGTCAGCGGTGCCGCTGTCTTGGAGAAGTCTTTGATAAACTTACGATAATATCCAGCTAACCCCAAGAAACTTCTTATATCTTTTGCATTCCTGGGCGTAGACCAATCTTGTACCGTAGCCACCTTTGCAGGGTCCACGGCAATACCATTCTCTGAAACAACATGGCCCAAGAATCTCACTTCTCTCCTCCAGAAGTGACACTTAGAAAACTTCGCTTTCAATTGGTGTCTTCTCAACACCTCCAACACAATTCTCAAATGTTCCTTGTGTTCCTCTTCTGTCCTCGAGTAAACAAGGATATCGTCTACGAACACAAGAACAAACTTATTCAGTTGGTCTCTGAATACTCTATTCATAAGATCCACGAAGTATGCTGGTGCATTGGTCAACCCGAATGGCATGACCAACCACTCATAAAACCCAGACGGCGTCCTAAATGCCGTTTTAGCTATACTATCAGCTGCTACACGGAGCTGATGAAATCCTGTCGCGAGGTCCAACTGGGAGAACACTCTAGCTCCTTCCAGTTGATCAAACAAATCATCTATCCGTGGTAGAGGATACTTATTCTTCCTCGTCACCTTATTTAACTCGCGATAGTCCACACACAATCGAAGGGAACCATCTGCCTTAGTAGCAAACACTACTGGTGCTCCCCACTCGGAAACACTTCTTCTAATAAATCCCTTCTTCAAAAGATCGCTAACTTGCACCTCGAGCTCTCGCTGTTCTCGTGGTGCCATACGACGAAGTGGCATCACTATAGGTCTGGCATCTTTCACTAAATCAATACGAAACTCAATCTCTCGGTGTGGTGGAAGTCCGGTCACTTCCTCGAAGATGTCCGGGTACTGGCCAACCACGGGCAAACCTGATAACTCATCATGCGGGATGTCGAGGGAATTTACAAAACTAGCCATTACCCCATCACAGGGTAGATTACCAAACACTACCCTCCGCCCATCATCCGCCCTAACAGTCACCAAAAAGCCCTCACAGTCTACCACCACCCCGTATCTTTGGAGCCAATCGACCCCCAAAATAATGCCATACCCAGTAAAGCCCAAAACAAAGCAATCACAAACAAACATACATCCATGACTCGATAAGACCACATTACGACAGATCATACTGAGGTTTGTTGAACCACCAATCGGGTTCGTCACAGCTAATGGTCTATCGACTAACTCGGGTTCCAATCCCAACCTATCTACCAGGTCACTAGATATGAAGGAATGGGAAGCCCGGTATCGAACAAAACTCTAACAGGAAGATCGTAAATGGAAAGCATACCTTGAATGACGACTCCCTTTCCTTTCTCTGCCGCAGTTGGGGCATTCGACGAAGAAGGAACAGCATTGATGGCATATGCTTTCACAATCTAATTCTCCTTCAGAGGTTGCGGGCACTTATCCTTAAAATGTCCCTCTTGGCCACAGTTAAAGCACTTCTTTCCCACTGTCTTGGCCCTACATTCTCTCGCATAATGGCCTTTCTTTCCACATTTGAAGCACTCGACTTCTTTCCTGCTTTTCTTCTGGCCATCCTTAGCTTGGTTCTGCTTCCTCTTATTCTGAGAGTTATTCTTGCCTCCACCGCTTGCTTGCGGCTTTGGCTCTTCAGCAGATGCAGCAACAACCCCAGTCTTCGGCTTAGGGTAAAGACTTTCTGACCTCAAAGCTTTTCCCACGATCGACTCAAACGTCTCATCGATGTGATTAATCAGCCTCTCCCCTAAGTATTCATCCAAGCCAGTGATGAACCTCTCATTTTTCTTCTCGGGAGTATCGATTAGAGATAAACCATACTTCGACAAAGTGTCGAACTCAGCAACATAATCCGATACTGCCCTTCCATTCTGCTTAAGCTCCAAGAACTTCCTAAACAATTCCGACTTCTGGGCAGCTGGGATATACTTGTCGCTAAAGCGAGCTTTAAACTGATCCCAAGTAACTTGATCTTCTGGTGTGGCTGCCCTAATAGCATTCCACCAATTCATCGCTCGTCCTTGCAGCTGACGAGATGCTAGCCTTCTCTTCATCGCATCCTCGATACCCAAGTCATCGAAGATCCGATCACAGCTATCCAACCAATCCTGAACATCCGTGGCCGACTCTGTTCCGTGAAACGGCTTTCCACCAAGATTAGTGTAATCCTTGCTCAGCTTGGCGAAATCGGCCCTAGGCGCTTGCACCGCTGCACCTCCAACATTGGCAACATTAGGAGCCTCCCTCTGAATATCCACAAGCATCTCTCTCATGAGGTTGGTAAACATAGCCCTCATGTCAGGGGGATTCCCATTATTGGCCCCTCTACCAGCACCTCTTCCTCGGCTCATCGTCAAATCTGTTAAAGAGAAAACGATTAACCATCTCCATAGTGGTGCCAGTGCAATGCAATGCGACTTCACCCTTAAACATACTAATACTATATATAGATATAGCTTTTGAAAACCAAAATAATCACAAATACGAGCTCTCATATACGTACTAACTCTCCCTAGTGTCTTTCCCTAGGTTAACTATGCAACCTAGAGCTCTGATACCAAATGTGACGGCCCGCCCCGCACCAACCGACATTTACTCCGATTGTGCGCTGTACACATGTCCAATTGGCATGGGACGGTCGCCAAAGAATGAGAAAGAAAGAAGATGAACCAAATAAAGAACCTGTAATATGTCTCACAGCGCATGGGATAAAATATAATAACCAACATATACTTGACATAAAACAGATGAGACAGTGCATAAGCTGAAAACTTGAACTAACATCATCAGAGTAGCGGAAATATCAAATACAGCTTATTACAACTTCAAAATACTGTCTCTAAGATAAACAAAATAGGTATGCTACTAATGCCCAAAGTAGATACCGATCACGACACAGGGAGAATAACTATATATCATACGTGGAGCCTCCTGCTCGTCTTCAGTCCATCTACCAAGCGCACTACCAGCTATCCCTGTCTCTAGTCTGCTCGTGTGAGCACCCAGAGTAATAAGAAGAAACATAAAACTCTGGGTCAGACATCAGTCTGGTATGAGTGGTAGCAAGCATAAACAGAATAATAACAGGTATACTAAGTCATACCTGAACCTGGACCTGCAACCAAAGAGTTAGTACTACACGGTACAACACTCTATGATGTCACAAACACATAATATAAGTATACGGGGGTGGGGATGTGTGTGTCAAACAATCCAGCATAGCAACCATCCTCGCATCTCTCACTCAGTGCGTAAAGCATACGACATCCACTTCTTCGATCACTAGAGCACTTTACTCAAACGAGAGAACTCGACTTTGTACGACTATGTACATTCCTACTACCACCAACGCCATACCTATGGGATCACGCCCAACGTTTCCATGACCCCACTCCATTGGTAGGTAGCTCCCTAGTCGCACCATATCCAAAGCCCGAGTTTGTCTCTCTACCTCCAACACCTAGTGATCCAAAGTCATAGACATCGACAACTCCTTAGCACACGTCCCGCAGCAAAGTCCAATCACGAAGTGAACTCATTGGTTCCCGTCTGGATCCTGAGCTCGAACTTCCACTTGAACTACCTTGGCATTTCGGGTTATGGACCTCCATTGGATCGGTTCGGATCCCTTTCATCATCATTGGGATCGTGGTCTTCATCATCTCGGTTCGTGACTGCTACCTCGGATCGGATCGGAGTGCACCATCGGTTCGTGGCCTCCAGTCCCACCCGGATCGGATCGGGTTCTCCACCACGCAACGGCTCGGGTCACGCCTCCTGGTCATAGCTCCAAGCCACTCGCCCTCCTCCTAGTCTCCGGTTCGTTGTCCTCAAGGTGATCAGATCGGATCGTGTCGCTATCACTCCAGGCGGGTCGGGTCGGAGTCTTCAATCACCAAGTCTTGAATCGCGACTTCTCGGATCGGTTCGGACCCTTCAGCTCCTTGCTTCGCTATAACGATCGGTTCGGTTCGTGGTGAAGAGAAATGGGCGGTTCGGATCGGGTAGTGGGCGATCCGATCCGATTTCCTGCACTGACTTTTCCAGCGACTGTTTACGCCACTCGACGACGTTTTTGACCATTCTAACTATTGCAACCAATCACAAAGCATGTCAAAGTGTCATAGCAACACATACAAGTGACCTCAAACAACAATATGACATGGTAAAATAGATCAAACATGCCCAAAACCCCATATTTTCCCTTAAGCATATGTGAGCATAACTAATGACATGATTAGTAAAACTTAACCAAATTACCCCAAACTCATATCAGAGGTCTAAAACATTGTTTATGAATTTATAAACATTTTTCCAGAATTTATTTTCGTTCAAAAACGCTAATTAGCACTAATCACCCCGAATAACCATAATTAGTGCAAAAAGCAAGCTAATCACTCACCTTAGCCACAAAACAAACTAAGATCTGAAATAATTCTCTGATTTGATGCGAATCCAAATGCTAACAGCAGCTCCAAAGGTTGTTTAGGTGGAGATCTTCTTTGATTCGGTCTTGCTAATCTCTTTTTCTTCAAGTTGGAGTGGTTTGGAGGTGATTTGGAGACTTTAGAGAGTGGAGGCCATTATTAGGTTTTCTTGGGGACTAAGTGGAGGCTAGAAAACTGAAATGGGATCAAATCCTAGGCCAACTCAGCCCTCTCCTAACCCTAATCCCGAAATGGGTCATGGGCCTACTCATTAATCACCCGATTTGGCCCGGTTAAGCAGTTTTTCACCCTCCAAACCTTGTTTCAGCCATATCTCCCAAACGGTAAGTCCGTTTGGCTATTATGACCACTCTACGGAAAGAGAAACCATCAAACGAATCTAATGGAAGTGGTTTCAGGTCAAAATCCCTTTCCAATCAAAAGTTATGGCCAAAACAGTACTGGCTAGGGGCGAAATGGTCATTTAAAAATCAACAAAAATCATGAACAGGGGAAATGACTCTAATAAATGTTTCCCAAAGTTACATGACCATACAACTTCATACGGTAAAGAAATAAATATTCTACAATCCTATGATGTGTAGAACACGGGTCGTTACAGTTGCATTCTGATATTACTGCACATAAATCCATATCAATAATGCCTTTTTTGAAATTTCAACCAAATTTGATTTTGATCTTTTAAGAACATTTTAAGTAAGAAATTTGGTGAGTCTCAATGTTGTCTGATAAAACAACATTTTCTATTGTCGATGCTTAAAACTGATGTCGTTGAACTTCTCTTGACTTTCTCGATGAGACAGCCATTGTTGGAAGCACTGGCGAAAGTAGAGCGTTGGTCACCGCCTGTGTTGATGCAAAATTATTGTTGCTATTATGCGACATCATTGTTGTTGTCTTCAACAATCAATATTGTTTCAAGATTTTTAGAAGGATTGTCAATACACGATTGTATTACAATGTTAGATCTTTTGCCAATGCATGATTGTATTACAATGTTAGATCTTTTGTCAATACTCGATGTATTACAAATAGACAGTAGCAACAATCAATGTTATTCAATAATGTAACAATTGTCAAGTCAACTGCATTTACAACAATGATAGTAAGTGAGACCGATTGTGCACTAGATTGTAGCAGTACAAAACCGTCACCCACAGACTAGAAGATGTATATTTCAGTAATGTCGGAGTCCAGAAATGATTCTGTTTCCTTGAAACAATATTGCCGCCGAATGCACCGATTGACGTAATAATAAATTGTTTCCCAAGATAAAATGGACCAACCCCGTAGCGTGGTGCCAGCAAACGAAGCTTTAATGAGCTGAAGTAGAGTATAAAAAACTAGAACAAAGGTGTACTCTGAAGAAGAGGTAGCAGATTATAACGACCCGAACCTCCCCGTGAAGGAAAGTCCGGATTGAGTTGAGGATAAGCCACATTGGAACACAAACAGAAGAACATTTCATTGCTTATTACAACAATTCATCAGAATACAAGAATATACAGAGTATGAATAAATATTATACATTTACTTAATATCAGAGATTTACAAGTTATAATGCAGTGGAAAAATAATACAAAGCACAACTGAAGGAGATATACGGATACAGAGCTTTCCGAATATCATTCCAGCTGTAAACCAGGATCCTGTGAATATAAATCTGCAAAATCAAAACTACAAGCTGCCCGTGCGGAAAATAAGCGCACCCAGAGTTTAGGTTAAAACAATAAGGTCAGTCATGTGAATGGTGGAAGAACTAAAACAGTTATTTAAAACTTTACTTTAAATCAAATATATCTAGGGACCACACCGTATAACACCGAACGAGTTTCCTCCCAAGAATACCAGTGCACATACTAAAACAGCGCAATGCTTTTTGGAAAAATGAAGCAATTATAAGACCCATGTCCTATCACATAATGCAACGCAAGCCGGGGGATAGGGTTTTCCCTTATAATAGACAAACATGCTTAGTACGTTAAAACAAATCATTTGATACTATTATAAGTGCATAGTGTATAAAACAACTTCAATCACAAGTATCAATCATAGACGACATAAGTGCCCCATACCACTATGTCGCTATATATAGGTTTACAATTAAAACTGCAAAATGTCGTATTGGAAGTTGGATTTCCATCTGTGAACCGAGGCAAGGGATCGTCCTCACCACTTCGAGAAATTATAGCCTACCATGTCTCAGGATCAGAGCTCGAGTGACCCTTGGATCATCAGGGCCGGTCCACTTGATGTTGATTAAACTTAAACCCTGGACATTGCGTTTCCCCGCACTATGGGGCGTAAATGAGCCAAATGACTCCATCGGTCCCGGATCGATCGATACAACCGAGGCGCCTCGCTATCCATCATCCACATAAGTAAAATGCTAGAGCGTGTAAAACACTGACACCACTCCTAGCTATAAAGAAACGCATGCCCTCCCTGATGTCCTCTCCCGTTTCTGGTTCACACCGGGGTGTGAGGCTCACAAATCAACGCTACACAAAGCTACGCTGTATTAAAGCCGTGCTTTGATCATCAACCACAAGACTCTACTTTTCAACAGAAGTCTTGATCATGTAACGACCCGTGTTTTTCGACCATTTGAATATGAATATTTAAATTAGTTTTAAATATCATATTGGGAATATTAATGAAATTTAATATTGAATTCGCTATTTAAAACGAAGTTGAACGTTATATATTTATATAATTATAAATCGAGCTTGAAAATGGCGTGCAGTTCGTAAATTTGAATTTTTAACTTCAACTGAGAATACAGAGTCCGATATAAGTCGGATTTCTGCGAAACAAGACACGTTGGAGCCGTATTGGCAATAGCTTTCATATGAAAGAGAAAAATCCAGATTTCGTGTTATAGTTTGATATTTATGGCCAAATCAAATTTTGAAATAGTCGCTATGGAAAATCGTTATTAAATTATAGGCCTTTAAAGTAGCCGTTTTGCAAACGGACCCAGATTTCGACGAAATCAGTTTCATTAGAACCGTATCGTTAAATTTTTGTACGGTGGTGAGTGGCGTGGAAAACCGATGTCGTTTGTGGTCACGGTAGCCGTAAACGCTCGTTCAATTTCTATAGCGTGTATTTAAATAAATAAAAGAATATTTGGGCGTAACTTGAGCAGATGATCGAATTAGGCCACGAAATCAGTTCCGTTGAATTCGTATCGTCGATTAGAGCCAGAATAGGTATATAGTTTGTTATTTTTAGAGGTCGGGAAATTTGGCGTTAAAAAGGGTAGGGCGGTTCGGGGTAAAAACAGCCTTCCGGGGCAACAGTCTCAGAATGCGACGAAATTAGTGCCGTTGGGTTCGTATCGAAAAGTTATTGTCAGACTTCGTAGTTGCAAGTTAATTTGATTTATCTGGTGACCGTAGAAAAATTAAACGTGTGTTCATTTCTGGTTTTATAAGGGAATTTTCTTCAAACGACCTCGGAATTCGACGAAACTTGTCCCATTGGATTCGGAATATCGTTTTACATCAAGAATAGCATTTGTATCAGAAAACGAAAGTCATATAAAAGGATTGTTTTGTGGAAAGCTTCGTGTAAGTGGGGATATATTAAAATAATAAAATCATGTCCACATGCACCATTATTGCGTTCACGTTCTTTCTGATTTCTTGCCCCACAAACCTTTTATTTCTTTCTTGTCTGCCAAACTACTATACCTTGCCGACCAAGGGTTTGATTTCCAACCACCGTACACACTCATATCAGCTACTCTACAAAATTACTGCAAACCTATTACCCCTAATTCCTTGGCTCCCACGTATCGCTTTCTATATAACCGGCTGCTTCATTCTTATTTTACTCAGCTTCAGCAAGGTGAAACAAATCCAACTTCCTCACCGTGAAATTCATAGCCATTCTCTTTGTTCCCATGTCCAACCGGTAGCATAAAAAAAAAAAAGAGAGAGTTGTAAGCGAATCATGGCCTGGAGCTCTCGCATGTTCTAATGGCAGTGGATGGTTCGAAGTTGTGGTGAAGTACACGGTGAGCATTTGTTTGCAGCAGTTTTCGGAAGTGGAAACAAATAGAAAGAAGAAAAAAAAAATTTGAAAGGGGACTGGACTGAAGTGCGGTGGGGTTGTTGAGTAGAGGGGGGGGGGGGGGGCGCAGTAGATGTTGGACAGAAGTGTACATGAAGGTTTGGGAAGGCATGGCAACGTGAAGAGGAGCAGGCGTTTCCTTTTTTTTTTTTTCTTCTTTCTTCTCTGCTGTTTCCGACAACGTACGGAAAAAAAAAAAAAAAAAGAGAAACAAAGGAGCGGATGGATACGAACGCTGCAAGTGGAGAAGAAAAGCAGCATTTAGAGGAGGAGCCTGTAGCGGGCTTGTGGGCACTGTTTGGGCTTTTGGGCCTTATTATGGAAAAAAAAATAAAAAAAAATAAAAAAAAAATAAAGAATGGAAGCAGTACACAAAAAGGAGGACTGATATACAAAAGGGACGTGGGGCATTCAGGCAAAAGAAAGGAAAGGTGAACGCAAGGGGGACCAGACAGAGGACGTTGGGCTAGGTTGGTGTCAGGAAAGATGTGGTGCTCCTTCAAATCGATGAATACAAAATTCCTAAGTACGTTTTACGTGGCAAACGAAGGTATGATGTGCCTAATACTTGTTTAAATTGACTAACAAGTTTAATACGAAATTAGTACTAAAGCGCCTAATGGAGGTGATAAATTTGACTAAGGATGTTTCACGTGACCAAATTGAGAATTTATAAATATGATTAGTTTAAATGGTTAAGTACCTGATTGTTTTATATACATACCTAAACAAGGTTAATGAATGTAAGTAGAATTTAGTAAATGAATTATTAACGTTCTAATATATTAACTCTAAAAAAAGTAAACAATGTGTCAAGGTTATATTTTTGTTATACAGTAACAGAGTCAGATAAAATAGGGTGGCGTCAGAACGGTATCGACGGACGAAATATCATGAAACTGATTTGGAGCGAACGGAGTTTGAACGCAGCTGGAAGCTTGTAAATAAACCGTTTTGACGAGAGACTGAACTCAAGGTGAGTTAAACTCACTCAGTTTTTTTTTCCCATTTATATTTTATATAAATTGGGTGTTTTTATTTTGTGTGCTCTGCTTGCCAATAATTGACTGTTTTGCTAGTTATACAGTTGTTTGTTGATTTAACCGATGAAATTAAACTGTGTTTAATTTCAATGAAATACCAAATCGTTATTTTTAACGATTGGTTCCAATAAAGGTGACTCACCTTGGTTGGTCACGTTTATTTATAAACGTGTTTAAATGGTTGAATTGTTTGAATTGCTTATGGTTGATGTTAAATGGTCGTTATTTAATTTATCAGTTAAACAAAACTGAACCGTCTGATTTGAGAAAAACCATTTGAATACAGGGAAGAACAGGTTGGAGGGATCCAACCGGATTCCTCAAATGTATTATTTATTTTCATATTATCATATATGAACTGATCTGTTTGTGTGATTGATTTGATGGTTGATTATTAACTGGATATTCAACATCTGTTTGGTTTAAACCAATGGGCGATATTGGTTAAGTGTTCGGCAGAGTATGGCCTTTAAAACCAATCGAGTTATAGATATTGATTCACCGACAGGTGAAATCGATAGAGTTGAGGTTATAAAATTTATTTTATAACCAGAGTTAGATTTGAATTATATTATTTGAATAAAAGTTATTTAAGATAAATAAATATTTTATTTGTTTAAGACTTTGATTTGTTATGAATTTATTTTGCAAAGCAAATGCTGATGTTAATCAGATTTACCAGTGGGAGAATAAGAAATGAATTAAATGGTTAAACCTTGAAAATTTGTTTTGTAAGGGAAACAAATATTTAGAATCCATCTAAATTAATTATATTCTTAATTAATTTAAAGCAAGGATTGTCGAAATCGGTTAATGAGATAATCAAGTTTTGAGTAATTAAATCGACCGTTTGGAATTAGAATTGTTTATCAAGTTAATGTGTTTTGACTAAAATAGTTAAATGAATATTGTTTGAATTTAAATAAGGATTTAAAAGGGATTTAATATTTAATTTAGTTAATAAAGGGATTAACTACTAAAGTAGTTAATGTTTGAAATAAGTTATTATTTTGATTCATGATGAATTTAGGAAAATATTTTTAAATGGGAATTCATTTAAAAAGTTACCAAATGTGAGATGCAAGCCAATTGAATGGTGGAAGGAAATAAACGTACTCAATTATATGAATCAAGTGAAAGGAGATTACGATAAAAAGGGTTTATTATAAACCAGAGGTTTTAAGTGAGATTTAAAGAGTAAGACGTTAATTTTACATTAACGTTATTTGAAAACGAGATCAAGTAAAAAGGAGAATTTTAAATGAAATTTCAAAGTGGGAAATTGAATTTAGCTATTCAAGATAGAATTAGCCAAACATAATTATTCGGCTAAGTTGCCATTTCATACGACTGCTAGCGTAATTCGCAGGGCTGCAGATAGCCTACGGCGGTCGGATGTTTCCTGAGGGAATCAGGCGTAACCATTGTGATCGCTGCGATCTAGAGTCGAGCGAATGGAGTTAAGTCTAATGATAGTTAATCGATTAAAGTTAAATCGAATTAGAAGTATTCAAATATCGTATTTTTGAATATTTGAAGGAATTAGAAGTTTTTTAATTTAACAAAAGTAAATCAGTTTAATTAAAGGCCAAGTGATGTTGAATACTGAACCAGTAAACTCATTGGAGTGTCATGGATGAAACACTGTATATTTTGATAGTTAAAACACCGACTATCAAATTTGACCAATACGATTGTTGGTATGGAAAGACCGGGATCGAATTTACATTCGAAAACCATTCCGACCAACAAATACGTGAAGATATTTGAAGGCTGTCGAGGTGGAGCATTGAAGACCGTGGATCTTCATAAGCGGAGGAACTGCTAAGAATCTCCGGTTTAGCGGCCAGAGATAAACTGTGGTTCTGTCGTGGTTGGAATCCACGAGTGCAAGGACTTCTCGCTACTGATCCATGGGGTGATTCCTATATGGATGCGGTAGGAGAGTGCCTTCGGTTCATCCTGTTCCTGGATGACGTATATGGACGAATGTCTGACAGAGTATTTCCAAGGGATCACGTACGTTGATTTCTTCAAACGTACGATAGTTGTTGGCAGAGAATTGCCATTCTCTAGCTTTCAGCTAGAGTATTTTTGTGGACGTCAATTAGTGATATCTGACGGATCTGACGATGTGGCATTCAAAGTGAATGGTGACCGGATGATCAGAAGTTAATTCTGGCCTCAAGCCTCATCAACCAGGAGATGACAAAAATCGGGCAGGCAGCATGGCTATGTGGGTCGCTCCCATTAGGGTGTATAATCACCTATCTAGAGGAAATCCTATTTGTTTCTTTATTCTATGTTTCGATGCTGTCCCTTTTCGGACAGACGGTTGCTGATCCCAACCGTCGGTGATATACATTCGATACACTCAAGCGAAATGAGTGGTCGGTCATGTGAGGGCCGGGTTGCAAGAAGTTCTTGTTGAACCCAGTGTATTCGTCTCTAGAGATACACTATCGGAAGGTGGACCCATACCTTGTCAAGTTGGAATCCAATCTCCAATAAGCGCCTGCGGTTTTGATTGTATATGTATATGTAGAGCGTGAGATGCAAGCGTTCTACTAGATTGTTATTTACTTGTATTTAGACATTATTATAATATCAGACAAGATATTGGTTTCAAAACTGTTTGGGTTATCGTAAGGTAAAAACCGTCCGTGTTTATGTGTGGATTTGGTCTTACGATTATCCTTTTCTTTTGAAAAGGTTTTGAACCTAAAAATCATGATTGGATGATTCACCCTTATTACTGTGCGAGTTTATCTCACTCTGGTTCACCAGACTGACCCGGTGTTTTGTAAATGCTCGGGTTAGGCCGGGTTGTACAGGTTCAGGTTATCAACTGCTATGAAGAGACAAGCTGGAAGAGTCCAGATGTATGATATTACTAGTATTCCGCTGTGTGTTGTATGAGGACAGATTTTCACTGTCCAGATGTTGATGTACTCTGATATTGTAAGTATTTACAAAGTTCTCAATAAAGATTTATTTCTGTATTATATTTTGTTCCGCTGCGATGTGAGACTCTGTGTGGTGTTTCTTCTTCTCCTTCTATTCTAATATTTCTATCTTATCTATTCTCACCCTCTAACTTCTTTCTATAAATGATCTGGAATATTCGATGTCTGAATGGTCAACATGATAGTTTGATGTTGATTTTCGGAGTCGAAAATCCCGGTTCGTTACAGTGGTATCAGAGCTGAAGGTTAAGTGATTACCTTGGCTCTGTGGCGTGACTCAGTAGAGATGGGGTTAGCAATACCCTAGATTGAGTTGAGTGTATATATACGAGTGAACGTATTTGTAGATTTTATAAAAATTGTTTTATATTGTGGAGGTTTATTGGTTGAGTTGTTTATGAGTTCTGGTCGATCAGTTTGACCCACTGTATCGATAGGAATTTCTAAACACTCAAGTACGATAAACTGACACAGTATGTTTTGAAAGAGGGTAAATGAAATAATTTACCCAAATTATATTCTGATATAAAGGAAATATATATATTTGAAGTATTATAATATATGGGATGTGTTGGTTGATTTTAAGTGAAATGGTTACGAAAATAACCAATTAAGAATTCATATGGATATAATATACGGAAGCAGATGAATGAAATCTGAAATTAAAATCAGAATAGGAATTAAAATTCCCAAAAGTGGAAAAGGTGATTGCAAATGGAATTGGGTTGAATATATGAGAATTTTAAGATCCTGGGAGATTTTAAATGGGTTTACGAGCATTGTGTTTAGTATTTTGAAAGGAATTTCAAAATAAAAGGATTTAAATACAGTTTTGATAAGTGATATAGTATTGAACTCACTTCGATCGCTGGGAAATAACTCTGAGGATGCTGGCCACCTCATCAGTGCTCATTTCCGAGTTCTAAGTGACGGATTACTACCAAAGACTTTATTTTGAATTGCTTTGAGAAAAACAAGTTGTTTTGAATTCTAAAAGGAATATTTGATTTTTGAAAGAGTTGAACTGTTTAAAAAACTCCCAGGGTAAGTGTTTGAACAAGAACAAAATTAAATAGAAATTTGGGAAAGCAAATATGAAATGAATTGAAACCAATTAAATGAAAATTGAATTGGGATATAATATATCAAGTAGAATCAGATTTTGAATTGCGAGACAGGAATCTGAAATGGTGTTGGACTGGTAAGTTAAGAGTTGAAATTGATGATGGATGGAAATTGAGTTAAGAATGGTATTTGGCTTGGATACGTGAAGGATTTGGTTCTAAGGATAAAATTGGATTTTTATTGGAGATGCATTGGTATATGCTGACAAGGTAGCAGACAGGAAGGATATAATGATATGCCCGACAAAAAGGTACACGTTTATTTTATATGGGTTTGGAGATTTATGAGCCTATTTGGCAAGCCGCTTGGCTGTTTTATTTTCTTTTGGATTAGAGAAGGCCCAGAAAGGCGAGTTGGAGTTGTACCGACTGAGCCGTACAGAGGAGGTACTGGCGAAATTTTTCGGAAATTTAAGGTGTTAGAAAATTTTCAAAATTTTTGAAAATATTTATTTACAGTATTGAATTGATTTTGATTTAAAATAAATTGAATTTGGAAGTTAATGAATTTATAACGTTCTTTCTTAACTTAGCAATTTCGAGGACGAAATTATTTTAAGGGGGGAAGAATGTAACGACCCGTGTTTTTCGACCATTTGAATATGAATATTTAAATTAGTTTTAAATATCATATTGGGAATATTAATGAAATTTAATATTGAATTCGCTATTTAAAACGAAGTTGAACGTTATATATTTATATAATTATAAATCGAGCTTGAAAATGGCGTGCAGTTCGTAAATTTGAATTTTTAACTTCAACTGAGAATACAGAGTCCGATATAAGTCGGATTTCTGCGAAACAAGACACGTTGGAGCCGTATTGGCAATAGCTTTCATATGAAAGAGAAAAATCCAGATTTCGTGTTATAGTTTGATATTTATGGCCAAATCAAATTTTGAAATAGTCGCTATGGAAAATCGTTATTAAATTATAGGCCTTTAAAGTAGCCGTTTTGCAAACGGACCCAGATTTCGACGAAATCAGTTTCATTAGAACCGTATCGTTAAATTTTTGTACGGTGGTGAGTGGCGTGGAAAACCGATGTCGTTTGTGGTCACGGTAGCCGTAAACGCTCGTTCAATTTCTATAGCGTGTATTTAAATAAATAAAAGAATATTTGGGCGTAACTTGAGCAGATGATCGAATTAGGCCACGAAATCAGTTCCGTTGAATTCGTATCGTCGATTAGAGCCAGAATAGGTATATAGTTTGTTATTTTTAGAGGTCGGGAAATTTGGCGTTAAAAAGGGTAGGGCGGTTCGGGGTAAAAACAACCTTCCGGGGCAACAGTCTCAGAATGCGACGAAATTAGTGCCGTTGGGTTCGTATCGAAAAGTTATTGTCAGACTTCGTAGTTGCAAGTTAATTTGATTTATCTGGTGACCGTAGAAAAATTAAACGTGTGTTCATTTCTGGTTTTATAAGGGAATTTTCTTCAAACGACCTCGGAATTCGACGAAACTTGTCCCATTGGATTCGGAATATCGTTTTACATCAAGAATAGCATTTGTATCAGAAAACGAAAGTCATATAAAAGGATTGTTTTGTGGAAAGCTTCGTGTAAGTGGGGATATATTAAAATAATAAAATCATGTCCACATGCACCATTATTGCGTTCACGTTCTTTCTGATTTCTTGCCCCACAAACCTTTTATTTCTTTCTTGTCTGCCAAACTACTATACCTTGCCGACCAAGGGTTTGATTTCCAACCACCGTACACACTCATATCAGCTACTCTACAAAATTACTGCAAACCTATTACCCCTAATTCCTTGGCTCCCACGTATCGCTTTCTATATAACCGGCTGCTTCATTCTTATTTTACTCAGCTTCAGCAAGGTGAAACAAATCCAACTTCCTCACCGTGAAATTCATAGCCATTCTCTTTGTTCCCATGTCCAACCGGTAGCATAAAAAAAAAAAAAAAGAGTTGTAAGCGAATCATGGCCTGGAGCTCTCGCATGTTCTAATGGCAGTGGATGGTTCGAAGTTGTGGTGAAGTACACGGTGAGCATTTGTTTGCAGCAGTTTTCGGAAGTGGAAACAAATAGAAAGAAGAAAAAAAAAAAAATTTGAAAGGGGACTGGACTGAAGTGCGGTGGGGTTGTTGAGTAGAGGGGGGGGGGGGGCGCAGTAGATGTTGGACAGAAGTGTACATGAAGGTTTGGGAAGGCATGGCAACGTGAAGAGGAGCAGGCGTTTCCTTTTTTTTTTCTTCTTTCTTCTCTGCTGTTTCCGACAACGTACGGAAAAAAAAAAAAAAAAGAGAAACAAAGGAGCGGATGGATACGAACGCTGCAAGTGGAGAAGAAAAGCAGCATTTAGAGGAGGAGCCTGTAGCGGGCTTGTGGGCACTGTTTGGGCTTTTGGGCCTTATTATGGAAAAAAAAAAAAAATAAAGAATGGAAGCAGTACACAAAAAGGAGGACTGATATACAAAAGGGACGTGGGGCATTCAGGCAAAAGAAAGGAAAGGTGAACGCAAGGGGGACCAGACAGAGGACGTTGGGCTAGGTTGGTGTCAGGAAAGATGTGGTGCTCCTTCAAATCGATGAATACAAAATTCCTAAGTACGTTTTACGTGGCAAACGAAGGTATGATGTGCCTAATACTTGTTTAAATTGACTAACAAGTTTAATACGAAATTAGTACTAAAGCGCCTAATGGAGGTGATAAATTTGACTAAGGATGTTTCACGTGACCAAATTGAGAATTTATAAATATGATTAGTTTAAATGGTTAAGTACCTGATTGTTTTATATACATACCTAAACAAGGTTAATGAATGTAAGTAGAATTTAGTAAATGAATTATTAACGTTCTAATATATTAACTCTAAAAAAAGTAAACAATGTGTCAAGGTTATATTTTTGTTATACAGTAACAGAGTCAGATAAAATAGGGTGGCGTCAGAACGGTATCGACGGACGAAATATCATGAAACTGATTTGGAGCGAACGGAGTTTGAACGCAGCTGGAAGCTTGTAAATAAACCGTTTTGACGAGAGACTGAACTCAAGGTGAGTTAAACTCATTCAGTTTTTTTTTTCCATTTATATTTTATATAAATTGGGTGTTTTTATTTTGTGTGCTCTGCTTGCCAATAATTGACTGTTTTGCTAGTTATACAGTTGTTTGTTGATTTAACCGATGAAATTAAACTGTGTTTAATTTCAATGAAATACCAAATCGTTATTTTTAACGATTGGTTCCAATAAAGGTGACTCACCTTGGTTGGTCACGTTTATTTATAAACGTGTTTAAATGGTTGAATTGTTTGAATTGCTTATGGTTGATGTTAAATGGTCGTTATTTAATTTATCAGTTAAACAAAACTGAACCGTCTGATTTGAGAAAAACCATTTGAATACAGGGAAGAACAGGTTGGAGGGATCCAACCGGATTCCTCAAATGTATTATTTATTTTCATATTATCATATATGAACTGATCTGTTTGTGTGATTGATTTGATGGTTGATTATTAACTGGATATTCAACATCTGTTTGGTTTAAACCAATGGGCGATATTGGTTAAGTGTTCGGCAGAGTATGGCCTTTAAAACCAATCGAGTTATAGATATTGATTCACCGACAGGTGAAATCGATAGAGTTGAGGTTATAAAATTTATTTTATAACCAGAGTTAGATTTGAATTATATTATTTGAATAAAAGTTATTTAAGATAAATAAATATTTTATTTGTTTAAGACTTTGATTTGTTATGAATTTATTTTGCAAAGCAAATGCTGATGTTAATCAGATTTACCAGTGGGAGAATAAGAAATGAATTAAATGGTTAAACCTTGAAAATTTGTTTTGTAAGGGAAACAAATATTTAGAATCCATCTAAATTAATTATATTCTTAATTAATTTAAAGCAAGGATTGTCGAAATCGGTTAATGAGATAATCAAGTTTTGAGTAATTAAATCGACCGTTTGGAATTAGAATTGTTTATCAAGTTAATGTGTTTTGACTAAAATAGTTAAATGAATATTGTTTGAATTTAAATAAGGATTTAAAAGGGATTTAATATTTAATTTAGTTAATAAAGGGATTAACTACTAAAGTAGTTAATGTTTGAAATAAGTTATTATTTTGATTCATGATGAATTTAGGAAAATATTTTTAAATGGGAATTCATTTAAAAAGTTACCAAATGTGAGATGCAAGCCAATTGAATGGTGGAAGGAAATAAACGTACTCAATTATATGAATCAAGTGAAAGGAGATTACGATAAAAAGGGTTTATTATAAACCAGAGGTTTTAAGTGAGATTTAAAGAGTAAGACGTTAATTTTACATTAACGTTATTTGAAAACGAGATCAAGTAAAAAGGAGAATTTTAAATGAAATTTCAAAGTGGGAAATTGAATTTAGCTATTCAAGATAGAATTAGCCAAACATAATTATTCGGCTAAGTTGCCATTTCATACGACTGCTAGCGTAATTCGCAGGGCTGCAGATAGCCTACGGCGGTCGGATGTTTCCTGAGGGAATCAGGCGTAACCATTGTGATCGCTGCGATCTAGAGTCGAGCGAATGGAGTTAAGTCTAATGATAGTTAATCGATTAAAGTTAAATCGAATTAGAAGTATTCAAATATCGTATTTTTGAATATTTGAAGGAATTAGAAGTTTTTTAATTTAACAAAAGTAAATCAGTTTAATTAAAGGCCAAGTGATGTTGAATACTGAACCAGTAAACTCATTGGAGTGTCATGGATGAAACACTGTATATTTTGATAGTTAAAACACCGACTATCAAATTTGACCAATACGATTGTTGGTATGGAAAGACCGGGATCGAATTTACATTCGAAAACCATTCCGACCAACAAATACGTGAAGATATTTGAAGGCTGTCGAGGTGGAGCATTGAAGACCGTGGATCTTCATAAGCGGAGGAACTGCTAAGAATCTCCGGTTTAGCGGCCAGAGATAAACTGTGGTTCTGTCGTGGTTGGAATCCACGAGTGCAAGGACTTCTCGCTACTGATCCATGGGGTGATTCCTATATGGATGCGGTAGGAGAGTGCCTTCGGTTCATCCTGTTCCTGGATGACGTATATGGACGAATGTCTGACAGAGTATTTCCAAGGGATCACGTACGTTGATTTCTTCAAACGTACGATAGTTGTTGGCAGAGAATTGCCATTCTCTAGCTTTCAGCTAGAGTATTTTTGTGGACGTCAATTAGTGATATCTGACGGATCTGACGATGTGGCATTCAAAGTGAATGGTGACCGGATGATCAGAAGTTAATTCTGGCCTCAAGCCTCATCAACCAGGAGATGACAAAAATCGGGCAGGCAGCATGGCTATGTGGGTCGCTCCCATTAGGGTGTATAATCACCTATCTAGAGGAAATCCTATTTGTTTCTTTATTCTATGTTTCGATGCTGTCCCTTTTCGGACAGACGGTTGCTGATCCCAACCGTCGGTGATATACATTCGATACACTCAAGCGAAATGAGTGGTCGGTCATGTGAGGGCCGGGTTGCAAGAAGTTCTTGTTGAACCCAGTGTATTCGTCTCTAGAGATACACTATCGGAAGGTGGACCCATACCTTGTCAAGTTGGAATCCAATCTCCAATAAGCGCCTGCGGTTTTGATTGTATATATATATGTAGAGCGTGAGATGCAAGCGTTCTACTAGATTGTTATTTACTTGTATTTAGACATTATTATAATATCAGACAAGATATTGGTTTCAAAACTGTTTGGGTTATCGTAAGGTAAAAACCGTCCGTGTTTATGTGTGGATTTGGTCTTACGATTATCCTTTTCTTTTGAAAAGGTTTTGAACCTAAAAATCATGATTGGATGATTCACCCTTATTACTGTGCGAGTTTATCTCACTCTGGTTCACCAGACTGACCCGGTGTTTTGTAAATGCTCGGGTTAGGCCGGGTTGTACAGGTTCAGGTTATCAACTGCTATGAAGAGACAAGCTGGAAGAGTCCAGACGTATGATATTACTAGTATTCCGCTGTGTGTTGTATGAGGACAGATTTTCACTGTCCAGATGTTGATGTACTCTGATATTGTAAGTATTTACAAAGTTCTCAATAAAGATTTATTTCTGTATTATATTTTGTTCCGCTGCGATGTGAGACTCTGTGTGGTGTTTCTTCTTCTCCTTCTATTCTAATATTTCTATCTTATCTATTCTCACCCTCTAACTTCTTTCTATAAATGATCTGGAATATTCGATGTCTGAATGGTCAACATGATAGTTTGATGTTGATTTTCGGAGTCGAAAATCCCGGTTCGTTACAGATCATTTGCATCTCATCATGCCAGACAAGCAATTCATGCTATGCGACTGATATCTATCGATATATAATCTCTGAGCTCGTACGTCTCAGAGAAGGGCATTAAGCAAGGGAATAAATTCTCCGTTGCCATACAGATATATATTTAATAGAAATCAATCACACTGTATGATATCCAATGTCAGACACACATCCATTTACAAGTCCGTTCTGGGTCTGAACGAAACCGGAGGAACCTTATTCCTCGCATATCCATCGATCTCCCAGTACGTCTGGACGATCACCAACTGATTCCCTCCTCCTGGGTGTACAACCCAATCAAGATCATCAGTAATTATCCAAACGATGTGAAGACCTCCGGTCTTCAACCACCGTCTTCATCGTCGACTTCTCGCCGATTCAGTTATTTAGAATGGGATAAACCTGCTCTTTCCGAATAGCTCGCGTATATAATAAACCAGTGTTACAAAAACACAACATACGCCTTATTCCAATCCAGAATATTCCTTTATTCAAATATTCTTTTACTTTGGGAAAGGTTCCCATTAATTTTATCAAAGATAAATTCTTTAAATTTATTCTTTAATCTTCCTTTGAATATCAATTAAACCAAACTATGGTTTGTCCAAACTAGTCGGGATTAACAAATCTTACCGAAGTAATCATTTGTTTTAATTTCCCAACCCAAACCTATTCATCCCATGAAGTAAAGTTGGTAATACTTCATATCTAACACCATGGTGTTATCGGTAAATTCAATTACCATTTCACGTTCAAATCTAATTAAAGATTTAACTATCGCCTGGAGCAAAACTGGTGATACTCCATTCTCGATCATTTCAATCTAATTAAAGATTCATTAAAACTCCACTTGGTTTTAATCTTCCCAAAAATCAATATTAATGATTGTTTAACTTGGGAAATCATATCCTGTCTTTAACTGGGTTAAAGAACCAATGTCATTTAAAACACGGTCCACGATAAACCCAAAATCACATTCTATTCCATTAGCCTTTAACCGTAAATTAGCAAGTGAATAATTCCCTAAGTTTTAACCCTAAAGGCCGAAACCAACATCCGATCAATACCCAAGAAACTATCCAACTTAACAAATCTCCAGTTAGTTTCTGATTTTCTTAACTCTGTGGGGTCTAAGAACAATATCATTAAAGATACCATTCACGACAACCCAAAATCACATTGCATTAACGATGGAATCTTCATGGAAAACAAATCGATATATATATAATTGATATAAACTTCCATATCCGACTAACAATATAAATGGAATAACGGCAAAGCCATTAAAATTCCATATATATTAGCAGTCCTCATCCACAGAAATTCACTTCGATTATTACCAAATCGAATTCCATTCCAATTTATTTTATTTAAATTGGAAAACTTTACTTTGGAAAATCTCCTTTAAATCTTAACAAAAGATTTATAAATTCAAAATCACATTTCACTGTAAATCAGGTTAAAGAACGAATGTCGTTAAACACAGTTCACAACAAACCCAATTCACATTCCATAAATTATCGGGTTAAAGAACAAATGTTATTTAAAACACCATTCACGATAAACCCACAAATCAATTCCAATTCGGTTCCAATGAAATATTATTAATATTTAATTGGTATACTTCATTAAATCCAAATAAAAAGATTTAATCTTTTTCTCAATTGGGTTTAAGAACAGTGTTAATGAAGACACCATTCACGACAAACCCAAATCCCATTTGATATTAAATACAAGGCTCTGAAATATATCGGCTTATATTCAATATCAAATTCTACGACCACCAAATATCGTGTTGGAAATAACGATATAAATATATCTTTCAAATTACCATAACAATATCTGTATAATCACGAAATCCAACATCGAAATATTCCGAAGACAATTTCGATTCAAATCCATTTCAACTTTATATATTGGAAATTCTGGTTATTTTCAAAACCATTTCAAATTCAATTTATTTATTTTAAAAATAAATGGATTATAATTCTAGTTTAAAACTAGTTCATTTCAATAAAAATCTATTTTTATCTTTTCAAATATGGAATTTTTCATCCTAATTCTTTTCAAATCATTTATTATGATTTTACACTAATTATTGATGGTTTTAATAATTTTATCAAGGCTCGTACAGTCGATTTCCATCAACGGCCATCGAACTGCACTTACAGCGGCGTTTTCCAAATTTGATTTGGACATAATTCCAAATCCAACCGTTAGATTTCAAATCTCCAATATTCGTTAGAAAGCTCTTTTCGACATGAACCAAACAGTTCTAATTTTAGGAGAATCCGACGGTCGGATCTCCCGTGATGTCCATTCAAAGTCAATGGTCGAAATTAGCGAACTGCCGCAGCGCGGCGCGTTCTATTCAGGCCATTATATATAATATACATATTATATATATTTCGTCGATTTCCTTTTAAAATGTATTTTATAAATCGTTTTAAATTTGTTTTGAAAACGATTTCAACTTCCTATTCAATTTCTAATCAAAATTGAATATTCCATATCATCGATATATAAATGATAATTGTAACAACCCTGAATTTTGGGGCCAATTTTAAAATTTTATTTTAAGTTATTTTAATGAGTTTTTGATATCTAAAATAATTTATTTTAAATAATAATGATTAAAAATTTATTTTATTTGAAGTAAGACTTTAAAATTTATATTAATTCTATTCCGAGCCCGAAAAGGCACGGTAATTTCAAAATTCGTTTTTCAACTTTGGAAAAATATATAAAATTCATTATAAGTCAAAATTAGACGAAACAAGAAGCACTAGAACTGTTTTGACGATATCTTTATAAGAATATAATAAATTTAGATTTCAGTTTGTAATTTGTAAGTTATGTCAAAATTAAAATTTAGAAAGGTCGCTATGAAATTTATATATAATATATAAATGTCAAAAATGCTACTTTTTGCATACAGAGTAATTTGGACTCGAAACCACGTCCATTGAGTTCAGAATGATGTTTTTGCATTTAAAAAGTATAAACACTTATATATTTCTAGTTTCGGAAATTATTTGTTTAAAAATGTATTTTTAATATTTAATATATACGCCTTGAAAATAGTCATTTTACAAACGACCTCCGTTGTAACAACCCGCAAAAATAAGGACCAATTTAAAAATTTTATCTTAGAAAATTTTAATGAATTTTGACAATATAAAATAATTTATTTAAATAATAATGATCACAAATTTGATTTAAATCGAAGTTAGAATGAATGATTTAATTTTAATTAACAAAAGAGTTAGAAATAGCACGGTAGTTTGAAAAGTCAAACTTGAACTTTGACTGACCGTACTGGATGCAAAATTTAACGGATTTTAGTGAAACCAAAAATATTAGAATCTATTTAAAAATATCTTCCCAACAAATCCGAAAAATTGAAATTTCATAGCGGAGATCAAAAGTTATGGCCAATTCAATATTTAGAAAGGTCGCTATGAAATTTATAAAGGTCAAAATGCTACTTTTTGCATACGAAGGAATTTGAACTCGAAAGCACTTCCATTGAGTTCAGAATGATGTTTCTACATTGAGAAACAGTAAACACTTATATATTTTGAGTTTCGGGATTTATTTGTTTAAAATATATTTTTAATATTAAATATATTGGCCTTAAAAATAGTCATTTTTTCAAACGACCTCTGTTTTCGACGAAACCACTTTTGTTGGATCCGGAATGTCAAAATATTGTTAAGTTTAATTTTTCATAATTTTTAGAATTAATATGTGGCCGTGGCAAAAAGATTTCTGTTTTGTCAATTTACAGTAAAATTTAAACGCCTTAAAAATAGTCATTTTTCAAACAGTCTCAGAATTCGACGAAAATAATTTTGTTGGATTCGTATCGTCATAAGAAAGCTAAAAATATATTTTTTAGAATTTTCTGAGGTCGTATGTGGCCCCGGCATATTTAAATGTACGGTAGGAATTAAATAATTAATTTAATATTGTATTTTTAAATTAAAACCGAAAATAAAACGTACAGATGTCGGAATTGGACCTTGGGACATAGCCCATCGCGTTCAGAAGGCCTCAAAACGTTAAGATCGACAGTAAGCAGGCCCAAATCCGAGAAAGTCCGAAAATCCACTTTATTTCATGAAATTCGGAATTAAATATTAAAATATTATTAAATCCGAAAACCCTAACCCTAATTTTGGCCAGCCGCCATGTCCAAACCGAAGGCCAGAAATCACCCAAATTCAAATGCTAATATCTCTCAATCCGTTCGACGAAAATTGACGTATGACCTACCAAATCGAAGAGAATTCAGAGAGCTACAAATCTATACGGTTAAGATCGAATTTTCGTGCACGGATTTCGCGAATTTCGTCCGAGAAGGGGCTGCGGTTTTTATTGGTTTGCGGGCCCTAGGAGAGGTCGAGTTCGACGGGGTTGATGGTGTAGGTGGCTCTTGGCATGGCGGTCGCGGTGGTGGTGTTGGATCGGCGAACGGTGGCTTCGTTGGTGGTGCGTGCAGAAAAGGAGGGAGCGGCTATGGGTTACGGCCGATGAAGGTAGCGACTTGTTGGAAGAGAAGGTCCGATTTTTTTATATTATTTTATTATTTTATATTTAATTTGTCCGATCTTTAAAAATTTATAACTCTCTCATACGAGGTCCGATTGACAAACCGTAAATTGCGTTGGAATCAAAAAATTAAGAGCTTCGCGATGGCGCAGACCGCAGCTGAAAAGAAGACAGTCGAATTTCAGCCAAATTTCAATGTGAGAATTCAAATTTTCATTATTTAATTTATTATTAAATTATTTTCTTGCTCTAAAATAATTGTGTGATGATGTTAATTCAGATCTGAAATGTTGTATGTAAATAAATGGTTGATTGTTGCTTGTGGTGTGTTTATTGTTCATGTTATGATTAGATCCACCTTTAAATTGCATATATTATTGAGTTTCAATTGCGGTTGGAAAATTAAATCTAAATTTAGATTTAAAAACATATTTTATTTAGATCTAGACGTTCTGATTTATTTAATATTATTAAAATATATTATTTTCATTTTTCTGAAATGAACAATAGAAGTTAAACGACAAACAAATATTTATTTTTATTTGCTGATTTAACAATGAAATTTTGTCGATAAATAAATATTTATTTTTATTTGTTGACCTTATAATGGAAATTGGCACAACGAATAAAATATATCTTTATTTGTTTACATTAAAGAGAATGGATCAAGAAAAAATATATTTTTTAATGTGAATTTGTTTACATTAAAAAAAAAGAATGATTAAAAAGAATATATTTTAATATGAGGTTGTTTCATTAAAAAGAATGAAAACAAAAGATTTCATTTTTTTTATGTAAAAATAGTTTTCAATCAAAAGTCATAATTTATTTGTCAATTTGATGTTCAATAAAAGTAACAACATTAAAAATTTCATTTTTAATGAAATAGTGTTTTCATAAAAAGAAGCAACATAAAAATTTCATTTTTAATGAAATAGTGTTTTCATAAAAAGAAGCAACATTAAAAATTTCATTTTTAATGAAATAGTGTTTCATAAAAAGAAGCAATGTAAAAGGTTTTATTTTTATGTGTTCATTGTTTTCAATAGAAAGATTTTACATTAAAAATTACATTTTTAATGTGATTTGGGTTTCATCGTAAAGATTAGAATAAAAAGATTATATCTTTATTTTCATTTTGTTGAAATGAAGAGTTTATAAAATAAGATTGCATTTTTGTTGAAATTTTGTTCATTGAAATATAATTTGTTCTTTTATTTGTATTCACATATACAAATAAAACATTGAAGAATAATCTGTTCTTTTTATTTGTATTCACAAATACAAGTGAACATAGAAAATAAAGTTTGTCCCTTTTATTTGTACTTACATATACAAATAAACCATTAAAATGAAATATGTTATTCTATTTGTATCCTCAAATACAAACAAAACATTGAAAACAAAAGTTCATTCTTTTTTATTTGTATTCACAAATACAAATATGCACTGAAAATAAATTTGCTCTTTTAATTGCACTCACAAATGCAATTATGCATTAAAACAAAATTTGTTCTTTGTTTTGCATTCACTATTGCAAATCTAACATAGGAAATAAGTTAACATTTATTTATGTTCTTCAATGTTAATATAACAGGAAATAAATAAAATTGGCCTTTTTGTTTGCATTCACAATACAAACAAAATATTAAAATTAAAAAAAATTAATTAACATTTTTGTTCGCATTCACAATGCGAACAAAACATTAAAAATAAGATTTACATTTTTGTTGGCATTCACAATGCGAACAAAACCTTTAAAAATAAGATTTATATTTTGTTTGCATTCACAATGCGAACGAAACATCAAAAATAAGGTTTACATTTTTGTTCGCATTCACAATGTGAGCAAACCATTAACAATAAATTTTTGTTTACATTTCACAATGTAAACAATAAATAAATATAAAAATTATATTTTTGTTTGCATTCTACAATGCAAACGAAACGTAGAAAATAGAATATACGTTTTTATTTGCATTCCAACATGCAAATAAAACAAGGAGATAAAAATTACATTTTTGGTTGGCAACTTTAGTTGCAAACAAACAAAAAAAAAGGGAAAATTACATTTTTGTTTGCAAATTTAGATGCAAACAAATTTATTACAAACAAATGTTACATTTATGTTGCATGTCTTAAATGCGAACAAAACATGTAAATAAAAGCTATATTTTTATTTATTTACTTCACTTGATGTAAGTAAACATAAAAATTAGAAGTTGTTCTTTTATTTACATTTCTTGATGTAAATAAAACTAAAAATTAAATATTACATTTTTATTTGCTTTACTGAACGCAAATAAAACATGAGAATAAAAAGATACATTTTTATTTGCAATCCTTAATGCAAATAAATTATGAAATGAAAAAGTTACAATTTTTTTTATATTTACATTCCTCTATGTAAATAAACATCAAATAAAAAGGTTGAATCTTGATTTGCATTCTCTACTGCAAATAAAGCATGAAATGAATAGTTATATTTTGTGTTATTATTTGTATCCCCTATTACGAATGGAATTAAAAGATTACATTTTTCTTTTCATTTATTTACAATGAAAGAAATTGAAATAAAGATTATATTTTTATCATCATTTTTGATGCGATAAAAGAATAGAAATAAAGATTACATTTTTATTGACATTTTACATGCGATAAAAAGAACAGGAATAAAAGAGATATTTTTATCATCGTGTTATATATTGTGTATTACACTGCCATAGGCAAGTTACCTGACTTGTTTATGTGATTGGGTCGATAATTTTCACACATCGCCCAAGTGCACAAATGAATTAATTATTTGTTTGTTGGATGAAACCCCACACGGGTGTTGGGATGAAATTTAGCATACACTAATCCCAATATTTAGTTGTATGTTGATCGTTAGATCGACAGGCTGCGATGAGCGTTGTTATTTAATTTTAACGCTTACACAGTTAGAATTTACACTTTGGATGTAAATGGATGATTTGATGATTATATTGTTATTGTCATATATATGATGTGTGTGAAATCCATATAATCCAAATTATATGGTAAATGGTTGAGTCGCTTTCCGATTCAGGTGTTCTTTTAAATAAGAATATTCTTACATTATTTTCATAAATATATATATATTTTCTATTAAATATGTTAAAACAAAGAATATTTGTAAAGGATAAAAATCTTTTATGTAAAGAATAATTTTAATGATTATTTCTAAAATATGTTTTCTTATAATAATGAATTAATATTTAAAGGGAAATCCTTTAATTAAGATTATTGGAATTTGCAATTATATTTCATGATATGAGATACATTGAGATGTGAAGGATTTATCGTGGACGGTGCTTTTAAATGACATTTGTCCTTTAATCCAGTTTACATCGAAATTATTATTTGGAATTTATAAATCTATTCATAGATTTAACAAAAGCATTTTCTAAAAATCTAGTTTTCCAATTTAATATATATTAAATTGGAATTAAGTGGAAATCCTATTGGTAATAATCGAGATGGACTTCTGTAATAGAAGACCGATATTATATATGGAATTTAAGAGGCTTTGCCGTTATTCCATGTATATTGTTAGTCCGATACAGAAATTTATATCGATTATGTACTGATTGATTTCTGTGGAATTCCATATTTAGGAAATTGATTTGTGGGTTTATCGTGAACTATGTTTTAAATGACACAAGTTCTTTAACCCGTTTAAAAGAAGATTTATTCTTTAAAATAAATGATCTGTGAAAATGATTTTTGATATTAAATCAAATTCAGAAATTTTTAATAAATCTTTTAAGGAAGATTTATGACTTAATTTATTAATTTATCTTTGATAAAATTTATGAAAATCTTTTAATATGAATATCTTATTAAAAGAATATTCGGGGTCGGAATGTGACATAATGTGTGATTTTCCAATATTTGATTTTTAATCACAAAATACGCGAGTTATTCAGAAAGACCGGGTTTTACCCATTCTGAATAATCATCACGACGATCAAGAGTCGAAGATGAAGACGGTGGTAGAAGACCGAAGGTTTTCACATCGTTGGGATGATGATGACTGGTATCTTGAATTGGGACAGTACATTCCAAGGCAAGGTATTTGGTAATGATCGTCCAAACGTATTTGGAGATCGACAGACACGTTGTTTCGCTCAGACCCAGAGCGGACTTGTAAATGGATTGCGTGTCTGACATTGTATTCTTTTCTACTGTATTTGTTGAACGCTACTGATTATATATTTCTGTTTGGTGGTGGAGAATTTATTCTTCACTTAAACCCCTTCTCTAAGACGTATGAGCTTAGAGGTTATATATATATTGGTAGATGATCAATGATATGGTAGAGTCTGACAATGTGGCATGCTAAGATGCAATTGATCAAGGCTTTGTTGAAAAGCAGGCCTTGTGGTTGATGATCAAAGCACAGTCCATTTAGGCATAGCTTTGTGTATATCGTGACTTCGCGAGCCTCACAGCCCGGTAGAGTCTAAAACGGGAGAAGGGAACGCAGGGAGTGCACACGTTTCTTTCTAGCTAGAGTAGTGCCAGGGACCTACCAGCGCTGGCATTTATTCATTGTGGTTGTTGGATTTTTCGAGGCCTCGGGTTATGCGGTCGCCACTGGCCGTATTATAGGTCCAAAATGTAACGACCCGCAAATCCGTGCTATCCGAGTTGACTAAAAACACCACACGTCCAACTCAAATAACACAGAAATACGACTCATTATTAGAAAGAAGTTAGAGGATGAGAAATAGAAAGAAAGAAATATTAGAATAGAAGAAAACAAAGATCACAAACTCACAGCGGAACGAATAAAATATATAATGTAACATAAGCTTCGAAATACAAATCTGTTTTGTACATATATACATACCATCATCAGAGTACACATAACATTTGATTCAGCGGAAGTAACTCTAAATACTAACGTTGAAGCCTCCTGCTTCAAGCTCCTCCAAGTGTATCTGTAAAAGCCTGAAACACTTGACTGCCCGTACAAATTTGGGCACCCAAGAGTTTAGGGAAAACAAAACAAAATAAACTCTGGGTCAGTCATGGGACTGGTGTGAGTAAACTCCAACCACTTGTTTAACTTTTAAAAACTCCTTTCAAAAGAAAAGGTAATAGTAAGACCAGCCCACACATAAACACGGACGGTTTTTACCTTACTATAACCCAAAACACTTTGATACGAAAATCCAGTGATATTATAATAATGTCTACATCAAGTAAATAACCAAATAGCAGAACGCTTGCATCTCACGCTCCACATATATATTATAAAATCAAAAACCGCATGGCGCTTATTGGAGATTGGATTTCCAACATGACAAGGTATGGGACCACCTTCCGATGATGTATCTCTAGAGGCGAATACACCTGGGTTCAACAAGAACATCTTGTAACCCGGCCCACACATGACCGACCACTCATTTCGCTTGAGTGTATCGAATGTATATCACCAACGGTTGGACTCAAACCACCGTTTCCCGAATGGGCAGAATCGATAGATTTAGAAACAAAAGGAATTTCTCTAGATAGGTGATTATACACCCTAATGGGTGCGACCCACATAGCCATGCTGCCTGCCCGATTTTTGTCCTTTCCCGGTTGTTGAGGCCTGAGGCTACGCATACTTACCATTCATCGATAACACAATCACTTTGAATGCCACATTGTCAGATCCGTAAATCACTAGTTGAGTTTGCACAAATATTCTGGATATTATGCTAAGGGATAAATCCGTTGCAACCATATATATTCATACAGACCAACCCATTTGATCATTGGAAATACTCTGTCAGACATTCGTCCATTTACGTTCGTTCTGGGATTGAACGATACCGAAGGCACTATTTCTATAAATAGAAAAGCCCTTGCACTTTACTCCGTCTTCAATATATTCAGCATACTTGGTTCGTAACGCTTATGCCGATACGGAGTGGTTTTTCGGATAATAATCCAACCGGTCTCTCCATATTGACAACGATGGTCAAAAACTTCAATAGTCTGTGATTTAACTATCGAATAAAACAAGTGTTCATCCAAAACATATCAAATAAATCACTGGGCTCTTAAATTAATATTTCATTAATTTAATCTCTTCTCCATTTCCTTATTAATATTTGTTACCCAAATATTTTCAATAACCATATTTGCTTCTGACGCTATTTGGAAAACATTTCCATATATCGCCTTCTCTTATTTCCTATACTTGGGAAATATATTTTATTTGAAATTGAAAACAATTTCAATCACTTATCTCTTTCTCGACTACTTTAACTATCCTCAGGAAATATTTATATTTCCAAAATAACATCACTTGGGTTAAAACGAATGTTGTGTAAAACATCGTTACAACAACCCAAAATATTTTATTCAACTAAATCTTTTTCAAACACTTCTCTTCGAGACTGGATCTTGCTATTTATCCATTAAAAATGAAATCAATCAAGTTGGGGTAAAATTACCTCTCAGACCTTAACTGAAAACATTCTCAACTTCAAAACGGCAAAACCACTTACCTCGAATAAACACACTATACAATCCAATTGTTCCTTTTTAAAACATGTATAAAGTTCGTTTTCTATTTCAAGTTTATAAATTTCCCCTTTTTGCTTACAATATTCGATTTTTGTATTCATTTACCTATCGAATTCTATACGTCGATACAATGATTTCTAATTATCAAAATATCTTAAAAATATTCTAACTCCTTAAATTTCCGGAAAATTTCGCCATAACCTCCCCTGTATCGGGAGCATCGGGAAATTTCAAATAGCTTCCCAGTATCTTCTCATCTCAAAAAGAAAAAGAAAAAGCCAAGCGGCTTGCCGATACGGCGCATAAAACCTCATATATGAATTAAACATGTACCTTATTGTCGAACACGCGAATTATATACCTTCATCACTTTATCCCATACCTGTCTCCTGTATGTCTATACCTGTCCAATTGATTTCAACTATTCCCAATTGCTTTAACTCAATTCGTTAATTAACTTGTTAATTAACTCTTTGGTCTATTTCACTTTTATATTTGGACATGACATGTCCCAATATATTTTTAACTTGCTTATCAACTAATTGAATTCAAATTTCAATTAAAGTTCTATATTCGATTTCGAATATATATTTACGAACGCCAAATTCACTTTTCAAGGTTCGACTTTAGTTCAAACTCGATTAACTAATTCTTCTTTGATTTAGTTAATTCTATTCAATAATCAAAAATATGATTATTGTTTCAAAAATCATCTTCTTTACTTCACTTGAGTTCACATTTATTTTCTAACTCAAGTCTAGATTTTTAAATGGAAATCCGGATTTTTATTTGCTTAAAAATCCCAATATTTATTGTAACAACCCGTAAAATGCGAGCCAGTTTGAAATTTTTATTTCGGCGATTTTAGCGAATTTTGAATATTTAAAATGAATTATTTTAAATAATATCGACGAGAAACTTATTTTGAATTGAAATTCGACGTATATATTATATACGTCGTCGTTAGAATATATAATAATTATATATAATTATAAAAGGAATAGAAAATGGCGCGGTAGTTCGAAAATTCGATTTCTAATTTCAAATGAATATACAGAATTCAATATAAGTCAGAATTGAACGAAACAAGAAATATTTGAATCTGTATAACTATATCTTTGTAACGAAGTTAGCGAACTGAGATTTCATCTTAGAAATGATAAGATATGTCCAGTTTAAAATTAGAAATAGTCGCTGTGGAATTTATATATATTTTTATATATATAAGGCCCTTAAAAATAGCAATTTTGCAAACGACCTCGGATTCCGACGAAACCAGTTTTGTTGGGTCCGTGGTGTTAAGTTATTGCTAGGTTTCAAATTTCATAATTTTTCGAATCAATATGTGAGCGTGGCAAAGGAAAACGCGTTTGACCGATTTCAGTTGATTTTAATCGACTGGAAATTGGCCATTTTTCAAACGGTCTCAGAATTCGACGAAACTAGTTTTGTTAGGACCGTATCGTCAATACGAAGCTAGAAATTATTTTTCTGGAATTTTTCTAGTTAGTATGTGACCCCGGTAAATTGAAATGTACGTTTAAAATTCAATATAGTGATTTAAATGAAAATTCAAAAGGAAACTGATTGTAACGATCAAATCAGCTTGCGATACATATCCCATTGTGTTCGGAATGGGGGTGAAACGCTATGGGCGACAGGCGGTGGGCCTCGTTCCGAGGGCATATGTAAAAGTCAACCTTTTTGCGAAATTAAATAATAAAATAATAAATAATAAAATAATTTTAATTCCCTCCCTCCCCTTTTATCTTCTTCCTGGCCCCCCCCGTTCTATCTCATTTCAGTATAAAAAAAAAAAAAAAAAAACAGATGCGATCCACCCGCCGCCCCGAGGCTCACCGCGCCACCGCGCCTTGTGCCGCCATCGGAGGACCCCAAAACGCCGCCGCTCCGCTCCTGACAGCCCCCCCCATCGCGCCTCTCTCCTCCTCACGAAACCCGCAACCTCCCCCAAAACCCCAACGCGACCCCCGCTTCCTCCCTCTACCCTGCGACGTCGACGCCAAGACTCCCCCCCCCTCTGTAAGTCGTTGTTTAATTTATTTATTTATTTTGTTTTTTTTTTTTTTTTTTTTTTTTATTTGAAAACTGAAAAGAAAACTGATGTAAAGATTTTGAAAACTGATTTTTGTTTAAAGTTAAAAACTGATTTTTTGTTTAAAATAAAAAACTGATTTTTATTAAAAGGTAATTACTGATTGTTGTTTTAGATTTTTAAAACAGAATTTTTAAAAGATTTTAAAAACAGAAATTTTGAAAAGAAGAATAAAAACTGGGTTTTTATAAAAAAGAAGAATAAAAACTGGATTTTTTAAAAGGATTATGAAAACTGATTTGTTAGAATTTATAAACTGATTATAATAGATTTTATAAACTGAATTTGATTTATATAAAAACAGAATTTTATTTTGATGTTAAAACAGAATTTTATTTTGATGTTAAAACTGAATTTTATTTTGAGGTTAAAACTGAATTTTATTTACTTTAAAAACTGGTTTTTATTTATGTTGCAAAGTTATAAAAATATAATCTTTTATATTGTCGAAAGAAAGTATAATCTTTTATATTGTCGAAATAAAAATTCGATTTTTATATATTGAACTTTGAACTAAAAATTCGATTTTTATATATTGAACTTTGAACTAAAAATTCGATTTTTATATATTGAACTTTGAACTAAAAATTCGATTTTTATATATTGAACTTTGAAGTAAAAATTCGATTTTTATATATGGAACTTTGAAGTAAAAATTCGATTTTTATATATGGAACTTTGAAGTAAAAATTCGATTTTTATATATTGAACTTTGAAGTAAAAATTCGATTTTTATATATGGAACTTTGAAATAAAGATTCGATTTTTATATATATAGTGGCCTTGGGCAACGAAGGTGACAAAAAGGCGAAACGACGAAGACTTCTGCAAATGAAGAGCCGTGGAGCTAGGATAGCTATCGGTGAGAATTTCTCACCTTTCTATTTTATTTCTAGTTATATATATATACTAGGATGCAGACGGTGCTTAGTAGCACCCGACACAATCGTCCACAGACCATGGACTTGTTTGTTTGACTGTTTGGTGATTGATTGCGATATTGGTTTGAATGTGGTTTGTGGTGTGAAAAATCGAATCGATAAATTGGTTAGGATTAGACGTGCGCCGTTATAAGGCGAAGGAGTAAGGCTAGGTTAGATCCTTACTTCAAAGTTTGTGGTTTGCATAACGAATTGATTTGATTGATGTGTGAATGGCATGGGCCTTCACTAGACCGGGGATAAGGCTAGGCCTTGTCCCGTTTCTAGTATCGTGCCGTTATGCCGCCGAAATTTTCTAAAATAAGTTAGAAAAAAACAAAAATAGCATTTTATTTAACGAATGAACTGAATAGAAATTCATATGTTAAAATAAAATGTGTTATCGTTAAAAATATAATTTTTAACGTGAATGTGAATAAATAAATATTCATTTACAAACCAGACGGTTTGTTTATGTACACCTATTTGAATGACGTTGATTGGGTCGATAAATTTTACACATCGCCTAACTGCACAAATAAAATATGTGTTTGATTGTTTGAAACCCCACACGGGTGTTAGGATGAAATTTGAAGTTCACTCATCCTGATTGATTAAATATGTCGATCGATTGATTGACAGGCTGTTATAAGCGTTGAATATCTATATTTGATGCTTATACAGTGTAGTGCACTTTGGTTGATGGTTGATTATTCATCGTTGTTGATATATACATGTGTTGTAGAAAATCCATATAATTAACATTATATGGTAATTGATTGGGCCTCATTCCAGTTTCAAAAAAAAAAAAAAAGAAATATTTGAAATAGAAATATTTGAAATAGAAATATTTGAAATAGAATATTTGAAAATAGAAATATGTGAAGCCGTGAGGATTAGATTGACGCCATTTTGACGTGAACGATATTTATATCGATTTTATTCATTTTAAAATGAATATTGAAAAGTGATTTCGAAATCGAATATTTTGAAATGAATTGAATATAAAACGATTTCGAAATGAATTGAATTGAAAACGATTTCGAAATGAATTGAATTGAAAACGATTTCGAAATGAATTGAATATAAAACGATTTCGAAATGAATTGAATTGAAAACGATTTCGAAATGAATTGAATATAAAACGATTTCGAAATGAATTGAATATAAAACGATTTCGAAATGAATTGAATTGAAAACGATTTCGAAATGAATTGAATTGAAAACGATTTCGAAATGAATTGAATTGAAAACGATTTCGAAATGAATTGAATTGAAAACGATTTCGAAATGAATTGAACTGAAAACGATTTCGAAATGAATTGAACTGAAAACGATTTCGAAATGAATTGAATTGAAAACGATTTCGAAATGAATTGAATTGAAAACGATTTCGAAATGAATTGAACTGAAAACGATTTCGAAATGAATTGAACTGAAAACGATTTCGAAATGAATTGAATTGAAAACGATTTCGAAATGAATTGAATTGAAAACGATTTCGAAATGAATTGAATTGAAAACGATTTCGAAATGAATTGAATTGAAAACGATTTCGAAATGAATTGAATTGAAAACGATTTCGAAATGAATTGAATTGAAAACGAATTCGAATTGAATTGAAAGCGAAGTGAAATAAATTCAAATTGAATTGAAATTTGAATTGAATAGAAATGGATTTTAAAACGAGTTTATAAAGAAGAATTCAATTTTGATTTGAATTGAAATGGAAGTTGAAAATGTTTTTGAAACGAATTCAAAACTATTTATATAATTCGTTTTAAATAGAAATCGACGATATATATATTATATATATATTATATATAATATAATGGCCTGAATAGAACGCGCCGCGCCGCGGCAGTTCGCGAATTTCGACCATTTATTTCAAACGGGCATTACGGGAGATCCGACCGTCGGATTCTCCTAAAACCGGAACCGTTGGGTTCGTATCGAAAAGAGCTTTCTAACGAATGTGAGAAATTTGAAATCTAACGGTTGGATTTGGAGACACGTCCAAATCAAATTCGAAAAAGGTCGCTGTAAGTGCAGTTCGATGGCCATTGATGGAAATCGACTGTACGGGCCTTGATAAAATTATTAAAAATAGTAATAATTTGTGTAAAATCATAAGAAATGATTTGTGAAGAATTGGGATGAAAAACTCCATATTTGAAAAGATAAAAAAGGATTTTTATCGAAATGAACTAGTTTTAAACTAGAATTATAATTCTATTTATTTTTAAATAAATAAATTGAATTCGAAAAGGGTTTTAAAAGTAACCAAAATTCCAATGATTGCATTGGAGTGGATTTGAATCGAAATTGTCTTCGGAATATTTCGATGTTGGAATTCGTGATTATACAGGTGTTGTTATGGAAATTTGAAAGATATATATGTATATCGTTATTTCCAATACGACATTTGTTAGTCGTAGAATTCGATATTGAATATAAGCCGATATATTTTCTATTCAGAGCCTTGTATTGAATATCGAATGTGATTTGGGTTTGTCGTGAATGGTGTCTTCACTAACACTGTTCTTGAACCCAGTTGAGAAAAGATTAAATCTTTTTATTTAGATTTAATGAAGTGTACCAATTAAATGATATTTAATTGGAATTGAATTGATATTGATTTTTGGTTTTATCGTGAACAGTGTTTTAAATAACACTCGTTCTTTAACCCGATAATTAATGGAATGATTTTTGGGTTTATCGTGAACAGTGTTTTTAAATAACACTCGTTCTTTAACCCGATAATTAATGGAATGTGACTTTGGGTTTATCGCGAACCGTGTTCTTAGATGACACTGATTCTTTAACCCAGTCACAGATTAAAACTAAGTGGAGTTTTAATGAATCTTTAATTAGATTTGAACGTGAAATTTAGAAACTAACTGTCGGTTAGCCAAGCAGAATGGTTTTCTGGATATTGATCTGATGTTGGTTTCGGCCTTCGGGGTTAATATTTGGGGAATTATTCTCTTGATTAATTTACGGTTAGTGACTAATGAATTGGAATGAGGCGTATGTTGTGTTTGTGTAACACTTATTTAAATATACGCGAGTTATTCGGAAAGACCGGGTTTATCCCATTTTGAATAACTGATACGACGATAAGTCGAAGATGAAGACGATGGTCGAAGACCGTAGGTCTTCACGTCGTTTGGGTGATAACTGATGATCTTGATTGGGCTGTACACCCGAGAAGATGGAAACAGTTAGTGATCGTCCAGACGTACTTGGAGATCGATGGATATGCGGGGTACTAGGTGCCTCCGGTTTCGTTCAGACCCAGAACGGACTTGTAAATGGACTGTGTGTCTGACATCGGATTTCATTCTGTGTGACTGATATCGGTTGCATAGGATGGTTTGCCTGTGTGGCATGCTAAGATGCAAGTGATCAAGGCTTCTGTTGAAAAGCAAAGTCTTGTGTTGATGATCAAAGCACGGCCTTTGTGGCGTAGCTTTGTGTAACGTTTACCTCGCGTGTTTCACACCCGGTATGAACCAAAAACGGGAGACGGACCTCAGGGAGGACTTGCGTTTCTTTCTAGCTAGAAGTGGCGTCAGTGGTTTTTTCACGCCCTGACGAGTTTGACTTATGTGGTTGTTGCGGTTGCGAGGCGCCTCGGTTATATCGGTTTCGGCCGAATGCATTCTGGTCGGCTGACGGACCAGACTTACACCCCATAGGGTGGGGAGACGTATTGTTCAGGCATAATAATCCACTCCGTGTGGACCGGCCCTGACGATCCAAGGGGCAGTTGCGGCTGTTCCTGTGGCTCGGGCTAGAGAGTCACGAATCGGTTGAGGATCTTGCCCCTAGCCTCGGTTCATAGATGGAAATCCAATTTCCAAATACGTGACATTTGCGGTTTTAGTTGTAATCCTATATATGGCGACATAGTGGGATGGGGCGCTTATGCCGCCTATGATTGATACTTATGATTTGAAGTTGTTTTATACACTTATAATAGTATCAAATGATTTGTTTTAAAACGTATCAAGCATTCTTTGGCTGTTATAAGGGAAAACCCTATCCTCGACTGCGTTACATTGTGTGATGGGACCTGGGTCTTATAACAGCTTCATTTTTCTTTATTTAGCATTGCGCTGTTTGTTTTATGCACTGGTATTCTTGGGAGGAAACCCGTTCCGTGTTATACGGCGTGGTCCCTTGATTTACCTAATGATTTAAAATAAAGATTAATAACTGTTTTAGTTCTCACACCAGTCACATGACTGACCTGGAGTTTATTGTTTTAACCTAAACTCTGGGTGCCCCTATTTTTGACACGGGCAGCTAGTAGTTTTGGTTTTGCAGATTTATATTCACAGGATCCTGGTTTACAGCTGGAACGATATCCGGAAAGCTTTGTATCCGTATATCTCTTCTAGTTGTGTATTGTATTATTTTCCGCTGCGATGTATTTAAATGTAATTTGAATCTCTTATCTTTCTGTGTAATATTCATTTATACTCTGTATATTCTTGTAATCTGATGCATTGTTGTAATATACAGTGAAACGTTCTTCTGTATGCATTCTGATTTGTCGTGTTCTCAAACGATAGGGCGTTTCGAACGGCCTGGATCGGTTTAACGACTGGTTCGGACCGAGCGAAATTCTTTGCCGTCACAGTTGGTATCAGAGCTTTGGTTTACAAAGTAGAGAACAGGGCACATTAGGACCATACGAAAGAATTCATCAGATATTGGGTTAGTAAAACCCAATGGGAATGACTCGTTAGAGATGGGATCAGTAGTATCCTAGAACGAGTGTGATGAGTATATTTTTCAAATGAAAACAAATTTTGTTTTGAAAATTTAAATCAACTATTCGTGTTTGATTATTTGTTTATATAGATTTTGGACAATTCAGTATATAAAGAATTTGCATATACGCCTTGCAAACGTATATTCAAAGTTTTAATATATTGAATAGATATAGAATCACACTCTAGTCGCCCGGAGATGATATTGATAATGACCATGGCATCATCAATATTTATGTTCGTGCTCCGAAGGTGTGATTTCTATATATTTCCATTAGACTGGTGTGAGAACCAAAACTAATATAGCTAGAATATATTGTTGTGATTTGGCATCAAAAATGAGATTTTTGACTATATATCAAAGTTATGCATTTGAAAATCTAATCAACCAATTGATTGATATTTGTGTTGTTTGTTTATTTGTTTGCTAGTTTTGAACCATTTAGCCTAATTGAACCAAATATTGAACTGTATTGAAAATTAGTCGCATTTGCTTGCATATACATGTATATCATTGAACAGGTCATAGCAAGGAGGCTAGAGCAGAGAATAAAATTTGTTTGCCCGACAAATAGGTACATGTTTACTACATAATTTCCTGTTTTGTTTGGGTGATGATGATTTTGTGAGCCTATTGGCTAGCCGCTTGGCTTTTTCTTTTTCTTTTTGAGATCTGAAGGACCGGGGAAGCTATTTGAAATTCCCCGATGCTCCCGGTGCAGGGGAGGTTATGGCGAAATTTTTCAAAAATTTAGGGTGTTAGCCAAATTTTTTGAGATTTTGAAAATTCTCAGAAACTAAAGAGTTGGAGAATGGAAGCCAGATCGAATATAGTGTTGAATAATCAAACCACTTTCGACTTTGTTCCTTTTCGGGGACGAAAAGTTTTAAGTGGGGGAGATTGTAACAACCCGTAAAATGCGAGCCAGTTTGAAATTTTTATTTCGGCGATTTTAGCGAATTTTGAATATTTAAAATGAATTATTTTAAATAATATCGACGAGAAACTTATTTTGAATTGAAATTCGACGTATATATTATATACGTCGTCGTTAGAATATATAATAATTATATATAATTATAAAAGGAATAGAAAATGGCGCGGTAGTTCGAAAATTCGATTTCTAATTTCAAATGAATATACAGAATTCAATATAAGTCAGAATTGAACGAAACAAGAAATATTTGAATCTGTATAACTATATCTTTGTAACGAAGTTAGCGAACTGAGATTTCGTCTTAGAAATGATAAGATATGTCCAGTTTAAAATTAGAAATAGTCGCTGTGGAATTTATATATATTTTTATATATATAAGGCCCTTAAAAATAGCAATTTTGCAAACGACCTCGGATTCCGACGAAACCAGTTTTGTTGGGTCCGTGGTGTTAAGTTATTGCTAGGTTTCAAATTTCATAATTTTTCGAATCAATATGTGAGCGTGGCAAAGGAAAACGCGTTTGACCGATTTCAGTTGATTTTAATCGACTGGAAATTGGCCATTTTTCAAACGGTCTCAGAATTCGACGAAACTAGTTTTGTTAGGACCGTATCGTCAATACGAAGCTAGAAATTATTTTTCTGGAATTTTTCTAGTTAGTATGTGACCCCGGTAAATTGAAATGTACGTTTAAAATTCAATATAGTGATTTAAATGAAAATTCAAAAGGAAACTGATTGTAACGATCAAATCAGCTTGCGATACATATCCCATTGTGTTCGGAATGGGGGTGAAACGCTATGGGCGACAGGCGGTGGGCCTCGTTCCGAGGGCATATGTAAAAGTCAACCTTTTTGCGAAATTAAATAATAAAATAATAAATAATAAAATAATTTTAATTCCCTCCCTCCCCTTTTATCTTCTTCCTGGCCCCCCCCGTTCTATCTCATTTCAGTATAAAAAAAAAAAAAAAAAAAACAGATGCGATCCACCCGCCGCCCCGAGGCTCACCGCGCCACCGCGCCTTGTGCCGCCATCGGAGGACCCCAAAACGCCGCCGCTCCGCTCCTGACAGCCCCCCCCATCGCGCCTCTCTCCTCCTCACGAAACCCGCAACCTCCCCCAAAACCCCAACGCGACCCCCGCTTCCTCCCTCTACCCTGCGACGTCGACGCCAAGACTCCCTCCCCCTCTGTAAGTCGTTGTTTAATTTATTTATTTTGTTTTTTTTTTTTTTTTTTTTTTTTTTTATTTGAAAACTGAAAAGAAAACTGATGTAAAGATTTTGAAAACTGATTTTTGTTTAAAGTTAAAAACTGATTTTTTGTTTAAAATAAAAAACTGATTTTTATTAAAAGGTAATTACTGATTGTTGTTTTAGATTTTTAAAACAGAATTTTTAAAAGATTTTAAAAACAGAAATTTTGAAAAGAAGAATAAAAACTGGGTTTTTATAAAAAAGAAGAATAAAAACTGGATTTTTTAAAAGGATTATGAAAACTGATTTGTTAGAATTTATAAACTGATTATAATAGATTTTATAAACTGAATTTGATTTATATAAAAACAGAATTTTATTTTGATGTTAAAACAGAATTTTATTTTGATGTTAAAACTGAATTTTATTTTGAGGTTAAAACTGAATTTTATTTACTTTAAAAACTGGTTTTTATTTATGTTGCAAAGTTATAAAAATATAATCTTTTATATTGTCGAAAGAAAGTATAATCTTTTATATTGTCGAAATAAAAATTCGATTTTTATATATTGAACTTTGAACTAAAAATTCGATTTTTATATATTGAACTTTGAACTAAAAATTCGATTTTTATATATTGAACTTTGAACTAAAAATTCGATTTTTATATATTGAACTTTGAAGTAAAAATTCGATTTTTATATATGGAACTTTGAAGTAAAAATTCGATTTTTATATATGGAACTTTGAAGTAAAAATTCGATTTTTATATATTGAACTTTGAAGTAAAAATTCGATTTTTATATATGGAACTTTGAAATAAAGATTCGATTTTTATATATATAGTGGCCTTGGGCAACGAAGGTGACAAAAAGGCGAAACGACGAAGACTTCTGCAAATGAAGAGCCGTGGAGCTAGGATAGCTATCGGTGAGAATTTCTCACCTTTCTATTTTATTTCTAGTTATATATATATACTAGGATGCAGACGGTGCTTAGTAGCACCCGACACAATCGTCCACAGACCATGGACTTGTTTGTTTGACTGTTTGGTGATTGATTGCGATATTGGTTTGAATGTGGTTTGTGGTGTGAAAAATCGAATCGATAAATTGGTTAGGATTAGACGTGCGCCGTTATAAGGCGAAGGAGTAAGGCTAGGTTAGATCCTTACTTCAAAGTTTGTGGTTTGCATAACGAATTGATTTGATTGATGTGTGAATGGCATGGGCCTTCACTAGACCGGGGATAAGGCTAGGCCTTGTCCCGTTTCTAGTATCGTGCCGTTATGCCGCCGAAATTTTCTAAAATAAGTTAGAAAAAAACAAAAATAGCATTTTATTTAACGAATGAACTGAATAGAAATTCATATGTTAAAATAAAATGTGTTATCGTTAAAAATATAATTTTTAACGTGAATGTGAATAAATAAATATTCATTTACAAACCAGACGGTTTGTTTATGTACACCTATTTGAATGACGTTGATTGGGTCGATAAATTTTACACATCGCCTAACTGCACAAATAAAATATGTGTTTGATTGTTTGAAACCCCACACGGGTGTTAGGATGAAATTTGAAGTTCACTCATCCTGATTGATTAAATATGTCGATCGATTGATTGACAGGCTGTTATAAGCGTTGAATATCTATATTTGATGCTTATACAGTGTAGTGCACTTTGGTTGATGGTTGATTATTCATCGTTGTTGATATATACATGTGTTGTAGAAAATCCATATAATTAACATTATATGGTAATTGATTGGGCCTCATTCCAGTTTCAAAAAAAAAAAAAAAGAAATATTTGAAATAGAAATATTTGAAATAGAAATATTTGAAATAGAATATTTGAAAATAGAAATATGTGAAGCCGTGAGGATTAGATTGACGCCATTTTGACGTGAACGATATTTATATCGATTTTATTCATTTTAAAATGAATATTGAAAAGTGATTTCGAAATCGAATATTTTGAAATGAATTGAATATAAAACGATTTCGAAATGAATTGAATTGAAAACGATTTCGAAATGAATTGAATTGAAAACGATTTCGAAATGAATTGAATATAAAACGATTTCGAAATGAATTGAATTGAAAACGATTTCGAAATGAATTGAATATAAAACGATTTCGAAATGAATTGAATATAAAACGATTTCGAAATGAATTGAATTGAAAACGATTTCGAAATGAATTGAATTGAAAACGATTTCGAAATGAATTGAATTGAAAACGATTTCGAAATGAATTGAATTGAAAACGATTTCGAAATGAATTGAACTGAAAACGATTTCGAAATGAATTGAACTGAAAACGATTTCGAAATGAATTGAATTGAAAACGATTTCGAAATGAATTGAATTGAAAACGATTTCGAAATGAATTGAACTGAAAACGATTTCGAAATGAATTGAACTGAAAACGATTTCGAAATGAATTGAATTGAAAACGATTTCGAAATGAATTGAATTGAAAACGATTTCGAAATGAATTGAATTGAAAACGATTTCGAAATGAATTGAATTGAAAACGATTTCGAAATGAATTGAATTGAAAACGATTTCGAAATGAATTGAATTGAAAACGAATTCGAATTGAATTGAAAGCGAAGTGAAATAAATTCAAATTGAATTGAAATTTGAATTGAATAGAAATGGATTTTAAAAGGAGTTTATAAAGAAGAATTCAATTTTGATTTGAATTGAAATGGAAGTTGAAAATGTTTTTGAAACGAATTCAAAACTATTTATATAATTCGTTTTAAATAGAAATCGACGATATATATATTATATATATATTATATATAATATAATGGCCTGAATAGAACGCGCCGCGCCGCGGCAGTTCGCGAATTTCGACCATTTATTTCAAACGGGCATTACGGGAGATCCGACCGTCGGATTCTCCTAAAACCGGAACCGTTGGGTTCGTATCGAAAAGAGCTTTCTAACGAATGTGAGAAATTTGAAATCTAACGGTTGGATTTGGAGACACGTCCAAATCAAATTCGAAAAAGGTCGCTGTAAGTGCAGTTCGATGGCCATTGATGGAAATCGACTGTACGGGCCTTGATAAAATTATTAAAAATAGTAATAATTTGTGTAAAATCATAAGAAATGATTTGTGAAGAATTGGGATGAAAAACTCCATATTTGAAAAGATAAAAATGGATTTTTATCGAAATGAACTAGTTTTAAACTAGAATTATAATTCTATTTATTTTTAAATAAATAAATTGAATTCGAAAAGGGTTTTAAAAGTAACCAAAATTCCAATGATTGCATTGGAGTGGATTTGAATCGAAATTGTCTTCGGAATATTTCGATGTTGGAATTCGTGATTATACAGGTGTTGTTATGGAAATTTGAAAGATATATATGTATATCGTTATTTCCAATACGACATTTGTTAGTCGTAGAATTCGATATTGAATATAAGCCGATATATTTTCTATTCAGAGCCTTGTATTGAATATCGAATGTGATTTGGGTTTGTCGTGAATGGTGTCTTCACTAACACTGTTCTTGAACCCAGTTGAGAAAAGATTAAATCTTTTTATTTAGATTTAATGAAGTGTACCAATTAAATGATATTTAATTGGAATTGAATTGATATTGATTTTTGGGTTTATCGTGAACAGTGTTTTAAATAACACTCGTTCTTTAACCCGATAATTAATGGAATGATTTTTGGGTTTATCGTGAACAGTGTTTTTAAATAACACTCGTTCTTTAACCCGATAATTAATGGAATGTGACTTTGGGTTTATCGCGAACCGTGTTCTTAGATGACACTGATTCTTTAACCCAGTCACAGATTAAAACTAAGTGGAGTTTTAATGAATCTTTAATTAGATTTGAACGTGAAATTTAGAAACTAACTGTCGGTTAGCCAAGCAGAATGGTTTTCTGGATATTGATCTGATGTTGGTTTCGGCCTTCGGGGTTAATATTTGGGGAATTATTCTCTTGATTAATTTACGGTTAGTGACTAATGAATTGGAATGAGGCGTATGTTGTGTTTGTGTAACACTTATTTAAATATACGCGAGTTATTCGGAAAGACCGGGTTTATCCCATTTTGAATAACTGATACGACGATAAGTCGAAGATGAAGACGATGGTCGAAGACCGGAGGTCTTCACGTCGTTTGGGTGATAACTGATGATCTTGATTGGGCTGTACACCCGAGAAGATGGAAACAGTTAGTGATCGTCCAGACGTACTTGGAGATCGATGGATATGCGGGGTACTAGGTGCCTCCGGTTTCGTTCAGACCCAGAACGGACTTGTAAATGGACTGTGTGTCTGACATCGGATTTCATTCTGTGTGACTGATATCGGTTGCATAGGATGGTTTGCCTGTGTGGCATGCTAAGATGCAAGTGATCAAGGCTTCTGTTGAAAAGCAAAGTCTTGTGTTGATGATCAAAGCACGGCCTTTGTGGCGTAGCTTTGTGTAACGTTTACCTCGCGTGTTTCACACCCGGTATGAACCAAAAACGGGAGACGGACCTCAGGGAGGACTTGCGTTTCTTTCTAGCTAGAAGTGGCGTCAGTGGTTTTTTCACGCCCTGACGAGTTTGACTTATGTGGTTGTTGCGGTTGCGAGGCGCCTCGGTTATATCGGTTTCGGCCGAATGCATTCTGGTCGGCTGACGGACCAGACTTACACCCCATAGGGTGGGGAGACGTATTGTTCAGGCATAATAATCCACTCCGTGTGGACCGGCCCTGACGATCCAAGGGGCAGTTGCGGCTGTTCCTGTGGCTCGGGCTAGAGAGTCACGAATCGGTTGAGGATCTTGCCCCTAGCCTCGGTTCATAGATGGAAATCCAATTTCCAAATACGTGACATTTGCGGTTTTAGTTGTAATCCTATATATGGCGACATAGTGGGATGGGGCGCTTATGCCGCCTATGATTGATACTTATGATTTGAAGTTGTTTTATACACTTATAATAGTATCAAATGATTTGTTTTAAAACGTATCAAGCATTCTTTGGCTGTTATAAGGGAAAACCCTATCCTCGACTGCGTTACATTGTGTGATGGGACCTGGGTCTTATAACAGCTTCATTTTTCTTTATTTAGCATTGCGCTGTTTGTTTTATGCACTGGTATTCTTGGGAGGAAACCCGTTCCGTGTTATACGGCGTGGTCCCTTGATTTACCTAATGATTTAAAATAAAGATTAATAACTGTTTTAGTTCTCACACCAGTCACATGACTGACCTGGAGTTTATTGTTTTAACCTAAACTCTGGGTGCCCCTATTTTTGACACGGGCAGCTAGTAGTTTTGGTTTTGCAGATTTATATTCACAGGATCCTGGTTTACAGCTGGAACGATATCCGGAAAGCTTTGTATCCGTATATCTCTTCTAGTTGTGTATTGTATTATTTTCCGCTGCGATGTATTTAAATGTAATTTGAATCTCTTATCTTTCTGTGTAATATTCATTTATACTCTGTATATTCTTGTAATCTGATGCATTGTTGTAATATACAGTGAAACGTTCTTCTGTATGCATTCTGATTTGTCGTGTTCTCAAACGATAGGGCGTTTCGAACGGCCTGGATCGGTTTAACGACTGGTTCGGACCGAGCGAAATTCTTTGCCGTCACATTTATATAAAATCCATTATGGTTTATAATGGTTTCTGGCGCTGCATTTTTAAAAATTTGATTTTGACATATCTAAAAATCTATTTGACGAAATCCAGATTTTTCTCTTCCATTTGAAAGCTATTATTCAGTCGGTCCTGACGGTTCTTATTTCATAGAATTCCGACTTAATTTGAGTTCTGTATGCTCAATTGAAGTTCGAAACGTCAATTTACGAACTGCAGCGCTGCGGCGTGTCCGTTTTAATTATATTTATATACATAACCTTTTAAACTTCGTTAAAATAAATTTAACTCGATTCTGATATATATTTTTAATATATATATCAAATCAATTTCTCCCAATTCAACATAGCATTTCCGATCTATTTCACTTCTGCTTGAAATTCTATATTCAAATCTCAATTCACTTCTATTTTTTCCAAATTCTATTTGAATTTCTATTTTCGAATTTCCTTTATTCAAATTCCATTTGAATTACTACGTTCAAACTCTATATTTGCATTTCCTTTGAATTTCATATATTCTAACTCCATTTGAATTTCTATATTCAAATCCCCGTTGAATTTCCTATTTGAATCCTATATTCAAATTCCATATTCCATTTGGATTCTCTATTCAAATCCCACAGTTTAAATTCCATTTGAATCCCTCTTATGTTTAAACTCCACTATTTTCAAAACTCTATATTTGAATTTCATTTGAACTCCCTTTCTTCAAATCCATTTGAATTCCTTTGAATTCAAATTCTATTTGAATTCCTTTGAATTCAAATTTCTGTATATTCAAATTCAACATATTCAAATTCTATCCAATATACAAATTCTATTTATATTTTATATATACAAATTCTATTTGAATTTTATTTTCAAAATCCATTTTGACCCTTTGAAATTCTATATTCAAGGTCTCTTTCTATTTAAATTCTATATTCAAATTCTCGTTTCAATCTGTTCGAATTCTGTTTTTGAATTCCTTTATATTTTCTATATTCAATTTTTATTTGAATTTTATATTCAATTTCTATTGAATTTTCTTTATTCATTCTTTAAACAAGTCTTGATTTCAATTCCTTCTGAAATCGATATTTCTATTTTCTTGAAAACAGATTTCCCTTTTTCAATTTCACACTTGTATTTCCATTTCTGAATTATCAAATGATAATTCTTTTCACTTCATTTATAAACTTTGTTTATAAATAAATTACTTGTTTTATTGTTAAATTTTTATTCCTTTAAAACAAGTAAATATTTCAATATCTATTCAAAAATTCAAATTCTATTTCGGAAAATAGAATTCCCTATTTAAAATTTCAAATATCCCCTTTCGGATATTTTAATAGATTAACACTTAGCCCAGTGATATTAAAACAATCAAATCATCCAATTTTCAATCATTTGATTTTAACACGTCATATTTCAATCATTTGATTTTAACACACCATATTTCAATCATTTGATTTTAACACGTCATATATGAAAATATATGAAATCGAACAAACAAACAAACAGAATATATATTTTTGAGGAATCCAGTTGGATTCCTCCAACCTGTTTTCCTGCATCCACAGACGTTAGCACATAAATAATACCCATTCTGCTTCGTGGCAGAATATCGCGGTATAGAAGGTCATCCACTAATCATAGCGTGGGGCGTATAGGGTAATCATCCGCTATGGTACCGCGGGCATCCGCTAATGAGACTGCGGGAATCCAACCAACCAATCAACCCAATATATATATATAGCCTAAATAACTAATAGATATAAAACAACCAGAAAACATTCACACAAGCAACAAACAATTATTTTTAATGAAATAAAAATAATTATAAATAAAAGGTGAGTGAGATTTACTCACCTGGTTTTTATTCGCACTGGTATCAATTTCAATTTCTCTTTTATTGATTCCCGAGTCTCCGAACTCCATAAGGATGATTTCATTCGATTTCTCCTTTCCTTATTTTGATTTGATTTTCCAACCTTGTATACATTATATATATCGTATATAAGAATTTTAACTATATAAAATTAAGCGACTTAACTAAGTAAATTAATTTTTTTTTTTTAGAACAAATTATAAAATTAGTGACTTCATTCATTTGATTTAAATGACTATCATAAATCCTAATATCTCATTAAAAATCCTAACCATTTTACTTATTAAAAATCCTAACCTTTTTAACTTATAAAAATTCTAACCTTTAGAAATAAACAAATAAAATTACCTTAAATTCTTGTTTAAATTTCCTTTTTCTTCCCTGCTATTCCTGTCGCCTAAAAACTGTCCCTCGAAAATCACTCAGTGTTGGCGTTCCCCTTCAGCATTCACCCTCACCAGAAGTTGCAACCGACTTCCTCTCCCATCCCGAAACTTCTGAGCCTCGTCGCCTTGGATCCAGCACCACGCGACCTTCGAACGAGCCTTTAACCCCATCGCAACTCCCTGGGAGCCCAACGCCCTAGTTTCCAGTTCGGATTTTGAAGACCGAAGGTGAGCGTCGCACCCTTAAATCGATCGACGTACGAGCTCCCATCATCGCGAGCTCTAAATTGCCTGAACCATGAACCTTAACTCGCGTTTTCAATTCAGAAGAAATGGAAGAAAAATAAAATAAAATAAAAGGAACGGATTGATTTTGTTTGCCTTCTGAGTGAAGGAAATGAATTCGGGTGGGTGCGACTTTTATAGATCGAGAGGGAGACCAACGTACAGGGCCATTAAAGTTTGTTTCTTTGATCTTATGAGAAGGAGACCATTTATTCTGCTCGAGGAGAACAGGGTTGCGTGTATTTAATTCCTAGGGTGGCTTGAGGTACGAGAGATAGGTCGGCTCATTTTTTTTTTTATTATTATATTTTATTTTGATTTGATTTTTAATTAATATATTCTACCAAAATATCTCATGGTCATTTACTCTAAATTTTGAACCGTAATTTAATCGTAACGACTGATGTTCCAAATGTTATTCACTATTCTGAGTACAACGAAACTGATTATATAATTTAATTTGAATGTAATATAAAATAACCATATTAAATCAATTTAAATTCAAAACAAATAAATATAACAAATAATTTCAATTATCATTGTTCATATTTTAAATCGTATATATACATTGATCATCTAAACTGTTTCGATTCAATTTTACCTTTGAATTAAATTGTTTAGTTCTCTTATTTCGATAATTATCAAATTAAATCGTATTTCGATTATTTAATCGATAATCGAATAAAATACCATTTATATTATAAATTCAATATTTAAAACTATATTAAATATTTAAAATTAATCGACGAAAAATCTGGGTCGTTACATTCTTCCCCCCTTAAAATAATTTCGTCCTCGAAATTGCTAAGGTAGGAAAAATGGTACAAATCTATTACTTTTCAACATCTTACTTATGTTGAAACTCACCTCTTCGTATTTCAACAAATAAGCTCCAACCAAAACTTTTGGTTTTCACACATTCAATCTAAATGATCTTCACCCAATTCAAATTATATTCAATCTTCTTCAAGTTGAATTTCACTAATTTATTTATCTCGATCCATTTAACTTGCTTCAGTTAAATTTAAACTTCGGAATTCAAATTCCTGGGTTTTCCTTTCAAATCCTTTGGAAGTCACATAAAATATTCATATATATTTTCATTTCAAATTCAAAACATTTGAATTTTCAAACCAATTGTTTTCTTTCAAAACAAATTCCCATCAAAACTTTTCTAAGGTAGCAATTCATCACTTAGAAACTCGGAAATGAACACTGATGATGTTGCAATCATTATCAGAATTATTTCCCAGCCACTGAAGTGAATTCAGTGCTTTATTATTTCAAAATTAATTCAAAATGATTTTTCTTCAAAACTTTTTCAAAATAAAACTATATTATTATAATTACTTTGAAAAATATGTTTTAACTTCCCAGGATTTAAATTCCAAAATCTGCTTTGAAATCAAATTTTAATTCATCTCAATTTGTATATCTTATTCATATACGAGTTCTATTTGGTTCTATATAACCATTTCATTTCTATAATCGTATTTGATTATAATATTAGCAACCAACTCATCCATATATAAATAATTCTGGAAAATTATTTATCTTTTATATCAAATATCTTTTTGGGTAAAATTATTTCATTTACCCACTTTAAAACAATATTATGTCAATTCCTCTATTCAAGTGTTTAGAAATCCCTATCGACTTCGTGGCGTCCCACGATTCGACCAGCATTCATAAACCACTCACAGACTAGTTAACACAATATAAAATAGCTTTTATATCAAATAACAAATACGCTCTCTCGTATCTATAAACTCAACTCATTCTAGGGTACTACTGACCCTATCTCTAATGAGCACAACCTCACAAAGCCTAGGTATTCGCTCAACCTAAGCTCTGATACCAACTGTAACGACCCGCAAATCCGTGCTATCCGAGTTGACTAAAAACACCACACGTCCAACTCAAATAACACAGAAATACGACTCATTATTAGAAAGAAGTTAGAGGATGAGAAATAGAAAGAAAGAAATATTAGAATAGAAGAAAACAAAGATCACAAACTCACAGCGGAACGAATAAAATATATAATGTAACATAAGCTTCGAAATACAAATCTGTTTTGTACATATATACATACCATCATCAGAGTACACATAACATTTGATTCAGCGGAAGTAACTCTAAATACTAACGTTGAAGCCTCCTGCTTCAAGCTCCTCCAAGTGTATCTGTAAAAGCCTGAAACACTTGACTGCCCGTACAAATTTGGGCACCCAAGAGTTTAGGGAAAACAAAACAAAATAAACTCTGGGTCAGTCTTGGGACTGGTGTGAGTAAACTCCAACCACTTGTTTAACTTTTAAAAACTCCTTTCAAAAGAAAAGGTAATAGTAAGACCAGCCCACACATAAACACGGACGGTTTTTACCTTACTATAACCCAAAACACTTTGATACGAAAATCCAGTGATATTATAATAATGTCTACATCAAGTAAATAACCAAATAGCAGAACGCTTGCATCTCACGCTCCACATATATATTATAAAATCAAAAACCGCATGGCGCTTATTGGAGATTGGATTTCCAACATGACAAGGTATGGGACCACCTTCCGATGATGTATCTCTAGAGGCGAATACACCTGGGTTCAACAAGAACATCTTGTAACCCGGCCCACACATGACCGACCACTCATTTCGCTTGAGTGTATCGAATGTATATCACCAACGGTTGGACTCAAACCACCGTTTCCCGAATGGGCAGAATCGATAGATTTAGAAACAAAAGGAATTTCTCTAGATAGGTGATTATACACCCTAATGGGTGCGACCCACATAGCCATGCTGCCTGCCCGATTTTTGTCCTTTCCCGGTTGTTGAGGCCTGAGGCTACGCATACTTACCATTCATCGATAACACAATCACTTTGAATGCCACATTGTCAGATCCGTAAATCACTAGTTGAGTTTGCACAAATATTCTGGATATTATGCTAAGGGATAAATCCGTTGCAACCATATATATTCATACAGACCAACCCATTTGATCATTGGAAATACTCTGTCAGACATTCGTCCATTTACGTTCGTTCTGGGATTGAACGATACCGAAGGCACTATTTCTATAAATAGAAAAGCCCTTGCACTTTACTCCGTCTTCAATATATTCAGCATACTTGGTTCGTAACGCTTATGCCGATACGGAGTGGTTTTTCGGATAATAATCCAACCGGTCTCTCCATATTGACAACGATGGTCAAAAACTTCAATAGTCTGTGATTTAACTATCGAATAAAACAAGTGTTCATCCAAAACATATCAAATAAATCACTGGGCTCTTAAATTAATATTTCATTAATTTAATCTCTTCTCCATTTCCTTATTAATATTTGTTACCCAAATATTTTCAATAACCATATTGGTTTCTGACGCTATTTGGAAAACATTTCCATATATCGCCTTCTCTTATTTCCTATACTTAGGAAATATATTTTATTTGAAATTGAAAACAATTTCAATCACTTATCTCTTTCTCGACTACTTTAACTATCCTCAGGAAATATTTATATTTCCAAAATAACATCACTTGGGTTAAAACGAATGTTGTGTAAAACATCGTTACAACAACCCAAAATATTTTATTCAACTAAATCTTTTTCAAACATTTCTCTTCGAGACTGGATCTTGCTATTTATCCATTAAAAATGAAATCAATCAAGTTGGGGTAAAATTACCTCTCAGACCTTAACTGAAAACATTCTCAACTTCAAAACGGCAAAACCACTTACCTCGAATAAACACACTATACAATCCAATTGTTCCTTTTTAAAACATGTATAAAGTTCGTTTTCTATTTCAAGTTTATAAATTTCCCCTTTTTGTTTACAATATTCGATTTTTGTATTCATTTACCTATCGAATTCTATACGTCGATACAATGATTTCTAATTATCAAAATATCTTAAAAATATTCTAACTCCTTAAATTTCCGGAAAATTTCGCCATAACCTCCCCTGTATCGGGAGCATCGGGAAATTTCAAATAGCTTCCCGGTATCTTCTCATCTCAAAAAGAAAAAGAAAAAGCCAAGCGGCTTGCCGATACGGCGCATAAAACCTCATATATGAATTAAACATGTACCTTATTGTCGAACACGCGAATTATATACCTTCATCACTTTATCCCATACCTGTCTCCTGTATGTCTATACCTGTCCAATTGATTTCAACTATTCCCAATTGCTTTAACTCAATTCGTTAATTAACTTGTTAATTAACTCTTTGGTCTATTTCACTTTTATATTTGGACATGACATGTCCCAATATATTTTTAACTTGCTTATCAACTAATTGAATTCAAATTTCAATTAAAGTTCTATATTCGATTTCGAATATATATTTACGAACGCCAAATTCACTTTTCAAGGTTCGACTTTAGTTCAAACTCGATTAACTAATTCTTCTTTGATTTAGTTAATTCTATTCAATAATCAAAAATATGATTATTGTTTCAAAAATCATCTTCTTTACTTCACTTGAGTTCACATTTATTTTCTAACTCAAGTCTAGATTTTTAAATGGAAATCCGGATTTTTATTTGCTTAAAAATCCCAATATTTATATAAAATCCATTATGGTTTATAATGGTTTCTGGCGCTGCATTTTTAAAAATTTGATTTTGACATATCTAAAAATCTATTTGACGAAATCCAGATTTTTCTCTTCCATTTGAAAGCTATTATTCAGTCGGTCCTGACGGTTCTTATTTCATAGAATTCCGACTTAATTTGAGTTCTGTATGCTCAATTGAAGTTCGAAACGTCAATTTACGAACTGCAGCGCTGCGGCGTGTCCGTTTTAATTATATTTATATACATAACCTTTTAAACTTCGTTAGAATAAATTTAACTCGATTCTGATATATATTTTTAATATATATATCAAATCAATTTCTCCCAATTCAACATAGCATTTCCGATCTATTTCACTTCTGCTTGAAATTCTATATTCAAATCTCAATTCACTTCTATTTTTTCCAAATTCTATTTGAATTTCTATTTTCGAATTTCCTTTATTCAAATTCCATTTGAATTACTACGTTCAAACTCTATATTTGCATTTCCTTTGAATTTCATATATTCTAACTCCATTTGAATTTCTATATTCAAATCCCCGTTGAATTTCCTATTTGAATCCTATATTCAAATTCCATATTCCATTTGGATTCTCTATTCAAATCCCACAGTTTAAATTCCATTTGAATCCCTCTTATGTTTAAACTCCACTATTTTCAAAACTCTATATTTGAATTTCATTTGAACTCCCTTTCTTCAAATCCATTTGAATTCCTTTGAATTCAAATTCTATTTGAATTCCTTTGAATTCAAATTTCTGTATATTCAAATTCAACATATTCAAATTCTATCCAATATACAAATTCTATTTATATTTTATATATACAAATTCTATTTGAATTTTATTTTCAAAATCCATTTTTGACCCTTTGAAATTCTATATTCAAGGTCTCTTTCTATTTAAATTCTATATTCAAATTCTCGTTTTAATCTGTTCGAATTCTGTTTTTGAATTCCTTTATATTTTCTATATTCAATTTTTATTTGAATTTTATATTCAATTTCTATTGAATTTTCTTTATTCATTCTTTAAACAAGTCTTGATTTCAATTCCTTCTGAACTCGATATTTCTATTTTCTTGAAAACAGATTTCCCTTTTTCAATTTCACACTTGTATTTCCATTTCTGAATTATCAAATGATAATTCTTTTCACTTCATTTATAAACTTTGTTTATAAATAAATTACTTGTTTTATTGTTAAATTTTTATTCCTTTAAAACAAGTAAATATTTCAATATCTATTCAAAAATTCAAATTCTATTTCGGAAAATAGAATTCCCTATTTAAAATTTCAAATATCCCCTTTCGGATATTTTAATAGATTAACACTTAGCCCAGTGATATTAAAACAATCAAATCATCCAATTTTCAATCATTTGATTTTAACACGTCATATTTCAATCATTTGATTTTAACACACCATATTTCAATCATTTGATTTTAACACGTCATATATGAATATATATGAAATCGAACAAACAAACAAACAGAATATATATTTTTGAGGAATCCAGTTGGATTCCTCCAACCTGTTTTCCTGCATCCACAGACGTTAGCACATAAATAATACCCATTCTGCTTCGTGGCAGAATATCGCGGTATAGAAGGTCATCCACTAATCATAGCGTGGGGCGTATAGGGTAATCATCCGCTATGGTACCGCGGGCATCCGCTAATGAGACTGCGGGAATCCAACCAACCAATCAACCCAATATATATATATATAGCCTAAATAACTAATAGATATAAAACAACCAGAAAACATTCACACAAGCAACAAACAATTATTTTTAATGAAATAAAAATAATTATAAATAAAAGGTGAGTGAGATTTACTCACCTGGTTTTTATTCGCACTGGTATCAATTTCAATTTCTCTTTTATTGATTCCCGAGTCTCCGAACTCCATAAGGATGATTTCATTCGATTTCTCCTTTCCTTATTTTGATTTGATTTTCCAACCTTGTATACATTATATATATCGTATATAAGAATTTTAACTATATAAAATTAAGCGACTTAACTAAGTAAATTAATTTTTTTTTTTAGAACAAATTATAAAATTAGTGACTTCATTCATTTGATTTAAATGACTATCATAAATCCTAATATCTCATTAAAAATCCTAACCATTTTACTTATTAAAAATCCTAACCTTTTTAACTTATAAAAATTCTAACCTTTAGAAATAAACAAATAAAATTACCTTAAATTCTTGTTTAAATTTCCTTTTTCTTCCCTGCTATTCCTGTCGCCTAAAAACTGTCCCTCGAAAATCACTCAGTGTTGGCGTTCCCCTTCAGCATTCACCCTCACCAGAAGTTGCAACCGACTTCCTCTCCCATCCCGAAACTTCTGAGCCTCGTCGCCTTGGATCCAGCACCACGCGACCTTCGAACGAGCCTTTAACCCCATCGCAACTCCCTGGGAGCCCAACGCCCTAGTTTCCAGTTCGGATTTTGAAGACCGAAGGTGAGCGTCGCACCCTTAAATCGATCGACGTACGAGCTCCCATCATCGCGAGCTCTAAATTGCCTGAACCATGAACCTTAACTCGCGTTTTCAATTCAGAAGAAATGGAAGAAAAATAAAATAAAATAAAAGGAACGGATTGATTTTGTTTGCCTTCTGAGTGAAGGAAATGAATTCGGGTGGGTGCGACTTTTATAGATCGAGAGGGAGACCAACGTACAGGGCCATTAAAGTTTGTTTCTTTGATCTTATGAGAAGGAGACCATTTATTCTGCTCGAGGAGAACAGGGTTGCGTGTATTTAATTCCTAGGGTGGCTTGAGGTACGAGAGATAGGTCGGCTCATTTTTTTTTTTATTATTATATTTTATTTTGATTTGATTTTTAATTAATATATTCTACCAAAATATCTCATGGTCATTTACTCTAAATTTTGAACCGTAATTTAATCGTAACGACTGATGTTCCAAATGTTATTCACTATTCTGAGTACAACGAAACTGATTATATAATTTAATTTGAATGTAATATAAAATAACCATATTAAATCAATTTAAATTCAAAACAAATAAATATAACAAATAATTTCAATTATCATTGTTCATATTTTAAATCGTATATATACATTGATCATCTAAACTGTTTCGATTCAATTTTACCTTTGAATTAAATTGTTTAGTTCTCTTATTTCGATAATTATCAAATTAAATCGTATTTCGATTATTTAATCGATAATCGAATAAAATACCATTTATATTATAAATTCAATATTTAAAACTATATTAAATATTTAAAATTAATCGACGAAAAATCTGGGTCGTTACACAAAAGGACCGGGAAGCGTGTGTTCAGGCATAACTAATCCACAAAAGCAAGTGTGGACCGGCCCTGGAAGATCCAAGGGTTGGACAGAGTACCAATCCTGGGGCATTGCTAGAGTGTCTCGAATCGGTAAGGATCTCCTCCCCAGCTTTGACTCAGATGGAAACCCAAATTTCCAATACGACATCACGCGGTTTTGATTGTATACCTATATATGGCGACATAGTGGGATGGGGCACTCATGCCGTCTAGGATTAATACATTTACTTTGATGTATTTCAAATTGGTTGCACACTATTATTATATAATACCGTGTTTATCGTATCAAGCATCTTTTGATCATTATAAGGTAAAACCCTAACCCCGGTTTGCGTTGCATTGTGTGATGGGACTTGGGTCTTATAATGGTTTCATTTTTCTAAAAAGCATTGCGTTATTTTGACGATTTACTTTAGTCATGCACTGGCAATCCATAGGAGAAAACCTGTTCCGCGAAAGTGGCGTGGTCCTATGATTAGCCTTATTATATTTTATTGGTTAGGTAGAATTCTCACACCAGTCCCATGACTGACCTGTAGTTTGTCCACTGGCAAACTCGGGTGCCCATATTTTCCACACGGGCAGTCGAGTAGCTATTTTTGCAGATATATTAAGCATGATTCTGGGTTGAAGCTTAAAGCTGTGTCCAGAGATAGAGTCTTCCGCTGTGTTCTTCTGTTGCAGTATATTACATTTTTTGTATTTATCTTCCGCTGTAATTATATTCCAATGTACTCTGATATGTATATTCTGTACTCTGATGTAACATTTATTATAGTGTTATAAAAGTCTTCTGTTATCTGTTGTAATGTGTTGTATGCCCAAAGTTAAAGTATTCGTAGGTTCCCACTTTTTGGATCAGACCTGTGTGGTTTATGGTCGATTCAAAGGGCGGGGATTTGCGGGTCTTTACAGTTGGTATCAGAGCGAGGTTAACCTTTGGGGTACAACTCGTTAGAACTGAACGGAAGACTCATCAGAGATTGGATTAGTAATGTCCAATAAGAATACTCATTAGAGATAGGATCAGCAGTATCCTAGAATGAGTAAACTCGTTAGAGATGGGGTTAGTAATGCCCTAGAACGAGTTAAGAGTTACGAATTTATAATTAACGTATTTTTGATATTTATAATCTATTCTTTGAAATATGATTTTTATATATATTTTGAAAAGATAATTAACCATTAAAATTTAAAATTAAGATAGTTAATTTTACAATTTTTAGCTACGTTCATTTTCGAGGACGAAAAGTTTTTAAGTGGGGGCGATTGTAACAACCCGCAAAAATAAGGACCAATTTAAAAATTTTATCTTAGAAAATTTTAATGAATTTTGACAATATAAAATAATTTATTTAAATAATAATGATCACAAATTTGATTTAAATCGAAGTTAGAATGAATGATTTAATTTTAATTAACAAAAGAGTTAGAAATAGCACGGTAGTTTGAAAAGTCAAACTTGAACTTTGACTGACCGTACTGGATGCAAAATTTAACGGATTTTAGTGAAACCAAAAATATTAGAATCTATTTAAAAATATCTTTCCAACAAATCCGAAAAATTGAAATTTCATAGCGGAGATCAAAAGTTATGGCCAATTCAATATTTAGAAAGGTCGCTATGAAATTTATAAAGGTCAAAATGCTACTTTTTGCATACGAAGGAATTTGTACTCGAAACCACTTCCATTGAGTTCAGAATGATGTTTCTACATTGAAAAACAGTAAACACTTATATATTTTGAGTTTCGGGATTTATTTGTTTAAAATATATTTTTAATATTAAATATATTGGCCTTAAAAATAGTCATTTTTTCAAACGACCTCTGTTTTCGACGAAACCACTTTTGTTGGATCCGGAATGTCAAAATATTGTTAAGTTTAATTTTTCATAATTTTTAGAATTAATTTGTGGCCGTGGCAAAAAGATTTCTGTTTTGTCAATTTACAGTAAAATTTAAACGCCTTAAAAATAGCCATTTTTCAAACAGTCTCAGAATCCGACGAAAATAATTTTGTTGGATTCGTATCGTCATAAGAAAGCTAAAAATATATTTTTTAGAATTTTCTGAGGTCGTATGTGGCCCCGGCATATTTAAATGTACGGTAGGAATTAAATAATTAATTTAATATTGTATTTTTAAATTAAAACCGAAAATAAAACGTACAGATGTCGGAATTGGACCTTGGGACATAGCCCATCGCGTTCAGAAGGCCTCAAAACGTTAAGATCGACAGTAAGCAGGCCCAAATCCGAGAAAGTCCGAAAATCCACTTTATTTCATGAAATTCGGAATTAAATATTAAAATATTATTAAATCCGAAAACCCTAACCCTAATTTTGGCCAGCCGCCATGTCCAAACCGAAGGCCAGAAATCACCCAAATTCAAATGCTAATATCTCTCAATCCGTTCGACGAAAATTGACGTATGACCTACCAAATCGAAGAGAATTCAGAGAGCTACAAATCTATACGGTTAAGATCGAATTTTCGTGCACGGATTTCGCGAATTTCGTCCGAGAAGGGGCTGCGGTTTTTATTGGTTTGCGGGCCCTAGGAGAGGTCGAGTTCGACGGGGTTGATGGTGTAGGTGGCTCTTGGCATGGCGGTCGCGGTGGTGGTGTTGGATCGGCGAACGGTGGCTTCGTTGGTGGTGCGTGCAGAAAAGGAGGGAGCGGCTATGGGTTACGGCCGATGAAGGTAGCGACGTGTTGGAAGAGAAGGTCCGATTTTTTTATATTATTTTATTATTTTATATTTAATTTGTCCGATCTTTAAAAATTCATAACTCTCTCATACGAGGTCCGATTGACAAACCGTAAATTGCGTTGGAATCACAAAATTAAGAGCTTCGCGATGGCGCAGACCGCAGCTGAAAAGGAGACAGTTGAATTTCAGCCAAATTTCAATGTGAGAATTCAAATTTTCATTATTTAATTTATTATTAAATTATTTTCTTGCTCTAAAGTAATTGTGTGATGATGTTAATTCAGATCTGAAATGTTGTATGTAAATAAATGGTTGATTGTTGCTTGTGGTGTGTTTATTGTTCATGTTATGATTAGATCCTCCTTTAAATTGCATATATTATTGAGTTTCAATTGCGGTTGGAAAATTAAATCTAAATTTAGATTTAAAAACATATTTTATTTAGATCTAGACGTTCTGATTTATTTTATATTATTAAAATATATTATTTTCATTTTTCTGAAATGAACAATAGAAGTTAAACGACAAACAAATATTTATTTTTATTTGCTGATTTAACAATGAAATTTGGTCGACAAATAAATATTTATTTTTATTTGTTGACCTTATAATGGAAATTGGCACAACGAATAAAATATATCTTTATTTGTTTACATTAAAGAGAATGGATCAAGAAAAAATATATTTTTTAATGTGAATTTGTTTACATTAAAAAAAAGAATGTTTAAAAAGAATATATTTTAATATGAGGTTGTTTCATTAAAAAGAATGAAAACAAAAGATTTCATTTTTTTTATGTAAAAATAGTTTTCAATCAAAAGTCATAATTTATTTGTCAATTTGATGTTCAATAAAAGTTACAACATTAAAAATTTCATTTTTAATGAAATACTGTTTTCATAAAAAGAAGCAACATAAAAATTTCATTTTTAATGAAATAGTGTTTTCATAAAAAGAAGCAACATTAAAAATTTCATTTTTAATGAAATAGTGTTTCATAAAAAGAAGCAATGTAAAAGGTTTTATTTTTATGTGTTCATTGTTTTCAATAGAAAGATTTTACATTAAAAATTACATTTTTAATGTGATTTGGGTTTCATCGTAAAGATTAGAATAAAAAGATTATATCTTTATTTTCATTTTGTTGAAATGAAGAGTTTATAAAATAAGATTGCATTTTTGTTGAAATTTTGTTCATTGAAATATAATTTGTTCTTTTATTTGTATTCACATATACAAATAAAACATTGAAAAATAATCTGTTTTTTTTATTTGTATTCACAAATACAAGTGAACATAGAAAATAAAGTTTGTCCCTTTTATTTGTACTTACATATACAAATAAACCATTAAAATGAAATATGTTATTCTATTTGTATCCTCAAATACAAACAAAACATTGAAAACAAAAGTTCATTCTTTTTTTATTTGTATTCACAAATACAAATATGCACTGAAAATAAATTTGCTCTTTTAATTGCACTCACAAATGCAATTATGCATTAAAACAAAATTTGTTCTTTGTTTTGCATTCACTATTGCAAATCTAACATAGGAAATAAGTTAACTTTTATTTATGTTCTTCAATGTTGATATAGCAGGAAATAAATAAAATTGGCCTTTTTGTTTGCATTCACAATACAAACAAAATATTAAAATTAAAAAAAATTAATTAACATTTTTGTTCGCATTCACAATGCGAACAAAACATTAAAAATAAGATTTACATTTTTGTTGGCATTCACAATGCGAACAAAACCTTTAAAAATAAGATTTATATTTTGTTTGCATTCACAATGCGAACGAAACATCAAAAATAAGGTTTACATTTTTGTTCGCATTCACAATGTGAGCAAACCATTAACAATAAATTTTTGTTTACATTTCACAATGTAAACAATAAATAAATATAAAAATTATATTTTTGTTTGCATTCTACAATGCAAACGAAACGTAGAAAATAGAATATACGTTTTTATTTGCATTCCAACATGAAAATAAAACAAGGAGATAAAAATTACATTTTTGGTTGGCAACTTTAGTTGCAAACAAAAAAAAAAGAAGGGAAAATTACATTTTTGTTTGCAAATTTAGATGCAAACAAATTTATTACAAACAAATGTTACATTTATGTTGCATGTCTTAAATGCGAACAAAACATGTAAATAAAAGCTATATTTTTATTTATTTACTTCACTTGATGTAAGTAAACATAAAAATTAGAAGTTGTTCTTTTATTTACATTTCTTGATGTAAATAAAACTAAAAATTAAATATTACATTTTTATTTGCTTTACTGAACGCAAATAAAACATGAGAATAAAAAGATACATTTTTATTTGCAATCCTTAATGCAAATAAATTATGAAATGAAAAAGTTACAATTTTTTTTTATATTTACATTCCTCTATGTAAATAAACATCAAATAAAAAGGTTGAATCTTGATTTGCATTCTCTACTGCAAATAAAGCATGAAATGAATAGTTATATTTTGTGTTATTATTTATATCCCCTATTACGAATGGAATTAAAAGATTACATTTTTCTTTTCATTTATTTACAATGAAAGAAATTGAAATAAAGATTATATTTTTATCATCATTTTTGATGCGATAAAAGAATAGAAATAAAGATTACATTTTTATTGACATTTTACATGCGATAAAAAGAACAGGAATAAAAGAGATATTTTTATCATCGTGTTATATATTGTGTATTACACTGCCATAGGCAAGTTACCTGACTTGTTTATGTGATTGGGTCGATAATTTTCACACATCGCCCAAGTGCACAAATGAATTAATTATTCGTTTGTTGGATGAAACCCCACACGGGTGTTGGGATGAAATTTAGCATACACTAATCCCAATATTTAGTTGTATGTTGATCGTTAGATCGACAGGCTGCGATGAGCGTTGTTATTTAATTTTAACGCTTACACAGTTAGAATTTACACTTTGGATGTAAATGGATGATTTGATGATTATATTGTTATTGTCATATATATGATGTGTGTGAAATCCATATAATCCAAATTATATGGTAAATGGTTGAGTCGCTTTCCGATTCAGGTGTTCTTTTAAATAAGAATATTCTTACATTATTTTCATAAATATATATATATTTTCTATTAAATATGTTAAAACAAAGAATATTTGTAAAGGATAAAAATCTTTTATGTAAAGAATAATTTTAATGATTATTTCTAAAATATGTTTTCTTATAATAATGAATTAATATTTAAAGGGAAATCCTTTAATTAAGATTATTGGAATTTGCAATTATATTTCATGATATGAGATACATTGAGATGTGAAGGATTTATCGTGGACGGTGCTTTTAAATGACATTTGTCCTTTAATCCAGTTTACATCGAAATTATTATTTGGAATTTATAAATCTATTCATAGATTTAACAAAAGCATTTTCTAAAAATCTAGTTTTCCAATTTAATATATATTAAATTGGAATTAAGTGGAAATCCTATTGGTAATAATCGAGATGGACTTCTGTAATAGAAGACCGATATTATATATGGAATTTAAGAGGCTTTGCCGTTATTCCATGTATATTGTTAGTCCGATACAGAAATTTATATCGATTATGTACTGATTGATTTCTGTGGAATTCCATATTTAGGAAATTGATTTGTGGGTTTATCGTGAACTATGTTTTAAATGACACGAGTTCTTTAACCCGTTTAAAAGAAGATTTATTCTTTAAAATAAATGATCTGTGAAAATGATTTTTGATATTAAATCAAATTCAGAAATTTTTAATAAATCTTTTAAGGAAGATTTATGACTTAATTTATTAATTTATCTTTGATAAAATTTATGAAAATCTTTTAATATGAATATCTTATTAAAAGAATATTCGGGGTCGGAATGTGACATAATGTGTGATTTTCCAATATTTGATTTTTAATCACAAAATACGCGAGTTATTCAGAAAGACCGGGTTTTACCCATTCTGAATAATCATCACGACGATCAAGAGTCGATGATGAAGACGGTGGTAGAAGACCGAAGGTTTTCACATCGTTGGGATGATGATGACTGGTATCTTGAATTGGGACAGTACATTCCAAGGCAAGGTATTTGGTAATGATCGTCCAAACGTATTTGGAGATCGACGGACACGTTGTTTCGCTCAGACCCAGAGCGGACTTGTAAATGGATTGCGTGTCTGACATTGTATTCTTTTCTACTGTATTTGTTGAACGCTACTGATTATATATTTCTGTTTGGTGGTGGAGAATTTATTCTTCACTTAAACCCCTTCTCTAAGACGTATGAGCTTAGAGGTTATATATATATTGGTAGATGATCAATGATATGGTAGAGTCTGACAATGTGGCATGCTAAGATGCAATTGATCAAGGCTTTGTTGAAAAGCAGGCCTTGTGGTTGATGATCAAAGCACAGTCCATTTAGGCATAGCTTTGTGTATATCGTGACTTCGCGAGCCTCACAGCCCGGTAGAGTCTAAAACGGGAGAAGGGAACGCAGGGAGTGCACACGTTTCTTTCTAGCTAGAGTAGTGCCAGGGACCTACCAGCGCTGGCATTTATTCATTGTGGTTGTTGGATTTTTCGAGGCCTCGGGTTATGCGGTCGCCACTGGACGTATTATAGGTCCAAAAGGACCGGGAAGCGTGTGTTCAGGCATAACTAATCCACAAAAGCAAGTGTGGACCGGCCCTGCAGGATCCAAGGGTTGGACAGAGTACCAATCCTGGGGCATTGCTAGAGTGTCTCGAATCGGTAAGGATCTCCTCCCCAGCTTTGACTCAGATGGAAACTCAAATTTCCAATACGACATCACGCGGTTTTGATTGTATACCTATATATGGCGACATAGTGGGATGGGGCACTCATGCCGTCTAGGATTAATACATTTACTTTGATGTATTTCAAATTGGTTGCACACTATTATTATATAATACCGTGTTTATCGTATCAAGCATCTTTTGATCATTATAAGGTAAAACCCTATCCCCCGGTTTGCGTTGCATTGTGTGATGGGACTTGGGTCTTATAATGGTTTCATTTTTCTAAAAAGCATTGCGTTATTTTGACGATTTACTTTAGTCATGCACTGGCAATCCATAGGAGAAAACCTGTTCTGCGAAAGTGGCGTGGTCCTGTGATTAGCCTTATTATATTTTATTGGTTAGGTAGAATTCTCACACCAGTCCCATGACTGACCTGTAGTTTGTCCACTGGCAAACTCGGGTGCCCATATTTTCCACACGGGCAGTCGAGTAGCTATTTTTGCAGATATATTAAGTAGGATTCTGGGTTGAAGCTTAAAGCTGTGTCCAGAGATAGAGAGTCTTCCGCTGTGTTCTTCTGTTGCAGTATATTACATTTTTTGTATTTATCTTCCGCTGTAATTATATTCCAATGTACTCTGATATGTATATTCTGTACTCTGATGTAACATTTATTATAGTGTTATAAAAGTCTTCTGTTATCTGTTGTAATGTGTTGTATGCCCAAAGTTAAAGTATTCGTAGGTTCCCACTTTTTGGATCAGACCTGTGTGGTTTATGGTCGATTCAAAGGGCGGGGATTTGCGGGTCTTTACATCCGTTTTTGATGAAACCACTTTTGTTGGATCCGGAATGTCAAAATATGGTTAAGTTTAATTTTTCATAATTTTTTGAATTAATTTGTGACCGTGGTGGAAAGATTTATGTTTTGTCAATTTCGGTTAAATTTAATCGACTTGGAAAAAGACCATTTTTCAAACGGGCTCAGAATTGAACGAAATTAATTTTCCTAGATTCTCAGCGTCAAAACATAGCTAAATATATTTTTTCGGATTTTTCGGAGTTAATTTGTGGCCCCGGTGAATTTATTCGTACGGTTGAATTAGAAATAAAAGACTCAAATTTTAAAATAAAGAAAACTGGGTCAAGACAGTCATTTGGGCCTGTGACACATAGCTAGATGAGTTCGTAATAGGGGTTATTAGGTAAGAACGACAGTTGTTGGGGTGAAATCGGACAACGTTGCAAAACGGGCCTTAACGGGCTAATTAACAAATTAAATATTATATATATTCCTTAATCCTAACCCTAATCCCTTCTTCCACAAATTGTACCTGCTGCCATCTTCTTCCTCAATGGCCAAGAGAGCTCCAAACTTCCCTCCCCAATATCTCTCAATCCATTCAATGAAATCCTTTAGTTCTTTAGGCAAATTTGTAAGGATTTTGATAAGCTTTCCATCCATACGGTTATTATCGACCAAAAGTGCTCGAATTTCGAGGAAAAACAACCCCTACCCATTACCAAACAGCCCTACCGCACCACCATTGTCCCACCGCGGCCTCCACCTCCCTAGGCGCACCAACCCCTCCCCTAGCTCTTCGATATGCCACCTCCCGATCGTCTTCAAGCCTTATAAATCTCGAGTTAAATGCAAACCTGGATTAGAAGGTAATGGGTTCAATAATAACAAAAGGAACGACCTTGGCAATGTTGGGAGGAAGATGGAGAGAAGGGTTGACTTTTTCAAACTTAGGTTGACTAATTATTTTAATTCAAAATTTTCCATTCTTGTCTAATCCATATCTTGCTCATACGAAATCAAAACGGAACGATTTCAGGTGTGCCACGATCGTGAGACAAAGATCTACGCGATGAAACTAACTAGACCTGATTCTGAGCAAGTTAAATTTTTGATAAATTTTGGATCTGAACAGCGCAGAACTCAATAACGTTGTGAGATTTCTTCTTTTTAAATGGTTAATTAATCTATTTTATTTAATTACTATGTAACTATTGTTTGTATATGTCCTAGATCTGCTGTGATGTGATTGTGACTGAACTATTTGTTGTTCGTGGTGTATAAACACAGATCTGTATGTGTTGAAAATAATGAACCATTTTGTAATATTATTGATTTGGCATAGAATCGCCATTTCAATAAAATAGATCATTATTATTTATTTATTTATTTGGATTAGAATTTCTATATCAATAAAAATAATCACTTTGCTGTGTTATTTATTTGGATTAGAAGTTAGTTAAAACAAAAAATTCCTATTTTTGTTCATTAATTATGTGAAACCAAATTGGAAATTTTTGTGATATTAGACAATGGTTAGACAAAAAAAACCATTATATTTGTTCATTGAGAATGTGGCACCAAATTTGACATTGGTGTAAAATGGAAAATTAGTTTAGTAAAAAAAAAAAGAGTATTTTTTTGTTTGCATTCCTTGAAGCGAACAAAATATTAAAATAAAAGATTTACATTAAAATTAAAAAAAATACATTGTCATATTTTGTTAAATAGAAAGATATGTAACACAAAATATTTATTTTGTTAAATAGAAAGGTATGCCATAACAAAATGTTTTGTTAAATAGAAAATTATTAAAGTAAAATAAAAATAACATTTTAGATATAAAATGTTGAGATTGGTTAAAATAACAATATAGTTATAAAATGTTAAGTAGACAAAATATAACACTTTATATATTTTGTTGTGTTAGAATTGACGACAGCCAAAGTTATCTTTTATTTGTTTTTGTTGAAATGTTAGAATAGATTTAACATAAAGTATTCTTTTTATGTTAAAATAAAATGTTAGAATAGATTTAACATAAAGTATTCTTTTAATGTTAAACTAAAATGTTAGAATAGATTTAACATAAAGTATTCTTTTTATGTTAAAATAAAATGTTAAGAATAGATTTAACATAAAGTATTCTTTTTATGTTAAAATAAAATGTTAATAAAGATTTAACATAAAATATCCTTTTTATATTAATATGAATGGTTAAAAATATTTACATATAAAATATGCTTTTATATGATATTAGAAAACATAGAAAAATGATAACAAATAAAATGTTCTTTTGTTTGATATTAGAATACATAGAAAATGACATTATTTACACCGTAATGTGAGTAAGATTAAAGAAATAAAAGTTATATTTTTAATGTAAAAAAGAAAAGTTACATTTTTAATGTAATTAGATTAAAAAGAAAAGTTACATTTTTAATGTAATTAGATTAAAAAGAAAAGTTACATTTTTAATGTAATTAGATTAAAAAGAAAAGATACAGTTTTAAGGTAATTAGATTGAAAAGAAAAGTTACATTTTTAATGTAATTAGATTGAAAAGAAAAGTTACATTTTTAATGTAATTAGATTGAAAAGAAAAGTTATATTTTTAATGTAATTAGATTAAAAAGAAAAGTTACATTTTTAATGTAATTAGATTAAAAAGAAAATTTACATTTTAATGTATTAAGATTACGAAGAAAATTTACATTTTAATGTATTAAGATTTAAGGAGAAAAATTACATTTTCATGTAATTAAGATTAAATGATTAATTGACATTTTCTAGTAAATAGTATTTAAAGAAGAAAATTACATATTCATGTAATTAGATTTAAAGCAAGTGAAATTTACATTTTTATGTAAAAATATTTTCATTAAAAGAATTAAGAAGAAAATTACATTTTTATGTAATTGGATTTTCATTAAAAAGATTAAAGATATGGAATTTACATTTTTATATAAATAGGTTTTCAATGAAAGTTATAACGATGGAAATTAACATTTTAATGAATTTGATTTCATTAAAAAGAATTAAAGATATAAAACTTACATTTTCATGTGAAAAGATTAAAACACAAGATCATCATTTTGCTTGTAAAGAAAAGATTGACACAAAATTATCATTTTAGTTTTGCATTGAAAGATATAAACAATAATATTATTTTTGTTTTGCGTTGAAAGAATAACAAAGTTATTATTTTTTGTTACATTGGAATTAAACAAACAAAAATATATTCATTTTTGTAGAATTGAGGTTGACACCAAAATACGTTGCACTTTTGTTAGAAAATGGAAATGACACAAAAATATTTATTTTTGTTAAATTGGAATGATACACGAAAAATACATTTTTGTGAGAATTGAAGGGTAAAAGAAAAATATACATTGTTATGTTTAGGATGTATATGTGAATTAAAATAAAATAAACATTATTGTGTGTTATGTTATATATCAAAATGTAATGAAACCAAGTGTTCTTTACTTGTTATGATAATCACAATAATGAAATGGATGAAGGAATTATATATATATATAAATTAAAATTAAACGAATCGAGCATGGTAGTTCGCATTTTGGAATCATGCCTTTAAACGATTATACCGAAATATTCGGCCGTCGGATTTTGCCAAAACTGAAAACATTAGGTTCACCTTGGAAAGATCGTTCCAACGATATGAATTGCGTTAAATTCCAACGGTTAGATTTTGAGAAATGTGTAAAACAAATTTGGGTGAAAACAGCGCCAGGGTTGCCCATTGACCCGAAGCGTCGTTAAATTAATTTGGGCTATTTTTATATAAATAAAAATAGCGATAGATCGTTATTAAATACAAATAACGGTATGAAATGATTTTAAATTATATATATACGAGGATCATTTGAAATGTCCGATTTCAATGTCATGTCAAATGATTACACGTCGATCTAAGTCGAAGAGTTGAGGACGGTACAAGACCGACGATCTTCACGTCGAATGGATGAGTTACCATTGATGCCCATGATTGGAGTAGCTACCTTGAACGGGCTACAATGGTGGCCGTCCAGACTACTTGTTGATTTGTTCGGATATGCGAGGAATAAGGTGCCTCCGGTTTCGTTCAGACCCAAAACGGACTTGTAAATGGATGTGTGTCCGACGTTGAATTTCATTCCATGTAAATTTAATTGATTTCTAATTAATATATAATTGTTTGGTGGCGGAGAATTTATTCTCTTGCTTAACACCCTCTTATATATTGATGGTTGTCAATCGCATGGCGTGAATTGTCAATGTGGCACGCCAAGATGCAATGATCAAGGTTTCTTGTTGAAAAGCAGAACCTTGTGGTGACGATCAAAGCACAGCTTGAATAAGCATAGCTTTGTGTATTACGTAGCTTCACGAACCTCACAACCCGGTCGAGTCTAAAACGGAGCAAGGGAACGCAGGGTGAGCAGCACGTTTCTTTCTAGCTAGAAGCGGTGTTTGGGTTTTACACGGCCCTTCATTTTACTTATGTGGATGATGGAATGAGGCGCCTCGGATGTTAGGTCCTATAGGACCGGGAAACGTGTGCTCAGGAATTGCCAATCCACAAATCGTAAGTGTGGACCGACCCTGCAGGATCCAAGGGTTCTCTGCGGGGAATCCTGAGACATTAGCTAGAGTGTCTTGAATCTGTAAGGAGATCGTTCCTAGCCTTGACTCATGTTGGATAATTAATTCCCAATACGACCCTACGGACTTGATTGTATTACTAGTATGGAGGCATAGTATATGGTAGCTATGCTTCCTAGGATTGATATATTTACTTTGAAATGTTTTTGAAACATATATACACTAATAATAATATCAAATTCGTTTTTATCGTACCAAGCATGTTTAATCATCATAAGGAAAACCTCTATCCTCTGGTTTGCGTTGCATTGTGTGATGGGACTTGATCTTATGATGATTCCATTTTTCTAAAATGCATTGCGTTGTTTAACGATTTACTTTAATTTATGCACCGACAATCCATTGGAATAAAACCCGTTCCGCGTAAGCGGCGTGGTCATTGGATTTGCCTTTTTGCTATTAGTTATATTGGTTAAGAATTCTCACACCAGTCCCATGACTGACTTGTAATTTGTTTCACTTTGCAAACTCGGGTGCCCTCTTTTCCACACGGGCAGTCGAGTAGCTTTTTTGCAGATATTTATCTCTTGAGCAGGATTCTGGATCGAAGCCTAAAGCTATGTCCAGAGCATAGAAGTCTTCCGCTGTTTATTGTATTTAATTCATTGAAATTTATCTTCCGCTGTAATTTTATTTAACGTACTCTGATATGTTATGTACTCTGATGTAACATTATTATGATGTTTTATAAAAGTCTGTTGTTGTTGTTCGGATGTTGTTGTATTCCCAAAGTTAACGTATTCTGGTTTTGAACGGTCTTAGTTGATTTTACGATCGATTGCGTCCGGGCGAAACCCGAGCCATTACAGTTGGTATCAGAGCTTTGGTTAGCTCAAAATCTTTGGGGTACAACTCATTAGAACTGAACAAAAGACTCATCAGAGATTGGATTAGTAATATCCAATAAGGATACTCATTAGAGATAGGATCAGCGTATCCTAGAATGAGAAAACTCATTAGAGATGGGGTTAGTAATGCCCTAGAATGAGTTAAGAGTGCCTAGTTTATAATTAACGTATTTTTGATTATATATAATCTGATCTTTGAAAATATGATTTTTGAATATATAAAAGTTATAAATATTTAAAAAAGCTAATCAAAAAATTGATTGATGGTTGTGTAGTGTAATTATTAGTTCAACTATAAAATTATTTAAACCAATGAATGAATAAGAAAGAATGATAAATTGAGTAGGATAATTAGACAACTTTAGCTTCGTTCCTTTTCGAGGACGAAAAGATTTTAAGTGGGGGAGATTGTAACAACCCTGAATTTTGGGGCCAATTTAAAAATTTTATTTTAAGTTATTTTAATGAGTTTTTGATATTTAAAATAATTTATTTTAAATAATAACGATTAAAATTCTATTTTATTTGAAGTAAGACTTTAAAATTTATATTAATTCTATTTCGAGCCAAAAAAGGCACGGTAATTTCAAATTTCATTTTTCAACTTTGGAAAAATATATAAAATTCATTATAAGTCAAAATTCGACGAAACAAGAAGCACTAGAACCATATTGATGATATCTTTATAATGAATTTAAGAAATTTAGATTTCAGTTTGTATTTTGTAAGTTATGTCAAAATTAAAATTTAGAAAGGTCGCTATGAAATTTAAATATATAATATACAAAGGTCAAAAATGCTATCTTTTGCATACGAAGGAATTTGGACTCAAAACCACTTCCATTGAGTTCAAAATGATGTTTCTACATTTAAAAAGTTTAAACACTTATATATTTTGAGTTTCGCAAATTATTTGTTTAAAAATGTATTTTTAATATTTAATACATACGCCTTGAAAATAGTGATTTAATAAACGACCTCCGTTTTCGACGAAACCACTTTTGTTGGATCCGGAATGTCAAAATATGGTTAAGTTTAATTTTTCATAAATTTTTGAATTAATTTGTGACCGTGGCGAAAATATTTCTGTTTTGTCAATTTCGGTTAAATTTAATCGACTTGGAAAAAGACCATTTTTCAAAGGGGCTCAGAATTGAATGAAATTAATTTTCTAGGTTGGCAGCATCAAAACATAGCCAAATATATTTTTCGGAATTTTTCGGAGTTAATTTGTGGCCCCGATGAATTTATTCGTACGGTTGAATTAGAAATAAAAGATTTAAATTTTAAAATTCAAAAAATGGGTCAAGACAGTCCTTTGGGCCTGCAGGACATAGCTAGATAAGTTCGGAATAGGGGTTAATAGGTAAGAACGACAGTCGTTGGGTTGAAATCGGACAAAGTTGCAAAACGGGCCTTAACGGGCTAATTAACTAATTAAATATTATATATATTCATTAATCCTAACCCTGATCCCTTCTTCCTCAAATTATACCGGCCTCCATCTTCTTCCTCAATGGCCAAGAGAGCTCCAAACTTCCCTCCTCGATATCTCTCAATCCACTCAATGAAATCCTTCAGTTCTTCAGCCAATTTTGTAGGGATTTTGATAAGCTTTCCATCCATACGGTTATGATCAACCAAAAGTGCTCGAATTTCGAGGAAAAACACCCCCACCCGCGGCCAAACAGCCCCCACCACACCACCATGGTGCCACCGCGGCCTCCACCTCCCTAGGCGCACCAACCCCTCCCCTAGCTCTTCGATATGCCACCTCCCGATCGTCTTCAGGCCTTATAAATCTCGGGTTAAATGCAAACCTAGATTAGAAGGTAATGGGTTCAAAAATAACAAAAGGAACGGCCTTGGCAATGTTGGGAGGAAGATGGAGAGAAGGGTTGACTTTTTCAAACTTAGGTTGACTAATTATTTTAATTCAAAATTTTCCAATCTTTTTTAATCCATATCTTGCTCATACGAACTCAAAACGAAACGATTTCAGGTGTGCCACGATCGTGAGACAGATATCTATGCGATGAAACTAACTAGACCTGATTCTGAGCAAGTTAAATTTTTGATAAATTTTGGATCTGAACAGCGCAGAACTCAATAACGATGTGAGATTTCTTGTTTTTAAATGGTAAATTAATCTATTTTATTTAATTGCTGTGTAACTATTGTTTGTATATGTCCTAGATCTGCTGTGATGTGATTGTGACTGAATTATTTGTTGTTTGTGGTGTATAAACACAGATCTGTATGTGTTTAAAATAATGAACCATTTTGTAATATTATTGATTTGGAATAGAATCGCCATTTCAATAAAATAGCTCATTATTGTTTATTTATTTATTTGGATTAGAATTTCAAATCAATAAAAATAATCACTTTGCTGTGTTATTTATTTGGATTAGAAGTTAGTTAAAAAAAAAATCCCTATTTTTGTTCATTAATTATGTGACACGAAATTGGACATTTTTGTGATATTAGACAATGGTTAGACAAAAAAAAACCATTATATTTGTTCATTGAGAATGTGGCACCAAATTTGGTATTGGTGTAAAATGGAAGATTGGTTTAGTAAAAAAAAAAGAGTAGTCTTTTGTTTGCATTCCTTGAAGCGAACAAAATATTAAAAAAAAAGATTTACATTAAAAAAATTTAAGTTGTCATATTTTGTTAAATAGAAAGGTATGGAACACAAAATATTTATTATGTTAAATAGAAAGGTATGTCATAACAAAATGTTCATTTTGTTAAATAGAAAATTGTTATAGTAAAAGAAAAATAACATTTTAGATATAAAATATTGAGATTGGTTAAAATAACAATTTAGTTATAAAATGTTAAGTAGACAAAATATATCACTTTATATATTTTATTGTGTTAGAATTGACGACAACCAAAGTTATCTTTTATTTGTTTTGTTGAAATGTTAAAATAGATTTAACATAAATTATTCTTTTTATGTTAAAATAAAATGTTAGAATAGATTTAACATAAAGTATTCTTTTTATGTTAAAATAAAATGTTATGAATATATTTAACATAAAGAATTCTTTTTATGTTAAAATAAAATGTTAAGAAAGATTTAACATAAAATATCTTTTTATGTTAATATGAATGGTTAAAAATATTTACATATAAAATATGCTTTTATATGATATTAGAAAACATAGAAAATTATTAACAAATAAAATTTTCTTTTGTTTGATATTAGAATACATAGAAAATGGCATTATTTACACCATAATGTGAATAAGATTAAAGAAATAAAAGTTATATTTTTAATGTAAAAAAGAAAAGTTACATTTTTAATCTAATTAGATTAAAAAGAAAAGTTACATTTTTAATGTAATTAGATTAAAAAGAAAAGCTACATTTTTAATGTAATTAGATTAAAAAGAAAAGCTACATTTTTAATGTAATTAGATTAAAAAGAAAAGCTACATTTTTAATGTAATTAGATTAAAAAGAAAAGCTACATTTTTAATGTAATTAGATTAAAAAGAAAAGCTACATTTTTAATGTAATTAGATTAAAAAGAAAAGTTACATTTTAATGTATTAAGATTAAGGAGAAAAATTACATTTTAATTTTTTAAGATTTAAGGAGAAAAATTACATTTTCATGTAATTAAGATTAAAGGATTAATTGACATTTTCACATAAATAGTATTTAAAGAAGAAAATTACATATTCATGTAATTATATTTAAAGTAAGTGAAATTTACATTTGTATGTAAATAGATTTTCATTAAAAGAATTAAGATGAAAATTACATTTTTTTATGTAATTGGATTTTCTTTAAAAAGATTAAAGATTTGGAATTTACATTTGTATGTAAATAGGTTTTCAATGAAAGTTATAATGATGGAAATTTACATTTTAATGAATTTGATTTCATTAAAAAGAATTAAAGATATGAAATTTACATTTTCATGTGAAAAGATTAAAACACAAGATCATCATTTTGCTTGTAAAGAAAAGATTGACACAAAATTATCATTTTAGTTTTGCATTGAAAGATATAAACAAAATTATTATTTTTGTATTGCGTTGAAAGAATAACAAAGTTATTATTTTTGTTACATTGAAATTAAACAAACAAAAATATATTCATTTTTTAGAATTGAGGTTGACACCAAAATATATTGCACTATTGTTTGAAAATTGAAATGACACAAAAAATTTCATTTTTGTTAAATTGGAATGGTATACGAAAAATACATTTTTGTGTGAATTGAAGGGTAAAAGAAAAATATACATTGTTATGTTTAGGATGTGTATGTGAATTAAAATAAAATAAACATTATTGTGTGTTATGTTATATATAAAAATGTTATGAAAACATGTGTTCTTCACTTGTTATGATAATCACAATAATGAAACGGAAGAAGGAATTATATATATATATATATATATTAAAATTAAACGAATCGAGCGTGGTAGTTCGCATTTTGGAATCATGCCTTTAAACGATTATACCGAAATATCCGACCATCGGATTTTCCCAAAACTGAAACCGTTAGGTTCGCCTTGGGAAGATCTTTCCAACGATATGAATTGCGTTAAATTCCAATGGTTAGATTTAGAGAAACGTGTAAAACAATTTTGGGTGAAAACAGCGCCAGGGTTGCCCATTGACCCGAAGCGTCGTTAAATTAATTTGGGCTATTTTTATATAAATAAAAATAGCGATAGATCATTATTAAATACAAATAACGATATGAAATGATTTTAAATTATATATATACGAGGATCATTTAAGTCCGAGTTCAATGTCATTTCAAATGATTACATGTCGATATAAGTTGAAGAGTTGAGGACGATACAAGACCGACAACCTTCACGTCGAATAGATGAGTTACCATTGACTCTCATGATTGGAGTAGCTACCTTGAAGGGGCTACAATGGTTGCCGTCCAGACTACTTGTTGATTTGTTCGGATATGCGAGGAATAAGGTGCCTTAGGTTTCATTCAGACCCAGAACGGAATTGTAAATGGATGTGTGTCCGACGTTGAATTTCATTCCATGTAAATTTAATTGATTTCTAATTAATATATAATTGTTTGGTGGCGGAAAATTTATTCTCTTGCTTAACACCCTCTTATATATTGATGGTTGTCGATCGCATGGCGTGAATTGTCAATGTGGCATGTCAAGATGCAATGATCAAGGTTTCTTGTTGAAAAGCAGAACCTTGTGGTGACAATCAAAGCACATCTTGAATAAGCATAGCTTTGTGTATTACGTAGCTTCACGAGCCTCACAACCCGGTTGAGTCTAAAACGGAGCAAGAGAACGCAGGGAGAGCAGCACGTTTCTTTCTAGCTAGAAGTGGTGTTTGGGTTTTACACGGCCCGACATTTTACTTATGTGGATGATGGAATGAGGCGCCTCAGATGCTAGGTCCTATATGACCGGGAAACGTGTGCTCAGGAATTGCCAATCCACAAACCGTAAGTGTGGACCGACCTTGCAGGATCCAAGGATTCTCTACGGGGAATCCTAAGACATTAGCTAGAGTGTCTCGAATCGGTAAGGAGATCGTTCCTAGCCTTGACTCATGATGGATACTCAATTCCCAATACGACCCTACGGACTTGATTGTATTACTAGTATGGAGGCATAGTATATGGTAGCTATGCTTCCTAGGATTGATATATTTACTTTGAAATGTTTTTGAAACATATATACACTAATAATAATATCAAATTCGTTTTTATCATACCAAGCATGTTTAATCATCATAAGGTAAAAATCTATCCTCTGGTTTGCGTTGCATTGTGTGATGGGACTTGAGTCTTATGATGATTCCATTTTTCTAAAAAGAATTGCGTTGTTTAACGATTTACTTTAATTTATGCACCGGCAATCCATTTGAATAAAACTCGTTCCGCGTAAGCGGCGTGGTCATTGGATTTGCCTTATTTCTATTAGTTATATTGGTTAAGAATTCTCACACCAGTCCCATGACTGACTCGTGGTTTGTTTCACTTTGTAAACTCAGGTGCCGTCTATTCCACATGGGCAGTTGAGTAGCTTTTTTGCAGATATTTATCTCTTAAGCAGGATTCTGGATCGAAGTCTAAAGCTATATCCAGGGCATAGAAGTCTTCCGCTGTTTATTGTATTTAATTTATTGAAATTTATCTTCCGCTGTAATTCTATTCAATGTACTCTGATATGTTCTGTACTCTGATGTAACATTATTATGATGTTTTATAAAAGTCTGTTGTTGTTGTTCGGATGTTGTTGTATTCCCAAAGTTAACGTATTCGGGTTTTGAACAATCTTTGTCGATTTTGCGATTGATTGGGTCCGGGCGAAACCCGAGCCGTTACAATAATATTTTGAAAACATTAAATTTTGAAATCAATTCCTTTTCGATATTCATTATAAAATGAATAAAATCGATATAAATATCATTCACGTCAAAATGGCGTTAATCTAATCAACACGGCTATATATATTGAAATATATTCGTGTTCATCCAAAATCGGACATCAAAATCAGATTTTGATTCTTTTCTGAATATTGTTTGAAAATATTCGTTATTTTAAAATAATCTTTATTTTAAAATATTCAGTCTTCTGAACTGGAATCAGACACAATCAATTGCCGTATAATTTGATTATATGGATTTCACACAACAATTGTGTATAACAACAATGAAAACAGCAATCCATCATCCAGAGTCCATTCTACACTGCATAAGCATCAAATATAAATATTTAACGCTTATAACAGCCTGTCAATCAATCAATCGACATATAACTAATTACTGGGATTAGTGTATGTCCAATATCATCCCAACACCCGTGTGGGGTTTCAATCAACAAATAATGAATTTTATTTGTGCAGTTGGGCGATGTGTAAAATTTATCGTCCCAATCAATTTCATTCAAATCAGTGTACATAAACAAATCGTCTGATTTGTAAATGAATATTTATTTTATTCACATACACGTTAAAAAATATATTTTTAATGATAAAACATTCTTTCGGTTCATTTACACAATAAAAATAATATTTTTATTGTTCTAATATATTTTAGAATATTTCGGCGGTATAACGACACAATACTAGAAACGAGATAAGGCCTAGCCTTATCCCCGGTCTAATATTGGCCCACGCCATACACATGCCAATCTAATCAATTCCATTTCACCCAAACAGCCAAATTCAAACCAATAATCCAATCAACTACACAACCAAACAAACAAGTCATCCATGGTCTGTGGACGATGGGTAACGGTTCATATATGCAGTTACATAATAAATAACTGTATAATGAAAATTATAGTGAGGAGTTCTCACCTTGGGATCCTCTCCGTCATTCTTTATTTTTGAACGGTTCAGATTTTGTTTTGACTACCGTCGGTTCCATCGCAATCTATTTCACTCTGTTCATAGTAAAAAAACACTTTTTTTATTATTCAGTTTTTTATATAAAAAGACATATTTTTACATCGCTACTTCGTTATAAAAATTATATTTTTATAACGCTACTTTCTATATTAAGATATATTTTTATATCGCTACTTCTATAAAGATCACATCTTTATCTCGCCTTCATTTATGTAAAAATCATATTCTTACTTCTAATCTATATATATAAAAATTGAATTTTTATTATCATATATATCAAAATCATATTTTTATTATCATACATATAAAAATCATATTTTTATTTTGTTACATATATGATAAAAATCACATTTTTATATAGCCACTTCATATATTAAAATCGAATTTTTTTATAAATAAAAATCTAATCTTTCTTCATGAAAACATATAAATAAAAATTGAATTTTTATACTTCATTCATATATATATAAATCGCTCCTTTATTTCAATGTATTACATATAAAGATCGCTCCTTTATTTCAATGTATTACATATAAACAAAACTGAATTAAAATTAAATGTAAATCAAATAAAGAAACTCACTGTGTTGGGTTCAACGTGGTCTGAGAGGGAGGGGGAGTTGCTACGATGCTAGAGGGGGTCGGAGGAGCTAAAGACGCGGTGGCGGGGCCCGTTCAGGGGTTGGGCGTGGCTAGGGTTGAACGACGGCTCAATAAATTGGGTTTGGGGCGCTGGAACGGCAAGGGAGAGAGGAGGAGGGAGGGGGAATGCTGTTCATCGGAGGGGTGGCAGCCTCGTGGGCGGCGGCGGTGAACCGAAGGGGGGTGGGGGAAGCGACAATATCGATTTGGGAAGAAAGGGGGTAATCAGGTTTGCAGAATGGGAAAAAGGTTTGGGGGGGGGGGGTTTAAACTTATATATATAATAATTTATATTATTTTATTTTTCCCCAAAAGTTGATTTTTTATTCGATCTCTAAACGAGATCCAATGACTGTCGCCCCTAGCTAATTACCCCCATTTCGAACATAATGGGATATGTTTCGTAACCCAATTCGGCTATTACGATAGGTTTTCATTCAAATTACAATATAAATCAATATATATTTAATTTAAACGTGCATTTCAATTTACCGGGGCCACATACGGACTCTAAAAATTCCATAAAAATTATTTCTAGCTTCATATTGACGATACGGTCCCAAAAAAACTAATTTCGTCAAATTTGAAGACCGTTTGAAAAATGGCCATTTTCTGGTCGATCCAAATTGACTGAAACTGTTAAAACACGTTTTACTTCGCCACACTCACATATTGATTCGAAAAATTATGAATTTCGGAATCTAGCAATAACTTGACATCATGGATCCAACAAAAGTAGTTTCGTCGAAAACGAAGGTCGTTTGCAAAATTTCCATTTTTAAGGGCCAAAATTCTATAACGACTATTTTGAATTTCAAATGGGCATAACTTTTTATTTCCGCTATGAAATTTCAATTTTTCGGATTCGTTGGAAAGATATTCTCAAATAGATTATAATATTAAAAATGAAACGGTTGTATCCGTTCAATTGAAGGGACATGCTAGATCAAAAATGATCAAAATAACTTGTTTTAGCGCAACATGCCGAAGCTGCAATCAACAGCCTATTTCACTACAACAAAAAGGGTCTTTTATAGCGTTTGAAAAACGCTATTATATCCTTCCATAGCGTTTCAGAGAACGCTGTATAACGACATGCTATGTTAGACTTTCAGTTTTAAATAGCAGTGTCAAAAATGCTATGTAAAATCTAGTTTCTATAGCGTTTTATGGTTATGTACTATAGCGTTTATTGACATATTTCTATAGCATTTTCTGTATATATCCATAGCGTTTACTTAGTCATATTATAATGTTTACAATGATCTGATTTCATAGCGTTTCTTTGATGAATAGCGTTTTTAAAACGCTATAATGCGGTATATTGATTTATACCCACATTTCAACCCATTCACATATACATTTTTCTATTTCTTATATGCTTATAGAATTAACATATTTTCTAAGACAACAGATATGCAAATTACAACAATATATTTCATATATATATCATTCAAACAACTTTAATATATCCTAATTCGGTATCTCATACATATCATTCAAACAACTTTTCACATGTCAACTTGCATTTCATACACATTGTTTTATCAAGTTTTCCATATCACTTAAATGTCACATAGTCGCATCAACAAACTACTATGCATTTCTTCCTTCCCTTCTTTCTCCCACAGCTTTTCCATTTGACTTTCATAATAGTACCTACAATTTGAATGACCACTTGATTAGTAACAAAATCACAGTAATTGAAGGATTATACTCATGATTAGAAATTCGTTATCAAAAGCAGAACAAGAAGTATAAACTTTTATCTTTTACTTGTAACAATGATGTGCATAAAAAAGATTCACAGACATTACATGATAGATTCACATCAAGTAAAACCTCCACCAAAATTCCACAGGAAATCTAAGGAATTTTCAATCATTAATTTATTGTTCATGGTGATTTATACCAATTTGACATGTTTATGATTATTTACAATAAATATATACCCGATAGCAAATACGAAGGCCGTGATGAAGACAAAAAAATAAACTAAAAGCAAAATCAAGAAATCTCAGCAAATATCATGTTACCCTAGAGAATCATACATGTGGATTAACTAAAATTAGCTAACATGATATTAAGTTATGTATGACAGAAAAAGAATATGTGATTGCTCTAATTAACCAAAGACTAATTAAATAAACATAAGAAGTAATAATAATTTGAACTAGCGCACATAACTCTTTAGCAAAGCCTTGACCGGTTGAAGAAAAAAAGGCACCAATAGTGATCAATTAGACTAAACAAATGATAACTGCAATACATCCTTCCTTTCCATATATCAATCCCACAGGAGATATTTTGAAATGTTTGTATGAACCTACTACTCAACAAAAGTCAATGTCCCAGAAACAATTTTTGCATGATCACATCATAATTCATAGTGCATATTAAGTTCATGAGAATAAGAGGACATCACTTAATGCTGAGATATCATTTGCAGAAGGCATAAATGTGTTTTGTTTAGTACATACATTTAATAAAATATCTTTCATGTTCTCACTAACCTTTTTTGATGATATCTATTCCTCGTAGCATACCAAACTTCATTATGGTACCATATTCGCATAGATCAGGTAGTAAGTACACATGCAAATATTTGCAGCACATTATGTAAATATGTTCATTTGTAATCAACACAAAAAGTAAAATAAAATGATGACTACATACCTAATATATAGCAGTCTCGCCTTCTACTTCAGAGTTATCATATCTGCCTGCCACTGCAATTGCGTGTTCACCTATTTCACGTTTGTCCACTGCAAGCGGTTCAGCAGCACCACACATTAACATCGGTCAAGATACAAGCTTCGACAACATTAAGGTCACTTCATATCTCATGCAACTCTTTTACGGTTTTACCTATCCATCCCTACCTATCCCCAATTTACCTCTGCGTTTTCGATAAGGTGCAGTTAACCCAAAACAATAAGGTTACTTACCTAAAGCAATATTTTCCACTTCGGTCCTCTTCCAAAGGAATTTCTAGAGCATCCCATACCTATCTTCTTCAATTTTATTATTAAAAACAAAACTAGATGGTGGTGAGTTCAGTTAAGAGAACGACATCAAAACTGAAAACTTGACACTTAAGCCAAGAATATTTAAACAACAACAACAACAATAACAACAACTCTCAGCTATATTGTTCTACTTTAAGTGGTTAGAAGGGCCTCTATGCCATAATATTGTCTCTGTATGGATAAAACATATTCTAAACATACATACAAAGAAAAAGGTCCTGTGTGTATCTTCCTCAAGCAAAATTAATGTCTATTTTTTTAATGAACATCCATAGCCTCTATGAACTAGAAATGGATACCAATTGACATCATATCGTCTTCTTTTCCCCCACAATTTCTACTACTTTTCATTTCATGATGAATTTCTAGGGTCACCTGTGGAATAAAACAGCTGCATGCTGAATTTTACCGAATTTAGAAACTAAAACAAAAATTGCAGGCCGTAGTAAGAACAATAATGGTAAAGGAATACTAAACGATGTTCCCGATGTTGAAGTAAGCGATTTAAGTTGACCTTGTCCTCCTTCGTCAGCTCATTTTTACACCTGTAAAGATCAGATATCAAATATACTGAAATTACTCTTAAAGCAAGCATCTTATGGTTAGCCCGTTATGTGTTGCTTGAAAACGTCATTACCAAAAGAACCAAAAGGAATTCCCCTAACAAAAATCTAATAAAATTGCGCAACTTTATTAAATCACATATAAACAGCTGTCACCAGTTTGCCCATTCCATCTTAATAAACATATATCATTAAAACCATAACCTGTTTTATTCTAAAATTCAATCAAAGAAAATGCAAATAGATTAATTTTTATATATACATGTGGTGAAGACCATGATAATTTATGTCATAATTTTTACACTTGTAAATTGAGTTAAAGAGTTAGTAATATTCATTTGGTTACTCAATTGATGATTCAGTATATCATATGATGACTCTCATTTTTTTCAAATTATTTTAAACTATCTAAAAATTCATGTTACATAAAACTATTAATTTTTATTGGCGTTTACAAGCCATTGGTAAGCGTTTTGTTTTTTGTTACAATTTTTAAGGATTGATGAGAAAAATGTAAGGTATAATTTCTTCGCTAATAAAACCAAAATAACGCTACACTTTTCCAAGTATATAGTAATTAATGATAAATTCTATTCATCTAACACCTTTGGTCTTTTCTACCCCACAATTAAAGAAGAAGAAAAAAAGGTAAAGAAGCTATTATTTTTTTCCTCTCTCACCAAGGTTTACTCTAGAACTGTCTTTGCTCCATTTACATGTCTGTTTCATTAAGACAATATTTATTATTCAATATATTTCAATTAACCATGTTCGGAAAAGTTCCAAGTGCAACGCACATTAGGATTGCAACAATTCCAAACTATTCATGAACAAGCTTCCTAATTATAATAAACAACCTTAACGTTTTCTTCTCCGTGGCTATTATTTTTCACTGTTTTTTTATTGCCTGTGAGTAAAAAATGTGAAGAATTAAGGAATGTAATTAAACATCCAATTCGTTTTAGATTGGTTAGGGTAAAAGTAAAAATTTCATTAAATTTTGAAATAACCTACGGAAGACCAACAAGACAGTGGAACCAGAATTATCCAAAATTAATGTATATGTTCAGATTCACCCGGTGTTACATTCACCACAATTAAAGAAGAAAAAAAAGGTAAAGATGCTATTATTAAAAAAAAGAAAATGTAATCAAGAGTGTGAAACATAAGTATGATCTAGGAAAACGGAACGGACAACAGATTCAAAATAGTTGAGGAAATTTACCTTTGCGCAACGGCAAGAAGTTATTTGTGCCATATTAACCAGCACGATTCTCTCCTCATTACAAGTATTGTCAGGTTCAAAATAGTTAAGGACAATTTACCTATGGATTAGCAAGTATTGTTAGGTATTATTCTTTGTACTATCATACAATCATGGAGATAAAGTCAAAAAACACATAGGAATTAAGTTTAACTTCAATACATTGTCACGTCGGTATCAGGAAGTTGGCAGTTACATCAACAGGCGGCTCCCATTTCAATAATACTTAATACTAACATTAACAAAAGTGTAGTTGTTCTGAATATGTGAAGGTATACTTCAACATAATTAACATACATAGGTATATGCATAAGTATTATGTGCAGTCAAATACTGAAATGATGGGCATGCCAACAAAGACAGAAAATACTGTAACCAGAAAGTAAAGTCATGCAAATCAATATTTGAAAGATATACATTGTTTTATCCCCTATATCAATATTGGGTTCCAATACATCCTATACATATCATAACAGCATGGAAAGCTATTAACTAGTGAACTGGCACTATAGTGGAAAAGAGAAGCAAATGTAACCTCACTGAGACATAACTGTTCGAACACAGGCAGCTTTTGGTAAGTTGTAGGGCCATACAAAGTACATGTAATAAGCTCTTCTTCTTCAGTCGGAGGCCAGTTGAAACTGGTAGGTAATATTGGCATTGATTATATTCCAGGAATGCATTTTGTTTTGAATGTAGTTTTATTCATTTCAATAGAAGGGTAAGGACAAATGTAAGGATTGGATGATTTAGGTCTAGGTGATGGACCAGAACCACATAATTTGCTGCTACATCCTGCATTTGGGTGTGTTTTCCTGGCTAGAGTTCCACTTACCTATAATAATTTGAAAACATTCAAGTGTGTCAGCTATATCAAGGTACAAGTGAACTTATATATGCTTGATTGTTTGGTAATAAATTACAGTGTGGTAATATAAATTTATAATAATAACTTGCTATCTATAACCAAAAAAGGCCAAAAAATTTCAAGTAATAGTTGCATCAATTCAAGTAATAACTTGCACTTCTCCTGATTCCAATTACACAACCGCTATTTTAGATTGGGTCATGTCTGCCTTTTAGAATAAAGGATTATGGAATTAAATATCCTATCAGCTTTTATTGTTTAGAATGAGTAACTAAATGACGAGGCAGATTTAATGGCGCACGTGAGAATCGCTGAAAGCAAACAGAGGATTTTAAGCCCATTTTTTTGTTTATTTTATCATGCACAATAATATAAGTATTTTATTAATTTGAAGATTGTATTGTTTCTCCATTTGCATAATCTATAAATCTCCACTTATGATTTAAAGTGGAAAATGTGAAATAGGTATTTGTAACTTGCTACAAATCAGTCTACTTCACTATATGAAACTTTTTGTTGAAAAAATACAAGTTCTTCGCATTATTAGGACCAAAGATTCATACTCTCTCATTGGTTTTCAATTCAAATTTTGCGAAAACGCTATATGTTTTGTTGTAGTGATGTTCAGATAATCATACAGAAGATAATTTTCCAATGCAAAAAAAATCTATAGATAACATTCATTTATCCTAATAATAGGTGAAAATAATAAAGGAAGATTCTCTTTTTAGATGCACCGATTAATCCTTATTAAAATTTTGGATAGGCCTAAACCAAAATTAAAATAAATTGAATGCTTACCATATTACATTAGCAGCTCGCTCTGCACATAATATAGAAAGTTGCAAATATTTAATATAGAAAGTTGCAAAAATTTATTACTTGGATATCTTAAATAACTAGCACCACTCATTTTGATAAGAAGATGATGTTTATTTTAAAAGTTATATGCTAAGAGTAGATGAGAATATGTGACATCACCTGTTTTCCATTTTGCATGAGAAGGCAACCAAGAGGGACCTTAAAACACCTTTTCTCCAGTTCTGAACCATACATCGACAGTAAGAAATCTTCTCCAAGAATGAACCGTTAAGAAATGAGATCATGGTGAAATCCAGCAATAACCTTTGTTTTAGTTTACTTCCAGTTGCAGCAAATAGATAAGGCCCCTGGAAATATAAAAGAAGAAGCCAGCAGTTAAAAATTAACAGGCTTCCTGTAATTACAGCAGCAAGAAATGACAAAATTACATGTTCAAGTACTCTAGTTACAATTACAATAAAATATTTAAATGTTGAATACGCAACTAAAAGTGAGAAATTAGAGGAATATTGTATACATGGTTAACAAACTAACAAACATATATGCTGACATTATATTAAGAATTGACTATACTGGTGTTAACAAATAGATTAAAGAGTTTTCTAGTATAACATGAAAATAAATCCATTTTTCTCAGCAATAAAATTTTGTCGACACAAATTCATTCAGGCAAACATATTGGTTTTCCAATTTTAAAGAGAAGTAACATGAAATATATTAGCTATAACCAACACCCGGACCACTCCTTGCAAACCTGTAACATCATCGTTAAGGGTTACATGATGGCCATGGGCCTGTAACGATTCACCAGTAGAAAAATTAGTTGGATGGAGACCATTCTGTATGTAGGATCATTTTAATATACAAACCCAAGATTTCTTGCTCCATTTGGTACCCGTCTCAAAACTCATTTTCTGAAGGCCAAAACTCTAATGCATTATAAAGTTTTATATCTACTGTTCAAAAAAAAAAAGGTTTCATATCAGGTTTGGATTTTATGTTAGTCACTCGTTATGGATAACAAAACCAAAAGGTGCATAATAAATAATTCAATGCATGTTTATAAAATATTAAGAAAACCAAGAGAATCTGTATATTAACCCGCCAATGTTAGATTACGAAAAGATAATGGACTATATTATAGCAGATATAACTACGTACGTAAAATATCAAGTTAAAAAAAAATTAACACAGAGCTGATACAACTGCTTGGTCGCTGGTCTGGGCACTATTGGCTACTGCCTTATAGCAGCTATGTATTGTTTCTCTGTGCAACAACACATGAAGTTGCATCATGCAGGGGCCAAACATTTTCCTACCCGCACCTATTTGATCACCTAGATCTGACTAGAGGTTGGTATAACTAGCATGCGACCCAACACTATTCAGATTGGGCTGGGCTGTGTGCTATGTTCCTTGGAAAAAGATGAAACAAGCGAGCGATGCCATGTTAAGTATATGAGAAGATGACTCAGAATACCAGCTCTTTGATTTGCTTGAACCGAGCTCGAGTTTACTAATGATTTTATAACTATTTCAATAATAGTTCCTATTACTTATTTTTTGATTAATTTGCCATGACAGTGACGGGGACTGTTAAGCATGAATAGAAGATGAAAGAGAAATTGTGGTTATGATGTTTTACCTACCATAGGACTGATTGAGCCATAAGCATTGCATAAGTGGTCTTTTGACAAAACACGAAGCACTCTACGATGTAGAGCAACATGTAAAAATTGAGAAGATTATTCGGTATTCTTACGTTGCACAATATTCTTATTTGAGGTTAACGCACTAATAAAAATCAGAGAGGATACATATTGATTGGTATTCGAGTTTTAATTAGTTAATTAATAATATATGAAACATGCCTGAATATTTTTTATCAATGCTTGTGGTCACTCTCTCTTTTCGAAACTGTCGCCTACAATCATTAGTGCCTGATCATCAGTCACATTCTCAGGCGTAGGTTGGAGTTTCAGTTTTCAAACAATTTGTTTTCCATTTTTGCGTTTACTTTTATCGGTACGAACTTCATTATTGGATGCTACAAAGATATTCCTTTTTGCTTCAAATTTTCCTTAATAACTATAAAATTAATCTATATCTCTTTTAGATTGTTGTACAATAATAGCATGGCATATCCTACAAAGACATTGCTTCATAATTAAAACTTGAAGAAAACAGATAAATATGCGATTATAAAATTTTTCATTACTTGATGTGTTTGGAATAGCATCAAAACAACAATTTCAAATACCAGCTTCCTTTTCATTAAAATGATTTTGCTCTATGTTTATCTAGCAGAAAAGTGGGGTCAACAAATGAGGGAAACGGACTGTGATTTACTGGCCCAACTTGAACATCATGAGAGGGGAAGTGGTTCCCATGATATGCATCATTGGAGGAAATAAAAAAGGCAGAACTAACTGCGATAGAAGAGGCAACAAAAATATATGATAAGGAAGTGTTTCCCAACTGAAATAGGCTAATCAACTGATTTTCATGCAAACTGCTAAGTTGGCAAAAATAATATTCTTTGATGATTGATATTCATGCAAAAACTATATCCAGTATCCAGAGTATATATTTTTATCATACTGCAATTTTTTATAATAAAACCCCCTGAATAGTATAGTTTATCACTTATCAGTATTCAATACTAAACTACGTGAAATGAGAATAATGAAAATCATTATGTTTTAATCGTTCGATCATCGTATATCTCAAATGGCCAAGCACTCCAACTACATCCATTGCCATTCCACCAAAATAAGTGTAAGTGTGACCGAGAAAAACTGAAGAAGGATACCTGTATTTTGAAAATAAAATATTCAAACATCCATTAAATTCTGCTTATAATTTGTAAAAAGAAATGCCAATTATATGAAAGGAAGGCTAGAAAAAATGTTAGTAAGGGAAGGGTAAGGAAACACGAAAGTAATATGACAGCATAGTTCAATAATCTTATCCAAATATTAACTTATTCATGTCACGAAAGACTATATGGAGATTTGGAACTAAAACAATAAAGACGGACGATTGGACATGTTATGGAAATGAGTTCCTATCTAGTTCCTAAACTCTTAGAATCTCATCTTCCAACCTTGCCTATGTAGAAAAGTTTTATCTTTATAGCTCACATTCAAGATTGGAAGATCACTAAAGTCTATACCATGTGCTTCATTGATTTCCTAGGAAATAGAAGCGCCTCTCTTAAATAAATCTTCAAAAATTTTAGTATTAAGTCTGATCTCTCTTATCTCTAACATTTGTTTAGAAATTTCACTAATTTATATTGCTACTTTCTTATCTTCTTTTATAAAGATCGTAACATCATCAACATAGACAAGATGAGAGATAGAAACATTACTCGGTTTAAAAAGGAAAAAATTCACTCACTCCCATTTTTTATCCATTAACAAAGTGAAAAATTCTATCACAGTTGTAAAAATAAAAGGGAACAATGGATCTCTATGATTAATTTCATTATTGGTTTGGAAGAAAAGATGCGGACAACAGTTCTTATGACCGAGAAACTGAGCAATCATAATCTCATGTAACATATTAATCCACTTATTAGAGAAGACCATTAATCCCTTAATGATCTGATCATACTCTTTCTGCAAAGCAGCTCCGGTACACATGTACTTGTTGTGAGCACTACAAAAACCACTATCTCATGAGCCATTAAAATACCTCCCCAACTGTTGTTTCTTTTGTGAAAGCACACTGATTTGAAGATGTTGGATTCTTCATGAACAAATTTTATATACAACGTGACAATAAGTTATGAGTCTAAATTGTTGAATGCTTTTTTGCATTCTGACTCTTTATAATTGATACTCTCCTATAACGGTTTCACATATTTAAAAGAGTCTTTAGCCGCCGCTTGTAGTAGTAGATTATTAAATTGACTGCATTGCACTTTATAAATTTTGGCATTTAGATCGTTAGGTCTAGATGACATGGCATCCTTCATAATAATTGTTGGGAAACAAAGGCTGAGTCACGTACTTTGTCGCTTTCTTGAAGAGGATTCGGCAATCTGGCCGATGGTGCAAAATCAGTTCGTACTTTCGCCGCCGCCTCTAGGATGAAACAGCCTCTGAAAAAATATAACTGATTTGCTTTGCACAACAAATCAGTGCAGATTTGCACTTTCGAAGTTAACTGCTCGAAAATTTCTGGTTATAATATTTTAATGGCGGAGGAAGAGAAAGCAGTATTTTTTTCTCTGTATTGATCTCGTCTAATCTGAAGATAATATATAAACGAAGATTAGGCTATTCGAAAATACTAGTCAGTGGGGGAAAATAGGATCTACGAAATACTTGGTCAAGTTTTACCGCTTCATATCAAAGTCGGTTCAGAAAATATTTTTCGTATTAAAAAAAAAACTGGTTCGAAAAATGCAGTGTTTTCTAGGCCAAAAATATAAGTGTCTACACCACATAGCCAAGGCCCAAAGCCCAAGCCCGAACTGGGCCGGTCGCGCGCGTGTTTGGTGGTCATGATGCATGGGCTCCCTCCTCACAACAAAGCTTGTATTGGGAGCCCCAAGGCCCCATCAAAGCTTCTTAGAAACAAGTATAAATACTTGCATCTTTCTTATAATCCCATGATGTGGGACTATTCACAAATAGGAGCCATCATACACTTATTTCTATATTTTAAACAATTCACAAACAAAATTTCCAACAATCCCCCACTTGAATTTTTTAAAATATTATCGAGCAGTTTCTAAAAACATAAGACTGTGCATAAACAAAGGTGTCATCCGACTTGAACCTTTGCATGGTGAATAAGATTCAGTTTTTACTAGAGTGACACGTAGTCTTGAACTCTATTCCTGACATCAAACCACACACAATCTTTTCTATAGTGCAATCAAATAAGCCCGTGCATTTATGGCCATACACGTCTATCCCAGTTTAGTGAACGCTCTAGAAGTTTTGCCCAAAACTCCATAGGAAACGGCCTCATTTCCACATTCACATAGGTGAGTCTATCAAGAGTACTCCTGAAGGTAGGTAATCCACTCCAAATAGAGTATAGATCTCATTAAAAGTTTCTATTAACTCATCCTCTATCACTTCAGGAATACATGCTTCTTAGTTTATTATATAGCATGTTCAACTTCTATCACTACACAACTTGTTATTACCCATTGAACCTATTTCTTGGGATCTCCAGTCATTTAGGTCGGGTTACCATTGTGTGTGACTCAACAATCTAAGGGCAATAGTCCCATTCTTTTGGAAGAATTATGGACTTTCTCTCTTGACAGTCCTTTCGTCAAAGAATCTGCCAAATTTTCTTCACTACGTACGTAATCTACTCTAACGGTACCTGTAGAAAGTAGCTCTCTAACCGTGCTGTGCTTACGACGTATTTGTCATCTCTTACCATTATAATAACGGTTCTGAACTTTTGCAATAGCCGCGGTACTATCGCAATGTATCAGCACGGCCGGTATCGGTTTTTCCCATAAGGGAATCTCAGCTAGCAGATTTCTCAAATACTTTGCTTCTTCACTAGCTGTGGCTAGTGCTATCATCTCAGACACCATAGTAGACTGAGCCAAAATAGTCTGTTTCTTGGATTTCCAAGAAACAACTCCTCCAGCGATGCTAAATATATAGCCACTGGTCTCTTTAGAATCATCAGATAAAGTATTCCTGTCTGCATCTGAATATCCTTCAAGTGCAGTTGGAAACTTTTCATAATGTAATCCAAGGTTCATAGTTCGTTTAAGGTATATCATGACCCTTTCAATAGCATGCCAGTGCTCTATACTAGGTTTACTGGTAAACCTGCACAATAATCCCACGACATAGGCAATGTCGGGTCTAGTACAATCAGTGGCATACCGAAGGCTGCCAATGATGCTCGCATAATCAGACTGTCTTACACCTTCACCAGTGTTCTTAAATAACTTTACACTTGGATCGTATGGTGTGCATGCAGGTTTACAGTCAAAATAATTATATTTCTTTAGTATCTTCTCAATGTAATGAGACTGATCCAAAAAAATTCCCTTTTTTGACCTAGTAATTTTAATACCAAGGATTACACTCGCCTCACCCAGATCTTTCATATCAAAATTGGCACTTAATAAGGATTTGACTGAATTTATGGCATGAATGTTTGACCCAAAAATGAGTAGGTCATCTACATAAAGGCATATAATAGTGCAAATATCATTCTCAGATTTGTAATAAATGCATTTGTCACTTTCATTAACTTTAAAACCATTTGAAATGATTAAGTTATCAAATTTTTCATGCCACTGTTTAGGTGCTTGTTTTAAACCATATAATGATTTATCTAACTTGCAAACTTTATGTTCTTGACCATGTACTACAAATCCTTCAGGTTGGTCCATATAAATTTCTTCATCTAATTCACCATTCAAAAAAGCGGTTTTAACATCCATTTGGTGTATTAGTAAATTGTGAATGGAAGCAAGTGAGATTAATACCCGAATGGATGTTATTCTAGTTACAGGTGAAAAAGTGTCGAAGAAATCTATATTTTTTTTGTCTAAAACCTTTAGCTACTAGTCGTGCTTTGTATTTATCTATAGTACCATCAGGTTTTAGTTTCTTTTTAAGCACTCATTTACAGCCTATAGATTTACAACCAGGGGGTAAATCTGTCAAATGCCAAGTCTTATTGGATTCAAGAGAATACATCTCATCATTTATAGCCTCTCGCCAGAAATCGGCATCTAGTGAAGATAAGGCCTCTTGGATGTTTAAGGGATCCTCCTCTATAGTAAAAGCGCTAAAATCCGAACCAAAATCTTTTACGGTTCTTGCTCTTTTACTTCGTCTAGGTTCAACTTCAGAACTTTTATCAAGTTCTGTTCTAATAGGCGTACTTAATGTTCCCCCACTATTCCTTAATTTAAAAGGAAATTTAGTTTCATAAAAATCGGCATCATTTGATTCAATTATATTATGTGCATTTATATCATAAAATCGATATGCTTTGCTATTAATAGCATAGCCTACAAATACACATTCATATGCTCTACTTGCCAATTTTATTCTCTTAGGGTCTGGAATGCGAACATATGCTAGACAACCCCAAGTTCTAAAGTATGAGACATTGGGTTTATGATTCTTTAAAATTTCATAAGGTGAAATTTTATTCTTAGATTTAGGGATTCTATTTAGAACATAACATACAGTCAATAAAATATCCCCCCACCAATGTTTTGCTGCACCAGAATTTAGTAGGATGGCAACTATTAATTCGGTAAAAGTTCTATTTTCTCTTTCAGCTTTACTGTTCATTTTAGGTGAATAGGGTGCAGTTCTTTCATGTACAATACCATGCATTTTATAGAAGTCCAGAATTGAATTGGATTCATATTCTGTTCCTCTATCACTACGAAATCTCTTGATTTTCCTATTTATTTGATTCTCCATTTCATTTTTGAATGTTTTAAACATGTCAAAAGCATCACTTTTATTTTTCATAAGATATACATATGTGAAATCAGAACAATCATCGATAAAAGTGATAAAATAACGATGTCCATGTCTAGTCAAAGTGCCATCAAGTTCACATATGTCAGAATGAATCAAGTCTAAGGGTTCAGATTCTCTATCAACAGATTTATGAGGTTTCTTTGTGATTTTTGCTTGTGTACAGAATTCACATTTATCAGATTCATATTCTGCTATCTTAGGTATCATATCTAGAGTGCTCATGTTATGAATTATTCGCTTATTAACATGACATAATCTAGAATGCCAAATATTAAAATCACACAACATATAAGCATAATTATTCACTTTAGTAGATTCAACATTTAATTTGAACATTCCCTCACAAGCATAACCCTTTCCTATAAAGTTTCCCTTATACACAATGGTATACAAGTCAGCCCCAATAAATTGAGTAAACTCTGCCTTATTAAGGAGATAGCCATCTTCCTCATCTCTGGAGTATGCAAAACATCTTTGAGGATCACAGTCTTTCCAGAGGTAAACTTGATCTCCATGTTTCCAACCCCTGCAACTTTAGTGGTGTGAGAATCTCCCAGCAACACTTTCTGATCTTCAGCAGCCATGTATGTGGAGAACATAGCATGATCATAGCAGACATGGCGAGAAGCACCAGTGTCTACCCACCAACCCTCTGATCCACCAACAAGGTGAATCTCAGTAATCATAGCCATAAGAGGCTCCTCTTCAGTCAAGTTAGCCTGTGGTACAGAGCTAGGCTTGTTCCGACACTTCCGTGCCATAAGACCTGGTTTTCCACAGTTGTAACATAGAAACAACTGTCCAGAGTCATTCTTTTGGGCTGGTTTTTGCTGTCCTTTTGGGTTTCCTTGCGAATTCCCATTCTGTTTGTTGCGTCTGTTCTGATTCTTGAAAGACTTCTGATTTGGTTTCAGAACTACGGGTTTGGTCTTTTTAGTGTTGTTGTTTGAAACAAACAACACTTCCTCTTTCTGGTCCTGTTTGCGTGCTGCCTCCTCAATGTGAAGGCGAGTGATCAAACTCTCTAAGGAAAATTCCTTAGTCTTATGCCGTAAGAAATTCTTAAAGTCTTTCCAACCTGGGGGCAATTTATCAATAATAACAGCAACTTGAAACTGTTCATCCAAAATCATACCTTCGGAGATGATCTCATAAGCTATTTTCTGCAGCTCATGAGACTGCATCTCTACTGACCTATCGTCTGTCATCTGATACTTCAGATAGCGGCTCACAACATACTTCTTCGCCCCTGCTTCCTCTGTATCGTATTTCTTCTGCAGCGCTTCCCAGATCTGCTTCGTTGTCTTGTCTTCTGAGTTGTAGTAATCATACAGATCATCGCTCAATCCGTTCAGAATAAAATTTTTGCACAGATAATCCTGTTCAGTCCAGCTCTGCAACTGCTTTGATTGTTCAGTCCAGGATGCCATCTGCGTTTCATCAGTTCCGTCAGGCTTGTCTGGCAATTTCGGTTTTTCACTGGTCAGAGCAGCAGCCACTTTTCTCATCGTCAGGTAGAACTCCATCTTCTGACGCCATCGTTTGAAGTGCAGACCCTCGAAACGAAATGGGGCAGCAGTCACTAGCAGGATCTGAAAGGCAGAAGGAGGAGCAGCATCATCTATGGTTGTTGTCGAGCCATTGTTTCTGATCGTCTTCAATTTGTTGGGAAACAATGGCTGAGTCACGTACTTTGTCGCTTTCTTGAAGACGATTCGGCGATCTGGCCGATGGTGCAAAACCAGTTTGTATTTCGCCGCCGCCTCTAGGATAAAACAGCCTCTGAAAAAATATAACTGATTTGCTTTGCACAACAAATCAGTGCAGATTTGCACTTTCGAAGTTAACTGCTCGAAAATTTCTAGTTAGAATATTTTAATGGAGGAGGAAGAGAAAGAACTAATTTTTTTTCTCTGTATTGATCTCGTCTAATCTGAAGATAATATATAGACGAAGATTAGGCTATTCGAAAATACTGGTTAGTGGAGGAAAATAGGATCTGCGAAATACTTGGTCAAGTTTTACCGCTTCATATCAAAGTCGGTTCAGAAAATATTTTTCGTATTAAAAAAAAAACTGGTTCGAAAAATGTAGTGTTTTCTGGGCCAAAAATATAAGTGTCTACACCACATAGCCAAGGCCCAAAGCCCAAGCCCGAACCGAACCGAGCCGGTCGGTCGATCGCGCACGTGTGGTGGTCATGATGCATGGGCTCCCTCCTCACAACAAAGCATGTATTGGGAGCCCCAAGGCCCCATCAAAGCTTCTTTGAAACAAGTATAAATACTTGCATCTTTCTTATAATCCCATGATGTGGGACTATTCACAAATAGGAGCCATCATACACTTATTTCTATATTTTAAACAATTAACAAACAAAATTTCCAACACTAATGTTCGCCACCCTGATCTCATCTAACTCTTTGTATTTATTAAAAAACATATTACCATAGTCTGAAATGACGGTTTTACAGGCAATCTTAAGAAAACTATCCATCTGAGATTGATTGAATAATTTGAAAAGTAATATATAGCCTCATCCTCAAACTCCACTTAACAATTACAAGTCTCACCCTTTATCAAAATCTAATTCCTGCAAGATTTTTGATGGTTTCATGATGATATTTTAGCATAGCAAAATGATTTTGCTTCATCAGCCAAGAGTAGCAAGTCACATTTCGATTTATGTTTAGTGCCAATGTTCTCTTGTTGAATTGCTCACTCTAATTTATGTTTTTCCATTTTCATTTGCTTAATCCAAACTCATTTTCAGTTGCCAACCACTGTTGTGAGTCTCTGCAGAGATTTCTACAGTATTCTACTTGTTTCTTAGAGCTATTCTTATTTTTACAACAGCTTCTGAGCTTTTCCTTATTGCTTTCTATTAGTCAACAAGGATTAACATCAGTCTTCCCACAATATCTGTATTCCAAGCTTTCACACATAATTTTCCATGTTCGTCAAATAATATCCAATGATTCATATACTTGAACAGTTTCAGAAAATTAACCTAATTCTCCACTAAAGACACTAACTTAGGGTTATAGTCACTTGGACCAAAGGATAAAAAAGCTCTAAACTATCTGAATAACTCTAACCACTACTCGTTAACTAAGATACGATCAATCTTGGTAAGAAGTTTTGCATTAGGACCAAGGCATCAGGAGAATTCATAATCATCTAGACAGTTTCGGGGAATATATAACCACCGATAGGGAAAAAAAATCAAATTAATAAGCAATGAATCAAGTAATCTGAAGAGTTGAGAGCGATATAACACAGATAATGACAGATAAACAACGTGTTAAAAGAAAATACCTAAATTTCCAGAGAATAAAACTAGCGTTTGGCCTATGCGATCTGGACAACTGCGAACGAAGATCGAAGATGAGGAAGCATGGACAATCTACCATGAGTTTAGTGTTGAGAAATTAGTCGCGATGAATGATAGTTAGAATGAAATTTGTGTTGTGATGATTGAAATCAAGGGTGATTTGGGGTAAAATTGATTGGAGATTGAAATATAGGGCATGAAATTAGGAGTGATGTCTGGGATTTGGGAAAGCAAGAAAGCAAGAGGGGCGGGAATGTAAATTTTAGGAGGCTAAATAAAAAGGAAATAAGAAGAACCTGCGTGAAATGTAAAGCGTATATGTTTAATTTAATATTTGAGGCTATATGCGAATAGCGTTCAGTGTTTATGAATTTTTTATTTCATTGCCACCAGACGAGTAAACGCTATAATGAGTGCTATAACAACCCTAATTTGTTGTAGTGTTTAACCATGAGACCCAAAAGTATCAAGGCACAAAGCCCAAATTTTGACACTAATATAATATTATGTCATAGTCCCCAAGAGTCCCAAGGCACTAAGCCCTATTTTTTACATTAATATAATATTGTGTTATGGACCCCAAGAGTTCCACGGTACTAAGCCCAAATTTGACATCAATATAATATTGTGTCTTGGCTTAGCCACACTTGTTTACAAACCCTTTTCTCCTTTATTTATATAAGCCTATAGAGAAGTGAGTATTCATATTTCATAATGTAGGACCTAGGTTTGCTTTCCTTTCTTCTTACAAAATTCCTCTTTCACTTGCTCATTCATTTCCAAAAATCCCCTACATGAATGTGCAGTCATTCATAGTTTCAAGAATCATTTATCACATCTGTTAAAGTAGCACATGGGCCTTGAACTTTCCTTGTGATTACCTATTTGAATCACCGACAAATCAGTAGACATAGACTATCCTTGAGCTGTAAGCCTTTTGTGTAATTTCAAAGTAGATAACACACGATAAATGTTTCTTATAATCCTTCATTCTCTGTATGTGTTCGCTTTTTGCCTTGAACACATGCCTGGTCTCATAAGTGCTTAGAGAATTTGGCCTCATATATTATCAATTAATAGATAATAACAAAATTTTAATAATTATTAATAATAAATAGTAAAAAAGTATTACATATAGAATATTATTTATTTCTAGTTCATATACTATTATTCATTTATAGTTTGTTAACTATAATTTACTTGCCTAATTTTGGTTTCGTTACTATTATTTATTGGCTATTACTAATTTCTTGTTAATTATGATTGAATATAAATCATAAAATGTTGGTTGTTATATACGTTATTGGTTAATAATAGTAATTATTAATTATCAACTAGTAAAATAATAACCGGTCATTTTTTATTTTGTAAATTTCAAGTATTTTATAAAAAGTTATTAATTATAAAAATTTATTGATCGTAGATAAAAATTAATAATTATGAATTATTTATTAATAATCATTAATTATTATAAACTTCAAATAATGTTTATGTAAGTTTACATTTATAATTATTATTTATAAATTACTATTTATAATTTTTTTAGTAAGTATTATTGGTTAATAATTACAAATTATCAATTATCATTATAATAAATTATTAATTATAAATTATCTAATATTAAGTATATATTATTATGTTTTCGTTTTATTAGAAATTATTACTATTATTATCAATTATTAAATATTAATAAATAATAATTACAACAGGCATTATGAATGTTGTAAAATCAACATCGGCTGAAATGAGCATATGAAGTATTATACAATTTGAATTAAACTATTAAATGAACTTTTTCAATATTTTAAAGTTTAGAAATTTTCGTTATTTCGTGTCAAACAATAATTGGTTTTATAAACTATATGATTTATTTCAAACTTATTTAAGATGATTTCAAATTTTTAATTTTTTTGAAATTCAAAATATAATTGTCAATTATATTTATAAAATATAAGTATCAACTTTAATTATCAACTATAATAATTAAATACATTTTTTAAAATTAATTATTGAATACTAGATATCATTTCATAAGTATTAAGTTTTATTATTAATTATTTAACAATTATTATAATAAATTGATATTTTCATTATTTAGGGAAATAATTAAAAAACAACAATTTAAATTTTTGGGATTTAGCGTAAAATATACTGACATACTAACTGAAATTTGTAATGAAAGCAGTGGACTTAATCAAGAATTTGGTAATTACATTGGTTATGAGAAAAGATTATTTTGCTAATTCTAAATAAGCAATGGTTATAAGTTATTTATTATAGAACGTAAATTATTATTTATTATTACTTAGAAATCATTAATTAGACCAAATTAATTATTAATTATTGAACATGTTAATAATTATTAAAAAAATAACACTAAAGTATATCTTAGAAAAATAATATAAACATCTCTTGCAAAACTGTTGGAATTCTACTGCAAAATAGCTTCGATAAATAATCATCGGCATTCTACTTGGATTTGCAGCCGAAAATAGCGGTAGAAATTTCTATCGGTAATTTGATGCAATTTGCAAAGGCTTAGTGAAGGATGACAAAAGATAATGGTGATAAATAAAAGAAAAAAGTTGAAAAAACAAAAAATTATCCCTTGTAGATCACATGGAAATCCATCGCAAACTAGCAATGGAAATTGTAAATATATTACGCTAAATCAGTGTTTTCTTATAGTGCGACACTAAGACATCAATGGTATTGACGTGTCAAACACTAAGTGTTAGAAAATCAAATCGTTAGGAGTGAAAGGAGAAAGATAAAATAGAATCTCACAAAGGTAACAAGTAATATATAATATAATACAAGTCTTTATAGAAATGATAATCTTTCTTAAATGTATAAACATCAAAGTATACTGAACTTGTTTAGCCTTGGATAGCTATAACAGCGTTTCTTACAAATGCTAAAGTATAAACTCATAAAACTAAAATGGAAAGTAATAAAAATACAGAAGTAGTTTCTGGTTCCGTAGCTCACCTCCGAGGTTCTAAAGAATCAAAGATAATCTAGAAAAGTAATGGTTGGACTGACCCATGCTTTATGTGGAAATAATGCTTAGGTTAATTTGGAATACCAACAAAAGAAAATACAAATATCAAAGAATTAATTTATTATATCTCGAAAACACTTTAGGGTACTTGGTATCTCGTATAACCATCCCACAATAAAAACGGAAGAGTTTTTACCTTCTAATAATCAAAATACTTTATATAAAAACCAAATGATATTATAATAATATCTAGGATACGACTAATTAATCATTATTGAATTTTTACATTTACTGAATTCAAGCATAATAGGTGTGCTGCTATAACCTAAAGGCATGTATTGTTGAATGGATTCTAACTAAGTCAAGTTAAAAGACTGCCTTTGGATTGTACCCCCGTAAAAATCATCGTAGTCTAATTTCAACATCTTGTACCCCTCCAGCATAGAGCTGAAATCCCCTCGGTCATGTCACTATGGATTACCTCGTCCTTTGACATCAAGGGTGTTAATATTGCCCAACATGCTTGCGCGCTAGCAACTATAAAGGAATAATCTAGAATGGGATGACGACTCCTAATGGTAGTTAACCACATAACTCTACCGCATGCTCCATTCTTCTGTTGTTCAAGTTATTGAGGCTAAAGACTCTGATTGACTTTCTTACGTAAATTTCACCTAGAATTTTCATGGTCCTCCACTAGAAATACTTATAACATTCATCCATATAAGTCATTCTTGGTCTGAATGAACCAAAATTACTATTCCAACCACATTAATTTTGGAACCAACATCAAGATGAGTAGCAATAGCTCTTGCACTACAAAGATCCATCTTCTAGTACATGCTATCAAGATGACTCGGTTCGTACGCTTGAGTTGTAGCGAAGTGATTTTTCGAGCGATTACATAAAAAGGGAATATTAACAGTAGATTAAACTAATTTTTTTATTCTAACTAAACTATTTATTATTGATGAGCCATAGTAATTGCGCCTATCAAAGAAACTAAAAGAATTATAGAAATTAGTTCAAACGGAAGATAAAAATTGATGATAAATGAATTCCAATTTGTTGAACGTTGTTTATAAAGTCTTGTTCTATAATATGATTTGATCTTGTAGTCCAAATAATTCCGTACCATGACGTATCTGCGATAGTAGTAATTATTGAAAAAAGAATACTTATACAAACCAATGAAGTGATTCCATCTCCACTAGTCCATAGCTGATCTAATCCCAGTCACATCGAAATAACATTCGATAATTCCATGTACCCAGCTTCATTAAAAAAAACAAAGGATAAGAGTGAATTTCAACTCCTAACCTTTTACAAAACTTATTTCCATACAATGTAACATTGAGGAACGAAATGAGGAGTAACGACCTTCTTTTTCGACCGCTTCAAGCCGATATTAAACTAATTTAAACCGTTTGGAATAGCATATTGTTATTTCTTATGGGGTATAGCAGAATCACATCACATAATCACAAGCATGGAATAAAATACAGTATCTCACAGTGGAATAAATAATTCAATATATCAGATTTACATCATTATATACTGCAGAAGGATAATGCACATGTTTTCTTATTAATGAAATGACAGATCTAATCAAACAAAGACAAGAAATTCACGAATCTCCAACTTCGATAGATGCCAATCTCTATCTATAATACTCTCTATGACTTGAGCATTATGCGTAAAACACAAAATACTCAGATCCGGTCTATCGTTATTATTTAAAGTAAATTAACTCAAGTAACATGTTCACAAAAGTCCTGTAACAAACCTGGAGGGTTTTTACCTCGAAAATCGACACAAAACACCATGTCAGTTATTCAAGTATCGAAAATACCGAATCATTAATAGAAAGAATTTAGAGGGTGAGAAATAGAAAGAAAAAAAATTAGAATAGAAGAAGAAGATCACAATAGAACATAATTTGAGTATACACGAATCTCACATCGGAACGAATAAAATATATTATATGACAAAACCTTTGAAATATAACTTATAACTTTATATATATACTATTATCTAAGTACAAGACATAACATCAGAGCGGAAATAAACAATATTTATCTAATATTGAAGTTTCTTGCTCCAAGCTCGTCCAAGTATTTGTAAAATCCTAACTACTTGATTTCCCACACAAATTTTGCCACCCAAGAGTTTAGGGTAAAACAAAACAAAATAAACTCTTGGTCAGTCATGGGACTGGTGTGAGTAAACTCCAACCACTTGGTTTAACCTTTTAAAATCCTTTTTAAAAGAAAGGATTTGTAACAACCCGCAAATTCTGAACCAATTTAAAAATTTTATTTTAGAAATTTTACTGGATTTTAAATATTTAAAATAATTTATTTTAAATAGTAACGACTAAAAATTTATTTAAATTGAAGTTAAAATGAATAATTTTAATTTGATTATAAAAGGAGTTAGAAATAGCGCGTTAGTTTGAAAATTTGAATTCTGACTGACTGTACTGGATTCAAAATAAATCGGATTTTAGTGAAACCAAAAATATTAGAATCTATTTAAAAATATCTTTCCAAGAATCCGAAAAATCGAAATTTCATAGCGGGAATCAAAAGTTATGCCCAGTTTAAAATTCAGAGAAGTCGTCATAGAATATATATATATATATATATATATATTAATATTAAAAGTAGCCATTTTTCAAACGACTTCCGTTTTTGACGAAACCACTTTTGTTGGATTCGAAATGTCAAATTATTGTTTAGTTTAATTTTCCAGAATTTTTGGAATTAATATGTGGGTGTGGCAAATGAAAATGTGTTTTGTCAATTTCAGTCAAATCTGATTGACTTGAAAATGGCCATTTTTCAAACAGTCTCAGAATTCGACGAAATTAATTTTGTTAACGTTGTATCATCAAAACGTAGCCGGAAATAATTTTTTTGGAATTTTCTGAGTCTGTATGTGGTCTGGTGAATTTAAATATACGTTCAAATTAATTTATTAAAGGATTTTAATATTAAATTAAAGATTTCAGGCCACAGACTGTCGTTTGGGCTGACGAGACCTAGCCCGTTGGATTCGGAATGGGGGTTATTGGGTGGGGTCAACTCTGGTTGGACTAAAAACGAATTGGTTTAAGATTTATGGATTTTTTTGTAAAATTTACATTAAAATAATATAAAAATACATGTTTTCCTCAAAACCCTAACACTATTCACTACATGCCGCCCCTCAAAATTCATGGCCAGAAATCTCCCGACTTCCCTCCTCAAATTCTTCCAATCCATAGCAAATTAGACCCCAATCCTGTAGGAAATATCGTAGAGATTTTCTCACTCTTCTTTTCTATATGGCTTGATCATTCTCGAGTGGCCCGTACTTCGAGGAACAACACCATAAACCCACGCCAAACCCACCGTCGCCGAGCCAACCCTGCACCACCGAGTGGGCCCCCTTGCAGGCGCACGTGCGCCACACACACCCCCTCCGACGTCCCACTATCATATCGTCAAACCATATTACCATTTGAACAAAAATTGGAGACCTAGATTTGAAGCTAATTGGGTTTTATCGTGACTTGTTACTGAAAGAGGAAGAAGGTCTAATTCTTTTTTATTATTTTAATAATTTAATTTAAAACTGTTACCAATCTTTTTTAAATCCTAACTAACTCATGCGACATCCGAAATTAACGATTTCAGATCTTGTGCGATTGTAGAGACGAGATCTACGACTCTAGACTGAAAAGGTGCAATTCTGAGCTGTTTGAATTTTAGACAAATCTGCAACACGACTATGATATTTCTAATTTTTAAATAATTAATCGATTTAATTATTTTACTTGCTATGTAATGATTGCTTGTATATGATTTAGATTTGCTATGTTCTAAAATTTTGGATGATTGATCTATTGATTGGTGATGAATAATTATAGATCTGTATCTGTTAGTTAAATTAAAATACATCATGTTCGTCAATATTTTGTTGATTAATTTATGTTAAACAAAAATGGATTGTCATATTTATTGAATTGAATTTGTTTGTCAATTCAATTAAAAGTATCATTTTTGTTTATTTTGTTGAATTGAAATGGACTTGTCAATTCAATTAAAAGTATCATTTTTGTTTATTTTGTTGAATTGAAATAGAATTGTCAATTCAATTAAAAGTATCATTTTTGTTTATTTTGTTGAATTGAAATAGAATTGTCATTCAATTAAAAGTATCATTTTTGTTTATTTTGTTGAATTGAAATAGAAGTGTCAATTCAAGAAAAGATATCATTTTTGTTTATATCACTGAATTGAAATAGAATTGTCAATTCAATAAAAATATCATTTTTGTTTATATTATTGAATGAAATTAGAATTATCGATTCAATAAAAACATCACTTTGTTTACGATATTGAATTGAGTTAGAACTTTCAATTCAATGTAAAATATATCATTTTGTGTGTTGATTGATAATAAACATCGTAAGAAAAGTTACATCTTTATTTGCAAATTTAGATGCAAATAAACCATCGTATTAAAAGTTCAATTTTTATTTGCATTCTTTGATGCAAATAAACTATGAAATTAAAAGTTGAATTTTTATTTGCATTCCTTGATGCAAATAAAACCTTGAATTAGAAGTTGCATTTTTATTTTCATTCTTTGATGCGAATAAAACATGAAATTAGAAGTTGCATGTTTATTTGCAAATTTAGTTGAAAATAAAATTTGAATTAAAAGTTGCATTTTTAATTACATTCTTTGATGCAAATAAAACATGAAATTAAAAGTTACATTTTTATTTGCGTTTTAGATGCAAATAAAAGCTTAGATTAAGAAGTTACACTTTTATTACATTTTAGGTATAAATAAAAGAATAGGATTAAAAGTATCGTTTTTACTTTTAAATTAGAGAAAAAAATTATGATAAAAAAATCATCTTTGTTGTAACCTTGTTAAATTAAATAAAATGTTTTTATTGTCATCATAGATTATAATAAAAAGATATTTTTAGTATCATCTTTGTTTCAATAAAAAGAGTAAATTGAGAGATAAGTTTATTTGTCATTTTGTTGTAATACAAAAAGATGCATTTTTGTTAAACAAGAATGGGGCATTTTTAGTTCATTAAAAATGATTAAACAAAAGGATACATTTTTATCATTTAAATAGAATGAGACAAAATTATTCAATTTTTTTATTTTAAAAGATTAAGACAAATATATTCACTTTAGTCATTTAAAAGGAATGAGACAAAATATTCATTTTTGTCACTTAAAAAGAATGAAATAAAAACATTCACTTTTATCAAATTAAAATAGTAAAACCCAATTTGTCACTTTTATCAATTTATAATAGTTGAAACCATTTTGTCGCTTTTGTCAAATTACCAAAGTTAAAATCCAATTTGTTGCTTTTGTCAAAATTATCATAGTTAAAACAAATCGGTCACTTTTGCCAAACTATAATGGTTAAAAACAAACATCATCATTTTCGTCGCATTAAATTTGAAAAAAAATTATGTTACTTCCATTTGTTTTGTTGAATTAGAACTGTCGATAAAACAAAGTTATCATTCTTATTGTTTTATTGAAAATAATTTGTCAACAAAACAAAGTCATTATCTTTATTTTTTTGTTGAAAAAGATTAGTTAAATCAAAATATACATTTTGTCAAAATATTCATTTTTGTTAAAATAGATTAGTTAAAGTAAACCATATACTTTTGTCAAAATATATAATTTTGTCAAGATAGATTAGTTGAATCAAAATAGACCTTTTTGGCCAAGTAGGTTAGTTGAACCAAAATATTTATTTATGTCAAAAATACAATAGTTGAAACAAAAATTACATTTTGTAAAATATGATTGTTGTAAACAAAAATTACATTTTTGTTAATTAAATTTGAAATAAAACAAAATTCACATTTTCGTTAACTAAAAGAGTTAAACACAAATAGCATTTTTATTAACTAGATTTGTGTTACAACAAAATATTCATTTTGATAAAAGAGGATTGTCAATAAAATGGATGTATCATTTTTTATATACATTTTGTTGAAATATAATTTATATGCAAATATAAGAATCATTTTTATTTGCAAAACATATAATAGAATCTATATGCAAACATAAGAATCATCTTTATTTGCAAAAACATACATTAGCATTAATATGTTAAATAAAGCATCATTTGTATTGTCACAATACATCTTAGAATTGGTATGTAAGTAAAAGTGACATTTTAATGTGTTAATGAATATATTAAAGTTTGTATGCAATTTAAAGTAAAACATTTGTATGTGTTAGGTTATACATTGGAAATATAAACAAATAAAATTATCTCTTTTATTTGTTAAATTTAAAAATAGGAATTTGCATACAAATAAAGTAAAATAAAAAATTATCTTTTCATTTGTCATCAGCAATAATGTCATATAAATAAATTACATTTTATTAGATATTAGAAATGTATAAAGAAATTATACGAGTCAAATACATTTTTATTCGACATTAGGAATAAAATATCATGTTTTGTTCATCGTCATCAACATGTTAGCAGTATTAAAATTGGTTAAATTCCTTAACCAATTATTTATTTATTTTAACTGTTGTTGGTTGAAAACCCCACACGGGTATTGGGATGTTGATTGATATACACTAGTCCCAATATTTATTTGTATGTCAATCGATAGATTGACAGGCTGCAATAAGCTTTATTATTTCATTTTAATGCTCACACAGTGGTGAACTTCACTCCGGAAGTTGAATGGATGGTTTGATGATTATTCATCATTTGTTGTCATTTACATATGATGTATGAAATCCTTATGACCGAAGTTATATGGTAAATGATTGAGTCATTTTTCGATTCAAAATATCTTTTATATAAAGAATATTTTAAAACAAATAATTCCTTTCAAATAAAGAATATTTTTAAAAGATATTGTAATAAAAGAACCGGATTTTGGGTTGTCGTGTATGGTGATTTAAATAACACTTTTCTTAAACCCTATATGAAAGAATAAATCTTTTAACTAAGATTATTAGTGTTTCAAATTATATCTAGCATTGGAATAAATTGATATGTGAATTGGGTTTATTGTGAACTATGTTTTTAAACGACATTTGCTCTTTAACCAATTTAACATTGAAAATAGGATTTAGAATTTATAAATCTTTTTATTAAGATTTAGATAGAAATTCCCCAAAGACAAGTTTTCCAATTTAATATATTAAATTGGAATTAAGTGGAAATTCGATTGATAATAGTCGAGATAGGCTTCTGTAAAAGAAGACTGTTACTATATATGAAATTTAAAAGGCTTTGCCGTTATTCCATTTATATTATTAGTCTGATACGGAAATGTAAGGACCTGGAAAATCTGAACCAATTTAAAAATTTTAAATTAGCTATTTTAGTGGATTTTAAATATTTAAAATAAATATTTAAATAATAATGACGAAAAGTGATTTTGTATCAACGTTTGAAAATAAATATAACTGATTCTAATTATAAACAAGCCCTGAAAGGGCGCGGTAGTTTCAAATTTTGAATTCAAACTTTGACTGACTGTACCGGGTGCAAAACAAAACGTATTTGAGTAAAACCAAAAATATTTAAATCTGTTAGTGAATACCCTTCTAATGAATCTGCAAAAATCGAATTTTCATAGCGGGAAGCAAAAGTTATGGCCAAATGAATTTTCAGAAAGGTCGCTATAGAGTTTATATAGCCCGTGAAAATGGCCATTTTGCAAATGACCTCGGAATTCGACAAAACCACATTTGTTGGATCCGGGTTGTCAAATTATTGATAGGTTTCAAATTTTATAATTTTTGAAGCTAGTATGTGAGCGTGGCAAAGGAAAACATGTTTTGGTCAATTATAGTTAATTTGGATCGACCAGAAATGGGCCATTTTTCAAACGGTCTCAGAATTCGACGAAACTTGTTTTGTTGGGACCGTATCGTCAAAACATAGCTAGAATTATTTTTCTGGAATTTTTCGAATCAGCTTGTGGCCCCGGCAAATTGAAATGTACGTTCAAATCAAATATTGAATGTTTTATACTTTAATTTGAAGGAAAACTGACTGAAACAGTGGAATGGGCCTACGAAACATATCTCATTGTGTTCGGAATGGGGGTACTTAGCTAGGGACGACAGTCATTGGATTTGAATTGGTGTTCGTGTGTGACAAGGGGTATTTTCAGATTTTTTAAAATTTATAAATAAAAAAATATTATTGGTCCATATTTTCTTTCTGTCTCCCCGCTGTATCGTTCGAAGGAGGAAACCGTTCGTTGGCTTCCCGATCATTTCCCGGCCAATCCACTTCGAATTAGACCCTGGTCCTGTTGGGGATTTTGAAGAGCTCTCTACCACCTTCAAATCCATATATAGTTTGGATTTTTTCATTGAGTGGTTTGGGAGAATCGACGCCTGGAAGTTTCGGGTTTCAAACAGCCGCCGCACCCTCCTCCGGCGTTCGAACTGGCCAACTCCTCCAGGCGCAGGTGCGCCGCTCCTCCCCCTTCGACGCTGCAAAGGCCGATCGATGAATAGCTACACGGATTCGAAGAAAAATCCAAACCTAGTTTTGAACAAATCAGCTGAGGTACGGCTATTTTAAAATAAACTATATTATAGCACTTTAAAGCACTACGGTTTTTTATTTCACTGTAAAAATCATATCTTTTTCATTTCTTGATGAAATTCAGTGAAACAAGAGACAGTGGACTCGTGTGGACGTCTTCTACATTCTAGAAGAGACCGCATATTTTTCTGAGCCTTTTGCTATTTTTGGTGGAGTGGAACCCAATGTGATATTTCCAAACTATAAACGATATGGAATACGATGATGTATAAATTATATATTCGATGTATGAGTTATATAAGCATTGTACACCTCATGTATAAGCGTTGTATAAGTTGTACGTTCGATGTGTAAGTTATATATGCGTTGTAAATATTATATATGTGTTGAATAGAAGTGAAATATACTTATATATATATATATATACACACGCCCCTCATCCACAAACCATGGACAATATTTATTGATTGTGATTGGTGTGAAAATTGGTTGATAGCGAATGGTTGATTAGAATTGTTTGTGGTTGAAATTGATTGATTGTAGTTGTAAAATACCCGTTTGTGGTTGAGAATTATTTGGTTGAAACCACATAGGATTAATTTGTGGAAATGAAAAAAAAATACATGCCGCCTACGTGCGAACTAGATGCATGAAATCCCCATTTTCAAAAGCTGCGAGGCTTTAAGGTAGAGCGAGGAGCCGTACTAGGGACGGCCCCGGTTTTAACCACCCTGCCGTTATGCTGCCGAAATTTTGAATAATATTCATGTGTTAGAATTATTTTCATATGTTGAAACTATATTCGTGTGTTGAATAGAAATTCATGTGTTGAATAAAAATTCATTCGTTGAATAGAAATTCATGTGTTGAATGGTATTCGTGTTTGAAATAAATTGTTTTATAATAAAAATCATATTTTTATCACCTATATGAACTATATAAAATAGTCGTGTTTTAAAATAAATTGGTTTATAATAAAAATCCTATTTTAATCATCTACATGAACTATATAAAATAGTCGTGTTTTGAAATAAATTATTTTATAATAAAAATCATATTTTTATCACCTATATGAACTATATAAAATAGTCGTCTTTTGAAAGAAATTGTTTTATAATAAAAATCATATTTTTATCACCTATATGAATTATATAAAATAGTCGTGTTTTGGAATGAATTGTTTTGCAATAAAAATCACATTTTTATTATATACATGAATTGTTAAAAATAGTGAAGTGTTGAAATGAATATCGGGTGGATAAAAATATCATTTTTATCAAATGTATGAAAAGAATATAGTTTTGAAATCGAAGAATCGATTATATTTTTTTATATATATATATATATAGAATCGAAATATACCGAATAACGAAGCTGCAGTTCATGTTTTGAAACCGTGATTTCAAATGATTAGTGCGGGAGATCCGACCATCGGATTTTCTCGAAACCGAAACCATTGGGTTCGCCTTGGAAATATCTTTCCAACAACACCCACTTTGTGATGATCCAACGGTTGGATTGTCTAGAATGTTTAATTCAAATCTGAAGAAAAACAGCGCCAGAATCGATTATATTTATATATATATAAATAAATATAATTAAGTTAAATCGAATAACGACGCTGCAGTTCGTATTTTGAAATCGAAACTTCAAACGAGTGTACCGGGAGATGCAACCGTCGGATTTTCCCAAAACTGGAACCGTTGGATTCATTTTGAAAAGATCTTTCTAATGATATAAAATTTGTGAAGATCCAACGGTTAGATTTTCAGATATATGTAAATCAAATCTGAAGAAAAATAGTGCCACGGCCGCGTTATGGCCTGAAGCGTCGTTTGAATAAATTGGTTGTTTTTAAATAAATAAAAATTGCGATAAATCGTTATAAAATATTATAAACGATATGGAATGTGAAATTTAGGAATTAACTGAAGGTTAACTGAGTCAAATGGTTTCCTGGGTTTTGATCTGATATTGGTTTCGGCCTTCGGGGTTAATATTTGGGAAATCGTTCTCTTACTGATTTACGGTTAGTGACTGATGAATTGGAATGATGCGTATGTTGTGTTTGTGTAGCACTTGTTTATTATATACGCGAGTTGCTCAGAAAGACCGGGTTTATCCCATTCTGAATAACTGAATCGACGATAGGAAGTCGAAAATGAAGACGGTGGTTCAAGACTGGAGATCTTCACCTTGGTTGGATGGTAACTGATGTCCTGATTGCGAGGCATCCCGAAATATGGATAATAAGTGGTGATCATCCAGACGTGCGTGGAGATCGATGGGTATGCGAGCTATATAGTGCCTCCGGTTTCGTTCAGACCCAGAACGGACTTGTAAATGGACCGTGTGTCTGACATTGAAATTCATTCTGTGTGATTGATAGCCATCAGTTGCATGGTGTGAATTGCCTGTATGGCATGCTAAGATGCAGAGATCAAGGCTTCTGTTGAAAAGCAAAGTCTTGTGGTTGATGATCAAAGCACCGCCTGTGTGGCGTAGCTTTATGTATAACGTGAATTCGCGAGCCTCACACCCCGGTATGAACCAGAAACGGGAGAGGACATCAGGGAGGGCATGCGTTTCTCCCTAGCTAGAGGTGGTGTCAATGCTTATACTGGTTGACATTTATATTATTTTCACCTATGTGGTTGTTGCTGTTGCGAGACACCTCGGTTATATCGGTCAATCCGGGACCGATGGAGTCATTCCTTGACTCATTTATGCCCAAAGGGCGGGGAAACATAGTGTTCAAGCATTTTAATCCGCATCGGTGGACCGGCCCTGACGATCCAAGGGTCGATTCGTTCTGATCCTGAGGCTTGGGCTAGGCAGTCTCGAATTCGGTAAGGACTATCTTTTGCCTTGGTTCATGACAAAAATCCAATTTCCAAATACGTGACTGTGCGGCTTTGATTGTATACCTATATTTGGCGACATAGTGGCATGGGACGCTCATGTCGTCTATGATTGATAGTTATGATTGATATTGTTTTTGAAACATATAAACACTAGTAATATCAAATGCTTTTGTTTTATTCGTATCAAGCATATTTTGGCCATTATAAGGTAAAAACTCTATTCTCCGGATTGCTTTGCATTGTGTGATGGGAACTGAGTCTTATAATGGCTTCATTTTTATAAAAGGCATTGCGATGTTTAAAAGATTTACTTGTTGTAAAGCACTGGAAATCCAATGGAGTAAACCCGTTCCGCGAAAGTGGCGTGGTCCTGTGATTAGCCAATTGTAAAATGTGTTAAGTAGATTTCTCATACCAGTCCCATGACTGACTCATAGTTTGTTTCACTTGCAAACTCGGGTGCCCCTTTTCCTACACGGGCAGCCTTGTATTCAGGTTTTAGCGGGCTCTTTCTGGATAGCTGGAGCTGAAGATGGATTCTATCATTTATTTCTTTTTATGCTGTTCAGCTCCTGTTGTACATATTATGTTTGTTTTCCGCTGTAGACATTTATGTATAGCTGAACTGTATTTGTACTAAGTATGATCCTGTATACTGTGTAACTCTGATGATTACGTTTATCCAGTGTATTATTTGTACATTATCTGGTGTATTTATTTAATTCTGTTGTGCTATTATCTGTTTATGTGCTATATTCCAAAGATTACCCTTGCCGCCATCAGTACGGGGTTTGGGGTCGTCACAGGAAATTTTTATCGATTATATATTGATTTGATTTCTGTGGAATTCCATATTTATTGGAAGATGATTTTAGATTTATCGTGAACTGTGTTTTAAATGATATCAGTTCTTTAACCCAATTAAAGGCAAAATTAATTTCTTAAAATGTTGGATAATTATAAAGTAATGATTTTTTATATTAAAACCGAATTGGAGCTTTAATGAATCTTTAAAAAGAGAAGATTGAAGAATAAATTTAAAAGAATTTATCTTTGATAAATTGACGGGAACCTTCCCCTAATAATATGAATATTTTATTTAAAGAATATTCTGAATTGGAATGAGGCGTTGGATATGTCTTTATAACACTTGATTTTTAATTATAAAAATACGTGAGTTATTCAGAAAGACTGGTTTTAACCCATTCTGAATAATTATTACGACGATTAAAGTCAAAGACATTAAAGACGGTGGATGAAGACCAGCGATCTTAACATCGAATGGACGACTACTGATGCCTGACATTGGGTCACTCCTAGTAAAGGGTTAAAGTGGTAGTTTGTCCGGACGTACTTTTGATTGTCTGGATATGCGAGCACCTCACTTCCGTATTGGACATACGGGATGAGGAATAAGGTGTCTCCGGTTTCGTTCAGACCCAGAGCGGACTTGTAAATGGATGTTTGTAACAACCCAGAATCTTGAGGCCAATTTAAAGTTTTTATTTTAGAAATTTTAATGGACTTTAATATTTAAAATAATTTATTTTAAATAATAATGGCTAAAAATTTATTTTAAAACGAATAAATTTAATTTAATTATAAAAGGAGTTAGAAACAGTGCTGCAGTTTGAGAATTTGAATTTGAACTTTGACCGACTGTACAAGATTCATTTTAAATCAGAATTGAGCGAAACCGGAAATGTTTAAATCTGTTTAATCATATCTTTCTAATGAATTTGAAAAATCTAAATTTCACTTTATAAATCAAAAGTTATGTCCAGCTTAAAATTGGAAAAGTCGCTGTAGAATTTATATATATTTTAATTAAATATACTGGCCTTGAAAATAGCTATTTTGCAAACGACCTCGGTTTTCGACGAAACCATTTTGTTGGAACCGGAATGTCAAATTATTGCTAAGTTTAAATTTTCATAATTTTTCGAATTAATATGTAAGCGTGGCAAAGGAAAACGTGTTTTGACTGTTCCAGTCAAATTTAATCGACAAGAAAATAGCCATTATTCAAACGGCCTCGGAATTCGACGAATTTGTTTTATTAGGACCGTACCGTCAAAACAAAGCCAAAAATGTTTTTTTGTAATTTTCTGAATTCATATGTAGCCCCGGTGAATTTATATGTACGGTTAAAATTAAATAATAAATGTATTTATTTTTAAATTAAAGAAAAGGTGGCTGAAACTTTCGTTTGGGCTTACGAGACATAGTCCATTGGGTTCGGAATAGGGGTTATTAGCTAGGGATGGCAGTCGTTGGGCCTAATTCTGAGTTAGTGGCTAAACGTCCCTTTTAGTGAATTAAATTAATAAAATATTATGAATAACTCTAGATTAAAGCAAACCCTAAATCCCATTTGTTCACAGTCACCGTTCTTCATTTCATGGTTGAAAATACACGAAACAATTCCATTAATCTCTCCAAACATATCACGAATTAAATCTCATCCTTAGAACGAAATCGAAGAGTAGATTGAGGGCTCCGTATCGATACGGCTGAGATCGTAAATGGCTCGGATTTGGTGCTCAAACATGGCGCCGTCGGTGGTGTTTTCGGGGAGGATGGGGCCAGCGAGTTCATCGTGGGACAAGGCGGAGGGGCAATTTTCAGAGGCGAAGGGCATGGCGGGCGTGGATCGGCCGATGGTGGCTCGTAGGTGGCGGCGCAGTCGGGTTTCCGTTGGGATGTTGGGTTAAGTTTTGGCCAGTACCGATAAGGAAGAAGGGAGAAGGAGATTAGAGCGGCCGTGATTAGTTAAAGGTTAATTTAGAAATGTAATAGTTAATTAATTATTTAAATTATGAATCAAATGTTTAAAACCATGTAACTTCTTCATACAGTATCGAAATCGAACGAAACTAGTTGCGTTGAAACTGTATTTCAGAGAACTATACAATGAAACTGATCAGAACCAATTCTGAGCAAATCAAGATTTCTGGAAAATTCAGATCTGAAACTGAACACTTTGAGAATTCAGCCATAACAATGTGAGATTTCTATATTTTAAAAATAATTAAAATTTAATTATATTTCGTTATTTAAATTCTAGGTGTGTATGTTGATTAAATTCAGATATGTAATGTATGATGTTGTGTTTGTTGCCTATTGATTTTGTTGATTGTGATATATGCGTTTGGTTAAAGTTAGATTCGTATTCGATTTGAAATAAAAATCATATTTTTATTTCGGGGTTATGAATATTGAAAGAGTTGAAAATAAAGACTTCCCTTTTATTTTAGACCCGAGAATATAGCTTGTTTATAAAACAAAATTCACATTTTTGTTGAATTGAAATTGATCAAACAGAATATTACATTTTTGTCAAATTGAAAATATCGTTTTTGTTAATGAAATAAAAAAAGATATTTTGTCACTTTTGAAAGAATGAAATAAAAAGAAATCATGTTTTATGGTCATATTTGTCTACAATAAAAATTAGAATTAAACAGTATTTTCATTTCGGTTTACATTTAAATAGATCAAACAATGATTCACATTTTTGTGAATAAAATCAACATTTTTGTCAAAATCTGATTAGTGAATAAAATCAGCATATTTTTGTCAAAATATGATTAATGAATAGAACAACATATTTCTATCAAAATATGATCAGTGAATAGATTTTTGGCCCAAATTTGATTAGTAAGTAGAATTAACATTTTCGTTAATTAAATCTTGTTAGATCAAAATTAACATTTTTGTTAATTAGATTTTGTTAGATAAAAACAACATTTTATTTAAAATGTATTATGCATATAAAGATGACGTTTTTGATTTAAAACATATATATAAATAAAATCACATTTTTATTTGAAATGTATTTTGCAAGCCAAAATATAGTTTTTTGTCATATTTGAAAGGATGATTAAGAATAGTCATTTTTGTCAATTTAAAGAAGCGTATTGGAAACATTTATGTTTGTCAATTTAAAGAAATGAACACTTTTGTCAAAGAAAGATTGGTGATAAAATAACACTTTTGTCAAAGAAAGATTAGCGCATTTTTGTTAAAAGGAATGATTAGTGGAAATAAAATGAATATCTTTTTTTACTAAAAAGGAACTATACAAAAATATTTTTTTTATACATTTAAAAGTATAAATTGAAAATGTATATTTTTATTATACATTAAAAAGGACAAAATTAACATTTTGGTTAATTGTATGATAAAAGGACATTTTTGTTTAAAAATGTTAATTATGATAAAAGAACATTTTTGTCACCTTAAGATGAATGAAATTAAAAGGACATTTTTGTCGCTTTGACATGAATGAAATAAAATGTATATTTTTATACATTAAAGAGAATAAGTTAAAAATGTATATTTTTATACATTAAAGAGAATAAGTTAAAAACATATATTTTTATACATTAAAGAAAATAAGTTAGAAATGTATATTTTTATACATTGAAAAGAATGAATTAGTAATGGACACTTTGGTCACATTAAAAAGAATGAGTAAGAATACACATTTTGTCATTTATAAGGAATGAAACCAAAACATTTATTCTTGGTCATTTCATAAGGAATTTTCAAAAATACTCATTTTTGTTGTATAGAAAACCAATGGAAAAGATTCATATTTTTGTTGAATAGAAATAGATTAAACAAAACCATCATATTTTGTTTAAACAAATGAAATGACCTTTTGGTCAAAACTTGATTTATGAAAAGAATAACGTCTTTGTCAAAACTTGATTAGTGAAAAAGGATTACATAAAATGAACATTTCACGTATTAAGAAGGATCAAATGAAAATAAACATTTTAATGCAATAAAAAAAGAGTTTAACCAAATCATACAATTTTGTCCATTTAGAAGGGAGATTACATTTTGATCATCAAAAAAGGATTAAAGAAAAACTAGCATTTTTGTTTACTTTAAAAGAATGAAGACAAAAATGACATTTTCGTTTACATTGAAAAGAATTTAACAAAAGTATCATATTTTGCACATTAAAAGGAAATAGACAAAATTACAATTTTTGTCACTTTAAAAAGTACACTTTTGTTAGAAAATGTATATTAGAACAAAAAGTACATTTTTGCTAGAAAATGAAGATTAGAACAAAAAGTACATTCCTGTTAGAAAATGTAAATTAAAATGAAAAGGACATTCTTGTCACTTAAAAGGATTTCTCCAAAAATATTCATTTTTGGTCGTTGAAAAAGGATTACACGAAAGATTAGAAATAAAAGTTAAGATTTTATTGTCACTTGTTAACAATAAAAAGAATGGGAATAAAAGACTAGATTTTTATTGTCATTTGTTCACAATAAAATAATTGAGATATATATATCTGTGATGTCGGAATGTTTGATGTGTTAAACATAATGTTAGTATATTCAAGCTGAATATTACACTTCCATTTACAAGTTACCCAACTTGTCTATGTGATTGGGATGATAATTTTCACACATCGCCCAAGTACAGAAATAATTTACTATTTGTTTGATGGATAAAACCCCACACGGGTATTGGGATGATATTGGATACACCCTAATCCCAAAATTTAGTTATCTGTCAATCGATGGATCAACAGTCTGTGATGAGCGTTAGTTATTTACTTTAATGCTCACACAGTTATAAATTCCACTTTGGTCGTCATTGGGGTTTCTGATAATTATTCATCAGGATTGTTGATTACATGCAATATATGGTTGTTGATTGGGTCACATTCCAATAATGAATATTCTGGAAAAAGAATATTTTAGAAAATATTTTAGAAAAGAATATATTTTGGAAAAATATATTATTATTGAAATGAACTGGTTATTAACTAGAATAAATCATAAAATTTAGATTTAATGAGTTTTCCAATTTGCTAATATTCAATTGAAATTAAATAAATTGGATTTTGGGTTTGTCGTGAATAGTGTCTTGAATAACACTGTTCTTAAAACCCCATATGAAAAGAATAATCTTTTAATTTAGATTATTAAAGTTTTCAATTATATTTAATAATTGGAAAAAGATGAAGTGTGAGTTGGGTTTATTGTGAACTGTGTTATAAGCGACATTTGTTCTTTAACCCAACTGATAGTGAAAATATGATTTGAAATTTATAAATCTTTTATTAAGTTTTAAATGGAAATTTTCCAAAAGTAAAGTTTTCAAATTTAATATATTTAATTGGAGTTGAATGGAATTCGAATTAATTATAACTGAGATAAGCTTCTGTAAAGGAAAACTGATACTACATATGGAATTTAAGATGCTTTTCCGTTATTCCATTTATATTATTGGTTGGATACAGAAATTTATAACGATAATATATTGATTTGATTTCTATGAAGATTCCATATTTTATGGAAGATGATTTTGGGTTTACCGTGAACTATGTTTTAAATGACATTAGTTCTTTAACCCAGTTAAAGTAAAAATTAATTTCTTACACTTAAATAATCATTGAATAATGATTTTTGGTATTTAAAACCCAATTGAAGTTTTGGTAAATCTTTAAAGAAAGGATTTAAGGATAATTTAAAGAATTTATCTTGGATATAATAATGCGAATATCTATTAGAAGAATATTCTGAATTGGAATGAGACGTTGGATGTGTTTTTATAGTACTTGATTTTTAATTATAAAACACGTGAGTTATTCGGAAAGACCAGGTTCAACCCATTCCGAATAATTACTACGACGATGAAGAGTCGAAGACGAAGACGGTGGTTGAAGACCAACGATCTTCACATCGAATGGATGTGTGGCTACAGAGACCCTTGATGGGAGTAGCTACCTTAAGGGGGCTTCATTGGTGGCCGTCCGGACTATGGTTGATTGTTCGGATTTGGTTTTCGCTCAGACCCAGAGCATAAGCTAGTAAATGGATGCGTGTCTGACATTGGATTTCATTCCATGTGAATTAAACCGATTTCTAGTAATGTATGCCTGTTTGGTGGTGGAAAATTTATTCTCTACTTAACACCCTGGTATATATTAATAGTGATTGATCGCATGGCATGAATTGTCAATGTGGCACGCCAGTTTGCAAATGATCAATGCTTTTGTTAAAAAGCAGGGCCTTGTGGGATGATCAAAGTATAGCCTATTACGGCATACCTTTGTGTATAGCGCAATCTCACGAGCCTCACAGCCCGGTATGAGTCGAAAACGGGAGAAGGGAACGCAGGGAGTGCACACGTTATCTTTTTAGCTAGAGTAGTGTCAGGGACCTACCAGCGCTGACATTTTACTTATGTGGTTGATGGATTATGAGGTACCTCGTGTTTTATAGGCCGTTAGTGGTCATATTATAGGTCCAAAAGGACCGGGAAACGTGTGTTCAGGCATAACTAATCCACGACCCTTCGGAGTGGACCGACCCTGCAACTATCCAAGGGTTGCCCATAGATGTGATCCTGGGGCATTTGCTAGAGTGTCTCGAATCGGTAAGGAGCTCCTCCCTAGCATTGACTCATGATGGAAACCAAATTTCCAATACGACCCCATGCGGTTTTGATTGTAGAACTAGTATGGCGACATAGTAGGATGGGGTACTATGTCGTCTATGATTAATACATTATGGTTGAAATTGTTTTTGAAATATATATTTACCCATAGATATACACACTAATACTAAATCCATTTCATCGTATCAAGCATCTCTTGACCATTATAAGGTAAAACCCTATCCTACGGTTTGCGTTGCATTGTGTGATGGGACTTGGGTCTTATAATGGTTTCATTTTCCTAAGAAGTATTGCGTTGTTTAACGATTTACTTTATTTTATGCACTGGCAATCCAATGGAGTAAACCCGTTCCGCGTTAGCGGCGTGGTCCTGTGATTTGCCTTATTATTAGATAAGTTAAGTAAGATTTCTCATACCTGTCCCATGACTGACCTGTAGTTTGTTTCACTAGCAAACTCGGGTGCCCTTATTTTCCACATGGGCAGTCGAGTAGCTTTTTGCAGATATATTTATAGGATCCTGGTTTACAGCTGAAGCGGTATTCGGAAAGTTCTGTATCCGTGTATTTCTTCCAGTTGTATAATTGTATTATTTTCTGCTGCTATTTAAATGTAATTTAAAACTCTGATATTATTGTATTTCTATTTTTGTAATGAGTATTCATACTCTGTTACATTCTTGTACTCTGATGTAAATTGTTGTAATCAGCGATAAAATGTTCTTCTGTTTATGTTCTGATGCGTGTTGTTCTCAAAGCAATCCAGGCTTTCCTTTACTGGGAAGTTCGGGTCGTTTCATTTGGTATCAGAGCTTTGGTTTACAGAGCTCGAGAACAAGACACATTAGAACCGAACGAAAGAATTCATCAGAGATTGGATTAGTAATATCCAATAAGAATAACTCGTTAGAGATGGGGTCAGTAGTATCCTAGAACGAGTGTGAGAGTATTATTTTCTTTAAAAACAAAAATGAAAACAAATTTAGTTTTGAAATTTTTATCTTAAAATAAGTATTTGAGTATATTATTATTTTAATGTGGACAATCGAGTATATAAGGAATTCAAATATACGAGTAATTAACGGATATTCGAAGTTTTAATATACTGGATAGATATAGAATCACACTCTAGTCGCCCGGGGGTAATTCTGGTGATGCGGCTGCATCATCAATATTTATGTCTGAGTCTCGAAAGTGGTATATCTATATAATTCCATTGACTGGTATGAGAACCAACACTTAGTTAGAACACACTACTGTGATTTGCACTAAAATATGATTTTTGACTATATATAAAAGTTATATATATTTAAAAAGTTAATCACCTAATTGATTGCTGGTTGTGATGTTTGATAATTAGTTTCACTAATTAAAATATTAGAATGATAATTAATTTAACTAACAAAATTATTGAAACAATAAATAAAAATTTAGTTAAGTTAGTTAATTAAACAACTTTTAGCTAGTTTCCTTTTCGAGGACGAAAAGATTTTAAGTGGGGGCGATTGTAACAACCCGGAATCTTGGGACCAATTTAAAATTTTTATTTTAGAAATTTTAATGGACTTTAATATTTAAAATAATTCATTTTAAATAATAATGGCTAAAAATTTATTTTAAAATGAATAAATTTAATTTAATTATAAAAGGAGTTAGAAACAGCGCTGTAGTTTGAAAATTTGAATTTGAATTTTGACCGACTGTACAGGATTCATTTTAAATCAGAATTGAGCGAAACCAGAAATATTTAAATCTGTTTAATCATATCTTTCTAACGAATTTGAAAAATATAAATTTCACTTTATAAATCAAAAGTTATGTCCAGTTTAAAATTTAGAAAAGTCGCTGTAGAATTTATATATATTTTAATTAAATATATTGGCCTTGAAAATAGCCATTTTACAAACGACCTCGGTTTTCGACGAAACCACTTTTGTTGGAACCGGAATGTCAAATTATTGCTAATTTTTAATTTTCATAATTTTTCAAATTAATATGTGAGCGTGGCAAAGGAAAATGTGTTTTGACTGTTCTAGTCAAATTTAATCGACTAGAAAATAGCCATTTTTCAAACGGTCTCGGAATTCGACGAAATTAGTTTTATTAGGACCGTATCGTCAAAACAAAGCCAAAAATATTTTTTCTGTAATTTTCTGAATTCATATGTAGCCCCGGTGAATTTATATGTACGGTTAGAGTTAAATAATAGATGTATTTATTTTTAAATTAAAGAAAAGGTGGCTGAAACTTTCGTTTGGGCTTACGGGACATAGTCCATTGGGTTTGGAATAAGGGATATTAGTTGGGAATGGAAGACGTTGGGCCTAATTCTGAGTTAGTGGCTAAACGGCCCTTTTAGTGAATTAAATTAATAAAATATTATGAATAACTCTAGATTAAAGCAAACCCTAAATCCCATTTGTTCAAATCCGTCGTTCTTCATTTCATGGCTAAAAATACATGAAACAATTCCATTAATATCTCCAAACATATCACGAATTAAATCTCATCCTTAGAACGAAATCGAAGAGTAGATTGAGGGCTCCGTATTGATACGGCTGAGATCGGGATTAGAGGTGTAAATGGCTCGAATTTGGTGCGCAAACATGGCGCCGTCGGGGGTGTTTTCGAGGAGGATGGGGCCGGCGAGTTTGTCGTGGGACAAGGCGGAGGGGCGGTTTTCAGAGGCGAAGGGCATGGCGGGTGTGGATCGGCCGATGGTGGCTCGTAGGTGGCGGCGCAGTCGGGTTTCCGTTGGGATGTTGGGTTCGGTTTTGGCCAGTACCGATAAGGAAGGAGGGAGAAGGAGATTAGAGCGACCGTGATTAGTTAAAGGTTAATTTAGAAATGTAACAGTTAATTAATTATTTAAATTATGAATCAAATGTTTAAAACCATGTAACTTCTTCATACAGTATCAAAATCGAACGAAACCAGTTGCGTTGAAACCGTATTTTAGAGAACTACACAATGAAACTGACCAAAACCAATTCTGAGCAAATCAAGATTTCAGGAAAATTCAGATATGAAACTGAACACTTTGAGAATTCAGCCATAGCAATGCGAGATTTCTATATTTTAAAAATAATTAAAATTTAATTATATTTCGTTATTTAAATTCTAGGTGTGTATGTTGATTAAATTCATATCTGTAATGTATGATGTTGTGTTTGTTGCCTGTTGATTTTGTTGATTGTGATATATGCATGAGTTTGGTTAAAATTAGATTCGTATTTGATTTGAAATAAAAATCATATTTTTATTTCGGGGTTATGAATATTGAAAGAGTTGAAAATAAAGACTTCCCTTTTATTTTAGACCCGAGAATATAGCTTGTTTATAAAACAAAATTCACATTTTTGTTGAATTGAAATAGATCAAACAGAATATTATATTTTTGTTAAATTGAAATTATCATTTTTGCTAATGAAATAAAAAGAGATATTTTGTCACTTTTGAAAGTATGAAATAAAAAGAAATCTTGTTTTATGGTCATATTTGTGTACAATAAAGATTAGAATTAAACAGTATTTTCATTTCGGTTTACATTTAAATAGATCAAACAATGATTCACATTTTTGTGAATAAAATCAACATTTTTGTCAAAATCTGATTAGTGAATAAAATCAGCATATTTTTGTCAAAATATGATTAATGAATAGAACAACATATTTCTGTCAAAATATGATCAGTGAATAGATTTTTGGTCCAGATTTGATTAGTAAGTAGAATTAACATTTTCGTCAATTAAATCTTGTTAGATCAAAATTAACATTTTTGTTAATTAGATTTTGTTATATAAAAACAACATTTTATTTAAAATGTATTATGCATGTAAAGATGACATTTTTGATTTAAAACATGTATATAAATAAAATCAGGGAAAAAATTTTAAAGGACAAAAGCCCACTAAAATTTATCCATAAGGACAGCTGCCTGATATTTTCTCCATAAGGACAATACCCACCAAATATTTTATCCAAAAGGACAAAAAACTGGAAATAAAAATTCGGCCGACGATTACATCTTCTCCCCTCACGCGCGTATCGAAATCACGAAATCATAAATCACGAAATCAAAAATCGCGCAATCAAAAATCGAAGGCAAACATCATTCGGAATAAAAATCGAAATTCGAAATCGAAACCAAACATCAAAAAATCAAAATCGATTGGAAACAGAAACCCTAGAAAAAAAAATAGGTCGAACAACAAAAATTCATTGGAAATCCTAATTGAACGGAATAAAAACATGTAGCAGGCGAGGGAATCACAATTGAAGAAGTTGAAATTGTTAAAACAATTTTTTTCGATTGGAAATGTTTTTTTTTTATTTTACCGGTACAGCAGTTCGTAATTATCATTTTTGTATTTTTGTAGTTATCATTTTCCTGTTTTTAACTTTAAAACATAGCTGCAGTTTGTAGTTATTGTAATAACCCGGAAAATGTGAACCAGTTTAAAATTTTTAAATTAGGTTATTAACAAGAAATTTGAATGATTAAAATAGCCTATTTCAATAAAATATAGAATTTGGTATGATATGGACTATATAGATTATAACGATAAATTTCCAGATTAATAAAAACCCCACACGGGTCTGGAGTTGACAATAATCACGTCGCTCTAGTTATTAGATACGGCACATGGACTATTTATTTCCACACGGAAACGGGGTGACGGGAATTTATTCTCTGGAGTGATTATCAGTACATGCTCCCCCGTAAACACCAAAATATATCACTAAAAATATGTGAATGCTTTTTAGGATTTATTGGGTACCTAATACGGCCCAATAAATTTCCAAACCCCTCCCCGTACAAAGGAGGTTATGGCGAAATTTTTCGAAATATTAAGGCGTTAGTGAAATATTTGAAGTGAAAACGAAGTTGAAAATATAAAATGAACTATAGTTGAAACTATGGAATGATCTATATTTATATATATAAATATAAATATAATTAAAAGGAATAGAGGCCGTGCAGTTCGCGTTTCGGAATCGTAATTTGAAACGATTAGTACGAGAAATCCGACCATCGGATCTTCCCGAAACCGCAACCGCTGAGTTCGCCTTGGAAATACCTTTCCAACGGCACCAACCTTGTAAAAATCCAACGGTTGGATTGTCCGGAATGTTTAATTCAAATCTGAAGAAAAACAGCGCCAGAATCGTTTATATTTATATATAAATATAAATATAATTAAATTTAATCGAATAACGACGTTGCAGTTCGAATTTTGAAACCGTAACTTCAAACGACTAGTGTGGAAGATCCGACCGTCGGATTCTCACGAAACCAGAACCGTTGGGTTGCCTTTGGGAATACCTTCCCACTGATATAGACTTTGTAGAAATCCAACGGTTAGATTTTCCGATATGTGTAAAACAAATTTAGGGAAAAACAGCGCCAGTGCCACGAAACGACCTGAAACGTCGTTTAATTAAATATGGCCATTTTTAAATAAATAAAAACGGCGAAAAATCGTTATAAAATATCTTAAGCAACATGGGTTGCAAATAAACCAATTGGGCTTGAATTGTTTGATATTTGATGGTTGTATGTGTATGACATGAAAATAACACTAAATAACTGAAAGATGGATGTCGAATAATATAACCATATAAAGAATCGATTTAAATTCTAATGACGTGAATTATTTGAAAAGGCCGAGCTAACCCTCATTTCAAATAACTTATCGAGCGATTCGAATTAGAAGATGCAAAGACGATTCAAGACCGACGATCTTCGTATCGGTTGGATGGGTGCTACTGAGGTTCCTAACCGGAGTAGCTACCGGAAGGGGACGGAAGTAGTAGCCGTCTGAACGTATGTGTTGATGGGACGGATATACGAGGAATTTGACGCCTCCGGTTTCGTTCAGACCCAGGACGGACTTGTAAATGGACTGTGTGTCTGACATTGGATTTTGTTCTATACTGATTGATCTCTGTTAAATATATATCTGTTTGGCGGCGGAGAATTTATTCTCTTGCTTAACGCCCTTCTCTGAGACGTACGAGCTTAGAGGTTATATATCGATGGAAATCAATCGTATGGAGTGGACTGCCTATGTGGCATGCCAAGATGCTGTGATCAAGGCTTCTGTTGAAAAGCAAAGTCTTGTGGATGATGATCAAAGCAAGGTCTACGTGGCCTAGCTTTGTGTATTTCGTAGATTCGCGAACCTCACACCCCGGTATGAGTTAAAAACGGGATACGGACTGCAGGGAGAGCACGACGTTTCTTTCTAGCTATGGTGGTGTCAGTGACTTACCAGCCCTGACATATTTATCTACTTTTCACCTTTGTGGTTGTTGGAATGCGAGGCGCCTCGATTATAGGTCTGTAAGGACCGGGAAACGTGTGTTCAGGAATTGCCAATCCTCTAACGTAAGTGAGGACCGGCCCTGAAGCATCCAGGGGTTACCCAGTGTGCGTAGTCCTGAGGCATTTGCTAGAGTGTCTCGAAGCGGAGAGGAGCTTGCCCCTTGCCTCGACTCATGACGGAAATCCAATTTCCAATACGAGATAACGGATTTGATTGTAGAACTAGTATGGAGACATAGTAGATGGTAGCTATGCCGCCTATGATTGATATTTATGATGCTATTCGCTTTTGAAACATATATGCACTAGTAATAATATCAAATGACTTTGCTTTATACGTATCAAGCATATTTGGCCCTTATAAGGTAAAACTCTATCCTCCGGCTTGCGTTGCATTGTATGATGGGACCTGAGTCTTATACTGGCTTCATTCTTTCTAAAAGCATTGCGATTGTTTTAAAAGAATTTACGTTATTTTAAATACACTAGCAATCACTGGAGTAAACCCGTTCCGCGAAAGTGGCGTGGTCCTATGATTTGCTATTACTGTTGTTTAACTGTTAAGTAGATTCCTCATACCAGTCCCCATGACTGACTCATTGTTTGTTTCACTTTGCAAACGCGGGTGCCCTTATTTTCACACGGGCAGCCTAGTACACAGGTGACAGGTGGTTTTTGGTTCTGCACTGCTGCACAGCATGCACTTTTGGCTCATGGCGAGGCTGTCTTCATAGAGATGACTTAGATATTTTCCGCCATTACTGTATTTATATTATGATTCCGCCACTGGCGATGCAGACTGATTTACTTTCCGTATTTCTCACTATATGTATATGTATTCCGCCTTCGGCGATGTAGACTGATACTCTTATTATGTCACTGCATGTATGTATTCCGCCTCTGGCGATGATGACTGATCACTTCCCTTTCTTTTACTAAGTATATCCCACGTTATGCTATTCTGATATTCCTACATGTTGTGATTCCGCTGTCATATCCATGTAAAATTTATTTTATTTATTGTTTCTGCTATTATCTGTACCCTACTTTGATGATTAATGTGTTATTTCCCAATGATTATCCTTAATACCGCCCCTCGGATTTTGGGATCGTCACAGTTATCATTTTTCTATTTTTTTAGTTATCATTTTTCCTATTTTAACTTTAAAAACATAGCAGCAGTTTTTAGTTCTCATTTTTATATTTTTCTAGTTATCATTTTTACTGTTTTAACTGTGTTTCATATTTTTTTCAGGAGATTTTGTAGCTGTGTTAATTTTGAAGTTATATTGTTGTATCAGCGTTGAAACTAAGTCGAACTTTTTCCATTTTAATCAATAAAACTGTGATATAATTTTTTTTCCATTATTTTATCTTCAAAACATTGCATCAGTATTTAGGTATCACTTTTCTAATTTTTTAGGTATCATTTTTTCTTTTTTAACTGTGTTATGTGTTGTTTTGATGTGATTTTATTGCTGTGTTAATTTTGAAACTGTTTTTTGCATCAACTTCGTCAATCAGTCAAACGTATTTCATTTTATGTTTCATTTCTATTTTTTTTAGTTATCATTTTATGTTTCAGTTATGTAATTTTTTTTTCATTGGTTCTTCTTCAAAACATTGCTGCAGTTTATATTTATAATTTTTTAGATATCAGTTTTACATTATTAATTGTGTTATGCTTTTTTTCCATGCAATTTAATTGCTGTGTTAATTTTGAAGTTATATTGTTGCATCAACTTTTTAACTCAGTCGAATTTATTTAATTTTATACAATCAAACTGTGATGTAAACATTTTTTGCATTGGTTTTTGTTTAAAACATTGATGGAGTTTGTAAGTATCAGTTTTCTATTTTTTCAATTATCAGTTTTCATGTTTTAACTGTGTTATGTGTTTTTTCCATGTGATTTTCTTCTTGTTTCAATTTTGCATCAGTACACCATCACAAAAATTATCACATAAAAAAAAGACGTATATGAACCTAACACATAAATTACAGTAAAAATGATAACTTTAAAAATATAAAAATGATACATTTAAACTGTTATGATGTTTAACATAACACATAAACTGCAGTACAAATGATACCATAAAAATATAAATATGATACGTTAAAACTGCTGTGATGTTTAACATAACACATAAATTACAGTAAAAATGATAACTTAAAAATTATAAAAATGATTCCTTCAAACTGCAGTAATGTTTGACATAACAGAGAAATTACACTAAAAATGATACCTTAAAAAATATAAAAATGATAACTTAAAACTGCTGTGATGTTTGACACAACACATAAACTGCAATAAAAATGATAACTAGAAAAATAGAAAAATGATAACTAAAAACTGCTGCTATATTTTGAAGTTAAAACCGGGAAAATGATAACTAAAAAATAGAAAAATGATACCTACGAACTGCTATACTATTAACGATGAAAAAAAAAATCCGATCACGAAAAAATTATTTCAACAATTTCGACTTCTTCAACTGCGTTTTCCATCGTTAGAAAAATATTACTATTCAATTCAATTGCGATTTCCAATGGATTTATGTTGTTCGACAAATTTTTTTTTTAGGGTTCCAGTTTCTCGCGATTTATGAAATCGAATTTTTGGATTCGATTGCAATTTCGATTCTGATGTCAATGTTCTTGTCGTGATTTATGAATTGTTATGAATAAATTTCAGCGGCCGATTTTGGGTTCGATTGCTTGGAGCGGACGTGAATTGGGAGCGGAGGAAGAAGAAAGCGCACGTGAAGAAGAGATGTTAGGTTGTTGTCCTTCTGAGTAAAATTTTATTGGGCTGTCCTTATGGAAAAAAAAGCCTTTAGTTTTGTCCTTGTAAATATTTTCCTGATAAAATCACATTATTATTTGAAATGTAATTTGCAAGCAAAAATATACATTTTTGTCATATTTGATGATTAAGAATAGTCATTTTTGTCAATTTAAAGAAGCGTATTGGAAACATTTATGTTTGTCAATTTAAAGAAATGATCACTTTTGTCAAAGAAAGATTGGCGATAAAATAACACTTTTGTTAAAGAAAGATTAGCGCATTTTTGTCAAAAGAAATGGTTAGTGGATAAAAAAATGAATATCTTTGTTCACTAAAAAGGAATTATAAAAAAATATTTTTTTTATACATTTAAAAGTATAAATTGAAAATGTATATTTTTATACATTAAAAAGGACAAAATTAACATTTTGGTTAATTGTATGATAAAAGGACATTTTTGTTTAAAAATGTTAATTATGATAAAAGAACATTTTTGTCACCTTAAGATGAATGAAATTAAAAGGACATTTTTGTCGCTTTGACATGAATGAAATAAAATGTATATTTTTATACATTAAAGAGAATAAGTTAAAAATGTATATTTTTATACATTAAAGAGAATAAGTTAAAAATGTACATTTTTATACATTAAAGAGAATAAGTTAAAAATGTATATTTTTATACATTAAAGAAAATAAGTTAGAAATGTATATTTTTATACATTGAAAAGAATGAATTAGTTATGGACACTTTGGTCACATTAAAAAGAATGAGTAAGAATACACATTTTGTCATTTATAAGGAATGAAACCAAAACATTTAATCTTGGTCATTTAATAAGGAATTTTCAAAAATACTCATTTTTGTTGTATAGAAAACTAGTGGAAAAGATTCATATTTTTGTTGAATAGAAATAGATTAAACAAAACCATCATATTTTGTTTAAACAAATGAAAATGACCTTTTGGTCAAAACTTGATTTATGAAAAGAATAATGTTTTTGTCAAAACTTGATTAGTGAAAAAGGATTACATAAAATGAACATTTCACGTATTAAGAAGGATCAAATGAAAATAAACATTTCTATGCAAAAAAAAAGAGTTTAACCAAATCATACATTTTTGTCCATTTAGAATGGAGATTACATTTTGATCATCAAAAAAGGATTAAAGAAAAATTAGCATTTTTGTTTACTTTAAAAGAATGAAGACAAAAATGACATTTTCGTTTACATTGAAAAGAATTTAACAAAAGTTTTATATTTTGCACATTAAAAGGAAATCGACAAAATTACAATTTTTGTCACTTTAAAAAGTACATTTTTGCTAGAAAATGTATATTAGAACAAAAAGTAAATTTTGCTAGAAAATGAAGATTAGAATAAAAAGTACATTCCTGTTAGAAAATGTAAATTAAAATGAAAAGGACATTCTTGTCACTTAAAAGGATTTCACCAAAAATATTCATTTTTGGTCATTGAAAAATGATTACACGAAAGATTAGAAATAAAAGTTAAGATTTTATTGTCACTTGTTAAGAATAAAAAGAATGGGAATAAAAGACTAGATTTTTGTTGTCATTTTTTCACAGTAAAATAATTGAGATATATATCTGTGATGTCAGAATGTTTGATGTGTTAAACATAATGTTAGTATATTCAAGCTGAATATTACACTTCCATTTACAAGTTACCCGACTTGTCTATGTGATTGGGACAATAATTTTCACACATCGCCCAAGTGCACAAATAATTTACTATTTGTTTGATGGATAAAACCCCACACGGGTATTGGGATGATATTGGATACACACTAATCCCAATATTTAGTTATCTGTCAATCGATGGATTAACAGTCTGTGATGAGCGTTAGTTATTTACTTTAATGCTCACACAGTTATAAATTCCGCTTTGGTCGTCATTTGGGTGTTTGATAATTATTCATCAGGATTGTTGATTACATGCAATATATGGTTGTTGATTGGGTCACATTCCAATAAAGAATATTCTGGAAAAAGAATATTTTTGAAAATATTATAGAAAAGAATATATTTTGGAAAAATATTTTATTATTGAAATGAACTAGTTAACTAGAATAAATCAAAAAATTTAGATTTAATGAGTTTTCCAATTTGCTAATATTCAATTGAAATTAAATAAATTGGATTTTGGGTTTGTCGTGAATAGTGTCTTGAATAACACTGTTCTTAAAACCCCGTATGAAAAGAATAATATTTTAATTTAGATTATTAAAGTTTTCAATTATATTTAATAATTGGAAAAAGATGAAGTGTGAGTTGGGTTTATTATGAACTGTGTTTCAAGCGACATTTGTTCTTTAACCCAACTGACAGTGAAAATATGATTTGAAATTTATAAATCTTTTATTAAGTTTTGAATGGAAATTTTCCAAAAGTAATGTTTTCCAATTTAATATATTAAATTGGAGTTGAATAGAATTCGAATTAATTATAACTGAGATAAGCTTCTGTAAAGGAAAACCGATACTACATATGGAATTTAAGAGGCTTTGCCGTTAGTCCATTTATATTATTGGTCGGATACAGAAATTTATAACGATTATATATTGATTTGATTTCTATGAAGATTCCATATTTTATGGAAGATGATTTTGGGTTTATCGTGAACATTGTTTTAAATGACATTAGTTCTTTAACCCAGTTAAAGTTAAGATTAATTTCTTAAACTTAAATAATCATTGAATAATGATTTTTGGTATTTAAAACCCAATTGAAGCTGTTTTGGTAAATCTTTGAAGAAAGGATTTAAGGATAATTTAAAGAGTTTATCTTGGATATAATAATGCGAATATCTCTTAGAAGAATATTCTGAATTGGAATGAGACGTTGGATGTTTTTTGTAACGACCCGGATTTTGAGCGACTTTGGTTATCGACATAAGCACGATGTCGATAACCAAAACATCGAAAAATCCTGGTAATTAATGAAAGAAATTAGAGGGTGAGGAAAGATAAGGTAGAAAATTAGAATAGAAGAAGAAGAACACAACATCAGAGTAACACGAATCTCACAGCGGAACGAGTAACATATAATATATGTAACATAACTTTGAAATATACATATGTATTTGAATATACATCATTATCAAAGTACAACACTTAAAACACAGTGGAAATAACTATAGCTATATGATCCTGAAGCCTCCTGCTCCAGCTCTTCCAGTATCTGTAAAATCCCGACTACTTGACTGCCCGTACAAATTTAGGCACCCAAGAGTTTAGGGAAAACAACAAAGTAAACTCCGGGTCAGTCATGGGACTAGTAGGAGTAAAACAGTTAAAAACAGTTGAACAAGTAAACGATATCTCATAAGACCACGCCGCATAACGGAACGGGTTTTTCCCTTATGAGAATCCAAAATATCTTTATATCAAAAACCTTTTGATATTATAATAATGTCTATCAACACAATATAATAATCATCTAGCAGAAACGCTTTCATCTCACGTTCTACATATATAGTATACAATCAAAACCGCAAGCACGTATTGGGTAATGGATTTCCAACTATGACAAGGTATGGAACCACGTATCGCTCGTGTACCTCTAGAGAGGAATACACTGGGTTCAACAAGAACATCTTGCAACCCGGCCAGACATGACCGACCACTCATTTTGCTTGAGCGTATCGAATGTATATCACCAACGGTTGGGATCAGCAACCGTTTCCCGAATGGGACAGCATCAACAATAGATTTTTAGAAGTAAATGAAACTCTAGATCAGGTGATTATACACCCTACTTCGGTGCGACCGACTTAGCCATGCTGCCTGCCCGATTTCTGTCATTTACCGGATGATGAGGCTAGAAGCTACGCTTTATCGTCATACCAGATTCACTTTAAATGCAACATCGTCAAATCCATCAAATCACCGATTGACGTCCTCAACCATACATTATGTGTTAGCTAAGAGAAGTTTCCTTCTCCGCTTCCACTCTTGGTACGGTTGGAGAAATCAATATATGTGATCGTCTGGAAATACTCTATCAGACATCCGTCCATACAAGTCATCCAGGAACAGGATGAACCAAAGGCACTATTCTGTAAACTGGATAGCCCTTGCTTAACTCCGTCTTCAATTTCCTTTGGCATATATGATTCGCAACGCTTATGCCAATACAGAGTGGTTCTTTGGATAATAATCCAACCGGTCTCTCCATATTAACAACGTTAAAATGGTCAAAACTTCGATAGTCTGTGATTTAACTATCGAAGAAAAACAGGTGTGCAACCAACGATATTATTTCCAAATGGAAATTTATATCAATCAAACATCATTCAACATTTATCTCTTTATTTCATAAATTTACTTATCTCCTGTTTCCCTATATTCAATATTTCTTATTTTCTAAATTTGGAAAATATACGTTATTAACAATGGAAACCATTTCCATTTCTTGTTTCCTTTATTAGAAAACATTTCTGGTTTTCTTATTTGGAAAACATTTCCAAAGCTTCTTCATTGGACTTAGACAGATGTTTAAACAAACATCGCTATACCAACTCAAACCATTTCATTTACTGCCGAACCTTAACTGTTCCTTAGTTAAAAACGAAGCCAATCAAGTTGGGGTAGAACTACCTCTCAGACCTTAACTGAACAACATTTCTAACTTTGAAATAGCCAAAGTTCTCTTTATATCCCTTTTCTAACTTCCTTACTTAACCCTCCTTCGAATAGCTATATTCGATTGACTCTTTTCACTTAACTCTATTCGATTAACCCTTATCAATTAACTCTATTGGACTAACACTATTGGATTAACTCTATTTGACTAATGCTATTGATTTACCCATTTCACTTAACTCCTTTCGAATGAACTATATTCGATAACTCCTTTTACTTTCTTCGAATAAACTATATTCGATTAACTCATTTTCTTCTATTCGAATAACTATATTCGATTAACTCATTTGCTTTCTATTCGAATAACTATATTCGATTAACTCATTTGCTTTCTTTTCGAATAAACTATATTCGATTAACTCATTTGCTTTCTATTCGAATAAACTATATTCGATTAACTCATTTGCTTTCTATTCGAATAACTATATTCGATTAACTCATTTTACTTTAACTTTAATCGATTAACTAACATCGATTAACTCCTTTATTCTCCAACTCTAATCGATTAACTAACATCGATTAACTCCTTTTAACTCTAACTCTAATTGATTAACTAACATCGATTAACTCCTTTATTCTTTATTCTCTAATCGATTAACTAACATCGATTAATTCCTTTTACTTTATTCTCTAATCGATTAACTAACATCAATTAACTCCTTTTAACTTTAACTCTAATCGATTAACTAACATCGATTAACTCCTTTATTCTTTATTCTCTAATCGATTAACTAACATCGATTAACTCCTTTTACTTTATTCTCTAATTGATTAACTAACATCGATTAACTCCTTTTAACTTTAACTCTAATCGATTAACTATCATCGATTAACTCCTTTATTCTTTATTCTCTAATCGATTAACTAACATCGATTAACTCCTTTTACTTATAAACTATTCATTTATAAAGATTTACTTTTATAACGGTTCTTCACTTTACAAATGATTTCCTTTTTATTCTAACTTATCCTTTGATTTTATAAATATTTCTTTTATAAAAATTCTTTTCCTTTTCTATATGAAATCCATCGATTTTATATAAATAATTCATTTTCAAAATAAACTTTGAAAATATTCCTTTATCAACATTCGGTATGTTATGGTATTCAACATATCAAATCACGATGATCAGTATCGTCCAAACACATATAATCGACAACAGATTATATATCACATCATATATCACAATATATGATAAACAGTAAAATAAATGTTGAGGAATCCAGTCGGATTCCTCCAACCTGTTTCCCTGCATCACAGATGTTAAACAATATAGATAACATCACTTTTCAGTTCCATATGATATATTCTGTTAAACAGAATCAATATAGAAATTCAACTAACTGACTAGCAGTTCAATCAAACAGTCAACATACAGTCAATCAGCCAATATCTAACAGTTCTAAAAATATAACATGAAATTATAAACTGTTCAGCGTTAGTGAGTTTTACTCACATTGGACGATCATCGTCAATAACGATAACCATCGCTCGATTTGATTCTGACAATTTATTTCACTATAAATTGTAATGAACCCCGCTTCGCTCCCAGTCAGTTCCATTGTGGAGCCACCGTCCATATGATCCCAATGGATCTTGTTTCGCTGATTTTCGATCATGTATGATGAAGTTATGTTATTTACAAGTTGGTATACTATTGAAATAAAATAATCATTGGATTAAAATTTTAATTGGGCTTAACCCTATAAACATGCCCATACCATTTTCAACTTACCAGGCCCGCGGTTTACCCTTTTCTCCCACTTTCGATACCTCCTCTGTCGAGCTCCAGGGAAATCGAAATGACCATGGTGGCAATTTCTACTCCACGTCTTCCCTCCTCCTTTCACCTTTCTCAAAACCGCAACCACCATGGCACTTAGCGAACAACCCTCTTCGATTTCCTCCTAATCTCGTACAACCCGCACTGCTCTCGATCATCTCCACTGCCGCGATGTCCTCAGTTCCTCACGTTCACAGTTTCCACCCATCATCTGTCCACGCGTACGACCATCATGCTCCGTGACTTCAAAGCAGCTCACTCCATACGCATGAAGCCAGTACCCTGCCCTGTCCTTCATTTTCTTCACATCGCCATGCATAGTTTCAATCAACAGCCCCTTCCCCTTGCCGCATGCTCTCAGCTCCATTGTTCCCATAACTTCCATCGAATCAAAACAACGTGACCTCTTCTTAATCATAGAACACAAGCTACAGGGTATATTGGTTTTAGATAATTTCGGGTGTATAGTTTTCAGTAGAGTTTTACCTTTTATATTCGAAGCCATTGTATGGGTTAACAGGGGGTACACGATTGGAGGCAGTATGTTATATACAGTTTTATAATGGCAACGTGGTCCCTGTGAACTCCAATCGTGGTCTTGTGGTTAATGGAATATGCAACGTGGTTGAATACGAGACTTAGGAATTAAGTAGTACAAATACACATATATTAAAATTATAGTCGAACAATTTCTTGCTCCTTGTTCCTGTGTAACTTGTATCTTCTTGTCAATAGGCCTGCGTCCACTGAGTTATGCATGTCCCCTTTCGCTTTGTATAAAATATCACATGCAGTGAGCTTTTGGTCACAAGGTTTGTTTTATAAGGTTTGGATTATTAGTTGCACTTTTGAACCATGCCAGCTTCCTTCATGCAAAGCCTTTGATATGTACCTTTCCGAAACCATACACTTCTACGTGTTCGAAGAATATATATATATATTTTAGTAAAAGGGTATGTAATACCACTTATGGAGAATTTCATTTATTTACTGATCGCTATGGACAGAAATAGAAATACTGTCATATCCACTGAGGTGCCACGATCCCAAAAATATAATAAAACCGGTAGGTTATCTTATATTTTGAAAGCCCAAAATACTGATTAAGGGTGCAAAATACTCCAAATAAAAAGTTGCTTATTTAATTAATTAAAAATTACCCTAAAATTCTAAAAATTAAATTATCACTATTTCCCAAAAGAACCTTGTCTAAATTCAAACCCGATCTCTAGTTATATCGAATAACCCTTTAGGTCGATAAACGATTCTATAGCGACTATTTTAAAATTTGATTTGGATATATCTCAAAATCTACACGACGAAATCCCGATTTTTCTCTCCCATTAGAAAGATATACTCCACCAGCTCCACACGTTTCTTGTTTCACAGAAATTCGGCTTAAAATGAACTCTGTATATTCAGTTGAAGTTCAAATCGCCAAATAGCGAACTGCAGCGCCATTTCAAGCTCTATTTTAATTATAATATAATTATACGTTTCAAGCTGTAGTTGATTGAATATATTCGTTTTTTCCCAAATTCCATTCCAAGCTGAATTAAATATCACAGATGATCTGGTTCACACAATATGGCCATTTCAGCCAATTCTGATTATTTCAGAATTAAATTTATTATTTAATTTATTATTTAAATTAAATATTCACCATTAATTAAATTCCACGGCCATTAAATTCTCTACATCACCATTGATATAATTAAATAAATTAGTCATAATACCTCTGCCAATGCGGGTCATTACAATCTTCCCCACTTAAAATAATTTCGTCCTCGAAATTGCTAAAAAGTAGGGGATGACCCTATCGACTGGTTAGAACATATTTGTTCTCTTCCTAACTTCAGTTTCAACTGAACCAATTTAATTTCAATTAAATCATTAATTAATTCTTATCAACGAAAATTTTCAAAAATCCTGAAAATTTTCTAACACTTTAATTTTTCGAAAAATTCCGCCAGCACCTCCTTTGTACTGGTCAATCGGTCAAACTCCAACTCGCCTCTCTGGGCCATCTCCATCCCAAAAGAAAATCAAACTGCCAAGCGGCTTGCCAATTCGGCTCATCAAAATCTCATACCATATGAAATATAAACTTGTACCTTTTTGTCGGGCATATCAACTCTATCACTTCCATATGCTATCAACTCAGCATAAATCATTGTTATCCCAATCAAATTCCAATCTGCTTTTATCCACAACACAACCATTCGCTTATATCCGAGCCAAACATCATTTCAACTCGAGTTTCTCCTCGATTCCCGACTCTTATCTTGATTATCACATTACACTTCATATTTGAATCTCACAATCCAATTGGTCTTGATATCATTCTAATTCAATTTCAGTTACCACTTTACTGGCTTTACTTTAATTCAAACTTGCTTTCACAAATTTCTGTTAAATTTGTTTTTAACTCAACAGTCTTTCCCTGGGAGTTTTTAAACAGTTTACCCTTTTCAAAAATCAATTTTCCTTTTTGAACATGTCACTGAGCCCTTAATTAATATTTCATTAGTTAAATCACTTCTCTATTTCTTTATCAATATTTGTTAACCAAATATTTTCAACAACCATATTGGCCTTTTATGTTATTTGGAAAACGTCTCTGAATATCGCCTTCCTTTATTTTCTAAACTTTAGAGAATATATGCTATTTATAATTGGAAAATATCCCAATTACTTATCTCTTTTCCAATCTCGTTTATTTCTATACTTAGGAAATATTCTTTATTATATTTCCAAGCTTACACTTATTTGGGTTAAAACAGATGTTGTGTAAAACATCGTTACGACAACCCAAATACTATATTCAACTAACTCTTATTCAACATTGATCTTCGAGCCTGGAATCTTACTATTTATTTGTTAATAATGGAATCAATCAAGTTGGGGTATAACTACCTCTCAGACCTTGACTGAATAACATTTATAACGTCAAACGGATAAGACTACTTACTCGAATAATCAATACCATACAACTACTTATTCACTTTTAAACACGTATACACTTTCTCTTTCTATTCTTACTAGATTTTATTCTTATACTTCCTTTTTGATTATACTATTCAATTTCTAAGTTCGTTTCCTTATCGACTTCTATATATATTGATATATAGATTTCTAATTATCAGATCATCTTAAAAATATTCTAACTCCTTAAATTTCTGGAAAAATTCGCCATAACCTCCTTTGTACTAGGAGCATCGGGATATTTCAAATAGCCTCCCATGGCCCTCACCAATCCGAAAGAAAAAGAAAAAGCCAAGCGGCTAGCCGATACGGCGCATAAAATCTCATATATGAATTAAATACATACCTTTTCGTCGAGCATTCTATTTATATACCTTCATATCTTATCCATACATATCTCATGTATATTTATACATTTCTAATTCATTTCAACTTAATCAAATCATTTTAACTTAGTTAGTTAAGTGATTTTCAAATTACCGGTTTGCCCATTTCACCTTTTTATTTGAATATACATGTTCAAATATAGGTTTAACTTATTTATCAACTAATTGAATTCCATTTCAATTTTATTTGAATTTCCCATATTCAAATTCCATTTCAATTCTCTTATTCAAATTCTATATTTGAATTTCATTATGTCAAATTTTATTCGATTTCTCATATGTCAAATTTCCTCTATTCAAATTCTATATCACTTCCATTGAATTTCATATATTCCAACTCCCTTTGAATTTCTATATTCAATTTCTATTTCACTTTCGGTATTCAAATTCTATATTTTCAAACTCTATATTCCAATTTCATTATTCAAATCTTCTTTATTCAAATCTCATTTGAATTTCTATATTCAAATCCCCTTTTGAATTTTCTATATTCAAATCCTCTTTGTTTGAACTTCCTTTATTCAAATTTCTTTTCAAACTTTCTTTACTCATTCTTTATTATAAATCCCATTTGAAATTCAACACAACTTGTCTTTCCCAAAACAATTTCAAAACAGTATCTTTGGTAGTAATTCGTCACTTACAACTCGAAAATGAATACTGATGATGCAGCTGTCATCATCAGAATCTATTTCCCAGCGCTCGAAGTGAGTTCAATACTATAAAACTATCTCGAAACATTTCCACTTTGAAATTCATTTCAAAATATAATTCACACTGCTTGTAAAACAATTTAAAATCTCCCAGGATCTTAAATTTTCCTTATTTTCAATTCAAATCCATTTACAAACACTTATCCAATTCTCCAGAGTTTTAATTCAATTTCTGGATTAAATTCAGATTTAACTTATCTGATTTCACGTATTACACTTATATGAATTCTAATTGGTTATTTACATAACCATTTAATTTATAATCTTACTCGATTATAATAACAACCAATATATACACTATATATCAAAATATACGTTGGGTAAACTATTTTCATTTACCCTCTTTTCAAAACATACCATGATGGTTCATCGTATTCAAGTGTTTACAAAATCCCTACCGATACAGTGGATCAAACTGATTGACCAGAACTCATAACCGACTCAACCAATGAATCTCCACAATATAAAAATTATTTTTATATTAATAACAAATACGTTCACTCGTATACATACACTCAACTCAATCTAGGGTATTACTAACCCTATCTCTATCGAGTCACGCCACAGAGCCAAGTAATTCTTAACTTAAGCTCTGATACCAACTGTAACGTCCCGGATTTTGAGCGACTTTGGTTATCGACATAAGCACGATGTCGATAACCAAAACATCGAAAAATCCTGGTAATTAATGAAAGAAATTAGAGGGTGAGGAAAGATAAGGTAGAAAATTAGAATAGAAGAAGAAGAACACAACATCAGAGTAACACGAATCTCACAGCGGAACGAATAACATATAATATATGTAACATAACTTTGAAATATACATCTGTATTTGAATATACATCATTATCAAAGTACAGCACTTACAACACAGCGGAAATAACTATAGCTATATGATCCTGAAGCCTCCTGCTCCAGCTCTTCCAGTATCTGTAAAATCCCGACTACTTGACTGCCCGTACAAATTTAGGCACCCAAGAGTTCAGGGAAAACAACAAAGTAAACTCCGGGTCAGTCATGGGACTGGTATGAGTAAAACAGTTAAAAACAGTTGAACAAGTAAACGATATCTCATAAGACCACGCCGCATAACGGAACGTGTTTTTCCCTTATGAGAATCCAAAATATCTTTATATCAAAAACCTTTTGATATTATAATAATGTCTATCAACACAATATAATAATCATCTAGCAGAAACGCTTTCATCTCACGTTCTACATATATAGTATACAATCAAAACCGCAAGCACGTATTGGGTAATGGATTTCCAACTATGACAAGGTATGGAACCACCTATCGCTCGTGTACCTCTAGAGAGGAATACACTGGGTTCAACAAGAACATCTTGCAACCCGGCCACACATGACCGACCACTCATTTCGCTTGAGCGTATCGAATGTATATCACCAACGGTTGGGATCAGCAACCGTTTCCCGAATGGGACAGCATCAACAATAGATTTTTAGAAGTAAATGAAACTCTAGATCAGGTGATTATACACCCTACTTCGGTGCGACCGACTTAGCCATGCTGCCTGCCCGATTTCTGTCATTTACCGGATGATGAGGCTAGAAGCTACGCTTTATCATCATACCAGATTCACTTTGAATGCCACATCGTCAAATCCATCAAATCACCGATTGACGTCCTCAACCATACATTATGTGTTAGCTAAGAGAAGTTTCCTTCTCCGCTTCCACTCTTGGTACGGTTGGAGAAATCAATATATGTGATCGTCTGGAAATACTCTATCAGACATCCGTCCATACAAGTCATCCAGGAACAGGATGAACCAAAGGCACTATTCTGTAAACAGGATAGCCCTTGCATAACTCCGTCTTCAATTTCCTTTGGCATATATGATTCGCAACACTTATGCCAATACAGAGTGGTTCTTTGGATAATAATCCAACCGGTCTCTCCATATTAACAACGTTAAAATGGTCAAAACTTCGATAGTCTGTGATTTAACTATCGAAGAAAAACAGGTGTGCAACCAACGATATTATTTCCAAATGGAAATTTATATCAATCAAACATCATTCAACATTTATCTCTTTATTTCATAAATTTACTTATCTCCTGTTTCCCTATATTCAATATTTCTTATTTTCTAAATTTGGAAAATATACGTTATTAACAATGGAAAACATTTCCATTTCTTGTTTCCTTTATTTGAAAACATTTCTGGTTTTCTTATTTGGAAAACATTTCCAAAGCGTCTTCATTGGACTTAGACAGATGTTTAAACAAACATCGCTATGCCAACTCAAACCATTTCATTTACTGCCGAACCTTAACTGTTCCTTAGTTAAAAACGAAGCCAATCAAGTTGGGGTAGAACTACCTCTCAGACCTTAACTGAACAACATTTCTAACTTTGAAATAGCCAAAGTTCTCTTTATATCCCTTTTCTAACTTCCTTACTTAACCCTCCTTCGAATAGCTATATTCGATTGACTCTTTTCACTTAACTCTATTCGATTAACCCTTATCAATTAAACCTATTGGACTAACACTATTGGATTAACTCTATTTGACTAATGCTATTGATTTACCCATTTCACTTAACTCCTTTCGAATGAACTATATTCGATAACTCCTTTTACTTTCTTCGAATAAACCATATTCGAATAACTCATTTTCTTCTATTCGAATAACTATATTCGATTAACTCATTTGCTTTCTATTCGAATAACTATATTCGATTAACTCATTTGCTTTCTTTTCGAATAAACTATATTCGATTAACTCATTTGCTTTCTATTCGAATAAACTATATTCGATTAACTCATTTGCTTTCTATTCGAATAACTATATTCGATTAACTCATTTTACTTTAACTCTAATCGATTAACTAACATCGATTAACTCCTTTATTCTCCAACTCTAATCGATTAACTAACATCGATTAACTCCTTTTAACTCTAACTCTAATCGATTAACTAACATCGATTAACTCCTTTATTCTTTATTCTCTAATCGATTAACTAACATCGATTAATTCCTTTTACTTTATTCTCTAATCGATTAACTAACATCAATTAACTCCTTTTAACTTTAACTCTAATCGATTAACTAACATCGATTAACTCCTTTATTCTTTATTCTCTAATCGATTAACTAACATCGATTAACTCCTTTTACTTTATTCTCTAATTGATTAACTAACATCGATTAACTCCTTTTAACTTTAACTCTAATCGATTAACTAACATCGATTAACTCCTTTTAACTTTAACTCTAATCGATTAACTATCATCGATTAACTCCTTTATTCTTTATTCTCTAATCGATTAACTAACATCGATTAACTCCTTTTACTTATAAACTATTCATTTATAAAAATTTACTTTTATAACGGTTCTTCACTTTACAAATGATTTCCTTTTTATTCTAACTTATCCTTTGATTTTATAAATATTTCTTTTATAAAAATTCTTTTCCTTTTCTATATGAAATCCATCGATTTTATATAAATAATTCATTTTCAAAATAAACTTTGAAAATATTCCTTTATCAACATTCGGTATGTTATGGTATTCAACATATCAAATCACGATGATCAGTATCGTCCAAACACATATAATCGACAACAGATTATATATCACATCATATATCACAATATATGATAAACAGTAAAATAAATGTTGAGGAATCCAGTCGGATTCCTCCAACCTGTTTCCCTGCATCACAGATGTTAAACAATATAGATAACATCACTTTTCAGTTCCATATGATATATTCTGTTAAACAGAATCAAAATAGAAATTCAACTAACTGACTAGCAGTTCAATCAAACAGTCAACATACAGTCAATCAGCCAATATCTAACAGTTCTAAAAATATAACATGAAATTATAAACTGTTCACCGTTAGTGAGTTTTACTCACATTGGACGATCATCGTCAATAACGATAACCATCGCTCGATTTGATTCTGACAATTTATTTCACTATAAATTGTAATGAACCCCGCTTCGCTCCCAGTCAGTTCCATTGTGGAGCCACCGTCCATATGATCCCAATGGATCTTGTTTCGCTGATTTTCGATCATGTATGATGAAGTTATGTTATTTACAAGTTGGTATACTATTGAAATAAAATAATCATTGGATTAAAATTTTAATTGGGATTAACCCTATAAACAGGCCCATACCATTTTCAACTTATCAGGCCCGCGGTTTACCCTTTTCTCCCACTTTCGATACCTCCTCTGTCGAGCTCCAGGGAAATCGAAATGACCATGGTGGCAATTTCTACTCCACGTCTTCCCTCCTCCTTTCACCTTTCTCAAAACCGCAACCACCATGGCACTTAGCGAACAACCCTCTTCGATTTCCTCCTAATCTCGTACACCCCGCACTGCTCTCGATCATCTCCACTGCCGCGATGTCCTCAGTTCCTCACGTTCACAGTTTCCACCCATCATCTGTCCACGCGTACGACCATCATGCTCCGTGACTTCAAAGCAGCTCACTCCATACGCATGAAGCCAGTACCCTGCCCTGTCCTTCATTTTCTTCACGTCGCCATGCATAGTTTCAATCAACAGCCCCTTCCCCTTGCCGCATGCTCTCAGCTCCACTGTTCCCATAACTTCCATCGAATCAAAACAACGTGACCTCTTCTTAATCATAGAACGCAAGCTACAGGGTATATTGATTTTAGATAATTTCGGGTGTATAGTTTTCAGTAGAGTTTTACCTTTTATATTTGAAGCCGTTGTATGGGTTAACAGGGGGTACACGATTGGAGGCAGTATGTTATATACAGTTTTATAATGGCAACGTGGTCCCTGTGAACTCCAATCGTGGTCTTGTGGTTAATGGAATATGCAACGTGGTTGAATACGAGACTTAGGAATTAAGTAGTACAAATACACATATATTAAAATTATAGTCGAACAATTTCTTGCTCCTTGTTCCTGTGTAACTTGTATCTTCTTGTCAATAGGCCTGCGTCCACTCAGTTATGCATGTCCCCTTTCGCTTTGTATAAAATATCACATGCGGCGAGCTTTTGGTCACAAGGTTTGTTTTATAAGGTTTGGATTATTAGTTGCACTTTTGAACCATGACAGCTTCCTTCATGCAAAGCCATTGATATGTACCTTTTCGAAACCATACACTTCTACGTGTTCGAAGAATATATATATATATATATATATATATATATATATTTTATTAAAAGGGTATGTAATACCACCTATGGAGAATTTCATTTATTTACTGACCGTTATGGACAGAAATAGAAATACAGTCATATCCACTGAGGTGCCACGATCCCAAAAATATAATAAAACCGGTAGGTTATCTTATATTTTGAAAGCCCAAAATACTGATTAAGGGTGCAAAATACTCCAAATAAAAAGTTGCTTATTTAATTAATTAAAAATTACCCTAAAATTCTAAAAATTAAATTATCACTATTTCCCAAAAGAACCTTGTCTAAATTCAAACCCGATCTCTAGTTATATCGAATAACCCGTTAGATCGATAAACGATTCTATAGCGACTATTTTAAAATTTGATTTGGACATATCTCAAAATCTACACGACGAAATCCCGATTTTTCTCTCCCATTAGAAAGATATACTCCACCAGCTCCACACGTTTCTTGTTTCACAGAAATCCGGCTTAAAATGAACTCTGTATATTCAGTTGAAGTTCAAATCGCCAAATAGCGAACTGCAGCGCCATTTCAAGCTCTATTTTAATTATAATATAATTATACGTTTCAAGCTGTAGTTGATTGAATATATTCGTTTTTTCCCAAATTCCATTCCAAGCTGAATTAAATATCACAGATGATCCGGTTCACACAATATCGCCATTTCAGCCAATTCTGATTATTTCAGAATTAAATTTATTATTTAAATTAAATATTCACCATTATTTAAATTCCACGGCCATTAAATTCTCTACATCACCATTGATATAATTAAATAAATTAGTCATAATACCTCTGCCAATGGGGTCATTACATTTTTTGTAGTACTTGATTTTTAATTATAAAATACGTGAGTTACTCGGAAAGACCGGGTTTAACCCATTCCAAATAATTACTACGACGATGAAGAGTAGAAGATGAAGACGGTGGTTGAAGACCGACGATCTTCACATCGAATGGATGTGTTGCTACAGAGACCCTTGATGGGAGTAGCTACCTTGAAGGGGCTTCAATGGTGGCCGTTTGGACTATGGTTGATTATTCGGATTTGGTTTTCGCTCAGACCCAGAGCATAAGCTAGTAAATGGATGCGTGTCTGACATTGGATTTCGTTCCATGTGAATTAAATCGATTTCTATTAATGTATGCCTGTTTGGTGGTGGAGAATTTATTCTCTACTTAACACCCTTGTATATATTAATAGTGATTGATCGCATGGCGTGAATTGTCAATGTGGCACGCCAAGATGCAAATGATCAAGGCTTTTATTGAAAAGAAGGGCCTTGTGGGATGATCAAAGTATAGCCTTTTACGGCATACCTTTGTGTATAGCGTAACCTCACGAGCCTCACAGCCCGGTATGAGTCGAAAACGGGAGAAGGGAACGCAGGAAGTGCACACGTTATCTTTCTAGCTAGAGTAGTGTCAGGGACCTACCAGCGCTGACATTTTACTTATGTGGTTGATGGATTATGTGGTACCTCGTGTTTTATAGGCCGTTAGTGGTCATATTATAGGTCCAAAAGGACCGGGAAACGTGTGTTCAGGCATAACTAATCCACGACCCTTCGGAGTGGACCGACCCTGCAGCTATCCAAGGGTTGCCCATAGGTGTGATCTGGTGCATTTGCTAGAGTGTCTTGAATCGGTAAGGAGCTCCTCCCTAGCCTTGACTCATGATGGAAACCAAATTTCTAATACGACCCCATGTGGTTTTGATTGTAGAACTAGTATGGCGACATTGTAGGATGGGGTACTATGCCGTCTATGATTAATACATTATGATTGAATTTTTTTTTGAAATATATATATACCCATAGATATACACACTAATACTAAATCCATTTCATCGTATCAAGCATCTCTTGACCATTATAAGGTAAAACCCTATCATCCGTTTTGCGTTGCATTGTGTGATGGGACTTGGGTCTTATAATGGTTTCATTTTCCTAAAAAGCATTGTGTGGTTTAACGATTTACTTTATTTTATGCATTGGCAATCGAATGGAGTAAACCCGTTCCGCGTTAGCGGCGTGGTCCTGTGATTTGCCTTATTATTAGATAAGTTAAGTAAGATTTCTCATACCAGTCCCATGATTGACCTGTAGTTTGTTTCACTAGCAAACTCGGGTGCCCTTATTTTCCACACGGGCAGTCGAGTAGCTTTTTGCAGATATATTTATAGGATCCTGGTTTACAGCTGAAGCGGTATTCGGAAAGCTCTGTATCCGTGTATTTCTTCCAGTTGTATATTTGTATTATTTTCCACTGCTATTTAAATGTAATTTAAAACTCTGATATTATTGTATTTCTATTTTTGTAATAAGTATTCATACTCTGTTACATTCTTGTACTCTGATGTAAATTGTTGTAATCAGCGATAAAATGTTCTTCAGTTTATGTTCTGATGTGTGTTGTTCTCAAAGTAATCCAGGCTTTTGTTTACTGGGAAGTTCGGGTCGTTTCAATGTTTGTCTGACATTGAATTTCATTCCATGTATATTAAATTGATTTCTATTTAATATATATCTGTGGTGGCGGAGAATTTATTCTCTAGCTTAACACCCTTCTTTGAGACGTACGAGCTCAGAGGTTATATATTGGTAGTTATCGATCGCATGGCGTGAATTGTTTATGTGGCATGCCAAGATGCATATAATCGAGGCTTTTGTTGAAAAGCAGAGCCTTGTGGGATGATCAAAGCATAGCCTATTTTGGCATAGCTTTGTGTATAGCATAACCTCGCGAGCCTCACACCCCAGTAAGAGTCAGAAGCGGAGCAAGGGAACGCAGGGAGTGCACACGTTTCTTTCTAGCTAGAAGTGGTATCCGGGTTTTACATGCCCTGACATTTACTTATGTGGATGATGGATTTCGAGGCCTCAGATTTTTATTTGGTCGCCAATGGCCATATTATAGGTTCAATAGGACCGGGAAGCGTGTGTTCAGGAATTGCCAATCCACAATCGCTATTTGTGGACCGGCCCTGCGCGATCCAAGGGTTCACTGCCGGGGGCCCTGAGACATTGCTAGAGTGTGTTGAATTAGTAAGGAGATCGTTCCTAGCCTTGACTCTTGATAGAAACCCAATTTCCAATACGACATCATGCGGTTTTGATTGTAGAACTAGTATGGCGACATAGTATATGGTAGCTATGCCGTCTATGATTGATACATTATGATTGAAAATGTTTTTGAAATATATATACACTAATAATAATATCAAATCCATTTTATCGTATCAAGCATTTTTGACCATTATAAGGTAAAACTCTGTCCTCCGGTTTGAGTTGCATTGTGTGATGGGACTTGAGTCTTATAATGGTTTCATTTTTTTCAAAAAGCATTGTGTTGTTTAACGATTTACTTTATCAAATCCAATGGAGTAAACCCGTCCCGCGTTAGGGGCGTGGTCCTGTGATTAGCCTTATTATTAAATAGGTTAAGCTAGATTTATCATACCAGTCTCATGACTGACCCGTAGTTTGTTTCACTTTGCAAACTCGCGTGCCCTCTTTTCCACACGGGCAGTCGAGTAGCTTATTTTGCGGATATATTGAGCAGGATTCTGGATCGAAGCATAAAGATGTGTCCAGAGCATTGGTAGCCTTCCGCTGTGTTAATTTAATTGTTCCACTGTAGTGTATTACATTATTATAATTTAATCTTCCGCTGTTGTATTTTTTTTTTATCGATGTACTATGATATTCTGTACTCTGATGAAACATTATTATAATGTTTATAGAAAGTCTTTTGTTATCTGTTCTGATGTGCTGTATTCCTAAAGTTAGTGTATTCGGGTTTTTGAACGGTCTTAGTCGATTTTACGATTGATTAGGTCCGAGTGAAATCCGTATCGTTACAGGATTATCGTAAGATCGATCCAGAAATAATACGAATAGATTTTACCATACGATAACCCAAAACATTCTTAAAATAAATACTTTTCTGATATTATAATAATGTCTAAATCAAGTAAATAGCAATCTAGCAGAGCGCTTGCATCTCACACTTCACATACATAGTATACGATCAAAACCGCGGGCTCTGATTGGAGAATGTATTTCCAACTCTGACAAGGTATGGGACCACCTTCCGATTGTTTATCTCCATAGAAAATACACTAGGATTCAACACGAACATCTTGCAACCTTGGATAAATATGACCGGCCAATCAATTCACTTGAATGTACCAATATTTGTCACCCTCGAGTTTGGACCCACTGTATTCCTAGGAGATACAGAAGCGAAAGAAGAACAAATAGAAATTTCCCTAGATGGTGACAATACACCTTAATTGGGAGAGACCCACTTAGCCAAGCGACCTACCCGATTTTATACCATTTCCCGGTTGAAGAGGCTTGAGGTCATAAATTACCCTTAGACAAATCGCATCTTCATTTACTTTGAACGCCACATTGTCATACCTGCCATATCATAAATAGATTTCCCCATAAATACCATGGTTATAAATCTAAGAGAAAGGAATTTCTCTGCCACCAAACATAAATATGTTTGAAGGGATAGACTTATGTGATCAATTAAGTATACTTTGTAAGACATTCGTCCATACAAGTTGTCCTGGGACTGGATAAACCAAAGGCACTATTTTGCAAATTCATTTTATGAAATTTCTACCTAGGACTGCCAGAACAGCCCTTGCATAAACTTCGTCTTCAACTGTCTTTAGCAAATTTGATTCGCAACGCTTATGCCTATACGAAATGGTTTTTAGATGATAAATATGATCCCGGTCCCTCCGTATTAACAATGGGAAAATAGGAAAAATAAATTGATAGCCGGTTATTTATCTATCAAAGAGAAACATCCATATAACCAACGATCCTTTTTCCAAATGGAAATTCTACCGATCAATCATCAAATCAACACTGAGCCTTGTAAATTAATTTATTCATTTTCCAATTTCTCTTTAATATTTTTGCCTAAATATTTTTCCAACTCGTTTAGCCTCTCACAACTTTTGGAAAACATTTCTATCTATTATAAACTATTTATTTTATATATTTTAGAATATATTTCTTATTAACATCAGAAAACATTCCCCACATATTCACATTTTCTTATTTTGTATATTTAGAAAATATACTTTATTAACATTGGAAAACACTTCCATTTCTTATTCATGCATCATAATTCTTCCATATTCATCAGTCCCTAACCGTAAACTAGTAAGAAAACAACTCTCTAAGTATCAACCCCGAAGGCCGAAATCAACATCATATTGACACTCCGGAAGCCATTCAACTTAACTAATCTCCAGTCAGTTCCCAATTCCCCTAACGCCATTTTATAACTTCTTATTAATAAAATCATTGATTACGCAACACTTGGATTCAATTTATGAATCCACTTCTTTAAAGGAAATCATCGATTATAGTGATAGCTTTATAATCCCAGCATCTGAAATATCTGACTTTAAAATAAAAAATTTATTCATTAATTTGAATAAATATATAAATCTTGATTAAAAATGGAAAGTAAATAGAACTTTCCTGAATTCAATATAATCGAATTTCAATTTATAATACTCTTTCAAATAATCTCTATTCGATTAACGTTCCAAACGTCAGAATAAATTCACTATTTCAAGACAACTCAATTGCTAAATTCATTTTTGAATTGATCACTTTTAGACATTTATAACCATTTTAATCTGCAAAACCATTGATTTAAGCCATGTTTCACTTCAAAATGTGAATATTATTCCTTTATAGAAATTGGACTCATTTTATCAATCGAATCTTGATTTTTATTCGTAAATACCTTTGCCGATTAAAATTCCATCTATCGAGTTATTTTGTAAATTCGTAACTTATAAGCTCCGTTTACAAGTCAACTTCTGCTAATTATATATCAAGTTTATAACTTAATCTCGATTACATATTCGATTTTAAATTATTGATTTCAAACCAAATATTAACTATCTTGTCAAATTCTGGATTATATTATATATAATTTCTAAAAATAGATTACTTTTAAAACATTTGACATAGCCAAATTATAATTATAAATCCTTATAGATTTATTTCTATTCTATTTACATTTCGAACATCGAAATAAATTTCATCGTTCCCTTTTAAGCGATTCCCAATTTCCCCTTTTATTATTCATTCTCTAATTTACATTCCCAAATTATTTAGTAATAATTATTTTGTATAATTTATATACATTGTTTATAAATCAAACTACTTGTTTGTATATAATTAAAAACTAGTTATTATATTCTAGTCCAATCAAAATTCAATTTCTATTAAAAATAGTTTTTTCCTTTTCAAAAACAGGAACTCTTTTCCAATATATTTTTATGGTATTTTAATACCAATTATTTCTAGGTCAATGTTATTCAAACATCGTAAACACATAATAATCAACCATAGATTAGTTGTCATATCATATAACGCAATATATAAAAAACAATTATATAATTATTAGGGAACCACTATGGATTCCGCCAACCTATTTCCCTGCATCCACAGAGGTTAATCAACATAAATAACATCAATTTCATATCAAAATGAAATATAATAGAAAACAAAATCAGTATTCAGTCAATGATTTTTATATATAATTATATGTAATTTTCAACCAATTTATTTGCAATTCATCTAAACAACCATCACACAACATTCAATCATTACTTTTCAATATTAAATAATGTTAATAAAACTAGACAGAGTTAGTGAGTTTACTCACCTTGGTCTTTAATCGTTGAATAGCGATTAACGTTCCATAGATCTGGTCAGGCATTTTAATTTTTCTAAAATTGTAACGACCTCCAAATCGCTCCAAATGAGTTCCAGTACATACTCCATGACCATACGATCCTAATAGATCCTGTTTTGTTGAATTTCGATAAACTATAAGAAAAATATGAAAATTTTAAGTTAATACATTATTTAATATTAAATTAAACTAAATATTTTTTTATTTGGGCATCACTTATTTATATTGTTGAAACCGACCCATCGATCCTAACCTACTACAGTGCTCCCTTCTTCTTCTCATTTGCAATAGCCAACCAACAATTTCTAGATATTCGAACCCTTTCCTCCTTCCCTACTTCAACTTAAACCTCGTCCGACCTTTTGTATATTAATTGGGGAGGTATATTCATTGGTCAGTATAAACATAGGCGACCGAAGGGAGGTATATTAATTGGCGACCAGTGGGAGTGTTAACGAATATATTAACTCGAGCCTAGTATTAGGAGCGACTCGGAATTTGAACATCAGACTAACGTAGTAACATCTTTTCTACGAACCTCTATTCTATAATGAACACAACTTCGAATTGAATTACTTCATTATTAGTCCTTAGCTCTCTCCGTCCCATTGGTTACAACGGATACTAGTAGTGTTTTGCTATCCGCTGTTCTTTTAAGCGCAGTTCTATAGAAAATTAGAGTCTAAGAAGCCCTCCTTCCTCTGCAGACCATGTTCCAAGCCACACATCCTTAGAGATACCAACTACATCATGCCATAGGAAAGACTTGAGGATCTGGTCAATAACCTTGCACACTTCCATCATCAAAATGAAAATGCTAAAAATAGCCAAAATTCCCTTGTAACAACCCAGAATTTTGACAATATATTAGTTAATTAATTAGATTTAAAAAATAGGAATTTCTGCAAATGATTGAATTTGACCACAAAAATTTAACCGTTATGTTCGTCTCAGAATTCTAGTCAACTTTCATGTTTGTAATTCCGCGAACAGTACGGATGAATGCGAAAAATAGACAAAAATAAATAAACTAAATAAATATAATATATCTTACCAATTATATCCAGCCCTTATTGGGTGAATTAGCCGAAGGGCGGTCGGCACGCCTAGGGAAGCAGTTAGCCTTTTCGGACCTGAAGCACCCATGACGGCTAGGTTAAGACTGGTTAGTTTTATATAATATTGTATATAAACAGACGGATGTTTATTTAATCAAATCTAATGGTTCATGGTCAATTCCACTCCTATAAATAAAGGGGTAAGGCCTCATTTGTAACAACCCGGATTTTCGAGTAATCACGAAGTACAGATTTAATGTGTTTTTGTGATTTTGAAGATAATTTGTTGGTGATACGGGCTTGCAAGATCAACTTATATCGTGCTTAAATAATAGATTGGTTTTTGTGCATTTAAAAATTGAGTAATTGGAATAAACTGTATAAATTTGTTTAGTAGGTGATTTATTCCAACATATAATTCAACACTTATAATTAAATGATTCTGGAGATGTTGAAAATATATAATATTTATTGCGAATCAATATTCAAGGGAAAATATATTTTTAGTGTCAAGGGATAAATTGTTCGTTGAAATTATTAAATTAGTAATTTGCAATTTTAATTACAAGATGTATTTTGATAATAATGTTAATTAAGGAATTGTGTTTAAACTGTGATGGTGAATTTAAGTGATATTTTAACTTTGGATTATAAATGTGAAATTGTGGCTTTGAATAATAATCAATAAATTACTTAAATTATAAGTATTTATTGTAAACCAATATTTGTAAATTGAGAATATTTTATTAACATTGATAAACTTAAGTTGTTAAATTAATGAAGCGTGCAACAATCTTGTTTTACAAATATAAGTGTGTTTTAAAAGATAAAGTAATTATTTTTGCTAAACATAATATTAGTGCATTTTAATTAGACTAATATTTAAATTCGGAATACATATGTTTGTGTATTTTATTTGGTGAATTATAAAATTTATTATAACTAGATTAGTGTTCATGTTTGTGTGTGTGTTAAGTGGATTATGTTGTGTTGGGTGTGCTTAATTAGGTGTTAGATATGTGCTTAGTTCTTAAAAGAGTGTAATTATGGTAATTAATATATTTATGCGTGGTTTTGGGCTAAAATGGATGTTTAGCCCACTTGCCTATTTATTTATTTAATTAGGGTTTTCTGGAGATTTGTAGGGGAAGGTACATATTTTTTTCTTCCTTTCTTTCTTCTTCTTCTTCGTAAAAGCCTAAAATTTCTCCCTCTTCCGAAATTCATAGAAAATCAAATATTTATCCAAAAATCAGGAAACTTTAAACGAATCTTCTCAAGACCTATGTACTTCACCAAAAATTGTCAAAGTCCTATTTTGATCAACTTTAGAGGGTTAAACAATTGTTAGATTGAGCTTTATTTTCTGGTTGATAGTCCATGGAGATGAGGCAAGATTGAAGAGGGTTTTAAGTGTTAAATCGAAACTATTTACCTTCAAAATTTCTAGGTGATCTCATTAGTCTCTTAACTTTGTTTATAATGAGTAACTCGGAGTTATATTATGGAAAACATGATTTATGATGATAATTGTTGAGGATACTGTGTATTGCAAAATTCTGAGATCTCTAACTCTCTTCACCGTAATATTCGAATTAAATTAATATTGTGCTTTAAAAACACCAAATTTTTATATATTGTTCATGACACGATCCATTACCTTCCTGTAAAATTTCAAATATTTTTATTGAGGTTTGATATGTTATTTGATGTGATTTTCGGAAGATTTTACTGGTAAATCTAAATAGAAAATGCATAATGATTAGAAAATCATAGTAAATTGTAGAAAAATTATTTAATACTGAAATTTTTCTAACATTTTCCTGACATACTCCAGTACCTCTCTACCAAATTTCATGGATTTTTGTTAGGATTTTATATGTTAAACGTAATGATACCCGAGAACGTTTATAACATCTGGACAGAAAGACGTATGTTAGTGGAAAAAAATCATAAGTCATTGTAAACATATCAGAATAATCCAAAATTTGGATATGTTTCTCTTAACTCATATATTCACCTTCGGTAAAATTTTCATAATAAAATATTAAATTTTCTATGTTGAATTCACTCTACTCCAGGGATGAGAATCTAGCATGTTTTGGTTATTGGCTTGAGGTTGATATTTATAGCTGTGAGCTTTTGGATATCAAGGAGAGTTAGTCCATGCAAGGTGAGTTGACAGACTCGCTCTCTGTAGTTTACTGTATTTTAGATATCAATATAAGCTTGTTTTCCATCAAATGGAAAATAAGTAACGTTTTTTGCCTTTGCGTTCAATATGCTTTTGAGAAGAAATCACAGCCAAAGTTCATTTTTGCGCTGTCAGAACTTTCTGGTCCTTGATTATCAGGACGAAATTCTTTTTTTAGTATGGACAATTTTATCTAGTTGTTGCATTCTAATTTCCATATATTTATAGGTTATTTTGGTCATCCATATTCAATCCAGAAGTTGATAGTTTGTCAAGATTATACCATTTCTGAGTTGAAATCCCGATGAAAGCTCAAGTTCAGAGCTGTGTATCTTTGCCACTTCTAAATGAATTTGAGAAAATATTTTTGCAGTGTGTTCACAATATTCCTAGTTGTTTCATATCAAACTTCAAGAAATTATGGGTTGCTTTGGTTGTCATGGTTTGACCTTAAAGTTGTTAGTTCGTCCGGATAAGTCCACTTCTGAGCTGAAATCTCGACGAAAGCTCATGTTCAGAGCTACTATCTTCGCAAATTCTTAATGAAATAGGGAAATTCTTTTTGCATTGTGTTCATAAGGTTCTCTAACTATTGCACATCAATTTTTTATGTCATTTCGACTTCGCTTGTTTTCCGGAATTCGACCTTGAAATTGATAGTTCGTCAAGATTCAGACATGTTTATATGCATGACAATTTCCGAGTGTTTTGCCACTCTCACTACTACATTTTTACATGAATTACTGGAATTGGTTTCTGTACTTAAGGCACTATTCCTACACTTACAATATTAACCAAGATTTTCATGACTTCTATTGTAAAATTAGTGGTAGTGTTAACAGTAAAGAATTAATGTTTCTTACTGTCTTCTAGTGAAATTGGTGATCTTGTGCAAATACCATTTCAGTGATATTTCCAATGTTTCTATGACACGTGCACATTTTTTATAAACGATTTTCGAAATGTTTTGAACAAGATTATATGATTTTGAAAATAAATATTATTTTAACTAAGTACTTAAATTTATTAGTAATATTATTTATAGAAGGATTTTCAAACCTTTTGATTTTCAAACAATTTCCAATAAACTATGATATTGAAAACTATATTCTTAAAGTATGTTTTTTAAGTATAAACTGTACACATTTGCACCCTTTGAGAAGGCGTGTTGGGGATCAAATCATACTGGATACCCCGTAGAATGGGACATGGTGATATATGGTATTATTTAGTCCCAGATCCGACTAATCGGAGCAACGAATCTCAATGTTCCTCGGTGTTCCAGTAATTTTTACGATTTAATGAATCTTGGTGATTCTATGTGTTTTAGTGATATTCTATGATCCTCTAAGTTATTCAGGTGTTTCAGTGGTTTCTTGTGAATTTTTGTGTTTTCTTGTGTGGAGCTAACTTGTACTGTGTAAACTGTTAAGTGGAAACATGTGGTATGGGATGCATGATTATCACTTTTCAGATTATTATCTGAGGGTCCATGACACGTTCTTGTGTGACCGGCAGTACTAGGCCTTCGGGTCAATCCCGTGTGAACTCTATGCTAACCTTCGGGTCAATCCTGTTTGGCTCTTTGGACCTTTGGGTTATTCGAGTACCTAGTCCGTGTGATATAGTACTAGCTATGGCTTCGCGCTATCCTATCTAATAGCACGAGCTGGCATAGCTTTAACTTTCCATTCTATGATGGATCCATAATCTGCATTTTGGTATTTTGTGTTTATCGCTGATTTCACCATTGTAATTATTTTCATTATTTGTGAAGACTTCATTAGTGGTTTTATACTCTTAATAGAGTTTCAGTGATTCCGTGTTTCTGTTGTTTAGTGATTTGGTGATTTTGTGTATTAAAGATTTTGTGACATCGCGATATTTTAATTCAATCAATCGTGAATTTCTTTGGTCATTATTTCACTTTGTGATTTTTGTAGTTGCAGGATCTTCCATTCATGTTATGTGATTATAGGTGTTGATTACCCTAACCATGGAGTTCGGGTAATTTGGGCTAAGGTCGTGTTTAAATGCACTTTTGTGTTCTCGCTCGTACTTTCTTACTCTAATCCTATGGACTTATGAATACATGTTTCATTAACCTGTGTGTGCAACATTCCTTTCTGATGGAAAGGAACTCATTGTATCAGAGTTTCCTTGTAAACCTATGTCCTGAGACTCTTTTCTTAAATAAAGCAATTAGTATTTAATTGATATTTCTCCTTTATAATACTGATTAACTATAAGCTAGACTGACCCGTGTGTGTATTCCTCGGGTCAGACCGAGCTATTTCAGGTGTAGTTGCCGAGCTTGGGATTGGCGGTATATTATTTGGGATCTATTCACATAGCTACTTCCATTCGAGTTCATGTAGTCGAGTTCTTATTCATTGTTGTATCATGTTGTATAAGTGTAAGTGTTGCATCTATTATTGGTGTAGCACATATATTTGTTGTACTCTGATGATGTAATGTTGTGTAACTGTTCTATGGATTGTGATTTTGCTTTTATATGTACTATGTTATGTGATGATCCTGTAGCCACCGTGGAATTGTATCACGTAAGTAGTAAGTATGTTGAGCCACTAGGAAAAACAGACAGAGATCATTTTGCCAACATACTTAAGACTTGTTAATGAAAATCCATGGGTGGTCGCCCTCAACCAGCCCTAATATCTGATCTAATCGACAACATTACCTAGTAATTCTCTTTATTAGGGTAGGTCTGGGGTGGGGAGTTATAAAATGGTACCAGGGAAAGGTTCAGAACAAAGTACATTAGACATTGAATAGACCCAGAATAGTACATGTGTTACAACGTGGAAGAATAACAATCGTGTCAACTCCATCGCTTCTTCATTATCCTTATCTTGTTTTTCTTATCTGGGAGTCGCGAGAAATCTTGTGGTTGGGGGAATTATTCTAGGAATAACAAGTTTATTCTGTAATATTCCAATGTTGATATCTCTTTTTGTAGTGGGATTTGATAAAAAGAATCCTTCCATCCTTTTAATCTTTTGAGTTTTAATCTTTTGAGTGAAGTTTTGGGATTTTTTTACATTGAGTTGAATGTTAGGTTTGACAAGGGAACTTGATTGTATTTTGAGACCAAAAATTTAAGTGTTATTTCTCTTTAAGTGGAGAATGATAAAGTCGAAATAAATCAAATTGGAGTTGGCAGCGAAAATGGTGAATCACCTCAGTTGTGCTAAATTTTGAAGTAATTAATCATGGGGTAAAGGATGAGAATAAAGTAAATTACAAGTATTGATGATTCGATCACCTTGTAACCCGATGCTTAAATTAAAATTTTTGGAACGTATGTTGTTTATTTGGGTAATACTGGAAATATTGTTGACATGTAATAATAAAAACAACCCATCTGTGAATTTAAATTAGTGATCATTTTATGAGTCGAACAGTCCGATGAGTGTGCTAACGATTTTGGTCGATACGCCTGATCAACGTTATCGATAGAAACATCTTAAACACTTATTTGAGGCTATCTAAAATCGAAGATGAGTATTAAAGTGTAATTTGAAGAGAAATAAAATATGGGATTATCTGGTTAGAATAGTGTTAAACAACAATGTAGGATGCAGAATATGGAAATTTTGGGGAGGTGATGCCGACGGTAAATCGACTTTGCAACCAATTGTTAACAAAAAATGATGAAAATTAAATGGTTTAATACTAATGTAATCTAATTGTGAATGAGAAATTAAAGTGGGTTGGATATAATAGTGTTTTAAATATACAACTTTCTGAAATAAATGCGTCACTTTTGAGATATGCATTCATAACTACATTCACTTGACAAGCTGGTGACATTGAATTGGATATGAACCCCAGGGAATTGAGAGGCTATTTGATGATTAAAGATCCAAGTAGCATCCATAGTTAAGAACAAATTTAAATAACTTTGATGGCAACGTAGCATCAAGTAATGATATGGGCATAAAAATCTTTAGTGTGTACTTCAAAATAAGCCTTATGAAAGGTAAGTTGTTTTGTTTAAAGCTTGATAATAATGAGTTAAGAATTAAGATTAAAACTTGGACCAAGATTGGGTAAATTAAAATGAGAGAAGTTGGTGTTAAAATTCAAAATTTTGGAAAATTTTAAATTCCATGGTGTAGCTTCCTTAATCGAGAAGTTCTTGAGAAATAAAATTAAGATAAGTAACTTGCAGAAAATAAATTGAGGAGGTTTTAATCATAACAAATCATGAGGGCGCAATTTATTTAAGGCGGGGAGTCTGTATAATAACTCGGATTTTCGGATAACCAGGAAGTACATATTTAAAGTTTTTTTTGATTTTGAAGACAATTTTGTTGGTGACATGGGCTTACGACATCAACTCGTGTTGTGCTTAAATAATAAATTGGGTTTTGTGCATTTCTAAATTGAGTCATTGTAATAAATTATATAACATGGTTTAATAGGGGATTTATTCCAACATATAAATTCAACACTTATTATTAATGGTTCTGGAGATATTGAAAATATAGAAGATTGATTGCGAATCAATATTAGAAGAAAAATATATTTCCAATATCGAGGTATAGATTATTGGTTGAAAATTTTAAATTACCAATTTGAGGTTTTAATTACAAGGTGTATTTTGATAATAATGTTAATTGAGAAATTGTGTTTAAACTATGTTGGTGAATTTAAGTGATATTTTAACTTTGGACTGTAAATGTGAAATTGTGGCTTTGTTCAATATTAATTAAATTATAAATATTGATTGTAAATCAATATTTATAGATTGAGAATATTTTATTATCACCGATAAACTTAAGTTGTTAAATTAATGAAGCGTGCAACAATCTTGTTGTACAAATATAAGTGTGTTCTGAAAGATAAAGCGATTATTTTTGTTAAGCATATTATTAGTGCATTTTTATTATACTAATATTTAATTTTGGGATACATATGTTTGTGTATTTCATTTGGGTATTGAATTAAAAAATTTAACATAACTTGATTAGTGTTTATGTTTGTGTGTGTTAAGTGGATTATGTTGTATTGGGTGTGCTTAGTTAAGTGTTAAATATGTGTTTAATGCTTAAAAGAGTGTCATTATGGTAATTAATATAACTAAGCATGTGTGATAACCCCAGGTTTTAAAACCCTCTTCATTTTTTAAAATGAAAATTGTGTATGTTAGTTCTTTTATTATTTTCTACATAAGTGTAATATATAGATGAATATATATATATATATATATATATAGTGACAATTCTGGATATTATTAAAACCAGAAATTATCAAAGAATAAGGGATAATGGTAATGTTTTAAGAATAAATCATTTAAGAAAATAAAAGGCTATGGTTGAATGTATAATATGTGCATTTATATGATATTTACAATTAGGATATTTCACATAGTAACCGAGGGAAAAATGAGATTTGAATTGCATTCTCGAATTTTTGTCACTATGCAACCTTATCTGATTATTTTTAACAAAAGGGAAATCCAAAGCAAGAGGTAGGGGACCATCCAGAATCACACAATTTAAATGATAAATATTTTACCATTTATAGCCTACAACCTAAATGCACTAAGAATAATACACTTGAGAGTTGTTTGTATTGCAAAATGTAGTCATACTAATACACACAAATAAGGGATAATACTGGTATAACTTGTAATCAGTCCTGGCTAGTTGAATGCATGAAATTATAGGGAGTAATAACATGTTTTAAGGGGACTGGGATCATATATTGAGTTTTATGATGTGGTGTAACATTTGCATTTGCTATGACATGTGTATATGCTTAAAGTATGTGTGGTGAGAATTTAATTTAGAAATGTTATTTAAATGTTAGTTTGTACTCATACCAGATTGTATATCCGACCCTATCTTGTTTTTTTTTCAACCTTTGGGGTGTCTCATTTATAATGGGGCAGCTTAAGGTATTAATTCAGGGAAAGTGGCTTAAATATGATGTCATGAGGATGCTAATTGAGATGCTTTATTAAGTGGAATGGATGCAGTTATTTTAGAATGTCTTAAGTAGTTTTAATGCTTGAATAAACGTGTGCAAAATGTTTACAAAAGACTAAGTAGGTTGTCCACTATTTAATGAATAAAATGTAATGCTTAAACAATATGAAATCAGTAAAGAAGTAGTATTTATGCTTAAGTAACATGAGAGGTAGATGACTGGAATGATCTAACATGATATGAATTGCCAGTCAATATGATTATCTAAAGTAGTATTGGCAATAGTTGAGCAAAGTATAATGTAATACATATAAGCATTTGCACCATTTGTTACCAGTACATATGGCAATGGCATGTATGAGTTAAGGTGATAGATTGCATAACTTAAATGAGTACATCATGTCACTGATAATACCGCATGCCCTTTTTATTCGAAATAATATACAATTTCACCGATACTTGTTAATTTACTTCTGAGTATACTAAGAGATTGGGAGAATGAGTAGTAATATGATTTTAACTAAGGCAAATAAATGTTTTTCCACGTAATACCTATGTGTATTTACTCATATGTGTTTCCTTTATAAACTGGTGCATAGCCGGATACACCACTTAACTATGATTTATCTAATTGCAAGTAGAATCTTAATTGAGTTTTTATACAAGATTTTAATTTATTTGCTATAAGGAGAAGAACTCAACTATAATGCTAAAGGAGTTATACCTAAGAAGGCATTTCCTCATACACTTTGCTAGGTGTTTGAAGAAATGTCACTACGAGTTTTCAAATGATATTTTATACATTATAACCTTATATTTATTTCCAAGTTAAATCACTTTCTAATAGATAAGATTTTTGGAAATATCTAAAAGTGCCTCAGAAATGGTATAGATGTGCACCTTGTGCATGTGCACAGATACTAAGCTCAAAAAGGTCCAGAACTTCTTTTATATTTGTAATTCTTTTCAATGAGCAATCGTGTGGAATCATCAAAAGTTTTATTGTAGCATCACATAATATGTATAAATAATGATTGATGTGTGTGTGTGTATATATATATATATGGAACTTGAAATGGTTATAATTTTAACCGACCTATGAAATCTGTTTTGCAAATACACAGTCATTCTCGCAAGATGCTATGGAAATTCATAAATTAAGTGAATTATGAATCTTGTATTCCGACTATACTAATATGCTTATATTGGTGAGTGAGTGACCTTGGGGGCTTAATAGGGGAAATTTATTAAGTAAGTGATCCAGCTATTCTCTGATATTAAATTAGGAAAATTATTTGTAATAATAATTCGGTGTAAATGTGGGTCACTTCATTTGGTTTCATAGCTAGGTTAGAATCAAATATAGCTAGAATAAGGGTCTCATGTATGACTGTATTGTTGCTTTGTTTGAAAATAGTCACATATATGACTGTATAGATGTTTTGTTTGAAAATGGTTGCAAACGGTAATTATAATAACTATGTTACTCTGATATATTAATACCTAACACAATGGAAATATGAATTACTCTTAGAGATCCATGGTAGGTAGAGGATCACATTCGGGAGTTCAAATGACCCTCACATGATAAATGTTCAAGAATTTATGAGGGCAGTAAAAGATGGGATAGGAGCAAGACCTAAAATCCACATGAAGAGTTGTCTAAATTGCTGAAGGCCTATACGCATCTCAGGGGAAAAGCGTTTGAATGTACTGAAGGAATCATGGGAGTGCAAACTTGGTTGTGAAATTTGGATAGGAAATTTTCTGATATGCAAATAAATGATCAAAGGAAAAGACAAATTGCTTCAAGGAAGTTGGAGGGTAGCTCTAGACTGGTAGGAGGTGATGATAGCTGGAAGGCCAGAGAATGATATCACTTGGAATAAGTTCAAAGAAATGTTGGAAGCTAGAGTTGTTCCAACATCATCCAAAGCTAATCTACTGGAGGAATTCATTAAGCTTAAACAAGCCAACATGAGTGTAACTGAATATACCCTAAAATTTGAGAGCTTGTCAAAATAAGGCACAGTTTTAATAGCTGATGAAATAGCTAAAATGGGAGGTATATACCAATGGATTAATGCAGGCTTGAGTAGGGCTATGCTACCATATATAGAGAAGACTTTTGATAAGGTATTGTACTTAACTCTGAAGTTTGAACAGCATGACAATGCAAGGGAAAGGTTCAGGAATATGAAGAGTAATAACAAAGGAAAAACCAGAGTTCAACCTTATGATAAGAACCAAGTAGATTCTAGTGTTAAGAAAGAAGAAGGTGGAGGATCCTCAGAAACTAAGAAGAAAGTCATTTGTTACAATTGTGGTAAGGAAGGTCACATGAAATCAACTTGCAGGGTTAGAAAAGTGGCAACATTCAAATGCTTTAACTGTGGAAAAGATGGAAATGTCAAAAAGAACTGTCCTGAACCAAGGAAGTCAACTAGAATGAGAGCTCTAGAGGAGAAAGATGAGGTGTCTAGTCAAGTGGAAGGTGTAATTTTTATTGAAAATTTACCTATACCAGTAGTTTATGATACAGGGGCTACTCACTCTTTGATTTCTCATGATATTGTTTAGAAATTAAAACTTATTTGTGTATATGTGCCTAACCCTCTGCATATAAAAAGTCCCATAGGATGTTATTGTGTTTTAGAAATGCAATTCATGGGGGTAAGATTAAAAATAGGAGGTCATTTGTTCCTAGTAGATTTTCATGTATTAAATTATCCTGGAATTGGATTAATTTTAGGTGTTAATTGGTTACAAAGCACAAGGCAGTAATAAATTTGGAAGAATTTAGTATCTCCTTGATAAGTCAAAATAATAAAAGAATAACCACTATGTGTGAGACAATAAAATTTGGATCAGGAAACATCTATGAAATAAATGGGGAGGATAATATATTAAAGTTAGAAACATACCCATAGTTAACCAATATTCAGATTTATTTGAAGAAGTAAGTGGAGTTCCACAAGAAAGACCAGTAGAATTTCAAATTAGATTAATTCCAGGGGCAAGTCCTGTAGTTAAAAACCAACTTGAATGGGTCCTAAAGAGTTGAATGAGCTTGAGCAACAGCTTTAGGATTTAGAGAAAAAGGGATTCATTAGGCCTAGCAGCTCTTGTTAGGGTTCACCAGTTGTTTTTGTCAAGAAACAAGATGGATCACTGAGAATGTGCATTGATTATAGAGAATTAAACAAAGTAGCCATTAAGAAAAAAAATACCCTCTTCCAAGAATAGATGATCACTTTGGTCAATTGAATGGGGCAAGAGTTTTTAGCAGATTGGATTTAGCATCAGGTTTCCATCATATGAAAGCAGAGGAAGAAAGTATTAAATACACTGCCTTTTACACCAGGCATGGATTATATGAATACCTAGTGACGCCCTTTGGTTTAACCAATGCTCCATCTTACTTTGTTGATGTTGACCAACTTTTTGGCAAAATCCCAATGTTAAAAGGCTCACCGACCAGCACAACGGGTGGCCTCCTCTTCATAATGCCCAGACGATCGGCTCCCACTTTAGAAAGCCCGAATAAAATATGGCCCGAGCCCGAGTCAAACATTTCCTAAAGGACAGATCGATAAGATATCTCTGTATATACATGGAAATATCCAGACAAGTCATTCATTATCCCGATTCTCAAAGCATTAAAGGCGGTCAACCACTTCCGGCCGAAGCTCTACTTTTGATACACCTCATCTTAAGTGCCACATAAGCCACAATTCTTGAGGATACTATTAATCAGCAGTAGACCGGGTCCTACCACCAAAACTATTTCAAATAATTAAGCTCCATATGTCCAACCTCCACAAAAGAGGCAAGACATGTTGCAGCTCGGCCAGCGCCTCTCTTCACTTATAAATACCTCCATGCTCAAAATAGAAAAGGACTTTTCCACTTCAACCTCTCAGGGAACTTCCTCCCTCAAATACAAATTCCATGGATAACTCTAAAAATGGCCAATTCTCCCTCTTTTCTTCATAAGGAAAACGTGTTGTACTTGTAATCAAATGAAAATCAATATATATATAAAGTGGACATAGGCACTGTCTCTTGCCGAACCATTATAAAAAGTCTTACCTGTCTCCTGTTTTACTTACTTTACTGTACCCTGTGTGTGTTCTATGCACGATTGGGGGTTGATTGTCACTAGTGACCAACTTTTGACGTCAACACTTTGGCATGCAAGGAAGGGGGCACGCACCGACCTATCCCACAACCTTCTGTTATTTCCGATTAATGGTGAACAAACGAAAGAAGGATGCAACATCTTCTCGTCCTATAGATGACGACGCTGTAGAAACACATGCTGAGGAGGCAAGTCAGGAAGCCTCCTCTCATGAACACACGCCCCAATATCTTATTAGGGGCGACGTGGATAAGATTCTGGCTGAGTTCAAAGGCCAGATAGCATCTCAGGGTGAACTCGTTAAGCAACAATAGGAAGCGATGAATCACCTTCTCAATCGGATGGATAAGGGAGCAAACGTTCCAGTATCATTTCCTACATCGAGTGGGATGGGGGCAGTAGTCGATTTTCGGTTTGCTCAAATACAAGCTGCAAATCAGACCATACCTTTGCTTACTCCTAGTTCGACTTCAATCCCCGATCGATCACAGCCAGGAATATTTCTTGCAACGACCAGCATATCCGCAGCTGCAGATTCTCAGGAGGCCCGCAATCAAGATCTAGATCGTTCGACCACTTTGCCTCCACTTACGGGGACAACTAGATTCCCTGGACTAACCGAGCAACTTCTAGGTTAATCAGGATCAGTGCCATTTCCATTACAACCCAGCATCTTACAACAGACTCATCTTATGCCGCCTCTCCTCCAACAAAGAGCTGGTGGAGCCTTCCCTTCAAACCAGGAAGACCACTCTACCATATCGGCTCCCAGACCGATGGTGGAAAACACTACTATAAACCCTTCTAACATTGCTTTGGGCGGGGCCACTAAAGATCCCCGAACATCACATGTTATGCTTGGTCGGCTTGATGCTAACCAAACTCGGACTAACCCTGTAGGAACGGATATGGTTCAATCCAATAACGATTGAGCAGTCCCAACAGCAGTTGTACCGGGCCCCGAAACTGCGATGGACCCTCGCCCTCACATTCACTCAACTCTTAGTTATTGAGCCCAACCAACGGCCACCCTTCCGAGCATGCTTTCAATGGACCCTAGTACTAGAGTTCTTCCAACTGCAGAGCTGGATTCATGGCAATGGCTCTTTGGAAATGGAAGCTAACTTGCAAGCATTATCAAATGCTTCACTCGGGGAAATTCTTCTCAACATGATATAGATGATATCCACCACATCCCCTTCACCAGGGAAATTAGAAATTCCCGCAAACCTTCGGACCCTAAGTTTTCGACAATAAAGCCCTACGACGGCCGGACCGACCCGACCTTCCATCTGATGATGTACATGCGCCACATGGAAGTACTCTCTGCATTGACCAACGTCATGGCAAAGTGCTTCCCTCTCTTCCTTACTGACATAGCCGGCTTGTGGTTCCGACAATTAACAACGGAGCCGATCAGAAGTTGGAACATGCTGGTCACCTGCTTCATCGAGCAGTTCGGAGTTCACATATCTCGACCAAAGAGCGTCATATTCCTCACTTCAATCAAACAACGACCCGACGAAACCCTTCGGTCCTTCCTCGAAAGATTCAACGCGGCTATAGCATCAGTCGATCGACCCATGCCATCGATGGTGCTCATAGCCGCCATTGCAGGTGTTCAAAACCAATCAGAATTAAGGATGTCTTTAACTAGAGATCCTCCCATGGACATTAACGACTTGTATGCAGAGGCTGAGTGGTTCCTCCAAAAAGAAGACGCCAGCATTGAGATAGAGAGCCTCGAGGTGCTAGCCAACAAGGATGGACGTCCATCCAACACAAATGGCCAGAATAAAGGGAGAGGAAAGGCCTCGGAAAAGAATAAATGCAATGTACGACTCCGGAGAGAAAACAGGTACTATCAGTACACCGAGCCTAATTCCTCTCTTCTCGACATCTACCTTGACATACGAAGATCTCTGCCCTTCATAAAACCTCCTCGGAGAGAGCTAACGCAAAAAGAGCACGACTCTGGAAAACAATGCATGTTTCACAACATAGTGGGTCACAACACTAGGAATGCAGGCACTTGCACGATCTCATCGAAGATAAGGTTAAGAAGGGGGAACTTCCCGAGTATGTCAAGAAAACCACATCAACCATGCTCCTCAGGTCATTCCTCGAGCTCCTAGAAATGGAAAGGACTCTGAGCCCAGCAACCGCAACATCATGATCAATAAATAAGTTTTATACTTCTTCTTACAAATGTATTTTTGTTTCTTTCAATAAAATGATATGATGAAGTACACATGTAACGGGTTAGGATTTAACTCCTAGGCATGCTCTGGATTTAGTTATCGCCCATTTAGAATTTATTTTCATTTCCTTATAATAGCTCTTTAGCAGTAATAAGCTTTCTTTTGCAAACATGAAATATGTTTGAATGATTTAAGCCAAGCGTGACTAACGCTCGCCGGCCTGAATATGGTTAGTTCTAAGCCACCGTCTATAAGATACTATCAATGCCTGCCACTATATCTAAGCCTACTCCCCGAGCCGAGTATTGTCAGATTTCTCTAAGCTGAGTATGGAAGATACTCTCCTTTTCCCTAAGTCGAATGCACTCACCACTTGCCAAAACTTCACAAATTCTCGATAGAAGTGTGACAGCCACTTGAGTATCACTTACCCATCACCGCATACGTTCGAATCCATTAGCCGAATATGGATAAAATTACATAAGCCGAGCACGATTAACACTTGCCATAAGCCGAGTATGGATAATACTCGTCACTTCCATAAGCCGAGTATGGATAATACTAGCCACCTCCATAATTCGAGTATGGATAATAATTGCCACCTTCATAAGCCAAGTATCGAAAACACACGCCACTTCTATAAGCCAGGTATGGATAATACTCGCCATCTCTAGCTATCCAACTCTTTAAAGCCGATACACGCCCCCACCAAGTCTAAAGCCATCTCTTAACCGAGAATGATCCTCATGATCTCTACAGGTTTTGGATCTTGTGACCGAAACTGTCCACTACTTTCATAGCATCCTCGGCTTTAATACGATCCTAGATGGTTGTTTGTTTTTAGGCCTCAATACGTCTACACCGATTGTCGGTTTTCTGGCCTTAATACTACCATCAGGTTTTTTCGGATTTCTGGTCTTAATATGGTTCGGCACAACCATTGCTATCCGCATAATAAGCTTCGATTCAACATTCAGAACATATCTCCTTTACCAATAAGGATGTATTTTGAGGGGAAAATTGACCAACTTTTTGGCAAAAGCTGTCACGGTTCGACAGATCGAAACCCAATGTCTAAAGGTTCAGTGACCGAGCACAACGGGTGACCTCCTCTTCATAAATCCTAGGCGATCGGCTCCTACTTTAGAAATCCCAAATAAAATTTGGCCCGAGCAAGTTTCCCTCAAGCATCAACATCTCATGCCCCGACATAATCGCTCTCCCAGACCGACCGAGTCAAACATTTTCCTAAAGGTCGGATCGATTAGATATCTCCGGATCTACGTGAAAATATCCAAATAAGTCATTCATTAGCTCGATTCTCAAGGCATTAAACGCGGTCAACCACTTCCGGCCAAAGCTCTACTTTTGATATACCACATCTTGAGTGCCACACAAGCCAGAATTCTCGAGGATACTATTAATCAGCAGTAGATCGGGTACCACCGCTGCAACTTTTCAAATGATTGAACTCGATTGTCCAAGCTTTGCAAAAGAGGCATGCCACATTGCAGCTCGCCCAGCGCCTCTCTTCACCTATTGATGCTTCCTTTCTCAAAATAGAAAAGGACCTTTCCACTTCAACCTCTCAGGGAACTTCCTCTCTCAAATACAAATTCTATGGTTAACTCTAAAAATAGCCAATTCTCCCTCTTTTCTTCATAAAGAAAATGTGTTGTACTTGTAATCAAAAGAAAATCAATATATATAAAGTGGACTTAGGCACTATCTCTTGCCAAACCACTATAAAAAGTCTTGCGTACCCCTATTTTACTTTCTTTATCATATCCTTTGATTTTTGTTCGTGTGCTCTACGCATGATTGGGGGTTGACTATCACTAGTGACCAACTTTTGATGTCAACAGTTGACTTGATGAATAGAACTTTTAAGACTACTTGGACAATTTTTTTTAGTATTCACAGATGATATTCTAATTTAATCAAAGTATAAAGAAGATCATAAAGAGCACTTACATTTAGTTTTAACCAGATTAAGACAACATGGATTGAAAGCTAAATTTTGCAAAATGTATTTTCTAGCAATCTGAGGTAAAAAATTTAGGTCATATAATATTAAAAAAAGGGATTGTAGTAAACCCCCAGAAAGTATTTTTAGTTCAAGCATGAAAAAAAACAAGGTCTATAACTGAAGTAAGATCATTTTTGGGCATGGCTGGATGTTATAGAAGGTTTATAAAAGATTTTGCAAGAGTGGCCATACCATTGACTATGCTAACAAGGAAAGATCATCCTTTTATTTGGACTAATAAGTGTGATCAAGCTTTTTAAAAATTAAAGCAAGCCTTAGTAGAGACACCTATATTACAAGTCCCAGAAGGTAATGAGGGGTTCGTGATCTATACAAATGCTAGTGGCTCTAGTTTAGGAGTTGTATTGTTGCAACATGGGCCGGTGATTGCATATGCATCTAGGTAGCTTAAACTAAATGAAACTAGGTATGCAACCCATGATCTTGAACTTGCAGCAGTGGTGTATGCTTTGAAATTATGGAGGCACTATTTATTGGGAGCAAAATTTGATTTACATACTGATCATAAGTCCTTAAAGTATTTGTTTTTACAAAAAGATTTAAATATGAGGCAGTACATATGGGTTAAGTTTCTTGCTGCATATGATTTAGACATATTATATACTCCAGGAAAAGTAAACAAGGTTGTTGATGCACTTTGCTAGCAATATGTTTAAGCTGGCTAAATTAATGATAGAAGAGTTTAAATACTTACTGTTTTGAGTGAGGAAAGTGAAATAATTAAAGAAAGGAATTAGAAGAAATGCAGATTTATGGGAAGTTAAGCATGGTGACTGTAACAATCCAAATCCCGACAGGCCTATTTTTTTCAAAATTCTAATCCATTGAAACCAGTATTGGTTGCTTTGGTATCCTGTAGAAAAGACAGAGAGATAAAAATCAAAGCTCAGAAAATATCTCACAGCAGAATAGATAAAATATAATATAATTAAAGTATAGCCTTACCGTAGTAATAATACTGCCTAACCATTATCCAAAGCTATCATATCCCTGTCCTAAATCTAAACTGCGAGTATGTTACGAGGAGGGGGTAATAACACAAGTTCTAATGACTAGATTTAAACTATACACTTTGGATTATCCTACATATACCATTCAGTCACATTTTCTTTTTTCTTAGGTTACTTGGGTTAACAACACTCAAGGCTTACACACACGTTGTACCCATTTACTTCCCAGTGGATTAACCTAATATAGTATATATGTAGCTACTCCCTCTCCAATATTGAGGTACACCCCAGGGTGCCCCCACATACATGGTCTCCACCGTAATGCCACAGAAATGTACGTAGTGCCTCATCCTACGCTGAAGTGACGTACAGATCTCTACATGATAATATTACGTTCCACATATATCTGTCATTACTATGCTATGTAAGCATACGGACTGCCACCTTAGATCAAATCAGATTCCATACTAGAGTAATGCCCTCAAGTCTACGATACACCACCCAGAGCAGACATGCATGTATCCAGATTTTCCCATATACGTATCGTTAATCGTATTCGATGCCTTAACCGCACATAAAGTGAACCGGGTTCCGTGGCAGGGCTATACAAGAAACACAGAACTTGGTTGGGAGTTTTTCCATATCTGTACAGACCCGCCTTTAAGAGCATCAAAATACAGACATACCTCGAGTCTTTTTTTCAAGGTGGCTATGGCCCCACTGCTGACCCTCCCTCAACTAGTAAAGACTACAGGAGCTAAGAGACTTGCCCCTAACAAGCAAGATAAACATCCAGTTGGCATCTGTCCTCAACCACCGTACCACGATAGTGAAAGGTGAATGGTCTATTGGGTTTAGTTCTAAGCTTTTCGCATCCCACTAGCTGCCGATGACGAGTACCTGACGATCTACTATCCTTGTTGGTCCTGACCTTACCCTCCGTTGAGGCGATTGCCGAATCACCCTAGTGTCACCTCGTCACAACATTCTGAATGCAAAGCTACTTTTGTAGTCAAGGCCCACCTACCTGGTCGTAATGTGTAGACCCAACCTCTACAAGCACAGCCTAAACATCAGCCACTGCATAGAGGACTACCAGGACCACCTTACGTATCTTAGGAAGCCGCATGTTTCCCCTTCCATTCCTTCAGAGCTATCAGAATAATCAAATGGACGTGCGCTCCCCTCGTGCCTCATGACATCGCGATGATCTACCCTATTGGGTTATTCACCCACAAACGTGCGGATTGGTCTAAGCGCCTCATTTTAATATGTTGTTAGACCCTATGTCTAAATATTCTTTTATGAGCTTGCCTTACCTCATCAGATTTCCATTTAACTTGGTTATTCCTATTCACATTGAATTCTTAATCAAGTTACAAAGTTCCTCTCGCTTATTAATTTCAGTCATATAACTTAAACCATTTAAGTTTATTAATAAGCCCACAACATGTTATTCTGTAGATTGTGATCCAAGGTCTGTAATCCACATCTCTTTATATTATTGTTTTGATTTCACAGTTAAGATAACATGTTCTGCTTATTATGTAATTAAGTATATCTCAATTCACATGTTTTCTATTTAACATGTCACTTATCATTTATGATTAAATATGACTTATTTCATTTCATAAGTTTGCCTCACTCCTTCCTATTTAATCACAATTCCATCTTACACTGTCACTACAACTTATCGGTGTTTACTTATTAACTTAAATCTCTGAACTAAGGTTCACTAATAAGTCTCCTTTCCATTTATTATAACCTATGTTATAATTTCCTATTGTCCCAAGGACAAGCATTAACATGTTATTTTTATCAGCATATTTCAGATTTCCAAGTTTTCAAATTACTCAATTTATAATTAAGTACAACTTCTTTCATTTCATATATTTTCCCATATTTGCATATTACTTAATTTACAATTAAGTACCAATTTTCTCATTACACAAGTTATCTCATTTTCTCACTAGTTTGTTATAACCTAAGTTATAATATCCACTTTTCCCTAGGACAAGTCTACCTATTATATAACATTCTCATTTATGTAATTTATTTATAATAGGTTATTATCATTCCCCATTCATTCCTTTTCCTTTATTGTTATAATTATCTTTCATTCAATTCCATTTATTTCCACTAATTATAATTAATGCTGTTTATCTGTAACAACCCGGAATTTTGGGGCAATTTAAAATTTTTATTTTTAGAAATTTTATTGGAAATTACGTGAGATTTCTTGTTTTTAAAATTTAAAATGAAAACAAATTGTTATGCATTAAGATTAAAGTAACATATTTGTTATAAATGTTAGGAATTAGAATTAAGATTTCCATTTAGTTATAAAATGTTACATTTTTATTTTATGAATAAGATATTCATGTCACTTAAAATTTGTCATTTATGTTAGAAAATAAATTTGTCGTCCTTTGTTAAATTAAAATTGGCGATATAAATTTGGCATCTTAGTATTGAATTAGAATTGACAATATTAAATTATCATTTATTAGAATGATGATATGTCATGTTGTTAATGTCATTTTTGTTGGAAAATATACATAAGGATAAAAAGAACATTTTGGTTATAAATGCTTATTTAGACTAAACATGTCATTTTAGTAGGAATGTTTATTTAAATAAAACATGTCATTTTATTAGCATATTATTCGTTAAATAAAACTTTCATTCTATTAGTATATGTTATGTTAAAATAAAACATATATATCTACATTAGGTAAATAAGAGATTATTTAAATTACATTTTTATATGTAATTAAAAGAATATGTTTTACACTGTAAAGAAAATTACATTTATATGTAATTAAGATTATAAGAAATAAAATTACATTTTTATGTAATTAAAATCATGAGGAAGAAATTTACATATTATGTAATTAAGAATAAATAGAAAATATAGAACAAATATGTGAATTAAAATTTATTTACATTTTCCTATGTAAATAAAAAGGTTAAAATAATAATTATGTGAATAAGTATTTATTTACATTTTTCTTATGTAAATAAAAAGAACCAATTTGTAAATGGTAATTATTTACATTTTCTTATGTAAATAATAAAAAGAAAGGTTAGAAAAGAATTAACATAAGATATTCTTTTTAGGTTAAAAAGGGAATATCAGAAAAGAATTAAAGAAATACAATTATTTACATTTGCTATGTAAATAGGATTTGCAAAGGAAATTGAAACCATTTATTACAAATAGTGTAAATGAATATGAATAAGAAATTAGATACATTTGTTTACAATTAATGTAAATAAGTATAACAAAAGTAAAAGTAAAACATTTATTTACATTTAGGTAAATAAATAAGAAAAGGATAAGAATATATTTATTTACATTTAGGTAACTAAATAGAATAAGAAAGGAATATAATTTATTTACATTCAGTAAATAAGACAAATGATAGATAAAGCATAATTTACATTTAGGGTAAATAAAACAAGTGATATTTTTATCGTCATTTAGATGCGATAAAAAGAATAGACTTTTGAAATTGGAATAGTCAAACGATTTATATTTATATATATAAATATAAATTATAAATTAAACGGAACGCGCGTGACAGTTCGCGTATCGGCGATCGTAACTTTAAACGGCTATACCGAGAGATCCGACCGTCGGATTTTCCCAAAACTGGAACCGTTATGACCGCTTTGGGAAGATCTTTCCAATGACATAAATTTCGCCAAAATCCAACGGTTAGATTTCAAGATATGTGTAAATCAAATTTGGTTGAAGACAACGCCAGGGTCGCCCATTTACCCGAAGCGTCGTTAAATTAATTTAGGCTATTTTTATATAAATAAAAATAGCGATAGGTCGTTATCAAATATCAATAACGATATGAAATGTTTTCAAATTATATATATATATATATATGCGAGAATCATTTGAGAAGACCGAGTTCAATCTCATTTCAAATGATTATACGACGTTTTAAATCTAAGAGTTGAAGACGGCGATTGAAGACCGACGATCTTCACATCGAATGGGTAACTAGCGTTGAGGTCCTTGATTGATTTGCTCCCAAGACGGGGCTAAGATGGTAGTTATCCGGACGTAGTGTTGATTCGTACGGATTTGACTTTCGCTCAGACCCAGAGCATAAGTTTATAAATGGATTGCGTGTCGGACCATATGGCATGCTAAGATGCAATGATCAAGGCTTTGTTGAAAAGCAGGCCTTGTGGTTATAGTGTTACTTCACGAACCTCACACCCCGGTATGAGTCTAAAACGGGAGAAGGGAACGCAGGGAGTGCACACGTTATCTTTCTAGCTAGAGTAATGTCAGGGACCTACCAGCGCTGACAGTTTACTCATTGTGGATGTTGGATTTTGAGGCGCCTCGTTATTTTTATAGGCCGTTGGTGGTCATACTATAGGTCCAAAGGGACCGGGAAACGTGTGTTCAGGCATAACTAATCCACTGCCCATTGGCGGGGACCGGCCCTGCAGCTATCCAAGGGTTCACTGCGGGGGATCCTGAGGTATCCGCTAGAGTGCCTCGAATCGGTAAGGAGCTCCTCCCTAGCCTTGACTCATGTTGGAAATCCAAATCTCCAATACGCCCCATGCGGTTTTGATTGTATTACTAGTACGGAGGCATAATATATGGTACCTATGCTTCCTAGGATTGATACATTTATTTTGAATGATTTAAAATATATTATACACTAGTAATAATACGGAATTTGTACGTATTTAGCATGTTTAATCACCATAAGGTAAAACCCTATCCTCTGGTGTGCGTTGCATTGTGTGATGGGACCTGGGTCTTATGGTGATTTCATTTTTCCAAAAAGACATTGCGTTATTTCTCGATTTACTTTGGTTTATGCACCGGCAATCCATTGGAATAAAACCCGTTCCGCGAAAGTGGCGTGGTCCTTGGATTTGTCCTTATTAGTTAAATTAGTTTAGAATTCTCACACCAGTCCCATGACTGACTCGTAGTTTGTTTCACTTTGCAAACTCGGGTGCCCTCTTTTCCACACGGGCAGTCGAGTAGCTTTTTGCAGATATCTATTCTTTTAGCAGGATCCTGGATCGAAGCCTAAAGCTGTGTCCAGAGCATAGAAGTCTTCCGCTCTTTAATGTATTTAAATCTGTTGTAATTTATCTTCCGCTGTAGTTTACTTTATTTGTACTCTGATATTCTGTACTCTGATGTTATATTATTGTGATGTAATAAAAGTCTGCTGTTATTGTTCTATTGTTTTGTATTCCCAAAGTTAACGTATGCGAGTTTTGAACGGTCTTGGTCGATTTTGCGATCGATTAAGGTCGGGCAAAATCCGTGTCGTTACAGTTGGTATCAGAGCTCTGGTTAGCTCAAATCTTTGGGGTACAACTCGTTAGAACTGAACAAAAGACTCATCAGAGAATTGGATTAGTAATGTCCAATAAGAATACTCATTAGAGATAGGATCAGCAGTGTCCTAGAATGAGAAAACTCATTAGAGATGGGGTTAGTAATGCCCTAGAATGAGTTCAGAGTGATAAGCTTATGATTAGCGTATTTTTGATTATATAATCTATTTTTGAAAATATGATTTTTAAATATATAAAAGAGTATGTATATTTGATAAGTTAGTCAACAAATGAAATTAATAAGAGAAATTAAAATTTAGTTAGTTAATTAAACAACTTTTACCTTAGTTCCTTTTCGAGGACGAAAAGTTTTTAAGTGGGGGCGACTGTAACAACCCGGAATTTTGGGGCAATTTAAAATTTTTATTTTTAGAAATTTTATTGGAAATTACGTGAGATTTCTTGTTTTTAAAATTTAAAATGAAAACAAATTGTTATGCATTAAGATTAAAGTAACATATTTGTTATAAATGTTAGGAATTAGAATTAAGATTTCCATTTAGTTATAAAATGTTACATTTTTATTTTATGAATAAGATATTCATGTCACTTAAAATTTGTCATTTATGTTAGAAAATAAATTTGTCGTCCTTTGTTAAATTAAAATTGGCGATATAAATTTGGCATCTTAGTATTGAATTAGAATTGACAATATTAAATTATCATTTATTAGAATGATGATATGTCATGTTGTTAATGTCATTTTTGTTGGAAAATATACATAAGGATAAAAAGAACATTTTGCTTATAAATGCTTATTTAGACTAAACATGTCATTTTAGTAGGAATGTTTATTTAAATAAAACATGTCATTTTATTAGCATATTATTCGTTAAATAAAACTTTCATTCTATTAGTATATGTTATGTTAAAATAAAACATATATATCTACATTAGGTAAATAAGAGATTATTTAAATTACATTTTTATATGTAATTAAAAGAATATGTTTTACACTGTAAAGAAAATTACATTTATATGTAATTAAGATTATAAGAAATAAAATTACATTTTTATGTAATTAAAATCATGAGGAAGAAATTTACATATTATGTAATTAAGAATAAATAGAAAATATAGAACAAATATGTGAATTAAAATTTATTTACATTTTCCTATGTAAATAAAAAGGTTAAAATAATAATTATGTGAATAAGTATTTATTTACATTTTTCTTATGTAAATAAAAAGAACCAATTTGTAAATGGTAATTATTTACATTTTCTTATGTAAATAATAAAAAGAAAGGTTAGAAAAGAATTAACATAAGATATTCTTTTTAGGTTAAAAAGGGAATATCAGAAAAGAATTAAAGAAATACAATTATTTACATTTGCTATGTAAATAGGATTTGCAAAGGAAATTGAAACCATTTATTACAAATAGTGTAAATGAATATGAATAAGAAATTAGATACATTTGTTTACAATTAATGTAAATAAGTATAACAAAAGTAAAAGTAAAACATTTATTTACATTTAGGTAAATAAATAAGAAAAGGATAAGAATATATTTATTTACATTTAGGTAACTAAATAGAATAAGAAAGGAATATAATTTATTTACATTCAGTAAATAAGACAAATGATAGATAAAGCATAATTTACATTTAGGGTAAATAAAACAAGTGATATTTTTATCGTCATTTAGATGCGATAAAAAGAATAGACTTTTGAAATTGGAATAGTCAAACGATTTATATTTATATATATAAATATAAATTATAAATTAAACGGAACGCGCGTGACAGTTCGCGTATCGGCGATCGTAACTTTAAACGGCTATACCGAGAGATCCGACCGTCGGATTTTCCCAAAACTGGAACCGTTATGACCGCTTTGGGAAGATCTTTCCAATGACATAAATTTCGCCAAAATCCAACGGTTAGATTTCAAGATATGTGTAAATCAAATTTGGTTGAAGACAACGCCAGGGTCGCCCATTTACCCGAAGCGTCGTTAAATTAATTTAGGCTATTTTTATATAAATAAAAATAGCGATAGGTCGTTATCAAATATCAATAACGATATGAAATGTTTTCAAATTATATATATATATATATATATATATATGCGAGAATCATTTGAGAAGACCGAGTTCAATCTCATTTCAAATGATTATACGACGTTTTAAATCTAAGAGTTGAAGACGGCGATTGAAGACCGACGATCTTCACATCGAATGGGTAACTAGCGTTGAGGTCCTTGATTGATTTGCTCCCAAGACGGGGCTAAGATGGTAGTTATCCGGACGTAGTGTTTATTCGTACGGATTTGACTTTCGCTCAGACCCAGAGCATAAGTTTATAAATGGATTGCGTGTCGGACCATATGGCATGCTAAGATGCAATGATCAAGGCTTTGTTGAAAAGCAGGCCTTGTGGTTATAGTGTTACTTCACGAACCTCACACCCCGGTATGAGTCTAAAACGGGAGAAGGGAACGCAGGGAGTGCACACGTTATCTTTCTAGCTAGAGTAATGTCAGGGACCTACCAGCGCTGACAGTTTACTCATTGTGGATGTTGGATTTTGAGGCGCCTCGTTATTTTTATAGGCCGTTGGTGGTCATACTATAGGTCCAAAGGGACCGGGAAACGTGTGTTCAGGCATAACTAATCCACTGCCCATTGGCGGGGACCGGCCCTGCAGCTATCCAAGGGTTCACTGCGGGGGATCCTGAGGTATCCGCTAGAGTGCCTCGAATCGGTAAGGAGCTCCTCCCTAGCCTTGACTCATGTTGGAAATCCAAATCTCCAATACGCCCCATGCGGTTTTGATTGTATTACTAGTACGGAGGCATAATATATGGTACCTATGCTTCCTAGGATTGATACATTTATTTTGAATGATTTAAAATATATTATACACTAGTAATAATACGGAATTTGTACGTATTTAGCATGTTTAATCACCATAAGGTAAAACCCTATCCTCTGGTGTGCGTTGCATTGTGTGATGGGACCTGGGTCTTATGGTGATTTCATTTTTCCAAAAAGACATTGCGTTATTTCTCGATTTACTTTGGTTTATGCACCGGCAATCCATTGGAATAAAACCCGTTCCGCGAAAGTGGCGTGGTCCTTGGATTTGTCCTTATTAGTTAAATTAGTTTAGAATTCTCACACCAGTCCCATGACTGACTCGTAGTTTGTTTCACTTTGCAAACTCGGGTGCCCTCTTTTCCACACGGGCAGTCGAGTAGCTTTTTGCAGATATCTATTCTTTTAGCAGGATCCTGGATCGAAGCCTAAAGCTGTGTCCAGAGCATAGAAGTCTTCCGCTGTTTAATGTATTTAAATCTGTTGTAATTTATCTTCCGCTGTAGTTTACTTTATTTGTACTCTGATATTCTGTACTCTGATGTTATATTATTGTGATGTAATAAAAGTCTGCTGTTATTGTTCTAATGTTTTGTATTCCCAAAGTTAACGTATGCGAGTTTTGAACGGTCTTGGTCGATTTTGCGATCGATTAAGGTCGGGCAAAATCCGTGTCGTTACATTATCAGTCCTGTCATTTACATATATTTACATATATGTATATATTCATGCACCAGACCTCTCAAATTAAGCCTATACTTGTGGATGCTGGATTTGTCGGGCGGTTCCGAGCTTAATTCTACCACAAGTTGGCTTTACCTCGTGTCTTAGCGCCACTACATGTTTTATTTATGCACTTAGACACTTCACAGTAGATTTACCACTTGTGAATGCTGGATATGCCAGGCAGTTCCGGTAGACTTCTATCATAAGTGTAATCTAACCTCTTGTCTAAGCGTGGTTACAGTTTCCTATTCATTGTAAATTTTCTATATAATTTAGGCGTTTCCATTCTTTTTAATCTATATTTTACATGTCATCATATTAAAATCATTTTATTTCGCATGTTCTTTGTAACATACAATAAATTCTAATCTAACATGTAATCGTTTAATCATGTAATTGTTCAAATCAAACAAACTAACATGTAATGTTCTCAATTTCGACCATTAGTGGTCCAGGTACATGAATGTCACAAATTAACATGGAATTTAAACAACAGTAATCACTACACATATTTTGACAAGTTTATATTTTAGTATATGAATTTTCCAAAATACTAATATCTTGGCATATTAATATTCCATCATGTCATATTCGTCACTTTAATTATTTTAACATATTTTTAAACATTTCAACATGTCATATATAACGGTGAATGTCAAACGATAATATATCATTATCAAAAATGATATAACTTAAATCCACTCACCTAATTTGCTTTCCAAATCAAGGATCTGGTCCAGATCTAGCTTTTCATGGTTTTCCCCTAATTGGATTCAGAACCTAACAATTATGGATTCATAATTTTTACTAAAAGAAAAAGGGAAGAAAGAGGGAAAAAATTGAATAGATCAGATCTAGAAAATTATCTCACTTCGAATATGATTCTGAACACCTTTTAATTAATATTCATTCTTTTCTTCCAGATCTTGATTCAGAATTTTCCTAAACTAATTATCTTATTTTTATAAAGATATTTGAAGAGGAGAAAGAAGGGCAGAGTATAGACGTCGTCTTAGAAATGTGATATTTAGCTAGGCTCTGCTAGCCTATTTATAGGTGTTCAGGATCTTATCGCACACGCAGCGCTGAGTCAGTGTTGAACTTGGTTAAGAAAACAGTCCAAATATGCCAATGAACCTGACTGGATCTAGGGTGGGTCGACCCCGCTGTCGACCCCCCATGCCTGGGTCGACCCCTGGGTTGACCCAAGCTATAGTATTTTTTCTTTTTTCTTTTTTTGCATATGGTCTTCAGTTTTGAATTGATTTTAATATATTCATATATAAGGCCCTTATATGTATACAAAACTTGTAATGACCATTTTATGCATATATATATACATAACTTTTGTTTCATTTTCAAAATTCAAACGGTATTGCATTGTTATTTGATTCTTGCCATATTTCTATAATTTCAGCCTTATCTTGAATTTTATCTCTTGTATGTATATATATATATATATATATTCCTACACGTATATTCTCATATACATATATACATATATTTTCTTTACTTCCTTATATGTATATTTTTTCTTATATGTGTGTTCAAACATATTTTCCCTCATGAACATGTGTTATTTTATTCATTCTCTTAAAACAAAAATATGACAGCGGCGAGAATCGAACTCTACACCTCATGTATGCAAGTCACATGTTCTAACCAATTGGATTATTAAGGCTATTGTTAACAAGGCCTAGAACAATGATGATTATTGTTCTCTTCTTATTTCTCTTTTTCATGTTTGATACAATATTTTATTGCTAGAATCTTTTTTTATTTCTCTTTTATTATTAATGCATAATCAGTGCATGTAACACATTTACACCGCATGCAACCAATCCTTTCTTTCTTTTAATGCGTGCATTACATTTTTATTATCTTTATTTTATTCTTCGTACATACATTTATGTCTATGCATATATATTCATTATTTAGTTATTTATTTGTCATAAAATGCGGGGTGCTACATTCTCCCACCCTTAGGAAATTTCGTCCACGAAAATTGATAGTGGTAAAAAAATCAATTAACTCTTCACATAATATACATCCATCATGTGTGCATCCAATTTTTGCAAACATTGTGCACTTGTGCAAAGTGAAACACAACATAATAATACATGTATGCCTAAGCGGTACCTCCAATGTGTATGCAAGTTTTTCAAAAATCCTTTTAAAATACGATGCTCACATCCTAAATATACTGGCAGTTATACATGAATGCAATATTTTGAAAGTCAAAGTATATTTTCATCCAAATTTCCCACATTCTTGCAGAGCAAGAGTGCAGTTCATCCAATTGTTGCATCCAAAATCCTACCAACAAACTTTATTTTTTTCGAATTTCATAAAAAATCTAATTTTCTAAATTCAATTTCTTATGTTATAAAAAGGTGAAAAACGGAAAATTTCACATCTTCCGTTTTCTTTTGTATATCTTTTTCCAACCATACTTGGATTTTATGTAACTGTTCTATATAAAATAACAGAACGATCCTAGTAGAAAATAGAAAAGTACAAACCATGGGATCCACGACAGGTTTAGGTGTTACCCTAACTACCCAACAAGAACAAAATAACAGAACGGTCCTAGTAGAAATGTAGTAACAGGTTTTACCTCTAACATGAAAATTAGCAACATGATCTAAACACTTACTTGCCCTTTTTACTATCTAGTAGTCACCACTAGTCCTAGCTGTGTATCAACAATTATGTCAAGCAACACCCTAGGTTCTTCAATGCTTACACATTGTATGGGAACTTACCATTATTCCAAGATAATTCTCGCTATTTACTTCATAACCTCAAAACTTTTCCCGTCTTCCCGAGCACTAATCCTTACCTACTCCATACTTTTTAAAATACGGCTTGGCCCTTTACATTTTTGTAATAACCCGGAAATCTGAACCAATTTAAAATTTTTATTTTGGCAATTTTAGTGAATTTTGAATATTTAAAATGAAATATTTTAAATAATAACGACGAGAAATTTATTTTGAATAGAATTAGAATGTGTATATTTATTTGAATCGTCGTTAGAATATAAATATTTTATTTTAAATATAAAAGGAATTGAAAATGGCGCGGTAGTTTGAAAATTCGATTTCAAAGTTCAAATGAATGTACAGAATTCAAAATAAACCGGATTTTAGTGAAAGCAATAATATTTGAATCTAAATGAGAATATCTTTCCACCGAATCTGAAAAATTGAAATTTCATAGTGGGGATAAAAAGTTACGCCCAGTTGAAAATTCAGAATAGTCGTTGTGGAATTTTAGCCCTTAAAAATGGAAATTTTGCAAACCACCTCGGTTTTCGATAAAACTTCTTTTTTTGGATCCGTGATGTCAAGTTATTGCTAGGTTTCAAAATTCGTAATTTTTCGAATCAATATGTGAGCGTGGCGAAGTAAAACGTGTTTTAACTGTTTAAGTTAATTTCGATTGACCTGAAAATGACCATTTTTCAAAAGGTCTCGAAATTTGACGAAATTGATTTTGTTAGAACCGTATCGTAAATACGAGGTTAGAAAATATTTTTCGGGAATTTTTAGAGTACGTATGTGGCACCGGTAAATTGAAGTGTGCGTTCAAACTCTATATATATAGTTATATTTTGATTTTGACGAAAACTGATTGAAACGGACAAACTGGCTTACGATCCATATCCCATTGTGTTTAGAATGAGGGTAATTAGCTAGGGCCGACAGTCGTTGGGACTCGATTGGAGTTCGTCATGTTAAACAATTAAATGATGAATTAAAATATTAATAATTATAAAATATAATATAACCCCCTCCCTTTCCTTCTCCTAAGTCAACCCTCCCTCATGAATCGTTCAGAACGATTATGAAAGAAAGAAAAAAAAACAATAAATCGCGACGCAACCACCATCACCTGGCCACGCCGCCGGAGGCGCCCTCCCCCTCGTCGAGCAGTGACCGCCGGAGCACCCCTCCCTCTGACCCCAACCGCCGCGCCTCAGGCAAGGCCCACCCTCCATCGCGGATACCGCGATATTGACAAACCCCCAAAATTGAAACCACCTCGACGCTGACCCCCCCCTTAGCCTCCTCCCTCTCAAAAATCGTCTGTACCCTTCCCCGAGCCTCCAGCGACGCAGAGTAAACCACCCCCCTTCAGCCACCTTCTCCTGTAAGTTTTTATTTATTTATTTATTTACTGTAATTTACTTATAAAATGTTATGATTTTCATTAGAGAAAGTTTATATCTATTATAAGAGAAAGATTATATATATTATTATTATTATTTTATAGAAAGATTAGATTTTTATTGAAGTAAAGATAAGATTTTTCTTTTATTGTCATAAAGATGGGATTTTTATGATATGAAAATATAATTTTTCTTTGATATGTAAGTATAATTTTCATGGATATAAAAATATGATTTTTATATTATAGAGATAATAAAAATATGATTTTTATATTATAGAGATAGTAAAAATATGATTTTTATATCGTAGGAAGAATAAAATTATGATTTTTATTTATGTAGTATAATAAAAATATAATTTTTATTATATTACTAGCGAGATAAAAATAGAATTTTTATCTATATAGTAGCGGTATAAAAATAAATTTTTTATCTATATGGTAGCGGTATAGAAATAGAATTTTTATCTATATAATAGCGATATAAAAATGTGATTTTTATATACATGGCAATAATATAAAAATGCGATTTTTATGTATGTAGTGGCTACGGACAATGAAATTGATAAAAGAAGAGCACGATGAAGATTTCCTACATAAGAAGAGTCGTGGCGTTTGGTTTAGCAATCGGTGAGAACTCCTCACTTTTATTTTGATTTCTAGTTGAAATATATACTGGGATGCAGACGGTGCTTAGTAGCACCCGACATCCGTCGTCCACATACCATGGATGACTTGTTTGTTTGATTGCCGTGTTGGGAAATTTGATTGTGTGATGTGGAATAAAATATTTTATAGTGGAAAATATTTTATAGTTAAAAATATGATTTTTAACGTGTATATGAAATAAAATATATATTCGTGTGTTGAAGTAAAATAAATATTTATAAACAAATTAGATGATTTGTTTATATACACTGATTTGACTGATATTGATTGGGACGATAAATTTTACACATCGCCCAACTACACAAAAAAAATATGTGTTTATTGATTTGAAACCCCACACTGTTATTGGGATGATATTTGACGTATACTAATCCCGATTGTTTAGTTGTATGTCAATCGATGGGTTGACAGACTGTGTAAGCGTTAATTATTTATATTTAATGCTTATGCAATTGTGTGGTGCACTCTTGATGATGGTTGATGATGTATCGTTGCTGTTATATACATGTGTTGTAGGGAATCCATATAATAAACGTTATATGGTAATTGATGGGGCCTCATTCCAATTTGGAAAATAAGAAAATATATATATTCATGTGTTGAATATAAATATAAATACTCATGTGTTGAATAGAAAAATTAATATTCATGTGTTGAATAGAAAAATAAATTCATGTGTTGAATAGAAAATATATATAATCATGTGTGGAACAGAAAATATATATATTCATGTGTTGAATAGAAATAAATATTCATGTGTTGAATAGAAAAATAAATTCATGTGTTGAATAGAAAATATATATTCATGTGTTGAATAGAAAATATATATATTCATGTGTTGAATAGAAAATATATATATTCATGTGTTGAATAGAAAAATAAATTCATGTGTTGAATAAAAATATATATTCATGTATTGAATAAAATATATATTTCATGTGTCGAAGAAAATATTCATTTGTTGAATAGAATAACGAAGTTATTGAAATATATAAAGCCCTATTGATTAGATATGCGCCATTTTGACGCGAATGATATTTATATCGATTATATTCGTTTTTATAATGATTAACGAAAACGAAGTGATTTCAAAATATAACGTTTTGAAAATATTATCATTTGTATATCGATGATGTGGGATATTCAATTTTGATTCAAAATTGAATATGAAGTTGAAATCGTTTTGAAAATGAATTTAAAATGATTTATAAAATACGTTTTGAAAGGAAATCGACAAAATATATATAATATATATATTATATATATATAATGGCCTAAATAGAATGCGTCGCGCTGCCGCAGTTCGCGAATTTCGACCATTGACTTCGAATGGACGTTACGGGAGATCCGACCGTCGGATTCTCATAAAACCAGAACCGTTGGGTTTGTATCGAAAAGAGCTTTCTAACGAATATTAGAGATTAGAAATATAATGGTTGGATTTGGAATTATGTCCAAATCAAATTTGGAAAAGGTCGCTGTAAGTGCAGTTCGATGGCCATTGGTGGAAATCGACTGTACGGGCCTTGATAAAATTAGTAAAAATAGTAATAATATGTGTAAAATCATAAGAAATGATTTGGGAAGAATTGGGATGAAAAACACCATATTTGAAAAGATAAAAATAGATTTTTATCGAAATGAACTAGTTTTGAACTAGAATTAAAATCAATTTCCAAATACGTGACTTTGCGGTTTTGATTGTAGAGCCTAGTATGGCGACATGATATATGGTACCCATGCCGGCTATGATTGATATTTATGATTGAAATTGTTTTGACACTATACACTTATAATAGTATCAAATGATTTGTTTTTAACGTATCAAGCATGCTCTGGCTATTATAAGGTAAAACCCTATCCTTCGGCTTGTGTTGCATTGTGTGATGGGACCTAGGTCTTATAATAGCTTCATTTTTCTTTATTTAGCATTGCGCTGTTGTTTTATGAACTGGTGATCTTGGGAGGAAACCCGTCCCCTGTTATATAGCATGGTCCCTTGATTTACCTAACTTTAAAATAAAGATTAACTACTGCTTTAGTTCTCACACCAGTCACATGACTAACCTGGAGTTTATTGTTTTAACATAAACTCTGGGTGCCCTTATTTTGATACGGACAGCTAGTAGTTTTGGTTTTGCAGATTTATATTTACAGGAACCTGGTTTACAGCTGGAATGATATCCGGAAGCTCTGTATCCGTATATCTCTTTCAGTTGTGTTTTGTATTATTTTTCCGCTGCGATGTATTTAAATGTAAATGTAAATCTCTGATATTTATCGAATGTGTAATATTTATTCATACTCTGTAATATTCTTGTATTCTGATGGAATTGTTGTAATATACAATGAAGTGTTCTTCGGTGTGCGTTCTGATTCGTCTTGTCCTCATAATAATTCGTTCTTTCTCTTCTCTTCAGAGACTGGGGAAGTTCGGGTCGCTTCAATTTTAATTTTCTTCCAACATTTTAAAAGTGTCAAAACTTTATTTTCCTCATGAAAACTTACTTTTTCCAAACCATAAAACATCATATATAAAAATGTAAATCATTTTTATTTTCAAATCAAAAAACTAGAGTAGATAAGGACAACTATTTCTGAATTTGGTTTATCACTTGTTCTTTCCTATAAGGTCAGTTCAGTCTCTTATTACAAGGTGCAAACATCCACTCTGTTCTTAATTTCCACAACTTATTTTGTCCACCCAAAAAAAATTTCTCTTTTAAACAATTTATCAAAAATGATCGTCAAAAGAATAAAGACTTCAAAACTTTCTTTATTAAAAATTCCTGTATGAAATATAATAAGAAAACTAGCGAGCTATACATGCTCTATAATATGCACCTTTTACTGAGAGAATTTTACTTTAATTTTTGCAAGAAATCAATTTTTGCAAAATATACCCCATTTTACTTTAAAACTCAATATGTGTACCTTACATATTTAAAAATATAACTTTTAAGATTAAAACTTGAAAACACCATAAACCACTTTCCCAAAACTTTTACAATTTCAAGTACTTAAAAGTTAACAATGAGGTTAGACTCAAAGCGGGTTTCCAATTTTTCCAGGCTTTCCTAGACACTCCCATAAATTCAATTCTCTCAACTATATATATTCCTAATCCATTTTTTTCCTTTTAACCTTTTCCAATTTATAAAGTTTTACTGCCAAACCCACTAATCTGAAATACTAACATATGGGATCCTCCTTCCTCTATTTCAAAATATATTGTACACTTCCCATCCAAATTTCCTAAGGGTCTCTGATTTCCATATTCATCCCTTTAGTGTACAAAACAAACATCCCATTTCTTTATCATATTATACTCTTTCTATTTAGTGGGTTTATCTATGGATCTAGGTATATATATATAATATTTATATTTTTAAAAACACAAATATGTTCACTCATTATTTATACAGGAATTCTAAACCTAAGCTCTGATACCAGATGTAACAACTCGAATTCCGACAGACCTAATTTTTTTCCAAATTCTAATCCATCGAAACCTGTGTTGATTGCTCTGGTATCATGCAAAAAAGAAAAAGAGACAAAATATACCAGAGCTTAGAAAATATCTCACAATAGAATGGATAAAGTATAATATATTTAAAGTATAGCCTTATCGTAGTAATAATGCTGCCTAACCAATATCCAAAACTATCATATCTCTGCCCCAAATCTAACCTGCGAGTACGTTATGAGGAGGAGGTCGTAACACAAGTTCTGGTGACTGGATTTAAACTATACACTTTGGATAATCCTACATATATCATTCAATCACATTTTCTTATTTATTAGGTTACTTGGGTAACAACACTCAAGGCTTACACACATGTCGTACCCATTTACTTCCCAGTGGATTAACCTAATACAGTATATATGTAGCTACCTCCCAATATTGAGGTACACTCCATGGTACCCCACTTGCACTGTCCCTACTGTAATGCCATAGAAATGTACGCAGTCCCTCATCCTACGCCAGAGTGACGTATGGATCTCTGCATGACAATATTATGTTCCGCGTATATCTGTCATTACTATGCTACATAAGCATACAGACTGCCACCTTTGGTGGAATCAAATTCCATACCAGAGTAATGCCCTTAAGTCTATGATACACCACCCAGAGCAGACATGCATGTATCTAGACTTTCCCATGTACATATCGTTAATCATATTTGATGCCTTAACCGCACATAATGTGCACCGAGTTCCATGGCAGGGCTATACAAGAAACATGGAACTCAGTCGGGAGCTTTTCAATAACTGTACAAGCCCGCTTTTAAGAACCTCAAAATACAGATATCCCTCGAGTCTGTTTTTCATGGTGGCTATGGCCCCACCTGGCCCCTCCTTCAACAAGTAAAGACTACAAGAGCTAACCGACTTGCCCCTAACAAAAAATCTAAACATCCAGTTTGCGTCTCCCCTCAACCACCGTACCTCGATTGTGAAAGGTGAATGGCCTATTGGGTTTAGCTCTAGTGTTTTCGCATCCCACCAGCTACCGATGATGGGTACCCGACGATCTACTATCCTTGTTGGTCCTGACCTTGCCCTCCGTTGAGGCGATCGCCGAATCACCCTAGTGTCACCTCATTACAACATTCTGACTACAAAGATACTTTTGCAGTCAAGGCCCGCACACCTAGCTGTAACGCACAGACCTAACCTCTGCGAGCACAACCTAAACATCTGCCACCACACATAGGACTACCATGAACACCTTACGTATCTCAAGAAGCCGCTTGCTTCCCCTTTCATTCCTTCAGAGCTATCAGAATAATCAATGGACATGCGCTTCCCTCGTGCCTCATGGCACCGCGATGATCTACCCCATTGGGTTATTTACCCTCAAACGTGCGGACTGGTCCAAGCGCCTCATTTTAATATGTTATTAGACCTTATGTCTAAATATTCTTTTATGCGCTTGCCTTACCACATCCGGTTTCCAATTAACTTGTTTATTCCCATTTAGATTGAATTCTTAATCAAGTTACCAAGTTGAGTCGACCCAAACTTCCCGTTATGCGAAAGCCAGGATTGAATTGAGAACACGACGCAATAGACACAAAATATTGAACATTTTATTGCTATTACAATAATTACATTAGAGTATAAGAATATACCAGAGTTTGAATGATTATACAACATAAAAATATCAGAGATCATGGCAGTGGAAATTTAAAAGTATAAATACAACGCGCTAGCAGAAAATACAATAACTAGCACAACTGAATGAAATACACAGATACAAAGCTTTCCGAATATAGCTTTAGCTGTAATCCAGGATCCTAGAAAAAGAAATATCTGCAAAAACCAAAGCTACTAGTTGTCCGTGTGGAAAATATGGGCATCCAGTGTTTAGGTTAAAGCACTAAAATCTAAGCCAGTCATGAGACTGGTGTGAGAACTAAAACAGTTATTAATCTTTATTTTAAAAGTTGGGTAAATCACGAGACCACGTTGAATAACACGGAACGGGTTTATCTCCCATGAATACCAGTGCATAAAAATAACAGCACAATGCTAAAGAGAAAAATGAACCTATTATAAGACTTAGGTCCCAACACATAATACATGCAGTCGATGATAGTGTTTTCCCTTATAATAGCCAAATATGCTTGATACGCGAAATTTCATATTTTATTATTAATATAAGTGAAGAAATCAACTTCCAATATAAATGTATAAATCATAGACGACATGAATGTCCTAAGCCACTATGCCGCCAATAGTATACAACTAAAACTGTACAATGTCGTATTGGAAATTTGGATTTCCATCATGATGGCTACTGATCTGAAAGATCGATCACATAGTGCAATACTCAATGGCTTACGTCCCGTGCATGAGAAAACGCCGTAATACAAATCCGCACTATATCCAGGATATCAAGTATCCCAACGACTTATGTCTTGTGCATGACAAAACGCCATATACTCTATCCTTCTGGGAATCGGGGGGTGTGCCCCATCCCTACCAAATGTGTAGCGACCACACCCAGCCAATCTCGATCGACCAAATCCATCCTCATATCGAAAGTATACTGATCTAACCATCAGTTCACCATCATACCAATGTGTGAGACTCGTGAATTAATGCTACACAAAGCTATACTAATTAAAGCTATGCTTTGATCATCATCCACCAAACTTCTCTTTTCAACAGAAGTTTGGATCACTGCATCTCAGCATGCCACACTATCAATCCATGTCATGCCATTGATTTCTACCAATATATAACCTCTAAGCTCATACGTCTCAGAGAAGGGTGTTAAGCAAGAGAATAAATTCTCTGCCACCAAACAGATATATATTTAGCAAAGATCAATGAATACAGCATAATGGAATACAATGTCAGACACACCATCCACTTGAAGTCAGTTCTGGGTCTGAACAAAACTGGAGGCACCTTATTCCTCGTCCCGTATGTCCAATACAGGAGAGAGGCCCTCGCATATCCGAACAATCAACAAATACGTCCGGACTACTACCACTATAGCCCCTTCAAGGTAGCTACTCCAATTATGGGTATCAGCAACAACCCATCCATTCGATGTGAAGATCGTTGGTCGTGCACCGTCTTCAATCTCTTTGACTTTTAGTCATCGTATCAGTTATTTAGAATGGGTTAAACCCGATCTTTCCGAATAACTCGCGTATTTTAAAACCAATTTCTATAACAACACATCATACGCCTCATTCCAATCAAGAATACTCTTTTATTCGTATTTCTTTATTCTGGAAAGGTTCTCATTAATCTTATCAAGGATTATCATTTTTAAACACACTGTTTAATCCATATCTTTGGAAATCATTTCAAAAGATTTTATAGTATATTTTCACACCTTAAACCAAATTAAGGTTTATCAAACTAGTCGAGATTAACGCCTTACCAAAGTAATCATTCATTTTATTATCCCATCCCAAGCTATTCATCCCACGGAGAAAACTGGTAGTACTCCATATCTAACACCACTGTGTTATCGGTAAATTCAATTACCATTTCACGTTCAAATCTAATTAAAGATGTAACTATCGCCTGGAGTAAAATTAGTGGTACTCCATTCTCGAATACTTTTCAAATTTGGAAAATTTAATTACCATATTAACATTTCAGTCTAATTAAAGATTCGTTAAAACTCCACTTAGTTTTAATCTTCAAAAGTCATTGTTTAATGATTATCCAAATTTAGGAAATAAATCCTGCCATTAACTGGGTTAAAGAACTAGTGTCATTTAAAATACAGTTCACGATAAACCCAAAATCATATACCATTAAAGTGGAATCTACACGGAAATCATACTAGTATATAATCGATATATATTCCCGTATCAGACTAATAATATAAATGGAATAACAGCAAAGCCTTTTAAATTCCATATATAATAACGGTCTTTCTTTATAGAAGTTCATCTCGATTATTACCCAGCCGAATTCCTTTCAATTCCAATTTAATATATTAAACTGGAAAACTTTACTTTGGAAAATTTCCATTAAATCTTAGAATAAAGATTCATAAATTCCAAATCATAACTTCACTATTAATTGGGTTAAAGAACAAATGTTATTTAAAACACATTTCATGATAAACCCAAAATCCAATTTTTAATTAAATTCCAGTTAAATATTAATTAATCGGTAAACTTCACTATATCTTTATTTAAAGATTTATTATTTTCTTAACTGGTTAAAAACAGTGTTAGTAAAGACACCATTCACGACAAAACCAAAATCACATTTGATATTAAATACTAGGCTCTGAATAGAAATTATATCGACTTATACTAAACATCAAATTCTGAAACCAACAAATATCGTATTGGGAATAACAATATATATATTTCTTCCAAATTCCTCAACAATATCCGTATAGTCACAGAATCCCATATCGAAATATTCTGAAGATGATTTCCATTCAAATCTCCTCCAATTCATACTCTAGAAAATTATGGTTATTTTAAAACCCATTTTTCAAATTTAGTTTATTATTTCAAAAATCCTTAGGATTATTTTTCTAGTTAATAACTAGTTCATTTAGATAAAAAAATATTTTTATCTTTTCCAAACTGGAATTTTTCATCCAAAATCTTTCCAAATCATTTATTATGATTTTACACAAATTTTTCATATTTTTAATAATTTTACTAAGACCCGTATAGTCGGTTTCCAATATCGGCCACCGAACTGCTTCCATAATGACCTTTTCCAAAACTGATTTGGACATATCTTAAAATCAAACCGTTAGATTTAAAATCTCTTGTATTCATTGGAAAGATCTTTTCGATATGAACCCAACAGTTTCAGTTTTAGGAGAATCCGACGGTCGGATATCCCGTTACATCAATTTGAAGTCAGTGGTTGAAATTTGCGAATGTTCACTGTGCGGCGCGTTCTATTCAAGCCATTAATATATATATATATATATATATATACATATATATATATAATAATTGGTCGATTTCCGTTCAACACATATTTATAAATTCATTTTAAAACGATTCCCAGTTCTATTTCAATTTTAAATCAAAATTGAATATTCTATATCATTATAATATTAAAATGATAATATTTCAAAATATCATATTTTGAAATCAATTTTCAATATTCATTATAAAATGAATAAAATCGACAGAAAATCCCATTCATGTTAAAATGGCATTTAACTACTTAACACGACTTCACATTTCAATATTTTCGTGTCCATCCAAAATAGGACATCAAAATCACATTTTGATTATTCACTAAATATTATTTTAAAATATTCGTTAATTATGAACTGGAATCAGATTCAATTTATTACCATATAATTTCAGTTATATGGATTTCATACATCGCATGCATACAACAATAATGATAAACAATCATTAAAAATTAATACAACATCCAAAGTACATTTTACAACTGTATAAGCATTAAAATAAATAAATAACGCTTATACAGTCTGTTAGCCCATCGATTGACATACAGCTAAACAATTTGGATTATCGTATGTCAAATATCATCCCAATACGCATGCGGGCTTTTCAAACAACAAATACTGATTATTATTTGTGAAGTTAGGTTATGTGTAAAATTTATCGTCCTAATCCGTGTCAGTTAAATAGGTGTACACAAACAAACTGTCCGATTTGTAAATGAATATTTATTTTATTTCTTTTCATTATAATTTTTGTACACATTTTATATAAATAATTTTATATATACAACAATATCAATCAACGACAATCCCAATCACAATTCAAACAAACAGTCAACCATGGTTTGTACAAAAAAATAGTGTTAGGAACTACTAAGCTCCAT